>OX438713.1:2411287-4822575 GCA_949316375.1 Mythimna vitellina
AGGCATACCAACGACTTATTTACAACACATTAACTACAGCACATTTACGAGGGTATCCTGTGTAAAAAAGTCACTTAAAGGTATACACTGCATTTACATTAAGTCTTATTAATTAATGATTATAATTAGGTTACAACTGGAAATGGTCATTACAATATAAGAACTAAAATTAAAAACCAATATACTAGGAATAAAATAAAAATAAATTAAATTAAATTAAAATAACATTATTAATAACTTCAATTATAGATTATATTACATTATTAAACATTATTATTATTCAATTGTATTATGAAATTTAAATATTATTACATTACATTCTCATAATATAAAATAAAAATTGAAAATTAAAAAATTAAAAAACAAGAAGACATAGAACCAGGCGGCTGATCACAGGTTATTTAATTCTGTAATTTTAGCTTTAAATTTTGGCAGGCTATCAAAGAAAACATCGACGCTGCTGTCGATAGCACAGGCTCTGTTGTAAGAAGACAACATTCTATTTAGGGGAGCATGATGACCCAGGTTTGTGCGGCAAGGTTTAGTAGCAAACGTATTGATAGTACGCTTTGACCGGACGTGTGAATGACGAGGTACGTCTATGTTGATTTTATTAAGTAGCTCTGGTGTTGAACATGTCCCGTTAACAGTTTTATGAAGCATCAACAAATCGCTCAAATCCCTTCGCCGCTTCAATGTATCCAATTTGAAGTAGCGCAGTCGCTCTTCGTAATTTGCTTTGTAGGGGCATTTTTGGTCTTTAAAACGCAAGCACCTAGTAAATTTCTTTTGAACGCGTTCAATTCGGTCTGTGTAAATATTATAGGTGGGGTTCCAGACAGGAGACGCATATTCTAAAAGACTGCGTACATAGGTGTTATATAACATTTTTAAAGTCGAGACTCTATCAAACTCTTTGCCAACTCTGTTAATAAACCCAACCATTTTCATGGCTTTTTTAATTATGTTATCGATGTGTGTGGCAAAAGAAACATCGCTACTAAGCACTACCCCTAGATCCCGGATGTTTTTAACTTGCTGAAGCAACGTTCTATTGAGGGAGTAAGTAGATAGTATGGGGTGCTTTTTCCGCGTAAATGTTATGTGATAACATTTGCTGGCATTTAAAGCCATCCCATTCACCACACACCAGTTCTGCAATGAGTTCAAGTCAGACTGGAGCAGAGCAACGTCTTCTTGAGTTTTTATTTGACGATAGATTTTAAGATCATCGGCAAACAGGGAACATTGGCTATGTTTAATGCAGTTGACTATGTCGTTAATGAACACAATAAAGAGGATAGGTCCGGTATGAGATCCTTGAGGCACACCGGAAGTTGCAATGTACTCTGAAGATTGGAAGCCATTAACTACCACTCTTTGCATTCGCTCGCATAAATATGAACCGAACCATTGCAGAAGGGGTAAGTGTATACCAAGATTACGTAGCTTTAGCAGTAAGATTTTGTGGTCGACTTTATCGAAAGCACTGCTGAAGTCGGTGTACAGAGAGTCGATTTGTTGACCAGAGTCAATATTCATGCAGATCTCATCAACATATGAAACCAAATTAGTGACGGTGGATTTGTTGCTGCAGAAACCATGCTGTTGAGGAAAGAGTTGCATTTTAACATGAGAAGTTAATATAGGGCAGATCAATGACTCAAAAAGTTTTGAGAAAATGGACAAGATGGAAATAGGGTTGGTATTTTTTGACATCTGCGCAATCATCTTTTTTGAAAATTGGTACTACGTTAGCCTTTTTCAATTCTGTTGGAAATTTTTAAGTTACAAGGGACTTATTGAAAATTAAGCAGAGACCAGCACCTTTGGTAACATCAATTCTATTGATGGATTTCAGAACTTCTCTCTCAGTGAAAGCGACTTTTCTTAAAACATTGCCTTAGCTTTTCTTTCTCGTTTAAAACTTTCACCAGGGTTTTGGAGTACCACGGAGGAAAATTTTTGCTTAAGTTTAATTTTAGGAACATTCTCATCGAAAATAGTTTGAACGGATTCATAAAACGCCCCCACCATGAGGTCAACATCTGCACAAGATTCCAGTCGCTCTTTCCAGTGAATCTCGCTCAGTTTTTGATTTATTAGTTTGTAGTCAGCCGCCTTAAAATTAAATCTAATTAATTTAACACGTTTTAATGGGTCACACGCTTTTAAGGTAAAGTCTATTTCTATAGAGGGGTGGTGACTATCCTCTTTACAAATCGACTGTATCAAAATAACTATCCTGGATAGCCTAGAGAGCAATTTTAACCCCTTGCGCGCAGGATGTATTATTATTTCGTAATAACCAAAAAATAAAATAAAAAAATAACTTTAACAGCTTTTTTTTCTGGATAAAACGAAGATATATTCTCAGTGTAGTCAGCTAGGAAACACCGGCCTCATCTAGTTCAAACTGACTGAAAAAATTAACGTGTAATCAATTGTGTATACGTGTACGTCTATTTGCAAAATAAATATCATGTATCACAGACTCCGGCAGGGAATTCCACTCCTTGGCTGTACCTAACGCATTATGAATATCTTCCCATAACGTTTTATGCGTATGGGTGGGATCATGTGCACCATGTTATGCAGTTTTTTTGTTTATTTAATTAAACTAGCTTTTGCCAGCGGCTTCGCTCCCGTCAACTGACTACTCTAATCTGCTCTACCCTACTCCACCCTACTCTACCCTACGCTACCCTACTCTACCCTACTCCACCCTACTCTACCCTACTCCACCCTACTCTACCCTACTCCACCCTACTCTACCCTACTCCACCCTACTCTACCCTACTCCACCCTACTCTACCCTACTCCACCCTACTCTACCCTACTCCACCCTACTCTACCCTACTCCACCCTACTCTACCCTACTCCACCCTACTCTACCCTACTCCACCCTACTCCACCCTACTCTACCCTACTCCACCCTACTCTACCCTACTCCACCCTACTCTACCCTACTCCACCCTACTCTACCCTACTCCACCCTACTCTACCCTACTCCACCCTACTCTACCCTACTCCACTCTACTCTACCCTACTCCACCCTACTCTACCCTACTCCACCCTACTCTACCCTACTCCACCCTACTCTACCCTACTCCACCCTACTCTACCCTACTCCACCCTACTCTACCCTACTCCACCCTACTCCACCCTACTCTACCCTACTCCACCCTACTCTACCCTACTCCACCCTACTCTACCCTACTCCACCCTACTCTACCCTACTCCACCCTACTCTACCCTACTCCACCCTACTCTACCCTACTCCACCCTACTCTACCCTACTCCACCCTACTCTACCCTACTCCACCCTACTCTACCCTACTCTACCCTACTCTACCCTACTCTACCCAACTCTACCCTACTCTACCCTACTCTACCCTACTCTACCCTACTCTACCCTACTCTACCCTACTCTACCCTACTCTACCCTACTCTACCCTACTCTACCCTACTCTACCCTACTCTACCCTACTCTACCCTACTCTACCCTACTCTACCCTACTCTACCCTACTCTACCCTACTCTACCCTACTCTACCCTACTCTACCCTACTCTACCCTACTCTACCCTACTCTACCCTACTCTACCCTAGTCCACCCTACTCCACCCTACTCCACCCTACTCCACCCTACTCCACCCTACTCCACCCTACTCCACCCTACTCCACCCTACTTTACCCTATTAATTTACTACCTATTTTTTTTTTTCATCAGCACCTAACTCGTGACAATAAAGAACACAACAAAAAAAGTTGTAGAATCGGACCAGCCGTTCACGCGTGATGGCGTGACCAAGAGAAATAGGAATTCATTTTTATATATAGATAAAAGAGAAAGCTCTAAGTGTTAGTGGGGTAAATAGGCACCTACTTTTTTGAAATGGGAAATTTTCATATGACTTTTCATGCTCTAAGGTAAAACAAGAAGGTTTTTCATTTTGAGTTTACTTTGTTGGATCTCGCCTGGAGTCTCCATGAGGGAGAGTCTGTTAATCGGGATGTTCCATCAACCCTTTTTTATATAACTTAACAGCCAAGATACCGCGCAGCTTCCCGAACGCTGCCAAGCCGAGTCGGAATCGACGATTGATCTCTTTCTCCAAGTTAGACCTTCCCAACTGGACCGTCTTTCCCAGCTACGTAACCTAGTCGACCACAACTTCGAGAGTAGAGTCCCCGATCTTGATAGGAGTGGGTACTACATGGCTGTTTACCATGACTTTGGTTTTGTCCATGTTCATTTTAAGTCCCACTCTTTCGGAAGCTCTACCGAGGTGACCAAGCATTGTACTGAGCTCCTCCGTAGTCTCAGCCGTAGTATCTTCTCGTCCGATATATCACAGTATCTCAAGACGAAAGTTTTTGACCAGTGCGTGTTGCCAGTGATGACATATAACTCTGAAGGTTCCCTATCCATTTGCATAAAATTTTAAGACATAATATAACTTTGGGCACGCCACAATTATGGCGGTAAGTCCCCTCATTGAGGCGTGGTTGGAAAGACCTCACGGCGTCCTCACATTCCGCATGACGCAGGTTCTCACCGGACACGGTAAGTTCGGGAGGTTCCTGCACCGGATTCGTGCGGAAACGACGCCCGGGTGTCGCCACTGTGTGGCCTACCCGGAAGACACGGTAGAGCACACGGTGGAGGTGTGCCCCGCTTGGGCAGAGCAACGCCGTGTCCTCGTGGGGGCAATCGGCGGCGGCGATCTCTCGCGCCGGGCCTTGGTTCAGGCCATGCTCCGGAGCGAGGAGGAGTGGCAGGCGGTCGCCTCCTTCTGCGAAGCAGTAATGCTAGCTAAGGAGGCGGCCGATCGCGTGAGGCAACGGTCCTTACGCTCCAACCGCCGCCGGGATTCCGATCCCGATTTCCGGCCACCGTAGGCGCGGGCTTGTAGACGGCGAGCAATGGGTGGCTCGCCGTCTGACCGTCCGGTAACCGTCCGGACCGAGCCCAAGTCGTCGACGGCGCGCATTGTTCCACGCGCGCCTCAAGGAGATGTCAGCAAATCGTAGGGGCCCAGCAGGGTCGAAGCCTACTGGGGCCACGGGTAGTGTGAAAGCGGAACCCGGGGCCCTGGGACGAAGGCAACGAAGGAACAGGAGTGGGTTTTTAGTCAGTAAGAGTCTGACACTATCTCCCGCTCCGCCCAAGAGCGGGGATGTCATTAGGATGATTTTCCCACCAAAAAAAAAAAAAGACGTAATATAACTTAGCATAATTTTGTTTGGCACAATTATATTTTCGCATAATATAATTACGCATAACAGCTTACGCATAATTTTTTAAGCATAATTTCTCTAAGCATAATAATGATTAAGCATAATATTCTAAAGCATAAATTTATTAAGCATAACTTTTATAAGCATAATATCCTAAAGTATAAATTTATTTACGCATAATGATATTAAAACATATTTCGCTGTATATTTCGGTGTGTATTTTTTTATTTCGCTGTAGGAAGCATGAAGCAAGCAAGCATACAGCATGCAAGCAAGCATGCAGCAAACAAGCAAGCATGCAAACAAGCATGCGGAATTCGGCATGCAAGCAAGCATGCAGCATACAAGCAATCATGCGGCATGCAGCATGCAGCATTCAAGCGAGCATGTAACATGCAGCAGGCAAGGTTTCTGTCACGGCTCCGGCGCTGCGGGCCTCCGGCGGCACCGCGGTGCCGCCTTGCGCCTACGCAATTTTAAATTACACTCTAAGGGTAGGACAAACAAGACTACGTGGAGTCGGTTTTGCAGCAATTCGGTTCTGTCACTAACTTTTGTTGCACAGCATATTAAATTTTTAACCAACAATATTATTTAATTGTTCGTTACTAAAATTATGCTAATAGTCATTAGGCCTACTAACGTTATGCGAATCAACTTTATGCCAAAACAAATTAGTCTTTAAGATGATTATGCCAACATAAAATGTATGCCTAAAAAAATTATGCCGAAGTATTATTATGCCAAAACAAATTGTGCCAAAATCGTTATGCCGAAGTATATTAGGACAAAGAACATTATGCAAAAAGAAGGGATCCCAACTCTGAAACGTGGTCGCTTACAATGGGCATCATCAGAAGACTTAAAGTCACCCAAAGGGCAATGTAAAGGGCTATACACAAAGTTTCCTTGCGTGATCGAATTAGGAATGAGGATATCTGCAAACGAACCAAGGTCACCGACATAAAGAATCTCCAAACTTAAGTGGCAGTGGGCAGGGCACATTGCTCCCAGAACAGATGGCCGTTGGAGCTGAAAGGTTCTGGAATGGTGACCACGTACCGGTAGCCGTAGCGTTGGAGGGCTTACAAGGTGAAACGATGATTTGGTAACGGTTGCGGAAGTCCGATGGATGCGAGACGCACAGCACCGTTCATTGTGGCGACACTTGAGGGAGGCCTATGTCCAGCAGTAGACGTCTTTCAGCTGAAATGATGATGATGATGATGATGAAACAGCCAAGATGCAATGATATCACCTTATATTCTTAATATTAAGTACTAATTCTGGTCAAAAAACTACGGGCAGGAAAATAAAAGACAGAAGGTTAATCCTAGTTTTATTTTCCCTTCATTGCCTACCGCCGGCAGTATATAAGAGCATTCCCTTCCATTTGGGTTTTGGTGATTTAGATAATGAATTCGGGCGCCACGCGCCCGAATTCATTATCTTTTTCAAATTTTTTTTTGGTAGATCATCAACGCTCAATATTTTTTTTTTTATATGACATTTGGCTCTTCTTTCAACCGGTCCAGCAGCTCTGTGTAATTTTAAAAGAAACTGTTTTAAATGATTAACTACAAAAAAAAAAACATGGCGGCGCTTTTGTATTTAAATTAATTTCAAAAAGATATCAGAGGTCCAAGAGATATGATAATGGCGCTAGTTGTTCAGAGTGCCGATGACGTGTTTCACGTGACTGGCACACGACATTCTGAGAAAACACCGAGCGCTAGTGCGATATAAGTCGACGACGACGGACAGGCAATACTGGGGCCCAAGTCTGCTATTTTTATAAATTCGTCATTCCAACACGATAAAAGTTCTAATCTGATAATGGTCTATCATTGAGCGGTCAATGACCTTGTGGTAGAATGACAATATCGAGCTGTCTCGATACAAATTAAAAGCAATGACTACGCAATGACGTTCTAATGGTAGATCAAGGGAACTGTCAAAATTTTGGCAGTTATCCGCATACGTCAAATATTCATTTGTTCATTCAGTTTCATGTATGAGATTACCATTCTATGCCATTTCTTTCGATGGAGTGTCATTGGTTGACCATTGGAAAGTCATAATGACGCCATTATATTAGTAGATTACCAAACTTGTCAAAATTAACAATTATGAAGTCAATGGCAGACCATTCTGACACTATCGTAATAGCAGACTTGAGGCCCATGGCAGTATAATCGGAATCTCGTTCGTAAACGCGTTTGGTGGAGTATCATAATCATGTTGCCTATTTTGGTGTAACGATTATTGTGTATTGATCTATTGTATTTATCTATTGAGATTATTTTATGAGAACTAAATGTAAGATTACAAAGAAGTGCTAAAATTAAGTGTTGATTTGTAACGAGTGTCTATTCCCTGCACCCGACAAACCACTTACTACATGACGTAATATTGCAAATCGCATTTTTTGGTCGTAGATCCTATTAACATTTATTTATTTATTTATTTATACTTCATGTACATAAAGGTACAGAGGCGGACTTAATGCCTTAGGCATTTTCTACCAGTCAACCTCAGGGTGATGCAGAGATAAATAGTGGTAGATGCAATAAAAGAGAGAGAAAAAAAGGTCAATATACAAAAGATATACAAATGAATCACAGATACAATACAATATAGGTAAATATAATATCTATATAATTTACAACATTGCTGATGATGTGGCTCATAAGCCTTCAAATATAGCAAAATATCTGAGTAGGATTATTAAAAAAACTTTTTACAAAAAAAGAATAACCGACTTCACTAAAAAAAAAATACTAAAAGGATCAAAATAACTTTAATTTCGGAAGTCGGTGTTACTCGGTATTATTTGTATCTTATTTAACACCGACTTCCGAAATTAAAGTTATTTTGATCCTTTTAGTATTTTTTTTTAGTGAAGTCGGTTATTCTTTTTTTGTAAAAAGTTTTTTATTTCACACTTTTTAGTTGCGATACACTTATAAACAGAGTACCTATTTCTCATGATAATTCTAATTAACCCAAACACTGCTAGGTTACATTGTGTTATTATGAAGTTCCTGTGTCTACCTTCCACCTTCCGGCCCCATCATCAGACCAGTTTGATAGTACCTTATAGCCAAAGTGCATCTCATTACAATTCTAATAAGCCCAAACACATCTAGGTTACATTGATTAATTACGGAGTTCCAGTGCCTACCTTCCGGCTCCATCATCATCATGAGATCACTTCGATGAGACCATTTTCAACGTAACTATTCAGAACCATTCATTTATTTGTATTATCATAGTCGCATAACTATCTTCATTGTGATATCTATGCGAGTAAGAAGTTCCGTTGACTATTTCTGGTCTTCTTCATCAGTTCCACTTCATCAAATGTTACGTTTTGACTGTAAATACTTAAGTTCTCGATGAAAATACCAAAATCACTATATAATTGCCTATAATATTTGAGGAGTTCCCTCGATTTCGCCAAGATTCCATCATCAGTTCTCGACTTGGTGACTATGGGACCATTTGGGAAGTATACCCTTTCCAACAAAGAAAGAATTTTTCAAATCGGTTGGCAAGCAACGGAAGTTATGCCCGAACAAACATAAAAAAAAAATACAAACATCCGAATTGAGAACCTCCTCCTTTTTTAGAAGTCGGTTAAAAATAAAACATGTTCTTTTATAAAAATGTTTAATTTTATTCACAAAAATACAAACGAAATTACATTGGTAACAAATAGTTTAAATCTTAAAATAAATTTAGTAAATTCTACCTACATTGATTTGTTTCATACATAATATTTAGAAAATTCGGAGAAAATCGAAGTTATAACCGCAAAAATGTTTTATAATATTATAATGTTCTTGTATCTAGTCTGTACTGTCCTATTACTGGACAAAGACCTCCCTCCATTTGAAGAAATTGATTCAGACATTGTTCCCGGCTCTGAGGCACTACTTACCAATTTCTAAGGAAGACATTAAGTCATGTTCATTTCAGGGCTCCAATTTTGGGTCCTATAGGACCACCGCTCCATGAGCATGCGGTAGACATGTCCAGTCCTGCCCCACTTAAGTAGGACATACTTCTGAGCCATGTCAACGATCTGTATTTTGGAGCACATGGTAGTGTTTTGAACGCGATCTGCGCTCTATAGAATGCTAGCAAACCTTGAGTTTGGACTTCTGGATGTTTCTTAAAGACCAACAGTTTGTGGTCCACTTTGACCACAGACTGAGCATACACATACAAAAATATTTTATATATATAAAAATAAGTACTCATAATTATTTCTTAAAACTAATAATAATACAAAATTATTAATCAATTGTTTACCTACCAGATTTGTACGTAAGAATTTTTTTAAACATTTTTAATTTAGTTGATATTGTAATACTTACTACAGTGACGTAATAAAAAAAATAGTTCTTTAGTTAAATTGTACTGTATTGTTTACTAATTTAACTAGACATAAAGATATAATAAAAACTTTTTTGCATGCGAATTGCTGTCACGAAAAAAAAAATAACCATAAACGCTTCCCGCCAAAACAACTGTCAAAATCTTAAAAAATAAACAAGGACGTTCGGAAACATAGACATAAAGAATGGACTGAGACACACAAAGTTGACTTGACCACCTGTGAAAAGAGACAAAGCTATTTCTCAGCAAATACCTCTCTCTTTTCTGATGGTCGAAGTGCAAACTTAATGGAAGCAGGTTCGCTTCATCAATCTATTTCTTACCATATTCACTTCATACTTAAACAGGACAAGCAGAGTCAATTCTCTATGTCCATCGTTCGGAAACAAATACAAAAAAAAAATAGACTAATAAACGACGAATTTCGTCATGAATGCCATGATTATTAAAATAACTACAGAATGGCTGAAGACGTTACGGCTAGCAAGACCAGGAATAGGCGGAGCAGTGCCCGTGCACGCCTGCAAATGCCTTAACAGTTCCATGTAGTTCCTAGCAGGCTCGTGATTGGACTGGACAGTGGGTTCCGTCAGGCCAATGGTGGAGTCTTTAAAGAGTAAGTTCTTGGCTCCGTTCAGAGGAGAGAAGATTTCTAAATTGATCAGCTGGTTGCCAGTTGCAGCCGTGTACCCGAAGTAGGCGTCCAGAGAGTCGAAGAGAGTGTTCAAGGCGTTGTATAGTGGGTCGTTTCTGAATAAAAGAATAAAATAACATCAAAACATTATATATATACAAAATTATATACAAATACACTTAACTAATTAAAACTATATATAAACATTAACGGCTTCTCCTAACTAAAATATGGCGTCATAAAACTCCTCCGCATCGCTGTCGACTGGTGCATACAACATCACGCGAAGTGTCAACTAAGCGTTTGGATAGTTCTTTAAAAAGTGTATGAGCACTCGGACCCCACGGCCCAAGAGTTTCAACCCCAAACGGCTCAAAAATATAACTGCCGACGAGGTTGTTATATTTTCGACGCTTGAGGTTCTCCGCAGCCGCAACGGCAGCACCAGCACAGCACGAAAAGCTAGGAAGATGGGATGGCGCAAGAGTGTCGACACAGATAGCGTCCCACACTAAAGGTCTACCCATCTTCCACGGAAATAAAGACATATGAAAACGAGAACGGAACGAAATTTCTTTCGTTGACAAATCTTTCACAATTCAAGTAGCTCGTTTGTGGAATACGTTACCCTTAGAAGTGAGGCGTGCTCAAACGCTACCTACTTAAAAAAAATATGGTGAAACATTATAGCATTTTCAGCCTTTTAATGTTCCCACTGCTGGAACTCAGGCCTCCTCTCTAGGAGAGCGAATGGGCCGTAATCCAGCACGCGGGCCCAGTGCAGTTTAGTGAATGTCACATATCTTCGAATTTTTGGTTCTAGGACATGCCGGTTTCCTCACGATGTTTTCCTTCACCGTTTTGAGAGCAGTGGTGATGAAATAAATTAAACAAAGTAATGCGCCTGGCTGGGTTTGAACCCGCGACCTACAACTCTTAAGTCGGAGCCGTTACCATTCGGCCACCACTTCTCTAAAATATAAAATACATAGACGAACTACTGAGACAGATTTTTGGCTAAAACTGGCCGAAATCGAATCTTCGGTCGGTCTCTATTAAGAATCCTTATAATTTCTTCAAGTCTGTAGTCTAAAACTATATCCAACACCATCGTAAAATATCAAATTTTTAGTAATACTCATTACGTATATAAGGAATTTCTTAAACTCACGTCCTTGTGACGACCTCAGCATCCACAACGTAGGCCAGGAGGCAGCCATCATCGATGTTGACTCCAGGGCTGGCAGCCAGAGAGTTGTTGCGGCAGAGGGCGCGGAACTGGTTGGCAATGAGGTTCTGAGCGGTCAGGTACGCTGAGGAAGCAAAAGTATAGAAAATAATTGATGGTTTACTGACAAAAAAAAAAAAAAAATAAAGTTGATTCCGCGATCATTGTAATTTAACTATTAATTTATAACATTTATTAGAATTTTAATTTTATACAATTTATTTAATATTTAATACAATTATTTTGACTGACGATTTATTACAAAATAAAATTCAATTTAATTTAATAATAATCCAATTACAATCCAATGCAATTTAATGATAATCCAATGCAATCTAATTTTATTTTATTTTTATTTTAACATTTCATTGTATGTAATTTTATGATATATATTGTCTGTATGTGATTATGTAACTAAAATGAGTCTTTCGTACTCGAAATAAATAAATAAATATATTATACCGATAGTCGTATCAGCCAATGGCTTAAAAGCCACAAGCCTCGGTCAACACCTTAGGAGGCTCTCGTTAGACACCTGGATCAAGGACTTGATTCAAAAAGCGGTACTTCTGGACACGACTCGTATAGTTTGGAGGTTCCTTTCTCTGGAGCCCTGACCGTCAGTAACTATAGCGTAGTAGCCTATTTGGCGTAGCAGTGAGACATGTTATTATTGTTCATTTTATTTCTCCTTATATTTTTTTAAGTTTAATTTTAGTTTGTAAATCAATTATTTGTTGTCTAATTAATCATGGTGTGCCAAATACACATATTTTCTTTCTTTCTTTCTTTTTTCTTTCTTTCTTCGTTTCTTTCTTTCTTTCTTTCGTATTTTCTTTCTTTCTTTCTTTCTTTTTAGCTTGGACCATGTTCCCTAACCGGTGGTATACTTATTTTTTATATTTTTAACGCAGTCCTTATAACGGTTAAGACCGTAACTGCCACTAGGCCATCACTGCTCTCTTGTTTATGCTGAACAAGAGAGCAGGTTCCTTTTAACCAATGACCTTGAGCATTTGTCTACCCCTCTTCCCCTATATTATTACACTTGAACGATAAATCTACGTAAATACTGGATCGTTTTGGCGAGAAAAATTACATCCACAAGTCCAAAGGGTTAAGCGACCTATGATTTGATATTTTGACGTCGTGATTTACAAAATTTGTTAGCGAGAATTGTAAAAATGCTAATACCTCAAAAAAACGTACTGCTAGTAAAAAAAATATTTGTATTTGTTTTCAGTTTGATTCTCACATTCTGTATTTTTCATTTCGCCGCTTTGATTTTATTATGTTTTGATAAGTTTTTCTAAAAATTTGAAGTAAAAATATCGATGATATGTTAAAAATAAACTGAAAATCGTTTTATTATTATAATTGAAGTACCATCGTATATTATATGCAAAACATCCGACAAAATATTCACAAAAATAATTAGTGTAACTGGGGTTCGAACTCGCGGCAAATGTCGTTCAATACCAACATTTTGGAATATTGCTCACCCCCATAGCATATAGCGTGATAATTTATAGCCTATAAGTTGCTCTGACCTATAAGGATTATGTATGCAAAATTTGAACAGGATCGGTTCAGTAGTTTTTGCGCCAATTAATACCATCGCAAAATAATTTAACTTTTTTATTATATGTTTTTATTTTGTTCAGGTAAAAATGTTAAAACACAAACAATAATAGCAAATAGACATTTTTTTTATTGTTTGTAGAATAATATATATGTATATATTATATTAAATTATATATGTATGTTTATTTTTTTATATATATACTTTTAAACTCTAATTTTCGTAATATTCTTTTGTATTTTTATGCACCTGCCACATTTTCTCTTTACCACCCTAGGTTGACTGGTAGAGAATGCCTAAGGCATTAACTCCGCCTTTGTACTATTGTGTTGCATAAAGTTTTAATAAATAAATAAATAATAAATGAATAAAAAATATTTGTACAAAATTGAAGACCATGAATCAAAGTATTTATACATATATATTTAGAATTTTATAATGCCCTTTTTAGGTGCTTTATACAAGTTGAAGAACGCATATTTTCGAAAGGAGTCCATTAATTTAAATAGTTAATTCTTCTTACCACTGATATTCCTGGTGTTCAAGAAAGCGACATCGCTATTAGGATTGTTGAGGCACGCCAGGGAGCCGTTGTTTCCGAAGTACAGGTTGGTGTTGTAGTCGTATGTACAGGTTGCTGAAAAATAAATGAAACGAAGAATAAGTATGGTGAACTAACTGCAGGCCGAAGTATTTTCGACATAAGCATCTGAGGACCCACGAGTAGGTACACATTCAGGTTTTTTTTCGTTTGAAGTTCAGCGGCTGTTTTAATTTTGAATTGAATAAAATTTCATTGTGAAATTGATGGCCTAGTCTGATAGAGAGCAGTGGTGGCCGAGTGGTAACGGTCCCAACTTAAGAGTTGTAGGTCGCGGGTTCAAACCCAGCCAGGCGCATTACTTTGTGTAATTTATTTCATCACCACTGCTCTCGAAATGGTGAAGGAAAACATCGTGAGGAAACCGGCATGTCCTAGAACCAAAAATTCGAAGACATGTGACATCCACCAACCCGCACTGGGACCGCGTGGTGGATTACGGCCCATTCCCTCTCCTAGAGAGGAGGCCTGAGTCCCAACAATGGGAAAATTATAAGGCCGACTATGCTATGCTATACAATACAGGAAAACCGAATTTCCTAAGATTTCTAACACCCTGCAAAACTGAGGAGGTCGCGAGTAACTCCTAAAAATAAATGGGTACTTACATGCATTTTCGCTTCCAACAATGGGGACTGTAGGCCTGCAAGCGGAGCACAGCACTGAGGAGTTGAAACTCTGCAAAAGAAAATGAAATTCTTAAGTTTTATGAAAACAAGCTATAAAAAACATCCCTGTATGGTTTTCACAAATATGTGTTAGTTAGTCACAGAAAAAAAAATTAGACATGTTAGTTAAAAATCAGACATGTTATGAAGCTCAATCAAAACTATCGGATATCCGAAATAAAAAATATCCGTAACTGAAAACGATATAAAACTTTCGGTCACTTTTATATCGGTTTCAGTAAAGGCGAAGTCTAACACCCGTATTTATAAAGAAGTAATTTTTACTTCAGGTTAAAATTCTTAATTAGATTTATTGTTTTTATGACCGCTATCTCACCTGATGGAAAGCGACGATGCGGTCAACGGCCTAAAAAAAAAAAACTATAGAATACAAGTCGTTACTTCAGTAGTTACTTTTACTTGTATATTAATACGGGTATCAATGTTGAGTTACACAGGATATCTTGACAGCAAGAGACAAAGGTCCCGAAACCTGCCCCCCCCTCGAAGGGGACGCGGGTCGTGAAGGGGAAAAGCGGCGCACAAGCTGGCGCCGGCATTGCGCCTACGAAGCGCGCCGCAACCACGACCACCACCACCACCAACACCATCCCAAGAGGGGCCCCCAACTCCAAGATCACGACCTGCGCCATCCAGCTGCTGATGGACCTGATAAAGGCCATCAGGCAGGGGCAGAGCCCGGAGCAGGTCATCCTTGACGGTCTGGCCAAGTTACTCACCCTGTGCCATGGCTAGACCGCTAAGGGTGCTCCACTGGAACGCCCGCGGCCTTCGGGATAAGGTCGCCCCGCTCCGCCACCTCCTGAGGGAACAAGACATCGACGTGGCGCTGATAAACGAGACGCACCTGAAGATAGGGCCAAGTTCCCGGGTTTTCTCGTTTACAGGAAGGACGAAAGGTCGGCTCATAACACTAGATACCGTGGTCTGGCAGTGCTAGTGAAAAGAAGAGTCGTCCATCAGGAGGCCCCCTCGCTGTCGCATAGCTCGTTGTACGTGCTGGGCGTTCAACTTCATGTTGCCGGCGAGGATCTGAGATTGTACGCCTGCTACAAGCCGCCCTCAGCTCAACTAGACCTGTCTGAGTTGAGGGCCACACTGTATGCCGCGGAGTCCCTTGCAATGCTTACCGGCGCCATGAACTGCAAGCATCCTGCGTGGAACGCCCTGCACATGAATAACGAGGGGAGACGGCTCTTCGATGACGCGGAGGCTCAAGGATACATAGTGTCCGGCCCTGAGACGCCCACCCATTACCCGGACAACCCGCTACACATGCCTGACGTGCTGGACATTGTGATCCATACGGGGCTACACTGTCAGATCACGCAGCAGGTCATAGACGACGAGTTACAGTCCGATCACCATCCTGTACTCGTCGTCCTATCGGGGATGCCGACCCGACTGAGACCACCAGCGCCACGTCGGTCAACAGACTGGACCAAGTTCGCTGAAAAGCTTGCGACCACTACGCCCTCTCGGCCCGTCGCTACCGCCGCAGACGTCGACCGTCTCGCCGACGACGTCACTGCTTGTGTGAAGAGCGCCCTCGATGAGGCGACTTCAACCTCACTGCCGCAGGGGAGTGGGCTTCAGCCCCCCCTACCTCAACGTATCCGCGCTATGGTCGCCCAAAAGAGGCGCCTGCGCAAGCAGTGGCAGCAGCTACGCTACCCTTTACTGAAAACGCAGCTCAACCGGCTCGCGGCGAAGGTGAAGGCCGAGCTAGAGGCTCTGGCCGCCGAGAGCTGGGAGGAACGCATAGACACCGCAGCAAGTGACTGGCAGGCGACACACAGACTGTGCCGCCAGCTCACAAACACCCCAGCTCCGGTGCGCCCTCTACAAGCCGACGACGGGGCCCTCAAGTATGTAGCTGAGGACCGGTCGGAAATCTTTGCTGAGCACCTGGAGCGTCAATTCAGCCCGAACCCGACTACTGAACACAACCATGTCGCAGCAGTCGAGCAACACCTTAGAGACTACTTCGCGTTGCCGATAGCCCCCGATGAGGACCCCATCTTCTTCTCGCCTGGCGCAGTTAGACGCGCCATACTACGTACCAAGCCGCGCAAGGCCCCCGGTGCCGACGGTATCACAAACACAGCGCTGCGCCACCGGCCGTACCGCACTGTTACGGCCCTGGCGCGCCTGTTTACTGGGATACTGCGCACGGGGGTCTTCCCCACATCATGGAAGGAAGGGCGCGTCATAATGCTGCCCAAGGCGGGGAAGAACCCGCTGAAACCGGAGAGCTATCGGCCTATCACACTGCTGCCCTCTATCTCTAAGGTGTTCGAACAACTCCTGCTGCGACACCTCACCCCGCATATTCCACCCCGGCCGGAACAATTCGGGTTTCGGGCGGAGCACAGCACGACGCTCCAGTTGTCGAGGGTACTGCACCTCCTGTCATCGGCGATGAACAAGAAGGAGTACGGAGTGGCAGTATTCCTCGACATGGAAAAAGCATTCGACCGTGTGTGGCATGAGGGGTTAGTTTACAAACTCGCCACCTCTCCCACGCCCCGTTTCCTGTCTAACAGGTGTTTCAGAGTGGTGGTCGACGGGGCGCTTTCCGCCCCCCGGCCTATCCGTGCGGGCGTACCGCAAGGTATCTGCGTATCGCCGGCGTGGTTCTCACGTTACACCGACGACATCCCTACTACTGAAGACGCCATGCTCGCGCTGTATGCAGACGACGCCGCGTACATCACCACCTCGATGAACGCAAAGTACGCGGCGGTGAAGATGCAGCGCGCGCTCAACTTGATCCCCGAGTGGCTCGCCAAATGGCGACTGTCGGTTAACGTGGGTAAAACGCAGGCACTGATCACGGGATCAACGCCCCTCCCACCACGCTTGAAACTCAGCGGAGTCGAAGTCGACTGGACGCCCCGGGCCAAGTACCTAGGCGTGACCATCGACCGACGGCTCACAATGGGACCGCACGCACGCAATGTCGCCGCGCAGGGTAGAGTCGTTCGCAACAAACTCGAACCAGTGCTCTCATCCCGCCTCCCGGCGCGCGTCAAGCTGGGAATATACAAAACGTATATCCGCCCGGTATTGACGTACGCCGCCCCCGCTTGGTTCGCCCTCACTAGCGAGACGAGCCGAGAAGGACTCCGCGCGCAGAAACATCTTGCGCTGCGTAGAGTCGTCGACGCCCCTCGCTACGTGAGGAATGACGTCATCCAGCGCGACCTCGGGATTGAGAGCCTGGACGAGTTCGTGCGACGCCTCGCGAAGGGGATGTTCGCGCGGGCCGACGCCTCAGCTTGGCCCCACGTCAAGCACCTGGCGCCATGGCACGCGCGCCCCCCTGACGCGAGACGACTCCCCCGCGACCTGATTGCGGGCAGCGAGTCCCCATCCCCACCCCCCCGGACTTGACGCCTGAGTAGGCCGTACCAGTCTACACGCGGCCTACTCAAACAATACGACTCCACACTTCTACTCGCATCCCGACAAACGACGTGTTCTAAGTTAATATAGGCACGAAGTGAGTCGACCATACATTCGCCTCTATACACACGCTAGACTCATGCAGCGAGTAGATAGTTCAAACTAACTATTCGGTGCACGTGCACTGAGCGATGTAACATAAAACAATGCCGCTCACACACACACACAAACCGTCCCCGCGGTCTAAACCGTAACCGGCTCGCTCTGGAAGCGGGTTAGACGGGGGTCACACTTCCTACTGTAGGTCCGTAACAAGTCGGCATACTCGTTGCTGGTCGTCCCCCGCCGGGCTTCCCTTAGGGGTCTCACTTGGCGGAGACTGACGGCCGGTATGTCGTGAAGAGTCGGCGCTGCGTGCAACAGCGCCGTGACGTGCCTACAGTATACACATACAAACATTACTCATAGAGCCACAGGCTCTTCAACCGCCGAGCCTAGTTAGGCACCACAACGACGGGTCCGTCGTAACGGACCCCGGCTGGACTCCGCGGTCAGAGGGCGAAGCCCTGACACCGCTTGCCACGCCCCCTGACGGGGACGTAGCGAAAGCCACGATTGATATCTTGACAGATGGGGTTAGTTGTTTTGAGTGGCGCTAGTTGTTTACAGTGACGTGTGTTACGTAGCTGGCACACTACACTCAGACGCAACACCGAGTGCTAAAGCGATTTAAGTCGATGTAAGTAGCTTTTGCTTGTTTACAAATAAGGGTGTAAATATCGGGTTACACAGAATATCTTGACAGATGGGGTTAGTTATTTTAAGTGGCGCTAGTTGTTTACAGTGACGTGTGTTACGTAACTGGCACACTACACTCAGACGCAACACCGAGTGCTAAAGCGATTTAAGTCGATGATGGACGGGCAGTATGATCATTGATCGAAGCCTTGATCGGAGTCGCATTTGCGCGTTACGCGTTCAGTGGAGTGTCTTAATTGTGTGGCTTATTTTGCTGTAATAATTATAATGTGGTGATTTATCTATGGCTTCTGCTTACAATCTAACGTATTATTTTTCGGTAGTTATGCAAAAATAATACGTTAAATTGTTAGTATGTCATAGATTACGATCTTTCGATAATTTACAATCTCGCGAGGTAGATTATAACCTAACGATATCTACAATTTTACGGTGATATATGCAGTCAGAGAGTGACCATGCTTTAGGTTCTATAGTCCTCTTACGACAAAAAAAAAATCAAAATGCCTGGTTAATTTTCATGAGTGTGATACTCCCTGATCCTCTGATCTGTGGGTACAATGATCAGAAGTTTTCCAAGAAGTTTTACATCGCCGTTCAGTATATGACGGCTGACACAAAAAAATCTACATGTATATACACCCAGACACAATCTATACTTGCCCTTCTTTTGTTTTTGTTTCCTTTGCTTTTTACCGGAACGGATGTTTTCTGTGAAGTTAGCTAAAATTAGTCCTATCTGTATATTAACCCTAAGAATGACTATTTGATGAGGGGAGCACTATTTACTCCAATACTATGATCACATGCAATGTAACGGCCCGTTCACGAAATTGCCGTTGTGAGCGGTAGCTAAGCGCGGGGCGGCGAGCGGTAGGACCAAAGTATGAAAATGTTTGAAGCACGCCACGAGACGCCGCTCATAGTGCCGCGTCCGCTTACCGATGCCGCCCCGCTCACCGCGCCGCTCGCCCCTAAGACTGAAGTCTTGACCAGGCCGTAACATGCAATCAAAAGAATTGGCTATCCACATTGTCGCAATGTATCATGCCATGTAACAGAATGCCCATAGTGTAGACGCCTTGCTCGCGAACCGTGCACATTACGCGCGCGAAGAGAGTATTTCAACAATGTGAGAAGATACATTCTTGGTCCATTCGCGCGCTGCGTTAACATTTAAAAAATGCCTCTTTCATGTTACCTTACATGTTATGTTACAATAGTACGCGTCTTAATGCGCCTTGGTTCATCAAAACCAGGCAAAGGCATTCGTCGACTGAAGAACGGCATGACATCTTTGACCAGAAAAGTCACCTATAAGTGACTACACTTGGGAGGCCCCGCAGGTGGCAGCATCCTACAAACCCTCCAAACTACATCGCATTTGTTTATAGTCCACATGACTAATTAAGTACATAATACAACTTATATATATATATTCGGCCTTATAATGTTCCCACTGTTAGGACTCAGGCCTCCTCTCTAGGAGAGGGAATGGGCCATAATCCACCACGCAGGCCCAGTGCGGGTTGGTGGATGTCACATGTCTTCGAATTTTTGGTTCTAGGACATGCCGGTTTCCTCACGATGTTTTCCTTCACCGTTTCGAGAGTAGTGGTGATGAAATAATTACACAGTAATGCGCCTGGCTGGGTTTGAACCTGCGACCTACAACTCGTAAGTCGGGGCTGTTACCACTCGGCCACCACTGCTCTCATACAACTTATATAAAAAAAAACTCATCATTCATGATTTCAGCCGAAAGACGTCTACTGTTGGATATAGGCCTCCCAAGCATCGCCACAATGACCGGATCTATGCGTCTCACATCCATCGGTTTCCCGCGACTCGCCAAACTTGAGTAGCAGTAGGTAGGACATTGCTCACAGAACAGATGTTCGATTAGGCCGAAGGGTTCTGGAGTGGAAATCTCGCACGAAAGGAATCCGACGGATTCGAGACGCACAGGACCTGTTTGGCCAATGTGAAACAGTGGACGTCTTTCGGCTGAAATAATGACATAATTATTTATAACTGTATAAAAATATATACTTACGGACTCGAGACTAAGCGCATGGGAAGCATCAATGGCTCCAGGTGCGCAGGCTCCTCCGAAGAATTCTCCAACAAGGCGTGCATAGTCACACTCAGTGGAGGAGAGAATTCCACGCTCTTGACCAGCGCGAACGAAGGACACGTAGGCTGTGAAAGAGACGTACTGATCAGAACGTTGAAATTCAGGAAACCTCTACGGTCCGGACTAAACGAATCGCCTCGTCTTTTATACCGCGTACTTCAAAGGACTGGAACAATTTGCCTGCTGCGGTCTTCCCGTCAGATTATAATTTAGCTGTCTTCAAGGCTAGAGAGATTCTACCACAACTCTATTACGAGATCATTGACCGATCAATAATCGATCATTATGAATTAGCAGATTACGAACTTTTAGTAAAATGACAATGGGATCGTGTTGAAATGACGAATTTATAAAAATAGCAGACTTGGGCCCCAGGGTTGTGGAAGTCTTAAAGGCAATTGCTTCATGTAAAACACAGGTATTTAACCGCATCAGGTTACTATGGAAGCCGATTGGGGTCAGTTCACCCATACGCACAAAACGTTTTGGAAACTAAGGAGTGGAATTCTCTGCCGGAGTCCTTGTTTCCTGATAACTCTTCTTCTTTTCGATTCGATGGTAAACTCGTCAAACCTTTTGGGCCCAATAGGCGGCCACACTAATAGCAGCATCGGTAGCACTCATCAAATCCTCCAAAGTGCAGGTATACGGACACCTGGGGCATTCCAACATGTGGCTCATGTTTTGAACAGGAGCTCCGCACTCACATTGAGTATTCGATGGGTCTATAAAACCCCATTTTGCCAGGTTGTGTTTGCAGCGGCCTGCCTGGGAACCACAACCTGGGAGGTTAAGTTACTTCTAGGAAAGCGTGCTCCATCTTCGACCACATCCTCGCTTACCATCAGGCGAGATATTAGTTTGACTGGCCTGTTGGTCTAGTGGCTAGTGGCCCTGACTGCTATGCTGGAGGTCGTGGTTTGGATTCCCACCCAGGACAAATGTTTGTGTGATAAGCACGGTCATTTGTTCTGTGTCTGGGTGTAATCTATATATAATATGTATGTACGAGTATTTAGAAATATATAAGTAAGTTTACCAGTTGTCTAGTACTCATAACACAAGCTCTGCTTAGCTTGGGACTAGATGGCGTTGTGTGTGGGTTATAGTTGTGGAATATTATTATTAGTGGTTAAGCGTGAGCCTATCAATATTAAAAATAATAATCCATATGTCACAATAGTTTCCCACCAGCCGAGGGTTGTCCTTGGATGCACTAGCATAGCGCGTACAGGGATAATCGCCGGTTGGTACCACGTACCATTATATATACGACTCTGCAAATTGGCTTCGGCCCCTCGTACGCCTTCCAAAGGTCCAGGACCCCAGGGTCCAGAGATAAAACAAAAAAAAAACTTACCGAGACCACCAAATTCAGGGAAACAAGCGACCTTGTCCCTCAGGTTCTCAAAGCGGGTGATATTGGAAGTAAGGACCGAAGATTCCTTGACGAAAGCGGCGATCCTGGACGCGTCATCCTGGGCGTTCTGCACTAGCTTCACTGGCGTCAGCTGGAAATGTCTGAGGAAGGTAGAGAAAAATGTGAAGCTCAAGCTTTAGGCAGTATTGTCCACGGACGCATAGCTTCATAGACGCGTATTCGTCATTATACGGTTGGTGTACGCCTGCGTGAAGCTTACATACTAAACTATGGCCTACTGTCCACGGACGCGTAGCTTCATAGACGCGTATTCGTCATTATACGCTTGGTGTACGCCTGCGTGAAGCTTACATACTAAACTATGGCCTACTGTCCACGGACGCGTAGCTTCATAGACGCGTATTCGTCATTATACGCTTGGTGTACGCCTGCGTGAAGCTTACATACAAAACTATGGCCTACTGTCCGCAGACGCGTAGCTTCATAGACGCGTATTCGTCATTATACGCTTGGTGTACGCCTGCGTGACTTTGTCGACTAAGCAGCAACTTCATACCGTCGTGTCGCGTCTATGAAGCTGTGCGTCCGTGGACAGTAGGCCATATTTTGTATTCAAGCTGGCCAGTGAGCAGGCGTACACCAAGCGTATAATGACGAATACGCGTCTATGAAGCTACGCGTCCGTGGCTTTAGAGTTTTGATTCGACGAATGCATCCGATGTACTTTTTGGCTCGTTTCTCAATCGCCTCAAGTGCATCAAGCTGATATTTGGCAGATACTTTACAAATATGAGAGTAGTAGTACTCCATATTTAAAGAAAAATATTAGTGCTATGAAGTTTCCAAATATACAAAGAATTAGGGCATTAATGAAAACAAGAAAAATAGGTATTAAATAGTAGATCATGTGACCAGGGGATATAGCAGTGTCTTTAAGCTACAGGCGGCATAGTGAATTCCGAATGAAACGAAGGTTGCTAAGTTTTAATCCCGAACGCAGTGAGGAACCTATATAAATTAACTCCCGAGCACAGAGAGGGAGTAAATATAGAAACTTGAATGAAGTGTGGCATTTGTGAGCTTTATTTCCGTGTTTTATGTCGTTTTAGAGACTCAACAGTAAACACATTATTCTTTTATTTTGGTTATTGGCCCGAATAAACTCGTTTGTTGCACGTACATTTTAATTTACTCGTGTTTTTTTTTTCAAATAGTTTTGACATTCCAAATTCAAATCACATTATTAACTCCCGAGTACAGAGAGGGAGTAAATATAGAAACTTGAATGAAGTGAGGTATTCATTCATGCCGCCCAAGACAGTTTTATTCCCGTGTGATTATAATAAAATTTAATTTGGTTACGGCTCCAAAGGGGGCTGTGAGGCTGCCGTACACGCGTTGTCGACCTATCTAAATTCTGGCAAAGGAGAGGCTATCCTTAAGGTTGACATAAAAAATGCATTTAATTCGGTTAATAGGGATACCTTGCTGGCAGAAACTAAAAAAGAAATACCTCAAATCTATAGTTTTCTTTGGCAATGTTATAGACAGCCATCTAAATTACTCTTTCGGGACAACCTTTTGGAATCCGCTGTTGGCTGTCAACAAGGTGACCCCCTCGGGCCAGTGATCTTTAGCTTAGCTATACACCCAATCATTCGAAAACTAAATTCCAAATTTAATGTGTGGTACCTCGATGATGGAACCTTGGGAGGCGATGTAGACACCGTTTTAAATGATTTACAATTTTTAAAAAACCAACTCTGTTCTATAGGACTAGATCTCAACTTCTCTAAATGTGAATTATTCCTCTCTGACAGTACTGACAGACATCTGACTCTTCCAAAATTTAATGCAATAGCCCCTGCAATCAAAATTATAGATAAAAGTTCTCTTCGTCTCCTTGGGTCCCCAATCTTTGAGGATTCCTTTCCCAGTTTTGTGGAGGAAAAAATACAAAATTTTAGTGACGTTTCGGAAAGATTACTCCAAATTAACATGCATTCGGCCATTACCCTAATTCGTTATTGTTGTTTCGGCCCTAAATTAATATATTTTCTTCGTGCTTCCCACTTATGGAAGCACTTTCACCTTTTGGAAAAAATGGACAAAATTATTCGGCATACACTTACTTTAATTTTAAATATGACCTTGGACGATCGAGCTTGGGATCAAGTTACTCTTCCCATCCGTATGGGAGGCCTCGGCGTCCGCAAAATTACCAGTATTAGTTTACCGGCATTCATATCTTCGGTTCACAGCACTGATAAATTAATCAGGAATATTCTAACTTCCACACTGATTCCTTTTGAAGTGCCGTGCTTCACCGAGGCTATGGATACCTGGAGACTCGCTTGCCCGAATACAAATCCACCTGACAACCCAACCTCTCAGAGACGGTGGGACGAACCGCTCTGCAAAGTAGTCCAGAAAAACCTAATCCTTACTTCTACTACTACTGCAGAGCGTGCGCGCCTCCTGGCTGTGGGAAATTGGGAGTCAGGTCTTTGGCTTCACGCACTGCCGTCGTCGAATATTGGCACCTTATTCGACGATACTACTTTCCGCCTAGCTGTTGCCCTACGCCTAGGTGCTCCTTGCTGTTCTCCTCATCGCTGCCACTGTGGTGAAGTTGTCAACAGCCTTGGTCACCACGGCCTGTCATGCAGTCGAAGCGCGGGACGGATAGCACGGCACGCGAATATTAACGACATCATCCGACGAGCCCTTGTCACCGTCGGCGTTCCAGCTGTTTTGGAACCTCATGGCCTGGCACGCGACGATGGTAAGAGACCGGACGGTATGTCTTTATTTCCCTGGAAGATGGGTAGGCCTTTAGTGTGGGACGCTACCTGTGTCGACACTCTTGCGCCATCCCATCTTCCTAGCTCTTCGTGCTGTGCTGGTGCTGCCGCTGCTGCTGCGGAGAACCTCAAGCGGCGGAAATATAACAACCTCGTCGGTAGTTATATTTTTGAGCCGTTTGGGGTTGAAACTCTTGGGCCGTGGGGTCCGAGTGCTCATAAGCTGTTCAAAGAACTATCCAAACGCTTAGTAGACACTTCACGTGACCCAAGGGCTGGCTTTTACCTCGGTCAGAGATTAAGCATTGCCATACAACGTGGCAATGCCGCCAGCCTTTTGGGTACACTTCCAGTCGACAGCGATGCGGAGGAGTTTTTTGACGCCATATTTTAGTTAGTAGTTTTTGATTTAAGTGTATATATAGTTTTAATTAGTTAAGTGTTTTAGATATGTTAACTTTAATATTTATTACTCTAATATAATACAAATTTAATTTTAGAGACTCAACAGTAACCACATTTTTTTTTTTTGTTTTTGGCCCTAATAAACTCGTTTGTTGCACACACAAAATCAAAAGCATTTTATTTCAAATAAACCATTTACAGGCACTTTTGAAATGTCAAGAAGTCAGTCAGTCAGAAAAAAAATGATGCTATTGCACATTCCAAAGCGTAGATCTCTATGGAGACGAATGTGCAAGAAACTCCATGGACACTCTTTTCAATCATGTTTTGTAATTACAAATATCTCTGTTACATGTTTCTTGTCGCTATCATGTGAGAACAATGTAAATAAAGTAAAAATAAAAACTAAATATAGAAGGCAGCTAAGAGATGATATAGCTAAGATACATTTTAATTCACTTATTTATTTTTTTAAGTGTAAGCCCTTTGGATACTACATAAGATCTCTAAGTACAGAATGACTTGCTTTATGACATCGAGCAAGTGATGTTAAAAATAACTTACTGTCTTGCCAAATATCCGTAGTTGGATGGGATAGAAATGAAATCAATATGGTTATCCTTGGTGTCCATCAGACAGTCGATGATGGTGTTCCTCTGCTGGCAAGTGATGGACGGCTGGATGCCCAGGGTGTGTGCTGCAGATCTGATCCAGTTACACTTAATTTGCTCCTGGTCGGAAATGGTGCACCAGCGCCGGGCGGGCAGGCAGGAGGTGGTCGATTCTGCGGGGCTGATTGTTCGAACTGGGGGATTGAGAAGTAGAGTTAAAGAAGTGTGCATAGGATCCAGCTTGTATGAATGTCGCAAAGAGGTTAAGGTAGAGGAATTTGTGCTTTTAGCTAGTTTTGTTTAACGCGTCCGCTGACAGAACTTCGTTAGGCGGGGAATTAAAATATGGCAGCGCGGTGCAGGGAGTGGTGCGGGTGCGAGAACGTGCGCTTGGCCAGACTGGCAGCGTGATGCGGGGAGCGGCGCGGGTACAGGGTTCACTGGCCACTTGTATAAACGAGCTATGACGCGCTTCCCGCGCTATGGACACTCAAATGAAGTTTTTATGTTTCAGATTGCCACGCCGCGCCCGCCCCGCACACGCTCTTCCAGTCTGGCCGAACACTACGTCGAAGGAAGGGCCACTTATTTTTTAGAATTTATTTTTTGGATAACATTTCATAAATGTATTATGAAGAGCAGTATCCACTGTCATGTATGTATACAAAAAATCAGAAAGGACTGATTTTTTGTATACATCATAAAAGACACCTCTGTGCATAATTTCAGTGTTCAGCTTCAAGGATTTAAGCTGGGCGTTGATGAGTATCAACTCACCCATGTGAGTGTGTCAGAACTTTGCCTTTTGTATAATATATACAGATATAAATTGAAATAATGCACTTTCATATGTCCTTTAAAAGGAGAGGAGAAAAAACTTTTTTGAAGTCGGTTATTTTATTTTTTTTGTAAAAAGTTTTTTTTTATTTCACACTTTTTACTTGCGATACACTTTTTATAACCAGAGTGCCTATTTCTCATGACAATTGCAATTAACCCAAACACTGCTGGGTTACATTGTTTTATTATGAAGTTCCTGTGTCTACCTTCTACCTTCCGGCTCCATCATCAGATCAGTTCGATAGTACCTTATAGCCAAACCGCATTTCATAACAATTCTAATAAGCCCAAACACGGAGTTCCGTGCCTATCTTCCTGCTCCATCATCAGATTTTTTTTTTTTTTAAATACTACCGAATTGATAACCTTCTCCTTTTTTGGAAGTCGATTAAAAATAGCAATACTTACTTGGCGATGTGTAGTTCAGCAGAGAAATAGGAGCATCTTGATAGATGACCCTGGCATTAGCGCCGCCAACTAAGACCGTGAACAGGGTGGACTGCCAAGTGTTTTCGCTGGGGATTGTACCAGCTGGCCACCAGGTACGAAGGTTGGTCAAGAGTGTCTGTGCGTTGGAGCTGCAGAGAAGACGGAAAATTAATACACGAACTGATGTGGCTAATCACAAGAGTGATTAACCATGTTGGTCTAGTGGTTAGTGGCCATTGACTGCTATACTGAAAATCGTCGCCTGGTTCGATCCCACCCAAGACAAATGTTTTTGTGATGAGCACGATCATTGTTCTGTGTCTGGGTGTAATTTATCTATAACATGTGTGTATTTAGAAATATATAAGTGTGTTTATCAGTTGTCTAGTACTCATAACACAAGCTTAGTTTGGGACTAGATGATGTTGGTTAAGAGTTCTGAAAAAAAAAAAAAGAATTTTGGAGATATTATAGTGTTATAACCGTGTGAGCAAACACAGGTGCAGTCTCTGATCCTTTACTATCATAGTTCGATGAGACGGTGATTAACCACGACCTGGCGCAGGACCAAAGCCTTTACGTACCTACTTTTTGAGTTGAGGAAGGTTTGTACATATATTTTACGTCCGGGCAAAGCTGGTATCACCATCATTTCAGCCGAAAGACGTCCACTGTAGGACATAGGCCTCCCTCAAGTGTCACTAAACGACCGGTCCTGTGCGTCTCGCATTCATCGGATTCCCGCAACCCTCACTAAGGCCTCAAGTCTGCTATTACAATAGTGTCAGAATGGTCTATCATTGATTTCATAATTGTTGATTTTGATAAGTTTGGTAATCTACTAATATAATGGCGTCATTATGACTTTCCAATGATCAACCACTGACACTCCATTGAAAGAAATGGCATAGAATCGTAGACAGAGGAAACTCTGTCTACGCATAGAATGGAAATCTCGTACATATTGACAAATGAATCTGACGTATGTGGTAGTCTGCTAAAATTTTGACAGTTCCTTTGATCAATGACGTTCTAATGGTAGGTCCATTAGAACGTCATTGTGCAGTCATTGCTTATAATTCGTCACAAGACAGCTCGTACCACAATTCTATTAAGAGATCACTGATCGATCAAAGATCGACCATTATGAATTAACAGATTACGAACTTTTAGCAAAATGACAATGGAATCGTGTTGGAATGACGAATTTATAAAAATAGCAGACTAGACCCCCTGGTCATCGGTCCACCTTGTAGGAGGCCTTCCAACGCAACGTCTTCCGGTACGCGGTCGCCACTCCAGAACCTTTCGTCCTCATCGACCATCTGTTCTACGAGCAATGTGCCCTGACCAAGCTGGTGTGTTGCTAGTGCAAATTACGGGGTTACCATGACGTTCAAAGTAAGATTGTTTCATTCTTATTTCAGTGTGGGTAAGAGACAGAGCTATACAGGTTGTCTAGCGCCATCTCTTACCCACACTGGAAATAAGAATGAAACAATCTTACTTTAAACGTCATGGTACAGGTCTTAATACTTACGAGGAAGCGACGAGAGCTCCCCAAGGCTGCCTGATGAAGGCGCAGGGAGAGATGGCGTTGTTCAAGACTTCAGTGGTCAGAGCGGCCAGGGTGCCGTTGGGGCATAACACGGAGAAATTCGGAGCGTCTGCTGAGTTGCGGTACTGAAATAGATGCCATGTTTTAGAATATGGTGGGATGAAATTGTCTGTCTGTAAAACTCATCAGGTCGTAAAGCAAAAAGCATGATGATGCATTTTTGTAATTATTATTTTTGACATGATTTTAATTATTATTCTATTTATTCATATTGATTACATTTTTTAATATTTCTTTAAAAAAAACTTTTAAAAATAAAAAAATATTATTATTTTTAACATTATTATTATTATGTTGATGTTTTTTAAATTTTTGTTGTATTATTGCCTATAATTCATAGTTGTGGTGTTAGCGGATGTCTACACCCTATAAGGAACCTACCTGCCAAATAAGTTTGTAGGTGTTATAGTTTCTGAGATTTCGTGATTAATCAGTGAGTGGTATCTCGCTTTTATATATATATATTCTAATAATTAAAATCATTAACATAATCCTCTCAGTTCATGGCCATAGCATAGCATAGTCGGCCTTATAATGTTCCCACTGTTGGGACTCAGGCCTTCTCTCTAGGAGAGAGTAAACTGTCCTAACTTTAACTTTTTAGTTTTAACATTATTTAAAACTAGCTTTTGCCCGCGACTTTGTCCGCGTAGAAGTCGAAAATGGTTTTATTAGGTTTTTTTGAGATACGAAAATATGAAATATTATTTATTATCTTCGTCGTGTGTGATAGTCCATTGAATTGTATGGCGAGCGATATTGTATCTTAAGATAAAATACTATAGTATCTTAGCCGTGTGCAGCACCCTTTAGTGAACTGCACTGCGGGTGACGTAACCTACGACAAACTTATTATTTTCGGCTGGTTTTTTATTGTACATACTTTTCCGGGATAAAAAGTACCCAGTGTGGTGCCCAGGATATTAAAGAATAATTATACAAAGTTTCATCGTAATCGAACCGGTAGTTTTTGCGTGATGCCTGAACAAACAGACAGACAAAAATTTTTTAATCTCATTTTTGGGTTCGGTGTCGGTCTAGTAACACTCACTGCCATTTATTTTTTTGATATTTTCAATGTACAGAATTTTCACTTCTACAGATTTATAAGTATATAATAAATCACGCGCTCAGGAAAGCGCAATGTACTAGTAGTAGAGCGCCTCAATAGTCACGTTACCCTCCTCCTCTGCCCGCACCGCTCTCTTTGCCCTGCAGTAGTGACGTAAGCAACAATAGTTGCAGGCGCGCGCACGCGAATTTCAAACAGATGTTTTGTGATTGTCATAAAAATTATGAGTGTAAAAAAAGTTTCTTTGGGAAAGTTGTTTGTGATCATGAGTACAATCACGTGTTTAAGTATCGGTCACTAATTACCAGTCACCCTATATATTATAAGTATACTCACAGTAAAGAATTCCCTGACATGCTGCCAGGCGACGTATGCCACAGCTGAGCTGGCGTTCACATTCGTCCTCAAGCACTCCAGGGCTTGAATGTGGTGGTTGTTGTTGCTCACACCATCCACTTGCACACCCATGTTGATGGTGTACTTGGAACAGTCGGAGTTGGGACCACAGCGCTCGCATAAGGATGGGTAGCGAGATTCTGGAAAATTAATGATAAATGATAAAATATAATAAATTTTATTATACATCAAAATTGTAACTTTACAAATCTTAAATATATGGGTACAATGGCGGTCTTATAGTTGCTGAGAATGGATAAAGTGAAAAATGAATATATTAGAGGAAGTTTGAAGGGGAATGGTTTGTCTTGGTATGGTCATGTAAAGAGGAGAGATGAAACGCATGTTACTAAAAGAGTTATGAGTATACATGCGGATGGGTGGAGAGGGAGAGGGAGGCCAAAGAAAAGATGGATGGATTGTGTGAACAGTGATATGAAAGAAAAGGAAGTTTGTGATAGTATGACGGTTGACATGATAGAATGGAAGAAAAAAACTTGTTGCGCCGACCCCAAATAAGATGGGACAAGAGCAGGAAGATGATGATGATGATGGCGGTCTTATAGCTGAAAGCGACATCTACCAGACAACCTAATAGGAATCGGTATTCCTTTTTTTTAAGTTGTCTTGGGGTAACTTTGGCCCTGGGGTATAACTTCGGCACAAGCTTATTAACCAATAGAAACGCAGTAAACACAGTTTCTCATGTTCCTATTAGTTTATAAGCTTGTGCCAAAGTTATAATCCAGGGCTAAAATAACCCCACTTTACGAGAACAGTACCTAAATCTTATTTATTTTCCAAACCAATTAAAAAAAAAAAACTGGACTCGCGTACTGAAGCTTTCGTACAAACTTACCTATGTTTAATTTCCGAATTGAGTTACGAAGATTTTTCCGAATCGAATCTTTTTCCTTTATCTGAATCCGTTTTTTTTTTTGTGACATAAGTAACTACAAATTTACAGTTTCCAGATTTTTTCCTATACTTGTGCTACGAGACCTTGCTTCATTCCAAATTTCAGGATTCTAGGTCAATGGGAAGTACCCTATGAATTTTGATTTCCTTGAGAGTGTCGAAATACACGTTTTTTGCGACATAGATGGCTGTTCGAACGTCAGCTCAGCTCCACTCCGCTCCACTTACACTGTTACCACTGATACGAGTGGAGATTTTGAGCACTGTGGTTTGCCAATTCGCAGTCCACTCCACCCAGAGGAACACACCCTTAAATATACTAATATTAACTTACTAAGAGCTGCATCGACAGTAGCATTGTTGCTCCAGAAACCAGGTCTGCAGCCAGCTGAGAAGAAACCGTTCAAGGTCTCTACTTCCAGCTCTTCAGCCGTCTTCCCGTCGAAGTTCGCGTTGGGGCAACGGTCGGTGCGTGCGGCCTGTGGGCAAAACCCATTACATATAGAAATTTTGTATTTCATTTTTAGAGATCTTAAATGGAACCTCTTCGGCCACTTTGGAAAGCAGTTGTTGGAAACCAGTTTCGAAAACAGAAATATTTTTCTTTAATGGAAATCCAGTTTACAATAAAGAAGTATATTTCGGTTTTCGAAACTGGTTTCCAAAACAGATGGTTGGGTCTTCTTTCGAAACTTAGCTACCTTGCTTTTCCAAATTGCAGCAGAGCAATAGCAGATTGCTGTTTCAAAAGTTTGTTACTGTAGCGATGAAAAAATCAAAACCACAAATCATTTTGAAGGATGGCATTCAAAAATAAATACGTAAATTGGCCGTCGACAGCACATGTACTGGATGTTTTAAAAAATGAAATACAAATAAGTAAAAACAAAAATAAGAGTAGAGAAAATTATATGGAAATTGATAACGAAATCAAGACATCGATACAACTGCTCTCTGAAGGAAAAATTACAGTATGACACTGTATAATTTCTCCTTTTCTATTTTTATTCTAATACATTAGTTGTTCACTAAGTTAAATTTACCACTTTTTGTTGAAATGTATGATATTATTAATAATAAAGATTAGATTCAAATTTCAGTTATTTATTTTGTAACTGAACACATCATGTATTTTAGACAACTATTTATATACTATATTTTACTGTAATGTTTGAATAATAGCTATATTATTATTTCGAAATGTTTCGAAAGAAGATCCAACCCTCTGTTTTGGAAACCAGTTTCAAAAACCGAATTATATTTCTTTATTGGAAACTGGGTTTCCATTTAAGAAAAATATTTCCGTTTTTGAAACTGGTTTCCAAAGTGGCCGAAGGGAATAGAACGACGGCTAAGATAGGCAGTTGAAGAGGGAGAGGAGAACCAGATATCTTAACGCGTTCAGTGCGGGACGAGGTCTAATAGGCCTCGTATGTGATTTGGTTTGGTTTAGTTCAGGAAAGAGATGAGTATACGTGGGACACTCAGAAAGTTTTGAGAAACTAAAAAACTAACTTCTATGGATAAAATAGTTTTTATTAAATCTTTTCAAAGAACCCTCCACCAGCCTCTATACAAAGTTTCATGCGTCTGAATCAATTTTCTGAGGGAAATTCAAAATTCGAACAATGGTATTTTTACTTTTAAATATTAACCAAAGTTTTCAAAATAATTACAAGTGGCCAGTTTCCTTTACATAAAAACTTTTTTCGCAAATCTTTTTGAGTGATCTGGTTTGTCTCCATTTTTAATTAGTACAAAAAATAAATAGAGCTCTCTCTGTACTCGTTACTGATCATATTTGTGTAGTCAAAAGTAAAAAAAAACGAAATCGCTAAATTGTCCTCAAAAATTTGTCTTATTTAGTAAATTCATAATTGAATCAATCGTTCATAACAATTGCTTATTTTTTCCATTTTTATCGCTATTCATTAATTCATAATTAATAGCCTATACAATGTTTCCATAAATTGAGTGACATTTTGGGATATTAACAAACGCTCATATCTTTGTTGTTTATGAATATTATATAATACTTTACTTAAATAATAACAAGACCTTTTCTAATAAGCCCTTCAAATATTTGTACTAATTAAAAAAAATTGGAGTATCTAAGAGGCCTTATTCAAACAGAATGCGTGTTTTTACCTTGATATGGGGTCATTTTGACCTCATACCACACTGAAGAATTGTTTTATGGTTTAGTTTCTTAAACGTTACGGGATCTTATTAGCCCCTTACCGCCATAATGATAGTTTTCAAACGAGGTCTTAAAGGCCCCGTAACACAGGAATGGAAATAATGCAAGAATAAATGCAGTGAGTGTGTAGTAGCTCGCCGTCTGGTAAGAACCAAGCCTGAGTCGAAGGCGCATTGTGTTCAATGCGCGCCTCAAAGAAATGGCAGAAAATGGACGGAGGCCAGTTGGGCCGATACCTTTTAGACAAGACGAAACCAGAAACATCGATTTTAAAAAGTGCACTTTATAAGAATATCATCATCATCATTTCAGCCGATAGACGTCCACTGCTGGACATATATAGGCCTCCCTTAAATGTCGCCACAAAGAACGGTCCTGTGCGTCTAGCATCCATCGGATTCCCGCAACCTTCACCAGGTCATCGGTCCACCTTGTACCCCGGCCTTCCAACACTGCGTCTTCCGGTACGCGGTCGCCACTCCAGAACCTACGGCAGTGCGAGCAATGTGCCCTGCCCATTGCCACTTTAGTTTGGCGATTCTTCGTGCTATGTCGGCAACCTTGGTTCTCCTGCGGATATCTTCATTTCTGATTCGATCACGCAAGGAAACTCCGAGCATAGCCCTTTCCATTGCCCTTTGGGTGACTTTGAGCCTTCTGATGAGGCCTATTGTGAGCGACCACTTTTCGGAACCATATGTCACCACTGGCAACATGCACTAGTCATAGACTTTTGTCTTGAGAGACTGTAGTATGTTGGATGAGAAGATACCGCGCAGCCTCCCGAACGCTGCCCAGCCGAGTCGAATTCGTCGGTTGACCTCTTTCTCGAAATTAGATCTACCCAACTGTACTGTCTGTCCAAGGTAAACGTAATCGTCCACAACTTCGAGTATAGAGTCTCCAATCAAATGATATCATAGTCTTGTTTTAAAACCTTACCAATTCCTCCAAATTCTTCAGCACTCTAGGAGACCACCTCTGATCAGCCCGGTCGAATCCTGGGTGACAGTATACTCCTCCACGAAGACCCTCTAGTCCGTTACTGTGATTTGAAGGCACCACGGCTACTGTTTCGAAGGCATTAGGATCTGAGGACGAAAAATAAGGAAATTAAATGAAAATGCTAATTCAAAATCTTTTTATTTTACATATGCCTACATGCATAGGCACTTATAAAACGTCTGAAGCTAGTGCACGGTTTCAATTAGTCCTTTTCTTTTGTTTTTCAAAGATCGGCAAGAAATTCTATAGTTACTCTTTAAAAAACATTGAGTATTTAATAGTTACAGTGGTGGCCGTACGTACTTTGTGTAATTTATTTCATCACCACTACTCTCAAAACGGTGAAAGAAAACATCGTGAGGAAACCGGCATGTCCTAGAACCAAAAATTCGAAAACATACATCTGACATTCACCAACCCGCACTGGGCCCGCGTGGTGGATACAGCCCACACCAGCAGCCATCACCAGCCCTCTCTTAGAGAGGAGGCCTGAGTCCCAAAGTGGGAACATTAAAAGGCTGATTATGCTGATATTACAATTATTTTAGTAGACTATCATTTAAGCATAGCCATACAACGTGGCAATGCCGCCAGCCTTTTGGGCACACTTCCAGTCGACAGCGATGCGGAGGAGTTTTATGACGCCATATTTTAGTTAGGAGTAGCCGTTAATGTATATATATAGTTTTAATTAGTTAAGTGTTTTTGTATATAATTTTGTATATATATAAATAAAATATGTAATAAATTCTCAATAAAAAAAATTTTGTAGACTATGATTCTAATAAAGAATTTATTTTAAACAAAAGAAAATAAAAACACTTAACTAATTACAACTACATAATATATACACAATAACTCCTACCTAAAATATGGCGTCAAAAAATTTCTCCGCATCGCTGTCGACTGAAAGTGTGCCCAAAAGACTGGCGGCATTGCCACGTTGTATGGCAATGCTTAATCTAATATAATCAACTATACTATACTATGATTCTTAAGTATTTCGCTATTTAGTACTATAATATATGAACAGTCAGAATTAAGTAGATTTTGAGGACGTTGCGTATTTAAAAAGGAGATTTTACTCACCAAGTTTGCTCACATCTCTAACAGAAGCGATAACTCTGTTGTCATTGGGCTGCATTTGTGAAAGAAGAAGTGTTTCTTCCTCGGAGAAATAACCAATGTCAGCTTGTCCATTGGCCAGTCGAAGAGCGCAGTCTATCCTGGATGTGGAAAGAATGCAGATTCTTTATATTTATAAATTTTAAAACGTTCAGTGCAGAACGAGGTCGACCTACAAAGCCTCGAGCACAGGCTCAGGGTAGCCAGCCTTTCGGTATTTTACAGGTTGCATTTTGGAGAGTGTGTGCGGGAATTGTATGACTTTGTAGCGACATCTATGGTGTCACATAAGAAACAGCGTGAAATCATCTATCGGGCAGTTGCCCACCAGTCATAACACCCGTCTGGTCGGAGGATCATCCCATTTCAACGGAGGTTTGCGGGATTTTACTCTCTGTTCCGCCTATCTCCAAAACTTGATTCCGCTATCTCCTTTCTACCATCGACAACCCGACGTACGGCGAGTAGCCACCCTTACGTTGTTGAAATTTCAACGGTCTGGACTAAGCATTTTGCTTCGTCGTTTATACCGCTTACATCGAAGGACTGGAACAATTTGCATGCTGCGGTCTTCAAGGCTAGAGTGAATAGGATCTTAATAAACTAGTGCGCCTCACCATCAATGATGGCGTCACTGCTTACCATCAGGTGGGATTGCAGTCAAGCACCGGATTATATGAATTAAAAAAAGAGATCTATTTCGCTTGGTACGTGTCTTCCTTGCGGTGTAGCTTTGAAAATCAATAATAATTAATTATTTATTTTCCTTCCACAAATTACAATGAAATTAATTAATTTAACAAAATAGCAAAATCAATTTGTGGAAGACTGTTGCCTGAACTAAGTTTTTGTGACAAAACCTTTGTGTCAGATCACCAGGCCCCCAACAACAAAATTTGAGATTAATAATTTTCGTACAGAAGACGATCATCAATATCTCTGCCATGCGGAGTGCATAACTTTAAGTTGGTACTTTAACTTAATTTAGGCAAGAGATGAATATACAGCAAAATTGACGAGGCCAGTTAGGGTCGACGACTGTCAAGGCTGCAGATTGTTCGAAGAAGTCATCGCATCCCTCGTAATTAGGGTTGCTAGCCCCCGTAGCCAAGTTACAATCGTTCCGTTTGCGTCGAACGCCTCGAGTAGGCCACGCCTCCGATTCCTTTGTTCTGAGATTCTTTGCGTTGAGATGGCGTTCTTCAGCCCAAAAACGTCCACTGTTGGACATAGGCCTCTCCAAGTGACGAAAGGTTTTGGAGTGGCGACCACGTACCGGAATACGCAGCGTTGGAAGGCCTCTCACAAGTTGGACCAATGACCTGGTGAGGGTCGTGTCTGAATCTGTAGCGACATCTATGGCGTCACATAAAAGCTAATCCTGCATCGCGCAATCAAAGTTCTCCGCGCGATTAGAACATGTAGAACAGTCCGAAATCATCAATCGGGCAGCTGCCCACCAGACATAACACCCGTCTGGTCAGAGGATCCTCCCTTTTCAACGGAGGTTTGCGGGACTTTACACTCTGTTCCACATACCTCCAAAAGCCATTGGATGCGAGACGCACAGGACCGGTTTTTTTTTTTTTTTTTATTGCGTGGGAAAATCATCATAAGAAAAAACCCGCTCTTGGGCGGAGCGGGAGATAGTGTCAGACTTTTACTGACTAAAAACCCACTCCTGTTCCTTCGTTGCCTTCGTCCCAGGGCCCCGGGTTTCGCTTTCACACTACCCGTGGCCCCAGTAGGCTTCGACCCTGCTGGGCCCCTACGATTTGCTGACATCTCTTTGAGGCGCGCGTGGAACAGTACGCGCCGTCGACGACTTGGGCTCGGTCCGATTACCGGACGATCGGACGTAGAGCCACCCATTGCTCACCGTCCGCAAGCCCGCGCCTACGGTGGCCGGAAATCGGGATCGGAATCCCGGCGGCGGCGGTTGGAGCGTAAGGACCGTTGCCTCACGCGATCGGCCGCCTCCTTCGCTAGCATTACTGCTTCGCAGAAGGAGGTTACCGCCTGCCACTCCTCCTCGCTCCGGAGCATGGCCTGAACCAAGGCCCGGCGCGAGAGATCGCCGCCGCCGATTGCCCCCACGAGGACACGGCGTTGCTCTGCCCAAGCGGGGCACACCTCCACCGTGTGCTCTACCGTGTCCTCCGGGCGGTCCACACAGTGGCGACACCCTGGCGTCGTTTCCGCACGAATCCGGTGCAGGAACCTCTCGAACTTACCGTGTCCGGTGAGAACCTGCGTCATGCGGAAAGTGAGGACGCCGTGAGGTCTTTCCAACCACGCCTCAAAGAGGGACGCACAGGACCGGTGGACCATTATAGTCTGATGATAGGTTTTCTTACCTGGATTCCACAGTAGAGCATGCGACCTGGCTGTCATCTCTGCTTAGACTACTACACGTCGAACCGGAAAAAACTGAAGAAACGCATACTCGGTCTGAAAACAAAAAATAATAGTATTACAAAAGGTTTCAAGAGATTTTGATAGATTCTGTTTAGAATTTATTAAAATCTATTTATGTATTACTAGCTTTTGCCCGCGATTTCGTCCGCGTAGAAGTCGAAAATGGTTTTATTAAGTTTTTTGAGTTACGAAAATGGGTCATACTCAGAAAAAGTGTACATTTGGTATCTTTTCTTGTCCCGCTACTTCATATTAAAATAAATATGTAATAGTATGTCTTGTTATCTTTTTTTTCCTTTTGATTATATATTAGTCTATTACTACGAAGATTACTCTCGTAATTTAACTTTAATTTTAATTAAAAGAGTATATTTTTAATGTCAAAACATTGTTATAATTATTATCCTCATACATTTTTTTTTGTGTCCCAATGACCGTTACACATTTTCAGAGATGAATTGTTACGAATATTCATCGCTTAACTTAACATTGACAATTGTTGTATTGATCCCGAAGAATCAAGTAATTATATAGCACCAATTTTATTCGCAAATCATTAATAAAATAATTTATTTTAATTAAACGAATTCCGTCCCAAAATGATGAAATTTCGTTACTCAGGGTTAGTGACACGCAATAAAGTTTGAAAAACAATTATTTTAAGTGGTCTAAATGTCTTCTCCTATTTTGGTATCACTATCACTTACGTCAAAATCAATGTCTCGGCAGACATTATATTCTAGCCATTGTGGCGAAGTCAAAACGTGTGGTCAAATGAATATTAAAAAAATTCTTCAGGGTGACAAACGACTATCATTGTGGTAAGTTTATTACACTCACTTTTTGTTTACTTTCTATGCCCTTTTCTTACTTTTTGTATTATCTTAACGAATACGCTCAGGGCTCGCGTGGTAAACACGTAGTTTCCGTAAAAATATTTATAAAGGTTAAAATTTCTCAGATTTTGTTCTCATTTTCGTTATATCGTGTTACGTTACGACACTGATAAATTGTTAAGCTTAGTTCACACAAACTAAAAGTACGTAACTGTACAATAGTTACCCGGCACGCCAAATATTTTCTAGTGGGGGAAGTTAGCGCACGCAGTTTCATGCTTTTTTACATTCGCAAACTTCTTGCACTACGAAAATACGCCTATGTACGTCAACTGTCCTATTTTTATTGTTTATATAAAATTGTGTGTACAATAAAGAATAAAGAAAATCTTTAGCCAACTTAATAGGTATGTCAATGTCGTAGTCAAAAATACGTAACTAACCAAGATTCCTGTAGTATCAACCTTCACTTTGTTATTAAAATAATATATGAAAAAAGTTATAAACCCCTCATATTCATTTCAATAAAACACCATTGTTCCTGTATCAAATGCCGAAAAACAAAAAATATAATGAGAACATTTTAAACCCACCCAAAGGTAAGTATGAACAAATGCGAAAAAAACATCAAGATAGAGTTAAATTAAAGAAATGTAAATTGCGCTTTCACCTATAAAATGTGCAGTTTATAGTTTGATATTCCTAATATAACTTTATTCCGTTTTTATTAGTAAGAAAATAGAAGTTTTTTTTTTTAACTAATTTGAATAAGACTGATCAGCCAAATATAATCATGTAAGTACTATATTCACCCAATGCATGTGTACTATACTTTATGACATCAGTTTCGTGACAGACTTTCTCAGTATCGTTATTTAGTTACAAATTTAAAATGTACACTTTTTCTGAGTATGACCCAAATATGAAATATTATTTATTATCTTCGTCGTGTGTGATAGTCCATTGAATTGTATGGCGAGCGTTATTGTATCTTAAGATAAAATATTATAGTATCTTAGCCGTGTGCAGCGTGCAGTGAAACTCCACTGCGGATGACGTAACCTACGACAAACTTATTATTTGCGGTTGGTACAATAATCGGGTCTAGGGATCGAACCGCAAAATTAAGTTTGTTTTACAAACTACTTTCTACAGATTAATTATAAGTATAGATATAGACTAGCTTGTGCCCGCGGCTTCGCCCGCCTCGCATAAAGCAACTTTCAAATATTTCCATAGTACAACATCAATAGATATTATGTAAGGACAGTTTAGACCAGTCAATATTGTACCCAAAAGCACAATAAAAATAATCATAATAAAAAGTAAATCGTAGTAGGAAGTAATCTAAGAATTCGCGGAGTCTGCCACTGTAATGTCACATTCACATTATAAAAAGAGGCTATATAAAAAAAAAGTAACAAAAAATAAATAATTACCTACAACATTCCATAATTGAGAGGTTAATAAACTAACGGTGGTTGAGTTCTAAATAATATAAAAAAGTATTGCAAAAGCTATGTATTAGAAAAAAAAATTGTATATCTATATACTTTTCATAACATAAATACGCGTAGTAAACACGAAATTGTGTTACCCAAATGTAGATTAGCTAATACCAACAAGTAATTTTTAGTAAACAGCATACGCTTTTATAACAAGCTGCCAAAGGTGGTGACTGAACTTAACGAGGGAAAGTTCAAAACCCATATTAAGCGTGTCCTAACTAAAAAAGCGTATTATAAAGTTAAAGACTATGTCGAAGACACGCTTGTTTGGCAATTACTGCTTCTGCACATGTGGCCTCCTGGTAGCTCATAATATTGTGTAAATGTATCTATTAACTGCTCCACATTTGTTGTAATATATACTTCTTTTCTTTCTAACACATTGCTCTTGCAATATTTTTATTTATTTTGTTGACATACATTTAATAATGATTGTAAGTATTTATTTTACTTTCTTTTATTTATATAGCCTCTTTTTTATAATGTGAATGTGAGAACACTGTAGACTCCGCGAATTCTTAGGTTACTTTTTATTATGATTATTTTTATTTTACTTTTTAGTACAATATTGATCAGTCTACACTGTCCTTACATAATATCTACTTATTCTGTAATATAGAAATATTGTAACACCCATTTTTTTTTTTTTAAAGTTTAACCATAGAGTTTCTTGCCGGTTCTTCTCCATAGGAAACGACCAATTTGGAACCGTGCACTAGCTTCTGTCGTTTTATAAGTGCCTATGTAGGCCTAATGTGAAATAAAAAACTTTTGACTTTTGACTTGACTTATAATAAATCTGTAGAAGTGAGAATTCTGTACATTAAAAATATCAAAAAAATAAATGGCATGGTTTTACTAGACCGACACCGAACCCAAAAACGTGTTTAAAAAAATTTTTGTCTGTCTGTCTATTTGTTCAGGCATTACGTAAAAAAAATCGGTTCGATTACGATGAAACTTCGTATAATTATTCTTTAATATCCTGGGCACCACACTGGGTACTTTTTATATTGGAAAAGTATATACAATAAAAAAACAAACTTAATTTTGTGGTTCGATCCCTAGACCCGATTACTGTACCAACCGCAAAAAATAAGTTTGTCGTAGGTTACGTCACCCGCAGTGGAGTTCACTACACGCTGCACACGGCTAAAATACTATAATATTTTATCTTAAGATACAATAACGCTCGCCATACAATTCAATGAACTATCACACACGACGAAGATAATAAATAATGTTTTATATTTTTATAAGTCGCGGGCAAAAGCTATATCTATATATATAAAAGAAAGTCGTGTTAGTTACACTTTTTATAACTCAAAAATGACTGAACCGATTTGGCTGAAAATTGGTAGGGAGGTAGCTTAGAACCAGGAGACGGATATAGGATACTTTTTATCCCGTAGAGTAGGGTAGAGTCGGGTAGGGTACGGTAGCGTGGGATAGAGTGAGGTAGAGTAGGGTAGAGTGAGGTAGAGTAGGGTAGAGTGAGGTAGAGTAGGGTAGAGTGAGGTAGAGTAGGGTAGAGTGAGGTAGAGTAGGGTAGAGTGAGGTAGAGTAGGGTAGAGTAAGGTAGAGTAGGGTAGAGTAGGGTAGAATATAGTAGTCAGTTGACGGGAGCGAAGCCGCAGGCAAAAGCTAGTTAAAATATAAATAATCTATGGAGCTCAACAGGTCGGTATGGCAATGCTCAATGGCACATTCAGTCCAAAGAAAATATGTGTACATTATCTCTGAGTCACCGACGCGCCCATAGCTTATCATAATGTATATCTACAATAATATAATATGTTCAAAGTCACACGACGACAGTGTGATATGGTGTGCTGGCTACTAAGAAATATTACATTTTGATACAAGTGAAGAAGTTTTTTCACTACACCCGAGGCTAAGTTAGCCCGAGCCGCAGGCGATGGTGTTACGGAGCCAAGTACTGGAGTGACAAATTTCCACGTGTTATTATAATATACTTACATAAAAAAAACTCGGACTCGCGCACTGAGGGTTCCATACAAATTTATCTATATAAACAGTTCAATTCCAGAATTGATTTACGAAGATTTTTCCGAATCAGAAAACGTTTGTTTTTTTTTTGACATAACTACAAATTTATAGTTTACTAATTTTTTCCTATACTTTTACTACGAGACCTTGCTTCACGCCAAATTTCAGGATTCTAGGTCAAGGAGAAGTACCCTATGAATTTTGATTCCCTTGAGTATCGAAATACACGTTTTTTCCGACATAAACACATTTTTTTCGTTAACTTAGAAGTTTGATTTTAAGATTCGAAAACTCGATACCTCCACGCGGTTCCGAGATAAAGGGTCTTGACAGACAGACAGACAAAGTGATCCTGATTACAAATACAAATACAAAAACAAATATGTTTAATGTTCCAAAAAGGTATTTACATAAAATTTAACAGATCTCTGGACTCCACACTAGGATTCCCTGTGTCGTGGAGACCAGCCTCTTTCATCTTATCAAATCAAATGAAACTACAACAGAGAAAACTACCATTAAAACAAAAAAAAAACATTAAAAAAAAAAGTAAAAATAAAAAGAATTAGTTACACATGGCATGGTTTTGTATATCTGAGTGTGAGAGTGAGGAGTGTATGTGTGTGTGAGAGTGGGGGTAGTGTGAGAGAGTGTGTGAATGAGTGGGAGGAGTGTATGTGTGTGTGAGAGTGGGGGGAGTGTGAGAGAGTGTGTGAATGAGTGGGAGGAGTGTGAGTGTGTAATTGTGTATATTTGCTTCATATGTTGTATATAAAATGTTTGCATGTACTATGATTTTTTTAATATTTTTTCCGTGTAATCTAAACCTTTAAGGTAAGTATTTATTTGTGTTTTGCAACTGTATCTCATCATTGGTAAAATATTCAATACATTATTCAACTTGCGATATACGAATGGACCCATGTAATTAAAACATCTGTAGCGACATCTATCGCGTCACATAAGAACTAATCCTGCATCGCGCAATCAAAGTTCTCCGCGCGATTAGAACATATAGAACAGCCCGAAATCATCTATCGGGCAGTTGCAGCCCACCAGACATAACATCCCGTCTGGTCGGAGGATCCTCCCTTTTCAACGGAGGTTTGCGGGACTTTACTCTCTGTTCCGCCTACCTCCAAACATCTTTTGCCAAAATTTAATCTGCATTTACGTTCATGCCATCTGGGTTTCCTGCGAGAGTGCACGCTGAATTCCACTGTGACATTGCCATAATATATAGATAGTTGTCGCACGCGCAGGATGCCTGACTCTCGATATAATTGATTGGTCCGTTTTTTCCTTTTGAGGTACGGAACCCTAAAAAAGGGCAGGATAATGATCCTTCTACACGTGTATCATTTCAAATAGAGGATATTTAACGTAACGGCCTTGATACAAATTTATTACATTTAGATAAAAAAGATTAGCTTCATGTCAACAGTACTGGTAATATGTAGGTTGATCGGTAATTGGGATCTATGGCAACAAGACTTTAAAGTGAAGAGCGAGGGCTGATAAAAAATATCTAAGAACCATAATTGGACCACTTATTTATTATTTATTTATTTTAAACTTTATGCACTAATGAAACATTGTACAAAGGCGGACTTAATGCCTTAGGCATTTTCTACCAGTCGACCTTAGGGTGGTGCAGAGATATAACATGGTAGGTGCAGCTTAATAGAAGACTGACAGAGAGGAAATAAGAACAATAATAAATATATGCTTAGATACATACATACAAATAAAGAATAATATTGGGAGAAAAACGAAAATAACAAATCAAGAGTGTGATGAATCTACCAACTTCTTGCGAAAGTGTTCTCGTGCTTTCACTTTAAAGGACAACCGACTGGTTGCCGTCCTGATGTTCAAAGGGAGCGCATTTCAAAGGGAGATCGCCTGAACAAAGAAAGAGGAATGGACAAACCCAGAGCGGACCATATGTCATAATCATGGTGGCAAGTCCTCTCTTTATGGAGAGGCGCCACAGCGGCCTCATCTTCCAGATGTCGCAGGTTCTCACCGGACATGGTAAGTTCGGGAGGTTCCTGTACCTGACCGCCTGGAGGACACGGTGAAGCATTCGCTGGAGATATACCCCGCTTGGGTGGAGCACTGCGTGTACTCGTGGGGGCGTGAGTCGGCTGCTCGCTTTCGCGCCGGGCCCTATTTCAGGCTATGGTGGTGGTGGTATTGTGGAGCGAGGAATAGTAGGCGGCGATCGCCTCCTTCTGCAAAGTAGTAATGCTAGCGATGCAGCCGGCCGCAAGGGGGTTTTTTTGTGGGAAATGATCCAATGACTTCTCCCGCTGTAGGTTTGAGTGCGAGAGCATGTCAGACTTTTACTGACTAAAACTCACTCCTATGCTCCTTCTTAACTTTCTTTACCAAGGGTTTTCCCTTCAGAAGCGAATCCATGGCGCCAATAGGCTTCGGCCCTACTGGGCCTCTACGGTTTTGCTGACATTTCCTTGAGGCGAGCGTGGAACACTACGCACCGTCGGCGAGCTACCCATTGCTCGTCGTCCGCAAGCCCAGCCGCACGCGGGTGGGAATTTGCGCATCCGCAGTAACAGCTTCTTCATAATATTTATCTTGTTTGGGGCAATTTCCATAAATTAATGTAGTTATCTATCATGTTTGTGGAGCTTATAATCTTAAAATACCACACGTAACTAGAAATAAATATTTACAAACGTAATCTCACTGTTTACGCAAGATTTAGATTCAGCAACCATTCTCCTATGACCGATTCTTCATTAGACTGTTCGTCGACAGAAAGATTCATTTATTTCCGTTTCCCCAGCAGAATCTTTGACATAAGGATGACGTTTCATCGACAGGAACTTTCATCTTTGACACTTACGATGACAGGCCTTTTCAGCTACCAAATGTTCGAACGACACGACGAGAAACCTATAACTCTTTAAAATATAGACCTTTTCTTCTACAAGAATTCGCCGTCAATCTTATTAAAGTTCATTCTATTCTATTCTATTCTATTCTATTCTATTCTATTCTATTCTATTCTATTCTATTCTATTCTATTCTATTCTATTCTATTCTATTTGTTATTGACTCGTTGTCTTCATGACGTTACCATTTTGAGTGCCCGACTAAAACCTTGCTATCAATCAGGAAATGATATATCACTTAACTTTTACAATAAATACTGAATCATATATACGTGTTTGATTTTTATCTGTTGCTAGTGCTTTAATGGGTATTGTTTTATCTATAAACTAGCTTTTGCCCGCGGCTTTGTTCTCGTCAACTGACTACCTACTCTACACTCCCTACCTGTATACCTTTCCTAACTTTTACTTATCGTATCTACTTGCCCTACGCTACCTACCTGCCTACTCTACCTACTCACCCTACCTACCTACCTACTTACCGACTCTACGGTAGGGTCGGTAAGTTACTATTCTGTGTCCTGGTAACTACAACCTAGGGGTCTTTAAGTCAAGAACGAATAGGTTACTTCTTCTCAAGCATGCTCCAACATCGACCATATCACCGCTTACCATCAAGTGAGATAATGGTTAAGCGTGACCCTATCAAAAAGGATCACGCAGATATAGTGGACCCGTCCAGTAAAAGCACACAAAACAACTCAATTAATAAATTAACATTCTAGTTTTGAATGAAGTTATTTGATGCTAAGGAGAACTCCTCCACCACTCCTCTCAAAACGGTAAAAGAAAACATCGTGAGGTAACCGACATTTCTAGTCAAAAATTCAAATACATGTGACGTGCACCGACATGCACTGGACCCGCGTGGTTGATTACGCCCCACATCTCCTAGAATGGGCGCCAGACCATATACTCCACGGGTAGTATGAAAGCGACGACCGGGGCCCCGGGTAGAAGGCAAAGAAGAAACAGGAGTGGGTTTTTAGTCATTAAAAGTCTTACACTATCTCACGCTCCGCCCAAGAGCGGGATTTGTCATTAAATGATTTTCCCACCTAAAAAAAAAAGACCATATACTGCCCAATTCCCCCCGCGCTATATATGCCTATGCTCCTATGGTCCCTTTCTTCTCCTACTAGAGAGATGGTAAGAGTGCCAGCAATGGGAACATTATAAAGCTGATTATGTTCACTCTATTTGCTGGCGAACAGTAGCCAATACGGTCACATAGGATGAGTCACTTTGTACAAAGGTAAAGAAAGGGCGTGGCCGACTTCTAAGCAAAACCAGCCGTTAAGATAGACCTTGGCAACATACAACTAGATAAAAATGAATTCATAGGCAATAATAATATCCTTATCAGCAAAAGTGTACTTGGAATGAAAATCTATGTAGGCAAGTAACCACCCGAGATTTGCATCCGTTAAAATATGATAAGATCGGGTCTTATCATTTTGGAGTTGATATTGTCACCGGCGAATTCTGCCCTAGTATATAATTTCACGGCCTAATACCTTTTACATACATAGTTTAAAAGCGAATTTAAATTCAAATCGAAAAAAGTATTTTCCAATAATTTAATCGCTATCAATAAATTAATTGAACAAATACGAGTATCGATTTCCAATAAGCCGCCATTTTTCTTTACCGTTATCTGCACTGAATTCGATATCTTCAAAGAATATTACATAATACTCACAAGTTTGTGAAGACACCGCCCCAACAACACAAGCAACCAAAAAAACTTCCTTGAAACCCATTTTTGCACTTCACTACACTGTAGGATTAAATCCTACTGCGTTAATTTTGAGTCCTGCCGCCGTCGACTTTACTGTAGCGTACGACACCGTTGCCCTCAATGGCTAATCTTATTTAAAATATATGAGTAGTATAACGCTCGTCTATCTTATCAGTATTTCGAAATTCAACGTAAAGGTGGTTGATATAATCACTGATAGACTGATAACGATGCGTTGGAGCGATTTTTCGTAGCGCGGCGAGCCGGTGTCCCGCAGGGAAGCGTCTAAGGCTCTTTGAGCTCGAAATTTCGTTTTTTTGCTATTTATATGGGATTATTTGTACTGAAGTTTTTTTAGGAGGAAAATTTTATGTACTGGGTTTTTAGTTTTGTTAAAAATAACTTATCAAAATGTGGCTTAATTAAAATGAGGAAGGAAGCGGTTGCATTATATTTAGTTTTATAATGATGTACCTACTAACATTATATATTTTGCTCATTAGAGTGCACCTTTATAACACGTATAACACGTACAAGAATAATAGTCGGTTGGTTAGTTTTCCTCCCCGAACACCCTCCAAAAGTCCCATAAAAATAATTTTAGTCTTTTTTTTTTTAATTGATATAAACCAGTGCTTGACTGCGATCCCACCTCATGGTAAGCGGAGATGGTTAGGCGCACTAGTTTATTAAGAGCTTATTCACTTTAGCCTTGAAGACACCTAAATTATAATTGGACGGGAAGACCGCAGCAAGCAAATTGTTCCAGTCCTTCGATGTACGCGGTATGAACGACGAAGTCATTGATACATTTCTTGATTTTGTAATATTATGCCATTTCATGAGGTTTAACTTTCGAGGGCCAATTGTACATACGTCTGTACAACTTGAATGACCTTGAAAAACGGTTAATTATCGTTTTGTACACACGGGTGTACCAAATTTATTCGACTGAAAATTTTGGTTTGGTTCGTTTTTCCTAGAAAAATCCAGAAAAAATGTATTTTTTATTTCTTTTTTGGTGATTTTACGTAAAAACGCGCAATTACGTAGTAATAATATCCCCATTACATGCGAAAGGTTAAGGAATGCATAGCATTGATGCATAGATTAAGCATTGCCATACAACGTGGCAATGCCGCCAGTCTTTTGGGCACACTTTCAGTCGACAGCGATGCGGAGAAATTTTTTGACGCCATATTTTAGGTAGAAGTTATTGTGTATATATTATGTAATTTTAATTAGTTAAGTGTTATTTTTTTTTTTGTTTAACATAAATTCTTTATTACTCGTAGAATCATAGTCTACTAAAGTAATTTTAATATTAGCATAATCAGCCATTTAATGGTCCCTCTGTTGGGACTCGGGCCTCCTCTCTAGGAGAGGTAGGTGATGGTTGCTGGTGTGGGCTGTAATCCACCACGCGGGCCCAGTGCGGGTTGGTAAATGTCACATGTCTTCGAATTTTTAGTTCTAGGACATGCCGGTTTCCTCACGATGTTTTCCTTCACCGTTTTGAGAGCAGTGGCGATGAAATAAATTACACAAAGTAATGCGCTTGGCTGGGTTTGAACCCGCGATCTACAACTCGTAAGTCGGGGCCGTTACCACTGGGGGACCACTGCTCCCCGATAAGGAATGGCCATACTACAAATATAATTATTAATTATTTTTCCATACCAATGTATTTTCAACAAGAACGATTGTGTGGGGCACGGTAAATAATATAATAATATATGAGTAATATTCCACAACTGATAAACATAATTATATATTTCTAAATACATACATAAATAGATAAATTACACCCAGACACTCTCATCACACAAACATTTGTCCTGGGTGGGAATCGAACCCACGACCTCCGGCATAGCAGTCAGGGCCACTAACCACTAGACCAACAGGCCAGTCTTTTCAATTGTTTTTTCTTTCTTTATAGTTTGTCTTCGTGTCACGTAATTGGCGATATTCTTTGAAGATGACGTTCGTATCGCCCTTTCGTATATTATCAATCATTTCATGAAAGTTTATGAGTCAAAAGATTGAAAGACAATGGCATGGTTAGTGAAAAATAATGTAAATAAAGTGTCATACTAATCGGAAATGAGTCATATCCTGTTACTAGTTGTACCCCTCGGTTTCACCTGCATCTTTTTGTTACTGCTTTGCTTCTATTGGTCGTAATTTGAGGTTATATAGCTCATCATCATCATCATCATTTCAGCCGATAGACGTCCACTGCTGGACATAGGCCTCCCCCAAATGTCGCCATAAAGAACGGTCCTGCGCGTCTCGCATCCATCGGATTCCCGCAACCTTCACCAGGTCATCGGTCCACCTTGTAGGGGGCCTTCCAACACTGCGTCTTCCGGTACGCGGTCGCCACTCCAGAACCTTTCGGCCCCAACGGCCATCCGTTCTGCGAGCAATGTGCCCTGCCCATTGCCACTTAAGTTTGGCGATTCTTCGTGCTATGTCGGCAACCTTGGTTCTCCTGCGGATATCTTCATTTCTGATTCGATCACGCAAGGAAACTCCGAGCATAGCCCTTTCCATTGCCCTTTGGGTGACTTTGAGCCTTCTGATGAGGCTCATTGTAAGCGACCACGTTTCGGAACCATACGTCATCACTGGTAACACGCACTGGTCATAGACTTTCGTCTTGAGACACTGTGGTATGTATTATATAGCTAGCTTCCCTCAATAAATTTGCTATCCCAACTAAAAGAAAGAAAGAAAAGAAAGAAAGAAAAATAATTTATTTGGTACAGCACAAGGCACAAAAATAATATTAGATAACACTAAACACTAAAAAAATAAAACAAAAATATATAAAAAGATATAGTTGTAAAAAATACCTAGTACATTTTGATACAAAAGTCGAAAGGTTTTATTTCACATAGGCCAACATGGGCACTTATAAAACGTCAGAAGCAAGTGCACGGTTCCAAATTGGTCGTTTCCTATGGAGAAGAACCGGCAAGAAACTCCATGGTTACTTTAAAAAACAAAAGATTTTCTTACAATATTTCCATATTACAGCATAAGTAGATATTATGTAAGGACAGTGTAGACTGGTCAATATTGTACTAAAAAGTACAATAAAAATAATCATAATAAAGTAACCTAAGAATTCGCGGAGTCTACAGTGTTCTCACATTCAGATTATGAAAACGAGGCTATATAAATAAAAGCAAGAAAAATAAATAATTACAATTATTAATAAATGATACGTTAACAAAATAAATTATGATAAAAAAAATATTGCAAAAGCAATGTGTTAGTAAAAAAAAAGTATATATTACAAGTGGAAAAACCACGTGTATCAAACGACGTTTTTCAATACACTTACGAAGACATAAATAAACGGGAGTTGACGCGGAGTTCGTAGGGGTAGGTTAGCGCCCAGCCTGATACGATAAATGTAATAAAATTGTAGCGGAGACGATTACGCGCACTTTTCCGCACTAGTGCGAAAAACAGTAAATTTCGTGCCTAGAAGTGGTTTTCGAGTCAGTGTAGATTTTGAATAAAAACTGGGCAAGTGCGAGTCTGACTCGCGCTGTCCGTACAAACTACAATTCCCGAATGGAGTCTCGAAGATTTTGCAAAAAAGTATTTTTTTTGTGACATAGGTAACTACAAATTCACTATTTTCAGATTTACCTGTGCTAAATTATAACAAATTTCAAAATTCTGGGTCAACGGGAAGTACCCTATGAATTTTGATTCCTTTGTGAGTATCTAAATTTGCGTTTTGTGACTTAAACGGTCGTATCTTTTTTATTCATTTTAGAAGATTCAACTTAGAAGTTTGATTTTTTCACAACTTCAATAAATCGCAGACCTTAGTATATGGTTTTAATTTCAACTTGATGCCTCCACGCATACCTGAGATAAAAGGTCTTAACACACAGACAGACCAACAGACAAACAGACAGACAGACAACAAAGTGATCCTATAAGGGTTCCGTTTTTTCAGTTTGAGATACGGAACCCTCAAAATTATCGAAACTTTAAAGTCTTGAGCATCAGCACCGAGTTGCTAGCCTGTAAGTTTTGTTTCGTTTACATTTCGGGAAGTGTGCATCGGAATTGCACAGTTTAATTCCGCCAAGCCCGTTTCATCATCGGACCACTACACATACAGCGTTATATCACATCCCACCCATCCTTCAAAACGTTTTGGGAACACATTCATTGAACGTACAGCTAAGGAGTGGGATTCCCTGCCGGAGTCTGTGTTTCCTGATAGCTACGACCTACGGGTCTTAAAATAAAGAGTAAATAGGTAGGAAAAAAGTCGAAGGTATACGTCATTGATATTGCTTGCCTATTGAATGCATAGGTAGTTTCTACGGTTTTTTTTATTAGTTTTCATGGTTATAAGTACTGCGATATTACAAAAAATATTATACAAAACGCAAAGATAGTTTATTAATTTGTGTATGTATTGTATAATTGTATGATATTTATGGTTTATTAGTATATCTATTCTTGTACCTATTCGCCTTTTCTCTCTCTTTTATTGCACCAACCACTATTTATCTCTGCATCACCCTAAGGTTGACTGGTAGAAAATGCCTAAGGCATTAAGTCTGCCGCTGTACGTTTGTGCATAAAGTATTAAATAAATAAATAAATAAAAAAATCAATACCTACCTAATTTCATAAAAAGAATAACGTACCTTTAATACCTATAAAGTTTATTTGAACTTATAATTCCAAGTCAATCCAAAGATATTATAACACTTCAAAGCAACCCGTTTTAAAAAACGGCAATTTCATAGGTAGGTACCTATTTATTAGTAAACTTACTTATAGATTTTAACTGATTTTCAGAATATTATTTCCTTTAAATGATAGAAGGTAAATAGGCAGTTATAATATAGCATTATTGGCCTTCCCACTGCTGGGATTCAAGTCTCTTTTCTAGGAGAGGAAATGGGCCGTAATCCAGCACGCGGTCCCAGTACTGGGGCATGTTATTTTTTTGTTTAACATACCGGTTTCCTCACGATGTTTTCCTTAAATATTATAAGAGTAGTGATAAAGAATTATATTAAACAAAGTACCTAAAGAGCAATTCGTAAGTTGGTCTATTACAAATCCCAGGATTTAGACCTGTACCATGACGTTTAAAATAAGATTGTTTCATTCATATTTCCAGTGTGGGTAAGAGATGGCGCTAGACAACCTGTATAGCTTTGTCTCTTACCTACACTGAAATAAGAATGAAACAATCTTACTTTGAACGTCATGGTAACCCCGCTAGTCTCTAATCAAAACATGATTTCAAGATTTTCGAGAGGTATTATCAACCAGTGCATGTTGCTAGTGATGACATATGGCTCTGAAACGTGGTCGCTCACAATAAGCCTCATGGAAATGGCTATGTTCGGAGTCTCCTTGCAAGATCGCATCAGAAATGAGGATATCCGCAGGAGTCCCAAGGTGGCCGACATAACCCGAAGAATCGCCAAACTTATGTGGCAGTGGGCAGGGCACATTGCTCGCAAAACAGATGGTTGATGGGGACGAAAGATTCTTGCAGAAGATGCAAAGTTGGAAGGCTTCCCACAAAGTGGATGTGAGACGCACAGGACCGGTCGTTATTGTAGCGATACCTGGGGAAGGCCTATGTCCAACAGTAGACGTCTTTCGACTGAAATTATGATGATTATCAACTCTACGTTATTGATTTCTCCGAACTTTAGGTACAGATACCGGCACGGATCTTTAGCGCTGATTTCTACAGTTCTACTTGCGCAGAAGCACGCAAAAGTGAAATATCGGGTTTCTTTAGTGGTACGAAAAGAGATGCAGGGGCGGGGAGTGCAATCCTTGTACAGTGATTGGCTCGCCGATCGCTTGTTTGGCAATGATTGCTTCTGCACATGTGGCCCCCTGGTAGCTCTTAATATTTTGTAAATGTATCTATTAACTGCTCCACATTTGTTGTAATATATACTTTTTTTCTTTAAAACACATTGCTTTTGCAATATTTTTTATTTATTATTATTTATTTTACTTGCTTTTATTTATATAGCCTCTTTTTTTATATGTGAGAACACTAGACTCCGCGAATTCTTAGGTTCCTTTTTATTATGATTATTTTTATTGTACTTTTTATTACAACATTGACCAGTCTACACTATCCTTACATAATATCTACTTAAATAAGCTGTAATATGGAAATATTGTAACAACAATTTTTTTTTAAAAGAGTAACCCTGGAGTTTCTTGCCGTTTCTTCTCCATAGGAAACAACCAATTTGGAACCGTGCACTAGCTTCTGACGATTTATAAGTGCCCATGTAGGCCTATGTGAAATAAAAACCTTTTGACTTTGATGTTGTACGATACGCAAAGCGATCTCCGCTCTTTCGCCGAGCGCTCAAGATTGTTGCCGCTATCTGTAAATACATATACTCTACCTATTCCGATCTCTGTTCATGATTAAGATAAAATAACTGTTAAAGAAACCGGAACAAGAAACTAAAAATAAATGAATCGAACAATACAATATTCTTTGAATAAGGAAAAGTCATAGAGAATTGAATAATCTTCCGAGAAAAATACTGGAAGTAGTGTGGTAATTGACCGTTGATCATTTCAAGATCTTAAAATTATGTACATAAGGTTCAAAATAGCGTAGTTTTCGTGAATGTCTGCCGTAGGATGTATTTATAGCGAGTACGGAGTAAATAATATATCCGTTGTCATAATGTAGAAAATATACAGAAATACAACAAGCTAATATAATAAAAGCTAAAGTTTATAAGTGTGTATGTTTGTCAGTTCTTCACTCTTGAACGGCTGAATGGATTAGACTGAAATTGGGCACACAGATGGTTTTTTTTTAGGTGGGAAATGATCCAATGGCATCTTCTGTCCTTGGGCGTAGCAGGAGGGCGTATCAGAGTTTTACAGACTAAAACCCAATCCTGTCCCTTCTTTGCCTTCGTTCCAGGGCCCCAGGTTTCTCTTTCGCTCAACCCATGGCCCCAGTAGGCTTGGACCCTGCTGGGCTCCTACGTTTTGCTGACAGCGCGCGTGGAACACTACGCGCCGTTGACCACTTGGGCTTGATCCGGACGGTTGGAAGGTGAGCTACCCATTGCTCGCCGACAGGTAGACCATGTCCTAGAATAGCCGATAGGATAGGTATTGGGCTTCTTATCCCAGGAGTACGTGTGAAGTGTAGGAGATATGTGTGTTCGTGTGTGTACGTGTGTTGTCTGCATGTGTGAGGTACGAATAAATGTTTTTTCTTTCTTTCTTTTGAGTATGTTCTCTTGGGACAAATTTCTTCGTTCAAAGGGATAATAATAATATAATATACCATATACAACTATCACACAACGCAGGTGGCGTTGTGTAATAGTTGTATATGGTCCCTAGCTAAGCAGAGTTTGTGATATGGGTACTAGACAAAACATCCTGGGTGGGAATCGAACCTATGACCTCCGGCTTAGCCCTCAGGGCCACTAACCACTAGACTTACAGAACAGTCGCGGCTCCATCCCTCTCTCTCTCTCACACGACTTAAATTTTAACGTCTTGGTAAGGCCCCTGATCTCACTTACCAGTATTTTTTTTTCGGTAGGAAAATCGTCTAATGACAAATCGCGCTATTGGGTGTAGCGGGAGATAGTGTCCGACTTTTACTGACTAAAAACCCACTCCTATTCCTTATTTGCCTTCGTCCCGGGTGTCATTTTCAAACTACCCATGATTTATAAAATCCCAAAAAATAAATAAATCTATCTATGGCACTAGCAACTTCTATTTTTGTACTACTGTTTATTCCTCTGTCGCCTGTCAGATAGTAACTGCATGATATCACCATATAGATAACAAGCCTTCAGCAAACACAACGCTGATCAATACACCACCTCGAACCTTATCAGATTGATAACGGTCTAGGCTTAAGTACATTGAAACGTAAAAAAATATAATAAAATATCATTTTGTAATTCGACCTTTAGACACCACAGTCCCTGAAATGAAATAAAAAAACTTTTTACAAAAAAAAAATATAACTGACTTCAAAGTAAAAAAAAAAAAACACTGAAAAGTGCAAAGTAACTTTAATTTCGGAAGTCGGTGTTTCTATAATAGTTTTGTCTCTTCGTTATTTAACACCGACTTCTATTTTGCACTTTTCAGTGTTTTTTTTTTTTTACTTTGAAGTCGGTTGTATTTTTTTTTATTGTAAAAAAATTTTATTTTACACTTTTTAGTTATGGTACCACCACTAAAAAGTATCCCTCAGCCAAACTTAAATACCTTATAGCCAGAGTGCATCTCATGACAATTCTAATAATACCAAACACGGTTAGATTACATTAATTTATTACAGAGTTCCGGTGCCTAACTTCAGGCTTCATCATCAGATAAGTTCGATATATTCCCCCTCTTCTTTCAGTTAGTCATCGACTACACGTATAAACAAGGCAATTTTACTTGTTACGACAGTTTTGCTATGTCCTATAAGGAGTTATATTCCATATCTTTGAAGTTCATGATCAGATCATAACAATATTTCTATGGGACTAACTCGGAAGCATAAACTTTTTTTTTATCTTTCCTTAATTGACCGAGAAATCGGTGAACATAAAAAAAAAAATACATTCAGCTGGACATAGAACCTCCTCTTTTTTGAAGTCGGTTAACAAAACATTGCCAAATACCTTTGAAAAGGGATGGAGCAATTTTTTTTTACTATGCATCGGCTCGCGTTTGTTCACTATCTCATCTGATGGTAAGCGATGATGTGGCCGACGATGGAGCACGATTGCCTAGAAGTAAACTATTTACTCTTGACTTAAAGACCCCTAGGTTGTAGCTATCAGGAAATACAGACTCTGACAAATCTACTCCTTAGCAGGCTGTACACATAATGAATGTGTTCCCAAAACGCTTTGTACGTATGGGTGGGATGTCCACCATGTACCGGTGGCGCAACGCCGTACGTCTAGTGGTCCGATGATGGAACGGACTTGGCGGAATTAAGTTGCGCAATACCAATGCTACACAAGGTGTAGGTATAGCTCCATCCCTCTCTCTCGCTCGCTGATATTTTGACACGTCATGGTTAGGTTAGGTCCTAGTTTTGAATTCAATTGAGGTTCTTTTTTACCCAACTGCCAGGAAGGGTTAATTTACGTTGTAAATCATCAAATGAATTCTCCTCCTCTCCTCTCTGTATGAAGCGAAAGAGAGTGTTGATCTTTAACTGACTTAATCCCACAGTTGCCCTTTGTGATGTCTACGGTTCTCTTTCGGTTCTTTCGGTAGATTTTTTAACCCAAAGGTTGACTGGTAGAAGATGCCTGAGGCTTATTTTTCACTCGCCTGTCATCAACATTGAGCATTGTTTCAAAGCTTGTTTACTTCATCTAATGCAATCCAACGCGATGTTTGACGAAGAGGCGACGCGAAAAAAAGAGAGATAACGCCTGAAAACTCTGTTAGCATTCGGTAATTCCGTGATTTTCTCAATTATTTCACAATACTTGTTCCAGGAAATACGTGTTTTCTTTTTAAATCGAAAAAAAATGTTGTTATTCTGAATCTTGATTAAATTTGCAAGGCTTCTATTGTTATTTTTTTTTTTTAATTTTTGAGTATTGAAGTATTAAACAAAGTTCATTTTCAGAGGTCTTTACTGGATTAGTTTTACACAAATATACAAATTGATTTCAATAGAAGCCTAGATAATATCCACAAGATACTGTGTTTCCAAAATATCTAATGAAAAATGTCTGTCTGTATGTTGTGCCTAACGTCATAATCGTGTATGAGCGGTTGTATAAAAAAACATTGAAAATGTATGTGAAGTGGCTTCCCCTGAAGTCTGCCTATGTACCACTACAGTACATAAAGTTTTAATAAATAAATAAACATCTGCAGCTCTTGCAGGCGTCGTCGGCCCTAACAGCTGGTCACGTCAATTTTGCTGAAAAGTCTTAGAAGCGCTCGTGAAACGGTGAAACACAACGCGATGTCAACCTGGGCTTGGCTCTTACGGACGGCGAGCTAGCCGTTGCTCACAGTCCGTCGAATGAGGTGCTGGCGCCGGATCTGAAGGAAAAAAAGAAACATAATATTTTAATTTGATATAGAGCCACATGGGCATTCATAAAACGTCAGAATCTAGTGCACGGTTCCCACTGACTTATAGCGTCAAAAAAAAACAGTAAATACTGTGAAGAAATTTAAATCAGACCAAAAATTGTGAAGATACAGCAACTTTAGTGTACTAGTTCCAAAAATGCGTCCGTAAATGAAGCGACTCGCTGTGACGTCATCTGTCATGATTGGTCTCCACCGGCAAATGATACGATCAAGCCGTTCCTCACGCGGAACATGACAGATGACGTCATCGTAAACAGTCCAGCGAGATCGCGCGTTCCCAAGTAGTCGTTCAGAAAACTTAATAAATCCACCATTTCTTGACAGATTTTACTGATTAAAAAAATGTATTGGTTTGTAAATTATTACACATACGATGTACTTAGTGAAAAACGGATTTGCTGTTCCTCATCAGCAACAATGTTGAGAGATAGAATAGTTGTGCATAAAAAACTTCTTTTCTTAGGAAAGGTTGGGTTACAACTTACAATGGTGAAATATTTTTATAAATTGATTCATTTTGTCATCATATCTAAGGGTAACTTTCATTGTATGCGTTGAAAGGAATGTGAAACCGCCATCTTGATATATGTGTTGCCATAAAATAATTGTTTATTTTCAACAGTTTTCCTTTGAAATAGGAATTTTCCAAACAACAATTTAATTTATAGGTAAGTTGTGTGTATAAAAGTCTTGTGCCTTCATTCATTAAAGTTTAACAAATATTTAACGGATATCGAATAGTCTTGCATAAAATTCCTGAACCGCATTGTTAATGTGATTAATTATAAGTGAAAGTTTCTGTTACTAGAAAACCCATTTTCTAATAAAGCAGCGTATGTTTTCATTACGATTTTAGGAAAACAAAAGGAATTTGTTTTTTTGAGAAACCCTTTAAGCTTGGAAAAGCTAATACCTGGTAACATTATTTTGAGAAAATGTCAATGTCAAGCTGTTAATTTTTGACATTTCGCGATATTATTGATTGATTTTGGTGTGTTGATTTGAGGAAGGCCGGCTTTTACTGGAACCTATTGAAAAAGTATTTTCTACAGTTCAGCAATGGCAGCTGCATCATCATCATCATCATCATCTCCCGAACCTACACAGGAAAAATCTAAAGATGCTATCAAAGACTGGACTCAAGAAGAAAAATACCATCTTCTAAAAGCTCTAAAAACTTATGGCCGACATGACTTCGAGAAAATAAAAGAATTCGTTACTACTAAATCCTTGGAAGAAATAAAAGCGGCAGTTGAGTATTACACCGGAGTAGCCCTCCAACATCCTATTTTTGTGAAAGAAACTGGACAAAAACCGAAGCGCTCACGAAAACCGCACTCCCCGTTGACAGATTGGGCAAAACTGTTGACAGACAACTTGAGTTACAGTGAACTCAGCACTGAGACCGCTACAGCAGTCCGCATGATCGCTGACTTGGAGAAGATCCCTTCACCTGAATGCACAGATGGTATAGACTTTAGACAGGTCTACCACCAAATTGCAAACGCTATGGAAGGAAAACCGGTGACAGCAGACCTGGGAACTGCTGCAGTTCTCCACAAATGCATCATTGAGACTGCATTGTCGAGCAAAGCATTCATCAAGACCGCAGCTTTTAGATACATTATTAACAATGTTGATTTGTCAGATAAAGAGATAAACACATTCCCGAGACCAACAGAAAATCAAGAGCTAGCTATACTCCGTCACTTGGCATCCCAACGTAGCTATAACCCGCTGAAAGTACCGGAGGATCATTTGAAACCATCAACGCTTTTGGAAGGCAAGAAACCCAAATAAATGGTAAATAAAAATAAGCATTTTGAAACAATGTTTTTTTTTACCAATTGAATGCTGAAATTAGCTACATGGCCAGTTGGTTGCTGGCATACATTTGTCTATTCATATCTTTGTAGTCTAGTTTCCGCAATTAGTCCTTTATTTTGGGCCAGTGTCCACGTCTTAAGACTGTATTTTGCAAATGGGCGGAACAAATGTGTTATTCATTCCACCCCAGCTCCTCAAGGAACGGCAAAAGCGCCTTGGTGTTCCTGATCATTTTGCGTAGAGTAACTGGGTTCTCAAAGTACTTAACCCTGTATCCAGTGACAACAGGGCAGCTTGGAAGCAGAAGAGTTGCTGTCTCATCCTTCCCCAAGCTAATTACATACTTTCTCATCTTGTATAGAAAACCTATGTATATGTCCATACCCAGTGTCCTGCATAGGAACCATAGACAGACATATCCATAGTTGGTATTCAATGTATTATTTAATCAAACCCCAAGTGAATGCCGGCGTTTGCTCTCTCATTGTCTTTCTATTGTGTCTCTAATTACAGTATTTGAAAGGATTCTATCATACTTGCATGAACGGTGTGCAGTGGCGGATTTACCAGCAGGCTGAGTAGGCTTGAGCCTAGGGCGGCAGATTTGGGGACAAAATTTTTTTTTTGCTACCTCATAGAAATCAAAATGATTTTTGCATAACAGTTTTGTGATGTCTCACAGATAGAAGTCTGCAGCAAATTTTGCTGATGACTTTCCTCTCTCACTTGTCATTGCACATTCCGAGAGTAGAAAAATTCAATTGGAATTCTAAAAAAACTAAAAAAAAACCTTGAACAGTGATATTCAGGACAGTCTTAAGTCAAAATTTTTTTTTCCAGAATGCAATATTTCTTTAATGCTTCAATGTTATCTATGAAACAACAATGATATGATGTCAACAAAATTTTTGGATTGTAAAAATAATGCAGGAGATGACAATTGTAGAGGCAAGGGCGGCAAAAACTGTATAACCCATGCCTTAAAAATTTGTAAATCTGCCACTGACGGTGTGTATTGTAGTTGTTCATGTCATTGTAACATTATTAGCTATGTGGAAAGGTGGTAGCAGGACTGATTATCTGGGTGCACTAAACATTTATTCTATTATTCAGTGCTCGGTGAGCTTAAAGTTTAATATTAGATTTTTTGTGTCTATTATATTTACGCGAGAGTGTTTGTCGGATATACCTGACGAAAGGGTTAAAAATTAAAGGGGTTCTCTTTTAAGAAACGTTATTTTGTCGGCGTGTTTTTGCCCTATTTTAATATGGAACCCTTCGTGTGTGAGGCCGACTCGGACTTGGCAAGTTTTTTATCCCGGGAGTATATTTCCTTGGGATGATTCCACGCGGGCAAAGCCACGCTAGTATATATTACATTACCACTTTTATATTTCTTGTAATCATAGGTTTAAGTCATGTATTGGATTAAAACTTTAAAATAAAAAACTTTTGTATTCCTTAGTGATCTAAGAAATTCGTAAATCATTAACTAAGACTGTATTTTTCATGAGTAATATTTATGTATGAAATAAAACTTCTTAAAAAATATATATTGTTTTTTTTTATATTATTCCATGTTAAATTAATTCAAAACATTTATTTCAAATAAAACATTTACTTTTAAATTGTCAATACTTAGGGACACGGTGACGGATGAAACATCCATACAATCGTAATACTAAAATCATTTGCAGTTTGAGCATATTTCCACCATTATAGCCTTTTCGTCTAGTGGTTAGTAGCCCTGACTGCTATGCCGGAGGTCGTGGGTTCGATTCCCACCCAGGACAAATGTTTGTGTGATGAGCACGATCATTTTTTCTGTGTCTGGGTGTAATTTATCTATAATATGTATGTATTTAGAAATATATAAGTATGTTTATCAGTTGTCTAGTACTCATAACACAAGCTCTGCTTAGCTTGAGACTAGACGGCGTTGTGTGATAGTTGTAAAAAAAAAAAAGATTGGTGATATTCGGATTTAGACAATATTTATCCAGGTTCCTACTTTCTATTATAAAAAAAAACGTAAAACGAAATTTAAGCGAATTGCATTTCGCACATTTTTACAGCGTAAGTGGCATGTTTTCTTTTTGTTTTTTTCTGTATTATAAACAACAATAATTCTAATATTGTTTCCGTAGGAACATAAATTATATTATCATAGTTACAAATTATAGAAAAAGAATTGGAAAAACATTCAAGTTTTCATTCATCATTTTTGGTATTACGAAACACATACAAATTTATCCCAAATTTCCAAGTCAGTAGTGCTATCGCGGCAAGCGAGTTGTCAGTGTGTGCGTACTTCAGTCACGTTGTAAATTGTTTTGTAACATTTCTGACACTGCTTAGGTACTTCTTTTTTGGGTGGGAAATCATCCAATGATTTCTCTCGCTCTTGGGCGGAGCGTGAGGGCGTGTCAGAATTTAACTGACTTGAATCCATTCCTATGTTCCTTCTTTGCCTTGGGTTCCAGGGCCCCAAGTTGTCCTTTCAGAAGCGAACCCATGGCCCCAGTAAGTTTCGCCCTTGCTGAGGCCTTACGGTTTTGCTGACATCTCCTTAAGGCCCGCGTGGGACACTACGTGCCTTCAACGATTTGGGCTCGGTGCGGACGGTTACCGGACGGCGAGCAATGGTAAGCTCAGGCCCACGCCTACGGTGACAGGAAATCGGGGTCGGGATCCCGGTGGCTGGGCTTGAGAGCCATTCCATTCTATCGTGCGTGCGGCCGCCTCCTTCGCTAGCATTACTGTTTCGCAAAAGGAGGCGAGCCCCTACCATTCCTCCTTGCACTATGGCCTGTACAAGGGCTCGGCGTGAAGGTCGTTGCCGCTGATGGTCGCTACAAGGACACGGCGGTGCTCCGTTAATTATGGCGGTAAGTCCCCTCTTTGAGGAGTGGCTGGAAAGACGTCACGGCGTCCTCGCCTTTCGCATGACGCAGGTTCTTACCGAACATGGTCAGTTCGGGAAGTTTCTGCACCGGATTCGTGCGAAAGTAACGCCCAGGTGCCACCACTGTGTGGACCGCCCGGAGGACACGGTGGAGCACACGATAGAGGTGTGCCACTCTTGGGCAGAGCACCGCAGTGTCCTCGTAGGGGAGATCGGTGGCAACGCTCTCTCGCGCCGGTCCTTGGTACAGGCCATGGTCCGAAGCGAGGTGGAGTGGGAAAGGAGGAGGCCGCCGGGATCCCAGTCCCGATGCCCAGCAAACGTAGGCGTAAGCTTACGGACTGCGAGCAATGGGTAGCTCGCCGTGCGAGTTCGAGTCGTCTACTGAGTGTAGTGTTCCACGCGTGCCTATAGGAAATATCAAAAAACCATAGGGGCCCACCAGGGTCGAAGCTGAAAGGCAAACCCGGGGTCCTGGAACGCAAGGCAAAGAAGGAATATAGGAGTGAGTTTTAGTCAGAAAAATTCTGGCACGCCCTCAGTCATTGGATGATTTTCCCACCTAAAAAAGTCCCTGCTTACTATTGCTACTATTGTCTATTGTTATTTTACTTGTCTGTAAGATGGATCTCAGTTATCTGATTAAATAAATTATATTATTATTATATATAATAATTTATAATGGGGGAAGACCATATTAAAATAGGAAGAGTGGGGGCAAGGCGGGAACATTTAGCTATCTCTTTTGTACCTACACACGCAATCCATGACGTCACATTTCAGTTTATGCATCCTTTTTCTATTTTTGAAAAGTACATTTTGATACAAGTGGAGAAACTTTGTCAATGCGACTGAGGCGGAATTCAGTGTTATGGAGCTGAGTGCCGCAGTGACTAATGAAAAAAAAACATAAAAATGTTTTATCAAACAATGTTTTTCAGTAGGTACACTGTTACCCCATCAGCACATCTCCCCCCTGGACGCAAACTGCAGAGGCCAAACTGGAAATTTCTTACCTGACTGCAAAAACAATCTGGCCAAATGGGGCTTCTTCGACCCATCTCTAACACAGTGCCAGCATGGAGCCGCTGCACAGGACACGCGTCACCTGTTATGCTGCCCATCCTATACAACCACCTGCTGTTTTCAGGATTTATTATACGAGGCCAATAACAGATTTGTACAGGTTGCCAAATACTGATGAAAAAAAAATTGGTTTGAGTACATCATCGATACGAAAAGAAGAATACGCTGACAATGAAATAAATAAATGGGAGTTGACTGTTGACTCCCGGGGGTCGCTTAGTGCCCAGCCTGATACGATAAATACAATAAGTTGTGGTCTAGGCGAGGTCGCGTACTTTTCCCACACTAGTGCGGAAAACAGTAAATTACGTTTCTAAAAGCAGTAGCGGGTTTTCGAGTAATTGTATTGAAAAATGCTTTGAGTTCGAGTTTGACTTGAACCTTCTTACTGAATACATATAATATGAGATCCTTCTTCACTGGTCATAGACCAACATTTTGACAGTTGAAGAAGAAAGATCCGTCATTGACATTCAAAATTAGAATGTCCGTTATGATCGGACTGTTTTCGCATTTTTTTTCTATGTCGCTTTAAAAAGTAATATTTTTTCTATATATTTTTTGTTGTAAATCAAATTATTATTGTGAAAAGGAATCAGATGACTAATTAGTCTTAAAGACACAAATTTTTGTTCCAAATGAGAAAATATAGGATATCACACTAGTCGGTAAGTTTATTAAGCTTCAGGATGCATTTTAATGAATCAGAATTGAGTAGAGAAGACCAGTGAAAAGTGGCAAGTGTTTCCGTTGATCAGGAGCGGGATGGAGTGGAGTTAGTTACCCTTCGCTTCAAGCTTTCTGCTCGGCACCACAGCCTGCTCAACTCCATTCTGTCCAGCTTGAGGTCGCATGAACATTTGTTTTATTATTTAAACGACAGCTCAGCTCGATTCCGACCCACTGATTCTAGTTTTACATGATAGCAGAACAGTGAAGCAGAAAAATTTGAAAGGACAATGGCTTTCTATCTATCTATCTATTGTAATCTGGTTTCCGCACTTAGTCCTTGGCGGACCATTGTGCGTGAGCCATCGCGGCCTTCACTCCAACCAGCCCACCTCACTCCAGAAACAGATGAGTCTTTTCAATTTTCTCAGGGCATCTATGAGTGAATTCGGTGCTCCCAAAGTTCGTGTTCTTATTTCGTTGATGGCTGTGCATTCGAGGAGCATGTGCGCGACGGTTTCCTCTGACTCCATGCAGCCTCTGCACAGAGGACTATCCGTGATATTCATTGCAAAGAAGTATTCGTTCAGTGAGCAGTGTCCGGTGATAGTCCCAGCCACCAGACGCAGGCTACCGCTGTCCAAACGCAAGAGTTTGCTGGTTAGGGTTTTGTTTAGGTATGGCATGGCTTCTTTAGCCTGTCTGCAGCCTGGTGTCAGGGACCACCACCTTTCCATTTGTGCATTAGTGTGCTCACGTAGCCCAATGGACAATGGCGTTTAAAGCGTATAGTCTCTAAATCTGGCCGGAGTAATGCACACATACTTGTACTGCCGCCTGCGCCCGCATAGAGCCCCGCTGACCTTTAAATCCATTTTCTTTGCTAAATATTGATTGATTTACTTAAGCTATGTACATTCTAAAGAACACTTAACCAGCAATTTTTTTGTGTAAACATATTTCTAAAGATCAAAGCCGTTTGAAAGGAGTAGGGAAAACAAGCCAAAAAATATCATGTGGTTAATTTTTTTTTGACATTTTTAACAAAAATATACTAGCAATGCTTCTATATGTATCTTCGTTCGGTTACGGTTTAAAGACCTGGTTCTTTTTGCTATTGATTCCTCGTATTGGCCTCTAACATATAACCTAAGTAGGGCACAAAAAAAACTCGATTAAGTCTTACTCAATTTGAGAATTGAACTGTTTTCAAAGGTGAGTTTGTACGAAACCCACAGTGCGCGTGTCCGACTCGCACTCGTCCTCTTTAAGGCCGCGTTTCCATCACCTCGCATGCAAGTTGCATTGCTTACTACCAAGGTAAATGTAATCAATCGCTCGATCAAGCTCTGCAGTACGAGTTGCAGGTGGAAACGCGATCTTTGAGCTGATGATCAGAGAAACTGCGGACGAATTCTATGAAAAACTAGTTTCTGCCAGCGGACCGTCCAGCCGCGCCGTTTTACAACACTTATCTTGTTGTGGGGCTGGCCCTAGGCCCACATCCTGTCTACTCAACCCCTAGCCCTCCGTGCACCTTCTTCATGAGTCCCAGTATGAGCTAGATGGGGCTGAGCCTGTAGTCCTCTGGTCTTGGAAACGGTGGTCCCAGATACTCAGTCGTTTGGAGCCTAGTGCTGCACAGTCGCACAGCAAGTGTAGCAGTCTCCTCTGCATCTCGACAGAACCTGCAAGACGGGTCGCTTGCTAGTCCCGTGTTGTGGAGCTGTTTGTTGGTGGAATAATGCCCCGTGAAGACTCCTGTGATTGTTGTGACCATGGAGTTTCTTGCCGGTTCTTCTCCATCGGAAACGACCAATTTGGAACCGTACACTAGCTTCTGACGTTTTATAAGTGGCCATGTAGGCCTATGTGAAATAAAAAACTTTTTACTTTGACTTTGTTCGGAGCTGTGATCTGCTGTACCTCCGTTACAACCCTACTCCCAAACCTAATAGGCTTGTGACGTCACATTTTCACGGCCATGGTGCAATTTTACTTCACATGCTTTTTACTTGGGCGGAAAAAAATACATTTTACAGGTCCTCGTCCTTTCTTGGGGTTCAACCTTATTATTTACCAAATTTCATCAAAATTGGTTTAATTGTTTAACCGTGAAAGCATAACAGAGTTACTTTCATATTTATAACTAACTTCTGCCAACGGTTTCACCTGCGTAAAATTTGGTTTCTCTATACAAACTTCCAACGCCCATTTCATCCCCTTAGGGGGTTTTTTTTTCGGGTGGGAAAATCATCAAATGGGCGCCGGAGATCTCTTTCGCATCACCCATGGCCCCAGTAGGCTTCGACCCTGCTGGTCTTCTACGGTTGCTGACATCTCCTTGAGGCACGCGTGGAACAGTACGCGCCGTCGACGACTTGGGCCTGGTCCGGACGGTTACCGGACGATCGGACGGCGAGCCAACCATTGCTAGCCGTCTTGTGGACGGCTAGCAATGGCCCGCGCCGAAGGTGGCCGGAAATCGGGATCGGAATCCCGGCGGCGATCGGGACGTGAGGACCTTTGCCTCACGCGGTGCCTTAGGGGTGGAGTTTCGTAAAATCCGTTCTTAGCGGATGTCTACACCCTATAATGAGTTTAATATAATGAGTTTGTCATGCTTACTCAAATGTCTCGCTGATGGTGGCATGTGTTTTTGGATCATGCGGTTCCCTTCAAAATGGTTGAGCTGAGGTGGGCTGATGCATGCGTGATGCTCGTGAACGGGTGCCGTCAGTTAAGACTGGTCATCTCTTAGCTGCTATATGTATTTAAGAAAGTAAAAAAGTATGTATATGTCGTGGTCAGATCTTAGAACTGAACGCTAACCTTTCATGATAAAGATCGTTTAAACGTCGATGGACACATATCATTAACTAACTAACATACAAACTTTGGACCCCCGTTTCATCCTATTAGGGGGTGAATTTCGAAAAATCCGTTCTTAGCGGATGTCTACACCCTGTAAGGAACCTACCTGCCAAATTTTAAATTTGTAGGTGTTATAGTTTCTGAGATTTCGTGATTAATCAGTGAGTGGTATTTGGCTTTTATATATATAGGTATTCCATATAATAATGAAAAGTATGTAGGTAATATGCTAAAGATGAGTACCTAATAGATTTATCTAACTGCTATAATATACAAGAGATTGATGAAGACTATTAATAAATCCAAAATAGATGGAAAAAGTACCTACCTACATTCACACTGCTGAGACATTTTTTTTTATGTTTCAGACAAAAATGGCACGATGTCGTCGAAAGAGAAAGTGAGTAACAAACTAATAATTTATTTATTTATTTAAACTTCATGTACAGTAGTGGTACTTAGGCGGACTTGTTGCAACAAGGCATTCTCTACCAGTCAACCTTTGGGTTAAAAAAGACAACATTGTGGTAGGGATTTGCATTTTATGTGTACTAGCGACTCGCCCCCTATTTGCACGAGTTCAAATTACATGCACAAACCTTCCTTATTTATCGTTTTATCTATTAGTGAGAATCATATTAAAATCCATTGTGTTGTTTAGAAGTTAGCCAATAAAAAGACGGACGTGGAAAGCGACTTTGTTTTATATTATACTAGCTGACCTGGCGAACTTCGTACCACCTAATAGTAAGGATAACGCCATCTACTGGCATTACCAGAACAGCATAATTCATTTCATAATGACAGTTAATTTAGAGATGGCGTTGTGTACGAATTTTTTTATTCATGATTGTTTCAATTTTTTGTCGCCTTTTAAACCTTCGCTAGACTATCTCGAATATTTCAAGGGCAAAATTAGTCAAATCGGTCCAGCCGTTTTTGAGTTTTAGCGAGACTAACGAACAGCTATTCATTTTTATATATATAGGTAGGTAACTTAAAGATTAACCTAAAGATAATGTTATGATCCACACCTACCTACCATGTTTTTGAGGTGGCAAATTATCCAAAGACTTCTTTCGCTCTAGAGTGAAGCGAGAGAGCGTGTCACGCTGTGTGTAGGCGTGTTATTACTGACTAAAACCAACCTGTGTTCTTCAGTTGCCCTTTGCGTTCCAGAGCCATGGTATCAATTTCAAAAATTTCCTCGGCCCTGCTGGGCACGTACGGTTTTACTGATATCTCCACATGGAACAGTACACGCCGTCCATGACTCCGGCTTGGTCATTATGACCTGTACCATGACGTTTAAAGTAAGATTGTTTCATTCTTATTTCCAGTTTGGGTAAGAGATGGCGCTAGACAACCTGTATAGCTCTGTCTCTTACCCACACTGAAATAAGAATGTAACAATCTTACTTTGAACGTCATGGTAACCGCGTATGTCTTTACCAGACGGCCACCCGGCCGCGTAGCGAGTCACCCATTGTTTGTAATTCCTAAGCCCACGCCTACATATGGTGGCCGAAGATCGCCCTGCGACGCCAACGATCTATCAAGACATGAACTTAGTACTAATTCTCTTGTTTTTTGTTTCAGAATGTGCAGAACGTAAGTATTTTCAATTTATCGCGATTGCGGTTATCAAACGATCCTATACGGTTCTCGTAAATCCAACGCGATGCGGCGGCTATGTCCTACGTGCGCACGAAATCGCCACTTAAGCCACCATTGCCGCGAAATTCGCAGGGCTAGCCGCATAGAAAGGACGAAACAGTACAAAATGACCCTGCCATCCAATGCACAATTATTACAGCTCGGTGCCCCTGAGATATATGCATTCACACTAAACGTAATTTCCGCCGCCGAAAGTGAGTATGCTCACTGTTAGCCCCAGTGTGTCTGGACAAAAGTTGCCATGGCCAACCTGGAAAACTGGACTCCGCACCTAAGTGGGGCGCAGCAAAGGCAATCTCCACAGATGGGGTTCTCGGACGGTTCCGATCTTCAGTGTTTGTAAGACATCTCTCCGCAGACCATGTCCCACCTACCATCCTGCTTCACGTACCCTGTTACCTGTTCTGACCGCAGACATATGTATATGGAGTATGTGGTTTTAATGTCAACTCGATACGTCCACGCGTTCCCGAGATTAAGGGTCTGACAGACAGACAGACTGACAACAAAGTGAGCCTTCGGGGCTTCCGTTTTTTTCTTTAGAGGTACGGAACCCTAAAAACTAGAACGTATGCGTCGGTCTAATGTAGATTCCGTTTTATAATAACTTTTTTCTTTGTTGCTCCATTTTTGTACAAAAAAGTTCACAGACGCCTGTCTCAAGCGGATGGCAATATTGCCTTCTGTACCTATGTCTCTTTTGTGGTCTGGCGCTCTTGACCACCAAAGATCGCCAAAAGCTCCCGAAGATCGCCGACTTCTTCCGAAGACGCACAGTTCGCCCTGTACTTACTTTTTCAATGATTCCCAGCCGATGCCGTAGCAAGAGCGGGCGCTTCAAGCGGTGCCGGCGATGCGACCGCCGCTACAGTGTGCGCCAAGGCTGTTGTAAGCCGCGCCGCTGCCCTCGCAGGCGAAGAGCACGCAAGAGGGGACGCTCCTGCGGACGACCGCGGTACGAATACCGGTTATACATATTCTAAATATCATCGTTTCAGCCGAAAGACATCCACTGTTGGATATACCTAGGCCTCCCCCATGGCATGCCATAATTATGGCGGTAAGGCCCCTCTTTGAGGAGTGGCTGGAAAAGCAACACGGCGTCCTTGCCTTCCGTATGACGTAGGTCTTCACCGAATATGGCCAGCTCGGGAGGTTCCTGCACCGAATTCGTGCGGAAGATACGCCCGGGTGTCACCATTGTGTGGACCGCCTGGAGAATACGGTGAAGCATACGGTAGAGGTGTGCCCCGCTTGGGCAGAGTCCTCATACAGGCCATGGTCCGGAGCGAGGAGGAGTGTCAGGCGGACGCCTCCTTCTGCGAAGCAGTAATGCAAAGGAGGCGGCCGATCGCGTGAGTCAACAGTCCTCACGCCCCAACCGCCGCCTGGATTTCGATCCCGATTGCCGGCCACCGTAGGCGCGGGCTTGCGGATGGCGAGAAATGGGTAGCTTGCCGTCCGACCTTCCGGTAACCGTCCGGACCGAGCCCAAGTCGTTGACGGCGTGTTCCACGCGCGCCTCATAACTGTAAGGGCCCAGCAGGGTCGAAGCCTACTGGGGTCAAGGGTCTGATTCTGAAAGGAAGAACTGCCCAAGTACGAAAGGCAACGAAGGAACAGGAGTGGGTTTTTAGTCGGTAAAAGACTGACACTATCTCTCGCTCCACCCAATAGCGGGGGATGTCACAAGATGATTTTCCCACCGAAAAAAAAAGAAGCTTCGCCCGCGTGATATTTAAAAATATCTCAAGGGAAGATACTCACAGGATAAAAAGTGTGCTATTACGGGACACGGTCTACCCGTATACCAAGTTTTATCGAAATCCGTTCAGCTGTTTGAGTGTAAAGAAGTAACAAACATCACACACACTCATAAATTTACGTCTTTATAATATCAGTGCGATTTTTTCACAGTAGGAATACTATGTACTCCTGTATCATCATCATCATCATCATCTCCCTGCCCTTATCCCGTATTATTTGGGGTCGGCGCAACACGTTTTTTTCTTCCACTCTGCCCTTTTACTCGTCATGCTATCACTAACTTCCTTTTCTTTCATATCACTCTTTACACAATCCATCCATCTTTTCTTTGGTCTCCCTCTTCCTCTCCATCCATCCACATGTAAACTCATAACTCTTTTAGTAACATGCGTTTCATCCCTCCTCTTCACATGACCATACCAAGACAAACGATTCCCTTTCAACTTTTCAGTCACTGGCGCCACTTTCAAACTTCCCTTAATATATTCATTTCTCACTTTATCCATTCTCGTCACACCACACATGTACTCCTGTATCAATGATGCTAAAATGTTTCGAGACAGTGAATCGGTTCAGCTACACACGTCTACTTTACAGGTATTGAATTTTCCGTCTATATGTCTCATTGTATCTGCTTCTGGTTCCCCAGCTACCTATGGCGCTGCCGATCCCGTTGTGGGTCCTTCAAGCGATGCAGACGCTGCGATCGCCGATACCGCATCAAAAGATCTCGCTCCTGTCGGTCATGATAAAAGATACCAACTACATAGTCGGTAAGTACTTCATCAGCTTTCGTTCCATCATCATCATGTTCCTACCCTGGTTTGATGCAACCGTTCTGCTCCCACTTTCGGTAAGTCGGGTCCAAGAAGATGGCGAGGTATGCCGAAACCCAGGGGCCCAAGTCTGCTATTTTTATAAATTCGTAATTCCAACATGATTCCGTTATCATTTTGTTAAAAGTTCGTAATCTGCTAATTCAAAATGATCGATCATTGATCGGTCAATGGTCTTGTAAAAGAGTTATGGTAGAATGACAATAGCGAAATTATTAAAAGCAATTACTTCACAATGACGTTCTAATGGTAGGTCACTGATCAAAGGAACTGTCAAAATTCCATATAGGTACGTCAGACATTAATTTGTCAATATGTAGGTCCGAGATTACCATTCTGTGTCATTTCTTTCAATGGAGTGTCAGTGGTTGATCATTGGAAAGTCATAATGACGCCATTATATTAATTAATCTAGTACCAAACTTGTCAAAATCAACAATTATGAAATCAATGATAGACCATTCTGACACTATTGTAATAGCAGACTTGAGGCCCTGGTAGTTAGCTCGCCATACGTATTGTTGGCGCGCTGAGTACGAAGCCTATTCTCAGAAATCGCCCGAGTGCATACAGAATGTTCTAATGTCTGCTACATGAGGCCCAGGATGGATGAAATAGCGACAGGACACTGGAACGACTTGCCACCCACGAGGGTAACCATGATAAGACCTGTAATACTGCAGGAAAGTTTAAATATCGAATCTGCTTTCTCGGAAAGCTTGATTAAGATATCAATACATACTACAATAAAATGTTCAGCACTATTTTCCCAAAATCGCGCCTGTTTCAATGATTCCACATAAATTATACCAATTTTACATCACAATATTCGCTAGGAACAAATTTCCGACTAATGAAAACTTCCACAAAACTTAACTCGAAAAAAATACCACCATCTTTATTTTCGGACTGTTTAATACAGTTTTTTTTTTTCTTTACAGGTAAAGTGTCGTTGGTGATTTGCCTTCATAAGGTTGAATTACATTTGTATTAGTTAAATAGTAGGGTTTAATTTGACAAGAGTCATGTTTAGGTGACTAGTTTCCGTTGGGGCGAGGAAGACACGCGAATGGGATGTAACGTCACTTAACTTGCCAAAAACGATATAGGCCTTTAACTCACTAGTATTCCAGTTTAGCGCAACCATTCGCATTACCAACAAGATATATACCAACCTACAGCTTCAAGGAGGATTCGTCATCTGTGCGTTGTGTACTAAGTATACGACGTATACGATTACGATCGAAACGTCTACCTCCTTTGGCTCTCTGATTGGTTAAGACTTTGGAGCGGCCCAATCGGAACGCCGAGTCGTAAATGTGTCGATCGCATTAACGTCAAACTCGCACTAGACAGTCTGCCCCCCTTACCAAGTTACGGTCGTTTTGTTTGCGTCGAACGCCTCGAGTAGGCCACGCCTCCGATTTCTTTGTTCTGACGTCATCTCAACGCTCAATCACGTGGTCAGAACAAAGGAATCGAAGGCGTGGCCTACTCGAGGCGCTCGACGCAGGTGTCCGCTTCGTTGTATAAAACTATAGCTATGGTAAAACAAGGATCCATTATTAATTGTAAAGGAGAGCTATTAAAAAAATGCGTTCTAAATAGCCTTGCTTTACCTAAATTATATTCATCTAAAGTTATTCTCCTTTCCATGAAATAAATAATTTGCGATACTTATTGTTAGCATGCTTTTAACAAGAATTTTGGCATACTCATTTTTGCAATGTGTTAACAATGCCGATAATGCGACTGGTTACGCTTGCCACTGATGTATAAGCCTTAAGGCTCGAGTCACACTGTAATGGCGGCTGACATGCTTTTCAAGCGATACTGGTCTTTTATGTATGTAGATAACGTTTAAAGTTATTTCACACTCAAAGTGCTCGCCGCGTCGCTGCCATTCCGGTATGACTCGGTTTTTAGACATTGATAAATCTAAAATGTTGATCACTGTGGGACTGGATTGAAAAGAAAGAAATACACGATGAATCCACACTTGCATATTAAGAAATATTTTATCAATATTGCTCAAAAATTTGTCGAATAATCGAAAATTGAAAACAACCAAGTTTTTTAAGAAATTAGCAACTAATGAGGCCATGAGAACCAAAGTGGCTTAACTGTATTTTTTTCATTTCATTTGAAAATATAACTGGTCTTTATTTCAAATAAAATCAGTATTGAAAAAAGGAATTGGCCACTCTTGACTCATGGCCTCATATAGATTTATTTATTTATTTATTTAACACTTCATGCACATAAAGGTACAGAGGCGGACTTAATGCCTTAGGCATTTTCTACCAGTCAACCTTTGGGTGATGCAGAGAAGAATAGTGGTAGGTGCAATAAAAGAGAAAAAAAAAGGTTAATATAAAAAGATATACAAACTAATCACAGATACAATACAATAAATATAATATATATTACATAATATATAATAGATCTATATGTTTTAAGTTTCTTTAAGAAGTACTTATCGTTACTGACAATTTACTTTAAAATTCTTTTTTCAAACAACCAATTAAAAATAAGGACTAAAAAATTTGGATAGGTAACTTATATTTTGTTTGTCTCTTGTCGAAGCCTGAACCTGCTACTCACTAATGCAAATGTATTTCGACCTAAATAAGTGTTTGTGAAATTGTGCAAGTGACTCCTTCAATTCCTAGTAAAATAAAAAGTATATATTATTTTAAAAAGAACTTGTTTAATTTTACACTGCTGGCCACTTCATCAGCCCCTCGATTTCATCATCATCATTTCAGCCGAAAGACGTCCACTGTTGGACATAGGCCTCTCCCAAATGCCGCCACAATGACCGGTCCTGTGCGTCTCGCATCCATCGGATTCCCGCGACCCTCACCAGGTCATTGGTCCACCTTGTGGGACGCCTTCCAACGCTGCGTCTTCCGGTACGTGGTCGCCATTTCAGAACCTTTCGTCCCCATCGACCATCTGTTCTGCGAGCAATGTGCCCTGCCCACTGCCACTTAAGTTTGGCGATTCTTCGGGCTATGTCCGTAGCCTTGGTTCTCCTGCGGATATCCTCATTTCTGACGCGATCACGCAAGGAAACTCCGAGCATAGCCCTTCCCCTCGATTTAACAAAATAAAAATGGTCTTAGTAATGAGCCTTGAGGTACACCTAACTGAAACTAGAGGCGTATACAGATGCACGGATCTTGAGTGCTGACTTCTACAGTTCTACTTGCGCAGAAACACGCAGAAGGGAAATATCGGGTCTTTTTAGTGGTATGAAAAGAGATGCGGGGGCGGGGAGTGCAATCCTTGTAGTGATTGGATCGCCGATATGTATGTGAGCGCTCAAGATTCGTGCCGCTTTCTGTACAATTTGGTGTCGTTTAAATTAACACACAGGAGTTTTTATTATGTAAATAGAAATCTATGCGGCTTCGGCCGCGTGAATTTAGAAAATTGTCCCAACGGAACATACTCCCGGGGCAAAATAAGTATCCTATGTGCTATTCCAGGACATGGACTACCTCCAAATCTTTTCAATAGTTTTAGGGTCGACGCTTGGTTACGCGGGTGCCTGCGCCGTTGCGGCTCGCCCCGCGGGTACCCATCGCGGGCAGTCGCGCCCCGCTTCCTTTTGCTACATAATAATAAAGTTCTCCATCGACACGACTACATGCACACCGTTAAAGTTGAACGAGCAACACTGCGTAGGTAATAATCCGATTTCCGCTACGGGGACCGCCGCAAGCGACACACGCGTATAGTCAAGCGACGGGGCAAGCGCAGTGTGAAAGAAATATTAATTTGACTGCCAGAGACTTCAGCTGCAGTGGAAGTTGGAAATTATCCTAAGGGGACATATTTCCGGGGTAAAAAAAGTATCCTACGTGAAATAACAAGCCATGATTTCTCCGTGTGCCAAATTTCATCCACAGCCGTTTGATGGTGAAAAAGTAACATACATACAAACTTTGATGTGATAGTCTGCAGAGTGATGTGATGTTATAGAATAGTTGATGTGATAGTCTGCAGAATGATGTAATGTGATGTTATAGAATAGGTGGAGAAAGAATTTAAAAAAAGAGCCAAATAAGTATCCATAAATATAATAATAATATCACAATTTTTCTTAACGATTATTCATTGCTTAAAATTGATTTTGTATCCCTTCGTTTCAGGGTCCTGTTCCATTTGGAAATTTTCAGTAGACAAGCCAAAAGGTTTCAGAATCATGTTCCCCAAGTCCTTTAGCTTGCCAAGCATTTCTGTCTTCAACTTTTCATTTTTTTCCTCTATCAAAGGGGGTAGGCGAACGGTTGCAATTTTAGCGTCTTTATGAGATGGGTCCAACTCTAAGATTTTTTTGTAATCGGCTAAAGATTCATCCAGTTTGTCTGTAGCTTCGTATGACTGTGCTCTCCTGAAATATAAAACAATATTTTTATAGAAAAATCTGCCTGACCTGGTAAACGTTGATCTGCCATAGAAATTATCAAAAAAAAAAAATATTGGGTTGTGGAGGTAGGAGGATAAAAACAGTATTTTTTAAGGTGAGAAAGCGTCTAATGACTTCTAACGCTCTAGGGTGGGGCGAGAGGGCATGTCAGACATTAACTAGAATGAAGTCCAATGGACAGGTGACAAATGTGTCATTGAATCAACCCCAGCTGCGCAGGCTAGCGGACGACGAGCAATGGGTAGCACGCCGTTCGCTCGCCCTGTAATGATCGAGCCCAAGTCGTAGACCGAGAGTAGAACCATGGGGAAAAGCATGAAAATGATACCCGTGGTCCTTAAGTCTTTAGATAATTTCCAACCTTACAAAAAACTTCAGCTACTCAAGAAAGACTAGTTGCGCCCTGGTGTTACTGACCATTTCGCGAAGGGTACACTTATGGCAGAATTCACCAATAAAACTAATCGCGATTATTTCAAACAAAACTCAGTTTGAGCGTGTAATCGAAATTATAGCTTCATTTTCCGTTTCACTGCTATGAATTGAATCTAGTATACGCTAAACTCAGTTATAATTCTAAACTCCCATGTTTTCGACGTTTGGCTCGCATAATCGCGTTTAGCCGCTTTTGGTGACAGCGGCTAAACGCGATTACGCGTGTCACTTGTTAATGTCATAATATTAATAAACATTGTATTTTTAAACATTTTTCTATTATTACGATTGGTTGTTATTTCATTAAAAATACATCCTAAACATATATACAACTCCTAAAAATATATTTGAAAACCGCAGCAGGTCGCTGAATTCGCTGATACATGTTGTAGATACAAAACGCGAATACGGTGTAGTGGTGTACGATGTAGTTTGGAGGTATGCGGAACAGAGTGTAAAGTCCTGCAAACCTCCGTTAAAAAGAGAGGATCCTCCGACCAGACGGGTGTTATGTCTGGTGGGCAGCTGCTCGATAGATGATTTCGGGCTGTTCTATATGTTCTAATCGCGCGGAGAACTTTGATTGCGCGATGCATGATTAGTTCTTATGTGACGCCATAGATGTCGCTACAACGGCATCTTAGATCCTCCATCTTCCATTTTATCTTAAGTTTTGGGAAACGCGATCAAAATGGTGCTGGTGAAATCGGTTTGACGTAAGCCTAGATCAACGCCGATCTATAAACTAGATTATGCTGAGCTCAGTTTTGTTGAACTAAGTTTTTATAGCGATTGATGATATCGGCCCTTATAGTAGTTGTAGAATAACTTCTTACCTAATATAAGCCTTCACATATTTGTCATCCAGCTCGATAGCCTTGGTGCAGTCCTTGGCAGCTTGCGCATACTTCTGAAGCTTCATCTTAGCGGCGCTCCGGTTGCAGTACAGTATTGAACGCTGCTGGGGAAACTGGAGGGGACATGTCCTGAGGCCTGGAAGGTTTACATAGAAATGAAAAATTTATACTAGATACTTTATACACCACCTGCTCAATAATGCCCTTTTATATGTCATACAACCCTCACCTAATGCAAGTCTCCCTCGCAGTGCTCGGGAATTAATTATGTAAGTTCCTCACTGCATTCGGGATTAAAACTTAGAAAACTTCGTTTCATTCGGAAATCAACATGCCGTTCGCCAACCTACTATTATCTATGTCTGGTCTTTTTTTTTCGGTACTTTGGCGGAGCGAGAGGTTGTGTCAGACTTTTACTGACTAAAAACCCACTCCTGTTCCTTCGTTGCCTTTCATACCAGGGCCGAGTATTCCTTTCAGAAGCAGACCCTTGGCCCTAATAGGCTTCGACCCTGCTGGGCCCCTACGGTTTGCTGATATTTTGAGGCGCGCTTGGAACAGTACGCGCCGTGGACGACTTGCGCTAGCATCGGATGGTTATCGGACGATCGGACGGCGAACTACCCATTGCTCGGCGTCCGCAAGCCCGCAACTACGGTGGCCAGAAATTGTCCTGCGACTACGACTTATGAAATGGTGCCAATAATAAACAGATATGCGGTTGCAGTAATCCTGGAAGATTTGTGTCTTCCAAGTTCTTCATCAGACCTTCACCAAATGAGACCATCTGGCAAACACACTCGTCGAAACAAAAAAGGAATCATAAAAATCAGTTCACATCTAGCAAAGATATCTCTGACCAAGTTACCAAAAGAAAAATGATGAATTGAGAACCTCCTCCTTTAATGGAAGTCGCTTAACCATTTAACCACTTGCGTGGGAGTGCTCTGACGAGTGTTTTGTGTGTCCTATTCGCCAAGGTCGTGTGTATTTTTTTTCGGTGGGAAAATCATCTTATGAAATCCCCCGCTCTTGGGCGGTGCGGGAGATAGTGTCAGACTTTTACTGACTAAAAACCCACTCCTGTTCCTTCGTTGCCTTTCGTACCGGGGCAGAGTCTTCCTTTCAGAAGCAGACCCTTGGCCCTAATAGGCTTCGACCCTGCTGGGCCCCTACGGTTTGCTGATATTTTGAGGCGCGCTTGGAACAGTACGCGCCGTGGACGACTTGCGCTAGCATCGGATGGTTATCGGACGATCGGACGGCGAACTACCCATTGCTCGGCGTCCGCAAGCCCGCAACTACGGTGGCCAGAAATTGTCCTGCGACTACGACTTATGAAATGGTGCCAATAATAAACAGATATGCGGTTGCAGTAATCCTGGAAGATTTGCTATCATTTACTGAAGTGTTCCATGGTTTATCTTCCAAGTTCTTCATCAGACCTTCACCAAATGAGACCATCTGGCAAACACACTCGTCGAAACAAAAAAGGAATCATAAAAATCAGTTCACATCTAGCAAAGACATCTCTGACCAAGTTACCAAAAGAAAAATGATGAATTGAGAACCTCCTCCTTTAATGGAAGTCGCTTAACCATTTAACCACTTGCGTGGGAGTGCTCTGACGAGTGTTTTGTGTGTCCTATTCGCCAAGGTCGTGTGTATTTTTTTTCGGTGGGAAAATCATCTTATGAAATCCCCCGCTCTTGGGCGGTGCGGGAGATAGTGTCAGACTTTTACTGACTAAAAACCCACTCCTGTTCCTTCGTTGCCTTTCGTACCGGGGCAGAGTCTTCCTTTCAGAATCAGACCCTTGGCCCCAGTAGGCTTCGACCCTGCTGGGCCCCTACAGTTGCTGACATCTCCTTGAGGCAACTTGGGCTCGGTCCCGGACGGTTACCGGACGGTCGGACGGCGAGCCAGCCATTGCTCGCCGTCCGCAAACCCGCGCCTACGGTGGTCGGAAATCGGGATCGGACCAATCCCCATAGGTGACAAAAGGTCGAGGTGGAGTATTTGGTTGAGGATGTGCGAGACCCTGGCGGAACAAACGAGAAGGCGTAGGGTGTTACAAGATCAATAAACATACCTTCAGTATACTTCTCAATGCTCCTATCAAAGTCGCCAACTTTGAATGCCTCATTGCCAGCCTTCTTCAATTCTTCGGCAATGATCCTCCGTTCCTCCTTCTGGTCATCCGTAAGATCTACTTCTGTATCTTTTAATGACTCTTCATCAATGTCTGAATCACTGTCTTCTTTGGTATCAGGGTCTTTCTCTGCGTGATCTTTTTCTAAATCTTGGTCATCGTTGAATTCGGAATGTGTTGGTGTTTCTGAAAGGAAAGGGTTGGTTGATTATGGATATTGAAGATTATGATGCTTACTCACTGATTTCGTGGCTAATTCAAAATGGAGATTAACCAAACAAGAAAAAATATATTTATAACTTGCTTAAGACAAACAAAAAATAAAATTATTGATTAATCATAAACTATCTAAAAGATAATTACATTATAAATTTAAAAAATTGTGCAAGCTAAAAGCACCTTTTTTTTCGGTGGGAAAATCATCTTATGACATCCCCTGCTCTTGGTCGGAGCGAGAGATCCTACTGTTCCTTAGTTGCCTTTCGTACTAGGGCCGAATCAGGGGTGTGGAACAATACGCGCCGTCGACGACTTGGGCTCTTTCCGGACGGTTACAGACGGTCGGACGGCAAGCTACCCATTGTTCGCCGTCCGCAAGCCCGCGCCTACGGTGGCTGGAAATCGGGATCGACCCAGCGGCGGTTGGAGCGTGAGGACCGTTGCCTCACGCGATCGGGCCTCGCTTCCTTTGCTAGCATTACTGCCTCGCAGGAGGCGACCGCCTGCCACTTCCCTCGCTCCGGACCATGGCCTGTACCAAGGCCCGGCGCGAGAGATTGCCGCCCCCGATTGCCCCCACGAGGACACGGCGTTGCTCTGCCCGAGCGGGCACATCTCCACCGTGTCCTCCGGGTGGTCCACACAGTGGTGACACCCGGGCGTTTCTTCCGCACGAATCCAGTGCAGGAACTTTCCGAACTTACATGTCTGATGAGGACCTGCGTCATGCGGAAGTTAATGACGCCGTGAGGTCTATCCAGCAATGCCTCAAAGAGGGGTCTTTCCGCCATAATTATGGCATGCCCAAAGCTAAAAGTACCTCAGAAAATGCTGTGATGTAAAAAAAAAACAAAATAATCTTTATTTATACAGAAATCTTTAACATGACAAATACTAGGCTGACATGCCCAAGTTTACAGTAAATTAAAGATCACACAGATTGAGAAAACCCTGACTCACAAATTAGGAAATCCTGTGACTTACATACAAGTCAGAAAAAAAGATATTAAAGTTTTTGTTACTATTTTGGTGTACAATAAAGTTTATTCTATTCTATTCTATATTAAAAAAAAATAAAAGAAAAAGAAAAAAATATCAAAAAGAAAAATGCAGAAAATACACAGGAGATATTATAATTCACTCTATGTTTTATTTAGCATAATAGCATAGAATAATCAGCAAGTTTCCACTGCTGGGACTCAGGCCTCCTCTCTAGGAGAGGGAACGGGCCGTGTAAACGGATAATGAAATAAATCAACTAAATTTAATTTAAGTCATCCCGTTTACATTGAGAAAAAATGTTTTCAATTGTTTTTCATTCGTATTCTCTTCGGAAGTCTTCGTCCGCACGAAGATCGTTAATGGCTCGCGATTGGTCCACCAGCGCAAGCCCCTGTCACGAAGCACTGAAGCGTTCCATTTTCAGTTTTATGTATGTTATTTAACAGGCCGTTATCCACCATGTGGGTCCGGTGAAAGTTGATGAATGTCACATGTCTTCGAATTTTTTGGTTCTAGGACATGTCAGTTTCCTCACTATGTTTTCCTTCACCATTCCATTTTGAGAGCAGTGGTGATGAAATAAATTACACAAAGTAATGCACCACTCTGTCTAATGGTAAGAACTGCATGAAGATGCATTCAGTAATTTTTGAGTTTACTGTAAATTGACAGACGCACTTTTTTTTTACTAACTGACCTGGTGAACTTCCTACCGCCTAATAGTCAATGAATAATGTGTTAGCTAAACTGTCAAAAGATACCGCCATAACAACATAATTCATTTTTAAATGACATTTTAATTAGAGATGGCATTGTATTCGAATTTTTTGTTGTGAATTTTTACACAACTGGAGTGTCAAATTTTCAGGGTTCATGTATGTATTTCTCACTATTTAAACCTTTCCTTAGACTATCACAAATATTTCAAGACCAAAATTAGCGAAATTGGTCCAGCCATTTTCGAGTTTTAGTGAGACTAACGAACAGCTATTCATTTTTATATATGAAGATAAATATGTTTGTCTTGGTATGGTCATGTGAAGAGTAGAGATGAAATGCATGTGGATGGGTTGAGAGGGGAAGGGAGACCAAAGAAAATATGGATGGACTGTGTGAGAAGTGATATGAAAGAAAGGGGAGTTAGTGATAGCATGACGAGTGACAGGACAGAATGTAAGATAAAATGTGTTGTGCCAATCCTAAATTAAATGTGACAAGGGTGGAAGATAATGATGATGATGATGATATACGGATACGGAAAAGGATTGATTATAGATATCATGACCCTAAACTATTTTCCCCAACTAGATGCAGATGCAGATGTATACCTGTTTTACATGCCACATGTGCCTATCAGACCTTCATAACCTGGCAACAGGAGACATGGATTATAACAAGACCTCAAATATAAAATATACAGCTGGTGTTTTAGTAGTCAAAAGTCTCTAATTGAGAATAAACCACCAACTTTTGAATGCAGAAAAATTATGAAATTGCTTGGGACTGTTATTTTAAAATGATTCATATTTAAACAAAAAAGTTTTGGCACACACTTAAAAAGAGCGCAACTAAGACAGATGTTCAGCATGGTTCGCATTAATTAGCAAATAATGGCATAGAAATATCTACAGTTTCTTGTAAGACTACGCCCAAATTGAGACGTAGGTAATAAAAATATGGTATAACATACCACTAGTATTTGGGGCATCTCCACTAGCCTTAGGAAAGTCTTCAGCGCTTGTGCCAGGACTTATAACAAATTCTTCAACAGATTCATTCGTTTTCAATGATGTTTTCAAATCTTTTGTTAATTCATCTATAACTTCTTCATTGGCTGGAACCGCACTCTTTAATCTCTCCGACATTTTTGGTTATGATCTCAATATTTTGGAAGAAATAGTATTATTGGTATATAAGATTTAGAACACACGGAATTATGGAAAAAGAGAAAATCTCGAATATTTTGACTACAAATGTATGTTCAACGATGGCAATTTTGACATTTGTACGGAAGGAAGAAGCGATTCAAATTGCCTATCTTTATACCATTAGCATTATATTTCTCGAAAAGTCTCTGACTTGAAAATTTTGTTCTGTTTAGCTTTTTTAGTTTGTATTGTTATAACATTGAGTTCTTTTCTTTAATTCATAAATAATTGTTCAAATATTACATTTCCTTGTTATTTTTATATGTTTAAATGCTAACATTTTCGGTTTTATGCTAAACAATATTTGTTTAGTAACCTGGAACGCAGGAGTTCATGTTTTTTTCAAAATCCAGCAAAGGAACTTATTCCGTCAGGGCTACGTTTAGTTACTAAAAAGAATATAAAAAACCTTGAGAAATAAATGTAATCGAATTACCTTTGATTTCGATTTCAGTATCAGTCATTGAAAAAATGGTACTAAATTAGAAAAGTTCAACGATTGCACTTGATGTTTTAAAAAATAAACTTGGATTAAGCAGAAATTGCATTTAGCAGAAATTGCCAAGACTAAACGTAAGTTCAAAGTCCAAACGTCATCGTCAGATGTTGCAATTTTCCGTTTCACTCAGCCAGATTGAACAGGTTTCATTTTTTTTTACTAAAGCAGCGAATATATTCAAACTATACTTTTAAATTTGCATTTTTTTAAATCTACTTAATTATAAAAAATATAACAGTAGAAATTTTAATCAGTCTAGTTACTTATCAAGTGACAAATTTGCAATCAAGTTCGCAAAAATGTGAAAAATTGACAGTTAATTCAATGTCATGGACGTAACTGACGGTGTCTGACGGTAACGGTATTGTGTAACCTAAAATACGCAAGGTCAAGAATAAATTGTGAAATTATCATATTTTTACTATCATAAATATTTGAGAGGCTATCTCGCTGAATTACTTAATATACGGTGGCGAAACGGGCAGTGATTCAGCATTTTTTAACGGTGCTGTGGCGTAGAAATAAAAGAAAATGTTACGGAATTTTGTGAAAACTTTTTCTGCACGAAACCTGCGTTCTTCGATAAAGAACAATGGTGTATCTCCGAGTTTCGTTAGCAGAAGGTTTATAGCGCCATTATCGACGAGTGAACCAGCGCTAAAAGCGGAAAAGTAAGTAATTATTGCACTTTATAAGTCAAGCACTTAAATGTTAAATTATGTTTAAGTTATAACTTTTTAGGTAAACAGAGTAAGTTGAAGGTCACTGAGCAGCAACTAGCCTATGCTGTCAGTTTTGAAAAATATTTTTAAAGTACCTTCCAAACTTTTTAGTATCTATTTGGCATAGATATTTTCTTATAATGTATGGTGTTATCTGATTATGGTAGTCTATGTCAGATGATATAGCTTTTCATCAGTGTTTAATTTATTTAACACTTTATTCGCACTAAAGTATAGAGGGGGACATAAGGCCTTAGTAATTTTTCACCAATCAAACTTTGAATGATGACGAAGATAGTGGCAAGTACAATACGGCCAACGTATCTTGGCGAGCTTGAACTTTTGTGCAGAAGGCTCAAACGTTTTTTAAAACCAAATGGTGGCACGAGGCGACGTGCGTGGGTCTAGGCTAGAGATTGACTCTATGTAAACACAATCGACCCTTTATTTAATCAATTCTCGCAATTAATTTTTATTGATTTGGAATTTATTGATTTTTGTTTATATGAGATATTGAACGAAATAGATTGACAAACATATTGTATGTTATTGTTACAATATTTTGACTTTAATGAAAAAAAATTAATAAAATTTTATTTTCTTGGTTGAAAGACATCATTTTGTTAAATACCACTTATTTATAAACGACTACTAGAATAACGACTGTTTGAGAAAATTTTTAACCTCCATAGGAAATTGAATATAAATATATTTTTATAACTCAATTTCAATTGATTTGAAAAAAAATCGATTAAACAACACCCAGACACAGACACGCGTACATCTCTCTTCGGTAACATCGTAAAGCTTCGTACTTATTTGGCAATGTTCGGCACGCAGTCATATGCATGCTGTCTCTGTCTTGAGCACAGGCGGTGACAAAAAATTTTTGTTGGTTTTTATTAATACATTGTTAAGTTTTTTGTGTAGTGTAGGTTTGTTTCTTTAATTCATAAGTTATTTTTGTAGCTTTCTGTCTCAAAGTGTTTTAATATTTATTTTATTTGTACTTGGTCCCTGTATTAGTCAATTTTTATTCGTATATATGTTTAAAAAAAATAACAGTTTTTTTTCGAGTGTACATGCGCTAAAGTTTGCAGAGCCTATATTCACGGTCGCCAAGTTACGTCGGCCGTATTGTATAATGAAAAGTAAAAGAATTATTAACTTTTCGAATAACGTAATTAGAGACACATAGAAAGACAATGAGAGAGTGAACACCGGTGTTCACTTGGGGTTTAATGTATTAATACTAGCTCACCCAACAAACATTGTTCTGCCATATAAATTATTTCTAATGAATATTTTGGTAGTCAAATCTATGTATATAAAAGCTAAATAATAAAAATAAAATTGACTGGCCTGTTGGTCTAGTAGTTAGTGGCCCTGACTGCTATGCCGGAGGTTGTGGGTTCGATTCCCACCCAGGACAAATGTTTGTGTGATGAGCACAATCATTTGTTCTGTGTCAGGGTGCAATTTATTTATAATATGTATGTATTTAGATATATTTAAGTATGTTTATCAGTTGTCTAGTACTCATAACACAAGCTCTGCTTAGCTTGAGACTGGACGGCGTTGTGTGATAGTTGTGGAATATTATTAAAAAAAATACCACTGATTAATACCCATCAAGACGAATCATACAAGCCCAAAATCGATCGGGTTGTGTCATTTAACTACCAACTTCCTATGGCCACCCCCTAGCCCTCCGTGCACCTCCTTCATGAGTTCCAGTATGGCCTTGATGGGGCTGAGCCTGTAGTCCTGTGGTTTTGGAAATGGTTGGCCTAGATACTCTAGTCTTTTGGAGCCTACAGCTGCACAGTCGCACAACAAGTGTAGCATAGTTTACTACTAGTAGTACTAGTCTAGTCTACTATTTATATTAATCTTTTGAGTAGCGTAATTTTAGATGCATTTTTATTGTGTCTCTAACACAATAAAAAGACAATGACCAAGCGAACGCGCTATTCACTCGGGGTTTAATGAATTAAGTTTCAAGTATGTGGACCCTGGGAATAAAACATTGCATACAAAAAAAAATCCCTTTCCACCCCATTAAAAGCATTACTTGTCACTGTGATCATGTCTTCGTTTCATCACTTATTTCTCTTGATTATATATTTATATTTTGTATGTATGTATATGTGTATCTGTCATTTTAGTATTAAGTTTTTGTTTAGTTTTATATTTGCACCAAGTGCAACCCCATTTTGTGTCCAGGCAATCTCTATCCATTCTGGGTTGCCTGGAAGAAATCGCCGAGTGTGATAAAGCCGCCAATTGTATGTTTTTTATTGTATTACAATTCAATTTCTTAAATTTGTAACTTGGTATGCAATAAAGTATATATAAATAAATAACTTTTACTATGGGACCAAACCTGAAATAGCAAAAAAAAAATCAGCTGCTCCATACATTTTGATGAGTTATGCGAACGTAAACGTAGGGAACAGCAGTTTTTTTTTTTTTTCGCGTATTCACATTTGGTTGATAGTAAAAGTTGTTCATAACGAGGAGTACAATGTCCCCTCGAAATTCTTAAAGTTAATTTTTTAACACCTTATATATCCAATTTAATAGGACTTTTGGATCTATAAACATTACATTAGCCTTCTTATGTAATTCTTGAACTTGTTGCTATGTTATGGCTATCAGTTTGTTACAATTGTATTGATATCTTTATAAAATGAGTACTTACAATAGTCAAGGTTATTATTAAAGTACATGGTATCATTAAGATAAGCTAATAATAGACAGAATGCCTAGGAAATTGACGTTTTATGAAATTGCGCACATTGAAATGTGATCATAAGGCTTTATTAATATACTTAGGCCTACTGCCATGGACGCGTAGCTTCATAGACGCGATACGACGGCACGACGATGCCGCTACATTAACTGAGTTTCATCATTTCTTTGTATGTAAGCTTCACGCAGGCGTACACCAAGCCTATAGTGATGAATACGCGTCTATGAAGCTACGCGTCCGTGGACTGTAGGCCATAGTTTTGTGTTTAAGCTTCACGCAGGCGTACACCAAGCGCGTAATGACGAATACGCGTCTATGAAGCTACGCGTGTGTGGACAGAAGGCCATAGTTTTGTATGTAAGCTTCACGCAAGCGTACACCAAGCTTATAATGACGAATACACGTCTATGAAGCTATGCGTCCGTGGACAGTTGGCCATAGTTTAGTATTTAAGCTTCACGCAAGCGTACACCAAGCTTATAATGACGAATACACGTCTATGAAGCTATGCGTCCGTGGACAGTTGGCCATAGTTTAGTATTTAAGCTTCACGCAAGCGTACACCAAGCTTATAATGACGAATACACGTCTATGAAGCTATGCGTCCGTGGACAGTTGGCCATAGTTTAGTATTTAAGCTTCACGCAAGCGTACACCAAGCTTATAATGACGAATACACGTCTATGAAGCTATGCGTCCGTGGACAGTTGGCCATAGTTTAGTATTTAAGCTTCACGCAAGCGTACACCAAGCTTATAATGACGAATACACGTCTATGAAGCTATGCGTCCGTGGACAGTTGGCCATAGTTTAGTATTTAAGCTTCACGCAGACGTACACCAAGCTTATAATGACGAATACACGTCTATGAAGCTACTCGTCCGTGGACAGTTGGCCATAGTTTTGTATGTAAGCTTCACGCTGGCGTACACCAAGTGTATATTGACAATACGCGTCTATGAAGCTACGCGTCCGGGGTCAGTAGGCCATAGTTTTGTATGTAAGCTTCACGCAAGCGTACATCAAACCTATAACGACAGATACGCGTCTATGAAGCTACGCGTCCGTGGACAGTAGACCATAGTTTTGTGTGTAAGCTTCACGCAGGCGTACACCAAGCGTATAGTAACAAATACGCGTCTATAAAGCTACGCGTCCTTGGACAGTTGGCCTTACTTGAAAACCCCCTCTTATCCCTACTGCTTTTAGGCACGCAGTTTACTGTTTTTCGCAATAGTACGGAAAAACGTGAATATAAATGTACGTAATATGACCGATCCTGTGCGTTATCGCGTCTCGCATCCACCGCACTCCCGCGACTCTCACCGAGTCGTCGGTCCACCTTGTGGGAGGCCGTTCACCGCTGCGTTTCCCGGTGCGCGTTCGCCACTCTGGAACCTTTCTTCCGCATCGACTATCCGTTCTAAGAGCAATGTGCCCTGCCCACAGCCACTTTATTTTGGCGATTCTTCGGGCTGTGTCGGTGATCTTGGTTCTCCTGCGGATATCTTCATTCTTTATGCGATCCCGCAAGGAAACTCCGAGCATAGCCCTTTCCATTGCCCTTTGGGTGACTGTAAGCCTTCTGATGAGGCCCATTGTAAGCGACCATGTTTCAGTACCATATGTCATCACTGGTGACACGCACTGGTCATAGACTTTTGTCTTGAGACACTGTGGTATATTGGACGAGAAGATACCGCGCAGCTTTCCGAACGCTGCCCAGCTGAGTCGGATTCGACGATTGACCTCTTTCTCAAAGTTAGACATACCCAACTGGATTGTCTGTCCCAGATAAAAGTAATCCTCTACAACTTCGAGTGCAGTCTCCGATATTGATCGGAGTGGGTGCTACATGGTTATTTACCATGGCTTTGGTTCCTCCATGTTCATTTTAAGACCCACTCGTTCGGAAGCTCTACTAAGGTCATCGAGCATTGTACTGAGCTCCTCCGTACAATGCAAACAATACTTATGTATAAATTGTCTTTTAATTATCTCACAAATGGTGTAAAAAGTAGAGTGTCCAACACGGGGATTAAGCTGTCTTTGTCTTTGGCGGCTTCAATTCCTCACTTCACTCAGATTTCTTTATTAACTCTCGCAATACTCGGGAGTTAATTGTATAACTCCCTCACTGGCGTTCGGGATTAAAATTAGCAACCTTCATTTCGTTCGGAATTCAACATGCCGCCCGCGACTTAAAGACACTGCTAATAATGTATTGAGTAAATCGATATATTAATGTTTTTATAAATCTTGCATCGCCAACAGCTTCTATTTTTAACGCCGGCCCTATTTCAGCCTTCATGCTATTTCCTGGTTGCTCAGTGAAATATGCTTTGAAACTAATCCACGCACCGAATCTATTTTGAACGAATTTGATTCGCATGGCGACTATCATTTGACCTCCACAGGCCAATTACTAGATAAGGGCCTGGCTACGATACGATTTTTTTTTAAGGTGGAAGATCATTCAATGAGTTCTCTGGCTCTAGGGCGGGGCGAGAGGGCGTGTCAGACTTTTATTGACTAAAACCATGGACCCCGCGGTTCCCTTTCGTCAGCCCATGACACCAGTAGGCTTCAACCCTGCTGGGCCCCTGCGGTTTTGCTGACATCTCTCTGAGGCAAGCGTGGAACACTATGCGCCGTCAACGACTCAGGCCCGGCCCGGTCGGATACCGGACGGTCGGACGGCGAGCTACCCATTTCTCGTCGTCCGCAAGCCCACGCCTACGGTGGCTGGAAATCGGGGTCGGGATCCCAGCGGCTGGGGATTCACCTTAATAGTGCCGCGTGTCGTCACGAGGCCGTAATACCGACATTATATCTACAAGGACGAATCAATTGTGCGACTTCCGCGCTTTTGGCTACTCATAATGGCTGTCATAGATAAAACGACGTCTATTTTTACTTTTTAATCATATAGTCGAGTCGCGTCGAAAAACCTCTTTTCATTAGTTTAATTAAATCGTCAAGGTGGACCGACGACCTGGTGAGAGTCGCGGGAGTGCGGTGGATGCGAGACGCACAGGATCGGTCATTGTGGCGTCGCTTGGGGAAGGCCTATGTCCAGCAGTGGACTTCTTTCGGCTGAAATGATGATAATGATGATGAATTAAATCGTCTATCTTTCTGTAATTCTGTCGTGGAGTCGTGATGGCATAGTTCGAAACTAAAGCGAACCAAGTATTAAAAGCGTTCAATCGTTGCCTGTTTTTAAAAGACTCGTTAGGGAACATGACCTGTCGCTGTGAATATCGATAGTCGTGATTCATATCTGTCTATAGTTTTCAATAATTATGTATGTATATATGTATCTATTATATCGCATATGTATATATCTGTGTAACTATTATCTATACTTATAATAAATCTGTAGAAGTGAAAATTCTGTACATTGAAAATATCAAAAATATAAATGGCAAGCTAGTTGGGAAAAGGTTAGGATGATGTTGATAATTACTTTAAAAAAATATACTGGCTGTCCTCCATGGTTTCACCGCGTCATTGTTTCCTGCAGCGCATCCGTGGCTCGTAGCGTGATGCCTAAACTTTTTCTCATTCATCCTGATTATTCTCATTGATCCGTGACCTGCCATGGATAATGTAGACGACTAATAAAATTAGTTCCAGAGATTAGCGCGATCTTCAAATCGTCTCTTCGAGCCTTTTATTTTGATGACATGACTTAATCGCCTATTACACCACTCGATATTCACACAGTCTTAGTCTATGTAGCGTCACACAAGAAAAAGAGCAACTTACGCCAATGTTGTGTAAAGGAATGGAACAGAACGAGGAGATTAAAAGATAAACATAGACTAAGATCTATATTTCACCGAGACACCATGGTGGCGCGACCAGTCGAGAGTTACTCACCTGGTGTCCGTTTGATTGTGCAATTTGGTGGCACGACCGACTTGGACGCGTGTCCAAGTTGGTCCTACTGTGTGTGGTGTTGGTTGGTTGGTTGGTTGGTTGGTGTGGTGGTTGGTTGGTGGTGGTGGTGGGTGGTTGGTTGGTTGGTTGGTCGTGGTGGTTGGTTGGTTGGTTGGTTGGTTGGTTGGTTGGTGTGTGGTCCGTTTTGATACTGTATTAGTGTGGTGTAGCGACTCTGGTGTCCGTATGGTGTCTAGTTTAGACATCATGGCGGCGCATCTGGTCGCGTCGCCATGGTGTCCCGGTGAAATATAGCCCTAAGACTGTCTGAATATCGAGTAGTGTAATAGGCGCTTAAGTCGAGAAAAAAAAAAATTAAAAACAATTTGGCGCTAAAATTCCGCCATTTTATTTTGATGTACCCAGTGTCAATGTCACCACTAAGATAAATAAAAATAGCAATGTTTTTTTTTTATCAGTCGGGTAATAGACATTACAGATTTCTAACCACTAAAAATCAATTTGCGGATAATAAAAATAGCCACTGGGTTTTTTGACGGGATTTCTTCGAGTAAAGTTCAGTGTCTGTTTTAATTATTCGCAAATTGATTCTTAGTGGATATTGTGATATAAAATTGGTGTAGTTTGTATCTCAAGTGTCTGCGCAACTGGACAATATAATATGGAATCATTGAAACAGGCGCGATCTCGGTAAAATGGAGCTGAGAATTTTATTGTAGTTTTGACTACCATGGTGAGGTTTTTCGAGAAGGTTGACTTTGCTGCCAAATACTGCAAAAACATTAGAATGTGTTACATCCGCGTTCTAATGGATTTCAAATTAACTTAAAGGGACTGAAAAATTAATATTTTCCAAACTCGACACTGGCTAAATGCACAAACCGTGCGAAGCCGAAATTAACAAAAAAAATTAAAAAATAAACAGCCACTGAACTCCGCTCGAAAAAATTCCGCCAATATTTTTTGTTTTTTTTTTTTTAATGATTTTTTGCCAGGATACTTAGTACTTTAAGTTAGAAAAAAACCGGGTGTCATTATTGTGTAGACCGCCCGGAGGACACGATGGAGCATACGGTGGATTATTTATGACTGTGCCCGCTTGGGCGGAACCTTCGTGTCCTTGTGAAGGCAATCGGCGGCAGCGACCTCTCGCGGCGTGCCCTGGTTCGGGCTATGGTCCGAAGCGAGGAGGAATGGCAGGCGGTGGCTTCCTTCTGCGAAGCAGTAATGCTAACGAAGGAGGAGGCCGCACGTGTGAGGGACCGAATGACCTCACGCCCCAGCCGCCGAAATTCTGACCCCGACTACCAGCCACGGTAGACGCGGGCTTCTGGACGTCGAGCAATGGGTAGCTTGCCGTCCGACAATTGATCAGACCGAGCCCAGTCGTCAACAGCGCGTAGTGATCCACGCGCTCCAAAAGGAGATGTCAGCAAACCGTAGTGGGCCCCTACGGCAGGGCCGATGCCCGCTAGCTAGGACAGCGGAGAATTTCTGAAAAGGAAACCCGTAGTCCTAGAACGCAAAGGGCATCTGAACTGCTCCGCCCAGAGCGCGAGAAGTCATTAGATGATTTCCACAGTTTAAAAAAAAGCAAAAAAAAACCCATTAAAATTCTCTCTCTTTTTCCACAGATTAAAAGTCACGTTTGTCTTCCATGACGGCAAACGTTTAGAAACTCAAGCTAATGTTGGAGACTCGCTACTCGATGTAGTCGTGAACAATGACCTCAACATCGAGGGGTACGGCGCGTGTGAAGGCACCCTGACCTGCTCCACATGCCATGTTGTGCTGAAGCAGGAAGATTTTGATAGGTAAGTCTTTGTATTGATACTACCTTTGGGATGGTGGATGGTGGATGAGAGTGAAGCTGCGAAAGCTTTACTCTCATCCACCGTAGTCGTGGGCTTCGGACGACGAGCAATGGGTAGCTCGCCGGCGGTAACCGCCGGACCGTTGAGACTGGTCATCTCTCAGCTGCCAGTTGCTATTTTAATATCTACATTTAGTTTTTATTTTTACTTTATTTACATTGTTCTCACATGATAGCGACAAGAAACATGTAACAGAGATATTTGTAATTACAAAACATGATTGAAAAGAGTGTCCATGGAGTTTCTTGCACATTCTTCTCCATAGAGATCTACGCTTTTGGAATGTGCAATTAGCATCATTTTTTTCTGACTGACTGACTTCTTGACATTTCAAAAGTGCCTGTAAATGGTTTATTTGAAATAAAATGCTTTGACTTTGACTTTGTTGTCGACGGCGCGTAGTGTACCACGTGCGCCTCAATGAGATGTCAGCAAAACCGTGGGGCCCCAGCAGGGCCAATGCTTGCTAACGTAAAATAAAGACCCAACCAACGCAGACCTTGACAAACTCAGTTACTGGACAACACGTAGACAGACTGATGGTCAGACTGTCAAAAATCTACGAATGATAACCGGGGCCGATTGCTTTAAGTGCTTTCCGAGGCATGGGGTGTCAGTAATGTCCTAGATAACTTAGAAAACAACATCATCATCTTCCTGCCCTTGTCCCTTGTTATTTGGGGTCGGCGCAACACGTTTTTTTCTTCCACTCTGCTCTATCTCTCGTCATGCTATCACTAACTTCCTTTTCTTTCATATCACTCTTCACACAATCCATCCATCTTTTCTTTGGTCTCCCTCTCCCTCTCCCTCTCCATCCATCCACATGTAAACTCATAAATCTTTTAGTAACATGCGTCTCAATCCTCTCAACTTAGAAAACAACATTTGAATTGAAAAAATCATATTGGTACTTTCCCGTTTTCGAACTCTTAACCACTGAGATTTTTCTTCACAATTTGTTTAACCATTGTTCTGACGCGACGAATGTTTTCGCGTTCTATTCACCAGGGTCGTGTGTTTGCGACTGGGTACTCCACCTCGTTTAACTCTTCAATCCCCATAGGTGACAGAAGAGCTGACGAGATGGAGTATTTGATCGTGGATGTGCGACCCTGGCGGAATAAACGCAAGAGTGTTTGTCGGATATATCCGAAGTAAGCGGAGCAGTGGTGGCCGAGTGGTAACGGCCCCGACTTACGAGTTGTAGGTCGCGGGTTCAAACCCAGCCACTGCTCTCAAAACGGTGAAGGAAAACATCGTGAGGAAAACCGGCATGTCCTAGAACCAAAAATTCAAAGTCATGTGACATTCACCAACCCGCACTGGGCCTGCGTGGTGGATTACGGCCGATTCCCTCTCCTAGAGAGGAGGCCTGAGTCCCAGCAGTGGGAACATTTAAAGGCTGATTATGCTATTATGCTATGCTAAGCGGTTGAAGGGTTCAAAGTCAAAGTCAAAAGTTTTTTATTTCACATAGGCCTACATGGGCACTTATAAAACGTCAGAAGCTAGTGCACGGTTCCACATTGGTCGTTTCCTATGGAGAAGAACCGGCAAGAAACTCCATAGATACATTTTAAAAAAAAAAAATTGTTACAATATTTCCTTATTACAGCATAAGTAGATATTATGTAAGGACAGTGTAGACTGGTCAATATTGTACTAAAAAGTACAATAAAAATAATCATAATAAAAAGTAACCTAAGAATTCGCGGAGTCTACAGTGTTCTCACATTCACATTATAAAAAAAGAGGCTATATAAATAAAAGCAAGTAAAACAAATGTATACCGATGTATTCATATAAGTAAATATTAGCGTCGAACAGGTACGAAACTGCCGATAGATATGACCAAGTCTGCATATTTGATCAGTTCAAGTAAATAATGTATTATGCATTTCCGTTGAGTCCATGACGGAGGTGAGACCGGTTTTGCCTGTTATAAAAACCAGACAAGTGCGAGTCGAACTCGCGCACTGAGGGTTCCGTACAAACTCACGTTTTCATAGGAAGACAGTTCAATTCCCGAATTGAATTACAAAGATTTTTCTGGATCGCAATTTTTTTTTGTAATGGTGATTCCTATACTTGTGTTATGAGACCTTGCTTCATACCAAATTTCAGGATTCTAGGTCAACGGGAAGTACCCTGTGAATTTTGATTCCCTTGAGAATGTCGAAATATATATATTTTGCGGCATAAACGGCATTATCTTTTTTTTTTCGTTAACTCAGAAGTTTGATTTTTTTTACATCTTCAAGGGATAGCAGACCTGAGTATATGGTTTAATTTCAATTCGATACCTTCACGCGTTCCCGAGATAAAGGGTCTTGACAGACAGAGACACGGACTACAAAGTGATAATTATAATATTAAAAAGAGTGAATTTTTAGGGTTCCGTATCTCAAAAGGAATATAGGATCACTTTGTTGTCCGTCCGAGAGAGATTCAAAATTCACAGGATTCTTCCCGTTGCCCTAGAACTCTGAAATTTGGCATGAAGCAAGATTTTATAGTACAAGTGTAGAAAGAAATCTGAAAACTGAAAATTTGTAGTTACGTCAAAAAAAAAACATTTTCTATTCGGTAAAATGTTCGAGACTCGATTCGGGAATTGACCTATTTACATAAATTAGTTTGTACAGAACGCTCAGTCTGCGAGTCCGACTCGCACTTGCCCAGTTTTTCCTTTTGAGATACGGAACCTTAAAAACTAAATTTACGTTGCGTCACCGGTACATGGTGAATATTCACCATGCCACCAAGCTATCAGTACAAAGCGTTTTGGGAACACATTTATTGTGCATACATTAAGGAGTGAAATTTCCTGTCGGAGTCTGTATTTCCTGATAGCTCCTAGTTAAACCGATGTATTCGACTTTGTATTTTGACTTCAGAGGCTCCTTTTCCACTCGCCTATCGTCAACATCGAGCATGGTTTAAAAGCTTGTTACTTCATCTAACGCAATCCAACGCGATGTTTGACGATGAGGCAACGCGAAAAAAGAGAAATAACGCCTGCAAACTCTGTTAGCGTTCAGTAATTCCGTAATTTACTCGAATATTTTACAAAACTTGTTTTAAGAAATACTGTTTTTTTTTTAAACCCTTGTTAGGCTTACTGACTAAAAACCCACCCCTGTTCCCTCTTTGCCTTCGGCCCAGGGCCCCAGGTTTCGATTTCACACTACCCATGACTCCAGTACGCTTCGACCCTACTGGGCCCCTACGATTTGCTGACATCTCCCTGAGGCGCGCGTGGAACAATACGCGCCGTCGACGACTTGGGCTAGGTCCGGACATTTACCGGACGGTCGGACGGCGGGCTACCTTTTGCTCGCCGTCCGCAAGCCCGCGCCTACGGTGACCGGAAATCGGAAAACCCTTGAACGTTTTTTATTATTATTATCTATTTATTTTGAGTACCAAAGTATGACGTATGACGAGAAGACTGATTCTGAAGAAAATTAGACCCAAGTAGATTAAAAACTCTTTGATGCCAATTATTCGACCTCTTGAAGAATATTAAAAAAATACAAATTCATTGGAGATGTAATCAAGACTTACAATAGAACTCTTGTTATGTCGGGCAGAATTGATTCCTAATCCGAAGAAACCAGTTTAACTTCAAATTGAAAAATAGGTAATATATGAATATTTAAAAAAATATCATTGATTAATCAGTTTTCTAAGTTCCTGACATCTCCCATCGGTCTTTAAGAGTTATGAATTTACATGTGGATGGATGGAGAGGGAGAAGGAGACCAAAGAAAAGATGAATGGATTGTGTGAAGAGTGATATGAAAGAAAAGGAAGTTAGTGATAGCATGACGAGTGACAGGGCAGAGTGGAAGAAAAAACCGTGTTGCGCCGACCCCAAATAACACGGGACAAGGGCAGGAAGATGATGGTCTTTTAGGCTACGCGCGACCGCTACTGTTTCAAATAGTCGCGCGCCCGCGGGTTTTTTTTTTTTGGTGGGAAAGTCATCCAATGACAAATCCCGCCTCGGGCGGAGTGGGAGATAGTGTCAGACTTTTACTGACTAAAAACCCACTCCTGTTCCTTCTTTGCCTTCGTCTCAGGGCCCTGGGATTCACTTTCATACTACCCGTGGCCTTAGTAGGCTTCGACCCTGTAGCCCCTACGATTTGCTGACATCTCTCTTAGGCGTGCGTGGAACAATACGCGCCGTCGACGACTTGGGCTCGGTCCGGTCGGACATTGAGCTACCCATTGCTCGTTGTCCGCAAGCCCGCGCCTACGGTGGCCGGTAATTGGAATCGGTGAGAGGGCCGTTAGAATTATACATTTATTTCACATTAGTATTTTTTTTAATTTTAAGCTCTATAATCCGGAAAAAAATTAAACGAATTTGCTGTTATAAATATATATTTCATTAGTTCACCTCTTTTTCCCCAGATTACCAGACGAAGCCTGCGACGAGGAACGCGACATGTTAGACCTAGCGTACGGCCTAACGGAGACATCGCGCCTGGGTTGCCAAATAATACTGACCAAAGATATGGATGGGCTAGAGATCCAGATTCCAGAGACAATCAATGACGCCAGAATTTGACGGATAGAGGCGTTTAGTCAATGACCGCTTGGAGAATTAAGCGATTTTTGCAACAAGACTGTACTATGCCAACAGTTGATCAAATGTATGGCAACAGTCGGTCAACTGTATGCCAACAGTTGGTCAACTGTGGATCAACAGATGGACCACCGTGACAAGAATATGCGGGTGAAACAAGACACTGACATTGCATTAATCTTAACTTTTTTGTTAAATTATTATGAGCAACGTAAATTGTTCAGTTCTGTGCAATATCATCATGACGACATCTAGCAAGAGAAGCTATTTGGAGCCACTTAAAATTGCTCCACTGACTACGGCAACTGTTGCCAGTCGCTGACAAATTGCCCGTGTATTTTTAGTTAGTTTTAATATGCCATTTTGTTTTTTGAATTATTTATATTTGCTTGCAAAAATCACTTATTTTACCGAGTTATTAATATTAATGCATAATGACGAATTTTGGCAGTACAGACTTTCTTTTTTTTGTGTATATTTAATATACCAAAAAATAAAGATTTTGAAGTCTGTATGTAGCTAATTAGTACTTGGGTACCTATAAGTTTAATTTTGTTGTTTTTTTTTTTGGAAAATATAAAAGATAATAAAAAAATATTATTATTATAGACGTTTGTAATTCTAAATACAGTATGATTTTTTTAAAACTTAATAATAAATGAGATTAGAGTCCTCTTTTGAAAAATACACCGTTGAAATAACATTATATTTTCCAAAATATTAATAATAATAAAAAAAAAAATGTTGTTTTCAATAAGTACCTTATAGATTTAGATGTCTATAAAAAGATTTATATTTTCCTAAAATTATAATAATATTATATTATTTTCAAAATAATATAAATAAATACGTATTTAAAATAATATGATTACCATAAAATTAATGTAATCGAAGTTTTATGAAGCTGTATCAATGAGTAGTCAGTGAAATGAATTTTCCACCACATTTTTTTTTTTACAAAAAGCAAAAGTAATTTGAAAAATGGGTTTATTCTTCCAGGGGTACTGTGTTGCCCAGTAACTGGGTGGCGGAAGTCAGAAAGGCAGTCGTTGTATGTAAAAAAAAAAACTTTTTTTCAGCTGCATCCGGATACTGGAAGTCTACCCCAAAATCGGTGAAAAAAAAACTAGATAATTTATTTTTTATGAATTGACAATTAGAAATTGACACAGCTTTTTATGACTGTTATTCCAAATTACTATAGTTTAATATGACGATTTAGATTCCCTTTTTTAATTAACCCTTTGACAAGTGTTTTCGTGTCCTATACGCCAGGGTCGTCTGTTAGCGACTGGGTACTCCATCTCGTTTCGCTATTCAATCCCCATAGGTGATAGAAGAGCTGACGAGATGTGAGTGATTGGGTGTGGATGTGTGACCTTAAAGGAATAAAGGCGAGAGTGTTTGTCGGATATTTCCGACGTATGTGGTTAATAGTTAAATTCTAATAGCAAATCGTTGTTAGTTGATTCGTACATTGACAATTTTGGTTTTATACCATCATAATATCAGACGCTAGTTTTTGTGTGTTATAATTAGAAGGAACCTAACGTAAAAAAAAAAAATATATATATATTTTTGATACATTAGTAAGTAAATAATGTTATCGGTATTTATTTCTAAAATAAATCACCAATTATTTTTTTTTCAATTACCTATTCGGAAATCTATTGAAATTAAAACTGACATTAAATTTAACTAAAATGCAGATCATTTAGTTAAAATGATAGCAAGTGAAATTGTAAACAAAAATATTGACTAAACACTGAAAAGTCAAAACGGTGATGGATTTGTATTATGTTATTTATTATGTATTTTATGTGTTTGTATGTAGGTAAATTATTTGAAAATCGCTAAAAGATATAGACGAATCGCTAGATTTGCGGTTAGTTTTGTGACGTGGCAATAATCATTTCCAAATAAAGGTATGAAGTACTCGCGGTTAAATGAATTTTCTAATTGACCCGCGAAATTAAATTTTTTCGACGTTTTTCGCAATTTGCAATTCATTGTCACACTGGACACTGAGAGCGGAATTCACCAATAAAACTAATCGCGTTTTAACGTTTGGCTCGCATAATCGCGTCTAGCAGCTTTCACTAGTGTCACTTGTAAAAATACAACAAAAGAAAAATACAGACAAGTGACACTAGTGACAGCGGCTAAACGCGATTATGCGAGCCAAACGTTAAAACGCGATTAGTTTTACTGGTGAATTCCGCTCTCAGAATGAAAGTCGGTTATATCACTGTACTGTTTGATCATCTACTTGATATTATCCCATCTTAGTCGGGATCGGCTCATCATGTCTTTTTTCATACATTTTCTTCATATTTCTGACCCACGGATGCCCCTCAAGTTAAAATGTAATATCTACAAGTCCGTGATAAAAATGATCATACTGTATCGATCACAATGTTGGGCTGTGAAAAAGGCAGATAAAAAAAGATTGCATGTATCGGAGATGAGAATTTTGGGATGGACGTGTAGTGTGACGAGAATGGATAAAGTGAGAAATGAGCATATTAGAGGAAGTTTGAAAGTGGCGCCTGTGACTGAAAAGTTGAAAGGGAATCGTTTGTCTTAGGATGGTCATGTAAAGAGGAGAGATGGAATGACTGTTACTAAAACTGCTGCTGTTTCGTTATTGTGATTAAACTAATTAGTTTAAAAAAAAAGTTTCTTCAGGAATGTTGTTTGTAATCATGAGTACAATCACGTGTTTAAGTATCGGTCACTAATTACCAGTCACCCTATATAAAAGGTATTTAGTTTTAAATACACAGTCACTCTGATTTTACAATATAGATGTAATGTAACACATTCTAATGTTTTTGCATTATTTGGCAGCAAATGTATTGAGTCAGCCTTTTCGGCTAACTTCGCTGAGGTATTGATTACTGCAATAAAATTCTCAGCTCCATCTTATCGAGATCGCGCCTGTTTCAATGATTCTACATATTGATCAGATACAAAAGTACACCAATTTTTGATAAGTACAACACAATGTCCACTAGAAATCAATTTGTGAATAATTAAAACTGCTGCTGAACTTCACTTGAAAGAATCTCTTCCGAAAAGGCTGATTCGGTATATTTATTTGTTGTCTTATACTCCAAAAGCTTAGCTCAACACACTGGGGCACAAATCATAAATCATTTATTAATTTGCAAACATGGGTAAAAATATACATTGATGTTATGTTTTTTAAATGAATAATAAAAGTTCTCCATGTTTAACCATCACATGGGTATGCAAATAATGAAAATAGTCAAAATTAAATTAAAAAAACAATACAAAATTAAATGTCAAAAAAACAATAAAAGAATTAAATGTCAAATTAAAATAAAATAACCAATAAAAAATTAAATGACAAAATAAAATAAAATAATCAATAAAAAAATTAAATGTCAAAATAAAACAAAAGAGCAAAGGCAGAGTTGACGCGACTGATAATTTAATACGTCATGGTCCCCAGTGTGTGGTAATGCGAGCGTCGTTGACGCGATGCGATGCTTTTGACTGTCCCAAAGTTGAGGGAAGTTCCGGGAAGACGCTACGTCCCGCAAGGGGGTGTGGCAGGCGGGGTATAGGTTCTGCCTTTGTCCCGCGGTTGCAGGGTAGGGGCCCGTAAATACGGGACCTGTGTTGGGGTGCCTCAGTGGTGACAACCTCGTGGCAGACGCGCGTACGCAGCTTGCCTAGGAGTTACTGCATTGTGTCCAGTAGGAGCTTCTTCTTGATATCTCGGCGGTCAGTCCCCGGGTGGAACCCCTGGTTACCTGGGGAAGCCCAGCTAGAATGCCGGCTTCCTTTAGACCTTTAGTAAAGATATCGGCACGAATCTTGAGCGCTTGGCGAAAGAGTGGGGAACGCTCGTACCACTAAAGAGACCCGATATTTCACTTCTGCGCAAGTGGAAGTCAGCGCTCAAGATCCATGCCTGTATCTGTATGTGTTTACATCCGTAATCGAATGCTCAACAAAGTGACTGATGTATCAAAACTAAATCCTTTTTAACTTGACACTGAAACCTTAAAAAAATCTGGTCAAGTCGATTCTCAAATACAATATTAAAATCGAGCCAAAAAACGCTGACAAAATAATATTTCTTATATGGCGATAGAAATACACATTCTGTAAAAAATCAACTCTCTGCCTCTTTAGGGTTGAAAAAGGCAACCAGGTAGGTAGGTTTGGGTCAGATTGGGTTGAGGTTGGTTTTGGTTGTATCTCATAAGATACAGCTTGCTGACGTACGGACAGGAAGACAGACGGACGGACAGGTTTCAAAGTGCCTTTTTCCAACGACGGTGATATTACTGACAGATAGATAAAACCCTTCAAAAGTTTTTTTAAAGATGAATAGTGAAGTAAGTAATGTAGGTATGCAATTATGTTTTGTTATTTTTTATTTAGTAAATGAATTTATGAATAAATGCATCAAATCAATGTTTAATTTTATTACTCGTGAACTACCTACCTATATTTGTATGTATGTATGATGAAGGTGAGAGCAATAAATGGGCCCTTGCGATTAACTGATATCTCTGAGAAGGGCGTGGATCACTACGCGCCGTCGACGTTTCGGGCTTTGGCTTTATTGGACTAGCGGACGGCAAGCTACCCATTGCTCGTCGTCCGCAACCGCGCGACTATAGTGGCTGGAGATCGCTCTGCGGGGACGTAAGGATGTAAGTTTCCTCTTGCGGCCGCTTCCTTCGCTAGTGTACAGTTTTGAAGAAGGATGCGACTGTTTCCATTGCTCTGGACCATGGCTTGAACTAGGGCTCGATCGATGGTGAGGTCGCCGCTACTGATCGCCCCCACGAGAACACGTGGCGGTGCTCACACACACCTCAAGCCACTCCGTCGTGTCCTCTGACCTTGAGAATTGAGTAACAAATTTGCGCCTTTTGACAACTCTCGTGGAGGGGGGTGCTCCAGGGCTTCTTTAGTCCCAACGCCCCTGAGAAAAAACCCTATAACAGCAACCTACCCGACCCGAGAACAGAACCAGTCATGTAGAACAGTGGCGCGCGTTTCACTGTACCAGCAATGTTGTTTTTCTTAATTTATTCAATTTATGTCTCAATTAATTTCACGGTTTAAAGGCGATAATGTGTCAAATTAAATGATTATGTTATTGGAATTTAAACTAATAATTTGCACCTGCTTTGTTCATTATTATATAGAAACTACCTTTTGCCCACGGTTTCACTCCCGTCAACTGACTACTCCAACCTACTCTACCCTAATCTGCCCTACTACCATTTTTTATATTTTTTTCTTTCATAAGAACCTCCTACTGACAGTAACAAACACAACAAAAAAAAATTGTGATATCAGTCCAGCCGTTCACGCGTGATGGCGTGACCAAGGGAAATATGGATTCATTTTTATATATATAGATAAGTTGTAAGTTTTTTGTCACGGATTGGTTTCTGAACGCTATTGTCGTTTTAACTCTATGTACGCTTAAAACGTGACACGTATTTTTCTTCAATTCTGTCCCTAAGTAAGTAAATACTAAGTAAGTTAACATCTTTTCTTTGGCCTTCTCCCAGTGGAAAATTAGCCGACACATGCGCGAGGCAGTGGCCCTCGCGCCCCAGCTGCCGAGGTTCCGATCCCGATTTTCGGCTACCGTAGGCGCGGGCTTGCGGACGGCAAGGAATAGGTGGCTCGCCGTCCGACCGTCCGGTAATCATCCGGACCGAGCCCAAGTCGTCGACGGCGCGTGCTGTTCCACGCGTGCCTAAAGGAGATTTCAGCAACCGTAGGGGCCCAGCAGGATTGAAGCCTACTGGGGCTGTGTGTGATACGAAAGAACCTCGGGGCCCTGGAACGAAGGCAAAGAAGAAAAAGGAGTTAGTATTTGCCAGTAAAAGTCTGACACAAAAGGGCGAGAGATGTCATTGGATGATCACCAGCCTTAAAAAACAAGGGGAGGAAACTTAAAAATCTAATTTAGCGTAGCAAGAGTAGCTAATACTATAGACCCCGCGCATTTGGGGGCTCTGCATGTTACTTTAACAAAAAAAAAACTAGTCAAATTAAAGGTATATATTCAGCATTTCTGCGTAATTTCACAAATACTTCTTATTTCTAATTTTTAAATAAAAATAAACCTAAGATGTCCTAAGCGGGATGCCATAATTTTCGAAATCACTTTGTTCAAATCTTTATACACACCGGTTACGCAAAAAACCATCATCTAGATTTTTCGAAAACTAGGTAGGTACTATAAGTATCGTTCAAACAAAGTAATTTTGTTGAAGTACCTATATGATTGTTAAGTCCCTCTCCTAGAGAGGAGGCCTGAGTCTCAGCAGAGGGAACATTAAAAGGCTGATTATGCTTATTATGCTATTATTATTAGCATTCAAAGTGAGAAATGGTAACAAACAGACAAATTAACATATAAAGTTACATGCGTATTTTCAGTATTAGTATAATGTTTTTTGATTGTTACACCTTCCTACGTAATTAATTAACTCATACCAAAAATCGTTTAAATGTAATTAAAATATCATTGTTTGGGACAAAGCGCGAACAGTAAGTAGATACCTTTATGCTTTTTTTTTTTAGTTGGCAAATTATCCAGTAACTCCACGCACTCAGGGAGAAACGAAAGGGGTGGTTTAAAAGAGTCACCGCGACTCTGTAACGGAAAGGATAACTGAAAATATCATCATCATCATCAGCTGAAAGACGTCCACTGTTGGATATAGGCCTCCCCCAAGCAAAAAGAGCGAGTCCTTCTTCTGTACTATTTTTATCATCATCACATGTTTTCCCTGAGAAAATGATAGCTGTATCATCGGCGTATAAGAATACTTTGGCATTATTATCCACATGCTGCAGAAGTCATTTATGTAAATAAAAAAGCGTAGGTCCTAATACACTCCCTTGTGGTACGACCTACTCGTGCATCTGCGCCCTAACTCACAATTGGTTCAAGTTTTACTTTTTGTGTTCTACCAGAAAGATAATCCTTAAAGTGTTAGTGGTATGCCACGAATTCACAAACGAACCAATAGCTATAAGCTTGTGTACAAGAATGGGAGTACAGACGGTGTCAAAGGCTTTTCTTAGATCCAGAAAGGCAGCCATACAATTGTTTCCTTTATCGAGTTGTTGGGTTACTAAAAAACTTATATAACAGTATCTTTAGTTGACCTTATTTTGCCTATACCCAAAATTACAAATAAAGAAGATAACAGAATATCAGTTTAAATACTGCAAAAAGAGAGAAAAAAAAGAAAATTTCATGTTGTTGTTTCATGAAATTATAATAAACATATATTTTTTTCAAAACTATTGTTTTAGTCGTTACCAAGGAGTAGACTTCATGAAGTCACTGTTTTATGGCACTGCTTGGGAATTAGGGCCTTAATTAATTAAACCTAAAGCAAACGCCGGCGTTCACTCTATCATTGTCTTTCTATTGTGTTTCTAATTACGGTATTCGAAAGGTTAAGATTTTTTTAAAATATAAACCAGTGCTTGACTGCGATCCCATCTGATGGTAAGCGGAGATGCAATCGTTGATGGTCAGGCGCACTAGTTTATTAAGAGCCTATTCACTCTAGCCTTGAAGACACCTAAATTATAGTTGGACTGGAAGACCATTTTATATATTATTTACTGATAAACACTATAACATACACTATTTGATTGCAGATTTATTTGATGCACTATCAGCTCGTGTCTGGATCCCATCAAGGTTTTCTTCTCAGAAAGCTTATCTATTATTTCCTGATCAAATAATATGCAGACGTTTGTAACAATATTAATTTTTCTGGCGATCACAACAGGTAACTTTATTATTTCTTTACATCTGCATTGTTTTTCCAAGATGGTGTTTCCACGGGGCCCGTTAGGGCTGATGCCTAAAAATTAGTAGGTATCCCACAGGTATCGGGAATAGGGTCTAAGTTACCGGCGCGGCGGACAAGGACCTTATCATCTCGTTAACACCTGATGGGTCTGGATGTCTTGTGTTTGTGAGTGAACCCAAAATACAGGGGCCTTACTATGACATGTTAAATGTCAGGCAAACGAGCGAGAAAGAGAGATGGAGCTATATACACTATATAGCTCCATCCCTTTAACAATTCAGTTTAGGTCCTCAAATGGATCGCGTTAAGAACTCGTGGTAGGACCTCAGGACTCTAGAGAATTAATTGCACTTCATAGCACGTTGACAGTGGTACTTATTTTTAGGGTTCCGTACCTCAAAAGGAAAAAACGGTACCCTTATAGGATGCCACGGGTAGTGTGAAAGTGAAACCCGGGGTCCTGGGACGAAGGCAAAGATGGAACAGGAGTGGGTTTTTAGTCAGTAAAAGTCTGACACTATCTCCCGTTCCGCCCAAGAGCGAGATTTGTCATAAGAAGATTTTCCCACCCAATAAAAAAAAACCCTTATAGGATCACTTTGTCGTCTGTCTGTTTCTCTGTCTATCAAGACACTTTATTTCGGGAACGCGTGAAGGTATCGAGTTGAAATTAAAACTATAAACTCAAGTCTGCGGACCCTTGAAGCTGTGAAAAAATCGAACTGAGTTGACGAAAAAAAAAAACCGATTTGTCAAAGAAGCAGAAAAAGATAAGCAAGTTCTCTCTTCCATTGGGTAGGAGTTATTGTTTTTAGTGTATATTTATTAATTTATTTTATAATTTTTGTACACACATTATATTAGTATAACACAAAAAAAAAAAACAATAATAAAATTACTTCGCCTTTTTTATTGAAATTATAATTGGTTCAAGTTTGACCGCTATCTATATTGTAGGTACTTTTGGGTACAATATTGACTGGTCTACACCGTCCTTACATAATATCTACTAATACTGTAATAGGGAAATATTGTAAGAACAACATCTTTTTTAAAAAGAGTAACCATGAAGTTTCTTGCCGGTTCTTCTCCATAGGAAACGACCAATTTGGAACCGTGCACTAGCTTCTGACGTTTTATAAGTGCCCATGTAGGCCTATGTGAAATAAAAATATTTGAATTTTGAATTTTCATCTGACCTGATGGTAAGCGATGGTGTGATCGATAAAGCACGTTTGAATAAAAGTGTCCTAGACCTGTACCATGACGTTTAAAGTAAGATTGTTTCATTATTATCTCCAGTGTGGGTAAGAGATGGCGCTAGACAACCTGTATAGCTCTGTCTCTTACCCACACTGAAATAAGAATGGAACAATCTTACTTTGAACGTCATGGTATCCCCTCTTTTTTCGTTACAGTTATCCGGACTCAAGAACCGAACTCCAATGAAAATGGCTCAAACGATATCAGTGAACATAAAAATAAAGAACATTCCTTCATGTATTATTACAATAAGTATCTAAACAAGCTGCTCCAAAATGGTATTGCAGTTCAGAAACCTGAAAAGGCAATTACCAATAAAGGTAGTCATTCCTGGTATTCTAGCAAAGGTAGACCCCTATATATTAACGCACCATCACCAGTCACAAAAAGACCTCAAGACCTTGTGGATCACTCGTCTAGAGAACGTCATTCCTGGCATTCAAGCAAGGGTAGACCTCTATATATTAACGCACCATCACCAGTCACAAAAGGACCCCAAGACCTTGTAGATCACTCGTCTAGAGAACATCATTCCTGGCATTCAAGCAAGGGTAGACCTCTATATATTAACGCACCATCACCAGTCACAAAAAGACCTCAAGACCTTGCGGATCACTCGTCTAGAGAACGTCATTCCTGGCATTCAAGCAAGGGTAGACCTCTATATATTAACGGACCATCACCAGTCACACGTAGACCCCCAGAGGCTCAAGAAAAAGATCCTTTTATGTATTACTACAATAAGTACATCAATAAGCTGCTGGAAAATGGTATTCGACTTGTTAAACCTGGAAAGGTTAAGCAGTAGTATCGACTGGCCTGTTGGTCTAGCGGTTAGTGGCCCTGACTGCTACGCCGGAGGTCGTGGGTTCGATTCCCACCCAAGACAAATGTTTGTGTGATGAGCACGATCATTTGTTCTGTGTCTGGGTGTAATTTATCTATAATTAGTATGTATTTAGAAATATATAAGTATGTTTATCAGTTGTCTAGTACTCATATCTGCTTAGTTTAGAACTAGATGGCGTTGCGTAAAATTGGTGGAATATTTTTATTATTATTCCATTTATTTATATTTAAATACATATTTTATAAATTTTTAAATATTTCCTTAAAAAAAAAACATTTAAAAATATAAAAAATAGTAGCCCACCGGCATCGGGAACAGGGTCCAAGCTGGATGAAGCCCTTGATTCAACTGCCCAACGAGAGCCTCCTCAGATGTTGGTCAAGGCTCTTTGATATTAATCCATTGACCGTCAGACTATCGGCACAATGACTGCTGTGTCCACTTCCCACATGTCGACAACCTCACGAGCTAAGTCTTATCTTTATCAGCTTTCACGAGGTTCTCGTCATGAGGGACCGCTATATCAACAATCACTGTGCGACTCTAGTCGACCACCACTATTTCAGGCACTATATTGGCAACAATAGTCCTGTCAGTGATGATAGATCGATCCCAATACAACGTTATATTGCCATAAATTCGTGTAGTGTGAACCGATTTACAGATTTTATTGAATTGAGCGCTCGGCGAAAGAGTGGGGATTGCTTTGCGCATCGTACACACCGGCGAGCCAATCACAAAATGTACAAGGATTGCACTCCCCGCCCCCACGTCTCACTTCATTCCACTAAAGAGACCCGATATTTCACATCTGCGCAGGTGGAAGTCAGCTCTCAAGATCCGTGCCGGAATCTGTACAAACCTCGAATGAGAGCACTTCGAGCGTTTGGTTCGTGCTCGACTGCGACGTGTGTACCGCTAGAGCGTAGACTCACGTTAATGTTCCGCCCCACCCCGCAGTGTTCGTCCGCCAGTCGGTCCGACAACTGGGACGTGTGCTAAGTGCCGTTAGAACAAACAAGGTTAACAGGAAAGACCGTATACATTCACAAAAATTACTTGGTAAAATGTCAGTGTGCGAGCGAGAAAGACAGATGGAGCTATACACCCAATCTAGCTCCAGCTCCCTATATAGCGATTTTAATTTAGGAGTCTTCAAGGCTAGAGTGAATAGGCTCTTAATAAACCATTGCGCCTTACCATCAACGATTGCATCACTGCTTACCATCGGGTAGGATCATAGTCAAGCACGGGCTTATATCGTCGTCAATTGGATCTCGTTTTAAGCTCGTGGTAGAGCCCTAAGAAATAATAATGATAATATATCACAACTGAACGCCCTCTAGTCCCAAGCTAAGCAGAGCATGTGTTGTGAGTACTAGACAACTGATAAACATACTTATATATTTCTAAATACATACATGTAATAGATAAATAACACCCAGACACAGAACAAATGATCGTGCTGAACACACAAACATTTGGCCTGGGTGGAAATTGAACCCATGACCTCCGGCATAGCAGTCAGGGCCACTGACTACTAGACCAACAGGCCATTCGGATAAGAAAGAGCGGATACATTCTTGTCAACTAAATTAAGTACTTGTGTAGTTTATATTTAAGTTTCTTATACAACCTTATTTTTAGTATATGCGAAACCTGAATATTGCTTATTCAGAATGAGTAACTGAATCGATTCCAATAATTTTTACACCATATTATATTTTTTCCCAATAATATTTAAAAATGGCTACGAGTTGGACAACGTGCGACCTTAAGTACCTATCAGGTACTTAAGATAAGGTTGACTGGTTGAAAATGCCTAAGGCATTAAGTCCGCCTCTGTACCTTTATGTGCATGAAGTATGTAATAAATAAATAAATATCAGCAAATCATATGTGCAACACAGGTCACGTTAGGTCATGGCGACACGCGTGCACAGGGGGCTCTTCCCTTTCCTTTCCTTCCCTTCAGTCGCCAAAATGCCACAGGACGAAGCGCACGCGTCGCACTCTCGCCCCGGTTCCATTCCGTTACGCGAGCGCGTGGCCGCCGTGTCGCCGCGAATGTTTTGACTTTTGTTGGTTGATCTTGTCGGTACTTACCTATTATCGTATGTAAAAACTATCGTGTAATTGAGTAGGGTGTGATTAGTAGGACATTGTAAGTTGTGATTAAGTTAATTATTGTAAATAGGGATGATTAACATTTTTAAACAGGCCAAGATGGTCAAGTTTAGGTAAATATTATTACGTACTTTATTTGTAAAAGCCGCATGTGAAAAAATGTATTGTGACCAAAGCCTGCAAGTGTGATGGAAAATGTTATTACTAGTTAATTACAATAGAAACTGAAAAAATATTATCAATGAGCGCTAGACAACGCGTGCACGCCTCGTGGTGACCATGTAATTTCTACGGACAGTCCATATGCATAACATAACAAGCTTATACTTTGGGATTTTTCATGACACGGTTTTGAAATTTTGTACATAGATTCTTTACATAAAAATACTAGACAGGTGTTTTAGGTTTCGCATAGACTAAAACTAGTATTGTATCTTGTCTTACACCTTGTGCTCCTAGCATTAGAAATAGTATTAAATTATTTTCTGAAATTATATCTTGACGGTAAGCCGACTGCCACATTGAAGCTGCCAGTGGTGCCCACTGTAGACCGGACTTGGGTACTACATCGACTGTACATCGCTCGGATCAACTGCACATACTTTCCAGGCACACCTTTCTCCTTAAGGGCCCACCACAGAACCTCACGAGGTACCCGGTCGTATGCCTTTTCGAGGTCAATGAATACCATGTGCAAGTTTTTATGCGCACCTCTATATTTCTCGCACAGCTGGCGTATAGCAAAAATGGCATCCGTTGTACCCCGACCAGGCATAAAACCAAATTGGTTCTGTGAAATTTCACTCTCTTCTCTCAGCCTCCTTTCAATAACTTTCTCCCAGACTTTCATAGTATGTGACATTAGCTTTATTCCTCTATAATTGTTGCACTCAAGCACATCACCTTTGTTTTTAAAAATCGGCACCAAAGAGCTATTGCACCACTCATCAGGTATGGCTTCTTCCAGCAACAACTTATTGAAGAACAAAGCTAACCACGTCCATCCATCCACTCGCAATAACTTCCACACTTCAACTGGTATTCCATCTGGACCAATGGCTTTACCATTCTTCATTCCATTTACTGCTATTCTGACTTCATCCATGTTAACAATTCGCACTAATCCCACATTCACTGGTTTATTCTCTAACACCCCACTCCAATTATTTTCCTCATTCATCAGTCTTTCAAAATATTCCTTCCACCTCTTTTTGATTTTTTCATCATCCGATAGAACCATTCCAGTTTCATCTCTTATACATCTTACCTGAAAAACATCCCTCGCCTTTCTCTCTCTTATTCTAGTAAGCCGGTATAGCTCTTTTTGGCCTGCAGGACTGTCCAGTGTGTCATATAGTTTGTCCTGGGCCTTTGATTTTGCTATTGCCACGGCTTTTTTAGCTTTCTTCTTTAAAACGTCATACTCATTCTTTTTTTCAGCTTTTAAACCAGCGTTTCCTGGCTCTACACACTGCCATTCTTTGAATTTTTTCTTCTTTTCTTTCAATACACTCTGACGTCGGACATTCAGGAAGAGGCTCCTTGGTGTATGTTGTTTGGCGATGATATTGTGTTGGTTGCCGAGAGTGGCCTAGAAGTCCAGAACAGATTGGAGGTATGGTGGCACAGACTGGAGAGTGTTGGCCTGAAATTGAGTAGAACCAAAACGGAATACTTGTTCTGCGATTTCGGCGGTCTCTCCAATCCAGTGCCTTTAGCTCTAGCTGGAACGCCCATACCGATCTGCTCTGACTTTCGGTACCTCGGGTCACTCATCCAAGGGGATGAGTGACCGGGAAGTAACACATCGGATCAACGTAGGATGGATGAAATGGAGACAGGTCACGGGAACAACTTGTGACCCACGGATGCCCCTCAAGTTGCCTGTCATACTGTATGGATCAGAATGTTGGGCTGTGAAAAAGACGGATGAAAAAAGATTGCATGTAGCGGAGATGAGAATGTTAAGATGGATGTGTGGTGTGACGAGAATGGATAAAGTGAGAAATGAATATATTAGGGGAAGTTTGAAAGTGGCGCCAGTGACTGAAAAGTTGAAAGGGAATCGTTTGTCTTGGTATGGTCATGTGAAGAGGAGGGATGAAACGCATGTTACTAAAAGAGTTATGAGTTTACATGTGGATGGATGGAGAGGGAGAGGGAGACCAAAGAAAAGATGGATGGATTGTGTGAAGAGTGATATGAAAGAAAAGGAAGTTAGTGATAGCATGACGAGTAACAGAGCAGAGTGGAAGAAAAAAACGTGTTGCGCCGACCCCAAATAACACGGGATATGGGCAGGAAGATGATGATACCTTGACGGTCAAACTCACTAAAATTGGTGTCCTGATTTTACAAAGCAAAAAGTATCGATTGCAAATAAATTAAATTTAAAATTAAATTGTGTTCAATCATTATCAATTTCCACCTTTTTAAAGAGTATGGTGGTACCAAAATTGAGAAGAAAATGTTTTTATTTAGTTATTTATTGTATACTTTATTGTACATCTCATAATGTGGACAGGAAACATTTGCAAAAACTAAGTGTACAATGGGTAGTCTCTCACTGACAACCTTAGGTTGGACTGAACGAAAGGAGATAGATTTGGGGCGGTCAGTGTACAGGTGGTAACCCAACCATGACGTTCAAAGTAAGATTGTTTCATTCTTATTTCAGTGTGGGTAAGAGACAGAGCTATACAGGTTGTCTAGCACCATCTCTTACCCACGATGGAATAAGAATAAAACAATCTTACTTTAAACGTCATGGCCCAGAAGGCAGGCTCAAAATTAAATAGAAAAACTCAACGATAAATAGCAAGCGTTCCTGATTAACTGATCTATTAACAGACAGCTAAATGCACGGATTGCGTTGTTCAAGTTTTTTATGGCGCTAGACAACCTATATAGCTCTGTCTTTTACCCACACTGAAATAAGAATGAAACAATCTTACTTTGAACGTCATGGTAACCCCGCTAGTCACGCAAAGTGTCGACCAGTCGTTTTAAAATTTCCTTGAAAAGGAGCCGCGCACTCGGACCCCACAACCCCAAGCGTTTCGATCCCATATGGCTCAAACCTGTAATTACCAATAAGGAGACAGTTTTTACGCCGTAGGAAAACCTCAGCGCCTGCACAGCCCGCCGAACTAGGAATATGGGATGGTGTAAGGGTGTCGATACAGATTGTGTCCCACACCAGAGGCCCACCCACCTTCCACAGCACTAACGTCATACCATCTGGTCTCTTTCCATCGTCACGTACCAAGCAACTAGGTTCTAATACGGCAGGTACGTTGGCGGTGACAAGAGCTCGACGACTTATATATACTCGTAATTACAACCTATGTGTTAATACAGGATATAAACTATTTTGATACCAAAACTCCAACATCTTTTCTGACATTTGTGTGTGAAGAAGTAACAGCCTCCAACACAAATAAATACACTCACACAGTTTCTCTAGTATAATATTATGGTTTAGAATTAAAAAAACTGGGCAAGTGCGAATCGGACTCGCGCACTGAGAGTTCCGTACAAACTTACCTATGAAAACAGTACAATTCCTGAATTGGGTTACGAAGATTTTTCCGAATCGAAAAAAGGTTTTTTTTTGTGACGTAACTACATATTTACCATTTTCAGATTTTTTCCTATACTTGTGTTATGAGATCTTTCTTCATACCAAATTTCAGGATTCTAGGTCAATGAGAGTACCCTATGAATTTTGATTCTCTTGAGAGTGTCGAAATACACGTTTTTTACTACTTAGAATTTTGATTATGATCGCAGACTTGAGTATATGGTTTTAATTTCAACTCAATACCTTCACGCGTTCCCGAGATAAAGGGTCTTGACAGACAGACAGACGTACGGAACAAAGTGATCCTATAAGGGTTCCGCTTTTCCTTTTGAGATACGGAACCCTAAAAAAACAAACCTAAGTATTTTATTTTACATCACCAAATCATTGAAATTATATTCTTTATCGTATTTATCAATGAATCTTCTCATTGCACTCTGTGCGATCAGTTTCTTGTTCAGTTCCTGATTCACAAACGATTTCAGAGCTTTTTTGTTCTTTCTGGTTAAGTCGTAGTTTGAATAGCTTCTACGATCTATGACCTCCATGTCATCGAGGATCGAAATCCTGGAAGAAAGAAAAAAAAAATTATTTTACCGCTCGCCGCCCCGCGCTTAGCTACCGCTCACAGCGGCAAGGTCGTGAACGCGCCGTTATAGAGTATCAATCGTTTGATCCATCGCGTCGCGTCAGAAATCATACAAGTTTATTTCGGTTACGTTTATTACATCTCTACGGTCCAGACTAAGCGTTTCGCCTAGTCGTTTATACCGCGTACATCGAAGGATTGCAACAATTTGCCTGCTGCGGTCTTCCCTCCGATTATATTAGGTGTCTTCAAGGCTAGAGTGAATAGGCTCTTAATAAACTAGTGCGCCTCACCATCAATGATTGCATGTCTGCTTACCATCAGGTGGGATCGCAGTCAAGCACTGGTTTATATCAATAAAAAAAAAAATACCGGATCCACACTCTTTTGAGGTCATCAAATAGTACATTTTGGTACAAGTGGAGAAAGTTAGTCATCGCGAGCGAGGTAAAATTCACCCGAGCCACAGGCGAGGGTGTTATAGAACCAAGTGCTACAGTGAAAATTTCCACGTGTATCAAATGACGTTTTTCAATACACCCACGAAGAAACAAATAAATGACTCGGTGTCGTTTAGCGCCCAGCCTGATACAATAAATATAACTAATTATGGCAAGGGTTAGCTCGCGTACTTTTCTGCACGAGTGCGAAAAATAGTAAATTGCGGCCCTAAAAGCGGTAGGAATAAGAGCGGGTTTTCGAAAAAGTGTATTAAAAAACCATATTTTCTAAACGTTGCTCCACACTTTTTATTTTGAGGTGGCAAATCATCAAATGACTTCTCTCGCTTTAGGGTGGAGCGAGAGGACGTGTCAGTTTACTGATTATAACCCACTTGAATCCTTTATTTGGCCTTTGCGTTAAGGGCCCGGAAAATCTTTCAAATGTTCTCACAGTTCCAGCAGGCATCGGTCCTACCAGGTCCCTACAGTTTTACTGATTGACCTCTCTTTGAGGTGCGAGTGAAACACCACGCGCCGTCGACTTGGACTTGGTTCTTACCGGAAGACCAGACAGCGAGCTACCCATTGCTTGTTCGTTCCATTCACTCTCGCTCCGGACCATAGCTTGAACCGAGGTCGGACGCGTCAGGCGGAAAGTGAGGCCGCCATGGCACCGCTCTTGCTACTCCTCAAAAACGGGACTTACTGCCGCGATTGAGACGTGATAAAATGGTGCCCTAAATTAAGAATTATTTCTGTATCATGAGTGCGTTTCCAGACAGACATGGGACAACTATCTCTAGGCTCTACGAATGTTGGTTACGCACGGAAATCGAAATTAACGACAAGCAAGAATGTTTAGGTATAATTATCGGTTCTAAACTGCAGTAAAAAAAATAAAGCAATTGACAGATCGACCCGCAACCAACCAGGTTGTAACATTAATTCAGTGATTTTTTTAAATGAACCATTAAGTGATAGTGCTATGTTTGAATTTTGTTTGGACTGTAATCCTAGATACTGCCTTGTTCGATGCGGGTGTCAAGATGTAGCCACAGCTAGGCTTTTACTATGCTTATTCCCACAGTATTATGTCTTATGGCATTTTACTGTGGGTATCTGATCTGCAGCTGATGTAGACTCAATTTTCATATTGCAAAAGAGAGCGATCCGGGCTATTTATAAAATGGGTTCTCGCGAGTCCCTCAAAAATAAATACAAAGATATCGATATACTGACTCTGCCTTCTACGACTATTTCCTATTACGACTCAATTTTTTTTTTAATATGATTGATTATTTTTATTGTGCTTTGGCTACAATATTGACTGGTCTACACTGTTCTTACATAATATCTATTAATACTGTAATATGAAAATATTGTAATAACAACCATTTTTTTAAATGAGTATCCATCGTTTTTCTTGCTAGTTCTTCTCCATAGGAAACGACCAATTTGGAACCGTGCACTAGCTTCTGACGTTTTATAAGTGCCCATGTAGGCCTATGTGAAGTAAACATATTTTTGATTTTGATTTTGTTTGAAAAAATTACTGTATATGTATAGGTTTTAGTCAATAAAATTCTGGGGGTGATTGGTGGCAGCGTCCTTCCGCGGCATGTCCTGGTACAGGCCATGGTGCGGAGCGAGGAAGAATGGCAGACGGATGCCTTCTTCTGCGAAACAGTAATGCTAGCGAAGGAGGCGATCGCACGCGTGAGGGAACGGACGTCCTCAAGCCCCAGCCATCGGGACCCTGACCTCGATTTCCAGCCACCGAAGGCTTGGGTTTGCGGACGACGAGCAATGGGTAGCTCAACCGACCCGCAGAGTTGCAGACGGCGCGTAGTGGTCCACGCGCGCTTCAAAGAGATGTCAGCAAAACCGTAGGGGCCCAGAAGGGATTGCCCACGTCAAAAACAAATATTTTAAACTTTCTTCACCTGTTCTGTCCATTCCCCACTGCTTTTGGCTTTGTAATATAGATCATGCCTTTATCACCAAAAATGTTTTCGTATTTCGGCAAGTCTTTCGACTGATTTTCAACTTCACTCCTCATATTAGACTTTGGGCCCACGATAAAATAAACAGGAATTTTTTCAGCGCTTGAGTCTTCATATTTGTCCAGACTACTTTGTATCTTCTGTTCTGGTGCGTATAGGAAGTTTGTTAACGATTCATGATGATTAAGATTGGATGGTATGAGTCGTAACGATTTGGCTTCCGATTTCAAAAGTGACACTAGAACAAAAAAAAAATTTGTGCGCTTAAGATCAGAGGGCAGAGGCTTTATTAATTACTATAACGTGTTCTAAAATGTCAGGTGTGTGAACGAGAAAGAGAGTTGGAGCTATATCATCATCATCTTCTTGCCCTTGTCCCGTCTTATTTGGGGTCGGCGCAACACGTTTTTTTCTTCCATTCTATCCTGTCAACCGTCATGCTATCACTAACTTCCGTTTCTTTCATATTACTGTTCACACACTCCTTTCGTCTTTTCTTTGTCCTCCCTCTCCCTCTCCACCCATCCACATGTATACTCATAACTCTTTTAGTAACATGCGTCTCATCTCTCCTCTTCACATGACCATACCAAGACAAACGATTTCCCTTCAACATTTCAGTCACTGGCGCCACTTTCAAACTTCCTCTAACATACTCATTTCTCACTTTATCCATTGATGAGATGGAGCTATATATACGCCCTATATGGGTCCATTCAGTTTAGTTAATAAACGGGTCTCATTAAAAGCTTGTGGTAGAAATGCAGCGCGCCTAATGAAATTTTCACTTCAAAAAACATAATCTTGAGATAATTATTTATTATTTATATACGAATCTACTACACATCACCAAGTAAGTAATCATATATAGTAAATCACAAGGGACCCAAGTCTGCTATTTTTATAAGTTCGTCATTCCAACACGATCCCATTGTCATTTTGCTAAAAGTTCGTATTCTGCTAATTCATAATGATCGATCATTGATCGGTCAATGGTCTCGTACTAGAGTTGTGGTAGAATGAAAATATCGAGCTTATTAAAAAGCAATTACTGCACAATGACGTTCTAATGGTAAGTCACTGATCAAAGGCTCAAAGCTCCAATACAGTTCTGGCGATGATTGCTGGCAGAATTGATTGCCCTTATATCGGACATTGCTGTAGCAGACATGTTGCTAACTACGTCCGATAATGTAATATGTATTTCCTTATGTGTGTATGTTCTGTTTTGTGATTGTTGTATGGGTGCTATTAGTTGCCTGAAATAAATGCTTTTTATTTTAATTTTATTTTAAAGGAACTGTCAAAATTGTAGCAGATTAACGCATAAGTTAGATATTCATTTGTCGATATGTAGGAGATTACTATTCTATGCCACTTCTTTCAATAGAGTGTCAGTGGTTGCAGAAAGTCATAATGACGCCATTATATATAGTAGATTACCAAACTTGTCAAAATCAACAATTATGAAATCAATGATAGACCATTCTGACACTATTGTAATAGCAAACTTGAGGCCCTGGTGGTAAGCGATGATGTGGCCGAATATAGAGCACGCTTGCCTAGAAGTAACCTATTCACTCTTGACATAAAGACCAAGAAGTGAAGAGTGAAGAAGTGAAGAGGTTGTAGCTATCAGGAAACGAACTCCGGCAGAGAATTCCACTACTTAGCTGTACGCACAATGAATATGTTCGCTAAACGTTTTGTGCGTATAGGTGGAATGTCCACCAAGTACCGGTGGCGCATCGCCGTACGTCTGGTGGCCTTCCTTCTTCTTTGTTCTGACCACGTAACTGAGCGTTGAGATGACGTCAGGACAAAGGAATTTGAGGCGTGGCCGACTCGAGGCGATCGACGAAAAGAAAATCGAAACGAAACGTTTGTAACTTGGCTAGGGAGGCAGAACCTTTCAACTCCATCGACCATCTGTTCTGCGAGCAAAGTGCCCTTCACAGTCGATACCAAAAAAATAATCAACCTGGTTTGTGTGATCCTCGATGTAGTTGGCTGATGTTTCGCTACAGTGTGTGCGAAGTTGTGTGTTATACGGCAATGCGTAATTTGGGTAAAACACCACGCGTAAACGCAAGTTACATGATGCAGCATGCTTTCGAAATTCTGTGGAAATTGAGAGAAGGTTCACAGACGCATTGAATTGGTCCTGGCCAAATATTTAAAAGCCAAGGTTTAAGGTTGGTGATGAAAGGTTCTGGAGTGGCGAAAGACTCAGCGTTGAAATGCGTCCCACAAGGTGGACCGATGACCTGGTGAGGTTCGCGAGAATCCGATGGATGCGAGAAACACAGGACCGGTTGTTATGGCGACACTTGGAGGAGGCCTATGTTCAATAGTGGACGCCTTGCGGCTGAAATAATGTTGATGATCCTGGCCAAATATTTAAAACTCAAGGTTCAAGGATTGGGCACGCCATAATTATGGCGGTAAGTCCCCTCTTTGAGGAGTGGCTGGAAAAACAACACGGCGTCCTTACCCTGCGCATGACGCAGGTCTTCACCGGACATGGTAAGTTCGAGAGGTTCCTGCACCGGATTCGTGCGGAAGAAACGCCCGGGTGCCACTATTGTGAGGACCGCCCGGAGGACACAGTGGAGCATACGGTAGAGGTGTGCCCCGCCCGGTGTGCTAGCAACGGAGGAGGCCGCACGTGCATGCAATGGCCCTCGCGCCCCAGCCGCCGGGATCCCGATCCCGATTTCAGGCCACCGTAGGCGCGGGCTTGCGGACGGCGAGCAATGGGTAGCTCGCCGTCCAATCGTCCGGACCGAGCCCAAGTCGTCGACGGTGCGTAGTGTTCAGCGACACTATCTCTCGCTCCGCCCAAGAGCGGGGGATGTCACTAAATGATTTTCCAACCCGAAAAAGGTGGAACCCACCACGGTGAAAATGAATAACAATTTTATTATAAAAATTCTTACCCGACACAAAAACTATAAAAACAATAAAGCGTGAAAGAGTCTTCATATTCGTTCGTGTTACATTAAAAATATAGGTACCTATATCAAACATGCGCTGGGAAGGCAATACGAAAAGTAATATAATTGAATCAAAGTCAAGCCGAGAAATTGAACCAATCAATAGGCAGGTACCTACTTAGCATCTTGTGGGCAGAGCACATAATTGTGTGAGCAACTTACCCTGCGTTCTTTTCGAGGCACTGATGTAGGCATATATGTCTAATGAAAATCTCTCGTGTCGGGCCTTGGTACAGGCCTTGATTCGAAGCGAGGAGGCAGGCGGTCGCCTCCTTCTGCGAAGCAGTAATGCTAGCAAAGGAGAAGGCCACACGCGTGAGGCAACGGCCCTCACGCCCCAGCAGCCGGGATCCAGTCCAGTAACCGTCCGGACCAAGCCCAAGTCGTCGACGGCGCTTAGTGTTCCACGTGCGCCTCAACGAGATGTCAGCAAAACGTAGGGTTCGCTCCTGAAAGGAAAACCCGGCCCTGGAATCAAAGGCAACGAAGTAACTAGAAGTGGGTTTTAGTCAGTAAAAGTCTGACACGCCCCCTCGCTCCGCCCAAGGGCGGGAGATATCACTGCATGATTACCACAGCTAAAAAAAAATATGTCTAATGTAAAAAATCTAATAGCCATTTTGGCCCAATCCGGGAATCTGAATCTAAATCTATTCTAAACCATCTCCCGCTCAGTATTACTCACCGACATCACGGTTACATCCGGTTTTATCTAAATTTCTATACTAGAACTATAAAGAGAAAAGATAGTATTTTTGTTATACTTAAAGAATAACTCAAGAACTACTAGACCAATTTTCAAAATTCTATCAACAGTAGAATGCTACTTTATCTCTGAGTAAAATAGTCTATGTATTCTGTAGATCATTGAGTCTTTATCACTGATTAAAATACGCTATGTATTCTATTTTCACGCGGTTTCACCCACTTGTAAAAGTTAGCACATTGTACTTTAGGTCCATGCCTCACTGGGACGCCATGGCGGCGTTGACAGTTCGCGCACTAAAAAAATGCATGCAGTTCTATGGTGTGTACCTCACCTGGCCACTGGTAGCCATTTTTTTGGCGTCATGACCTGGCTACGCCGCCATGGTGTCCAGTGACGCTTAGTCATAAACCTCAGTTCATTGTGAGCGACAATTTACCTCACTAACAGCACCTACTTTTTGTTGACGCCAGATTCTAAAGGTGCCATTCGAACCTCGGCTGCAGGCTGCGGATGCAGGTAGAATATGCGGCTGCACGAAGCCGGCTGCAGCTGCACGACTGGTTTTCTACGTAGTAGTATGGATTTTTGTGAACCATTCTGAACGCGGCTGCGACCGCAAGTGCTGCCGAGCTTCGGCTGCGAGTGCTGCCGCGACTTGCAGCCGCAGCCGATCGCAAACCAGTAGTGCTGCGGCCGCAAGTCGATGCGCACGTAGTTACATCACTCCAACCTATTTAGACAAGTCGCAAAATAATCGCTACTCGGAGCCAATAGCGCTCATATTGGATTGAATCGTAGATTTGCGACTGGCAGCACGTGCAGCCAGCCTCGGAATCATTCGCAGCCTGCATCCACAGCCTGCAGCCGAGGTTCGAATGGCACTTTGCCTGTTTACTTACTTACTCAGAGTTTCAGAATTGTTTTCTGTACCTATGTTATGTGTATAATGGATTATTGTTATCTTTATTCCAACCGAAAGCCGTCCACTCCAACATAGAACACCTCCAAGGCTTCAAGCATTGCTTTATCGACGTGGCATGAGGTTCCTGCGTTCGGACTTCCGAGGCAGGCCTCATCAAGTCATTAGAAATTAAGTACCAATAAAAAAAAATGATTTATTACTAAAAAAAATTTAGTCATCCTCAAAAGGAATGTAAGATCTTCCTTCACTTAATTGAAAAATCTTGGCGTTTAATACATTATTCATACTGTCGGCAATCGCCTTGGCTTTTTGCTTGTTGTATTCATGCTCAATATGTTCCATATAGTTTTTCCGACCCTGGAACGTTTCACTATTTTTTGGCGGGCTTTTTTTACTTTTTCCTTCCGCCATTTTGTTTTGATTTTTTGACGTGACTATGTAGATTGGTATCTTGTATTTTGAGTTTAATATTCTTAGCTCGTCGATTAGGCTGTTCTTGTGAGTGCTTTGTTTTATTTCTGGCGACGAATTCAAATAGTCTTGTAAAGCTTTGGCGTTTCTGATTGAATTTCTTAGCTTTGCGTTGGTTGTTGAAACTGGAAGCAATATTTTAAGGTAAAATCTATAGACCCGAACGAGTCTGTATTCTAGCTAGATGGCGCTAAACTTAAGGACCGAGCAGTGCCACAAAACAGCAGTGACTTTCTGAAGCCTACTCCTTGGTAACGGCTGGGTTAATAGATAAAAAAAAAAATATGTTGATCAAAGATTCATGTACAACATTTTATTAATATATGATTTTTTGATTTTTCGTGTGTTTAATAGATACTTTTGTCTAAAAATATATATTTATCAACTTAATTATTTTTCGCTTGTTTTCCCTACTCCTTTCAAACGGCTTTGATCTTTAGAAATATGTTTACACAAAAAAAGCTGGTTAAATGTTCTTCAGAATGTACCTACAGGGGTCAAAAATGCAGTTACACGCTACAAATGCTAAAGAGTCCAAAATTGCTTTGTAGGAGACGTTCAATGGTCTACAACTAGTTTATTTAATACTTTAGATTCTATGCTACAAATTAAATCAGTCATGAACCATTAAACCTCTTCTATAAATACATTTTAGACACTTTAGCATTGACACAGTGCTACTGCACTTTTGATCCCTGACTGTACATAGCATAATTATCGTCCCTTAGCTTACAACACCGCTCAAGTCGAAAATTGGCGGTTTTCACATTTGAATGCCTTTAGATGGAGCTGCTCATTGCGCGTCTAACCATTGGTCACATGATATATATTTCAGCCAATCAAAAGCCATAATTCGAAATGTAGCGCTAGCGTGCAGGTCGGCTGGCCTCTCAACACCGCACAGTTTTTTCGTTTCCTGTAAATTTAGTAAAAATGACTTATGCGGTGTTGTTAGCTAAGGGACGATATGACAATCAATGAATATTTCGCAAAGAAAATGTATTTAAAGGTCAGCGGAGCTCTATCCAGGCGCAGATGGCCGGAATTAAAGGCACACATACGAGGTGTATTGATGATTTTAGTGTTTATAATTCCGTAAATGAAAACCTACGTGTTGCGGTCGCAAATTATGTTTTAATCAACATATCGTACAACACTTACAAGCAAAACACAAAAAAAAAATAAGAAAATTTGAATTTCACGGGTTGCCCTGGGTATCTTACTTTACGCAGTGGCGTAGCTAGGCGTGGGCGAAGTGGCCCCTTACCCACGGCCTTGCACTCATAGGGGCCTCACGCAAGCGACCTTTCTTTAAAAGCTAGTTTAGGTAAATTTTCTGTACCTACCTATATTTTTCGAATTTATTAGAGAAAAAGGCCTTGCTGATGTGCCTTTGCCCACATCAACTTAAGGCATTATAAGTTAGTAACATGAGTCTCCATTCCCTGTCCTAGACAGGAGGCCTGAGTCCCAGCAGCGGGAACATTAAAAGACTGATTATGCTTATGCTAACATGACTTTAACATGAACAGTCAGAATTAGGTGGATTTTGAGGCAATAATTTGACTTAGTTTTTTTTTTATTAATCGTAGGTTCGCGTTTGACCAGTACTTTCAGAGATTACCTCCTACAAACAAAAAAGAAACAATCTTTACCTCTTTATAGTATTAGTGTAGATAGCTTACGAGTACATTGTTTGCCGTTCTGAGGCTGTTTTTGGTAGAAAATAATTAAATAACTTTTTCAATACACTTACTAGAAAACCCGCTCCGATCCCTACTGCTTTAAGGCAGGCAATTTACTTTTTTTCAAACTAGTGTGGAAATCCCACCGGCACAATTCATTATATTTATCGTATCATGCTGGGCGCCAAGCCAGCTCCACCATGAGTCACGTGTCAAACCTCGTTTATTTATATCTTCGTAAGTGTATTGAAAAACCTCGTTTGATACACATGGAAATTTTTCACTGCAGCACTCGGCTCCATAACACCCCCTTGCCTGCGGCTCGGGCGAATTCTGCCTCGGTCACAATGACAAAATTTCTCCACTTGCATTAAAATTAAGTAAAATAGAAGGTACTATTTAAACTCTAGGTGGAGCGATAGGGAGTGACAGTCTTTACTAATTAAGACTAACCGATGTTCGTTCAGTTGCCCTTTGCGATCTCGCGTGAGGGAACGGACTTCCTCACGCCCCAGCCGCAGGGATTCCGACGCCGATTTCCGGCCACCATAAGAGTGGGCTTGGGGATGGCGAGCTACCCATTGCAGCCGTCCGTCATGTCAGCAAAACCTTAGGGTATCATCAGGGTCGAAGTCTACTGAGGCCATGGGTTCGCTTCTGAAAGTAAAACCCAGGGTCCTGGAACGCAAGCCAAAGAAGGACCATAGGAGTGGGTTTTAGTCAGTAAAAGTCTGACACGCCTTCTCGCTCCGCCCTAGAGCGTAAACAATCGCTCAGCATTCTATGGGTAGGTAACATCTTTTTCTACCCCATCCACAATAAAATAATACAAATAGATATACATTACATTTTGTGTACCTACCTGTTACAAAAATAAATACGAACACGATCAAAATCCGATTTTTCTTCATCTTTCAGTATTTGTTTCGAGTCATGCAAAAACTAATTCATACTAAACATAAAATTGGCTTAAAGTCAAGCCGTGAAATTAAAAAATAATTACCATTATGACTTAGAATTTACTATATGATAAATCCTACACATAAAATAACGCCGGTATTTCTGGAACGATTACGATACAGCTCATACAAACGAGCGGCATGTTACCAACGGCAGATGTAGATAACTGCTGCCATCGACACGTTGGCGACAGCTGTTGACACGTCGACGGCGGCCGTCGACATTCAAACTTTGAAGATCAGCGGCAGCCAAGAGCGCCGACTGCGTGGGTACTCGGGCGCTCGAGCAAATAAAGCGAATAAAGCAAGAAATAAAGAGTGGGTGCCGAGCACCTCTGAGAATAGACATCATGAAACAGATCAGCACCCCTAGCCAAGTTAAATCGTTTCGTTCGCGCCGAACGCCTCGAGTAGGCCACGCCTCCGATTCCTTTGTTCTGACGTCATCGAGTTCGATTCCCGCACCAACACAAATTTGTTGATAAAACAGATATTTTTGTTGGGTCTGGTTGTTTATGGTACCTTCGTTGTTCCTGGTTTCCATAGTACAAGGGAAAACCTAAGTTTGGGACCAGAACAATGTATGTGATGTTGTCTCAATTTATTATTTAACGGATGCCAGTTACTGTATCCGGTATCAAAATGTCGATCAGTGTGCATTTCTCTTCTCACGCTTCGCTAATTTTTCGTGTCATCAAATGAGCATGAGCACCCACGAGGTTATCTAAAAGCCGGCGCCCCTGGCGGCAGCCGTAGTGTGTGTCAAGTGTCACTAAAGGTCGACGGCTGTAGTTAGGTACCTCTGCCGTTGGCAACATGCCGCTCGTGTACATGAGCTCTCACGCAAAGTACACCGCAGGCGCGGTCGCGGGCTTACTGTCCGAAAAGGACTAGGCCCGAGTCGACGGCGCGTTGTATCCAACGCGAGCCTCAGAGTTGTCAGCGTAAGTTACGGGGCCTGCTACGGCCGATGCCTGCCAGCCATGGTTGCATAAATTACTAACGATTTTAAGGTAGTTGAGGTCTAAATAATATAAAAAATATTGCAAAAGCAATGTAAAAAAAAAATGTTCATTAAAACAAAGATGGAAGCGGCCACATGAGCAGAAGCAGTCATTGCCAAACAAGCGTGTCTTCGACATAGTCTTTAACTTACTTTTTTTTCCTTGTTTCCGGTATTTTATTGTCTGCGTCAGATAAATTCTATTCTATTGTTCAAATGAGTGATAGCGGCCCTACAACGCAGAGGATAACTGACTAAAGGAACGGTAGGTTTTAGTCAGTAAAATATCTGACACTGCCTTTCGCTACCCCCCCCCCCCCAGCCGGCAGACTATTTGTTGATTTCCCATCTCAAGAAGTATAAGTGACGAAGGTGCTGCGCGACGGGTCGAGACGACGTGATCGTCCGCGGCGTATTAAAATATCAGTCATACGAGCGAGAAAGAGGGATGGAGCTATACACCATATAGCTCCATCTCTTTAACAGTTCAGATTAGGTCAGGATCGAGTTAAGAGCTTGTGGTAGCACAGTAGGCCCAAGTCGACGGCGCGTCGTGTTCCACACGATTTAGGGCCAACGTTGCGTTAAGCGGGCGCACGCGCGGGCTCCCGTCGAGTGACTGCACGTGTATTGTGTGCGGTGGTCCCCGTAACGGAAACCGGATTATCACCTTCGCAGTGTAGCTTTAACGATGTGCCTGTAGTCGTGTCGATGGAGAATTTTAATCTATTATTACGTAGTAAAACGGGCGCGGGGTGCGACTGCCCGGGACGGGTACCCGCGCGGCGAGCCGCGACTGAGCACTTTTGTATGAGAACGCGCGGGCGCCCACGTAACGCAGCGTCGGCCCTTCGTTTTGAGTTTCCTTGTGTGATTCCGTTGAAGATATCCGCAGTAGAACCAAGGTTACTGACGTAGCCAGAAGAATCGCCAAACTTAAGTGGCAGTGGGCAGGGCACATTGCTCGCAGAACATGGTCGATGGAGCTGAAAGGTTCTGCAGTGGCGACCGCGGACTGGAACACGCAGCGTTGGCGCGACCTTCCACAAGGTGGACCGATGACCTGGTGAGTCGCGGGAATACGATGAATACGAGAGGCACAGGACCGTTCGTTGAAACGACACTTGGGGGAGGCCTATGTCCAACAGTGGACGTCTGTCAGCTGAAATGATGATGATGGTGTGTTTGTGCATTATAATACCTTCTAATAAAAATCAGAAAATAAATAAATAAAACCACAGAGATATAATATCATATATTTATTTCTAGTCATATAAAATATTTATCAGCCCTTATTATATTTTCTACTCCACGCACGCATTATAAAATAACTCAAAATTAATCATAAAATACTTCGATCAGCAAAACTCGTGTAAAGTTAGATTAAAAACTTTATTTCTTAAGTTTTCACTTTGAGACCGCAAAATAAAAAAAAAACCCTGATTCTCTGGCCTACAATTTACAACAAATTCATCATTAAAAGTACAGCGTCTTAAAGAGTTTTGCGAAAACATCACATTAATTCACATTCAATTTCCATGACGTACGCTCAAGCTGAAGCGAATTTACATTTGTCAGTTTATGACAAAATCGAGCAACTTTGCTTTTGTCAATACCGAATCAAAATTCGTCTTCAACTTGTCAAAGCAAAATTACTATATTTTGTCATTGGTCCAAAAATTATGACATTTTCACAAAATAATGTAATAAAATTACAATATAAAATAAGTAGGAAACTACCCTTATTATATTCAGGGTGCTATTCGTTAACGAATAAATCAATAGTGTATCACAAAATATGTATTAGAGTGCAAACACATTATTATAAACAAGAAACGGAAGTGTCAAAACTTCATACACACAGAGCCCGTCAGTGAGCGACACTACACAATACTTTTTTTTAAAGTGGGAAATCATCAAATGACTTCTCCCGCTCTGGGTGGAGTGAGGAGTGTCAGAATGTTACTGACTAAAACCCATAGTGTTCCTTCAGTCGCCTTTGACGAGGGAAACGGGTCAACAAAATTGACGGGTCCAATCGGATTCAATCTTGCTGACATATTTACGAGTTGGACGTGGAACACAGCACGCTGTCGATCCGGGCTTAGTTCTTACCGGACGGCCGGATGGTAAGCTAGCAATTGCTCGCTGTCCGCAAGTTCGCTCTGCTTCCTCCACCCTTTGGGCGTCTCTGATGAAGGCCGGGACAATGCTAACAATGGCTGTTACAGCCGAAACTTGTGCTGGGCACGAATATTATTAGCAATGATGACGCGTGGCTGCATAATCTTGATACACGTGACTCGAGATTTTAAAATAACATGTTTGCACCCTGAAAAAAAATTAATATATCCCACCCCTACTTAACTAAATACGAAATAATATTTAACTTAACATTGAAAACAAAAAAATAAATAAATACCTGTTCACCATAATTACATATATTGAATATTTACATGGATTAAATAAAAATAATATTTTTCTATTGTCTTGGTTGTCACTGTAGTGTCTGACAAAAGCGAGTAAAATAAGGTTTTTAGAAGAAAAAAAAATATATATTGACGTGTCATGAATGTTCCAGAGTAACCCGCAAAATTCAAATTCTCGATAGTTTTTTTGCAATTTGCAACTCAGTATTGGATAGTATGGTAACAACAATTATATTTGCGGTAACGACAAACAGGGTGACTGGTAATTAGTGACCGATACTTAAACACGTGATTGTACTCACGATCACAAACAACTTTCCCAAAGAAACTTTTTTTTTAAAGTATTATTTTAATCACAATAACATAACAGCTGTTTGAAACTTTGAATTTCTTGCGCGCGCCTTCACCCGATCAGCTGTTACGGGCGAAGCGCCCGTTATCGATTACTTAAGCAATGTACCTTAAACATGTTTTGGTAAAATAATATCCAAAGACTGTTACTACTGCGGTTTTGTTATTGTGATTAAATTAATTAGTATAAAAAAGTTTCATTGGGAAAGTTGTTTGTAATCATGAGTACAATCACGTGTTTAAGTATCGGTCACTAATTACCAGTCACCCTATATATGTATTACACAACTATATTCATTAACGCGTCTCATACACTAGCATACACTAGCTTCTGACGTTTTATAAGTGCCCATGTAGGCCTATGTGAAATGAAAAACTTTTGACTTTGACATTAAGGCTTAAATATCCGCCGACGTGTCGAAGGCTGTAGTCACCTCTGCAATTGGCCAAATTCCGCTCGTGTGTAAGATCTCTTACCCTGAAGCATTCACTTTGAATTCAATTCGAGTCATGCAATTGGTGAGGACTGGAGAAGTGATGGCCCAGTCATAACGGCCCCGACTTACCGAGTTGTACGTTGGGTCAAACTTGGACAGGAGTTTTAATTTTTGTAATTTATTTCATCACCACTGCTCTCAACGGAACGAAACATTTTAGTGTTCCGAAAGATTGGAACAACAATAATGTTTTAAATGCATCATTTGGAACAATTGGAACACTGGAACACTCTTTAAGTGACCTGCAGTCTTTTAAAAATTCGAATCAAAACGTAAATAGTGCGACCTGCAGGGGCGCCGGTATCCCTTATCAAAATGCCGATCAGTGTGCATTTCTCTTCTCACACTTCGCCACTTTTTCGAGTCATCAAATGAGCAGAAGCACCCATGAGATTTTCTAAAACTGATGACCATCAGAGGCGCAGTCTTTTAGAAAAACATCTGCTTTAAATTATTCTTTAATTAAAATTCAATTAAACTGTTAGTGTATATGACGCGAAGTGATCACGATTCATAACTGTCAATAAATGTATCTTTTGAGCCGTTGTTTCAAATTTTCCAAATGATACATATCATCTAACATTTTTCTGTCTCAATGTGACTATGACGCGTCGTAACAGATCACGATTCATAACAGTCAGTGTCTGTGTTTGTATATTTTGAGCCGATGTTCCAAAAGTTCCAATTGTATCTTTTGCGCTGATGTTACAAATGTTCCAAATGATACATATCTCTGTTCCGGAACCTTTCAGTGATTCAGATGCAAATGTTCCAAACGCAAAGAAGACACACCTTGCCTACACCTACATAACGTCATCACAGCAGATAACAAACGCTTCACAATTACGTCGGATTGGTCCGACGAGTGTCATCGTGCCCTATTCGCCAGGGCCATGTCTTTGCGACTGGGTACTCCATCTCGTTTAGCTCTTCAATCCCCATAGGTGACAGAAGAGCTGACGAGATGGAGTACTTGGTCGTGGATGTGCGACCCTGGCGGAATAAACGCGAGAGTATTTGTCGGATATATCAGACATAAAGAGCTAATTTTCGTTCCAAAAACTGGATGTAAAAACTTTTCTATAACCTTTTTACCGCCATATCAATAAAAGCAAAAGTGTGCTCTCATAGCAACTCTGTGATTTCCACCTTTAACAACACAAATAAGAAAAACAATACTTTCTTATAAGATTTATTAGCATCTAAGTCTGTCGTGTAGACGTGACCGTGGCGTGGTGGACACATTTTTGCTTTGTCATGTCTACGTGACTATGGCGATCAAAAGGCTACATAAAATTGATTGACAAGAACCGTAACGTCATAAAGAATCCAATTATGTAAGGTAGGCGTCAGAATAATTTGCCATAACTCTTCGTAGGTACAATATACAGTGACATACACTGAAACAACGCATTCAAAGTTCCAAAATACTTGACGATAGACTTTAGAATGTGGTAAGACTAAAACATAATTTTTTAACTAGCAACCCAAGCGTTTAACGCAAAATGTTAACAAAAACAATACTTGTATACAAAAAAAAAGACAAAAAACTAAAAAAAAAAAACAATTTGTGCAGAAAGGAATCATATACATAGTTTTTATGTATAAAGGCCCTCGCCCACGGCGACTTTGTGTAGCGATTCTGTCGAGCGTTTCGTAAGCGAGCGACAGCTTCGCTACTAACGCGCGTTAGTCGCATTTGCAAGCGCTATAGAAAAGACGCCAACGCGCTACTAACGCGCTACAGCAACGCGACTGTATCGATATGAACGCGCGACAGCTTCGCTACTAACGCGCGTTAGTCGCATTTGCAAGCGCTATAGAAAAGACGCCAACGCGCTACTAACGCGCTACAGCAACGCGACTGTATCGATATGAACGCGCGACAGCTTCGCTACTAACGCGCGTTAGTCGCATTTGCAAGCGCTATAGAAAAGACGCCAACGCGCTACTAATGCGCTACAGCATCGCGACTGTATCGATGCGAACGGGCGACAAACGCGCGTTAGTCGCATTTGCAAGCGCTATAGAAAAGATGCCAACGCGCTACTAATGCGCTACAGCAACGCGACTGTATCGATACGAACGGGCGACAAACGCGCGTTAGTCGCATTTGCAAGCGCTATAGAAAAGATGCCAACGCGCTACTAATGCGCTACAGCATCGCGACTGTATCGATACGAACGCGCGACAGCATCGCTACAAAAAGTCACCGAGGGCGAACGCCCTTACATAACGAAACCAAAAGTATGAATTAACGTAAGGGACATATTTACGTTAAGCGAAAAAACACCCTTACGTCAATCACCGTAAGGTACATTTTTACATTTTAGGTAAATGTCCCATACGTTATTTCATATTTCCAATATCGATAACATTACGGTTGCTTACCTCGAAGGTTTAAAACACAGAAGTGTCTAATACATCCATATTTCATCGTAGTACACAAAATTTTCGCCTTTATACTATTGAGATACGAACTATTTTGGTCTGCAGTTTTTTTATGGGTTAATGAAAGGTAATCCAGGTCTGGATGTCTTGTGTTTGTGAGTGAAGCCAAGATACAGGGGCTACTATGACATGTTAAATGTCAAGTGTGCGAGCGAGAAAGCGAGATGGAGCTATATAAGGTGTTAAAAAATTAACTTTAAGAATTTCGAGGGGACATTGTACTCCTCATTATGAACAACTTTTACTATGGGACCAAACACGAAATCGCGAAAAAAAAATCAGCTGTTCCCTACGTGCGAGTGTTGCGAACATAAACGCAAAACTCGACAAAATGTATGAAACACCTGATTTTTTTTTTCGTGATTTTAGTATTGGTCCCATAGTAAAAGTTGTTCATAATGAGGAGTACAATGTCCCCTCAAAATTCTTTAAGTTAATTTTTTAACACCTTATATATATATGTCGGAGAAGTCAATAGTACGGAAGCTTGAGAACGAATGAACGAGCTAAGTGAAAAGTGACACATGTCACTTTGACAGAATCCGCGCTGACGTTTGCACGAATCGAGCAGATAAAAGTGTCGACCGCAGAGGTGCGGTGCTCTTTCCTCTGTCGGCAGCCGTGCGAACAATATCGAGTCTCGGAGACTGTTTCACGGCTCGTTGTGTGAAGTGAATACCTAAAGCTTGCATCATAATAAATCAGTTGTGTGATCTGGAATAATTTGTTTATTGCTCGATACCCAGCCATCGCCCACAAAACAGTGTCCCTGGACAGAGCTTCAATGATGATCGGCATCCTTGCGCCGACATATATATAAAAGGCAAAAGTCCTACCTGACTCACTCATTCATCAACTGTACTGTGCGTTCCAAATAAGAATAGGAAAGCCAATAACCTCGATCTGTCAAATTTTACTTGAAAAGTACAGTTTGCAAAGAAAGCTCATTTGCGTATTAATAACGGATTTTTTTGCTTTTTATTACTGAGTCTTAGTTAATTCTAGTTGAATTAAAAACGTTATTGTTTAATCTAAATTAGCTAAATATATGTTATTTAAGTCATAATTACTTAAAAAAAAAAACAATTTTCTTTCTTATTTCCGTTGTTAGGAACAATTTGCCTTGTTTTTCCATTCACCACTACTCAAATGTCTCACTGATGGTGGCGCGGGTGTTGGATCATTCGGTTCCCTTCAAAATGGTTGAGCTGAGTGGTACTAATATTAGCGTCATGTCCGTGAACGGGCGCTGTCAGTTGAGACTGGTCATCTCTTAGCTGCCAGTTGCTATTTTAATATCTATATTTAGTTTTTATTTTTACTTTATTTACATTGTTCTCACATGATAGCGACAAGAAACATGTAACAGATATATTTGTAATTACAAAACATGATTGAAAAGAGTTTCCATGGAGTTTCTTGCACATTCTTCTCCATAGAGATCTACGCTTTGGAATGTGCAATTAGCATCATTTTTTCTGACTGTCTGACTTCTTGACATTTCAAAAGTGCCTGTAAATGGTTTATTTGAAATAAAATGCTTTTGAGTTTGATTTTGATTTTGACTCAGACACTTCACACAGTGACGCAGAGATTAGCTAAATTTAAGAACTGGATTCTGATTAAACTTATTTCGTTCACGATTCGTAAATAAATTAGATTTTAAAAATTTCTTGTTATGCTCACCCTACCCAATTTCTTCGATTTGACAGTACGACGTGACGTCACAACATGGCGATAGATCCTATTCTCATTTGGAACACATTGTTAACTGTAAAAATGTCTATATTTTTGTGAATTGAGTACAGAAGTGCACAATTTATATGCACATACGAGGTTAGGTACGAAAAGTGAAGTACATATACGAGATCGACTTCTGTACCTATCTATATTGTGGTCAAAATCAGCATAAATCAGTTCACTGCTGGACAAAAATTGCTTTTTTATTATACTACAATGATTGTCTAATTAATTTATTGTCATATTAATAGAATATTAACGTGGTATCCTACGTAAGCAATTCAACCCAAACGCGAATTCGAAGCGAGACGGCACAATCAATACTTTAACCGTCTAAGTCGGATATATCCGAAATACACTCTCGCGTTTATTCCGCCAGGGTCGCACATCCACGACCAAATACTCCATCTCGTCAGCTCTTCTGTCACCTATGGGGATTGAAGAGCTAAACGAGATGGAGTACCCAGTCGCAAACACATGACCCTGGCGAACAGGACGCGTAAACACTCGTCGGACCATTTCGATACAAGTGGTTTAAGTAAAAATATCATAATAATAATACTCCACAACTATCACACAACGCCATCTAGTCCCAAGCTAAGCAGAGCTTGTGTTATGAGTACTAGACAACTGATAAACATACTTATATATTTCTAAATACATACATATTATAGATAAATTACACCCAAACACAGAACAAATGATCGTGCTCATCACACAAACATTTGTCCTGGAGGGGAATCGAACCCATGACCTCCGTCATAGCAGTCAGGCCATCCGCACCGCATCGCTTCACAACGGAAATCGCGTTGATTCACTTACGTAGAACACCACTTAAAATTGATTATTTAACCTAAGTGCATTTTTTCTAGCATTAACTACAAGTTCAAAGTGAGTTTTGTCCAGCAGTGGGATTCTATGGACAAGTGAAGAAGGGCTGCGTGATTGTTTGAAAGCGTTACTGTAGCCCTGAAACGCGAAGGGCTACTGACTTAGGCCTACTGTCCACGGACGCGTAGCTTCATAGACGCGTATTTGTCATTTTACGTATTTTTGTATGTAAGCTTCACGCGGGCGTACACCAAGCGTATAAAGACGAATACGCGTCTATGAAGCTATGCGTCCGTGGACGGTAGGCCTTAGTCAACAAAAGTTAGACACGCCCCTCTCGCTCCATTTTAGAGCTAGAGAAGACATTTGATGATTTTCCACCTTGAAAAAAACACCCCCACTCTTGATCATACCAATATTAGAAATGTCTGCTTCATTTAATAATTAATTTTGATGCTGTTTTCAGATAATAATTTCATTCCTGGTAAAAATAAACACAAGAAAAACCTAATTTGAGCCGTATAACAAAATATTTAGGTAGGTATATCGCTTATTTGTGGTCGTAATGGTACTAAATCAAATCTAACAAGAGCCAGGAAGACAGCCAAGGCAATTTGAGTCGTATAATAAACGAGTTAGGGTAGATAGTCGCTTACGTGTGGCCATGAGAGTACTAAATCATATAATAACTAAAGCCAGGAAGGCAGCCAAGGTAATTTGAGCCGTATAACAGACTATGTAGGGTAGGTAATCGCTCACGTGTGGTTGTAATGGTACTAATTCATACATTAACAGGAGCCAGACAGGCAGGCAAGGCAATTTGAGCCGTATAAGTTGGCGGTTAGTGCGGACAGTCGCTCATCTGTCGGCGTTGCCCGCGTCCGGGTTCTGCTTGCGTCGGTGGTTGTGGTTCTTACTGTCGAGGTGCAGCAGGCAGCCCACGGCACCGAAGTAGCTGACGGAGGAAGAGAACAAACATTATAGCGTATCCGCGTTAGGAAATAATGACTCATTATTATTGTAGTATTCGCGTCAAGAAAATAGTGACGTCATCGTTGTCACTAAGTTTAGTCATTTTGATGACCGCAGGACGAAAATATGAGAGAAAAGGATAGGTAGCTACATTGTATGAATCCGACAGTGTCTGCCACAACATCCGATAGCAATTCTTCAATTCAATCTTCTTCAATTCATAGCATAGCATAGCATAATCAGCCTTTCAATGTTCCCACTGCTGGGACTCAGGCCTCCTCTCAAGGAGAGGGAATGAGCCGTAATCCAGCACGCGGGCCCAGTGCGGGTTGGTGAATGTCACATGTCTTCGAAGTTTTGGTTCTAGGACATGCCGGTTTCCTCACGATGTTTTGCTTCACCGTTTTGAGAGCAGTGGTGATGAAATAAATTACACAAAGTAATGCGCCTGGCTGGGTTTGAACCCGTGACCACTCAACAACCGCGGCAACTCGTAAGTCGGAGTCCTTACCACACACACAATTCTTACATAATATCTATTATTACTGTAATATGGAAGTATTATGACATCAACCACTTTTTTTAAAAGAGTATACTACGGCCATTTTAATTTGGCGAGCCTAAACTTTGCGCAGAAGGCTGCGCACGAACGTTCTTTAGGAACAAAATGGTGGCATGAGGCGACGTGCGCGGGGCGGAGGTGTAAGCGACGAGATTGACTCTATGTAAACACAATCGACCCTTTATTCAATCAAATATCGCAATCGATTTCTATCGATTTGGAATTTATTGATTTTTATTTATATGACATATTGAACGAAATAGATTTACGAACATAGTAAATGTTGTCGTTAGTTAACGAGATTTCGAATTTAATAAAAAAATAAAAACTAATAATACTTATTATATTTTCTTGGTTGAAAGATATGATTTAGTTAAATATCAGTTAATTATAAAAGACTACTACAATAACGACTGTTTGAGAATGTTTTAAACCTCCAAATAAAATTTAATAAAATATATTTTTATAATTAGATTTCAATCGATTTGAAAAAAAATCGATTAAACAACACCCTCAGACACGCGTATTGGACATCTCTCTTCGGTAACTTTGTAAAGCTTCGTACTTATTCGGCAATGTTCGGTACGCAGTCATATGTCTCACTCACACGTTAGCTTTGGTGTCGTGTTCGTGTCGCTGTCTCTGTCTTGAGCACAGGCGGTGACAAAAGTTTTCGTTGGTTTTTATTAATACATTGTTAAGTTTTTTGTGTAGTGTTAGGTTTGTTTCTTTAATTCATAAGTTATTTTTGTAGCTTTCTGTCTCAAAGTGTTTTAATATTTATTTTATTTGTACTTGGTCTCTGTATTAGTAATTTTTTATTCGTATTTAGGTTTTAAAAAAATAACGTCAATAACAGTTTTTTTTACGACTGTACATGCGCTAAAGTTCGCAGAGCCTATGTTCACGGTCGCCAAGTTAGGACGGCCGTATTATAACCATGTAGTTTCTTGCCGGTTCTTCTCCATAGGAAACGACCAATTTGGAACCGTGCACTAGCTTCTGACGTTTTATAAGTGCCCATGTAGGCCTATGTGAAATAAAAATATTTGAATTTAATTGTAGAATAGTTGTAGTATATAAAACAATTGCAGTGGTAGCCAAGTGGTAACGACCCCGACTTACGAGTTGTAGGTCGCGGGTTCAAACCCAGCCAGGCGCATTATGTACTTTGTGTAATTTATTTCATCACCACTGCTCTCAAAACGGTGAAGGAAACCATCGTGAGGAAACGGGTATGTTCTAGAACTAAAAATTCGAAGACATGTGACATCCACCAATCCGCACTGGGCCCGCGTGGTGAATTACGGTCCATTCCCTGTCCTAGAGAGGAGGCCTGAGTCCCAGCAGTGGGGACATTGAAATGCTGATTATGCGCTTTAAAAAACAAGTGTTCAGCTCACCCCTCGTGCTCCAAGAAGAGCGCTTTGAGAGCCCCCCGCGACCAGTAGGACATCGCGTAGGACAACAGTTTCATTGACAACGGGTTCACGCGGAGGAAGTTCCCGCAGAACACTACCTGTTAAGGAAAGAAAAATAAAAAATTACATTTCATTTATTACTTCATTATACATCTATCTTCACAGGTTTTTTTATCCTTAATGCGATAAATGTTTTTATCCTAACTAATTAATACTAATTTTTTTTTTTAAATTGATATAAACTTGTTTGACTGCGATCCCACCAGATGGTAAGCAGTGATGCCATCATTGCTGATGAGGCGCACTAGTTTATTAAGAGCCTATTCACTCTAGCCTTGAAGACACCTAAATTATAGTTGGACGGGAAGACCGCAGCAGGCAAATTGTTCCAGTCCTTCGATGTATGCGGTATAAACGACTTCGAGGTTTCAACAAGATATAGGTGGATACTCGCCATACGTCGGTACGTCGGGTTGTTCGAAAAGAGATGGCGGAATCAACTCATGCAATTCCCGAAAATTGCCCTGCGACTCCCGATGGCCAGGGCATTGCCTGCAGACACAACACGTGGCAGCTGTGGGACGAACGTTGTAGGATATTATTCTCACCCTCTCAATGTTCTCGTTGGAGGCACACAGCCTCGCGATGGAGCCGATGTTGTTGGTGATGGTGACGACGGTGGCGCGGGCGAGGTCTGCGCGAGACACCTTGGCGCGCCGCTCCGCCGAACACATCTGGCCGAAGCTGTTACCAAAAATTTTATAAAATTAGTCACATGTATATTGATGAGTATCGCCTCTCATTTAGAACTGGTACAGTGTCCAAGTCCTGGAAGCTTGCTAATGTGCAGTCCGTGCTCGAAAAGGGCAGTGGAGCCGATCCTGGCAACTATCAGCTGATTTCAATAACCTCCATATCCTCTGCAAGATTATGGAGCGTGTATTGAATTCGCGCCTCATGGCATACCTGGAAGGTAGGGACGTGCGAGCAATACAAGTAAATAAGCCTGACTTGATGTGAAAATCTATATCATAGAACACAACAAATAAATTAAATTAATTCGCCTACGCGGTTATGTTTACATCTGTATTCTAATGGTAAGCAAATTAATTATTCATACGAAGAAATGGCTTTTTTATGCCGGAAAAACATCCAATGACTCCGTGATGGCTCTTGGGCGGAGCGAGAGGGCTTTTAGTATCCAAGTCAAAATCATTAACAAATAAAGAAGAGGTTCATCCATCATCTAGTTACGTCTCACCTGCTAGCCACCAGGTCACCAGGCAGTCCGAACCTCGCGTAGTCCCCACCATAGATGTCCCGCACCAGCTTATCTACGGTGGTGTTGTCTCCCGAAGCCGCCAGCGCTATGGCCTCCTCGAAGCTGCTGCAGCCGGTCAGCAAACAGCAGAGCCCGAGGAATGTGCCGCCACCCAAACTGGGAACAGAAGAACTTGGGTTATGGCAAGGAAAAGACAGCATTGCAGACAGGAAACGCCTACTGTACCGTTTTTTTTTTTTTTGAGGGTGAGAAAATCATCAGCTAACTTCTCGCGCTCTTGGCGTCCGGTCCTATTCGCCAGGGTCATGTATTTGCGACTCGGTACTGTTTTTTTTTTCGGTGGGAAAATCATCCAATGACATCCCCCGCTCTTGGGCGGAGCGAGAGGGTGTGTCATACTTTTACTGACTAAATATCCACTCCTGTCCCTTCGTCGCCTATCATACCAGGGCCGATTCTTCCTTTCAGAAGCAGACCCTTGACTCCAGTAGGCTTCCACCCTGCTGGGGCCTCTACGGTTTGCTGTCATCTCCTTGAGGCGCGCGTGGAACACTACGCGCCGTCAACGTCTTGGGCTCGATCGGACGGCGAGTTACTCATTGCTCACCGTCCGCAAGCCCGTGCCTACGGTGGCCGAAAATCGGGATTTTAATCCCGGCGGCTGGGGCGTAAGGGGCGCACTCTCGCGCGTGCACGTGCGGCCTTCTCGCTTCGGACCATGGCCCGTACCAAAGCCCGGCTGGCACTCCGGGTAGGAATCGAACCCACGACCTCCGCCATAGCAGTCAGGGTTACTAACCACTAAACCAACAGGCCAGTCGGATATATCCGACGAATGCGGTTAAAAGGTTGAATAAAATAGTAATAAGTAGTTACCTGGTGCCGCTGACCCGGTAGTAGTCGTCGGGCGCGTTGACGACGAGCACGGAGACGCCGCTGCCGATGTTGACGAGCAGGAACGGGTACGGAGACGAGAAGTCGAAAGGCTTGCGCACGTACTGGCTCAGCGCAGCCTCCGAGTAGGGGGGCTGGGGGGGGGAGGGGGAGGTTCAGTACTCTGTACACTCTTAGGACCTGTGCACACCACGTTTTTTAACCGACTTCTAAAAAAGGAGGAGGTTTTCAATTCGGATAGCGTAGCATAGCATAGTCGGCCTTATAATGTTCCCACTGCTGGGATTCAGGCCTCCTCTCTAGGAGAGGGAATGGGCCGTAATCCACCACGCGAGCCCAGTGCGGGTTGATGGATGTCACATGTCTTCGAATTTTGGTTCTAGGACATGCCGGTTTCCTTACGATGTTTTCCTTCACCGTTTTGAGAGCAGTGGTGATGAAATAAATTATACAAAGTAATGCACCTGACTGGGTTTGAACCCGCAACTTACAACTCGTAAGTTGGGGCCGTTACCACTCGGCCACCACTGCTCAATTCGGATGTTTGTATTATTTTTTAAACACGTCATTGGCGTCTTAGAAACGTGAGTCGACGGCGCTTTTTTTTTATTTTTTTATTGATAGGCTCGCATTTGATCACTATTTCACCTGATGGTAAGCGATGATGTGGCCGACGATAGAGCACGCTTGCCTAGAAGTAACATATTCACTCTTGCCTTAAAGATCTCTAGGTTGTAGCTATCAGGAAACACTAGACTTCAGACAGCAGGAAATTTCACTCCTTTGCTGTACAGTACGGCCGTTTTAATTTGGCGGCCCTGAAGTTTGCGCAGAAGGCTGCGCACGAACGTTTTTTAGGAACAAAATGGTGGCATGAGGCGACGTGCGCGGGGCGGAGGTGTAAGCGACGAGATTGACTCTATGTAAACACAATCGACCCTTTATTCAATCAAATATCGCAATCGATTTCTATCGATTTGGAATTTATTGATTTTTGTTTATATGACATATTGAACGAAATAGATTTACAAACATAGTAAATGTTGTCGTTAGTAAACGAGATTTCGACTTTAATAATAAAAAGACTAATAATATTATACATATTTTCTTGGTTGAAAGATATGATTTAGTTAAATATTAGTTAATTATAAACGACTACTACAATAACGACTGTTTGAGAATATTTTAAACCTCCTTATAAAATTTAATAAAATATATTTTTATAATTAGATTTCAATCGATTTGAAAAATAATCGATTAAACAACACCCTCAGACGCGCATATTGGACATCCCTTTTTCTTTACTCCGTAAAACTTCGTGCATAATCGGCAATGCTCGGGACGCGGTAATGTGTCTCACTCACACGTTAGCATTGGTGTCGTGTTCGTGTCGCTGTCTCTGTCTTGAGCACAGGCGGTGACAAAAGTTTTCGCTGGTTTTTATTAATACATTGTTAAGTTTTTTGTGTAGTGTTAGGTTTGTTTCTTTAATTCATAAGTTATTTTTGTAGCTTTCTGTCTGAAAGTGTTTTAATATTTATTTTATTTGTACTTGGTCCCTATAGTAGTAAAATTTTATTCGTATTTAGGTTTTAAAAAAATAACGTCAATAACAGTTTTTTTTACGACTGTACATGCGCTAAAGTTCGCAGAGCCTATGTTCACGGGCGCCAAGTTAGGACGGCCGTATTATATGCATAATGAATGTGTTCCCAAAACGCTTTGTAAGTATGGGTGGGATGTCCACCATGTACCGATGACGCAACACCGTACGTCTAGTGGTCCGATGATGGAACGGACGTGGTTGAATTAAATTGTGCAATTCCAACGCACACTCCCCGAAATATAGATAGAAAACCGATAGGCCAGCAACTCGGCGTCGATGCTCAAGGCTTTGGAGTTTTGACCTATTAAAGATCTACAAGCTTTTTTTTTAGTTAGGAAATTCATCTAATGACAAATCGCGCTCTTGGGCGGAGCGGGAGATAGTGTCAGATTTTTACTGAAAACTCACTCCTGTTCTTTCGTTGCCTTCGTCCCAGGACCCCGGTTATCGTTTTCACACTACCCATGGCCCCAGTAGGCTTCGAGCCTGCTGGGCCCCTACGATTTGCTGACATCTCCCTGAGGCTCGCGTGGAACAATACGCGCCGTCGACGACTTGGGCTCGGTCCGAATGGTTACCGGACGTTCGGACGGCGGGCTACCCATTGCTCGCTGTCCGCAAGCCCGCGTCTACGGTGGAAAGATCTACAAGCTGCGTCTGACTCGCGTGCGCTTAGCGTCTGTATCGCTACAAACGCTTGTCAAAAGCGCGTTTAAAAAACGTGGTGTGCACAGGCCTTTAGACATACTGCATTTAAAATAGACTACAATATTTAAAGGCAATGAATTTGTATAATATTGTTATTAGAAATAAATTTGTGCGCGATGGTAAATTATTTTCAGTGGGATAATACTGATTTTATTTATATATCCCAAAACTAATCTGTGAACAGCACTCAGGGTTACAATACTGTTTATATGTTTTGTGTAAATGTCCATTTTCATAAAAATAAAATAAAATATGCATGAAGGCAAAAACGACCTCACTTTCAGTTCGGGCGTGTAAACCACCTAGATTACCAACGTGTACCAAACGACGTTTTTCAACACTTATTCGAAAATATTTGGTAAAATTTCATCACAAATATGATTTGTGGATTATTTCCGCGTGAAATACCACGCGCCGTCGACGACTTGGGCTCGGTCCGGACGGTTAGCGGACGACGAGTTACCCATTGCTCGATTCCGGAGGCTGGGACGTGAGGAAGCCCGTTCCCTCACGCGTGCAGCCGCCTCCTTCGCTAGCACTACTGCATCGAAGTGACCGCCTGCCATTCCATTGTGTCCCTGTATTCGTTTAGAAGTTTCGTATACCTCAATACTGACATGGGAGTGCACGGCGCCCTCCACCGGCGGCGCCCAGTAGTAGCACTCCTGCGCGTTCATACCGTCCACGTACAGCACGCCAGCTATCAGCGCGTCCAGCTCGTCCATCTTCGACAGCCGCATGTTTACTTCCTGCAAGGGGAAGGGAGAAAGGTTAGCAAAAAAAATACGGTCATTGGATGGTTTCCACCCTTAAAAAAAAACCCTAATGTAACCCTAGTGATGTAACGAATATTCGCCTTCGCATCCGCGAATATTCGCACATTTTTTGACATTCTCATTCGTATTCACAGGAAACATGCGAATGTTTGGCGAATGTTTATGATAAACAAAAAGGAAATAATATATTGAAGTCACCATTGGCTAGAGTAGCGTGCCATCAAGGGCTATAGTGGTTGGCCAACATGGGTCAAGGTGGCAGGCCATCATGGTATTCAGTGGGAGGCCATCCTAGGCCAGTGATAGCAGAAACTGCGAAAAATTGTCATGTCTCAATGATCTCGGGAGCATTACCTTAATAAAGTCCTCCTCAAACTTGTAGGCGCCGCCGCCGGTGGCGTATATCGTATTGACGAGGTCCGCCATGCCCTTGGAGCGCGCCAGCTGCAGGAAGGCGCCCACCTCCGACGTGGGGAAGCGGATGAAGTGCAGGGTGCCGCGCCGGCCGCGGATGGTCACGTTGTCCATCTGAGAGGAGATAAGGGATAGGTTAATGAAATTAGTTAATCAATAGATATTAGGGGATTTGACTGACTGACATATCAACGCACAGCCGAAACTATAATAATAATATTCCACAACTATCACACAACGCCGTCTAGTCCCAAGCTAAGCAGAGCTTGTGTTATAAGTACTAGACAACTGATGAACATACTTAAATATTTCTAAATACATACATATATTATAGATAAATTACACCCAGACACAGAACAAATGATCGTGCTCATCACACAAACATTTGTCCTGGTTGGGAATCAAACCCACGACCTCCGGCATAGCAGTCAGGGCCACTAACCACTAGATAAGGACTTGGAGCGTGGAATTTTGCACAAGTTTTCCTTTTATAATGTAGGCGAGCACTAAGAGAGGATTTTACAAAATTCCCCCCCTAAAGGGGTAAAACGGGGTGTTTTTATTAATATAAACTAGTTGCTTGACGCTTACATCGAAGGACTGGAACAATTTGCCTGCTACGGTCATTTCGACCGATTATAATTTGGGTGTCTTCAAGGCTAGAGTGAATAGGTATTTAATAAACTAGTGCGTCTCACCATCAATGATTGCATTACTGCTTACCAACAGGTGGGATCGCAGTCAAGCACTAGTTTATATCAATTAAAAAATTAAGTAATTACTGTTTAACGCGGTAACGCGAACGCGATCGCGAAGCGATGCGGCGTAAACAGAACAAACAATTGATACTCTATTGGGGTGGCCTACGTGATCAGCCACACGTGGGTGCGTTGCGGTGACTAACTAAGCGTGGTGGACACGATCAGTTGGTTTGACATTTTCGCGCGAATTCTTGCGGTGCAATTAACTACAAAACCTTCATATAGTACTGCTATATAATCTGCTCTGGTAAGGACCCACCTGCAAATGCACATCGCGCCGACCAGTTTTCCCGTAGGCAGAATTCCTGGTGAGGTACCGGCGTATGTTCTTCAACACCTCGGTTTCCTTGTCCAGCTCGCGCCGGTTCGTCTCGCGAGGTTCGAAGTATACTAGCTTCGTAAGGGTGCCGCCTATGTCCATGCCGAACCAGGGCATTGCTAGAAATGGAGAAAAATTGATGTAAGAGGCAAAAACAGCGTAGGGAATAGTGGATTTTTTGAGGTAGGAAATCATCCAATGGCTGACGCTCGCCAGAGGGCGTGCCAGACCGAGCCCGATCTGAAAACTTTAAATTTGTTGTTACGTCACAAAAAAAATTTACCTTTTCTCGATTCGGATAAATCTTCGAGACTCGATTCGGGAATTGAAGTACATAAGTTAGTTTGTATGGAACCCTCAGCGAGCGAGTCCGACTCGCACTTGCCCAGTTTTTTAATTACTAAAATAAGTTATATTAAAAGTTAAATTCTTGTTACTAACAACATTTATGGACGGTATTGTCTGAATATATAAATGATTTTTATTTAATTTAAATAATCGGCTTTGTAATGTTCCCACTGCTGGGACTCAGGCCTCCTCTCTAGGAGAGGGAATGGGCCGTAATCCACCACACGGGCCCAATGCGGGTTGGTGGATGTCACATGCTTCCGAACGTTTTGAGAGCAGTGGTGATTAAATCATCATCTTCTTGCCCTTGTCCCATCTTATTTGGGGTCGGCGCAACACGTTTTTTTCTTCCATTCTATGCTGTCAAAAGTTAAACAACTATCACTAACTTCCTTTTCTTTCATATCACTGTTCACACAATCCATCCATCTTTTCTTTGGCCTCCCTCTCCCTCTCCACCCATCCACATGTATACTCATAACTCTTTTAGTAACATGTGTTTCATCTCTCCTCTTTACATGACCATACCAAGACAAACGATTCCCCTTCAACTTTTCAGTCACTGGCGCCACTTTTAAACTTCCTCTAATATATTCATTTCTTATTTTATCCATTCTCGTCACACCACACATCCATCTCAACATTCTCATCTCCGCTACATGCAATCTTTTTTCATGCGTCTTTTTCACAGTCCAACATTCTGATCCATACAGTATGACAGGTCTTATCACGGACTTGTAGATTTTACCCTTCAACTTGAGGGGCATCCGTGGGTCACAAATTGTTCCAGTGACCTGTCGCCATTTCATCCATCCTGTATTGATCCGATGTGATACGTCTCGGTCTACCTCGCCATCTCCTTGGATAAGTGGTGATTAAATAAATTACACAAAGTAATGCGCCTGGCTGGCTGGTTTGAACCTACCATCTACAACTTGCAAGTCTGGGCTACCACTACACATTAATAATATTAATAGTGAAGTTAGAACTAAAGAGAATTACTTACGAGGGGCGTCATTATCTGGCGGTGTGGGAGGCGCGTCCTCACACGTTTTCGCGCAGTTCTCTTTACTCATCTTGTGCGTGTAGGGGGCGACTCTGGCTTTGTTTAATAGTTTGGTCCTGAAATGCAGACAAACAGAATTTCTATCACACAACTGACATTTGTTTTGCATTCAGGTTAAATAACACTTTTACATGTTTTTTTTTTGCTTAATATAATAAATGACGTATCCACCCTTACGTTGTTGAAATTCAACGGTCCGGACTAAGCGTTTCGCTTTGTCGTTTATACCGCGTACATCGAAGGACTGGAACAATTTGCCTGCTGCGGTCTTCCCGTCCAACTATAATTTAGGTGTCTTCAAGGCTAGAGTGAATAGGCTCTTAATAAACTAGTGCGCCTCACCATCAATTATTGCATCTCTGCTTACCATCAGATGGGATCGCAGTCAAGCACTGGTTTATATCAATAAATAAAAAAATGTACGTATTTGGATTTCGTCGCTGCAGCCAGCGCTGTGCTCAAGGCTGTTTTCATACGCTCGACAGGTGGGATAGTGGTCGAGTGCAAACCTTATAATAATTAAAAAGGAACAGTGCGTACAGCTAAGGAGTGGAATTCCTTGCCGGAATCTGTGTTTCCTGATGGCTACAACCCGGGAATCTTTAAGTCAAGAGTGTATAGGTTACTTCTAGGTAAACGCGCTCCAGCGTCGACCGCATCGTCGCTTTCCATCAGGTGAGAGAGCAGTCAAGCGCGAACCTACCAAGAATAAAAAAAAAGACTTGCCTGGCTATAGTTCGTGGTATGGTATTGAGCGGCGTGGCGCGGCGCTGCCGGCTGCACGCCGCAAGACACCCCTCACACCGGTGCAAGCGCATCTGTAACAATAGAACAACACAAACGTTAATATTTGAAGAACAAGCAGGTTGATGACCAGAGGCCATAACACGACCTCTTAAAGCGATCCATTTGACGACCTAAACTGAAATGTATATGAAAGGAAAAATGAACAAAATCAGAAGTATGAAAAGGACAAAGTTTGTTATGAAAGTGACTGGCCTGTTGGTCTAGTAGTTAGTGGCACTGACTGCTATGCCGGAGGTTGTGGGTTCGATTCCCACCCAGGACAAATGTTTATGTGATGAGCACGATCATTTGTTCTGTGTCTGGGTGTAATTTATTTATAATATGTATGTATTTAGAAATATATAAGTATGTATATCAGTTGTCTAGTACTCATAACACAAGCTCTGCTTAGCTTGAGACTAGACAGCGTTGTGTGATAGTTGTGGAATATTATATTATTATTATAAAAAGTAGTAGAAGATTGTTAGAAGAAGGCTGATTCTTAGCATAGGAACAGGGATGGAGTTATATGGGGTGTATAGCCCCGTAGTGGGTTTTTAGTCAATAAAAGTCTGGCTAAAATAAATACACAAATACTGACTAAAATTCCAGGGCCCCGGGGATCTCTTTCGCATCACCCATGGCCCTAGTAGGTTTCGACCCTGCTGGGCCACTACACTACGATTGCTGACATCTCCTTGAGGCGCTCGTGGAACAGTACGCGCCGTCGACGATTTGGGCCCGGTTTGAACGGTTACCGGACGGTCCGACGGCGAGCCACCCATTGCTCGCCGTTCACAAGCCTACGCCTACGGTGGCCGGAAATCGACATCAGAATCCCGGCGGCGACGATTGGGGCGTGAGGACCTTTGCCTCACGCGATTGGCCGCCTCCTTTGCTAGCATTACTGCTTCGCAGAAGCGACCGCCTGCCACTCCTCGTCGCTCCGGACCATGGCCTGTACCAAGGCCCGGCGCGAGAGATCGCAGCCACCGATCGCCCCCACGAGGACACGGCGGTGAAAAGGACCCTCTTAAGACCACGAGGCCTTAAACTTAGCCATTTTTAATAAAAAACCATCATCACCTTATCACTCATCTTTCTTAAGGTTACCGTATTAATGTAGAGCCAATCAATGCACAAAGACTTCACACAAAACTTAATTTTAAAACCACTTAGTAACAAATATTTTGCGTATTAATTTGGACACTTTTCAGACCACCTAAATCCCCTAAAGGTTCTTTCGAAAGTGACCGATTTTTGTTACTTAGAGATAGCATAAAGATATTGTATTATCATAAGAAAATGATTCATGATATGTTCTTTATAAGTATTGTTTGATAATAACAATAATGGTTAGATAACTAAGAAATCTACATTAAGAGTTGTTTTTTTTGTTTGTAGATGGTAATTTCTGAAAGTACTGACCCCCTAGCCAACTTACAACCGTTTTGTTTCGATTCTCTTTTCGTTGGTCGCCTCGAGTCGGCCACGCCTCCTATTCTTTTGTTCTAACCACGTGACTGAGCGTTGAGATGACGTCAGAACAAAGGAATCGGAGGCGTGGCAGACTCGAGGCAATCGACGAAAAGAGAATCGAAACGAAACGGTTGTAACTTGGCATGGGAGGGCTAATCAGATTGCAAAAATTTTTTCACCGATAGAAAGCTGCTTTATTCCTGAGTGATATAGGCTATATTTAATATACGCGGGCGAAGCTACGGGCAAAAGCTAGTCATCAATCAAATGATTTCTCTCGCTCTGAGTCACCCGTATTCCTTCAGTTGCCCTTTGCGTTTCCTAGCCGATGACTCTTTCGGAAAAACCCGCTGCCCGTAAAATTTTAGTCAGTAAAAGACTGACATTCCCTTTCGTTCCATCTAGATCGGGAGAAGTTATTTGATGATAAACTACTCAAAAAAATCGGCTAAGTGCGGGTCGGAATCGCGAATGAATGGTACCGTCCGTAGCAAAAAAAACTGAAAAAAATGTCACGCTTGTTGTATAGTACACTTAAATATTTATTTTATTCTGTTACCCTTTGGGTATGGAACCCTAAAAAACTCATTCGCGTTAAGAAAGTAGTGATGTCATCGTCGTCACTTAGCTTAGCCACACCTCTTGACCAATTAGATCATTGAGAAAAAATTAGTAAGCCGTGTTCACATTGACCACTTGATGCCCTTCAGATAGAACGAACGCGTCTTATGTCAATTTTAAAAATAAATACCTCTCCTATTCTTAGAAATAAAAGTTAAAATTCCTACAATTATAATTAAATTTTAAAATAATTACTTAATTGGACGTAGTGTGTAGTAAATATAAAAGCGAAATATCACTCACTGATTAATCACGAAATCTCAGAAACTATAACACCTACAAACTTAAAATTTGGCAAGTAGGTTCCTTATAGGATGTAGACATCCGCGCAGAAAGGATTTTACGAAACTTTACCCCTAAGGGGGTAAAACGGGGGTTGGAAGTTTGTATGGAGAAACCTACTTTTACGCGGGCAAAGCCGCTGGCAGAAGCTAGTAATAGTATAATTTTTACCCCAGTATGAATACGCCTTTACTTTGCAGTAGCATTGATGGACTCACTATTTTCTTACTATGCATTTTAAATAAGAATAGGCTCGACTAATGGGGTGACCAGACGGTTGCAAATTAGCGTTCCAACCAAGGTGACAATGTTAAAATGTTGGTCGTACGAGCGAAAGAGAGTAAGTTGAAGGGGAATCGTTTGTCTTGGTATGGTCATGTAAAGAGGAGAGATGAAACACATGTTACTAAAAGAGTTATGAGTATACATGTGGATGGGTGGAGAGGGAGAGGGAGGCCAAAGAAAAGATGGATGGATTGTGTGAACAGTGATATGAAAGAAAAGGAAGTTAGTGATAGTATGACTTTTGACAGGATAGAATGGAAGAAAAAAACCGTGTTGCGCCGACCCCAAATAAGATGGGACAAGGGCAGGAAGATGATGATGACGAGCGAAAAAGAGTGATAGAGCTATACACCTTAATAGCTCAATCCCTTTAACAGTTCGGTTTAGGTCGTAAAATGGATCACGTTATGAGCTCGTGGTAGAGCCTTAGTGTGTGATTAAGGTAAGGTTAAGCTTTTCAGCATTAGATGGCGTTATCTCAAAATCAGCAAATGTTCTGGAACTATATATAAAAAATATTGAATTCCAATTAATTACTTCTTAAATACCAAAGATAATTTACGAAAATAAATCGAAGTTAGGTCCAGTCATTTTAGCATAACCAGATTTGCAATAGCGTAATACGCAGTTCTGCATATTTTCTCAGAAAATGATTTTCTTTTAGTGCATAGAGCGGATACAAACACGACTTGATGTGTAGGGGTGTCATACTAGACTGAGTGACTTATGACCACTAGGTAATAAGTATCGGATTACGATTTTGTTCGCTATGTCCTGTCTATTGGTAGTATATATTTAATGTCTTTGATTGTAACGGAATTGAATTATATTTTTCAAGTTGTGTGTATTTAGCCATCTACGGTCTTAGTCTGAAATATGTATGTATAAAATTTCATTTATTTAGCAGCCATTAAAATATTGATAGTAAAAGGTCATAGGTTGAAATCCTTTGTTATTCAACAATTATAAAGTTATTTTCATTAATTTGCATGATTCATGGGTGCGATTTGATAAGGGGTTGTTGAACTGAATAATTAACTATTTAAATTAGTGAAGCCCTATGACAAAATACCTATCTAATATGTGACCCTATGTCAATTGACTTTGACGGTTTCGAATAATTATGAAGTACAAAAATTACGTGCGTTGCTTAATTTAATTTGTCATTTAACCCTTTGTTTTGGAAGGAATTTATTAAAAGACTATTTTAGGGTTCCGTACCTCAAAAGGAAAAAACGAAACCCTAATAGGTTCACTTTGTTGTCCGTTCGTCTGTCTGTCTGTCTGTCAAGACCCTTTATCTGGGGAGGTATCGAGTTGAAATTAAAACCATATATTCATGTCTGCAGTCCCTTGAAGCTGTGAAAAAAATCTTAAAATTTGGCATGAAACAAGGTTTCATAGGACAAGTATAGGAAAAAATCTGAAAACTATAAATTTCCAGTAACGTCACAAAAAAACTTTTTGCGATTCGGAAAAATCTTCGTAACTTAATTCGGGAATTGAACTGTTTTCATAGGTAAATTTGTACGGAACCCTTAGTGCACGAGTCCGACTCAAGTGCGAGTCGGACTCGTGCCCTAAGGTTTCCGTACAAATTTACATAGTTGAAAACAGTTCAATTCCCGAATGAAGTCTTGAAGATTTTTCCGAATCGCAATTTTTTTTAATTGTGACCAAACAACAAATTTATAGTTTTCAGATTTATTCCTATACCTGTAGACTATACCTTAAGACCCTGCTTTATGCCAAATTTCAGGATTCTGGGTAAACGGGAAGTACCCTATGAATTTTGATTTCCTCGAGAGTGTCTAAATGTATTTTTTTTGCCACATAAACCGAAGTATCTTTTTTTCTCGTTAACTTATTAGTTTGATTTTTTTACAGCTTCAAGAGTCCTCAGAACTGAGTATATGGTTTCAATTTCAACTCAATACCTCCACGCGTTTCCGAGATAAAGGGTCTTGACAGACGTAATATTTGCTTACAGATTACTCAAAACTCCAGGTGTCATATGGCGAGTCCATTTTTCAGGTAAATACGATAACTCTGGTTTATCGAATGTTTCCTGATTACCAGGTGATAGGAAACCGCGCCTAGAGATTATTATATGATACTATACTATACCTACTTTATGACTATTGTATGACCAGCGTTGTCAGTGATGATGACATATTATGGCACTGAAACGTGGTCGCTCACAATTCTGGGCTCGAAAAACCAGCGGCTTCGCCATAACAATTCTGGGCTCGAAAAGCCAGCGGCTTCGCCATAACAATTCTGGGCTCGAAAAGCCAGCGGCTTCGCCATAACAATTCTGGGATCGAATAGCCAACGGCTTCGCCATAACAATTCTGGGATCGAATAGCCAACGGCTTCGCCATAACAATTCTGGGATCAAATAGCCAACGGCTTCGCCATAACAATTCTGGGATCAAATAGCCAACGGCTTCGCCATACCCCCGTTTAACCAAACGGGGTCTAAAGTTTGTTTTGACAAACTACTTTCACGCGGGTTAATCTGCTGTCAGAAGCCAGTAAGGTTTTTCCAAGAGTACCATCGAATAATCTTCCAAGGGTGATCATTCGACTGGCCTGGTGGTCTAGTGGTTAGTGGCCCTGACTGCTATGCCGGAGGTCGTGGGTTCGATTCCTACCCAGGACAAATGTTTATGTGATGAGCACGATCATTTGTTGTGTCTGGGAGTAATTTTTTTTTTTTTTTTAGTATATATAATCCAGTGCTTGAGTGCGATCCCACCTGATGGTAAGCGGAGATGCAATCATTGACGGTCAGGCGCACTAGTTTATTAAAAGCCTATTCACTGTAGCTTTGAAGACACCTAAATTATAGTTGGACGGGAAGACCGCAGCAGGCAAATTATCTAAATATGTATGTATTTAGAAATATATAAGTATGTATATCAGTTGTCTAGTACTCATAACAAAAGCTCTGCTTAGCTTGGGACTAGACGGCGTTGTATGATAGTTGTGGAATATTTTTATTCGATGGCACTCTTGGAAAAGTGTCAAGTGGATAGTCTTTCCCCATTGTATTATAGTAGGCCATAGTAACAGAATTACGCTAGACGTTTGCCTACGTCACTGTTACGTATGACTAAAACGTACGTGGAATCGTAGCCACGTAATTTCAGCAATGGCATGTTAGGCATTTGGTGCGTCCGCTACCGCATGCATTGCTGCAATTGAAATGAGTAACAGCCCTGGGGCCCAAGTCTGCTATTTTTATAAATTCATAATTCCAACACGATCCCATTGTCATATTGCTAAAAGATCGTAATCTGATAACTCATAATGATCGATCATTGATCGGTCAATGGTCTCGTAATAGAGTTGTGGTAGAATGACAATATCGAGCTTATTAAAAGCAATGATTACAAAATGACGGTCTAATGGCAGGTCACTGATCAAAGGAACTGTCAAAATTTTAGCAGATTACCGCATACGTCAGACATTCATTTGTCAATGGACGAGATTACCACTGTATGCCATTTTTTTCAATGGAGTGTCAGTGGTTGACCATTGGAGTCATAATGACGCCATTATATTAGTAGATTACCAAACTTGTCAAAATCAACAATTATGAAGTCAATGATAGACCATTCTGACACTATTGTAATAGCAGACTTGAGGCCCTGAACTGCGAGACAGTTCGAAACTAAAGAAACACAGGTGGGTTATAGTCAGTGTGCTATACACATTAAATGTAGACCAGCTGAGGTGTGGCTTCGTGGGCACACTCGATCAGTTCCTCAGAACGAGTAGACGTCATTCAAAAGTTGCGGTTGTTTCATTTATAGATTGTGGATACAACTAAATAAACAATCTAACTTTTCTACCGTACACTCTCAATAGGGTTCAGTTGAAAGCCAGCGTCAGGCAACTACCACGAAGTTGTCTGGCATTTTTGCTGAACTGGACCTATTTGGCGCAGGCGCGAGACACACAATGATAGTTATTTTATTTTTTTTATCTTAAGTGTTTACATGTTGTTTCTACATTGTTATTATTTGTGTGCCAAATAAAATATTTTTCTTTTTTTCTTTCTATTTATAGACCAAATCCATAAAAAGTGATTTTAGTGAACACCACAGTCAGTAAGTCTAGACACTCCCTTTCACTCGTCCCCGAACGGAAGGAGTAAAAGATATTCGTATATGTATAATGCTATCTTTGATATACAACTAGAAATCATAAGAATAGGCAGCGTATATTACGTGTATTCAAGGCTAGAGTGAATAGGCTCTTAATAAACTAGTGCGCCTCACTATCAACGATTGCATCACTGCTTACCATCAGGTGGGGTCGCAGTCTATCTTTTGTTCTAGTAACTTTTTTTTAATTGATATAAACTAGTGCTTGACTGCGACCCCACCTGATGGTAAGCAGAGATGCAATCATTGACGGTGAGGCGCACTAGTTCATTAAGAGCTAACTTTGAGGAATACTGGCTGAATGAGATTTGCATACAAAAGCAATTCGATCATTTCACCCTCTTAAAGGTTGTCAAAGTCAAAGTCAAGTTTATTATTTTACGTAGGCCTACATGGGCACTTATAAAACGTCAGCGAAGCTAGTGCACGGTTCCACATTGGTCGTTTCCTATGGAGAAGAACCGGCAAGAAACTCCATAGAACCGGCAAGAAACTCCAGTTGAATTTCCAAAAACTCTTTCTTAGTGTTCACCTGCGTCATAAAGAGGAAACCAGTAGGTAGGCTGTGCGTTGATATGTCAGTCAATCAGTTAATAAACTGGTGCCCCTCACCATCAACGATTGCATCACTGCTTACCATCAAGTGGGATCGCAGTCAAGCACTAATTTTTATTATTAAAAAAAAGTTTCCCCTTTTATATATCTAGATTAATATATCATACTAGCTTCTGCCAGCAGCTTCGCTCGCGTGAAAATAGGTTTATTCGTACAAACTTTTGGACTCCCGTTTCATCCCCTTAGGGAGTATATTTTTGAAAACCCTCTCTTAGTGCTCGCCTACGTCATAAAAGGAAACCTTGTGCAAAATTTGACGCTCCAAGTCCTTGTAATTCCGGTTGAGCGTTGATATGTCAGTCAGTCAGTTTCTCCCTTTATATATATAGATTTAGGGATCTGAGACTCCACCGTAACAGCCAGTTGAAAATGAAGAATAAAAGCAATACTTAGGTGAATTTAAAACAGTCAAAAAAACTACATGGAAACAATGTAATATACGACAAAAAATCTAATAGCACACAAAGTCCATTTGTTTATGACGTCACAGAATGTAAAGTAATGTGATTTTAATGTTGATGAAGCATAAGCACTACTAAATTTTATGTAAACAACTTCAATTCGAGAGGTGCAAGAAAAAAGTTATATCTGCAATTCTGCGATTTATTTTTAAACAATATTTTCTCGGCAGTTTCTCCAGCCCACCTAGCCAAGTTACAATCGTATCGCTCGCGCCGAACGCCTCGAGTAGGCCACGCATCCGATTCCTTTGTTCTGACGTCATCTCAACGCTCAGTCACGTAGTCAGAACAGGGGATGCAACGGGAGTTCAAAAGTTTGTATGAAAAAACCTATTTCCACGCACACTTTTTTTTTTAAATAATAAAAATTAGTGCTTGACTGCGATCCCACTTGATGGTAAGCAGTGATGCAATCGTTGATGGTGAGGGGCACCAGTTTATTAACTGATTGAATGACTTATCAACGCACAGACAAAACTACTGGCTTGCATGGAGAAGGAGGGGAGACCAAAGAAAATATGGATGAACTGTGTGAGGAGTGATATGAAAGAAACGGGAGTTAGTGACAGCGTGATGGGTGACAGGACAGAATGGAAGTACTTGGTAGTTTTGAGAATAGATTGTAGGCTATTTAGATTTACCACCTCCCTAACGTCCTACCCACACCCGCATTTTCCCTTTGATTTTTTATATGGCAGAACAACGTTTGCCGGGTCATCTAGTCTAAGTATATACGGATAATGTCTGCAGCACTAAAGTTGTCGAAAAATAAAAGACCCGTTTGACATCCGTAAAAAGAATACTCGTAATATATTTCATTATATTATTTAACGCGCCGTAATTAATCATTGGATTAGGCATCAATGTCAATGGCGAGTACATCACTCATCTTCGGTTTGCCGACGACATAGTAGTCATGGCTGAGACTTCGGAAGAGCTCAGCACAATGCTAAATGACCTCAGTAGAGCTTCCGAAAGAGTGGGTCTTAAAATGAACATGGACAAAACTAAAGTCATGATAAACCACCACATAGTACCCACTCCTATCAAGGTTGGAGACTCTATACTCGAAGTTGTGGACGATTATGTTTACCTTGGACAGACAGTCCAATTGGGTAGAACTAATTTCGAGAAAGAGGTCAACCGTCGATTCCAACTCGGCTGGGCAGCGTTCGGAAAGCTGCGCGGTATCTTCTCATCCAATATACCACAGTGTCTCAAGACGAAAATCTATGACCAGTGCGTGTTGCCAGTGATGGCATATGGTTCCGAAACGTGGTCGCTCACAATAGGCCTCACCAGAAGGCTCAAAGTCACTCAAAGGGTAATAGAAAGGGTTATGCTCGGAGTTTCCTTGCGTGATCGAATCAGAAATGAAGATATCCGCAGTAGAACCAAGGTTGCCGACATAGCACGAAGAATCGCCAAACTTAAGTGGCAATGGGCAGGGCCCATTGCTCACAGAACAGATGGCCGTTGGGGCCGAAAGGTTCTGGAGTGTCGACCGCGTACCGGAAGACGCAGTGTTGGAAGGCCCCCTACAAGGTGGACCGATGACCTGGTGAAGGTTGCGGGAATCCGATGGATGCAAGACGCACAGGACCGTTTTTACTGTATCTTTCAGTTTCGTTACAAATTACATTCTAGGGTATTTCTCAAATGTCAAAATTTAACTCAAATCACCTTTTATTTTTTAACGAGTTCAGATAGCTATGTGACACACGACCTGTCGCCGATATTGTATAGAATTATATGCTTTTATCGACAAACCCGTGACACAGATAAATACAAGGTGGGGTCAGCAAGTTTCCTTATAAAGATTATAATACAATATCTATCCATGGGAGCAGTAGTGGCCGAGTGGTAACGGCCTTGACTTACGAGTTGTAGGTCGCGGGTTCAAACCCAGCCAGGCGCATTACTTTGTGTAATTTATTTCATCACCACTGCTCTCAAAACGGTGAAGGAAAACATCGTGAGGAAACCGGCATGTCCTAGAACCAAAAATTCGAAGACATGTGACATTCACCAATCCGCACTGGGCCCGCGTGGTGAATTACGGCCCATTCCCTCTCCTAGAGAGGAGGCCTGAGTCCCAACAGTGGGAACATTAAAAGGCTGATTATGCTTATGCTTATGCTTATCAATCCACAATTGTCACATTACAGCGCAGAAGCCTCTTCATATACAGAGAACAAACAAGCATCGATCTGTCCACGACAATTCCTTAACGCCTTGAACTGCTGGATTTTTCAAAAGGAACCACTTAGGGTGCTTTTTCACGAGACGCGATATGCTCCGTTGGACCTCTCGCGCTTCTTAAACTTCTTCTTAAAACTAGTTAAATTCCTTGCATGGCCCAGTATTCGGCCACGGCAGTGCCGTCCGCTGATGCTGTCATTAGGTCCCTACGTGAACAGGTAATAGGGCACGTGATGCAGGATCGAAGGTGGGACATGGTCTGCGGAGAGACGCCGCACAAGCACTGAAAATCAGAACCGTCCGAGAACCCCCTAAGGTCGACTGGTAAAAAATGCCTACGGCATTAAGTCCGCCTTTGTACAGTGTTTCTTACTAGTGCATAAAGTTTTAATAAATAATAAATAAATAAACCCCCATCTGTGGAGATTGTCTTTGCTGCGCCCAACTTGGATGCGGAATCTGTTTAGAGTTATAGTGGATATAGTGAGCAAGATAGTTTTGTAACTACCGTGGCATATCTATATATATAAAAGAAAGTCGTGTTAGTTACACTATTTATAACTCAAGAACTGCTCAACCGATTTTGCTGAAAATTGGTGGGGAGGTAGTTCAGAACCGACGGACGGACATAGGATACATTTTATCGAGTAGGGTAGATTAGGGTAGAGTAGGGTAGAGTTGGGTAGAGTAGGGTAGAATTGGGTAGAGTAGGGTAGAGTAGGGTAGAGTAGGGTAGAGTAGGGTAGAGTTGGGTAGATTAGGGTAGAGTAGGGTAGAGTAGGGTAGAGTAGGGTAGAGTAGGGTAGAGTAGGGTAGAGTTGGGTAGAGTAGGGTAGAGTAGTAGAATATAGACGGGAGCGAAGCCGCGGGCAAAAGCTAGTAGTATGATATTTATAAAAAAGCAAAATTATCACACAAATACACTAGTATCATTTTTTTAGTTTAAGTTAGGGTTATATTTATATAGGTTTATGTATATGTTATATTTTATTTGCCAGCTGAAAATCAGTGCTGGGTGTCTGACGCCCAACAATTGCTGAGTTGGTGACCCTTTCGGTTCGGGCACGCTCAGCGCAACTATATTGTAAATCTGTACTTTTTTTTGTGTTGTTGCCTATTGTATTGCCTGCATCGAATAAATACTATTCTATTCGCGCAGGGCCCTGGTTCAGGCCATGGTCCGGAGCAAGAGGGAATGAGATGCGTCGCAACCTTCTACGAAGCAGTAATGCTAGCGAAGAAGGTGGCCGCAAGAGTGAGAGAACGTATATCCGCAGGCCTAAGCCGCCAAGACAGGAGATGCCCCGGGCGTCGGGAATCTGCAGAGCGATCTCCGGTCACATATCGCACCCCCGGTGCGACACTGTCACTCATGCAAAAATGTAGTTTTTCAGGAGAAGCATTTAAAACTTTGACAGTTCACAAAACAATGACTTAAGAATATATAGATGAGATGAACAGCTTATACTACAACGTCAACTTCCCTTAGACTTTAACTTACGTTATCGCACCAAGTAAAGGGGTGCTTGAGGATCATTTTCAGATATTTAACTCATTTTTGCATATTTTGCAAAAGTGACAGTGTCGCACCGGGGGTGCGTATGTACTTTGAACGTGCTCATTCTGCTAACTGGGGCCAAAGGCCTATTGTTCTAAAATATGGCAATGATTGCTTGTTCCATTCGCGCCGCTTCGATTCGCGATCGCATTCATAATTGCGTTCACCTATGTAGATCACCACGTTAGCCGTCAATTTTGAGTTGTGAGTGACCCTTAGCCTAAATTTTTATATATTATAATTAATTGAGATATTATTAAAATAAAATGGTTATGAGAATAGCGAGATGTATAAATTAATAAAAAATATTGTCATTGACAAGGTCAAGGATGAGTAGTGACATTGACTGCCGGAAGTCATATTTATACCGTAAAACGACAAAATATAATACAAAAAATTAACTCTTCTTTTTGGAAATTTTTGTACATTCTAAACCTTAATATAGTTTGTTCAGAAACAGTAACTGAATCGATTCCAAAATTTTTTCCGTTGCCAATAAGGCTGTGATGATTCTAATGACTTCCTTTTCACGTGTTTTTGAAAGTAGAACAAAAAATTGTTCACTTTAATTTTCTATACTTAACAGAATTTTTACGTGAGAAGATGTCGTTAGTATTATGTTATTACCCATTATAATAATTATTAGCCACTGTTTGAAGTTATTGTGTATTTATTTGAATATTTTTTTAATATTTAGATTATATAAAAAAAAAATTGTTAAATTGGTATCTTGAAGGGAATAGGTACTAATTAAAATGATGATAAAAACATACTACGTTTAGGTACGATATTTTTTTTAAATAATTTTAATTTCAAGGCTGGTTTAGGAGTAAACAGCTACTGGAACTGTAGTTTTTTGTTTGTGTAAATTGTGACTAGGAAATCCAATCTCGCATCAAGGCGGTCACCTCCTTCTGCGAAGCAGTAATGTTAATAAAAGAGGAGGCCGCACGTGCCTGCCGCCGGGATCCCGATCCCGATTTTCGGCCATCGTAGGGGCGGGCTTGCGGACGGTCACCGAGCCCAAGTCGTCGATGGCGCGTACTGTTCCACGAGCGCCTCAAGGAGATGTCAGCAAACCGTGGAGGCCCAGCAGGGTCGAAGCCTACTGAGGCCAAGGGTCTGACACAAAAGAGCCGGGATGATTTTCCCGCCAAAAAAAAAAACGCGCGTCAAAATTGCGATCCCGCAAGCACGCGGGACTTGCGGGATCGTACATTGCTCGTAGTCATTGGCTGTTAGTCAGGTGTCACGATCGCGGCGGCTGTGGCGTAAGGATATCCGTTCCATCACGCGTGCGGCCATCTTCTTTGCTAACATTAGTGCTTTGCAAGAGGCGACCGCTTTTCACTCCCTCTCGTTTCGGACCATGGCCTGAACCAGGGCCAGGATCGGTTTTTTGTATATGACTACATAAAACAAAAAAAAATTAATAAAGAAACTCGTTGTGACACGTTTGTGTACCGCCACCGCCCCCCCCCCCGCTTTTTTTCCGATGTGTCCACTCATCCACGCGCCCCACCCCCGCGCTCCTCGCTGTATTCTTCCGTTTACGAGTTCTGATATAAATTCTGCGGAAGCAGAAGCAGAAACGGAAGTGAATAAGCTTGCGGAACTTCTGCAGAGGCGGAAGAAGATTTCTGTTGCAACACTAATATAGAATAGTCACGAATTCCATGTCAAATTGTTACATCGCTTACTTAGAAATGAGGCTGTGCTGTCTAATGAATACATAGTCAAAAATCTACTATATAAAAATAAGTCGGGTTTTCCTTCCTGACGCTATAACTCCAGAACGCACGAACCGATTTCCAAGGTTTTGCATTCGTTGGAAAGGTCTCGGGCTCCGTGAGGTTTATAGCAAAAAAAAATTTATTTCTTCTTCTTTTAATAATTTTAATTTCATAAAAGTTCGCCGGGTTTGCTGGTAAATAATAAAATAAATATATTTTTAAGGGGGGATCCCCCTTAAAAATATATTTATTTTATTAACCCCCGACGCTAAAGAGTGGTGTTATAAGTATGACGTGTCTGTGTGTCTGTCCGTGGCATCGTAGCTCCCAAACGAATGGACCGCTTTTGATGCGTTTTTTTTTTGTTTGATAGCTGACCTAATCGAGATGGTTCTTAGCTAGTTCCCCGACTAAGTGACGCTCATTTTTAAAATATTTATAGATTCTGCTAATGAAGCTGAAAGAGTAATTTATTAACTTTCTTTTTATGTCGGGGGTTTTTTAAAATTTTATTTTTTAGTATGTATTTATTGTTATACCGCGGCAATAGAAAAAAATCATCTGTAAAAATTTCAACTGTCTTGCTATCTCGGTTTATGAGATACAGCCTGGAGACAAACGGACAGCGGAGTCTTAGTAACAGGGTCCCGTTTTACTCTTTAGTTACGGAACCCTAAAAACTGACTGTACCCGGAAAACATTACTTGTCAACGCTATAGCATTAGGTACATGTCAACACTTCATATTAACTATAAAAGATAAACATAATAAGTAAATAAATTATATACACGTGACCGTTTGTGATGCTATCAGTATAAAGATTGACTCCGCAGTCTTCTTTACGATCTTGAAATTGACCCTCAGGACCTTACCATGCCATGATGTGTAAAAATGTCAGGCATGCGAGCGAGCGCGTGAGGCAACGGTCCTTACGCTCGAACCGGCGCCGCCGGGATTCCGATCCCGATTTCCGCCCACCGTAGGCGCGGGCTTGCGGACGGCGAGCAATGGGTGGCTCGCCGTCCGACCGTCCGGTAACCGGACCGAGCCCAAATCGTGGACGGCGCGTACTGTTCCACGCGCGCCTCAAGGAGATGTCAGCAAATCGTAGGGGCCCAGCAGGGTCGAAGCCTACTGGGGTCACGGGTAGTGTGAAAGCGAAACCCGGGGCCCTGGGACGAAGGCAACGAAGGAACAGGCGTGGGTTTTTAGTCAGTAAGAGTCTGACACTATCTCCCGCTCCACCCAAGAGTGGGATTTGTCATAAGATGATTTTCCCACCCAATAAAAAAAAAACACGCGAGCGAGAAGTTCACTCTCAATTTTTTTAGGTGGGAAAATCATCTAATGACAAATCCCGCTCTTGGGCGAATCGGGAGATAGTGTCAGACTTTTACTGACTAAAAAACCACTACTGTTCCTTCTTTGCCTTCATCCCGGGACCCCGGGCTTCGCTTTCACACTAGCCGTGGCCCCAGTAGGCTTCGACTCTGCTGGACCCTTACAGTCGCTGACATCTCCATGAAGCGCGTGTGGAACAGTGCGCACCGTCGACGACTTGGGCTCGGTCCGGACGGTTACCGGACGGTCGGACGGCGAGCCACCCATTACTCGCCGTCCGCAAGCCCTACGGTGGCCGGAAATCGGGATCGGAATCCCGGCGGCGGTTAGGGCAGTAAGTTCACTCGCAATAAGGTTCAGTTCAAACCCAGCGTCAGGTAACTACCACTGATTGCCATGTAGTTGTCTGGCATTTTTGCTGAACTGGACCTATTTGGCGTAGCCGTGAGACACACATTGTGTCAGTGTATTTTTTTTTGTTGTCTTAAATTTTGTTTTTACAGTGTATCTGTATAAAGATGTACTCCGTAGACTTCTTTGCGATCTTGAAATTGACCGCCAGGGTCTTACCATGACGTGGAAAAATGTCATTCATGCCAGCGAGAAAGCCCTCTTTATAAGGTAATGTGTAAGGTCCCTACCTTACACATAATAATAATAATAAATAAATAACTGCCGTTCACTCTCAATAAGGTTCAGTTGAAAACCAGCGCAGTTAATTGTCTGGCATTTTTGCGTACAACTGAAAACCTCTACAGATTTATTATATGTATAGGTTTACTTTGATTAGGTTTGACTGACTGTAAATTCAAGTTGTTGGTATTCGTTCGAAATTGAAAATAAATATGATTTCAAAAAATACAAGTGGTATTAGTTTTTGGTATTAGGACGGAATAAATTCGCGTGTGCGCGCAAAAACATAAAAAAAAAACAAACAACCAAAGTGATACCACCTAGAGGTTGTTACGTCAGGAGTGAATAGGTTACTTCTAGGCAAGGTGAGATAATGGTCAAGCGCGACTCAATCCATAGCTACACATTAATAAAATTAATAATAATATAATATTCCACAACCTTCAAACAGCGCCATCTAGTCCCAAACTAAGCAGAGCTTGTAGTACGTGTGCTAGACAACTGATAAACATACTTATAAATTTATAAATACATACATATTATAGATAAATTACACCCAGACACAGAACAAATGATCGTGCTCATCACATAATCATTTGTCTTGGGTGAGAATCGAACCCACAACCTCCGGCATAGCAGGTCACTAACCACTAGACCAACAGGCCAGGCAAATTGTACCTACTCTATTATATGAAAATAACATTTTTTTACTAAGTATTCGATATCTATAACAAAAACGCATTTTTTGAAATTCTTCTGTCTGTTTGTTTCAACTAATCTCTGAAACGGCTGGTCTGATTTTGATGGGACTTTCACTAACGGATAGCTGATGTTACAAGGTAACTAAGGCTACTTTTCAATGTATCTCAGGAACGGGATTTCAAATTAAAGTGTAGCTACGTCTTAGAATTCAATTCAATACAAACGCTACAATGTCAATTCATACGCTGTTTCCACCATAAAACCCTGGAATGTGCTTCCCCTTGACATCAAAAAAGCTGAAAGTAAATTTTCCTTTAAGCGTAAAATTCGGAACTACTACTTGAAGTCCTCTCCACTTTAGTTTGGTCTTCGTCAGAATTATTATTAAGTTCTCTTATGATTTGTTATTTTTCTTAGTATTTATTAATTTATAATATTAGCATATACATGTATTTTGTTATTATAAATAGCTTATTTTTTATTTTATTTTTTTCTGTTTGAAGTATCTGTTATTTATTTATTGTGCACACCTACTACAGTGTTGTCTTTTTGAACCCAAAGGTTGACGAATGTCTTGTTGCATTAAGTCCGCCTATGTACCACTACTGTACATGAAGTTTAAATAAATTAACGGTTGAACCAAATTCGACGGGATTTTCACGGGGATATAATGTTGTAGTGAGAAACTAAAGCTCGTTTTTATCTTCCCGCGGGAATAGACTTTCTTTCCGGGAAGGTGGGACAAAGACAAAGAAGAGTAATATTTTTTTTTTACGCTCGAACGACGGATTTCGATGAAACTTGGTCCACGGGTAGACTATGTTCTAGAATAGCATATATGATATTGGGATAATTTCTTACTTTTACACGGGTGATTGGCAGATTATAGCAAGTGAGAGGGGCAATTGGAAGAAACTGGAGGAGGCCTTCACCTATATCCCAAAGAACGTACTAACTTAGATTATAAGAGAAAAAAATACTAAAACAAATTAGAAATAAAATATTATTTAGATTTAAAATGTTATGTTAAAGGTAATAGGAAATGAAGGCGTTTTTATTTTATTACGCGCCAAAGCCGCGGGTAAGAGCTAGTATAAATAAATAAAAAAACACTTACTTGATGAATAGTAATAACACCAGCCTGTTCAGTCATTTTAAATTTAAAATAAAACTATCCGAACTAAACAACACAATTACAACACTAATATCACAGGTTGAATAAATAAATAAATAATTTAGTCTATTTAGATAATCACAACATTTTTAACTAATCATCCTCTATGTCTAAATCCCATAGATTCGCAATACCACTCAACAATCTTCTAATAACCGAATCAACAATTGTATTTAAAAATATGCAATAGTAGAATAATATCCACCAACATTCGATGACAATACGTAAATCTGCCGCGGACATTTACACAGCACGTTTCAACCGCGCGGCGGTCATGCACTGAATGAGGTATTTACTGTCCGGAATTCGTATTTGGAATCTGCGCGCGCGCCGATAAGCGGCTATCAAAGCGACGGAGTGACGATCATGAATACGTATCGGGGTTGTGCATTGGGTCAGCGTGCAGCATGATGGTATACGAAGACTGTTTATCGATGCTTGTATTATTATTTTTATTTAGCCTTTTTTTTATTAAGTCACCCGCCTCCATGCATGTGAAATTCGAGACCTGTCAAGTACCAATGTGAATTTTTCAATTCATAATCATGTTCTTTTCCTAGTTTATCCAAGTTATTACTGACACTCCTGCCTCGTCCCTCCAGCCCCCCTAGCCAAGTTACAACCGTTTCGTTTCTATTCTCTTTTAGTTGATCGCCTCGAGTCGGCCACGCCTCTTATTCCTTTGTTCTGACCACGTGACTGAACCGACTCGAGGCGATCGACGAAAAGAGAATCGAAACGAAACGGTTGTAACTTGACTAGGGGGGCAGGTCAATTCAAACACATAAAGCTGAAGGTCTCGGTTATCATTCGTAAATATTTAAGAGTCGTTACAGGTAGATATATGGCTCTAAAACGTGAGCACTCATAACGGACCTCATCAGAAGGCTTAACGTCAACCAAAGCGCAATGGAACTGGCTCGGAGTTTCCTTGCGTGATCGCATCAGAAATTAAGATATAGAAGCAAGATCACCGACACAGCCCGAAGAATCGCCTACCTTAAGTGGCAGTGGGCGGGGTACATAGCTCGCAGAACATTCGGTCGATGAGGCTGAAAGCTTCTGGAGTAGAGAACACGTACCGGAAGACGCCAACCGAAAGCCTCTCACAAGGTGGCCCGATGACCTGGTGAGGGTCGCGGCAATCCGATGGATTTCGAGACGTACCAGACAAGTTGTTGTAGCGATATTTGGGGAGGTTTATGTCCAAATTGGACGTCTTTCGGCTGAAATGATGAACTTCTCCAAAATCAGATGGCATAAGAGCTTATCAACTGTTGCAATTGAGGACGGAATGAAACTGTATGTAGATGATGATAAAAATTGTCAATCAGATCAAAGACTTTCGTTTCATTATGATCTTCATCGTCATCATAATCATTAAACTGTCGTGGGAATTCGACGCACAGGACCGTTCGCCGTAAACACTTGGGGAAGGCCTACAGTATCCAACAGTGGACGTCTTTCAGCTGAAATGATGGTGATGACGATGATGGGTTATAATTTACGTACGTACGAAACCGCGGCCAGAAGTTAGTGATAATATAAATTAAATACACTTCATTAATCGGTAGCATCGCCCTACAGTACAGTAACCAAGACGTCACAGCCGGGGTCACAGGTTCAACTTCTGATTTATTCAAACTGTACTCGCTTTACCTACATAATTATTTGTCAGCTTAGAAATGTTTATTTAAATGAATGAACTTATTGAGACATTTTTCGGATGGGTAAACATCATTATCATCATCTTCCTGCCCTTGTCCCGTGTTATTTGGGGTCGGCGCAACACGTTTTTTTCTTCCACTCTTCTGTCACTCGTCATGCTATCAATAACTTCCATCTTTTCTTTGGTCTCCCTCTCCATCCATCCACATGTAAACTCATAACTCTTTTAGTAACATGCGTCTCATCCCTCCTCTTCACATGACCATGCCAAGACAAACGATTCCCTTTCAACTTTTCAGTCACTGGCGCCACTTTCAAACTTCCCCTAATATATTCATTTCTCACTTTATCCATTCTCGTCACACCACACATCCATCTCAACATTTTCATCTCCGCTACATGCAATCTTTTTTCATCCGTCTTTTTCACAGCCCAACATTCTGATCCATACAGTATGACAGGCCTTATCACGGACTTGTAGATTTTACCCTTCAACTTGAGGGGCATCCGTGGGTCACAAGTTGTTCCCGTGACCTGTCGCCATTTCATCCATCCTGTTATAGTCAGTGAGCTATACACATTAAATGTAGACCAGATGAGGTGTGGCGTCGTGCGTCTTTTTCACAGCCCAACATTCTGATCCATACAGTATGACAGGTCTTATCACGGACATGGGTAAACATTACAAAAAAACGTACAGTGCCCTTCGCGTGCAGTATAATAATGCTTTCAGGGTGTTGATGGGGTCGCCTCGCTTCTGTAGCGCATCAGGGATGTTTGCGGAAATGCGAGTTGATTGCTTTTATGCATTAATAATAATAATAATTCGTTTATTTTCTCACCACAGTATCACAGCAATTACAAAACTAAGACAATGACAATAATTGGGTTCATACTGTGGAAGACTGGTGCCTAAGGTAGGCTTTTGGCCTGTATTTCAGAGGTCTTCCCCTCTTTTATTAATGGGTTTTATACAATGTTGCATCTTCATTAATCTCTCTCAGACATATTCTATACAATTTTTGTAAATATTGTGCTTTGTTGTTTGTGTGTGTTTTGTGTATATATGCATGTGTGTGTGTGTATTTGTGTGCATGTGTATGTATGTTCGTTCATTTGCGTGGTACCACTACTCCGGAATATAAAATATTTCTTCTGTCTCAGTATAATTAAGCTGTTGAAGCATTAATGCGTAAAAGATGTGCATCCCTGGTGCGCCGGGTGCGAGCCAGTCCCAGCAGCATCTTGGGCATGATTGCTGACAGACTGGACTGCTGTAATCTAAATCGTTGCTCCAGTATTTCTGCTGGTGCTGAAGCAATGATTATTGTGAGTGCGTATGTAGTTTTTTTTTAGTTGTATTTGTGTCACTAACATAGTTCTAAGTTTGTTTTGTTTTTACTAAAACTAAATGAGTCTTGTTGCTCGAAATAAAGAATATTATTATTTCCTTTATTAGTTTAATATACATATAAATTACATTTTTAAATATTTTTTTAAAAACAAAGCTCATAAAAAAAAAATAATATTATTATTATTATTATTAAATCGTATAGGATATACAAGGCTTTTCACACAGCCAGAGACAGGAATATATAAAGCATAGCATAGCATAGTTAGCCTTATAATGTTCCCACTGCTGGGACTCAGGCCTCCTCTTTAGGAGAGGGAATGGGCCGTTATCTACTACGCGGGCCCAGTGCGGGTTGGTGGATGTCACATGTCTTCGAATTTTTGGTTCTAGGACATGCCGGTTTCCTCACGATGTTTCCCTTCACCGTTTTGAGAGCAGTGGTGATGAAATAAATTACACAAAGTAATGCGCCTGGTCGGGTTTGAACCCGCAACCTACAACTCGTACGTCGGGGCCGCTACCACTCAGCTAGATGAAGGACCATAATAAAAATGAAAGGGACACAACCCTCAGCATTGAAGAATACGACGCAAGGAGGAAAGGAGGAATCGCGCTGTGGGTGGAGCGAGAGGGAGTGTCAGTGGAATTACCTGCAGGAGTCTGTTTCCTGATAGCTACAACACAGAGGTCTTTAAGTCAAGAGTGAATATGTTACTTCTAGGCAAGCGTGCTCCATCCATCATCATCTTCCTGCCCTTGTCCCATCTTATTTGGGGTCGGCGCAACACGTTTTTTTCTTCAATTCCATCCTGTCAACCGTCATGCTATCACTAACTTCCTTTTCTTTCATATCATTCTTCACACAATCCATCCATCTTTTCTTTGGTCTCCCTCTCCCTCTCCATCCATCCACATGTATACTCATAACTCTTTTGGTAACAAGCGTGCTCCATCCGTCGACCACATTATCGCTTGCGTGAGATAGTGGTCAAACTCGACCCTATCAATATAAAAAAAGCAATTAATCATTATATTAGAGTATGCACCTTAAAATGACCTTGATTAAAATGAAGACAGCTTATCGTAACTAGCCGTAGACCAACCCAAACGAGTTTGACCTACTCCGACATTTATAATATTAATAAATTTTGTCAAATTGTGATAGGTGTATAATTTATGGCGAATTATTTATCTATGTATATAAAAGGAGAAACTGACTGACTGACATATCAACGCACAGCCGAAACTACTGGGACTAGGAGCGTGAAATTTTGCACGATGTCGTAGGAGAGCAGTGAGAGAGGATATTTAAAAGTTTACCCTCTTAGGAGAGGAACGGGTATCCAAATTTAGTATGAAGAAATCTATTTTCATGTGGAAGTCTACCCATGGCCCCAGTAGGCTTCGCTCCTGCTGGCCTCCACTGTTTTACTGATATCTCTTTAAGGCGCGCGTGGAACACTAGACGCTGTCGACGATTCGGGCTTATTCTGGACGGTTACCGGACGGACAGACGGCGAGCTACTCATTGCTTATCGTCCACAAACCCACACCTACGGTAGTTGGATATCAGGGTCGGAACCCCGGCGGCTGGGAAGTGAGGAAGTTCGTTCTCTCACGCGTGCGACCGCCTCGTTCGCTAGCATTACTGCTTCGTAGAACGCGACCGCGTGCCATTCCTCTTCGCTCCGGGCACAATTTGCATAAAGTTAATTGAGTTGCCTATTCAAAATCGCAGTCGCCATTTTGTTTGCCATGAACCCTATGGTAAACAAACAAACAGGCAATAAACTTGAACATTCGCAGTGGCGAGGCTCGCATAATATAATATCTGCGTCAAATATATCATTAGCATTAATCAGAAATTCAATGTCACACTGTTGCGTCGATTGAGCAACACTTTATGATACAACAGTTAGTGACATTCCTGCTTTTATAATAGATACTAGCGTTATGCCCGCGACTTTGTTCGCGAGCATCATCATCATCATCATCTTCGTCAGGCGATCACCTCCTTCTGCGAAGCTGTAATGCTAGCAAAGGAGGCAGCCGCACGCGCACGCTCGAGGGAACGGCCCTCACGCCCCCAATTTCGGCCACAACAGGCGCGGGCTTGCGGACGGTGAACAATGGGTAGCTCACCGAGCGAACGTCCGATAATCGTCCGGAACGAGCCCAAGTCGTCGACGGTGCGTTTTGTTTCACGTGCGCCTCAAGGAGTTGTCAGCAAACCGTAGGAGCCAAGCAGGGTCGAATCCTACTGGGGCCATGGGTTCGCTTCTGAAAGAAAAACCCGGCCCTGGTATGAAAGGCAACGAAGGAACTAGGAGTGGGTTTTAGTTAGTAAAAGTCTGACACAAAAGGACGGGAGAAGTCATTGGATAATTTACAATCTAAAAAAAAATGGTCCTCTTCCTGCCCTTGTTCCGTGTTATTTAGGGTCTAAACTACTTGACTGTGATCCCACCTGATGGTAACCAGTGATGCAATCATTGATGATGAGGCGCACTAGTTTATTAAGAACCTATTCATTCTAGCCTTGAAGACACCTAAATTATAAACGGACGGGAAGATCGCAGCAGGCGAATTGTTCCAGTCCTTCGATGACGCGGTACAAACGGGGCGAATCGCTTAGGACCGTAGAGGTGTTAACAATGTAAGGGTGGATAGTCGATAGGAGTTCCAGACAGCCCACTGTACAGAGCCTGCATTGAGGAGGACGAGACAGCAGCGCATCTGCTTCTAAGCTGCCCAGTTTTCGCTGGATACAGGCCAAAATACTTCGGAAACCCAGGTAACCTCCGCGAAATGGTCAGTAACACCAAGGCACTGCTGGCCTTCCTTGAGAAGCTGGGGTGAATGGAATGACGTATTTGTTCCACCCGTATGTAAAATACGCGCTTTAGTCGTGGAGGTGCTGACACCAGCCCGAAATACTACTACTACTAAGAGTGGATACTCGCCGATGATTTATAGAAAGTTACAAGTTTATTAACTAAGAGATAAGAATCCTCCATACCATCTTTAAGTCCAACCGGATATATCTGATTCAACATCATCATTTCAACTGAAAGACGTCCACTGTTGAACATAGACCACAACCCACGTGTCGCCACAACCATTCTCAACTCACCAGAACATTAGAAGACCTTCCAACGTTTTCCGGAACGCGGTCGCCGTTCCAGAACCTTTCGGCTACAACGACCATTCTGGAAGTGAAGTGCCCTGCCCACTGCCACTTAAGTTTGGCGTTTCTTTGGGGTATGTCACTAACCATGGGTCTTTTGCATGAAGATATCCTTAATGTTTTGAGGGATTTTTTTTTCTTCTTCAATGTTTAAGGATTTGTTATTAGGGTATTATTGTTTTTATTAAATTTATTTTTTTAGTTTGTAAGTTTCTACTGTACAACGCCTTGGACATCCTCTGTAACGTTGTACAAGTGCTTGTAAATAAATAAATTCCTGAAGTGACCACGCAAGGAATCAGGTACCTGAGTACCGTTCATGTACTTCACGCCGGAACAGCTGCTCAAACTTTATTAAGCACAAGTTCGATCGTGTATGGAGTACACGAAGTTAAGGAAGAAGAAGAAGAAGCCTTACTAGCTTGCTGTGCTTAAGTCAATTGAGAAACGAGTCATGACGACCATTGGAAATGTTAGACTCGTCGAGTCGAGACTTCATTCTTGAACAATGACGCCGAATTGCTAGCCTGTCGTTTTTGTACCGGGTGTTTTTCAGGAAGTGTGCGTCGGAATTGCATATAACTTAATTCCGCCCGCGCCCGTTCCATCATCGGATCACTAGGCGTACGGCGATGTACTTGTTTTTTTTTATAAATTTATAAACATTGCAAGAGATACTATTCCCCATTTTGTATTGTTGTTTTCGAAATGTTTTATTTTTATTTTATTTGTTTATTTCAACAGAGACTATGATAATTTATTATCTTTTGTATTTGGAAACAATAGCATTGTATAATGCCCTTTTTTTTCAAGTTTTGTGAATGTAAAGTACCATGGAGCATTTTTAGCATTTTTTGAGCTAAACTAGAGTTTGCCATGCTCACTCAAATGTCTCGCTGATGGTGGCGCGTGTTATTGGGTCATTCTGTTCACTTCAAAATGGTTTAGCTGAGTGGGGCTGATGCAAGCGTCATGCTCGTGAACGGGTGCCGTCAGTTGAGACTGGTCATCTCTTAGCTGCCATTGGCTTAATTTCTATTTTGTAATTCTTTTTTTTTAATTATTATTACTTATCTACATTGTGCTCACATATTAAAAGCGACAAGAAATATATAACCAAGATTTATGTAACTCATAATATGATTTAAAAGAGTGTCCATGGAGTTTCTTGCACGTTCTTCTCCATAGAGAGCTACGCTTTGGAACATGCAATTTAGCTTCGTTTGTTTTTTTTTTTTGACTGACCGACATTTTGACAATTCAAAAGTGCCTGTGATTGGTCTATTTTAAATAAACTTTTCTGATTTCTGCACTACCGGTACATGGTGGACATCAAGCCCATACGCACTGATCATTTTGAGAAGGGAGTAGAAGGAATGGATTTCCCTGCCGTGTGTTTCCTAATAACAACCTGGTGTCTTCAGTCAAGAGTAAATACTTGAATAGGTTACTTCCAGGCAATCGTGCTCCATTGTCGACCACATCACCGCTTTCCATCAGGCGAGATAGGGTGTAAGGTCAGATAGGGTCTTATCTATAAAAGTCCAGCTGGATATATCTGGATACCAATTTGACATCTCTTTGAGGAGCGCGTGGAACACTACGCGCTGTTAACGACTTGGATTGGTCCAGTCGATAACCGGACGGCGAGCTACCTATTGCTCGTCGTCCGCAAGCCCGCGTCTACTGTGGCTGGTAGTCGGGGTTGGGATGTCGGCGGCTGCGGCGTGAGGATGTTCGTTCCCTCAGGCGTGCCACTTCCTCCTACGCTAACATTACTACTTCGCAGAAGTAGGCGACCGCCTGCCATTCCCCCTCGCTCCGGACCGTAGCCTGAACTAGGGCCCGGCGCGAGAGGACGCTGCCGCCGATTACTGCCACGAAAACTCGGCGGTGCTCCGCCCAAGCGGGGCACACCTCGGCAGATATTAAGCTGTGACATCACAGATGGACGCCATTAAATTACATCACTATTGTCATGATTTTGATGTTTGGATACCCCCTGTATCGATAACAATTTTATTAGCACTTTTGTTAAGTACAAATATAATTATCTTGAAGTAAATTTACCCATGGTTTTGTTATAATCAGTAAGACTAGCTATGCTCGCGGAATCGCTCAAGATTTTATTTATTTTAACTTCATGTACAGTAGTGGTACATAGGCGGACTTAATGCAACAAGGCATTGTCTACCAGTCAACCTATTGGTTAAAAAAGACAACACTGTGGTAGGTGTGCAAAATAAATAAATAATAGATCTATATTTAAAAAAATAGAATGTAGTATCATTGAAATATTGTATGGATCAGAATATTGGACTGTGAAAAAGACGGATGAAAAAAGATTGCATGTAGCTGAGATGAGAATGTTGAGATGGATGTGTGGTGTGACGAGAATGGATAAAGTGAGAAATGAATATATATTAGAGGAAGTTTGAAAGTGGCGCCAGTGACTGAAATGTTGAAGGGGAATCGTTTGTCTTGGTATGCTCATGTGAAGATGAGGGATGAAACACATGTTACTAAAAGGGTTATGAGTATACATGTGGATGGGTGGAGAGGGAAAGGGAGGCCAAAGAAAAGATGGACGGATTGTGTGAACAGTGATATGAAAGAAAAGGAAGTTAGTGATAGTAGAACGGTAGAATGGAAGAAAAAAAACGTGTTGCGCCGACCCCAAATAAGATGGCACAAGGTCAGGAAGATGAAATCTATATATATAAAATCAATGCCACTTTTCGTTGTAATTTTATAACTCAAGAACGGGCTCACCTATCCAAACCAAATGTTTAGGCTTTGTTCGGACTATTTAGTAGATGGTTTATGTGAAGTTTGCACAAAATCGGTCGAGCGGTTCTTCATTTATCACATTATTAGGCGGTACGAAGTTCGCCGAGTCAGCTAGTTATTTATAAAATATGCTATAATTATAAACTAATAAAAACTATGATAAAAATCTAATCATTATAATTAAGAGAACTCAAAATACAATAATGATGTCTAAAATCAAACTAAGGTTGAGAGGACTTCACGTAGTAGTTTTATATATTAATATATAAAATTCTCGTGTCACAGTTTTCGTTGCCATACTCCTCCGAAACGGCTTGACCGATTTTGATGAAATTTTTTGTGCTTATCCGGTATCTATGAGAATCGGCCAACATCTATTTTTCATCACCCTAAATGTTAGGGGTAGTCCACCCCTAATTTTTTTTTTTTTTTTAGATAAAGAAAATTATAATTATACATAGCAAAACAACGTTTGCCGGGTCAGCTAGTTTTTTATAATATTGCTGGCGATCGCTGTGCTGGCTAAGGGTGATCTCCGGACGGCGACGGCGTTGGAATGCTGGGTGACGTCACGGGATCGACATGGCAGTTCAAGTGTTCGGGCTGCGGTACCCCGAGCCAGACTAAACATCCGTTAACCTCTTGACTTAAGCATGGGAACTGTAGCAAGACCCAGTGCTCCACCAAATATTAAGATGTTATTAGTTCAGTTTTAAACTAACCTTTGTGTAAGACAGTCATTGTAATTTGTATTAATATAGTCTTGATCATAACCCAAGTCGTTTCACTATACATTTAAAGTCATCATCTCATCATCTTCCTGCCCTTGTCCCATCTTATTTGGGGTCGGCGCAATATGTTTTTACTATACATTTAAAGTATTAGATAATAATATGAAATAAAGTTTTAAAAAATATCTTTATCAACAACGAAGTTATGAAGCTTTAAAACTGCTAATAAGAAAGAGTAGTCCGATATGAACTTTGACGTCAAAGTACATTAGACCCACGTACGGTTACCATAGAAATTTCTACCAATGTTGATATTTTTTTCACTGATAACTGTGAAAAAAATATCAAAATTGGTAAAAAATCTATCTTTACATATTTATTGATTAACAACTGCACCCCTAGCCAAGTTACAACCGTTTCGTTTCGATTCTCTTTTCGTCGATCGTCTCGAGTAGGCCACGCCTCTGATTCCTTTATTCTGACGTCATCTCAACGCTCAGTCACGTGATCACAACAAAGGAATAGGAGGCGTGGCCTACTCGAGGCGATCAAAGAAAAGAGAATCAAAACGAAATAGTTATAACTTGGGTAGGGGGGCTGGTTAGATAACAAATAATGTTAACGATTTATAATTCAGTTACAACCAATACTAGTTACGGTCAAATCATATTTTAATGAACACTGACCTGCATAAAGCATCATCATCATCATCTTCCTGCCCTTGTCCTATCTTATTTGGGGTCGGCGCAACACCGTTTTTTTTCTTCCATTCTATCCTGTCAACCGTCATACTATCACTAACTTCCTTTTCTTTCATATCACTGTTCACACAATCCATCCATCTTTTCTTTGGCCTCCCTCTCCCTCTCCACCCATCCACATGTATACTCATAACTCTTTTAGTAACATGCGTTTCATCTTTCCTTTTTACATGACCATACCAAGACAAACGATTCCCCTTCAACTTTTCAGTCACTGGCGCCACTTTCAAACTTCCTCTAATATATTCATTTCTCACTTTATCCATTCTCGTCACACCGCACATCCATCTCAACATTCCCATCTCCGCTACATGCAATCTTTTTTCATCCGTCTTTTTCACAGCCCAACATTCTGATCCATACAGTAGAGTAGACCTGCATAAAGCAAACAAAAAAATTGAATTTCAAGGGCTACCCTGTAGCATCCCCCTCAATCGAATGTACGGCCATAATGACCATCTCAATATGTTTTGCAGGCTTTCTTCGAGTGTTTCTTGGGAATACCAATTTACAAACGCATTAGAGCTATGAGCGTTGAACAAATATTTTGACCAATTTCATAATAACAATAATATGTGCTGTCATAACCAGAGATCCACGACCAGACGCCATATGGAGACACACCCACTTTTCAGTCCTAATTGATAACATATTTATGTCAATTGACGTTATTTTTAGATGGAAAAACCATCAAATGACTTTCAAACTCAAGGTGGAGCGAGAGGTGTGTCAGATTTTAATAACTAAAACCGCACCCATGTTTCTTCTTTGCCATTAGCGTTCCAGGACCATGGGTTTCCTTTTCGGAAGTAAACCCATGGTAGGCATAGGCCCTTCGGTGCCCGTATGGTTTTGCTGACATCTCTTTGAAGTGCGCGTGGAACGTAACTACGCGCCGTCGACGACTCTCTCTCAGCTCGGTACGGACTGAAGGACGGCGGGTTACTTATTGCTGGTCGTCCGCGAGTCCACGCATACAGTGGCTGGAAATCGAAGTCGGGGTCCCGGCGGCTCGGACGTGAGGACCAGGGGCGCCGACTCCGTGGGTGCTCCAGGGCTCGATCACCCATTATAATAGACATCAATAAACAGATCAATAATCGCCTTTTAGCGATGGGCGTTTTTTCATTACCCGACGACCCGATTAGCGCAGTGGTTTAGAGCCCCGGTTGAGACGCAAGGGTCATAGCGGGTTAGATTCCAACATAAATGTTTGTTGATGAAACAGATATTTATGTTGGGTCTGAATATTTGTTGTACCTTCGTTGTTCCTGGTTTCCATAGTACAAGGGAAAACCTTAGTTTAGGACCAGGACTATGTATGTGATGTTGTTTCAATGTATTATTTATTAACGATGCAGGCAACGGATGCCAGTTACTGATCCGTTATCAAACATGTACTGTATCCGTTATCAAAATGTCGATCAGTGTGCAGTGGCCAAGTGTGAGTTCTTCTCACACTTTGCCACTTTTTCGAGTCATCAAATGAGCATGAGCACCCATGAGGTTTTCTAAAAGCCGGCGCCCTTGGTGAGGACGTCCGTTCCTTCTCGCCTGCGGCCGCCTCCATCGCTAGCATTACTGATTCGCAGGTACCGACCGCCTGACATTCTTCCCCGCTCCGGACCATGGCCTGTACCAGGCCACGGAGCGAGAAGTCGCTGCCACAGATCGCCAGACCTTGCGAGGCACATCTCCACCGTGCCCTTCGGGAGATCCACACAATGCTGATTCCACCACGATATCCACGTAATGCGAAAGATGCGGACGCCGTGAAATCTTTCCAGCCACTTCTCAAAGAAGGGCCCCACGTGCCGCCATGATTATGGCGTGGCAGCGAAAATGTGTGAAAAAATTACTTTTTACTTTTATAATTTTATTAAAAACAGGACTAATATGTTTGCAGTCATTCTGATTGTTTGTCAGAATATTCTACAAGAAACGTTTTACTGTTGTAGTGTTTTAATTTTATAACCAAATCTGTAGATTTTAAGTTAATCGTTAAAATGTTTCATATTTGCAAGCTTTGTGTCTTAGTGCATCTCTTTCTTTTGTATAAGCTTTATTCTGGGAGCAGTGGTGGCCGAGTGGTAACGGCCCGGTAACGACCCAGCCAGACGCATTACTTTGTGAAATTTATTTAAAGAAAAAAAAAGAAATCACCACTGCTCTCAAAACGGTGAAGGAAAACATCGTGAGGAAATCGGCATGTCTTGGAACCAAAAATTCGAAGACATGTGACATCCACCAACCCGCACTGGGCCCGCGTGGTGGATTACGGCCCATTCCCTCTCCTAGAGAGGAGGCCTGAGTTCCAACAGTGGGAACATTATAAGGCCGACTATGCTATGCTATTCACTCTAGCCTTGAAGACATCTAAACTATGATCGGACGGGAAGACCGCAGCAAGCAAATAGTTCGAGTCCTTCGATGTACGCGGTATAAACGACGAGGCGATCTGCTTAGTCTGGACCGTATAGGTTTCAACAACGTAAGGATAGATTCTCGCCGTACGTCGGGGCATTTTGAGAAAAAGATGTTTTGCGACTAAATCTAATAAACTTATTAAAATATTTAAAGCATTATTATCTAAGACTTACGCAACCAAGGCTATTGCAATGTAGGACAATGTCAATAGCATGAGTTTATAAATTATTTATGTGCATTTTAACATAAAATGGTAAATAAATAAATTAGCGTTTTGCGAACTTGATTAAAGATTAAATCTCATATTCAGAGACGCCACCCATTATACTACATGGTGCACACGACTTCATTCGCGTCAGACTTTTACATCATCATAATTTCGGCCGAAAGATGTCCACTGTAGGACACAGGCCTCTTCCAAGCGTCGCCATAATGACCGGTCCTGTGCGTCTTGCATTCATCGCATTCCCGCGACTCTCACCAGGTCATCGGTCCAACTTGTGGGAGGCCTTCCAACGCTACGTCTTCCGGTACGTGTTGCCACTCTAGAACCTTTAGGTCCACGCGGCCATTAGTTCTTCGAGCAATATGCCCTGTCCACTGCCACTTAGGTGTGGCGATTCATCGGGCTATACCGGTGACCTTGATTCTCCTGCGGATGTCTTCATTCCTGATGCGATCACGCTAGGAAACTCCGAGCATAGCCCTTTCCCATTCCATTGCCCTTTGGGTGATTTAAACCATCTGATGAGGCCCATTGTGAGCGACCACGCTTCGGAGCCACATGTCATCACTGGAAACACGCACTGGTCATAGAGTTTCGTCGTAAAAAAAACAGCAAAAAAAGAGCTAGGTAGATTGATTAATTAAATTATTAAAATTTGTGATGATGACAATATTTCAGAGTGGCTCATTAAAATTGGAATTGCATTTAAATAGCCTTGGTTTCTCACAAACTTAAGAAGCCAGTCTTGTCCTCTACCGTGGCCAATGTCACAGCATCATCTGCCCTTCTTTTCTTCGTAGTCAACCTATCGATGGTGAAGTGCCAATGCCTTCTAACTGACAATTTTTGAGAAAATTACTTTTTATCGCTTATAATTTAAATCTGTGTTAGTCACTGAGGTGTGCCCCGCTTGGGCAGAGCAACGCCGTGTCTTCGTGGGGGCAATCGGCGGCAGCGATCTCGGCGGTCGCCTCCTTGTGCGAAGCAGTAATGCTAGCAAAGCAGGCGGCCGCACGCGAGAGGAAACGTTCCTCACGCCCCAACCGTCGCCGGGATTCCGATCCCAATTTCTGGCCACCGTAGGCGCGGGCTTCCGGACGGCGAGCAATGGGTAGCTCGCCGCCCAAATCATCAATGACATCCCCCGCCCTTGGGCGGAGCGGAAGATAGTGTCAGACTTTTACTGACTAAAAACCCACTCCTGTTCCTTATTTGCCTTCGTCCAGTTTTCTTTCGCATCACCCATAGCCCCAGTAGGCTTCGACCCTGCTGGACCCTTACGGTTTGCTGACATCTCATTGAGGCGCGCGTGGAACACTATGCGCCGTAAACAACTTGAGCTCGGTCCGGACGGTTACCGGACGGTCGGACGGCGAGCTACTTATTGCTCGCCCCTGCCCACTGCCACGTAAGTCTGTAGTTTTAAAGAAACACTTGGAGAGCTGAGACCGTTACGGTGGTAGCACTTCCTCAGACGAGCTCTTTCATAAAAAGTACTAAAAATTCTTGATTATAAAGATTGATTAAAAGCCGGAAAAGAGTAATTTACATTATAATTGTTACCACACAGCATAATGCAATGTATCGAAGCATGCGTTTCACATTTTATTGGTAGGAATTTCGATAGCAACCGTCGTCGCATGCTTGCTTGCAAAAGGTGAGTAGTGGTCATCACTTCTGTATGTATTTCTTTTAAAAAAACATTCAGGCAACTATGGTCTTAAGTGGGGCCCTGGTTCAGACCATGGTCCAGGGCGAAAGGGAATAGGATACGGGCGCCTCCTTCTGCGAAGCAGTACTGCTAGTGAAGGAGATGGTCGAAAACGTGAATACGACTTCAGATAAGAAACGCCCCGGACATCGGGAGTCGCAAGGCGATCCCCGGTCACCGTATGCGCAAGCTTGCAGGCGATGAGGCTGGGTAGCTAGCTGTCCGACGAAGACCAAGCCCGTGACGTCACCAGCGTGTAGTGTTCCACGTGCACTTTACGAGGTATCAGAACAACCGTAGATGCCAGGGGCCCGATGCCCGTCGGGGCTAAGTGGAATTTTGAAAAGGAAACCTGTGGTCCTAGATCGCAAAGGGCAACTGAAGGACATAGGAATCGTTTTAATCAGTAATATTCTGATAAGCCCTCCCTCCGTACCATATGGTGTTTAGACGTAAAGAATAGCACCATCCCATTTCTTCCCGTGGGTGTCGTAAGAGGCAACTATGAAACACACCGGAGAGTGGGTAACAGCACTAACAATAACACTTTGTGCATTACAACCACCACACTACAATCGCCAATCCGCTTGCCAAGCGGAGACAAACTCCCCGCCCCACTCTCCACGCCCACCCATCATCATCATCATCATTTCAGCCGGAAGACGTCCACTGTTGGACATAGGCCTCCCCCAAATGTCGCCACAATGACCGGTCCTGTGCGTCTCGCATCCATCGGATTCCCGCGACCCACCCACTGCATCCTAAATCTGGAAAAGTCATTGGATGATATCAGACCTCAAAAAAAAAAAACACATTTCTCATTATTTCCAGTGTGGTTCGAAATAGTGAACTGAGGGTAGAGTTTACTTCTGATCACGATCTTGTCTAATGGCAAGCGTTAGACGAGGTCTACAATGAAGGTCGGGGTCTCTTGTTTGAAGAGGTCATAGGTGGTATAAGATGGACCATTCCAAAGACTTCTGCAATCAGTCAACGCAATCATGTCCTCTAAAGCGGTGACGCTCGGATTACTTGGGATTATCTCTTGTAGGTATTAAATAATTAAATTCGATGACCCCAAGATTTCTATTACCAAGATAATTGGTCTCGTGGCTTATTCCATTTCTTAACTAACTTCTGCCAGCGACTTTGCGCGTAGGTTTCTCCTCGCAAACTTTGGATCCCCGTTTCATTCGCTTAGGGTTTGAATTTTGGAGAATCCTTTCTTAGTGCTCGCCTACGTTGTTATAAAAGAAAAACTTTTGCATAATTTCAATTTTTCCTAGTCCCAGTAGTTTCGGCTGTGCGTTGATATGTCAGTCAGTCAGTTTCTCCTTTTATTTATATAAATTAAATGCTGCCCTCTGTCTGTAGTTAAGCTCCTAGAATAAAAAGTATCCTATGTGCAATTCCAGGACATTATCTACACGTTTACCAAGTTACATCGAAATCCGTTAAATGGTTCGAGCGGGAAGGTGTATAACATACACACAATCTTTCGCCTGTATATAATACTAGCTGCTGTTAGCGACTTCGCTTGCGTGATAGTAGAATACTGTCCCAAGGGTACATTCTCGAGATAAAAAGTACCCTGTGTACTATTCAAGGATATGGTCTACCAGTATACCACGATTCTTCGTAATCCGTACAGCCGTTTGAGCATGAAGAAGTAACGAACATACCTACACACAAACATCTTAGTGTGATTATGTAGTCTGATCTAAGGCGGTAGTTAGATGGTTGGTTGTTAGTTTTTATTTATTATTATTAATGATAGGCTCGCGTTTGACCACTATCTCACCTGACGGTAAGCGATGATGTGGTCGACGATGGAGCACGCTCGCTTAGATGTAACCTATTCACTCCTGACTTAAAGACCCCTAGATTGTAGCTATTAGGAAACACAGACTCCGGCTGGAAATTCCAGATGGTTGTTATGTGGTCGCCTCGCAAGATACCATACCGATGATGTGGTCGACGATGGAGCACGCTCGCTTAGATGTAACCTATTCGTAAATCATTCGGTTCCCTTCAAAATGGTTGAGCTAAAAGGTGCTAATATTCGCGTCATGTCCGTGAACGGGCGCTGTCAGCTGAGACTGGTTATCTCTCAGCTGCCAGTTGCTATTTTAATATCTATATTTAGTTTTTATTTTTACTTTATTTACATTGTTCTCACATGATAGCGACAAGAAACATGTAACAGATATATTGGTAATTTCAAAACATTATTGAAAAGAGTGTCCATGGAGTTTCTTGCACATTCTTCTCCATAGAGATCTACGCTTTGGAATGTGCAATTAGCATCATTTTTTCTGACTGACTGATTTCTTGACATTTCAAAAGTGCCTGTAAATGGTTTATTTGAAATAAAATACTTTGACTTTGTTGTCTATCACCTATGATAGAAGGTAGCCAATGATCATAAAAATATCAGTGTACAGTGCTCACACCTTATACACATGCTTCCCACAAGAAATTATCCAGTTTGCTCTCGTTTTAAAGCACGTGCGTGACACATGCGTGTCTCTTTGACATTCGACCTCTCACTATCATATGTATTATCATCCAGCGTGCCACAGCTGATCGTGGAAGCTCAATAAAAATATGTAACTCTTCCCATATTAAAATATACTAGCTTTTGCTAGCGGCTTCGCCCGCGTAAATATAGGTTCCTCTATACAAATTTTGGACCCCCATTTAATCGCTCAAAATCCTTTTTTAGTGCTCGCCTACGTCTCATTTGTTTGTTTATTTGCCTAAGCACACCAACGACTTATTTACAATAAGATTTTAATATAATAATAATAATATATACGAGATGAAAAACCGATAAATAATAAAACATAAAATACGAAAACAGAAACTAAAAACCAGCGAAGAGCGTGTCGGGCCACGCTCAGTGTAGGGTTCCGTAGTTTCCCGTCCGTCGCAATAAGTGTCCCCACTTAACAGTTAATGAACGACAGACAACGAGCAAGAACCAATACCACCAATGCCAACGAGAGACCAATGGAAAAATTGGACAATATAATAGCTCATACCCGTCCCGACCCCATCAACTCAGGAAAAATTTTAACAGCGCGAAGTAGCCCAAAGTACAGCGACATCAAAAACGGGCAGAAAATTTGAAAATTGGGCACGTGAAATTTTAATCAAAAGTCTTGATTAAAATTGATGATAATATCATAATTAATGCTATTTATTCAGGTTACGATACGACCCACGGGTTTGTTTTTTTTATTTGATCAATGCCCTAGATCAGTGAAGACATAAAATATTAATGAGTGAGAATACTAGTACTTAGAGACCTACCTAATTATTTCGTAGCATTTAGTACATTATCTACACCATTATTATTTTTAGTTTCAATGTAAAAACGATTAACTTACATTTTTTTTTGCTTCATCAAAGGGGCCATTCAAATATTACGTAAGCATTACTACAGGGGGGTGGGGGGGTCTTCGCTTTGCTTATTTTTGATGACATGGGACATGGACACACACATATTTTTTTTTTTTTGAAAAGGAGTATCCTGTAATCCGTGGAATTACATACCTACTTACAATAATGGTAATATCAAATCCATACATTTGTACTAAATTAACTACATAATATACGATAGATAACTAATCGTACTGACGTCAACCAATACGTGTGTTTGATTACGAGGGTGCCACATTAGAGAGATGCCGGATTACCGAGGGTCAACTGTATCCATAAAAACGTATTCACATTAAATAAATAATATTTCAAAACTTTCACACAACGCCATCTAGTCCCAAGCTAAGCAGAGCTTGTGCTATGAGTACTAGACAACTGATAAACATACTTATATAATTTTAAATACATACATAATTATACATAGATTACTCCCAGACTCAAAACAAATGATCGTGCTCATCATAACATAACATAATCAGCCTTTTTAATGTTCCCACTGCTGGGACTCAGGCCTCCTCTCTAGGAGAGGGAATTGGCAATAATCCACCACGCGGGCCCAGTGCGGGTTGGTGGATGTCACATGTCTTCGAATTTTTAGTTCTATGACATGCATATGACGGCTTCTAAGAGCAGTGGTGGCCGAGTGTTAACGGCCCCGACTTATGAATTGTAGGTTGCAGGTTCAAACCCAGCCAGGCACATTACTTTGTGTAATTAATTTCATCACCACAGCTCTCAAAACGGTGAAGGAGAACATCGTGAGGAAACCGGCATGTCATCGTGCTCATCACACAAACATTTTTCCTGGGTGGGATTCGAACCCTGGTTCTGGCATAGCAGTCAGATACACCACTAGAACAACAGGTCAATCCTAAGATTCGAAATTACATATCTACAACATCTTTCAATCTACGTAAGCAGGATATAATGAAGGGTAATTCTCACAAGGCGTATAATAGCGCGTATAGAGGCGGGCACACTCTTCAGCTGTCTCGGGTTGGAAACTGGGAAAGAGCATAAAGGATATTTAGCAAGTATAATCAATCTTTTAACCACCTACGTCGAGTATATCCGACAAACACTCTCGTGTTTATTCCGCCAGAGTTGCAATTCCACGACCAAATACTCCATCTGGTCAGCTCTTCTGTCACCTATGGGGATTGAAGAGCTAAGGGAGATGGAGTACCCAGTCGCGAACACATAACCCTGGCGAAAAAAGGACACGAAAACACCCGTCGGAATAATCCGACGTAAGCGGTTTAAGGGTTAAAGTAAAAGATAAGAAAGTTCTCACTAGATGGCGCTAATCTCAACACTTTAGTTTATTTTGTTTTCAGTATTATTGTTGTATTGGTATTTGCTAAAATGTTACTAAAAGAGTTATGAGAATACATGTAGATGGGTGGAGAAGGAGGAGGTCAAAGAAAAGATTGATGGATTGTGTGAAGAGATATGAAAAAAAAAAGGAAGTTAGTGATAGAATGACGGTTGACAGGATAGAATTGAAGAAAAAACGTGTTGCGCCGACCCCAAATAAGACGGGACAAGAGCAGGAAGATAATGATTGGTATTTGCTAAAGTCGGATATTTCACGTTATCGAACTTAGTTAAATTATTCTAAAAAATCCACTTTATTCTGACTGTATTTATCTCTAATTAAAGTGATTTAGTATAGCGTTGTACTAGCTAAAAATATTAAATTTATCGCCATCTATCGACAACATGGCCACACTCGGACCAGCTTTCACGTTATGTTGAAAGCGCCAGGATAGACCACGAAATTCAATTTTTTTTATATTTTTTGCATTCTGCAGGTCACAGCCAAGTTGTGTTGCCAGGACACTCCATGACATTAAATAGTTTGAAATCAATTTACTTAATTTATTTTTAGTACAACAAAATGGCCATTAATACTAAAATACGTCAATCCTCTAACTCTGTCTTCTCACAGTAACGCAAACTTCCTAATAATGTTGTGGCGACCATGGAAGGCACACTAATATTACTAACTTGCAAACTGGCATGTTATACTTCTAAGGGTTATGTTTTAAAAAGTTTAGAAATTATGGATGTTCAAACAATAGTTAGGGGATGTCAATAAAATCTAGACGTAATTTTATATATAAAATGTATTAGAAAGTGCTTCATTCAATGTAATAACAGTATAATTCGACCAGAAGCCTTTCATTTGCGTCTCCCTTATCACAATTATTGTCTTCCATTCATAAGCAAACTAATGCAAACCAGGGTTGGTCTCCACGAGCGCGTTGAACACCGTTAGCAAATGCGGTATAGGAGAGGTGGTTCAACAATCAGGCAGTTACCCGAGCCAGAACAAAATCCGGTCGGAGGATCCTCCCCTTTCGGAGGACGGGTTAACGGAGGTTTGCGGGACTTTACACCCAGTTCCACATTTTTCTAAAGCCGCTTCTTCTTTTAGTGTATACTCATATTTTTTCTTGACCAGTGTTTGGCCACCTGTACGGCTCTGTCAATGGCCTCGTATAGGTCCTGAAAACTGCAGGTGGTTGTGCAGGATAGGCAGCATAGCAGGTGAGCAGTCCTGTGCAGCGGCACCACTCTGGCACTGTGTCAGAGATGGATAGAGCATGCCCCATTTGGCCAGATTGTTTTTATAGCGGCCAACTTGGGTCCGCAGTCGGTTAAGAAATTAGGTAAAGCCGCTGTCAAGGCATTCTCTCTGCTTTGTACTAAAGACTATTTAGTTTGTATCCAAGGTTACAAGCCGCTTTCCCTCCCATGTTGTCCTAGTTCTTCTGCTAAAATAATTAAGATTCTGTTTGCATCGTTTTCAGTAGAAAGGTTAACAACATTTGGTAACCTAGATCCATATTGGTCTTTCATAATTAAAATTATGTAACAAAATCGACTATAAAATCGATTTCACCTATTTTTAAAATAGGAATGTTTTTTATTTAACTTTTTAACCGCTTACGTCGGATATATCCGACAAACACTCGCGTTTATTCCATCAAGGTCACAAATCCACGACCAAATCCTCTATCTCGTCAACTGTGCTGTCGCCTATGGGGCTTGAAGAGCTAAACGAGATAGAGTACCCAGTCGCAAACAACGGGACAATCAAACGCAAGCGTTTAAAGGGTTAAAAATAGTTCTTGATTTATTTTTGGATAAAAATTAAGTAGCTATTTTGATAAATCTGTGTCAAAAAAAAAGCAAATTCAAAATCGGTCCACAATTGACTGAGAAATCGGTGAAAATACATTAAAAAAAAATACACATACAATCAGCCGAACATAGAACCTCCTCCTTTTTGAAGTCGGTTAAAAACTGTTATGGTTTTGAAATTTTGAGCCTAAAAGGTAGGTCTCGTAATTTTGTAAAAAATATTGCTTTAATCTAGAATCAAAGGTTAACACGTCATAGTAAGGCATCTGAACTTCGAACTACTAACGCCATCTATTCAAGTTCGTTTGAACTAACAGCTGATAATTGCATAAAGTAAACGTAATGAATATTGATAGGCGCGATCAACAACATTAGTTTAACGCCATCTAGTTTTTTAGTGCCGAACTACGTTACGTTGAACGTTGAACATAGATCAACTGTTGGTACTCACTTACAGTCGACTTATCGCTAATATCCGCAATGGCGGACATTTTGAAGTCGATGATAATTAAATAAAATCAATTTATATTCTTTATTGCTTTAAGTTTTTTAATAAACTGTACCCCACACCAGGGGCGCCGGCTTTTAGAAAACCTCATGGGTGCTCATGCTCATTTGATGACTCGAAAAAGTGGCGCGCGTACACGTTACAAACTATACAAGACCAGTGCGCCAAATTCGTGTATACATTGTAATTGCAGATTTAAAAATAGCAATACGAATTATATGCGAGCAGTTTCCCATGGCTGCGTTCAGGCCATATATATAATGTAATACATATACCAATGGTGAAATGCCAATACCTTCTAACTGAAAATTTTCGAGAAAATTACTTTTTAGCGTTTTTAATTCAAATGTGTTTCCGCATGTGTTTGTAAAATCTCTGAAGCGAGTATTTAGTTGCAACTGCACTAAATTAAATTGTGGAAACACTTCCTAACTAACGTTTTTAAAACGAGACATTTTTTGACTTCGACAGTTAGAAGTTATTGTCACTTCGCCGTCGATACGCGGCCGCGTGCACTTAAGGTCCATTTTGATACTGTCTCAGTGTGGTGTAGCGACTCTGGTGTCTGTATGGTGTCTAGTTTGGTAGCTTACCGACACCATGGTGGCGCGACCAGTTGCGCCGCCATGGTGTCCCGGTGAAATATAGCCATTAGGGAACATTTCCTGTCAACATGACTCATTAATATGTCAATGGTCGACGGCGCGTAGTGTTCCACACGCGCCTCAAAGAGATATCAACAAAACTATAGACGAGCCAGCAGAGCCAAAGCTTAACCTTCACCCTTTAATCTTTTCAGATCTCTGAAAAGGTTACCCGAGGTCATAGAAAGCAAAGGGCAACTGAAGGATCATAGGTGTGTAGTTTTAGTGGTTTATTCCAGAAGATTTCTGGAATAAACCACCGACAAGTCCCCACCAGTAGTAATGTTATTTTTTTTTCAGTAATCCTCACTAGTTAAATAATAAATCAGCCTAGTGGGAATTACAATGGGAATCATCAGAAGACTTAAAGTAACACAAAGGGCAATGGAAAGGGCTATGCTCGGTGTTTCCTTGCGTGATTGAATCAGGAATGAGGATATCCGCAGGAGAACCAAGGTTACCGACATAGCACGAAGTATCTTCAAACTTAAGTGGCAATGGGCACATTGCTCGCAGAACGGATGTTCCTTCAGGGCGACCACGTACAGGAAGACTTAGCGTTCAAAGGCCTCCTACATGGTGGACCGATGACCTGGTAAGGGTAGCGGGAATCCGATGGATGCGAGATGCACAGGACTGTTCATTGTGGCGAAACATGGGGGAGGCCTATGTCCAACAGTGGACGTCTTTCGGCTGAAATGATGATGATGGGGATTTTTGGAAAAATTTAGTAACAATCCCGATCAGATGTAGCTGTTTCTAAATTATAAAACAAAAAAAAAATGGGTTGAGTTATCAACTTAATTACAAACTTATCACACAATTTATAATTAAAGTTAATGAAAGTTAGTTGAATTTTTTTGTGTACCACAAACAAGGAATCTAATCCCGCATCAAAATGGCGATCCCGTCCGCGGGACAGAGAATTTAAAATTATAATTAGTTACTCATTACTGTAGTACTCTTCATCATCATCATCATTTCAGCCGATAGACGTCCACTGCTGAACACAGGCCTCCCACAAATGTCGCCACAAAGAACGGTCCTGTGCGTCTCGCATCCATCGGATTCCCGCAACCTTCACCAGGTCATCGGTCCTCCTTGTAAGGGGCCTTCCAACACTGCGTCTTCCGGTACGCGGTCGCCACTCCAGAACCTTTCGGCCCCAACGGCCATCTGTTCTGCGAGCAATGTGCCCGCAGTTTGTGCCCGCAGTGTGTGTTTCCGCTATTGTAGTACTCTTACTCATTACTAATTACAAATTGAATACAGTCATGTTTTAGAGGTATAAATAATATTCAGCTTCTTTTATGGAAAGAGTCGCAGTCACAAGTTATAGGTACCAACCATCATCATCTTCCTGCCCTTGTCCCATCTAATTTGGGGTCGGCGCAACGTTTTTTTCTTCCATTCTATCCTGTCAACCGTCGTACTATCACTAACTTCCTTTTCTTTCATATCACTGTTCACACAATCCATCCATCTTTTCTTTGGCCTCCCTCTCCCTCTCCACCCATCCACATGTAAACTCATAACTCTTTTAGTAACATGCGTCTCATCCCTCCTCTTCACATGACCATACCAAGACAAACTATTCCCCTTCAACTTTTCAGTCACTGGCGCCACTTTCAAACTTCCTCTAATATATTCATTTCTCACTTTATCCATTCTCGTCACACCACACATCCATCTCAACATTCTCATCTTACCAACCGAAACACTTTAATAACGTGTGACTAAGGCTTTTCTTTTTGTTCTGTACTTATTTTACCAGTTACCTTGTTTATTTCAGCATCCTGAAAATATTGTTTCATACTTTTTCAGCTTCGTTTTTTTTTGTCGTAGTCGTGTTTTAGTTTTTACTTTTTTTAATGTTTTAATAAAAGGAATAATGACTCACCTAACACCATACCGGGTGCAGTCCACCTCTGCAGACAGGCACAATACAGGTATTCATAAATAAACCCGAAGTGTCACTGTCACCGACTCGCTTCCATACTGTGAGGTACCTGGGGAAGAAGAGATAACTACCATCAGAATTATGTTGATAACTGTAACTTGTCCTCCAACTTTGGACACGCAATAATCATGGCGGCATGTCACCTCTTTGAAGACTGACTGGAAAGACGTCACGGCGTCCTCACCTTCTGCATGACACAGGTCCTCACCGGACATGTTAAATTAGTGAAGTTCCTGCACCGAATTCGTGTGGAAGAAACTCCAGGGTGTCACAATTGTGTTGACCGCCCGGAGGACGCGGTGGAGCATACGGTGGGGGCGATCGGTGGCAGCGACCTCTCGCGCCGGGCACTGGTACAGGCCATGGTCCGGAGCGAGGAGAAATGGCAGGCAGTCACCTCCGTATGCGAAGCAGTAACGCTAGCAAAGGAGGCCGCGTGAGAGAACGGGTCTCTTCACGTCCCAGTCACCGGGATCTCGACCCTGATTTTCAGCCACCTTAGGCGTGGGCTTGCGGACGACGAGCGATGGATAGCTCGCAGACTATACTACTCAAACTTCACTGACTTGTCGTCAGACTTTTACTGACTCCCGCTGTAGCCTGAAGCGATATTACTAATTCCTAGCCTATCTTAAGGTTGTCTGTTAGATATCACTGTTAGGGATCAGACCGCCATTTTATCCCTAGATATAGGTTTCTTTAAAAACTACTAGTTACTTAAAAATTTATTCTATCTATGTAGAGTAGGGCCAAGTTTTATACAAAAAAAACAGGAATTACACGCACTGTGAGTTCCGTACAAACTTATTTAGGAAAACAATTCGATTTCCGAATTGAGTTACGAAGATTTTTCCGAATTGTAAAAAAAAACAATATAGTGACGTAACTACAAATTTACAGTTTTCAGATTTATTCCTATATCTATAGTGAAAGCGAAACCCGGGGCCCTGGGACGAAGGCAACGAAGGAGCAGGAGTGGGTTTTTAGTCAGTAAAAGTCTGACACTATCTCCCGCTCCGCCCAAGAGCGCGTTTTGTCATAAGATGATTTTCCCACCCAATAAAAAAAAAAAAAACCATAAGACCTGGCTTTACGCCTAATTTCAGGATTCTGGGTCAACGGTAAGTACTCTATGAATTCTGATTCCTTTGAGAGTGTTGAAATGTACGTTTTATGCGACATAAACGGCCGTATCTTTTTTCCAGTTAATTTACAAATTTGATTTGTTCACTACTGCAAGGTACCGCAGACTTGAGTATACGGTTTTAATTTCAACTCGCGTTTCTGAGATAAAGGATTTTGACAGACAGACGGACGGACAACAAAGTGATCTTATAAGTGTTCCGTTTTTTTCCTTTTGAGGTACAGAACCCTAAAAAAAACTAGCTTGCAACAGGGGCTCAGCTTGCGCAAAAGTATAAAATTGTCCCGAGGGTATATAATCCCGGGATAAACAGTATCTCATGTACTATCCCAGGACGTCGTCTACCCGTATGCAAAATTGCATCCAAATCCGTTCAGCCGTTCAAGCGTGAAGAAGTAACAAACATACTCACAAACTTTCACTCTTATAACCCGATTACTTAACCATCAACCATTGCATCACTGCTTACCATCAGGTGGTATCGTAATCAAGCACTAGTTTATATCATTAATTAAAAAAAAGAAGCAGCTTACACAGAAAAATCCGCAATATTTTTTAAAGCACTCACTTCTCACTATACAGCCTAACCTCTCAAACAACACAATCAGAAACAAAAATCAAACAAACTTTGGCGACAAAAAATACAGACAAAATACTTTAAGGCGAGATATCCAGATTTAAAATTTTAATAACTTCCGTTGAAGGCAAAAGAGCTTTACTAAGCAAAATAATGCTATTTGATGGAATGACAGTAGGATACTGATAAAAACATCCGATTATAGTTACTTGTGGTCTTGATTTTATCTATTTGAGCCATAGATTAAATATTCGAGGGGGGAAATGGCAGGCGGTCACCTCCTTCTGCGAAGCAGTAATGCTAGCAAAAAAAGGGCGGCCGCACGCGTGAGGGAATGGACTTCCTCACGCTCCAGCCGCCGGGACCCCGACCCTGATTTCCAGACACCGTAAGCGTGGGCTAGCGGATGACGAGCAATGGGTCTGGTAACCATCCGGATCGAGCCGGAGTAGTCAACGGCGCGTACAATAGTGTTCCACGCGCGTCTCAAAGATATGTCAGAAAAACCGTTAAAGTTACCGGCCATGGCTCGCCGGGCCTTGGTTCAGGCCATGGTCTGGAGCGAGGAGGAGTGGCAGGCGGTCGCCTCCTTCTGCGAAGCAGTAATGCTAGCAAAGGAGGCGGCCGCACTCGTGAGGGAATGGACTTCCTCACGCCCCAGCCGCCGGGACCCCGACCCCGTTTTCCAGACATCGTAGGTGTGGGCCGTTAACATCCGGGGTCCTTGATTGCTAGGCAAAGAAGGAACATAGGTGTGGTTTTAGTCAGTAAAAGCCTGACACCCTGCCAATTTTTTCCAGGGCCCCGGGGATCTCTTTCGCATCAACCATGGCCCCAGTAGGCTTCGACCCTGCTGGGCCCCTACGGTTGCTGACATCTCCTTGAGGCGCGCGTGGAACAGTACGCGCCGTCGACGACTTGGGCTCGGTCCGGACGCTTACCGGACTATCGGACGACGAGACACCCATTGCTCGCCGTCCACAAGCCCGCGCCCACGGTGGCCGGAAATCGGGATCGGAATCCCGGCGGCGATTGGGGCGTGAGGACCTTTACCTCAAGCGATCGGCCGCCTCCTTTGCATTACTGCTTCGCTTCATTATGCCTACTGGAATAGTTTTGTAACTCTATGGTAAATTGATCTTGATTTTTATCTAATGGTAATTACAATTTTACTGTGACTTAGATAAATAAATAAATAACCGATATGTCAGGTCTGAATATTTTTCTACACTTAATCTTTGACAGATAATTATAATATCATTTGTGTGCAGAAGACTAGAAAAGATTGAAGTTAGATAAGATAATACACAAGTGTAATTTATACTAGACACTACGCGTTGCCTCACCTTCTTTTCTTGGTGTCAAACAAGGGTCTCATAATATATTCTTTTGCAATATTCTTAGGGTCCCGTAGTCAAATGGCAAAAAACGGAACTCTTATAGATTCGTCATGTCTGTCTGTCTTTATTCCGCCATTTTTTTCCGAAACTATAAGAACTTTACTGTTCAAACTTGGTAAGTAGATGTATTCTGTGAACCGCATTTTTTTTTTTTCATCAAATCCCTACGTGTGGGGTATCTATGGATAGGTCTTCAAAAATGATATTGAGGTTTCTAATATCATTTTTTTCTAAACTGAATAGTTTGCGCTAACTTCCACCGAAAATTGGTTTGAACGAGATCTAGTAAGTAGTTTTTTTTTAATACGTCATAAATCGTAAACCGCAATTTACCTTTCAAGTTTGTACGGAACCCTCAGTGCGCGATTCCGACTCGGACTTGCCCAGTTTTTTGTTTATTTATTTAACTATTCTACACACAAAATAAAAGACAAGAAGAAGGCAACAAAATAGGAAATATGTACAATTAATGTAATTCTTATTTCTATAAAAATCTCTTCCAACATACCTGGGAAAGGAGAGTTGGAAAAAAAAAGATGAAAACACCGTGTGTAAAATTAAAAAGAAAATAAGTACACGCAAAACAGTTATCTATGAAATAATATATATAATAATAATATAGTGTCATAATTATATCTACACTAATATTATAAAGAGGTAGTATATTTTTTTGTTTGTAGGAGGTAATTTCTGGTAGTACTGGTCCGATTGCTAAAATTTTTTCACCGAGCTGCTTTATTCCTGAGTGACATAGACTATGTTTTATGTACACGGGCGAAGCCACGGGCAATAACTAGTAGGTAATAATTTAACAATGCTTCTACGTATTTTATTCAAATATATATTAAAGATATTGATTTATTTCAAATACTTATTTCTATTGTTTTTAATTTTCGCGCCGTCGCGTCGCGAAGTTATAACACCAAACTGACTCGAGCAAGGTATGCATTCAACATCGTAGATAGCATACAAGCATCGAATCAAAATTTTGCGTGACACAAGCTTTTCTTTCCAGAAATAAAAGTAAGTAAGTTAGACCATTATTTCCCACAGCAGAGCGAAGGCCTCCCTTTGCCACACACGTCTGTCCTCGGCCATTGCGGGCCAGTCCTTCCGATAGTTGTCCAGCTCATCTCTCCACTTTCGCTTTGGTCTGCCGCGATGTCACCATGCGTTTAATGGGACCCAATAAGTAGATCTTTTAGCCCACAGCACATCTGACATGCGGCAGACATGTCCGGCCCAATCCCAATTTAGAATAGCAGCTTTTCGGATAACATCTTTTATTTTAGTTTTGGCGCACAGCATTGTTTTCCACTCCGGTAGGTACAGGCACATCATCTACCCTGGTCACCAGGAAGAGTGGAAACGGCGAGAGATGTCTTGCGGTGTTCCGCAGGGATCGGTACTAGGACCGCCCTCGTGAAACATTGGGTACGACTTCGTGTTGCGCAGCGACCTTTCCGACGGGGTCAGTGTGGTCTGTTATGCAGGCTACACGCTGGTCCTGGCGCAGGGAGAGTCGTACCGAGCGGCGGTCGATCTAGCGACACGCGGGATTGCGATAGTCGTTGAGAGGATCTAGCAATTGGGACTCGAGGTGGCGCTGCACAAGTCCGAGGCCATATGTTTTCACGGCCCTCGGTGCGCGCCACCACGGCGTTCCCAATTAACGGTAGGAGGAGTTCACATCGGCATCGGGTCGACGATGAAGTACCTGGGACTCGTCCTCGACAGCCGGTGGAATTTTGAGGAGCACTTCCGACGTCTAGCTCCCAAACTGAATCTGACTGGGGCTGCCCGCAAGCGGCTCCTGCCCAACCTAGGAGGTCCATATGATTGTGAGCATTGAGGGTGAGGAGATTGCAAATGTTCCAGAAATATAATAAAATTACCTAAAACTACAACCCCGACCGCCATCTCGGTAAAATGGTATGGTAATAACGATAAAGAGATTGTTGAAAATAACTTAATTTACATATTCTTTGAAAAACTTAGAATACAATTACAATATAAATAGTCGCATGCTTGCGATAACACACGGTATGACGAATATTGACAATGAGAAGTTAAATTTAACGTAAAATGAGTTATTTATAATGCAATACCTGAACCAGGGCCTGGCTCGAGAGGTCACCGCCGCCTGACGCCTCCACAAGGACACATTTCCACAGTGTTCTCCAAACAGTCCGCGCAACGGTGACACTCGAGCGATTCTTCCGCCTGGATTCGGAACAGAGAACTCCACAGAAGGAGGCGACCGCATCCGCATTGCCCCGGACCATGGCCTGAACCAGGACCCGGCTCGAGGGCACCGCCACCTCACGCCTCCACAAGGATACACTTGCACCGTGGACTCCGGACAGTCCACACAATGCACAATGACTTTTGACTGGCCTGTTGGTCTAGTAGTTAGTGACTCTGACTGCTATGCCGGAGGTCGTGGGTTCGATTTCCACCCAGGACAAATGTTTGTGCGATGAGCATGATCGGTCGAAGCCTACTGGGGCCACGGGTGGTGTGAAAGTGAAACCCGGGGCCCTAGGACGAAGGCAAAGAAGAAACAGGAGTGGGTTATTATCTCCCGCTCCGCCCAAGAGCGCGATTTGTCATAAGATGATTTTACCACCTAATAAAAAAAACCTACTATAGGAATGACTTAAGCATCAGCAAGCCAATTCACTTATTTTTAAATGGCGCCGTTTCGTAAAAAGGCTAGGCGGTTAATAAAATGGCGGATCTAGTTAGCTGCAACAGTCACAACTTAAATATAAAATAATAGATTTATCGCGTTGCTAGTTCTTTTATCAAGGGTACAGATAAGATTACTGAATGATTATTGATTCCATTATCTGACCCTACAAAATTAAGGTTAGTGATAACAACTTTATGTGCCGAATTGATAACAATAGTTTAGATAAATAAAAAGTTATTTAATTGTAACTGTTATCTAAGTAACCGTTAGAATTGAAAGATAAATTTATTTAGAAATAAAATCACATTACACACACAAACATTTAATTATAACTCCGAACTGTTCAAATCTGGGCAAGTGCGAGTCGGACTCGCGCACTGCGGGTTCCGTTCAAACTTGAAAGGTAAATTGCGGTTTACGATTTATGACGCATTAAAAAAAATTACTTACTAGATCTCGTTCAAACCAATTTTCGGTGGAAGTTTGCATGGTAATTGTACATCATATATTTTTTTTTAGTTTTATAATTCTCTTATTTTAGAAGTTACAGGGGGGGGGAACATTTTACTACTTTGGAAGTGTCTCGCGTAAACTGTTTAGTTTAGAAACAAATTATATTAGAAACCTGAATATAATTTTTGAAGACCTATCTTTAGATACCCCACACGTAAGGTTTGTTGAAAAAAAAAATGTTGAGTTTCAGTTCTAAGTATGGGGGAACCCCCAAAATTTATTGTTTTTTTTTTTCTATTTTTGTGTGAAAATCTTAATGCAGTTCATAGAAAACATCTACTTACCAAGTTTCAACAGTATAGTTCTTATAGTTTCAGAAAAAAGTGGCTGTGACATACGGACGGACTGACAGACATGACGAATCCATAAGGGTTTCGTTTTTTGACATTTGGCTACGGAACCCTAACAAGTATAACACCGTGAAAAGGGGCGTAATACTCTGTTAGACTGTCAAAGATGCTAGTGCGGGGGCGATGATGCGCGACAACAGTAGGGATGCGCTCGTTCATGGACTTTTTAGTCTAACTCTACGTACAAAGTTTCTGATATTTTTTTATTTTATTTATATAAATGTTACCGGCCAAATCCGATTCTTGATAAAATATTTTCTGGTAGGCCAAACCCGCAATATTAATTGATAAATTATATTTATTTTGCAAATAGGTTTTTCAAAAACACTTTTACACGTCAATTTTTTTTTTGTCAATTCAAACGATGAAGGCGTTGTTCCTAGCCGACTACCCAGAGAAGAAACACAGAAACAAACTCAGGGGTCAAAGTCTCTTTTAAAGTCCATACAGCAAACATGTAATGGTCAAATCATATGATAAACATGCATGCATTAGTCCAAGAGCGATAGAAGCGAGCTCGGAATTTTAGGGCATCTCGACACAGAGTATCCATCAAGTTTCTTGCAAGTTCTTCTCCATAGAAATCTACGCTTTGGAACATGCAATTTAGCTTCACTTGTTTTTTATTTGACTTAACGACAGTTTAACAATTCAAAAGTGCCCATAATTGGTCTATTTGAAATAAACGTTTCTGATTTCTGATCAGTTAAGTTAGAAGGCTAAGGCGGGAGCGGAGCGAAGCTCCCACCTTAACCTTCGTAGTCTTTTTTTAAACCATCCAGAAATAGGAACCTCGCGGGCAATAAAAAACTTTCTCTACTTGTATGTATCAAAATGACCTTTAGCGTTCTAGACACTTCGGGTCTGTCTGTTCATTAGTGCTGTTGTAACTCGAGAACCACTTAACCAATTTACTTGATTCTTGTTTTAACAATGGATATGATTCTCTGGCTAGGTTTTTATTACATCAATGAGAATAGCATTGCACTTCCTTATTACATTTATTATTAGACATAGTCACCCACCGCATCTGTCTATAATGTTGTCGAAAAACTCAGAAACTACTAAACAAATTTTGAAGCGGTTTTCACCTATAGACATTCATGAGGAAGGTTTGGGTGTATAATCATCATCAGCGTTTCAGCCGAAGGACGTACACTGTTGCACATAGGCCTCCTACAAGTGTCGCCACAACGAACGGTCCTGTGTGTCTCGCATCCATCGAATTCCCGCGACTCTCATCAGGTCATCGATCCACCTTGAGCGACCTTCCAACGTTGCGTCTTCCAATGCACGGTTGCCACTTTAGAACCTAGTACAATACCTGCAAATTATAGTAGAGAAAACCCTTTCCTAGTGACGAGGGCTGAGTCCCAGCAGTGGGAACATTATAAAGGCTGATTATGCTGTAGAAAAGTTGAGAATTTCAAAGATATCTAACACCCGCGCGAAGCTGGACGGGGTTGCTAGTCACAGTAACATTATATAGGCCAATGTTTGTGTGTGTTTGTTTGTTACGCCTTCACGTTGAAACTGCTCAAGGGATTTGGATGAAACTTTGTCCTTACACGGATAGACCATGTTCTGAAACAGTACATAAGATACTTTTGAACCGGCTTCAAAAAGAAGGGGTTCTATGTTCGGCTGAATGTACTTTTTTTTATGTTGATTTCTCGGTCAATTGTGAACCGATTATGAAAATTATTTTTTTGATTGAAAGGTTATGCTTCCAAGTTGGTCCCATAGAAATATTATGATCAATCTGATCATGAACTTCGAAAATATGGAACAGAACTCCTCATAGGATCACCACAGAACTGTCGTAACAAGTAAAATTGCTTTGTTTATACGTGTAGCCGATGACTGGCTGAAAGAAGAGGGGAGGGGATATGTCGAACTGATCTGATGATGAAGCCGGAAGGTAGGCACCGGAACTCTGTAATAAATTAATGTAATCTAACCGTGTTTGGTATTATTAGAATTGTCATGAGACGCACTCTGGTTATAAGGTATTTAAGTTTGGCTGAGGGGTACTATTTCCTGGCGATACAATAACTAAAAAGTGAAAAATATTTTGTTTTTTTTTTTTAAGAGAACTCAACCGACTCCGATGTAAAAAAAAAACACAAAAAAGTGCAAAATAACTTTAATTTCGAAAGTATTTTTTTTTCCTAAAAGGTTTTTAATAACATATTTATTGGTGGTGGTTATTTGGGTGGTATTGGTTGGTTTGTTGTGGTGTTTTGTTGGTTGGTTCCGTGAGTATGTTCCCTTGCGATCATTTTATACTATCGCAGGCAAAGCCGAAGCAACTAATTAGTAGCTGGAAGTTCACACTTATGTGCGTAAGTTTGTAACTTTTCCAGGCTATTTTTTGGGTGGGAAATACATCAAATAACTTCTCCCTTTCTAGGTGGAGCTAGAGGGCGTGTCAAACTTTTACTGACTAAAACCCATCCATGTTCCTCCAGTAAAACCCAAGGATGGGATTTGATGTTGGACCCGAAGATTTTATTAATTTTTAGTTTTTTTAATTTATAGGAATAGCACGTATTACTTTTTATCCCAGAAGCATATATTTGGGATAATTTATTACTCTCACACAGGCAAAGATAACATCAGCAACACGCACTGGTCATAGATGCAATCATCCCAAACTTAAGTGGCAATAGGCAGGGCACATTGCTCGCAGAACGGATAGCCGTTGGGGCCGAAAGGTTCTGGAGTCGCGACCGCGTATCGGAAGACGCAGTATTGGAAGACCCCCTACAAGGTAGACCGATGACCTGGTAAGGTTGCGGGAATACGATGGATGCGAGACGCACAGGACCGTTCATTGTGACGGCATTTGGGGGAGCCCTATATCCAGCAGTGGACGTCTACGATGAAATGATGATGATGAGACATGACAGCAGCTAGCGATTTGTATTTTTTATTTTATTTTGTAAACTAGCGCTTGATTGCGATCTTACTTGATGGTAAGTAGTGATACAATCATTGATGGTGAGGCGCACTAATTTATTAAGAACTTATTCACTCTAGTATTGAAGACACCTAAATTATAATCGGACGGGAAGACCGCAGCAAGCAAGTTGTTCCAGTCCCTCGATGTCTACAGTCTGTCTGTCTGTCAAGACCTCGGGCATCTCGGTAACGCGTGGAGGTATCGAGTTGAAATTAAAACCATATACTTAAGTCTGCGGCCCCTTGAAGCAGTGAAAAAATCAAACATCTGAGTTAACGGAAAAAAAAGAATCGGCCATTTATGTCGCATAATAATGTTATTTCGACACACTCAAGGGAATCAAAATTCATAAGGTACTTCCCGTTGACCTAGAATCCTGAAATTTGGCATGAAGCAAGGTCTCATGACACAAGTATAGGAAAAAATCTGAAAACTGTAAATTTGTAGTTACAAAAAATAACTCCGATTCGGAAAAATGTTCGAACCCTCAGTGCGCGAGTCCGAGTCGCACTTGCCCAGGTTTTTTTTTAAATCTTTATTTAAAGAGTTTTTGTGCGACTCTGTTGGTACACAAATATAATAGTTAAAAAATAAAAATACAGTTAGACTTTGGGTCGGTTTTTCAGAGCGACCTTAATCATATTAATGATAGGGATTACTTTATCTGAAACAGGATCTGATAATTAATATCGTGCGCGCCAATTTGTGTTCTGAGCGATTGATTTCGGCTACATCTCATTAAAATAATAATATAATAATAATATTCCACAACTATCACACAACGCCATCTAGTCTCAAGCTAAGCAGAGTTTGTGTTATGAGTACTAGACAACTGATAAACATACTTATATATTTCTAAATACATACATATTATAGATAAATTCCACCCAGACACAGAACAAATGATCGTGCTCATCACACAAACATTTGTCCTAGGCGGGAATCGAACCCACGTGAGATAATCATCTAATGACAAATCCCGCTCTTGGGCGGAGCGAGAGATAGTGTCAGATTTTTACTGACTAAAAATCCAGTCCTGCTCCTTCATTGCCATCGTTCCAGGGCCTCGGATTTCACTTTCACTTTAACCGTGGCCCCAGTAGGCTTCGACCCAGCTGGGCCCCAACGATTTGCTGACATCTCCTTGAGGCGCGCGTGGAACAGTACGCGCCATCGACGATTTGGGCTGGGTCCGGACAGTTACCGGACAGTTACCGGACAGTCGGATGGCGAGATACCCATTGCTCGCCGTTCACAAGCCCGCGCCTACGGTGGCCGGAAATCGGGATCGAAATCCCAGCGGTGGTAGGGGCGTGAGGACTGTTGCCTCACGCGATCGGCCGCCTCCTCGATCCGGACCATGGCCTGTACCAAGGCCCGGCGCGAGAGTTTGCCGCCGCCGATCGCCCCGACGAGGACACGGCGTTGTTTTGCCCCACCATGTCCTCCGGGCGGTCCACACAGTGGCGACACCCGGGCGTTGCTTCCGCACGAATCCGGTGCAGGAATTTCCCGAACTTACCGTGTTCGCTAAGAACTTGCGTCATGCGGAAGGTGAGGATGCCGTGAAGTCCTATGTTTGACCTCAATAGGGTCAAACATAGGACTTACCGCCATAATTGTGGCGTGCTCAGCTCTATCGCAAACCGGTGAAGTTAGCTTTAGAACTGTGTTATTTGAAGCAATGACAGAATAATAATAATAATAATAATAATAATAATAATAATAAACATCATTCACCAAAAATTAGCAACCAAACATAAGCTCATACAAGACCAAGATATAATGACTCCTTATTACAATTATCTCCCACAAACTGTTTTAGAAAATACTACACATAAACTCTACTACGACCGCGCCATTCTAACCGACAAGACTGTTCACTACAATAGACCAGATATCATTCTCCAAGATAAAATTAATAGAGTTACATACCTGATAGATATTGCAGTCCCCAACACGCATAATTTGCAAAAGACAATAGGAGAAAAATTAAGTAAATATGCAGAACTTAAAGAAGAAGTAACAAGAATCTGGAGGCAAGAAAAAGTATATGTCGTACCTATAGTTATTTCCACTACAGGGGTTATACCCAACCATCTTCACAATAGCCTCAAATTAATAGACCTGAAAGATTCAATCTACATATCACTCCAAAAAGCTGCAATTTTGAATACCTGCAGAATAGTAAGAAAGTTCATGCAGATAGAGGAAAATGAAATTTCTCCTCATAACATCCCCTTTACACCAACTACACACACGCTACATTGACTTGGCTTGACCCGTTAATGTAGCTAAAAACTAGCTAGAGAGCTAAGCAATAATCAACGTTTTTTCAAAATAATAATAATAATAATAAGCCCCCTAAACAACCACACGTCCTGATTGACCATCTAATCACGTAGGGGGCGGACACACGAATGAGAAATTACTGGCGTGGCTAACGTGGCTCTGGAAACCCATTCAACATGGAGACACGTTCAAAAAGAAAACGTATAGGACCGCTGCCCGGGGGTGATCGCCGGGGCGCACCTGGAGCTGACGCTGGGTGTCACAGCATGCGAACCGTCAGCGGTGAGGAGTTGAGCAGGCGGGCTCCCACCGACAAAGATGCTACAGCCGAAATCACTGACGATGGTGACAGACTGACGTACAGGACAAACACCCCTGTAGAACCGTACAGTCCTAGTACAGTATCGTATGCACCTTCTGGAAGATCAACACCATCCATACCATCGTCACCACCCCCCAGTACTAATTTTAATACAATTCGACCCACCTCGGCCTTGAATGTTGCGCAGGAGGTATCTACCTTCTTACCCGTGTCCACCAAGGCGGGCAAAGCAAGAGTTCGCATGAGATGGAGCAAAGAAGTAAACCTATTTATCATGCGAACTTACTTGTATATCACTAAATTAGAGACCGATATGACAACCTACAGACAACGACTGCATGAACTTTTTACACGCCAATACCCAGAGGTTACTGTTACAGAACAAAGGGTTTCAGACCAACGCAGAACAATAGTTAGGAATAAACTTCTGTCACAAGATCTAATAGATCAATTAAGAGAAGAAATTCGAATGCGATTACAAGTAGAAGCAGAAAGTAATGAAAACACTATTGATTTCGAGGTAACACAAAACACAACGGAAAATATTTTACCAGATTTACAATTGCACGCTCATTTAGATTCTAATACACAATCTCAAATATTCTATCAGTCACAAACATATTCACAAAGCATACATACATCTACGCAGACCGAAAGTATTGCTTTAACGTTAGAAAATGACGTTGAGATCCTTGAAAATATCGATCAAAATCATCTCACAGATTCGCATATACAAGAAATACACGATAAATTTAAAACAGCTCTTACTCAATTTTCCGGAATGGATCCGGCAGCTCGACCAAAGCTACCCAAACTTAGATACACACCAAAACTAAACCGGCTTGTTTGTTTATTTAATAAAAGTATTCTCTACCAATATATTAGCGAAGAAACCCAACTAATAGACGTTCACACTCTGGTATATTGCACAGCATTAGTTATTTCCAAAGAACTTAATTATAAGATCACAGAATATACAGTAAATATGAGGCCAAAAAATAATAATAAACTAGCTTGGCAGCAGAGACTTGAAAAAGATATAGACAAACTTAGAGCAGATTGTGGTAGACTAACCCAATATATTAATAACAATAGATCAAACAAGGTAGTTAAGAGAGTAGAAGCAATATTTAAGAACATGACTAATCATACTAGACACGAAGATGAGAATAGGAAATCGGAAGAATTTTTAGATACTTTGAAACAGAAATTAGCACTTAAAGTTCACAGGTTAAGAAGATACAAGAAAGCACAGGAGCGTAAAAATGACAACTTCTTATTTGCTATGAACGAAAAGAACTTTTATAGAAATTTACAAGCTAAGCCACAAACTGGCACAATACTTGAGGATTCTGTACCTACCCACCTACCCACAGTAGAACAACTCGAAACATTTTGGTCTGGTATATGGGAAGAGCGAGTACAACATAATGATAAATCAAATTGGATAACAGACGAAAATACTAGATGGAGTTCATTAGAGGAAATGGAGTTCGTCGAGTTTACTGAGTCTGACATAAATAATATTACAGCAAGGTTACACAACTGGAAATCCCCAGGTATAGATAAAATTCATAATTATTGGTTTAAAAAATTAGAATCACTACACAAAATATTGGCAAAAAATTTAACTGACATTGTTCTAGGGAAACAAAATATACCTGAGTTTATTGCTACAGGAATAACATATATGTTGCCGAAAACCAAATACTCACCACAACCTTCTCAATACAGACCAATTACATGCCTACCCACAATTTACAAGATCCTAACGTCAGCCATTACAACGAAAATAAATAAACACTTAGAACAACACAACATAATAGCGGAAGAGCAAAAAGGGTGCAGACGAGGTCACATGGGGTGCAAGGAACAATTAGTTATAGATTCAGTCATACACAAACATGCACACACAAAAAATAGAAATTTACACTGCACCTACATAGACTACAAAAAAGCTTTTGATAGTATTCCACATTCCTGGTTAATCCAAATATTACAGATATACAAAATAAATTCAAAAATCGTAGGCTTTTTGCAAAATATCATGTCTAGATGGAAAACTAAACTGCAGTTAACTTGCCGCGACAAAATTATAACAACGCGACAAATAGCCATAAGAAAAGGCATTTATCAGGGAGATTCCCTGAGCCCTCTATGGTTTTGCCTCGCTTTAAACCCCCTATCTCACTTACTGCAGCGCACCCAGGCTGGATATAGCCTTAAACACACAACAGAACTAACCACTATCTCTCACCTTATCTATATGGACGACATTAAATTATACGGAAAAACTGAAAAAGAGATGAAAAAATTAATAGAAGTTACTACGGAATTTAGTAAGGATATCAAAATGGAATTCGGACTAGACAAATGCAAAACGGTACACATAATAAAAGGCAAAATTAAACCTGGTGACTACGCAATTAATAACACTGAAACAATTACAGCGATGGAACCAACAGATTTATATAAATATCTAGGATACAGGCAACTCAAAGGTTTAGATCATACCTCGATTAAACACATATTGAATACTGAATATAAGCGGAGAGTGATCGCAGTATGTAAAACTCAACTCTTAGGAAAGAATTTAATAAAGGCATTGAACACCTATGCGATACCAATACTAACATATTCATTTGGAGTGATCAAGTGGTCAAAAACTGACATCCAACAAATAGAAAGAACAACACGCACCACGCTTACTAAACACAATAACCTGCACCCTAAATCTGCAATAGAAAGATTGACTATCAAACGGCAACATGGAGGGAGAGGCCTAATAGACATCTATCACCTTTGGCAGAAACAAATTGCTAGATTAAAAACATTCTTTCACACAAAATCTCAAACAAGTGCCATGCATAAAGCCATAGTCACTAACGATATTAACCACACCCCACTTTACCTAAACGATATGAACACAACCTACAATATTAATAATGACTCACAGAAACAAAAATTAGAAGAGTGGAAAAAGAAAGTGTTACATGGACGACACCCCCATGATCTAGAACAACCCCACATAGATACAATAGCTTCAAATAAATGGCTTAAGGTAGGTAGTTTATTTCCGGAAACCGAAGGGTTTATTATAGCAATTCAAGATCAAGTTATAATACTAAAAACTACAGGAAATTCATAATCAAAGACCCCACAATATCGAATGATAAATGCCGTAAGTGTCACAGTCAACCAGAGACCATACAACATATTACAGGTGCATGTACAACGCTCACACGGACTGACTATACTCATAGACACAATCAGGTGGCAAACATCATTCATCAAAAATTAGCAACCAAACATAAGCTCATACAAGACCAAGATATAATGACTCCTTATTACAATTATCTCCCACAAACTGTTTTAGAAAATACTACACATAAACTCTACTACGACCGCGCCATTCTAACCGACAAGACTGTTCACTACAATAGACCAGATATCATTCTCCAAGATAAAATTAATAGAGTTACATACCTGATAGATATTGCAGTCCCCAACACGCATAATTTGCAAAAGACAATAGGAGAAAAATTAAGTAAATATGCAGAACTTAAAGAAGAAGTAACAAGAATCTGGAGACAAGAAAAAGTATATGTCGTACCTATAGTTATTTCCACTACAGGAGTTATACCCAACCATCTTCACAATAGCCTCAAATTAATAGACCTGAAAGATTCAATCTACATATCACTCCAAAAAGCTGCAATTTTGAATACCTGCAGAATAGTAAGAAAGTTCATGCAGATAGAGGAAAATGAAATTTCTCCTCATAACATCCCCTTTACACCAACTACACACACGCTACATTGACTTGGCTTGACCCGTTAATGTAGCTAAAAACTAGCTAGAGAGCTAAGCAATAATCAACGTTTTTTCAAAATAATAATAATAATAATTTATTTCTCCATAAATATTGTACAAATTTGAGCAGTAAATTGAAGGTAACTTAATACAAATGCATAAGAAATAAAAATGTACAACTGCGCCTGAGCTAGGCCGAGCCTGTATTTCAGGACGCAGTTCTCTTACCAGAAAAGAAATTATCAATATAACAGCATTTGCGTGTAACATCTATATAATTTAACACATAACAAAATATTAATTTGCAATCAAAATTGTGTGTTGTGTGCATGTGCTTCGTGTGTTTGTGGTGTAATTTATCTCATCGTTTTAAGAAGGTCTTCAGTAGTTTGGTAATCACATGTGAGTAGAAAGTCTAGTAGTTTGCTTTTGCATCGTTGTTTGTTTAGTGTGTAGATATTAAGAGTTGTGTTAAGTTTGTTGTAGAGGAAAGGACCATTGAAACAGAAAAACCTATGTGTGAAAGAATGTTTAAATTGACGGGAACGGGGTACTACAGCATTACGACGCCGTTTGAGTAGATTATTCCTATCCAAAGGGGTAAGAGAGTGTTGTTTTAGAATCACATTTAATATGTAAAGTTGACGAACAGTGGGTAAGCTCCAGGACTTATACAAAAGATGTGTAGGGTAATCAATGGGTCGAAAGGAGCTAACCTTTAAAATTGCTCGTTGTGCTATTTCAAGAGGAAGTAGAGTGGTTTTGGAAGCTCCACCCCAACTGGAAATGCAATAAGTTAACAGCGATTCACAAAGTGCCCTATAAACTTTTTTTAGGATTGAAATATCTGCCACGTGTCGTAAGTTCTTGAAGATATAAATCAATTTTCTAAGTCTGGATTGAAGCATAGAAATGTGCGCACTGAAGTTCAGCGATGAGTCGAGTAAAATACCTAAGTATTTGGCTTCAGATCTTCTAATTAAACTAGGGCAATTACAAGTAGTGTCATTTGAGGAGGCGACATGATTGGAATGTGACTTTAACGTAAGTTCAAGGACGGGTGCATTAGAATTTCGTAAATAAAATGGCATGTAAAAAGTTTTATCTGAGTTTAGAGTGAGGACATTTTGTTTTAACCAGTTGGAGACCTTATTGAAACCATTTTGAGCCAGCATAAATGTGTTTTCCCAAGTGTCAGCAGAAAACAGCAACACAGTGTCGTCAGCGTAAGAAATAATGACACCCCGCTCTAATTTCATCCCGCACAGCTCATTTAGATACACTAAGAAGAGCGTTGGTCCCAGCACCGAGCCTTGCGGGACACCAAAAGAGACAGATTTCTCAGTGCTAATGTAGGTGTCTACTTTTAGACATTGTTTACGATTGCTTAGGTAATCTTGGAACAATTTAAGCTGTAAACCTCTTACACCCAGGCGTTCCAACTTAGCTAGAAGACGCGGAATTGATACCGTGTCAAATGCCTTACTGAGGTCAAGAAAAATGGCGAGTGCTTTATTCCCGTCATCTAGAGTTTTAATAATATGGTCAGAAAGTTTATGCACCGCATCCTCAGTCGACTTTCCAGAGCGAAAACCAAATTGTCCAGAAGAAATCAAACTGTTGCTTTCGAGATACCTAACGAGCCTACAATTTATAACTCTCTCCAGAATCTTAGAAATAGCTGGTAGTATGGCAATTGGCCTGTAGTTGCATACACGAAGTTGATCACCCGCCTTGAATATAGGGACGATGATAGCCTTTTTAAGGACATCGGGAAAAACTCCTCGATTAAGGCAAACATTGAATAAATGAGTAAGGGGTGGGATAATGATATCTTTTATGGCTTTTAGTATGCTGCTAGATATTTTATCATGACCGACTGCGCTAGTACATTTTAAGCCATTTATAAGTGACAAGATCTCGCCCTCATTAGTGTCTAGTAATACAAACGAGTTGTTAGTAGTTTGGCTTGAGACTGGAAGATCTAAGGTATTTTGAGCTATTGTCGGGCAGTTTAGAAGCCTGTTTGCCAGAGAACTTCCAACGTTAGCAAAATAATCATTAGCCTGATTGACAGATGTTTGTGGGCAATCACCAAGGAGGTTGGTAGCAGCTGATTTTGTTTTGTTTGTGTTTGTTATAGATCTAATAACTTCCCAGAGTTTTTTATTGTTACTACAGTTTTTGTCTAGTTCACTTTTTTCGTGTTGTCTTTTAAGTCGTTTCAGTAAATTGTTACAATGGTTTCGATAACGGGTGTAAATTAGTTTTAAGGTTTCATTTTCAGGTGAGCTTTGCGAGTCTTTGTGGAGGCGATCCCTATTCTGTATACATCTCAGTAATCCCTGAGTGATCCAGGGTCGAATGATGCGTTTTTTACGGGGAATTTTTACAGTCGTGGTGTTGTCGATTATAACATCTTGCAACATTACTACGAACTTATCCATGGCTTTATTAGGATCGTCAATATCAGTTATGTGACTGAAGTCTACATTAATCAGTTGTTCACGAATAGCAGCAACGTTAAGTTTAGATACGTAAGATAGTGGATGATTTTCTTTGTGGGTCTGATAAAGACAGAGTAATACCGCGTTGTGGTCTGTAATGGTGGAATTTAAAACAAATGTATGAGACTTGAATTTCGTTTTAAGAAGAACATGATCAAGACAAGTTTTACCTTGTCTGGTAGGAAAAGAATGGGCAGGTAAAAATCCTTGAAAGGCCATAGAATTTAGATATTCAGGTGCTCTGGCGTCAATTGAGTGCATTGAGATATCTATATTAATGTCTCCAATTATAACGGCAGATTTTATATTTTTTAGATTGGATATAGTTGAATTAAGGGATGCTAAAAAGGGAGTTAGGTTATTATATGATGGTGATCGATACAATGCAATTACAGCCGTCTCTTTATTTATTGTTAAAATCAAACAGTTACTTTCCGAAAAGAACGGCTCAATTATATCTACATTAAGCGAATCTTTAAAATAGATTGTTATTCCATCGTTTTGGTTTCTATAATTTTGTGTTATGTGAGACTTGTAGCCAGGTAGGTTTGGAATAGTTAGATTACATGATAACCAGCATTCCGTGAGTATTATGACATCACAATCCATCTTTAATGTGTGCAAGAGAACTATTAGTTCGTTAAAGTTACGAGAAATGCTACGTATATTCTGAGTTAGTATTTTAATATTTGGTTTATTATGTGAAATAAGGTTACAACAATCAACAACACCACAGACCGCAGACTCGGATATATTTAAATTGTCAAGTTCAACGTCGGAAGTAGCCATTTAAAATAAAAATGGTTATAAAAGAACCGAAAAATAGTGAACGCTTATAAAAATAAAACCTTAAGCTCAGACCTATAGAGCTGAGAAGTGCGAGTATCTGCTTGTTTACATTCATGTCATTCATAAAATGCGAGCCGCTTATGTATAGGTAAGTAGTATAGATAATATTACGATATGGAGTTGAGCGGGTATATGTAACTGTGTTTGACGTAGCCGCATAAAATCCTCCCATGATGCTAATTACACGTTTATTTGTTGTGTGATTTAAGTAAAAGCCGTGTTGTCCCGTATTTATTTGAGTAAAACATACTCTAAATATAAGTTGAGCAATTAAAAGTGAAAAATAAGGTTTAACTTTAAAAATTAATATCAAGATACAACTTGCAAAGAAAGTGAGGTTAAAACAGTAAATGTGCAGTAGACAATTGATAGTGAGTCTGATATTATTCAGTAGTGTTATGTTTATTTTAAGAGGTGAGTAGTAAATTATGTATATAAAGATTATAATAGTGTGAGTAGTGATAGTGGTCGACGAAAAGGAGTTTAATATGTGTATTGTGTGTTTACGTTGTGTTTGGTGTCTCATAACTTTTTCTGATTGCAATTTCGAACAGATATTTCTATTAATTAAAACAAGGTATGCATTTTGATTGTAAAGTAGAAAAAACAAAATCATAGATGCAAGACAATACAAGTAAAAATCAAAAGTTAACTTTAGGACTAGTCAATTTTCATTGTTTAGGTTCTTCTTAAGTTCATTTAAGTGGGCCTCACTTTTTATACGTATATAAGGTTTTCCTTCAACTTTTCGAAGATAAATTTGACCATTTGAGGTCCAAACAAACTTATACTCAGCTGTCTTTGCGAAGTCACGCGTGAGGAATAAAAGGCGTTTCATTTTAGCTGTGAGCAATTCCGAGATATAGATTTGTTGTTTTGATATTTGTATGCCCATGTCATTTGAGTTAAGTTGATTTGTTTGTTGTTTAGACTGGTTGTACTTTTTGACTGCGTCCAGGAAAGACAATTTGGTCAGCGTGTTGGTAAACTCAATTGCAATCGACGAGCTACTGGTATCCTTTTTAGACGGCATTCGGGTGACATCTCGTATGTCATTCTTACATAGATCAGCATAATTTACGACCCTAGACAAGTTCATAACGTAACCAAATAGATCGGGCTTCTTCTCATTTTGTAATTTCGGTACATTTCTAACCTCAGTAAAAGTTTTCAGACTATTAGTTTCCAGGTGATCTAATTTCTCTTCCAATGCCGATAGATGTGAATGTATTTATTTACGTTCATGTTCCAGTTGATCTATTTTATCTTCAACCGCTTTCACATTGAACGAGAGGTGTGTGACGGAGTTCTCGATGTCTAAGTTCGTTTTTTGTATGTTTTTGTTTTGCTCTTGTATGGAAATCATGTATTCCTCCAATTTATCTAGACGATTATTTTGAGATACACGGAATTGGTTCATCATGGACATTACTTCGTCTTTAAAGGATGAAAAATTTTCACCCGTGCATTCGTTAAGCATACGTTGTGTTCGTTTGTTGTTACGCTTTGATATTTTACTTGGTGAATTTATGACACCAGAAGCCACTTTATTTAAGTCTGGTTCACAGGTTGACTGTACCAGATCCTGTGATGGTGGTGGCGTTCTTTGTGTAGACATTATATTCGCGTAGTTGATTCACTTAGTGTTTGTTATTCGTAAGTCGAGCCTAATGGATAATATTGTACTTATTGTTTGATGGTTCACGAAAATTTGGTAGCCAGCGGTCAGCAGTGATAAAAACGGAGGTACTCGATGCCCAAAAATTGCGTTACAGCGCTGCGTTGTTCCGAAGTGAAGCGTAAATCCGGACGGCAGCGGGGTGGCAGTCTGAGTGCGGGGGGGCTCAGGCTGACATATGATGACGATGGCGGTTTGATGAAAGCTTTCAAAAGTTTTTTCACTATAACTTTTTTACCAGTTATCACAGCGTAGTCCAATTTACTTTATTCGGTACCACTGTTAATTGTCCAAAAAGAATTATCAACAACACTCGTAATAACGATAGATTACGTGACTTTTAATTTATTTTTACTTGGAGCACAGTTTAAACGAAACACTGCTGTTAGGAGCGTTCCAGCGAGCAGATAATTTACAAGACATGCTTATTTTTTTAATCAAAATCACAGGCTAGTGTGATGTTGTATTGGCAAATAACTAAGAAGTCAAATGATATTTGATTATGAGCCATTTTGTAGATACTGTACAGTTTTTAGACTTCCGTACCTCATTCGGCAAAAAAGGAACCCATAAAGGATTACTTAGTTGTTCGTCTGTCTGCTGCCTGCTAAGGCCATTTTTTCTCAGGAGCGTGTGGAGGTACCTTGTAACCGCCTACGTCGGATATATCCGACAAATACTCTTTCGTTTATTCCGCCAGGGTCGCACATCCATGACTAAATACTCCATCTCGTCAGCTCTTGTCACCTATGGGAATTGAAGAGCTAAACGAGATGGAGTACCCAGTCGCAAATACACGACCCACGGGCGCCTCATGGAGAGGGTCCAGCAGGGTCGAAGCCTACTGGGGTCAAGGGTCTGATTCTGAAAGGAAGACTCGGCCCTGGTACGAAAGGCAGCGAAGGAACAGGAGTGTCTTTTTTTTTTTCCACCGAAAAAAAAAGTCGCAAATACACGACCCTGGCGAATAGGACACGAAAATAATCGTCGGAAACGCAAGCGGTTACAAGATCAAGCTGAAATTAATATCAAATACGCAGGTCTGCTATTCTATGGAGTAGTGAAAAACTTAAACTTTTAAGTCAACGCCATTTAAAGATATGGCCGTTTATATTACATTTAGGCGCATATTTAGACACTAGCATGGAAATCAAAACCTATATTGACCTTGGGCACGCCACAATTATGGCGGTAAGTCCCCTCTTTGAGGCGTGGTTGGAAAGACCTCACGGCGTCCTCACATTCCGCATGACGCAGGTCCTCACCGGACACGGTAAGTTCGGGAGGTTCCTGCACCGGATTCGTGCGGAAACGACGCCCGGGTGTCGCCACTGTGTGGCCCACCCGGAGGACACGGTGGAGCACACGGTGGAGGTGTGCCCCGCTTGGGCAGAGCAACGCCGTGACCTCGTGAGGGCAATCGGCGGCGGTGATCTCTCGCGCCGGGCCTTGGTTCAGGCCATGCTCCGGAGCGAGGAGGAGTGGCAGGCGGTCGCCTCTTTCTGCGAAGCAGTAATGCTAGCTAAGGAGGCGGCCGATCGCGTGAGGCAACGGTCCTTACGCTCCAACCGCCGCCGGGATTCCGATCCCGATTTCCGGCCACCGTAGGCGCGGGCTTGCAGACGGCGAGCAATGTGTGGCTCGCCGTCTGGCCGTCCGGTAACCGTCCGGACCGAGCCCAAGTCGTCGACGGCGCGTTTTGTTCCACGCGCGCCTCAAGGAGATGTCAGCAAATCGTAGGGGCCCAGCAGGGTCGAAGCCTACTGGGGCCAAGGGTAGTGTGAAAGCGGAACCCGGGGCCCTGGGACGAAGGCAACGAAGGAACAGGAGTGGGTTTTTAGTCAGTAAGAGTCTGACACTATCTCCCGCTCCGCCCAAGAGCGGGGATGTCATTAGGATGATTTTCCCACCCAATAAAAAAAAAAAAAACCTATATTGACCTAGGACCCTGAAATTTGGCAAGAAGTATGATCTTACAGCACAAGTAAAGGAAGCAATCTGAAAACTGTAAAGTAGTTACATCATAAAATAATTACTTTAATGAGATTCGGAAAAATCTTCGAGATTCGATTCGGGAATCGAACTATTCACTCAGGTAAGTTTGTACAGAGCCACGAGATTTAACCATGGTTTTTTTTTATGTGAGAAATCATCAAAATCGTATCAGACTTTTACTGAATAAAAATCCACCTGTGTCCTTCAGATGTCCTTTGCGTTCTAGGGCCATGGTAACTAATCCAAATATTCCCACAGTCTTAGCAGGCATCAGCCCTGCTGGGCCCCTTCTATTTTACTAACATCTCTTCGAGATGCGCGTGGATAAAAATGCGCCGATACTGGCTTGGTTCTTAGAGGACGGCGAGCCAGTCATTGCTTCCCTACGGTGGCCGGGTATCGCCCTGCGACTCCTCAGCGTGAGGGTGTCCGCTCTCTCACGGTTGCGATCATCTCCTTCGCATTATTGCTTCACAGGATGTGAATGCTTCCTATTCCCTCTCACACCGGACCATGGCCTGTACCAGGGCCGGCCACGAGAGGTCGCCGCCGCCAATCGCCTCCTCAAGGACACGGCGGTGGTACGGCCAAGCAATGCAAACTTCCACCGTCCCAGGCGTCTTTTCCGCTTGAAACCAACACAGGAACCTATAAAATTTTCGATGGCTGATGAGGACCTGTGTCAGGTGGAAACTGAGGACAGTGGCGCTTCATAGAGGGGACTTACCGCCGTGATTGTGGCGTCGCCAGCGCTAGGTTGCGACAGTCACCGTCTCCATAAAAACATGAGATGCCGCCGGAACGCTGTCCACATCGTGTCTTCCGGGCGATCTGCATAAAGGTGACATCCGAGCGTTTTTTCTGCCTGAACCCGAAATAAGTACCTCACCAACTTTCCATGTTCAATGAGGACCTGCGTCAGGAGAGAATTGAGGACGGCGTGACGCCTCTCTAACCACTTCTCAAACAGGTCCCCTCTTTGAGAAGTGGCTTACCGCCGCGATTGTGGTCTCCCCAGTGCTAAGTAGCGACAGTCGCTGTCTCCATAATACCATGAGATTCCACCGCAACTCGGTCCGCACACTGTCCTCCGGGCGATCTGCACAATACTGACACCCGAGCGTTTTTTCCGCTTAAATCCGGAACAGGTACTACCCGAACTTTCCATGTCCGAGGAGGATCTGCGTCAGGCAGAAAGTGAGGACTTAACTAGCCACTCCTCAAAGAGGGTAATTACGTGGGAAGCATAGCGCCAGGTTGGGATAGTCACTGTGGCTATTCCACCATGAGATCCCGCCAGAACTCTGTCTGCCATGCCACGATTTGTCGCGGCAGCGGAGTTTCACTCCGGCGTTGCACTTCCATGCGTAGATCGTACATGCGTGCAAAGACTGTTGCCTCCACATCCCATGGTGGGAGGCTGACAATAGTACCTCTCATGAATGTCCTTTGTCTGAGGCAGGCGAAGGGTTGGATGCCGTGAAGCCGGCCCGCCTACCGGGGATGTGTCCTCCCCCGCGACGTCCAATAGGGGCATGCGTGGAACACTACGCGCTGCCGCCTCGAGTCTTGCTGGATGGGGGGCGGCGGACGACCCCGAGTCCATCCGCACCTCTTTAGGGGGCTGGAAGAGGGCGTTATCTGCCCTCCGCCGCTGCCCGGTTGGCCTGCTGCGGCACAAAAGAGTTTCCACGGCCTCCTTCTCCCTCTCCGCAGCCTCCTTCTGCGATTGTGCCTAACCTAACCTAACCCCCTAAGTGGTAAATAACATACATAGCCTTTAAATAGTCTGTTTCCTGATAGTTACAACCCGGGGATCTTTAAGTCAAGAGTGAATAGGTTACTTCAAGGCAAGCATGCTCCATTGTCGACCACATCATTGCTTCTATCGGGTGAGATAGTGGTCAAGGACGAGCCTATCAACAGTTTAAAAATTTCTTACTACCCTCCATTTTTTTCATGAGTTAAGTCGCTGGTTTAGGCTGTTACTTGTAGATCCAGTAAAGTAGTTATTGGTGTTTAGAACTGAGAAAGTCTGAGAACCAATAACCACTGCTCTTGAGGGGTTACCCAGTAACCAGGATGTGGAGATCAGATACACATATAAAATGCATTTTGTATACTAAAATATTGAGATAGACTCATGATAGAACAAGTTTAAATGTTAGTGGTTTTTGGTTGCTATTTATTTATTTAAACTTCATGTATAGTAGTGGTACATAGGCGGACTTAATGCAACAAGGCATCCTCTACCAGTCAACCTTTGGGTTAAAAAAGACAACACTGTGGTAGGCTTGCACAATAAACAATTAATAACAGATACTACAATAAAAAATAAAAAAAAGTTATAGAATAATCATGTATCTTTTATATAAAAAAAAAAAAATAATAATAAAGTAGTTAATTAACCTTTTGAATACCGTAATTGGAGACACAAAAGAAAGATAATGAGAGACCTAATGCCGGTGTTTGCTCAGGGTTTAATGAATTAATCAAAAATGTACTTTAAAATCCAAATTTATATATAGTTGATACACCAATAGTTTTTGTTACAAAGTTGATACAATTATTACCAATAAAATATTCATAAACTATTTTTTTTTTTGTGAATTATTGAATGGAAACATGGATACATCTGGTCTTAATTTTTTTTTTAATTTAGAAATAAATAAACAATGTTACTCACTCAGAAAATCAAATTTAAAATTAAGTGCTAGTGTTGTAGTGTAACTCATTCAAGGTGAATCAGTTATAAATTCTGCTGATACCAGTAAAATAAAGGTTTGAATATATTTGACCAAGTCTATGATCATCTACCATAACATTTCAGTAATTTATCAACAGGCCAAGGTAATATCCATTCATCCTAACTTTACTGTATTACGCACAGACTTACCTTAGTAAATTATTACAGGACAGAGCTCAAAGTACCAAGTAATTACTATAACAACTGTGATTCAAAACCAGTTTTGCAACTTCAGGTACTATTTACCTAACAAATAACAGTGGCAAACAATGATTTAAAACTACGTCATGATGTAATAAGCCCATAAAAAACGACAAGTGAGATATTAAATACCTGAAACATCATTTAACAGCGGAATTTACATTAAAAAGATGATACTTCAAGATTGTGTTTCGTGACCAACTAAATCACATCAAATCAGAAGTGATTTTCAACGATAACTTTGTTGATAATTATTTCAAAAACTTACCGGCAGAATGTAATAGAATGTGTCCTCGGTTCACTTGTAACAATTTATTCGTAAAACAACGTGGAAAATTGGGAAAATACCGTTTCACAATACTATAAGAACGCTATTGGAACGTAGACACAGATAAAAAATGGCCCAAAATTGCGGAATGTCCGAAAAGAATTTGTTGACGTTTCTCTTTGGTGTTGCAAGTAAAGAAAAACAAACGCAAAAAAAATCTTTTAACAAGAATCTTTTATAATTTGGATTGATTACGTCAACCTCAAAAACGTACCGAAGAGTACAATACAAAAGGGTACGTTATCTCTTTCTACTAGTGTGTCCATAAACTACACATTACATTATAGAATCATAATATCATACTTCATCATAATATGATACTTCGATGATAAAAAAATATGTCATGTATTATGTCATAAGTATTATTTTATCGAACTATATTTCGCCGATATACAAAATAACTTTTTGCTATTGGCCGAAGCCTCTTTTGAACTTTTTTCATTTGTCAAATGACTTATTGCCATATTTTCATCACACCGAAACATCATTTTACGGAATTTTGGTCACAAATATGTATATAGATGGTTACTTGGTAAAATGCTATTTATTAAAGTTTTCAATATAAATCTATCATAAAACTTAAATATTAACTAAACTATTCATACTAAAACCTAACTATGTACATATAATACAAAAACACCTATTACACTCAGGCATCGAAGTACTCCTCCACATCGTTGTCATCCGGAAACGTGCCCAGAAGGCTGGCAGCATTGCCACGTTGAATGGCAATGCTAATTCTTTGGGCAAAGAACGAGCCAGCCCTCTGGTCACACAGTGTCGATCAGACGGCGTGAAATTTCCTTGAAAAGGAGACGCGCACTCGGACCCTATGACCCAAGCGTTTCGACCCCAAACTCCTCAAAACTGTAATTACCAATAAGGTTACAGTATTTGCGCCGTTTGAGGGTCTCAGCAGCCGCTGCGGCAGCGCCGGCACAGCCCGCCGAACTAAGAACATGGGATGGCGAAAGGGTGTCGACACAGGTTGCGTCCCACACCAGAGGCCTACCCACCTTCCACGGCACCAACGTCATACCATCTGGTCTCTTCCCATCGTCACGTACCAAGCCACTAGGTTCTAATACGGCAGGTACGCCGGCGGTGACGAGAGCTCGACGAATAAAGTCGTTGATGCTAGCGTGCCGTGCTATGCGGCCTGCGCTCCTGCAGCAGGACAGGCCATGATGTGGAGCCGATGTGGAGCAACACAAGGTGCGCCTAAGCGTAAACAGATTGCGAGCCGAAACGAGGCGTCATCCATCATAGTGCCTATGGTGGATGACGGAAGTGCCTGAAGCCACAAACCCGACTCCCATTCCCCTACAGCCAGCAGACGCGCACGCTCAGCAGTACTTGACGACGTATTCATTAGGTTATTCCGTACAATACTGCAGAGCGGCACATCCCACCGTCTCTGCGAGGACAGGTTGTCGGGCAAATCCGTGTTGGGACAAGCGATTTTCCAAGCGTTCAAAGCATCGGATAAGCAAGGTACCTCAACATCAACCAGTGAGGACGATAAAATATTCCTGGTTAAAGTTTCAGTACTGTGCACCGAGGAGAGGAAAGCTGGTAAACTTATACTTGAAATTTTGCGGACGCCGAGGCCACCTAGCCGGATGGGAAGAGTGGCTTGCTGCCATGCTCGGTCGTCCAAGGTCACATTTAGGATCGAAGATAGTGTGTTCCTAATAATTTGATCGACTTTTTCCAAAAGTTGTGGGTGTTTCCAAAGATGGGAGGAGCGAAGGCTATATGTAAATTTTGGCCCAAAGCAACAGTATCGAATGAGTGTGAAAGCTGAATGCATGTTAATTTTGAAAAGTCTTTCGAGACGTCATTAAAATTTTGTATTTTGTGCTCAATGAAAGTTGGAAAAGATTCATCGAAAATTGGGGAGCCCAGGAGGTGAAGAGAATTTCTATCCGTGATTTGGATATTTGGTGCTATTGAGTTAAATTTTTCTAAAATCGTCTGTCTGTCAGTCGTTTGGGGGAGGAAAATTTCGCATTATGAAAGGTTAAGTTGTAATCCAATAGAAGTAAATTCATTTTTCAAAAACGTTGAATCTTTTAAGACCGTGTCTACGTCACCTCCTAAGGTTTCGTCATCCAAATACCAGACATTGAATTTAGAATTTAGCTGCCGAATGATTGGATTTATTGCCAAACTGAAAATGACTGGCCCAAGAGGGTCACCCTGTTGACAGCCAACGGCTGATTCCAAAAGGTTTTCTTTATAAAGTAATTTAGAGCGATGCCTATAACATTGATAAAGAAAACTGTAAATGTGGGGTATTTCTTTTTGAGCTTCTGTCAACAAGGTGTCCCTGTTCACAGAATCAAAGGCATTCTTAATGTGACCTCACCTTCATTGCTGTTAAGGTAAGTAGTAAGGGCATGTACCGCAGCCTCACAGCCCCCTTTGGATCCGAAACCCAGCTGTAGGGGCTGGAATTTGCTGGCAAGTGCTTCACTATAAAAAGCACAGCAAATTTTGGCTGCGATACGTCGGTAGGTAGACCCTACGGCAATGGGACGAATGCCGCCATCCTTTTTGCGCAAAGCACATAGGTTTGCCCCGTATGTCCTATACGGGGCAAACCACCCCGTATGTAAACACCCCGCGCATGCAGGACAACCTTCTTGACTGTTGGTTGGCTTTGGTTAGGCTGGGCTGCAGGCGTCGCTCTTCGCTCCGTATTTCCGTATGAATTCTAAGAGCCACCTTAGACGAATATTTTTTTTGGCGTCCAAACAATAATATGTGCATCTCCATTTTTACATAAGTAAATGCGTTGTAAAAAATATTAGAGATTGCGGCATTTTATATTTTCACTTGCACTTTTGTAAAATCTGTCTGAAAAACTAGGTGAAGACTAATGTCATATGCCTGCCCTTATCCCATCCTGTGGTATTTAGGATCGGCGCAAAAGGTTTTCACTTTTATTCTCTAGTTAGGTCGTCACGTATTTAAAACGCCATATCCCTAATATGATTAATTATTTTAAATATATTTACAAGAAATATTTTTATTTGTACTGGGATCATCACTGACAGCTCAAACCTCCTTGGTTTTTGATCTTAGTTACTTGGTAGTATTTACAATGTTAAATTAAAATAATGTCATAAAAAGTCAATATGTTGTGCTACAAAATTTAATGACAGAAATTAATCGCCGCAAAACCGACTTTACACAATCTTATATCTGCCCTACCCCTAGAGTGGAATTCAAGCCCGCGTAGGCGTGGAAGGGTAGGGTGGCCCGCGGGCTGAGGAGCAGGTGGTTTGAAGGACCGCCGCCGCGGCTTAGGCAAAGCTTGCCAGTAAGCCGAAGCTGCGGTGGTGAGCTTTAAAACCATCTGCGACGATAAGCTCGCGTGGGGCCGCCCAAACCCTGCAGCGCCGGAGCCGTGACAGAAACAATGCTTGCTGTATGTTGCATGCCTGCTTCCATCCTGCATGCCTACTGCATGTTACATGTCTGCTTGCATGATGCATGCCTGCTTGCATACTGCATGCCTGTTTGCATACTGCATACCTGCTTGCATACTGCATGCATGCTTGCATGCTGTATGCCTGCTTGTAAGCTGCATGTCTGCTCGCATACTGAATGCCTGCTTGCACGCTGCATGTCTGCATGTCTGCTTGCATGTTGCATGCCTTCTTGCATGCTGCATGCCTTCTTGCATGCTGCATGCCTGCTTGCATGCTTCATGTTTAAAGTAAGCATCTTTATTACTGGGACCAATTTTTTAATTGGTCCACTTTTGTTCATAATCGACTACATTATTAAGTGTCATTACATTTAGAAAGAAAGAAAGAAAGAAAGAAAGAAAACACGTTTATTTGGCACACAGGTACACACAATGATATTACAATATAGAAACTTAAATACTAAAACTTAAAAAAGTACATTTACATTGTGTGTCTCACGGCTGCGCCAAATAGGTCCAGTTCAGCATAATGCCAGGCCACTATGTAGCAGTTGCCTGACGCTGGTTTTCAACTGAACCTTGCTATGAGTCCACGGATGCTAATCAGCTTTTTTGATGTGATGTTAATAAATACATGTATATTATTATATGTATAGTATAAATTAGAGTGTAGTAAATAATAAAAGTTGTTTAGTGATAAATATATGTTATGCACCCGGAAAAAGCACATACTAAGAATAAAACAGGTTCATCAAACTATTCGTAAAATCGATCGCACAGTCCTTGCAAAAATACATAAAAATAAATATAAATATATAAAAATACATGGTAACGCAGGTGATAAAGAAGACACGTCTACAATCCACCGCAGCGGGCGCAAGGAGGCAGACATAAGAGATAAACGGAACACTAGAAATCCTAACCACCTACATATTGTAGCTATGTATAAACTGTTTTTTTTATTATAGTGAAACATACTAATTAATTAATATTATGACCGAAGATTTAAATCAATGAAACATTTAAATTGGTTAGGTTTAACTTTCGCTGCGCATCGATCAAAAACTGCCGTAAACGTCTTCTAAAGGTACAAATCGTGTTTATTGCTCTAATAGGCGGTGGCAGGTTATTCCAAATTTTGGATGCTGCGTAACGAAAACTGCCCCTAAATGTTGCTGTACTATGGGGCTGCGATGAAAGTTGCTGCGAACATTGCCTTCTTCCACATTCACGTCTACCAGTGATCCAGGTCAGCTTGTTGTAGAGGTAGTCTGGCTTTTGGAATTTAATCACACCGAATAGAAGGCATGCCAGGTGTAGCTTGCGTCTCGATTTCATTTTGAGGGTAAAGTGCTTGTTAAGGAATGGTGTTATGTGGCTACGGGGAGGAATCTTATAACAAAAACGAGCACACGCGTTTTGAACCCTTTGAATAAGCCGGTCTGTACGAGCCAGCAGGCGCGGGCCGTATACTGTGTCTGCATAATTCAATCTGGACAAAACCAGACTTTCCACAAGCTGCTCCCGAAGTGTTTCGGATAGGTAAGGCCTCATTTTATACAGAACTTTCAGGCGATAAAAGCAGTTTCTTACCGAGTCGGCGACATGTTTTTCGAAACGAAGGTCTTTGTCCATAATAAGACCAAGGTTCCTTGCTTCATAGACTCTGTCTATCGGTTTGCCCATTAGTTCGAGAGAAAACGCAGCAGGCAGTTTAGCTAACTGTTGTTTAGAGCCAAGTATCATGAATTTGGTTTTGGTTGGGTTTAGCGACAGACAATTTTCCTCGGACCAGGTTGCAATTCTGCGAAGATCATCGTTTAGGTTTTTTATGGCATTATCATACTCGTCGGGATAAAAAGAAATGTAAAGCTGGACATCATCAGCGTATATGTGGTACTTGCACTTCTGGAGGCATTTAATTATATCCGCGCAATACAATATAAAGAGTATTGGACCTAAGATAGACCCTTGCGGCACTCCTCTCTCTATAGAACTAAGTGCCGATTTTAGAGTAGTGCCATCCCCCAAACGTAAATCCACAAATTGCTTCCTATCACTGAGGTAGCTCCGGAACCATTCCACAGCGCCAGGGTCGAAACCATAATATCTTAACTTCGATAACAATAATGGTATATTAATTGCGTCAAATGCCCTGGAAAAATCAAGCAAGACTAGACACGTACACATTCCCTTATCTTGGGCAGACAACACATTGTCAGTAACATCCAGTAAAGCAGTAGAGGTACTTCGCTGCTTTCTAAAACCTGATTGCAAGTCTGGTAATATGCTATTCTGCTCCAAAAAAAGTGTTAATTGGTCACACACGACCCTCTCTAGTACCTTGGACAGACATGGCAAGATGCTAATAGGTCGGAGGTCTTTCAGATCAACCGGATTTGAATTTTTGGGTAAGGGCTTAACAGAGGCAATCTTCCATTCTTCAGGGAATTTTGAAGTCATTATTGAGGAGTTTATGATGGCCGTAATAGCATTTAGTGTGTGGGGTAGGGTCATGACAATCATGTCCAGGGTGATATGATCATAACCCTCGGCATTACTTTTAAGGTTGCAGATAATACGAGAGATGTCAGCCTGCTCCACCGGAACGATTGAAAAAATTGCCTCACCATGTTTGTTGTCATCGTAATCAGTCAACAGTGATATGCTCGCCACCTTGCTACCCGGAACTGTCAAAAAGTTATTATTGATTAGATCAGGATCTGTGAAATGCGACGGAAGGTCTTGTCTAGAATTTGTAGTCAGTAACGTAGTCTTTAGATTTTTCCATAGTAATTTTGGATTTTTAATATGATTGTTTATGTTGTGTTCATAATATGCCATTTTTTCCCTATACAAAGATCTTACTACTAAGGTTTTTAATTCTTTGTAGTATTCGCCTTTTGATTTCAATTTAGTTTTCCATACAATTTAAAATTAATTTAACAAAATATCAGGTTAATCTAATCTGAAATTAGCTCCTGGTGCCTCAATCATGCCAGTGTAACAATTATTAGGCCTTTTTTGAAACGAAAATATGGTAATTAAAAGAGTGGTACGTAATACTTCGAACAAATGTTATTTCGGTTAAGTGTAACATCGGTGAAAAGTTTTTCGACCAAATGGAACATCCGAGTAACGAAAAAAATCGAATTGCTAAAACAATTTTTGTTTCGTTTTTTTTTTTTATTTCATCGATGTCACGTCTGCCACCAAAGAGAAATAAAACACGTTTTCGACTTAAAAAGGTTCTTCGGGGTTCGGCTTGAAGCTTTTTCTTAAGTGTTCTTGCAAGAGGCAAGAACACGTGGTGGCAGATGGCAGGTGGCACGTTTTCGACGGACACCGGACCGAAAAACGGCCCGTCTTATATACCCTGCTAAGTTCTATTAACGGGGACCGTGTATTCTATTTTAACACTAAATTCACTTTCAATTTCGCCTCAGCCGAACTCTTTCTGACGCCATATTTATTTATTGTTTTACAAAACCATTACAATATATACATAAAAATGTCGGTTATAATCTCTACTTTTACATAAAATAATAATATTTCACATTCATTTCCATCTCACTTCTGAGCCATGTTTACAAGCTGTTTTCCAGAGTCATCACGAATCGTCTTGCGCGCAGGTTCGACGACTTCCAGCCTCCCGAACAAGCCGGATTTCGAAAAGGCTTCAGCACCGTAGACCACATACATACGCTGCGGCAGGTTATACAGAAGACCGAGGAGTATAATCAGCCTCTATGCTTAGCGTTTGTGGACTATGAGAAAGCCTTTGATTCGATCGAGACTTGGGCTGTACTGCAGTCTCTCCAACGGTGCCAGATTGACTATCGGTACATCGAAGTGCTGAAGTGTTTATACAAAAACGCCACCATGTCAGTCCGACTTCAGGACCAGACCTCGAAACCTATCCTCCTGCAGCGGGGTGTGAGGCAAGGAGACGTTATTTCTCCGAAACTCTTCACGGCCGCAATGGAGGATGTCTTCAAGGTTCTGGAGTGGAGAGGGCTAGGCATCAATGTCAATGGCGAGTACATCACTCACCTTCGATTTGCCGACGACATAGTAGTCATGGCTGAGACTACGGAGGAGCTCAGTACAATGCTTGGTGACCTCGGTAGAGCTTCCGAAAGAGTGGGACTTAAAATGAACATGGACAAAACCAAAGTCATGGTAAACATCCATGTAGCACCCACTCCTATCAAGATCGGAGACTCTACACTCGAAGTTGTGGACGACTACGTTTACCTGGGACAGACAGTCCAGTTGGGTAGGTCTAACTTCGAGAAAGAGGTCAATCGTCGAATCCGACTCGGCTGGGCAGCGTTCGGGAAGCTGTGCGGTGTCTTCTCGTCCAATATACCACAGTGTCTCAAGACAAAAGTCTATGACCAGTGTGTGTTGCCAGTGATTACATATGGCTCCGAAACGTGGTCGCTTACAATGGGCCTCATCAGAAGGCTTAAAGTTACTCAAAGGGCAATGGAAAGGGCTATGCTCGGAGTATCCTTGCGTGATCGCGTCAGAAATGAGGATATCTGCAGGAGAACCAAGGTTACGGACATAGCCCTAAGATTCTAATTAGGATTATATTTGCTATAATATCGTTTTCAGGACAGATCCTAACTAATTACATAATGGTCTTGCTAATTAGTCATCAAATAAAAAGTCTCATTATGAAATTCCAATTACGTAAAAGATCGCGAACATTTTAGATTTTCAACTTTATCTAAATCCTTGCAAATTGAGATCTATCGTTACTAATAGCTTCTATTAGGCTAAAAAACACTAATTAATAGGAATATAATCTTAACAACCAGTAATCATGCAAGTTAAATCCTTAGCATTACAACAAACATACAAATTCAAAGCTTTCTTCAATAAAATCGATTTTTCTTACAAAATCTTATAAGAATCTTATGCATATCGTTATTCCCGACCTTATTAATTAATGAATGTGATAATTATAGACAGAATAGAGACAATAAACTAAATCATATTCTGCTATCTATATCTATACTTATAATAAATCTGTAGAAGAGAAATTCTGTACATTGAAAACATCAAAAAAATAAATAGTATGTTAATGTTACTAGACCGACACCGAACACAAAAACGTGATTAATTTTTTTTTATCTGTCTGTCTTTCTGTCTGTCTGTCTGTTTGTTCAGGCAGCACGTAAAAACTACCGGTTCGATTACGATGAAACTTGGTATAATTATTTTTTAATATTTTCGGCACCACACTGGGTACTTTTTATCCCGGAAAAGTATATACAATAAAAAAGAAACTTATTTTTGCGGTCCGATCCCTAGATTCGATTATTGTACCAAGCGAAAATAATAAGTTTGCCGTAGGTTACGTCACCCGTAGTGGAGTTCACTAAGGGGCGCTGCACACGGCTAAGATACTATAATATTTTATCTTAAGATACAATATCGCTCGCCGTACAATTCAATGGACTATCGCATATCACGAAGATAATAAATAATAAAAAACCTAATAAAACCATTTTCGACTTCGTCGCGGGCAAAAGATAGTTCATTATAAAACATAAAAATCTATTCACACACTTATATTAGCAAAACTCAGTCTTTAACAATTAAACCTCTCATATTATGCATGCATGCTATTATTATATGCTAAGTGAAAAAATCCTATCCTAAACATATAAACATAACAAAAAACTACCTGCGTGCTAGGTGGTCTCGACCACTACTTGCGCCCTGGCACCGACAATTATAGTGTTTTACTATAATACAATATATTAAAGCAGTATTATAATAAATTACGTATATTTAAAAAATTTGACTTTTCGATAAATTAAATTATTTTTGCAGGTTTCACAAACAGTTAGGAGTTACTGGTACATTGCCGTCGTTATATAGAAATCTGCAGCATCAATTAACATAAAATGCTGCAGTGACAAAAATATATAATCTTTGTCATTACAGCATTTAATTTGCCTACAAACTAAATGGTTACCCTAGTTAAATATAGAGGTATAAAAAAGGACACACTACCTTTTTCTCGTTGTCTTGCTCGGTACATTTTTCACCTTTTGCTTGTCAATGAAATTAAAGTACAGTTTCGAGTTTGTAATATTGCTTCGTAATCAATTCAGTTTATCCGTAAGATATACAAGATCCTTGTCTTTTACAAATTAATCGTACTTTTTAAACAACGCCCTTCATTTTGCCTAAATCGTTGCTATATTTATTTTCAAACTTAAAAGTAACTTAAATTCTCTGTACATTTTATAAATAATATTTATTATTATATACTTTTTTTTTTATTTGATTAAGTTTTAAGATTTCTGATAGACGGGTTGTATTTTTTTTAACATGGGAAAATCATCTTGTAACAAATTCCACTCTTGGGTGGAGCAAGAGATAGTGTCAGACTTTTACTGACTAAAAACCCACTGCTGTTCCTTCTTTGCCTTCGTCCCAGGGCCCCGGGTTTCACTTTAGGGTCGGCTTACGAACATGAATTTAATGTTTAGGCAATTATGGATCTTACTTTAGCTATATTAAAAATAAATAAATATTTATAATGATTTTATGAAGGGGAGTCTATTTGTAAAATATAATATTTGTCAATGGCAATTATCATATGAAAATATTTATACTCTATGGTTTATTGCACTGGCATCCCAAACAAAACGTCAAAATTTTTCGCACGCCATTGTGTGCAGAAGTCACCCATTTTTAAATCACAAAAATCTCAGTTTTTTAACAACAAAAATCAAAAGTTAACCGTCAACATAGATTTGTTAATAAATAATGGGTCTACCAGGTTGTGGAATACCGGAGGGTGACCTCCCCCAGTGCTGGTCCGACGACGTTCGTATGAACGCGCTTTTCGCACCTTTTCGTTTAAAGACAGCAAATCCAGAATCCTGGGACATGAAGATGAAATTCTGGTCGGATATGCTAAGACAGTGGTGTAAAAGTCGGAAGGATCCTATAGTGTCTGCTGCGGACGCGAAAACAGCTTTTAGTCGAAAAGGGCGGACGCCTGCATGCATAGACATCGTGGTTGAAGAAATGTTTCGGTGAGTCCGTGTTTTTTTTTGTAATTCAGAGTGTCTATTACCCCGTGTTATTTCTCTATGCGCAATTTCGATCCTGCTTCCCGCATTTTCGTGGCATTTTTAATGACATAGTTAAATGTAAACAAAGACTAAAGTAGAAATGTTAAGTTATGATAATCATTTCTAATTATTATGCCTGTTGTACAAATTCACAGTTTATGGTTTAACTCTATTCGTAAATGACGCAAATAGTCGTGACTATGACTGCATTGTGGTACTGCAAGGCATTACAAAATTCTATGCTTACAATCTTACAATATTATTCTCCTTGCCATAACTAAGCAGTCAAAATATTCTTGGCTAAAATGTATTTTAGTGGTTTACAAGGGAGCAACTAGCAATTTTTTGTTAAAATGTTTTATAAGTAGAGAGCAAACAAATAGTTTCTTAGAAAAAAAAAAAATAAAGAATATTGATATTTTTTTTACATTTTTTTTTTTTTTTTTAATTGATATAAACCAGTGCTTGACTGCGATCCCACCTGATGGTAAGCGGAGATGCAATCATTGATGGTCAGGCGCACTAGTTTATTAAGAGCCTATTCACTCTAGCCTTGAAGACACCTATATTATAGTTGGACGGAAAGACCGCAGCAGGCAGATTGTTCCAGTCCTTCGATGTACATAATATTGATTTTGACAAGGTTTCATTCATTTTGTACTAGTCTATATGACAAAGGTATGACTTCATACAGCCATAGAGAATAATATAACGTATTTATTTTATTTTTAGTTTTCTCTTTCAAAAAAGTGCCTTTGAAAATAAACTAATATTACCTAAGTAGATACAAGTATTTCTTTGAATCAGAATAATTTATTTGTAAATCAAGGTCAGATTACAACAGTGTGAGGTGCTAAAGATACGTAGATCCTCTATGTGTTGCCTAGAGGCATATAAACATCCATTTATAATAATGAACCCCTATTTCTCCTGGTCATGCTATAACTTAGGAAAGGCTGGACCAATTTTAATAAGTTTTTTACTTATAGCCCTGCATTCAAAAATGAGGAGTTAACTCGAATGACGTAATCAGGTTAGGTACTCTACGCTTACATTTTTTAACGTGAATGTAGAGTTCAACTGTCAATGCCAAGCAACTGTCATTCCTGCCGCTTACACCAACCTACCCTGCTCGGAGTCAGAGTTAGTTGGGTTAACTCTAGGGTAGCTACTCGAGTTATAAAAGAACGACTCTGGGTTACAACTCGAAGCATTTTTGAACGGTTAGAGTAAAGACCCTACCCTACTTTGGTTATTTTTGAACGCAAGGCAGGGAAGGTTGTAAATGCAAAAAAGAAAACATTGAGGTAGGATAAGTAGGTAGCATAGGATCGGTAACTAGGTAGAGTAGAATAGAGTAGACAGTAGACGGAAGCAAAGCTGCGGGCAAAGAATTAGATGTATATATATATAAAAAAAAAGAAAAAGAATTTATACACTGTGGGAGACTGGCTGCAGCACTAAAAGTATTCTGGTTCAGAATACTTTACTTAATTCAAATTTACAAATGACTAGTAACATACTGTAATTGTAAAATATATTTAATTCATACATATTTAAGATGCTCAGTAACTGGGTTATGTTGATAAGCCGTTGCTCCATGTAAAACATGGGTATTCAGCCAGACCTGGTTAGACTGGAAGCCTACCCCTAGTTAATTAAGAAAAGGATAGAGAGACGATGATATATATTTAAGACACCAAATGCTAAAATAATAATACATATCTGAAAAAGATATTCATTAAAAAAATAATTCACATTGTTTCTATTACGAAAAACTAGCTTCTACCAGGCAGGAATTGTATTAAAATGAGTACTTCATGATATTTTTTAACGGCACACAGTCACCATTTGACACAACCCAAAGACCAATCGGAACATTATACCGTCCTTAAAATTTTGAATTGAAATCTAGAAATACCGGAATTACTTTCCGGAGAAATGGCTTATCTATGTTATTCTTTCTGTGTGCATTTATGATACAAGTACAAAAAATCAATCTTCCTACTCCGATCACTGCTAATCAGTTTAAAATCAAAGTACTAGACGCTGGATGTAACAAGAAACAATTATATTAATTTCAGTTTTCTTTTGTGGGCAAAATATTGTTCAAAATTTTTTTTTCAAATACACCATTTACAGACACTTTTCAATTAAAAAAAAACCCGACAGTCAACAAACTGATATATCATCGCATATATCTCTATGGAGAAGTATATGCAAGAAATTCCATGAGCGCTCTTTTATGTCATGTTGAGAATCTTGGTTACTTTTTTTTTTGGTGCTTCTGTAATCCACACTAATATTATAATAATATTTAGGGCGGAATTCACCAATAAAACTAATCGCGTTTTAACGTTTGGCTGGCATAATAGCGTTTAGCCGCTGTCACTTGTGTCATTTCTAAAAATACAACAAAAGAAAAATACAAACAAGTGACATTAGTGACAGCGGCTAAACGCGATTATGCGAGGCAAACGTTAAAACGCGATTAGTTTTATTGGTGAATTCCGCCCTTAAAGAGGTAAAACTTGTTTTTTTATTTTTTTGTTTGTAGAAGGTAATCTCTGAAAGTACTGGTCTAATTGCTAAACTTTTTTCATAGATAGAAAGCTGCTTTATTCCTGAGTGGCATAGCCTATATTTTATGAACGCGGGCGAAGCTACGGGTAAAAGCTAGTGTTTGATAAAATTGAGAGATGCATTGTAAGATCAATCTACTCGGCACACCAAAGACAAATTTCAGCTAGACATTAGATTATTGTTCCCAAAACAGATTGCCAATTAGAATTAGAATAAACCGGCCAACTGCAAGTTGGACTCGCGCACTAAGGGTTCCGAACCGTCCGTAGCAAAAAACGGCCAAAAAAAAACACGTTTGTTGTATGGGCCCCATTTAAAAATTTATTTTGTTTTTATTATTTGTTGTTATAGTATAAGTATAGCATAATCAGCCTTTTAATGTTCCCACTGCCTCAGGGATTCAGGCCTCCTCTCTAGGAAAGGGAATAGGCATCCACCACGCGAATGAAGTGAATGTCACATGTCTTAGAATTTTTGATTCTAGGACATGCCGGTTTCCTCACGATGTTTTTCTTCACCGTTTTGAGAGCAGTGGTAATGAAATAAATTACACAAAGTAATGCGCCTGGCTGGGTTTGAACCCGTGACCTACAAATTCGTAAGTCGTGGCCGTTACCACTCGGCCACCACTGCTCATTTGTTTTTTTGTTATAGCAGCAACAAAAAATCATCATCTGTAAAAATTTCAACTGTATAGCTATTACGATTCATGACATGCAGCCTGATGACAGACAGCAGTTTTAGGATGCCGTTTCAACCATTTGGGTATAGATCCCTAAAATAAATAAAAAAAGATTGTATAATACTATTTTACTCATGGAAAGGACTATGCTCAGAGTTTCCCTGCGTGATCGAATCGGGAATGAGGATATCCGCAGGAGAACCAAGGTCACCGACATAGCACGAAGAATCGCCAAACTTAAGTGGCAATAGGCAAGGCACGTTGCTCGCAGAACGGATGGCCGTTGGGGCCGAAAGGTTCTGGCATTGCGACCACGTACCGGAAGACGTAGCGTTGGAAGGCCTCCCACAATGTGGACCGATGACTTGGTAACGGTTGCGGGAGTCCGATGATGAGACACTTGGGGGAGACCTATGTCCAACAGTGGACGTCTTTCGGCTGAAATGATGATGATGATGACTCATTAAATATGTTATGACTTTATGTGTTGGAGGGATCGATTAATTGTTTGTTCGATATCTAAGGCTTGTGTGAACATTTTAAAATGTCATTCGGCAACAGTTATTTCTATAAGGAAGAATAAAACCAGAACACAGTAAATTAAATCAGTTATTAGCATAAATTGCACTTCTAATATGTCGAGGTCGAAAAGCTGTTTAGTAGGTTTTTTTATCTCTTGCGAGTGTAAGTTACAGCTAACTGTATTTTTTAATATTATCAGCTGTTTGTGATTTGGGGAAATCCAAATGATTGATATGCTATCTGGATTGGAGAGCAGTGGTGGCCCCGTGGTAACGGCCTCGATTTACGAGTTGTAAGTCGCGGGTTCAAACCCAGCCAGGCGCATTACTTTGTGTAATTTATTTCATCATGATTGCTCTCAAAACGGTGAACGGTCCTAGAATTAAAAATTCGAAGATATGTGACATTCTCTGTACCCGCACTGGGCCCGCGTGGTAGATTACGGCCCATTCTCCTAGAGAGGTGGCCTGAGTCCCAGCAGAACATTGTTAGGCTGATGGTATTATGCTATGATGGGTTTCGTACCTCAAAAGGAAAAAACGGAACCCTTATAGGATCACTTTGTTGTCCGTTCCTCTGTCTTGTCTCTCTGTCAAGACCCTTTATCTCCGGAACGCGTGGAGGTATCGAGTTGAAATTAAAACTAAGTCAAACCAATTACAACCAAGTTAAACTCAAGTCTGCGGACCCTTGAAGCTCAAAAATCAAACTTCTGAGTTAACGAAGGAAAAAGATACGGCCATTTATGTCGTAAAAAACGTGTATTTCGACACTCAAAGGAATCAAAATTCATAGGGTACCTATGAATTGATCGGGAAGTATCACGTTGACCTAGAATATATAAAAATTCTGTGATTTGGTGTCTTTGTAACTCAATTCGGAAATTTAACTGTTTCCATAGATAAGTTTCTTCTTTACTTCTTTTTTTATTTCTTTCGTTACTTTATATTAATATATATGTATATGTATTATATTAAATATATGTGCATTTTAATTATATATGTACATTTTGTTTTGCTCTTGTTTTTCGTGTAAAAAAAATCTTTTTATGCACCTACTATATTGTCTCTTCACCACCCTAGGCTGACTGGTAGAGAATGCCTAAGGCATTAAGTTCGCCTTTGTACTTTATGTTGCATGAAGTTTAATAAATAAATAAGTTTGTAAGGAACCCTTAGTTCGCGAGTCCGACTCGCACTTGCCATGTTTTTAAAACAGTTGTTGATTAGCTGCTGTCAGCGTCTCCGCCCACGTGCCGTTGGATTTGAACAACTTATAAATATGGGCAAAGATTCATGATTCAGCCATTACAATGATTTTAATGATGGTAATGTACAATTGGGTTTTACCTATTGATAATTTGTAAATGTAAATTTTAAATGCATTTTTAGGGTACTTAGCGACTGATTTAAAATCTTTTGTTATTTTTTGGTGGTTTATTATAGTATACATGTGGATGGGTGGAGAGGGAGAGGGAGACCAAAGAAAAGATGGATGGATTGTGTGAACAGTGATATGAAAGAAAAGGAAGTTAGTGATAGTATGACTATGGTTGACAGGATAGAATGGAAGAAAAAAAACGTGTTGCGCCGACTCCAAATAAGATGGGACAAGGGCAGGAAGATGATGATGATTTTTTGGTGGTTTATTAGCACTATAGAATCTAATTGAGACACTTCAAAAATGAGTGTAATATCCTATTGTTATCATTTTCGAGTACTACAGGGATAGCGCATCTTTTTGGAGAGTGTGCCACAAAATATTGGAATAAAAATGATGCGGTTGTAACGTGCCACCCAAGAATTGTAACTTTGAGGTTTAATGGACAATAAAACTAGATACTATTCATTTGCAACCCAAAATTCATATATATATCGTAACGAATTCTTAATACAGAAAGTTAATGTTACAACTGTTATCTCAAATTAACTAGATGTTAAATATCTCACACAGGTGTGCCTAAATTATTTTACCGCGTGCCATAGATTCGCCATCCCTGGTGTACAACAACGATTGAGGCAACGGTCCTCACGCCCCAACCGCCGCCGGGATTCCGATCCCGATTTCCGGCCACCGTAGGCGCGGGCTTGCGGACGGCGAGCAATGGGTAGCTCGCCGTCCGACCGTCCGGTCCGAGCCCAAGTTGTTGACGGCGCGTACTGTTCCACGCGCTTCTCAAGGAGATGTCAGCAACTGTTGGGGCCCAGCAGGGTCGAAGCATACTGGGGCCAAGGGTCTGATTCTGAAACGAAGAGTCGGCTCTGGTACGAAAGGCAACGATGGAACAGGAGTGGGTTTTAGTCAGTAAAAGTCTGACACTTGATTTTCCCTCCGAAAAAAGAATCCCTATCGTAAAATAAAGTTAATTCTATTTTAAACCTCTCAATTCCTTCCAACAGCAACGGCGACCTGAGCCCTCTGTCCAAATACCAGCAAATCCTGCACAACGGCCCCGAAGGTTGGGTCAAATGGGGCGCCCGGCTGGCCTTCAGACCTGCAGCCTTCGCCCTTACAGCGGTAGCGTCCTTCATGCCGACGAGGCAGGTGCTGGACAATGATGGACTGCCGAAAGCTAGCATTGATTCTACGCAGCGGTTTGTGCTGGAATCTGCTGTTAAAGTAAGTTGATTGATAGTTTTCTTAAGGTGAATATAGACTAGAGCATTTAATAGAGCATTTCTGTGTAATGTAACGTTCTTACGAATGCTCGGCGTAATGCTCACTGCGAGTGTGCATTTACTGGTAACATTTCGTTGTACCTTGCGGTCATTCTTCCTTGAAACGTCGGACCTACAAGTTGCGTGTGCTGCGTTTATCTTGATGAATTATATTAAAAGAAGAAAGAAAACTAGAAATTGAAGATGGTGGCAAATGAACATTTCGCGTCGTTCGTACCTCTTCCTTTCGCGTCACCCCGCACCCTCGCGTCACCCGCGCTCGTGCAAAGGCTCGACGAAATGTTACATACACCAATACGCTCGTTGGTTTGTACAATTATTGTTGTAACTAAAGGGCGAGCGTGCTCGACGTCTGGTTCGTGAAGGGTGATACACTAGAACATATTATAGAGCGGCTCGTTGTTCTGTTACAAGTAAATGCTCTAGTCTGTACTCACCTTTAGATTATTTTGTATTTATATACTGTATAGACAAGCTTCGTGATGGCCCAATGGTTAAAGCACTCGCCTCTTAAGCATAAGGCAACCTTATGCATGGTTTGAAACCAGGGCCTCGAGTCTGCTATTACAATAGTGTCAGAATGGTCTATCATTGATTTCATAATTGTGGATTTTGAAAAGTTTGGTAATCTACTAATATAATGGCGTCATTATGACTTTCCAATGTTCAACCACTGACACTCCATTGAAAGAATTGGCATAGAATGGTAATCTAGTACATATTGACAAATGAATGTCTTATGTATGCGGTAATCTGCTAAAGTTTTGACAGTTTCTTTGATCAGTGACCTACCATTAGAACGTCATTGTGCAGTTATTGCTTTTAATAAGCTCGATATTGTCATTCTACCACAACTCTCTTATGAGACCGGTCTTCAAAGGTTCGATATACGTTATCGAAGGACTGGAACAATTTGCCTGCTGCGGTCTTTCCGTCCAACTATAATTTAGGTGTCTTCAAAGCTAGAGTGAATAGGCTCTTAATAAACTAGTGCGCCTGACCATCAATTATTGCATCTCCGCTTACCATCAGGTGGGATCGCAGTCAGGCACTAGTTTATATCAATAAATAAAAAAAGACCATTGACTGATCAATGATTGATCATTATGCATTAGCAGATTACGAACTTTTAGCAAAATGACAATGTGATCGTGTTTGAATGACGAATTTATAAAAATAGCAGATTTGGGCCCCAAGCAAGTACTAATATAAATTCATATGTGCCTTTAAAGAAAGAAAGAAAACATTTATTTGAGACTCGCACAGGACAAACAACAATAAAAATAAAGTAACTGCTTAATCTATAATTACTTAATAAAAGAAAACAATATTAAAAGATAAAAAATAAAAGAACTATGCGAGGCCAAAAAGGCTCCTATCTCAACATGTGCTGCGATATTGCATGCATGATTGCATCTCCGCTTACCATCAGGTGGGATCGCAGTCAAGCACTGGTTTATATCAATTAAAAAAAAAAAGAAAAGATATTTTACAAAAAAGTAAAAATAACTCAGCAATGATATTCTGATAGGGCCTGGTGATGCCACTTTTCTAAGTTTAACTAGGACATTTCTAACACCCGTGCCTCAGAAAGCATGTAAAGCCGATGATCCCGGTTGTCATTCGTAGATCTTTGACAGTCATTACAAGTCGTCAGATGCCAGAAAGTCTGACCATCTGTCTATCTAAGGAGTATCGTATTGCCCAGTAACAGTGATGGCTACAACCCGGGAATCTTTAAGTCAAGAGTGAATAGGTTACTTCTAGGTAAGCGCGCTCCATCATCGACCGCATCGTCGCTTTCCATCAGGTGAGATAGCGGTTAAGCGCGAACCTTTTTTTTTTGTTTTTTTAATTGATATAAACCAGTGCTTGACTGCGATCCCACCTGATGGTAAGCGGAGATGCAATCATTGATGGTCAGGCGCACTAGTTTATTAAGAGCCTATTCACTCTAGCCTTGAAGACACCTAAATTATACTTGGACGGGAAGACCGCAGCAGGCAAATTGATCAAGGATTTAAAAAAAAGAAATTGTCGAGGTCTGATATGATGCACAAACTTGGCCTTTGACTAACATCCAGAAGTCCAAACTGTAAGTTTGCCAACGAGCAATGGAGCGTAGTATACTAGGTGATAAATTAACTGATCGAGTTCGAAACACTATATTGTATATATATTTCTCCTAAACCAGGATAGTTGATGTGGCTCAAAAAGCTGCCCAACTGAAATATGACCAGGCAAGACATGTCTGCCGCATGCCCGAAAAACTAATGATAATATTCCACAACTATCACACAACGCCGTGTAGCCCCAAGCTAAGCAGAGCTTGTGTTATGAGTTCTAGACAACTGATAAACATACTTATATATTTCGAAATACATACATATTATTGATAAAATTACACCGACACTTATCGCTTATCACACAAACATTTGCCTTGGGTGGGAATCGAACCCACGACCTCCGTCATAGCAGTCAGGGCCATTAACCACTAGACCAACAGGCCAGTCAAAGCGACTGTGAGCTTCTCCTTAGCGTATCGATGGCAAAACTATTTAAATTCCTTGCCTGGCCCAGTATTCGACGCTGATGCTGTCATTAGGTCCCTACGTGAACAGGTAACAGGGCACGTGAAGCAGGATGGTAGGTGGGACATGGTCTGCGGAGAGACGCCGCACAAACACTGAAGATCGGAACCGTACGAGAACCTTCATCTGTGGAGATTGTCTTTGCTGCGCCCAACTTGGGTGCAGAGTGGGCTAAAGTAGTAAAAACTTGATGCCCTGAAAAATTGCGACAGGGTCGCGGCTGACCATGAAGGTGATGGTGGACAAACTAGACAGATTTCACCAGAACTGAAAGGAGAAACCATTCCAAGATAAACGATTCCCTTTCAACTTCAGGTTCACAATGCAGCATATTAAAAAAAATCTAACTTTCCACCATACACTCTCTATAAAATTCAGTTGCGAACCAGCGTCAGGCAACTACCGAACACAACACGAAGTTGTCTGGCATTTATGCTGAACTGGACCTATTTGGTGCAGGCGTGAGACACACAATATTAGTTATTTTTTTATTGTTGTTTTTACATTGTGTGTGTATGTGTGCCAAAAGGTTCAGTTGAAAACCAGCGTCAGGCAACTACCACTGATTGCCATGTAGTTGTCTGGCATTTTTGCTGAACTGGACCTATTTGGCGCAGCCGTGAGACACACATTGTGTCAGTGTTTTTTTCTTAGTTGTCTTGAATTTTGTTTTATTGTGTGTGTATCCATGCGTGCCAAATAAAATATTTTTCTTTCTTTCTTTCCAAATAAAATATTTTTATTTATTTTCTTTCATATTAAATTCAATTTATTTTTCAGGAACAGGCCACAGAACTCTTGCAGAACTACCCTCCCGGTGTGGAACGCATGGGCACCATAGAGGAACTGCTCCGCAACTGCGAGTGGACGCAGGGACGCGAGACGTTTGAGCTGCTGCTCGGCTACCTGGTGTGCGTCGGGCAGGCTGTCAAGAAGGGCGATGTCGTCAAGTTAGGTGAGTACCAAGGTAGCAACGATGTTGTGGAGCTCCGTAAACGTGGCCGAAATGGTTGGATATTCGAAATAAAAAAACGAACATTATTAGCGCGTACCTATCAACACTAAAAAAAAATATATACTCGTAACCATAACCAACGGGAGCAGTGCTGGCCGAGTGGTAACGGCCCCGACTTACAAGTTGTAGGTCGCGGATTCAAACCCATCCAGGCGCAAAATTTGTGTAATTTATTTCATCACCACTGCTCTCAAAACGGTGAAGGAAAACATCGTGAGGAAACCGGCATGTCATAGAACTAAAAATTCGAAGACATGTGACATCCACCAACCCGCACTGGGCCCGCGTGGTGGATTACGGCCTATTCCCTCTCCTAGAGAGGAGGCCTGATTCCCAACAGTGGGAACATTATAAGGCCAACTATGCTATGTTATGCTAACCAAAACCAAGCTAAAACCATAACCAAGAGCTTCCGAAAGAATGGGTCTTAAAATGAACATGGACAAAACTAAAGTCATGATAAACAACCGTTTAGCACCCACTCCTGTCAAAATTGGAGCGCCAGAACTCAAAAATGTGAACGATTACGTCTTCCTTGGACAGACAGTCCAGTTGGGTAGATCTAATTTCGAGAGAGGTCAACCGTCGAATCCGACTCGGTTGACAGCGTTCGGGAAGCTGCGCGGTATCTTCTCGTCCAATATACCACAATGTCTCAAGACGAAAGTCTATGACCAGTGCGTGTTTCCAGTGATTACATATGGTTCCGAAACGTGGTCGCTCACAATGGATCTCATCAGAAGGCTTAAAGTCACCAGAGGGCAATGGAAAGGACTATGCTCGGAGTTTCCTTGCGTGATCGAATCAAAAATGAAGATATTCGCAGGAGAACCAATGTTGCCAACATAGCACGAAGAATCGCCAAACTTAAGTGGCAGTGGGCAGGGCACATTGCTCGCAGAACATGATGAATGATTTATCATAGAAAGTCGTGGTATGGATTGGCAATTTAAGTCGCAAGTTCTCTGATGATCTTAGCAATTTTATTATTTATTTAAAACTTTATGCACTAATGAAACATTGTACAAAGGCGGACTTAATGCCTTAGGCATTTTCTAACAGTCGACCTTAGGGTGGTGCAGAGATATAACATGGCAGGTGCAGCTTAAAAGAACACTGACAGAGAGGAAATAAGAACAATACTAAATATATACTTAGATACATACATACAAATAAAGAATGATATTGAAAGAAAAACGAATACAACAAATCAAGAGTGATGAATCTACCAACTTCTTGCGAAAGTCTTCTCGTGCTTCCACTTTGAAGGACAACCGACTGGTTGCCGTCCTGATGTTCAGAGGGAGCGCATTCCAAAGGGAGATCCAATTCCAATTTTGTATGTGAGTTGCAGAGAAACTCAAAACGTTTTAAATCATATTCACAACCGGTATAATATTATTTTTAGAGCCGTATCCAGATTCGAAATTTCATATCCATATGTGACACATTTGAAGACTGGCAAAGCAAGGCGAATACTTTTCTTCAACACCTTGCATTGCAAGGTTCTGGAGGAAGTGTCTTCTTTCGAAGGTTCTGATTATTTTATGTGACAGATAATTTCATATGTGGTACGTAAAGCCTACTGTCCAACGGACGCTCAGCTTCAAAGACGCGTTTTCGTCATTATATGCCTGCGTGAAGCTTAAAACTACTATGGAACTCTGTCGACGATGCGGCAATGTCGTGCTGTCGCGTCGTGCCGTTGCCGCTTTGTCGACAGAATTTGTAATGACGAATACGCGTCTTTAAAGCTATGCGTCCGTAGACAGTAGAATGAAATAAAATCTTATAAAAAAAAAACACAAATCATAACGCATTCATCTTCTTCACAGCCGAACCCGACAAGAAGGCATCGCCGGTGACAGAAACAGATGAAGCCCTTGTAAAGCTGATGTGTGCGGAGACCCGGCTCGAGGGCGAAGCGCTACGTCTGGCGAGGGACGTCGCCACGGCACAGGCTGATGCGAAGGCGGCGCTTAATGTTGGCAACAAGTTGGCGGTGAGTACCCGAGTATGCTAGTAAGGTAATACCGACGGAGTAGCCTGTGATGGCTTACCAAAGTGGGCCATGGTGACTGCCCATGATGGCTCATAATGGCCGTCCACATGACCGTATGGCCCATGCTGGTCTTACACAATGGACCGTGAGTTGTCCACTATTGACTGTGATTGCCATCTACTATAGTCCATGGTAGCCGTCCACAATGGCCAGTGGTTGCCATCCACTATGGTCCATGATGGCCATCCACTCTAGTCCAGTATGGCTAGTGGTAGCTGTCCCCTGTGGTCCATTGTGGCCGTCCACTAAGGCGTGCGGTAGCCGTTCAATATGGTCCATAGTGGCTGTCCACTGGTCCATGGTGGCCGTCTACTATTGTCCATGAATGAATTTTGACCTTTTAACCGCCTACGTCGGATATATCCGACTACACGCCGTCGACGACTCGAGCTCCGGTCCGGACGGCGGTAACTAGTCATTGCTCGCCGTTCGCAAGCCCGGTTAAAGGGTTAAAGAATAAGTTGACTACCCAATTCATTTTTTTTGTCGCTTTCCGTTTTGTCACTTCTGCGTACCCGGTTCAGTTAGCAGTAGAAAGTAATTTTATCTATATTTCTTTAGATAAAATTCTTTCAGGTCTGTCCTTTCTTTTTTGAGGATGTGGATGTCGTGATGGTCCGGTGGTAAAGAGACCCGCTTCATTCGGTTGCGGGTTCAAAACCTGGCAAGTACAAATTCGACTTTTTTTCGAATTTTTTATGTACTTTCTAAGTTAAGCCCAGGGATCCCTTATTATGACTTGTTAAAATGAGTGTCGTGCGAGCGAGAACCGTTCACTATACACTAGTCTTGTGGCTGCTCGGTCATTTTAAAGATCGCTTCCGTACTAGTTCAGTTTGGTCAGTGAAATACACCGTACTATTATTTCTATTCGGTTATCGGTTTAAAACCAGTCAACTACTGCAGTGTGTCTGTCTGTACTGACCATTTGTAATGGTGCGAAACAAGTCTAGCAAGCATTTTACACTGCTCGCCTTCACTGAGACTCGTGAGTCTAGGCTTTTTTAGGGAATAGAATTAAAACTTGATTGTAGACCAAAATAGTAACATAATAGGCTATTTGACTGATTTTTGGAATCGATTTCATATTATTAAGTATTGTTAAAAGAGTCCAGAAAAAGTTTTTTATTTCAATTCGTGTAAATATTAACATAAAAAATAGCATATAAAGTTGTATTATTCAAATAAGCCGCCAAAACCCCATATTTGACAATATGCGTCAAATTGTATTCCTTGACGTCACACGCCAGTAAATAAACATTGCAGTGAACTAGTTGACTTAGTATTTTGCAGTTTGTGTTCATTTTAACAGTGAGTTCCCCCAAAAATGAGTTACAAATGGTGTGTAGTGCCAGCGTGTACAAACACGTCGATAAAAACGCCGGAAAAACTATTTGTATGTATTCCGAAAATGTCAAAAATGCGCAAAGTGGTTGCAACTGGCTCGCAAGTTATCACGTCAGTTGATAATGGGTACTTACATTGCTGTGTTCATATTTCTAAGCTCGGCGGCATAAAAAACGGGGTTATTATTAAAGAAATCACCAAACATAAGAGCATCATCTTTAGGAAGGTTCCCGCTGTCTGTTTTAACGTAGTTGCTCATTTATAGTTAGCATTTTATAGTATTACCTGTATATTTGGTATCCAATTATTACCGTAGGTAATGTAAGAAATCGTAAATTAATCAGCAAAATATCAACAATAGTACAGCGTCAAAATTGTATCATTGGCACTCAAAAGAATAGCAGTCAATGACAGACATATTTACAGACTTGTGACGCCTAAATAGATTCAACCAATAGCGATCGTTTTCAAAAACATGGCGCTAGGTAAAATAAAATAAAGTTTATTTCGTATTTTTTTTATAAATAGGCCATTTTTTTAAGATATAATTAGCACAAATCGCTTTTAAAACCCATAATCTATGCGGATGCCAATAAATATGAACTTATTTTTCGTACTGTCAAATAGCCTATTAAGGTGATAAGCTAAAATAGATATTGTTACATTGACATGACATTTAATATCACACGTTCCAGTTCGTTCCTCCTCCAGTTTCGTTAGTAAGCTTCATGCAGGCGTACACCAAGCGTATAATGACGAATACGCGTCTATGAAGCTACGCGTCCGTGGACAGTAGGCCATAGTTTAGTATGTAAGCTTCACGCAGGCGTACACCAAGCGTATAATGACGAATACGCGTCTATGAAGCTACGCGTCCGTGGACAGTAGGCCATAGTTTAGTATGTAAGCTTCACGCAGGCGTACACCAAGCGTATAATGACGAATACGCGTCTATGAAGCTACGCGTCCGTGGACAGTAGGCCATAGTTTAGTATGTAAGCTTCACGCAGGCGTACACCAAGCGTATAATGACGAATACGCGTCTATGAAGCTACGCGTCCGTGGACAGTAGGCCATAGTTTAGTATGTAAGCTTCACGCAGGCGTACACCAAGCGTATAATGACGAATACGCGTCTATGAAGCTACGCGTCCGTGGACAGTAGGCCATAGTTTAGTATGTAAGCTTCACGCAGGCGTACACCAAGCGTATAATGACGAATACGCGTCTATGAAGCTACGCGTCCGTGGACAGTAGGCCATAGTTTAGTATGTAAGCTTCACGCAGGCGTACACCAAGCGTATAATGACGAATACGCGTCTATGAAACTACGTGTCCAAGGACAGTAGGCTTTATAATAGCATAACATTCTCGAGGGCAATGCGCACACTAAACCTGATGGCTGATAGAGTTGATATATTCTCATGTTCACTGAGTGAGTTTGCAAAAGTTGCATTACATTTTTTGTGTTATAATGAAAATATATAATAATAAATAATTAATTGAATTAAATAATTTGTGTACTGATAATTGATTGCCTTGTATTGTATTTTAATTGTATGTTATATTGATTTTTAATTTTTATTATATTGACTAATTTATTTTTGATATATTGACTAATTTAATTTAATGTTATGATTTGGATCAAATTGACATGACAACATTATTGTAATTTATATTTTTGACTACGCTATCGCATTGGATTTGTCTGTAATGATAGCTGTATGTATGTCTAATAATAATAATAATAATAATAATAACTAGTGACCGGACAGAATAGAAGAAAAAAACATGTTGTGCAGACCCCAAATAACACGAGATAAGGACAGGGAGATGATAATAAAAACCACACATAGTATGTAATTCATTCCGCTTATGTTTAACTCTCTCTCTTGTTATTAACAGGCAAAGAACCATCTCCGCCGCAAACACAAGACCGCGCAACGTCTGGACCGTTGCAGCAACGCTCTCGAGAACGTGCGTCAGTTGCTGCAACAGATGCGGGAGGTTCACGTCAACGTGGCGATTGTGGATACTTACAGGTGAGTTTTTTTTTTTTGTTATAAACCAGTGCTTGACTGTGATCCCTAAAAGTATTTGAAAAAAATTGTCGTCATTCAGAATCTTGATTAAATTTGCAAGGCTTCTATTGTTATATTTTTTGACGTTTTGAGTAATTAAAAATCTGTTATGCGAAGTTCATGCAAAATAACAGATTTTCAGAGATCTTTACTGGATTAGTTTTACACAAATTTATAAATTGATTTCAATAGAAGCTTAGATAATATCCATAAGATACTGTTTCCAAAATTTCTAATGAAAAATGTGTAATAACGTCATAATCGCGTAAGAGCGGTTGTATGAAAAACAGTATAATTGTATGTCGATTTGTTTCCCCTTAATATTGTATTCTGGACTAGGGTAGGTTAATATTTTGCGATGCTAGGTAAAAAATTTTAAAACGGGCGGTGCGAGCTTTAATATTGGAACATTATCAATTATAGTCATAAGATACTAATTAACTACAAGCCTCTTATCCAAAAGAGAATTTAACGTTGTGGATAACAAACACGTTTGGCTCTTGTTTGCGGTAGCTACGCCCCTGCTTTGGACTCAATCGGACATAATGTTTGGTTTCGTTTTCAGATCAAGCTCTGACGCGATGAAACGCAACCTCAAGGAGAATGGTTTAGAAGATGACGCTGTTCACGATACCATGGATGATTTGAAGGAGGTCAGTACACTAACACGGCGACCTACTAGGGCACGAAGTCGCTGTTTTAAGGCCTACACAGACCGGGACGGCATGGAAAAGGATTTTGCCGCCAGTCAGCGCACACTAGCCAATTAGATACTGTGGCATCCCAACGCCTTGCCATGACATGCCGCGTCACGTTTGCCAAGGCGGCTACTACTGCCCGATACATATTTCAGTCATGAGTGTTGACAGGCGCTGGCGTCATTTGGCATGCCGTCGCCTACCGCAGTGCGCCGCGGCGTCCTGCCGCGGGAGCCCGGGATGCGTCTTTTAATACCGTGCGATTCCACGGCATCATTTTAAAGCATAGGAATTTATGTCGTATTTCTATTTCGATATGGTCGAATGTCCATTGGTAAAAATTTAAATACTTTGTTTGCCATGCCGTCCTGGTCTGCGTAGGCCTTTAGACGCCATTTATATAAAACTAGCTTCTGGCAGCGGCTTCGCCCGCGTGATCCCAAGGGAACATAGTTTCGGGATAAAAAGTATCCTGTGAGCTATTCCAAGATATGGTCTACCTGTGTACCAAGTTTTATCGAAATCCATTCATTGAAAGAGTAACTAACATCCATACATATAAAAATTTCGCGTTTATAATGTTGGTGGGACAAGTCACCGCACAGCAAGAGTTCGTGCAAAAATAACACACCAACTGAGCGCGTCTGTTTCGCTGCATCGCACGCACGTGCGTCTGGTGGCCATCGCTTACACCAACTAAAACACACACCTTGCATCGTATTCCCAATGCTAAAGGTTGACCTCCTTGCTTCATCACTTTCACTCGTATGATATTCGACTGGCCTGTTGGTCTAGTGGTTAGTGGCCCTGACTGCTATACCGGAAGTCGTGGGTTCGATTCTCACTCAAGACAAATTTTTGTGTGGTTAGCACGATCATTTGTTTTAAGTCTGGGTGTAATATGTATAAAAGGAGAAACTGACTGACTGACGTATCAACGCACAATCGAATTTGCTGGGACTAGGAACATGAAATTCTGCACAAGGCTTCCTTTTCTGACATAGGCGAGCACTAAGAGAGGATTTTCCGTAATTCACTTTTTAAAGGGATGAAACGGGTCCAAAGTTTGTATGGGGAAACCTACGTTCACGCGAGTGACGCCGCGGGCAGAAGCTAGTTTATTTATAATAGTTATGTATTTAGTAACATATAAGTATGTTTATCAGTTGTCTAGTACTCATAGCACAAGCTCTGTTTAGTTTGGGACTAGACGGCGTTGTGTGATGGTTGTGGAATATTATTCCTTCCATCTGTTTTTGTCTCTGGCGTTGTGAAGGGTATTGTATACCGTAGAGTCAAAAGGGGCGCGGATCTGGTCAGACCAACGTATGGGGCTGCGCCCACGAGGATTTTTCCGATCTACTTTATTCAATACTCAATTATTTATTGCATTCCACAATGTACATTATTTGTTGGTAGGTGAAAACATTTGACACAATCGTGGACCCTGTTGGGCACAGCAAATACAATACTTATTCTACTTAAAAATTAACTTAGTCTAAGAACAATTTTATTAAAGATTTATTACATTATAAATTATTATTTTATATTATTTTGCGAGCTGTATAGATTTACCACGAACACACATAAAACTAATTTGTTTCTCAGGTAATGGATCAATACGGTGAAGTGGAGAAAGCTCTGGGCACCAACGTGGACGACTTCGACGCAGCTGAGCTCGAGGAAGAGCTGCAAGAACTGTTGGCGGGACCCGGCGCGCCCGGCGGGGGCACCCCGGGGAAGGAGGAAAGGAAAGAAGGTCAGTACCGTGATGAGTTTACCTGTACTCATATGCTCAAATCGTTTTGGGAATACATTCATTGTGCGTATAGCTAAGGAGCGTAGTTCCCTGCCGGAGTCTGCGTTTCCTGATAGCTACAACCTCTAGGGTAGTCTGCGAAAATCAAATTTTCTCAATTTTTTTTTACATATTTCATATTATTGTAGCGACATCTATGGCGTCACATAAGAACTAATCCTGCATCGCGCAATCAAAGTTCTCCGCGCGATTAGAACATATAGAACAACCCGAAATCATCTATCGGGCAGTTGCAGCCCACCAGACATAACACCCGTCTGGTCGGAGGATCCTCCCTTTTCAACGGAGGTTTGCGGGACTTTACTCTCTGTTCCGCCTACCCCCAAATTATTATTTTTTCCATTTATTATTATTTTTTATTTTTTTTTTGTCAGTGTCAAGTTGTATATTGATTTGGGACCGTAAAACGTATTTATCCAAGCTACGATCGTATCGTTCGCGCCGAACGCCTCGAGTTGGCCACGCCTCCGATTCCCTTGTTCTGACCACGTGACTGAGCGTTGAGATGACGTCAGAACAAAGGAATCTGAGGCGTGGCCTACTCGAGGCGTTCGACGCAAACGAAACGATCGTAACTTGTATAAGGGGGGCTGGTCTTGGTCCAGGTCGAGGGTCGATTGTACATACGTCTGTACAACTTGAATGACCTTGAAAAACGCTTGATTTTCGTACAATACTCACAGGTGTACGAAATTTATTCGGCCGAAAATTTTGCTCTCTATATCTTCGTTTTTCCTAGAAAAAACCAGAAAAGGTTTATTACGAAATAATAATACGTCTATCGTGATCGCGTCAGAAATGACGATATCCGCAGGAGAACCAAGGTTACGGACATAGCCCGAAGAATCGTCAAACTTAAGTGGCAGTGGGCAGGGCTCATTGCTCGCAGAACGGTTGGTCGATGGGGTCGAAAGGTTCTGGAATGGCGACCGCGTACTGGAAGACGCAGCGTTGGAAGGCCTCCCACAAGGTGGACAGTAGACCTGGTGAGAGTCGCGGGAATCCGATGGATGCGAGACGCTAACCGGTCATTGTGCCGATATTTGGGGGAGGCCTATGCCCAACAGTGGACGTCTTTCGGCTGAAATGATGATGAATACGTCTATATGCGTGTTGGATTTTGTTATTCTTCTGTTTATGCATATTTTCATGAAGTTATCCATTGCTGCTTTTCGTTCCTTGATTTGAGACTGACCTTGCAAGTAACAATGTTGACAAACTATATTTTTTTTTCATTTCAGCCATAAAATTCCCCTCGCCACCATCATCGAATTCCCGTCGGAAGATCTCGGAACGCGACTTCGTGTTCGACGGAGAAGAACGAATGTTGGCGGAGCTCAACGAGCTGGCGTCCACGACCGACATCGACGACGATGCGCCGCGCGCCAGGGAGAGGGTGAAGCTCGCCGTCGCTGACGACGCTGGTGAGTTAGCGTCGGGGGCTGCGGGAATCACAGAGCTCGCCACCTTTAAAGTATGTCAGCAAAACTGTAGCTTGCGGACGGCGAGCAATGGGTGGCTCGCCGTCCAATCTTCCGGTAACCGTCCGGACCCAAGTCGTCGACGGCGCGTACTGTTCCACGCGCGCCTCAAGGAGATGTCAGCAAATCGTAGGGGGCTGGGGCCACGGGTAGTGTGAAAGCGAAACCCGGGGCCCTGGGACGAAGGCAAAGAAGGGACAGGAGCGGGTTTTTATTCAGTTAAAGTCTGACACTATTTCCTGCTCCGCCCAAGAGCGAGATTTGTAATAAGATGATTTTCCCACGCAATAAAAAAAATGGGTCCCTTTTTTTTTGGGCTGAAGCCCGCTAGGACCATGACGAATTTCTGATAGTAAAACCTTGGTTCTGGAACGCAAAGGGTAAATGAAGGACACATGTGGGATTTAATCAGTAAAATTCTGACACGCCTTCTGCTCCACCATAGAGTTGGATAAGTTATTTGATGATTTAATGGAAAATTGACAAACTAATTTCGACGGCACTTTCATTGGGCTATAGGTAATGCGAGTAACTTGAGAGGGTCCTTTTCCACTCGCCTATCGTCAACATCGAGCATGGTTTAAAAGCTTGTTACTTCATCTAACGCAATTCAACGCGATGTTTGACGAAGAGGCAACGCGAAAAAAGAGATAACGCCTGAAAACTCTGTTAGCTATTAAAACTTGTTCCAGGAAATACGTGATTTTTTTTAAACCCTTAAAAGTTTTTGAAAAAAAATATCGTCATTCAGAAACTTGATTAAATTTGCAAGGCTACTATTGTTATACTTTTTGACTTTTTAAATTTTTGTGGAAATTATGAAGTGTCAAAGTTCATGCAAAATAGCAGATTTTCGGAAGTCTTTACTGGATTAGTTTTACACAAATTTATAAATTGAATTCAATAAAAGCCTAGATAATATCTACAATACATATACTGTTTCCAAAATATCTAATAAAAATGTGTAATTAAGTCATAATCGCATAAGAGCGGTTGTATGAAAAACAGTGAAAATGTATGTCGAGACAAAGTCGCAAGTAACAACTGGTACTTGCTAGCTAACTCGGCGAACTTCATACTGCCTAATAATGTGATAAATGAAGAACCGCTCGACCAATTTTGTGCAAACTTCACATAAACCATCTACTAAATAGTCCGAACAAAGCTTAAACATTTGGTTTGGATACGTGAGCCTGTTCTTGAGCTATAAAGTTCGAAAAGTGGCATTGATTTTTATATATATATAGATAAGGTAAATATTCATGATAATGATAAAACACTTAAATTTATTTACAAATATTTCTTTTCTACAGTTCCCGCAGCAAAACCACCTTCCACTCCCAAGTCTTCTTCGTCGAAGCCAAAACCTTCGAAACCTTGGTACCCACCTTCGGGAGAATGCCTCCGCGGTCAAGTGTGGTCTTCTGGCAACAAGCAGTGTACTCTCACCGACATCGCCGGTGGGTTCGGAGAGCTGCGGCAGGATGAGAGGTTGCACCCAGGTAAGAAAATCAGATAAACGATGCGTTTTGGAGACTGCGCGCGAGAATTACATGACTTGATTCCGCCATCAACTTTCTAACATCGTACGGCGAGTGTAGCTACCCATTGCTCGCCGTCCACAAGCCTGCGCCTACGGTGGCTGGAAATCGGGATCGGAATCCCGGCGGCTGGGGCGTGAGGGCCGTTCTCTCGCGTGTACTTGATGAATACGTCATGGTAAGGCCCCAGGCTACCATCAAAATGACGGCACGATTAATGCAGTAGTTGGCTAAACAAATATTCGTATGGCCTGTGCCATGGATGTCTTGTGAGTTTATGTAGCACCCATGATACAGGAGAAGTTCCTAGTGTGGAACAAAGTTTGTTTTTCTTAAACTATTTCAGGTGGAAGTTTTTATGAAAACATTCTCGCAAATAGTCGCTGGTAAAGTGCTAGCAGTAGCGTAGCTAGCTAGGTAGGCGTGGGCGAAGTAGGCTTTCGCCCACGCCCTCGTACCCAAAAAGGCCTCATATGTGTGAGGCCTTTTTAACAGTGTTTTTTGTTTTATAATTTATAACCTCGCGTTTGACCACAATTTCACCGGGCCGGCGACTTTTCTTAACGTGTATAAGCGGCCTCAGGGCCTATGCAATAATTTGTGTTGTTTCTACACACGAACTGTGTACATTGCTTTGACGCTGACCAAGAATAAAATCTTGTCTGCGCTAGACACGACGCGTGAAATTGCTGTGGTGCGGGAGGGGGGCGGGGGAGGTGAGGGGGTGCCACGATCAATTTTCGTGCTTCCGACAAAATTCTTTTCGTGTGCATGATGAATTGGTCCTATCTGCCGCAGACATGGTGAAATTTCTTGGCGTGTACAAGCGCCCTGGGGCCCAAGTCTGCTATTTTTATAAACTCGTCATTCCAACACAATCCCATTGTCATTTTGATAAAATTTCGTAATCTGCTAATTCATAATGATCGATCATTGATCGGTCAATGGTCTCGTAATAGAGTTGTGGTAAAATGGCAATGTCGAGCTTATTAAGAGCAATGACTGCACAATGACGTTCTAATCAAAGGTCACTGATCAAATGAACTGTCAAAATTTTAGCAGATTACCGCATATGTCAGACATACATTTGTCATTACGTACGAGATTACCATTCTATGCCATTTCTTTCAATAGAGTGTCAGTGGTTGACCATTGGAAAGTCATAATGACGCCATTATATTAGTAGATTACCAAAACTTGTCAAAATCAACAATTGTGAAATCAATGATAGACCATTCTAACACTATTGTAATAGCAGACTTGAGGCCCTGGTGGTAAAAAAAAGATCTTTCATAATTTATGAAAGAAAAAGGCCTCGCTGATGCGCCTTCTCCCTCGTCTAAATTAGTCCACGCTACGCCTCTAATTGCTAGAATTGGAATAGATAAATATCGTGAATCAGAAAACACTTGAATTGCCTACTCAATTACCCGGAAATACGCAATGATGAGACATACATGCAATTAATCAACCTTATGCAAATATTTTCTTATTCATTGTAATAACACTTATCATTAGTATGCAGTGTATCATTTACTATAAACAAATAATTGCTTTTTTACTGTTTTTAAACGTTAAATATAGTTTTTTAGTGAAAATATTTCGTTAAAAATGTGTTAAATGTGAAATATCGCTATTTATAAGACGTAATCATTTTTGAAGGAGACATTAATTCTTTTACGCTTACGTCGGATTGGTTCGACGAGTGTTTTCGTGTCCTATTGGTCAGTCTCGTGTGTTTGCGACTGGGTACTCCATCTCGTTTAGCTCTTCAATCCAAATCATCTAATGACAAATCCCGCGGGAGTTAGTGTCAGACTTTTACTGACCAAAAACCCACTCCTGTTCCTTCGTTGCCTTCGTCCCAGGGCCCCGGGTTTCGTTTTCACACTACCCGTGGCCCCAGTAGGCTTCGACCCTGCTGGGCCTCTACGATTTACTGACATCTCCTTGAGGCGCGCGTGGAACAGTACGCGCCGTCGACGACTTGGGTTTGGTCCGGACGGTCGGACGGTGGGCTACCCATTGCTCGCAGTCATCAAACCCGCGTCAAAGGTGGCGGGAAATTTTGATCGGAATCCCGGCGGCGGTTGGGGCGTGAAGACCGTTGCTTCACGGGATCGGCCGCCTCCTTTGCTAGTATGACAGCTTCGCACTTGGAGGCGTCCGCCTGCCACTCCTCCTCGCTCCGGATCATGGCCTGTATGCGCGGCCCGACGCGAGAGATCGTCACCGCTGATCGCCCCCACGATAATCCCCGTAGGTGACAGAAGGGCTGATGAGATGGAGCTTTAGGTCTTGGATGTGCGACCCTGGCGGAATAAATGCAAGTGTTTGTCGGACATATTTGATGCAGGCGGTTATAAGGCTAAGCGGACATTAAGAGACATACTATCCCCCACATGACGCGCAAATCGTCTTGTAACATGTCATTAATAATAATTATTAATTACAAATGAAAGTACAAAACTTTCCTCTTTATAATGTTAGTTTATACAGTCGACTCTCATTAATTCAAACCTGCGATAATCCGAAACACTCTGTAATTCAATGTTATCACGAGTTCCCTAGAGAATCTCTTCATATTTCGAACTAAATCAATACATTTTATGTGTAATTTACCAAGCGGGTAAGTTGAACGAAAGAAATATCGTTACGTAACAAAATGACGCGTTAATTCGAATCGTCAAAGTTGCAGAGAGAAAGAGAGAGAAAGATTTTAGAACTTGCAGAAGTCTAAAGTCAAAAGTCGAAAGTTTTTTATTTCACATAGGCCTACATGGGCACTTATAAAACGTCAGAATCTAGTGTACGGTTCCAAATTGGTCGTTTCCTATGGAGAAGAACCGGCAAGAAACTCCAGAGGTATGCAAGTACATTTTGAGACCAGTTCTAACTTGTATCATCGTACACGAACCTTTGTTTTTGTAATGATCAGTTTGACGCACACTTGCGCACGAATTCGTTTGTTTAGTTAAGTTTCAGTTACTGTTACTCTTTCACAAATAATCTTTCAAAAATTTCATACCATTTGATATTTCGAACACTCGATTATTCGTAACATTTTAAGAGTCCCTCGAGCTTCGAATTAACGAGAGTCGACTGTACATTAAAAAACCCACAGACTGTACGTTCAAATCGTACAGAGCTGGAACAATGCGCTTTATTCTCTCTAAGTCCTTTAGACGCTACACATCTTTGTGAATCGATGAAAGTACTACATTTTACCATCAACGATGGCAGAAAATCGCAAAGACAAAAACTTGAAAGTGAATTCATGTTCTATATGCCCCGGAAAGTGTAAATTGCAGTTTCATCAAGAAATTGAAAAAGAAATCGTTATGAAAACTAAACCGCACACAAGTTATGTAACATACGATCCGATGGTTTGTAAATGGGCGGTTATAATCCAAAATAATGATGACGCATCGCCTAAAAAGAATACACGTGCGAAAAGTACAAGTCAACACCAAAATGAACCAGACGACGATAACTTTAGAGAGCTGTTGAAGCTAGAAATTCTAAGTGTCATCAAAGAATTAACGGCAGAACAGTTTGGAAATAACAATAAATACGTTGCCGATTTAGAGAATTCAGTCTTTTTATATAAGGAAAAATGTGAAGAAATGAAAACGGCGCTAGAATATCAAATGGAAAAACAAGAGACAAAATTAAAACAATTTGATAAAATTAACAAAAAAATTGCTGATTTAAAAAAATCACATACGAATTATGAAGAAAGTAAAATTGATCTTAAAGATATATTAGAAATAAAGATTGCGGAGTCAATGTCAAATATAACAGAAAAATATGAAAAAATTATTGCAAATTTAGAACATTCTATCGCCTTTTATAAAGATAAATATGAAGAGATGAAATCGATGTTGGAAGAAAAATTAGAACATGTAAAAAAAGTTGAAAAGCAAAATTCTTTTTTACAAGACCGTATGCATCTTCTCAGTCAGCGTTTGAACATGGTGGAAACGAGTTTGAAACACGTTAAGGTTGAGATGAATTACATACAGTTAGGTAAGAAATGTATAGTTGTGTCATCATTTCAGCCGAAAGATGTCACTGTTGGAGATAAACCTCCCCTAAGCAGGCCTGGCGCACTCCGCACTGTAGGTATAAAAATGTACCTACGCCGTGCGGCGGCGGCGGCTAGCTTTCTTGCAAGGCTAATTCTATAGAGTGTCACTCGCGTGTTCGATTTGCCGCTTGACGCGCGCTAACAAAAATTATTTTCGAATTCTTTATCGAATATTCTATAGAGTTTTTATTTCAAGTATTTGTGACATTTTTCACGTAAAAAATAGGCAATGACCTTTAAGATCATTCAATATGAGTAGACCTCCCAGTACTAGTGACTGCTTTACTAATGCAAGGTCAACATATACTGGAATTATATCTTAAAAAATGTTAACTATTATGTATAAAACGTCTTAAATGAACCTTTTAAAAATTACATATGAACCCAAAGCTAACGCACACACAAAACCAACAAAGTTATATTTTCTTTATTTTAATATTATTTCATTTGTTTAGATACCTAACTAAATGTAAACAATTTCTTGGAAAACCGCCCGTCACCTGTCCAAGGGCTAGGCGACCTATGATTTAACATTTTGACGTCGTGATTTACAAAATTTGTTATATAATATCTCAAAAAAAAAGTATATTTACACTCATTATATCTATATATATAAAATTATAAACTGACTGACATATCAACGCACAGCCAAAACTACTGAGATTAGGAGCATGAAATTCTGCACGAGGCTTCCTTTTATGACGTAAGCGAACACTAAGAAAGGATTTATCAAAAATCAGCCCCTAAGGGGATGAAACGAGAGTTTAAAGTTTGTATGCAGAAACCTATGTTACGTGGGCGAAGCCGCTGGCAGAAGCTAGTTCTCTATAGATAGGTATAAATTTCGTGTTGGTAATTCTTTAGGTAAAAAAGTTGAAACACAAACAATAGACGCAAATAGACATTTTTTTTATTGTTGGTAGAACAATAAATAAAAAAAATATTTGTACAAAATTGAAGATCATGAATCAAAGTACTGCATATATAAGGTGTTAAAAAATTAACTTTAAGAATTTCGAGGGGACATTGTACTCCTCATTATGAACAACTTTTACTATGGGAGCAAACCTGAAATCGTGAAAAAAAAATCAGCTGTTCCCTACGTTTATGTTCGCATAACTCGTCAAAATGTGTGGAGCAGCTGATTTTTTTTTTTCGCTATTTGTTATGATCCCATAGTAAAATTTGTTCATAATGAGGAGTACAATGTTCCCTTGAAATTCTTAAAGTTAATTTTTTAACACCTTATATTTTATTTTTTATTTTTACGATGCCCTTTTAAGACACTTTATACAGGTTGAAAAACATTTAGATTCAAAGGGAGCCTCTTAAGTTTGGCGATTCTTTTGGCTTCATACTTATCTGCGACATTCTTGTCACCAGGTCAACAGCTGAACGTAGACTTCACGACGCCCCCTCGGCTTTACAACACAGACTTCCAAGTGCGCGACCACAAGATGAGCGGCGGAGTCTGGCTCTACAACAGGGATAGCAACAGCAATATTGACGGCGGCTTGGCGACCAGCACTGAGTACTTCAGGTGAGCATACATTGGGCTGGCGGACGGTCGGACAGCGAGCAATGGATAGCTCGCCGTCCGACCGTCCGGTAACCATCCAGACCGAGCCCAAGTCGTCGACGGCGCGTACTGTTCCTCGCGCGCCTCAAGGAGATGTCAGCAAATCGTTGGGGCCCAGCAGGGTCGAAGGAAGGTCTTCTGAAAGGAAGACTCGGCCCTGGTATGAAAGGCAACGATGGAACAGGAATGGGTTTTTAGTCATTGAAAGACTGACACACCCTCCCTCCTGTCATTGGATGATGTTCCCCATCGAAAAAAAAAAATCACTACACCAAGTTTTATCGAAATCCCTTCAGCCGTTTTAGCGCGAAAAGTAACAAATATACACACTTTAGATTAATTTCAGTATGAAGTGTGATATTTAAGTTTTCTCATTTTTGTTCCAGTACCGAAAGTCCGGGAAAGTCGACGGCCCTCACCGGCTTCCAAATGGCCCCCGGGGGTGAGCGGAGGAAGTCGGCCACTGACTCAGCCCCTCACGACTCCGTGGACGAGCTCCAGAGAAGACTGGATAACCTCAGGGGATTCAACTTATAATATTAAATGTTAACACAGGTATTAGACGTTCTTTGTCAAAAATTTTCATCAGCGTGTGTAATTTCTAAAAAATGTGAAAAAAAAATGGATAAATACAAAAATTGTGAGAATCCAGAAAAAGAAAAATAAATTGACTAAATACACAAACAGTGAGAAACTAAACGATAGAAAAATAGAAAAAGATTGACACATTATTAATGCTAAATAATCGATATATGGAAACTCGCCCTAAATGTTTTTTGTACACTAGAAATGAAACGGATAGTGGTTTGGCCGGATACTCGGATACCGGATATTCAGCTCTTTATACACGCTACATGACATACGTTTGATTTGCTTAAATTTATTATTCAGCACCTGGCAGTAGCGTTTCATTCCGTACATGAAGCCGTACTGAATTACTATGCGGTATCCGGCTGGATAGTCAAAATAAGGGCCGGATATCCGTTTCATCTCTAGTGTACACTATCACTTAAAAATTTTGAAATTTCTCACATACTTTCATTTTTTGGGGGTGAGGAATGACAGACTGAATGTTTTTACTGAGTAAAACCCACTCGTGTTCCTTCCCGGCCGCAATGATTCTTTCGAAAAATCCCTCAGCCCTCGTAATTGACAACTTAAAAAAAAAAAATTAAAACAAAAGTGAAAAATTTCACGCTTCTGCACCCAGCAGTTTAGGTAGTACAATGCGTTCCAAATAAGAATAGGATAGATAATTTTACGCCAAGATTTTTTTAAAATTCTGTTTATGAATCAAGTTCTTGAATTTCGCTCATCTCTGCGTCACTGTGTGAAGTGTTTGAGTAGTGACGAATGAAAGATAAGGCGAATTCTTCCTAACAATGAAAATAAGAAAGAAAATTGTTTTTTTTTTAACTAATTATGACATAAACAATATATTTAGCTGATTTAGATTTAAAAGCAGTGGTGGCCGAGTGGCAACGGCCCCGACTTACGAGTTGTAGGTTGCGGGTTCTTCAAACCCTACCAGGCGCATTACTTTGTGTAATTTATTTCATCACCACTGCTCTCAAAACGGTGAAGAAAACATCGTGAGGAAACCGGCATGTCCTAGAACCAAAAATTCGAAGACATGTGACATCCACCAACCCGCACTGGGCCCGCGTGGTGGATTACGGCCCATTCCCTCTCTTAGAGAGGAGGCCTGAGTCCCAGCAGTAGACACTAACTAAGACTCAGTAATACAAAGCAAAAAAAAAAACGTTATTGACACGCAAATAAGTTTTCTTTGCAAACCGTACTTTTCAATCAACATTTGACAGATTGAGGTTATTGACTTTCCTATTCTTATTTCGAACGCATAGTAAATTGTGTCTTTTTGAATTCAAGATTTGTTTGCAGATCTGTAAAAATATTTTTGACAAAGAAATTTTATATTAATTTTAAGGCCATATAGAAATACCACACTTTAGGTTAATAGGTATGTAAATAAAATTAATAATATGCAATTTGAAGCTGTTACTAGTTAATATGCACGTAGAATAGCGTTGCATATTTCAGGAATTTTGAAAATAGAGACCATGCCTAAACTAGGTAGGATTTATTTAAAAACATGCTTAAAGTAGTTTAGATGTGTAGTATTTTTGTAAATATATACTAATTAATATATAGGGTGACTGGTAATTAGTGACCGATACTTAAACACATGATTGTACTCATGATTACAAACAACTTTCCCAAATAAACTTTTTTTTATACTGATTAATTTAATCACAATAACAAAACAACAGCAGCAACAGTCTTTGGATATTATTTTACCGAAACATGTAGGTACATTGCGTACGTCATCGATAACAGGCGTTGCGCTGCTAACAGCTAATCGGGTGCAGGCGCGCGTGTGAAATTTTATTTATTTATTATTATTTATTAAAACTTTATGCACTAGTAAGAAACACTGTACAAAGGCGGACTTAATGCCTTAGGCATTTTTTACCAGTCGACCTTAGGGTGGTGCAGAGATATAACATGGTAGGTGCAACATAATGGTAAACTAGATTAGGAAAACAATAATAAATATATACTTAGATACATACATACAAAATAACAAAGTTATTATGAAAAACGTATCCAAGAAATCATCGCTGTGATGATTACACCAACTTCTTACGAATGTATTCACGTGCCATCACCTTAAAAGTGAACCGACTGGAAGCCGTCCTGATGTTCAGAGGGAGCGCATTCCAAAGAGAGATCGCCTGGACAAAAAAAGAGGACTGGATAAATTCGAAGTTTCAAACAGCTGTTTACTAATTAGCTTAACCACAATAAAAGTTTCTTTGGGAAAGTTGTTTGTAATCATGAGTACAATCGCGTATTTAAGTATCGGTCACTAATTACCAGTCACCCTATATTGCAGCTGAATAGACTTCAATATTAAGAAAATATTCAAATGTATTATTATTCCATAATTATATCGACATACATTATACATTACATAATTAACCGAGAGGGTGTCTCATTCGTCTGGCCTAGTTTTTTTCTTTGCATATAGTTTTTCCCGATCACTAAATAATATAATATTCCACAACTACCACACAACGCCATCTAGTCCCAAGCTAAGCAGAGCTTGTGTTATGAGTACTACTCAACTGATAAACATACTTATATATTTCTTAAATTACACCCAGACACAGGACAAATGATCGTGCTTATCACACAAACATTTGTCCTGGGTGGGAATTGAACCCACGACCTCCGGCATAGCAGTCAGGGCCTCTAACCACTATACCAACAGGCTTCTCAAATGTGTCAAAGGCACTCATTTGCGCCCAGTGGCTCACGACACAAAATTTATAGGTACGAAAACTAGGCCAGATGAATGAGACGTGCTCTCGGACAGAAGAATCGATGTAGTAATCCCTGACTAGATTCCACTATGGGAGTCAAACTGACTCGAGTCTAGTATTGGAGATGATTGATTCACTCATGCTGTAGTACTACATTCGTAGTTTTTAATTGCGCGGAGAACTCTGATTGCGCGGAGAACTCTGATTGCGCGAAGAACTCTGATTGCGCGGAGAACTCTGATTGCGCGGAGAACTCTGATTGCGCGAAGAACTCTGATTGCGCGGAGAACTCTGATTGCGCGGAGAACTCTGATTGCGCGAAGAACTCTGATTGCGCAGAGAACTCTGATTGCGCGGAGAACTCTGATTGCGCGGAGAACTCTGATTGCGCGAAGAACTCTGATTGCGCGGAGAACTCTGATTGCGCGGAGAACTCTGATTGCGCGAAGAACTCTGATTGCGCGGAGAACTCTGATTGCGCGAAGAACTCTGATTGCGCGGAGAACTCTGATTGCGTGGAGAACTCTGATTGCGCGGAGAACACTGATTGCGCGGAGAACTCTGATTGCGCGGAGAACTCTGATTGCGCGGAGAACTCTAATCGCGTGGAGAACTCTAGTTGCGCGGAGAACTCTGATTGCGCGGAGAACTCTGATTGCGCGGAGAACTCTGATTGCGCGGAGAACTCTGATTGCGCGGAGAACTCTGATTGCGCGGAGAACTCTAATCGCGTGGACAACTCTAGTTGCGCGGAGAACTCTGATTGCGCGGAGAACTCTGATTGCGCGGAGAACTCTGATTGCGCGGAGAACTCTAGTTGCGCGATACCGGATTTCGTAGTTTAGTTCATATGTGGCGCCGTAGATGTCGCTATATTTATTAATAAAACGCGTTTAGTTATTCGTCTAGTTAAACACCCGCCATATTAGAATAATGGATTCATAAATAAATAATTATAAAATTGAAAAAAAAAATGTTTTGTTTTAACCGCAGAATCTAATCAAAAAATTTTAAAGTAATAATTAAGTTTTGTAAATATGTCGTGTTTAAATAAAAATATATAAAAGTAAATAAATAGTGATATTAGATTAATGGCTGGTTCCATTGTATAATATATTTTAGTTTAGTCTAATATGTGTTGGGATTGTGGGGTTAGTGGCTGAAAGGAGTACTCCGGATAAGAGATGCTACGAAAGTTCGGATTCTCCGATTATATATAATATATTCCACAACCATCACACAACGCCGTCTAGTCCCAAGCTAAGCAGAGCTTGTGCTATGAGTACTAGACAACTGATAAACATGCTTATATATTTCTAAATACATGCATATTATAAATAAATTACACACAGAAACAGAACAAATGATTGTGCTCATCACACAAGCATTTGTCTTGGGTGGGAATCGAACCCACGACCTCCGGCATAGCAGTCAGGGTCACTAACCACTAGACCAACAGGCCAGGCAAAAGATTGATTTTGTATAACGTATTTTCCATTCTGATAAAGGAGGTTTGATTAGAGCCATTTTTCGTCCATCACCACTCAAATAAAAAATTAAAGGTTTCTGTTTCCGACTTAGTTAAAAAAAAATCAGAAATAAATATAATAATTTGTGTTAAATATTGGAAAATAAAAAAAAAACGATAAAATATGTAAAAAAAAAAGTGTATAATGCGTTGTTGCTCTAACCCGCGGGATCCCGCATGATTAATCCCGCATTTGTGATCCCGCAAAAAAGGTGCTGGATCCCGCGTTTGCGATATTGGATTCCTTATTTAACTATACAAATTCATTTAAAAATCGTCGGAAACAGAAACTTTATTTTTCAGTGTGTGATGGGCGGAAATTGATTCTTATCAACCTTCCTCTTTTTATTTAGAACTTATATCAGAGGTACAAACAGGTTTATGCTTGTCGCACGAGGAACCTCCCTCCCCGGCGCCTTTTGACGATTACTCTTTCTTTCATATCACTGTTCATACAATCCATCCATACCTCCCTCTCTCTCTCCACCCATCCATATGTATACTCATAACTCTTTTAGTAACATGCGTTTCATCCCTCCTCTTCACATGACCATACCAAGACAAACGATTCCCCTTCAACTTTTCAGTCACTGGTGACAAACCAAATTAAAAAAATCCGGTTCCGAATCCGGTTCCAATATAACACCTTCGTTACATCCCTTCTCCGGAATCTCGTAATGACTGATAGTGATAGATATATGAAATAAGAAGTCCAATATATATTATTTATATTTGTGACGACAGCTGAAGGAATAGAAAATAAAAGGAATATGACTGATATTGTATGTAAATATAATATGTAAATACTCCTCTAAAGTATATGTAGTTAGGATATATTTTTTTTTTATAACACGACCTAGATAGGATATATCAAAAATTTTTGGAAAAAAATACCAAAAAAAAAAATTATTGTAATGTATAAAATTAAGCTTTTGTAGCTCTAATGGAGGTGAAGGCGTTAGTTGATGGCCGTTTGCTGTTTTATTAGTACAAGCAAACACTATCAGGTTTGTTTTTAACCCTTTAAAAGCCCGCGTCGGATTAACCCGACGAGTTTTTTCGCGTCGGATTAACCCGACGAGTGTTTTCGTGTCCTTATACACCAGGGTCGTGTGTTAGCGACTGGGTACTCCATCTCGTTTAGCTCTTCAATCCCCATAGGTGACAGAAGAGCTGACGAGATGGAGTGTTTCGTCGTGGATGTGCGACCCTGGCGGAGTAAACGCGAGAGTGTTTGTCGGATATATCCGACGGAGGCGGTTAAAAGAAAACCTGATAGAGTTTGCTAGTTACTCACTTTTTTAACATCTTCATCATTTCAGCCGAAAGACGTTCACTGTTTAGACATAGGCCTCCCTCAAATGTCGCCATAATGACCGATCCTGTAACAGTGTAGCTTTTGAATTTAGTTAAATATTTTACAACTATCCTACGGTCGAAGATTAACGCTGTCACCTTAACTTTTTAGTTATGTATTAAAATTATATTCCAGATAATGTGTTGTGAAATTATGTATCATGTATTAATTGTGTTAGCTCGCAGCCAGTACAGTAACTCAAAATATACCTTCCTTGCCGGAATCTGTGTTTCTTGATGGCTACAACCCGGGAATCTTTAAGTTAAGAGTGAATAGGTTACTTCTAGGTAAGCGCGCTCCATCGTTGACCGCATCGTCGCTTTCCATCAGGTGAGATAGCGGTCAAGCGCGAACCTATCAACATTAATAAAAATTACAGTAGGTACTAGTTTCAGCCAGCGGCTTCACTCGCTTGAAAGTAAAAAAAATGTCTCCGGGGAACATACTCTTTGGAATAAAATACAAAGATATTCTGAATGCGAAAGAGTCTTAACCATATTTCCATAGCAAAATTGCCCCCGATGGGAACCTGTCGTAACCTATGTTATATTCAGCGTCGAAGCTCACTGGGGCCATGGGTGATGCGAAAGAGATCCCCAGGGCCCTGGAAAAATGGCAAAGAAACACTACGCGCCGTTGACGACTTGGGCTCGATCCGGACGGTCGGACGGCAAGCCATCCATTGCTCGCCGTCCGCAAGCCCGCGCCTACGGTGGCCGGAGAGGAATAATGGTCGGGTCTAGATAGGGATATTATACCAGATACAGATACGGTTTTAGATACAAAATCATTTTGACACACATAAGTTAATGGTAGTCTGGCTGCGAAGCATGATTTGAACAAAATGACTTTTGTTATGTGCCTATATAATTATTGTTATGTACATTTTAAGTTAAATTTAATCGACACTCTCTACGTTAAATCCGCGAATTTGATTGAAGGAATCTGAAATCGCGAAAAAAAATCAGCTGCTCCATACATTTTGACGAGTTATGCGAACATAAACGTAGGGAACAGCTGATTTTTTTTCGCGATTTCAGGTTTGGTCCCATAGTAAAAGTTGTTCATAATGAGGAGTACAATGTCCCCTCGAAATACTTAAAGTTAATTTTTTAACGCCTTATATATATTCGCTCTTTCTCACTCGCACACTTGTCATTTTGAACATGACATGGTAAGAACCTGATTCAAATTTATGAAAAAACATGACCTCTCCTTTTAGATCAGTTGGGTAAATATACGTAGACTGTGTCGACAATTTGACATATTAAATTATATTGTATACTCAACATAGTGCCTTTAATGTCTCCTAGAGATCTATACAAAGTGACGTTAGCGTTGGCGATTAACACAAGTCTTCATAATGTTTGGAATTGACCAAAGAACATACCAGTAGCCCATATCGATTCCATAGATAAGTGGGTTTATTTTGCACTCTATTACACACATTTTTTCTTCAATTTAAACTAGATGAGGCCGGTGTTTCCTAGCTGACTACCCTGAGAAGAAACACCGAAACAGACTCAGGTCAAAGTCTCTTTTAAAGTCCATACAGCAAACATGTAATGGTCAAATCATATGAGGACCATGCAGATTAGTGTCTGAGATGGTCTTTTGAGGACATTCATACAGATTTGAATGAACCTGTCCAGTCAGTTCAAGCATTTGTTGGTATTCGTGTAGCTCAACTCTGAATTACTTAAGTTCTTAACATTGCTGCTTTTTGACATTGCTAGGAATGCCACTTTGTATAGAAGCTCTTGTCTGTGATAAATTGGAAATTGTTAGACACTGCCAAGCTTGAAAGACTGTCTTTTGAGCCACTTAATTTTTTTCTTCCTTTGTCCGCGTTGTTATAGCATATCGATACATTATGTTCATTTTGATATCATCTAATGACTTCTCGCGCTCTGGGCGGAGCGGGAGGCCGTCTCAGACTTACTGGCTAAAATCAAACCTGTTTCCTTCAGTGGCCCTTTGCGTTCTAGGACTACGGGTTTCCTTTTCAGAAATTCCCCGCGGATGTTCCCACTGCTGAGATTTAGGCCTTACGTTCGATACAGCCTATCTCCAGCGACGCCCTAAGGCGTGGTCCGTACCCCAAATGGGGTGCCTTAGAATGTATTCGCTTAGTTTCAAGTTTTTTGTAAGTCTGCAGTCAAGGTTTTTTTTATTAAGGCCGTCACAGGCAACTCCGGTTAAGCACATGATAACTTCATAGATTGTCCTTAGAGACTCGTTAAAAAATCAAATAAAAAGGACTCAGTGTAAGGGTGAGAGGACACAACAAACAAACACCAAGATTGGATAAAGACTGGTTTGTTATCATCATCTTCATCATCATCATTTCTGCCGATAGACGTCCACTGCTGGACATAGGCCTCCCCCAAATGTAGCCACAAAGAACGGACCCCGCAACCTTCACCAGGTCATCGGTCCACCTTATAGGGGACCTTCCAACACTGCGTCTTCTGGTACGCAGTCGCTACTCCAGAACCTTTCGGCCCCAACGGCCATCTGTTCTGCGAGCAATGTGCCCTGCCCATTGCCACTTAAGTTTGGCGATTCTTCGTGCTATGTCGGCAACCTGGTTTATTATATGACATGCCAAATCTATATACATACATATATATGCCATGGCCAGATCTTAGAAATTGATCACTTCATGATATGGCCAACTAAAGCTGGCCGAATCGTTTAAACGTTAACATTTGATGATATATCAATCCTCGTTTGGCCATATCATTGATTTATGATGTGTTAAAAAACACTTAAACGCGACAACTTTTTTTCGTCATTTTAAAGTATATGACGCCGGTGTTTCCTAGCTGACTACCTTGAGAAGAAACACCGAAACAAACTCAGCGGTCATATACATCGTCATGCAACTACCCACATTTGCATTAAAATCGCTTACCTATTATGAAATACATTTATTTATTAACAAGTACCTCCAACTCCCCTTTAAAAATACTAAAATCAAGGCATTGATCCATTCTTAACAGCCTAACCAAGTCTCCACGCTGAGAGAGGAAGTGAGTACATCATGGATTGGTAGTTGCCACATGTCTTCGAATGTTTGGTTCTAGGACATGCCGGTTTCCTCACGATGTTTTCCTTCACCGTTATGAGAGCAGTGGTGATGAAATATATTACACATAGTATATCACTTAGTAGGTGCGAACCAGTTGGGTTCAGGGCCATAGCCACGGTCATCATTGCCCAATTTTTTTTAAATAAATTTTTGTATACTTATGACAACTTATCATTTTTTTAGCGTTCCGTACCCATAGGGTAAAACGGGACAAGACTCCACTGTCCGTCTGTCACCAGGCTGTATCTCATCACGAACCATGATAGTTGAGACAGTTGAAATTATTACCGATAATGTATTTCTGTTGCCGCTAAAACAATAATTACTAAAAACAAACGTGTTTTTTTTTTGTTTCGGAAGGTACGGAACCCTTCGTGCGCGACTCGCACTTGGCCGGTATTTTTTTTTATTACGTTTTCAATCTATCATAGACAAAGGAATATTTTGTTTCATTTCATAAAAATATAGTGTGATACTTATTATTAATTATTATAATTTTTATTATTAATAAATAATAAAGGGTATGTTTTTACCCTGTGTGATTGTATACTATTAATAATCTTATTCGTAATTTAGTTTGTAAGTAATTATTTAAGAAACTATAAACGACCTCACCTTACCAATTTTTTTAGTTTTGATTTTTAATAATATTTTTAAGGGATTGTATAATAATTTTAATTTTTATGATAATTTTTTTGCTTACTGCCTTTTATAATGTATTTATAAATGATTATTTTTGTTATTTGTGTTTGTAATGTTAATTATCGCTTTGTATATATAACTCTTCTGTACGTGTGTTTGTCACCTAGATCCTAAATGGCTTGACCGATTTGGATGAAGTTTTTTTGTGTAATTTGAGTGACTGGATCGTTCTTAAGTTTTTCGCTGAGCAACACTATCTATATACAACTAGTTTCTGCCATCGGCTTCGACCGCGTGAATGTTGGCTATAGCGGACGCGAAGTTGAAGATAGATAATAAGTAGCCTATGCCCATGCCTTGGGATTCAAGTTACCTCCGTACCAAATTTCATCAAAATCGGTTCAGTAGTTTAACCGTGAAAACGTCACAGACAGACAGAGTTCATTTCACATAAACAGTACTATGGAACATAATGAATTGGGTTAAAAAGAAAGATTGATGGCGTCTCAAGTGGATGATGACCCACGCTGTACATGTAGAGACCAGCCACAATTTCTTTTAGAGTAATTAGTGGGTAATGTAATTTAATATTAATTAAGGCCCACTGTCCACGGACGCGTAGCTTCTTAGACGCATATTCGTCGCTATACAGCGCTGTGGACTCGTCGCATTTTGCGTGTCGACACGGCATTATGCTGAGCGTACGGCCGTTTTGCTCGGACGTGGCGCATATATGTTTTTTAATCATGTTTGCAATATGTTAGTTTTAAGATTGCGCCTTTTCCGGCAAATAAAAAGATTTTCGTAGACAGTTTCATAGCATTGTATGTAAGCTTCACGCAGGCGTACACCAAGCGTATAATTACGAATACGCGTCTTTGAAGCTATGCGGCCGTGGATAGTTAATATAGCAATAATTTGCTTTACTGTCACTTAATTTGTAAGCAATTGTAAAGGTTTTTTTTTTGTATTGTAATGTTATTTATTGTTAGACTGTTAATGGTATATGATATGACTATGAAAGTGTAAATAAAAATGTAAATATAATGTACGGACGTGCCAAAGTTTTTGTTTTATTTTTTTATAGTGACTTACCCCAGAAGCCCTATCATGAGCTTCTTACGCGACCTAAACTGAACTGTTAAAAGGATGAAGCTATATTCAAAGATTCAAAAGCATTTATTTCAAATAAACCATTTACAGGCACTTTTGAAATGTCAAGAATGCAGTCAGACGAAAAAAAAATGATGCTAATTGCACATTCCAAAGCGTAGATCTCTATGGAGAAGAATGTGCAAGAAATTCCATGGACACTCTTTTCAACCATGTTTTGTAATTACAAATATCCCTTTAATTCTTTATTGTACACTAAAACAACTTATAAAATAAGCAGATAACAAAGTTCATGTACATAGGCGAGCTTAACTCAAAGTTGAGTTTTCTTCCAGCAAACCATTGAGTGATAGAGAGAGATCACAATAGAGGGTAGGATCCAGTGTTCAATTTTAAAATTACAAATACGTAATACGAATAAAATAATACATAAATATACAAACATACTAATATATAATAAACATATACACTCCGTCTCTCTTTTACACGTTTCTTGTCGCTATTCATGTGTGTCTCGTCGCCTTCCTCATGAATCAATCTTGTCTATTGGTGCAAACCGATTGAAAATCCGTTCACTGGTTTTTGAGTTTATCGCGTAGTGAACAGACAAGACACGGTGGTGGACTTTGTACAGTAGGTAAGGACTAAGTCGGTTTGTCCACATAAACTTTGGACCCTCGTACCATCCCATAGGGGGTAAATTACGGAAAATTCTGTCTTAGTGTTCGCCTACGTCATAAAAGAACGACTAGTTTAAAATTTCACACTGCCCAGTAGTTTTGGCTGTGCGTTGATATGTCAGCCAGTCTCATTTTTAACCGACTTCAAAAAAAGGAGGAGGTTTAATTTCGGTTGTTTTTTTTATCATTATTTTTTTATGTTTGTTACCTTAGAATTCCGAAGTTATGGGCCGATTTGCAAAAAATTGATCCCCTAAAAGGATAGGCTTTGATTGGTCCGATTGTTTTTTCAGTTCTGATGATGGAATCCATGAGGAATCGAGGAAACTCTTCAAATATTCTAGGCAACTATATAGTGATTTTATGTATTCAATAAAAAAGTAACATTTGATGAAGACTAGAAATGGCCTCATATAGATATCACCATGAAGATAGTTAAGTAACTATGACAATACAAACAAACAAAATGGTTCTGAATATGTTGAAAATGGTATGGTACCTACTCTGACTATAAGTGTATCACAACTAAAAACAGAAATAAAAGACTACAAAAAAAAAAACATAACGGACTTCATCATCATCTTCCTGCCCTTGTCCCATCTTATTTGGGGTCGGCGCAACACGTTTTTTTCTTCCATTCTATCCTGTCAACCGTCATACTATCATTAACTTCCTTTTCTTTCATATCACTGTTCACATAACGGACTTCACTAAATCCTAAAACGATCAAAATAACTTTAATTTCCCAAGTCGGTGTTAAATAAGAAACTAACAATACCGAAAAACAACGAAGTTATTTTGATCGTTTGTGTTTTTTTTTAGTGAAGTCGTTTTTTTAAAAAAAAAATTTTTTTTTTATGTAAGGACTAGTCGGTTTGTCCACACAAACTTTGGACCTTTCATCCCCATAGGGGTTTTTTTTTTATTGGATGGGGAAATCATCTTAAGACAAATCCCGCTCTTGGGCGATAGTGAAGATAGTGTCAGACTTTTACTGACTAAAAACCCACTCCTGTTCCTTCGTTGCCTTCGTCCCGGGGACCCGGGTTTCGCTTTCACACTACCCGTGGCTCCAGTAGGCTTCGACCCTGCTGGGCCCCTACGGTTTGCGGACATCTTCTAGGCGCGCGTGGAACAGTACGCGTTGTCGATGACTTGGGCTCGGTCCGGACGGTCGGACGGCGAGCCACCTATTGCTCGCCGTCCGCAAGCCCGCGCCTGCGGTGGCCGGAAATCGGGATCGGAATCCCGGCGGCGGTTTGAGCGTAAGGACCGTTGTCTCACGCGATCGGCCGCCTTCTTTGCTAGCATTACTGCTTCGCAGAAGAAGGCGACTGCCTGCCACTCCTCCTCGCTCCGGACCATGGCCTGAACCAAGGCCCGGCGCGAGATATCGCCGCCGCCGATTGCCCTCACGAGGACACGGCGTTGCTCTGCCCAGGCGGGGCACACTTCCACCGTATGCTCCACCGTGTCCTCCGGGCGGTCCATACAGTGACGTTACCCGGGCGTCGTTTCCGCACGAATACGGTGCAGGAACCTCCCGAACTTACCGTGTCCGGTGAGAACCTGCGTCATGCGGAAGGTGAGGACGCCGTGAGGTCTTTCCAACCACGCCTCAAAGAGGGGACTTACCGCCATATCCCCATAGGGGGTGAGTTTTTTAACTCCTCTTAGTGCTCGCCTACGTCATAAAAGAAATCATTTTGAAAAATTTCACGCTCCTACCACTAAGAAAACGTGACACAAGGCACTTAGAAAACGTCAGAAGCTAGTGCACGGCTCCAAATTGGTCGTTTCCTATGGAGAAGAACCGGCAAGAAACTTCATGGTTACTCTTTTAAAAAAGTGGTTGATGTTACAATATTTCCATATTACAGTATATAATATACCTATTATATAAGAACAGTTTAGACCAGTCAATATTGTTCCCAAATACACAATAAAAAGAAAGAGGCTATATAAAAAAAGCAAGAAAAATATAAATAATTAAGTGCAACTATCAATAAATGAGATGTTACTACAACTAAACTCCTACATATCTGTATTTAGGGCTGCGGTAAGTTGAATAATCCCGCAGAAAGACATTATGCCAACGTCATTGTGTATTCTCCCCGTTTTGACTTATGATGCTCAGACTTTGTCCTTGACTAACATCCAAAAGTCCAAACTCATGGTGGTTTATTCCAGAAATCCCGACCGACAAATCCCCACCAGGGGGGATTATTAGTTTTTTTTTTCAGAAATTTCCACTAGTTAAACAATATCAGCCAAGTGGGGATTTTTAGAAAAATAAGTAATCAGAAACCAGAATCGTTTAATTAGGTAAGTAATTATGTCAATACTAACTTCTGCCAGCGGTTTCACTCCCGTGGAAGTATTTTTTTCCATACTAACTTTGGACCCCTGTTTCATCCTCTAAAAATTTTGGAAAATCCCCTCTTAGTGCTACATCATAAAAGGAAACCTTGTGTAAAATTTCAACTTCAGTCTCAGTAGTTTCAGCTGTATGTTGATTTGTCAGTCAGTCAGTTTCTCCTCATGTACTACTAATTATATAAATTATAATTATTTTTCAATATATCGACGCTTGAAAGGCAAAATGTATGAACGACCACTTTAGTCAAAATTGAGTTATTTACATCGTTGGAATCGGCAGATTTTTCTCTTTCGAATGGTCTAGGTTTCAAAAAAATCTGAGCACTTTTTTGGTCGTTAATACAACGGTGATTTCAGTCATTTTCGCATTGTATTTTGTTTTAAATCCAATCATTTTCGACATTTGTTTCATAAACCGTACATAATGTTTGAATATTGGCCATAATTCATTTTGCTTTTTTTGTAATATTAAAGATTTGAAATTAAAACACTTTACCAAATCACTTTTCATTTTTATTAATCAATAAAACGTTTTACAAGTTGGTCACTTTTTCCAATTTTGGAAATAAAACAATTTATCTGTGTATAATTTTTTGACTATTGTCCGTTAAAACATTTTACCTTTCTACGTATTACAATCACTCGGACGTTAAGCGCATTTTGTCGTCAATTTTTAGTAAAAAGTTGGTCGATCATACATTTTTACCTGAAACGATTTTGACCAACCGTTAGCATTTATGATACTTTAATTATAGCAAAGTTTTTTGTGTTACTGAGTTAAACCTACGTAAAAAAATCTTTATTGGCTGAAAAAGTGGTGGATAAGTTGTACTTAAGGAGCGTATTTTATACGTGCGAACCGCTGCGTGTATGGTCTGAGCGTTGCGTGGGTGCTTCAGTCAACCACGCAACGCTCAGTTGATCCTTCATATTTGAGTTAGTCAGGAAAAATCCAAAACCGTACAATATAGAAATAATATTTATGTCACCAAGATTTCAAGGCTTGAGATTCTATGTCCGAAAAATACTTTAATAACAATCTTGTTGGCAAAATTAGTAAACTCAGAATTATTACATTTAAGAAAAAGGATTCAGCTAATATTTAAATAAAATACAGCATGGAAAACACAGCAGCTACCGAAAAAGTTAAAGTTATTGGTAAGAACAGGGGTCCAGGAGATAATTTGTATGAAAACAAACTTCCTATTCCTAAACAAAAATATGCTGATTTGGTAAAGCTTTGTAAAACCACTTACTTTTCCACTTAGGTATCATGAAGGAGTACTTTAAGAGACGGTTGCAGTCACAGAATAAAATAATTTTTCATGGTGTTCTCTTTTATATTTGTGGATGTTCAAAAGTAGTAAAACGACCTTAATTTGCAAACTTGCAACTAGTGATGCCAAGTACGATTGGATAAAAATCAGGACGGATGATAAAACCAATCGGGATTTTGGGTTTTAAATCGGGGTATTTTTTTTTAAATTATGTTTTATTTTTTAGGAACTAAATCATCCAATTCCTTCTCCTGCTCTAAAGTGGAACAAGAGGGCGTGTCAGACTTTTACTGACTAAAACCCAAACTTCTTCAGTCGCTCTTTGCGTTCCAGGGCCACGGTCACTGTTTCAAACATTCCCGCAGTCCTAGCAGGCCCTACTGGACCCGGCATCTCTTTGACGGTATCTCTTTGAGGAGCATGTGCAACGCGACGTGTCGTCGACTCGAGCCTGGTCTTTATTGGATGGGTGAACGACGAGCTACTCATTGCTCGTCGTTTGCATACCCGTGCCTACTGTAACCGGAAATTGAAGTGCGACACTCGATGCCCGGGACATCTTCAGGGACGACTGGGGCGTGAGGGTATCAATTGATTCACGGTTGCGGTCAACTCCTTTTCGCAGAAGGAGGCGACCGCTTCCTATACCCTCTCGCTCCGGACCATGGCCAGAACCAGGGCCCGGCGCTAGAGCGAGCTGCTACCAAACGCCGCCACGAGGACACGGCGGTGCTCCGCCCAAGTAGGGCACACTTCCATCGTAAGCTCCACCGTGTTGATAAAGACAAAAACGAAAAAAAAACATTGTTATAAGTGATTGCCGTTGTTTTAAAAGTTAAAATATTTTTATACTATAATTGTATTGGTTACATTTTAATGTATTTGAATGGAAAGGATGAACGAAGATCGATTGAGTCACAGATTACTTATAATTATGTGGAGTAAAGCAGAAGACATTATGGTCACGTGTGATGGAAGACAGGAGAGACAACTAGCCAGTGATGGATTGTGTGTCATTTATAATGCACTTGACATAGTGATGCGAATGCGATACAGGTTGTTTTATTGTAATAATAAGAACGTTTTTTTTTTTTATTTATCGAGACATTTAGCGTCCCGATCAAGTGCTAATTGGGACGTGTCCCTAGATCCCTAAAAATCGGGACGTTCCGCGCAAATCGGGATGCCTGGACTACTTGCAACTTGAAAGGATTGTTGCCAGACACTAATGTAGAAGACGTCGACGATTGAAGTTAGGAAGGTACTAAATTCTTTTGTATAAGTTAGGTATTTCAACAAAATTTTATAATTGTTTCCTGATTTTATTTCCCTATCCGTTTCTCAATTGAACACAGCGTATAATTTTTTTATTCGATAATTTTTTAAATGGCTCTACTATCTATTCAATCGTTTCTTACTACAGAGTCGGCGCATAGTTTGTGATCTATTGAGTTATAAGCTTATAATTATAAACTATAATATTTAATCGTTTTCTTCGTCAGTTTATGTTTCATAGGACTGATTGATGTCAAAGTTGAGTAGTTATTTATTTCATTAAAATACCATACCATATTTCATTATAATATTAATAATTACTACATAATTACTATACGAACATCTGCATCATTTTTATGTGACTGATTGATCTCAAGTAGTTTTATTGTTTAATTACAAAAGTACATATAATTAATCTCGAATTATTTTGTTTTTTTTTTTTATAAACAAGTTTTATATTTTTGTGCTATTTTGTGATGTAATTAAATTTATTATTATTCTTTATTTTTTATTTAATTTTTTACTTATCGTTAAAAATATAATAATATTGGGATATAATACCTTCATCCTAGACGGAACTCAGTTTTATGAGTAAGATAAGATATTTTAGTTTTCCAGTGTTGAACAACCTGGCCTGATGAAACATTTTATTGGAATATAAAAGTTTACAGAAAAGAACGTAAGACACTTTAGTTGTTGGTTGTATGTAGCTATTCGATCGTTAAAACATTTTTTACAGGACCTCTAATGTGAATATTGTGAGTTAAGTCAATTTTACCTAACCAAGATTATTCACAGCCTTGTATTATCTCCTCAAAATCTATCAAAAAGGTCTTATAAATTGGTTTTGACACAGCAATTAAATAACAAATATATTAAATAATAACTATTCTGAGTATCAACAAAAATGCTCAATTAGTTAATTTACTATGAATTTTTTTGTGAAAAGTAGAATTTCAAATCCATTTATTGAACAATTTGTGAAATGGTCGTTCATACATTTTGCCTTTCAAGCGTCGATATATTGTTTTAATTTGTAATTAATTTAGTCATCGCATTTTTCTTATATAATTTAGAAACAACTAAATATGGTGAGGATTGTTACTTATTTTTCCAAAAATCCCCACTCGGCTGATATTGTTTAACTAGTTTTTTTTTAGGTGGGAAAATCATCTAATGACAAATCCCGCTTTGGGCGGAGCGGGAGATAGTGTCAGACTTTTACTGACTAAAAACCCACTCCTGTTCCTTCGTTGCCTTCGTCCCAGGGCTCCGGGTTTCAATTTCACACTACCCGCGGCATTGTGACACACTGCCCCCACTGGTGAGGATTTCTGGAATAAACCCTCATGGTATGCTAACATGCTTTGGAGCGCAGTAACGTTTCGCGTTCGAGACACTATAACCTGGCTTATAGATTGAACTTAACCACATCTGGCTTTTTAAATATAAAACATTTTCCCACGCTAGGAATTAGGTACACTCCTGTATTGTGGGCTGGGTTACATTGACATTGAGGGATGTCTGTCTATGGTATCTAAAATGCCTGAATTTTCAGAAAAATGCCTGTTTAAAGCAAAACGCTGGTAATAAGTAAAAGCCAAGAGATAATAATGAAGAAGGATATTTATTACTGATATTTGTCTATATTTGTTTTTGGGGCCATCGGGCCACAGAAAAAGGGGTAGACCAAATACACGCTGGACAGATGACATCACAAAAGTAGCAGGTGCCCACTGGATGAGAGTAGCAGAAGACAGACAGCAGTGGTTGTCCCTGGAGGAGGCCTTCACCTTCTAATGAGAGGGGTTCTTGCAAAAAGAAAAAAAAAAAACTCATAACTGTTTTTTATATTATAAGTGTAAATTTATTGTGTGTAGCAAGAAATAAAAGGCATTTTTATTTATTTATTTATTTGTCTGAGGACATTATTTTTAATAGTTCTTTCTTTTCTAACATATAAACGTAAAAATCTTCACAAGATACAGTTTTGTAATTTTCCTGTGTAATCAATATTACTTTTACTGATTCAATTGTCAGCCGATTTCTTTCTTTACTCCACTGGGCGTTGACGAGAGAAAACGTACGTTCTAAATTCGCTTTGTGTGCCAAAATAGAGAACACAAACTGGCAGATTTTCATGAAATCTGTAATTATGCATCATGGATGGATCGCAGGATGGATGAAATGGCGACAGGTCACGGGAACAACTTGTGACCCACGGATGCCCCTCAAGTTGAAGGGTAAAATCTACAAGTCCGTAATCAGGCCTTGTCATACTGTATGGATCAAAATGTTGGGCTGTGAAAAAGACGGATGAAAAAAGATTGCATGTAGCGGAGATGAAAATGCTAAGATAGATGTGTGGTGTGATGAGAATGGATAAAGTGAGAAATGAATACATTAGGGGAAGTTTGAAAGTGGCGCCAGTGACTGAAAAGTTGAAAGGGAATCGTTTGTCTTGGTATGGTCATGTGAAGAGGAGGGATGAAACGCATGTTACTAAAAGAGTTATGAGTTTACATGTGGATGGATGGAGAGGGAGACCAAAGAAAAGATGGATGGATTGTGTGAAGAGTGATATGAAAGAAAAGGAAGTTAGTGATAGCATGACGAGTGACAGGGCCGAATGGAAGAAAAAACACGTGTTGCACCGACCCCAACTAACACGGGACAAGGGCAGGAAGATGATGATGATGATGTAATCAAACAAGCGCGATGCGCGCGCGGGCGTGACATTTAAAAATGCCTGTCTCATACCAATGCCGGCCGGCCGCCTGTCTAAACCTTAAAATGCCTGTCAAATGCGACAAACGTCTGTCATATGGTAACCCTAATTGTGGGTGCATTCACTAATAGCCAACCCCCCACAACTATCAGTAAGCTATACAAACATTTATTACGTACGGGGTGTCATCAATTGTATTGAGTGAAGCGGTTGCCCAGCTGTGGGACAGCACGAGCTGGGTATAACATGAGTCCCTTCTACTAGTTGCGAGCCAATTTATGTTATCTTCATCCGCACACCAATAATAATAATCCTTTATTATCAGGCAACTGAGACCCATAAATAAAATACACAAATATCTTACAAAATAACTGACAAAATGTAACGCAATTATTGTTAGTAATATAATCCATTAAATAATAGCAATTCAAATATATATAGATATATTTCTTTTTTGACGTAATTAATTTGAACTTTATTTAATTTGACTTTTAAATTATTATAATCATGATTTTCACTTGACTTTTTGTATTCCTATTAATAATTTTTAATTTTTATTTGGATTGACTTCTATCAATGTATAACGATTATTTTTAAAGACTTAACCATAATATCATATGACATTTTATTATACATTTGCATGCGAACATAAGCTGAATATGGTGAAACTGTAACTGTGCAAACATCTTTGTAAACCCATATTATGCAAATAAAATGATTGATTGATTGATTGAATAACACATGTAAAAACTATAAAATATTGCACACGAAGTGATGGCGTCGTGTTCCGCTGCGAGGTTGGTATCTTTCTACGAAAGCTTCGATACACGACACCATTCGGCCAAAACTCTCTTTTGAAGAAGATGTCCAAATGATGAGTCGGCATCCGCACCACAAACGACTTGAAGTTAGTTATGGCGCGGCTCCAACTGCTCGACTCTCAAAGTCCAGTTCGTCTTGACTCGTACATATTCCACGATCTCCTCAACCTTCATGCTGTGATGTAGCCTCGAAACGAACAGCTGCGTGGGCCCTGCCAGCGCGGTATCACACTGGTATTGACAAGTAGGCTTCTTCCTGCTGGCCATAGGCCTCTCTTGAGGCAACCTCGTCCAGGTTCTACCCGAGATGGCCAGAGGAGGCGCAAGGCGTGGGCGACGTAGGCCACCGCCTACGGCCTCGACTGGCCTCGCACCTGACTTGAAACTATATTACTTAAAAGCCTTGTCTCTAGTCATTCTCTATTTAACAGCCTGAGTATTCTTGGTTCTTAATCATTTTAGCGTGATACTGTAAATGTACTGTTATTACTTAGTGTAGGAATGGTAATTAAAACAACCTATCCACACTGCGTCTTCCGGTACGCGGTCTTCACTCCAGGTCCTTTCGACCCCAACGGCCATCTGTTCTACGAGCAATGTGCCCTGCCCATTGCCACTTAAGCAACGTTGGAAGGCCTCCTACAATGTGAACCAATTGGTGAGGGTTGCAGGAATCCGATGGATGTGAGACACACATGTCCGTTCATTATGGCGATACTTGGAGGAGGCCTATACCCAACAATGGTCGTTTTAAGTTAACGTCAGGCTCGCACTGTTCGATTGGGATATATTTGAAAAAATCAGTCTTCTTACGCCACCAGAAGGCCTCGCAAAATGTACCTTGCCCACATCAGATTTAGATCTTACCCTGCCACTGGAGATGGCCACGCGCTGTCATCTGCCCATCTCGTTACCGGATGACAAACTGCTGTCGAGTAAGTACTAAGGCCGTACCACAAGTTCTTAACGCTCTGGCACACGCTGAGCTGGGCTCCCATTTGGTGCTACATAAGGATGCACACCGCACTATGACTTTTATCTGTGTTCCTTTTTCTAAGTACCCACCCCATAAATGTAAGTAGGGCTCGACCCTACTGGGGCCACGGGTAGTGTGAAAGCAAAGCCCGGGGCCCCGGGATGAAGGCAAAGAAGGGACAGGAGTGGGTTTTTAGTCAGTAAAAGTCTGACACTATCTCCCGCTTCACCCAAGGGCGGGATTTGTCATTAGATGATTTTCCCAAATAAAAAAAAAACCCCCATAAATGTCACTTTGTATAATTATCTCGTATTTTTAATGTTTTCTTTATTTTGTTTTTGCGTGTATTTATTATTCTGCTCGCCACGGTGTAAAAATTTTGTCATTTGCTTTTTTTTTTTTGTTTCTGTTGGTTCTGAATAATTTAATTGTGCCTTTGTGTGCTTTTTGTGTTGCAACAAATAAACTTTTTATCTATCTATCTATCTTAACGCGATTCATTTGACGACCTAGACTGAACTGTTAAAGAGATGGAGCTATATAGGCTGTATAGATCTGTCCCTCTTTCTCGCTTGTATGACTGACATTTTAACACATTCTAAGATCCCAAATCGAGCGAACGAACGGGAATTTGTGTGAAGTCGAATAGGTTAAACAGACTCAAAAACTTCATTAAAATCGGCTCAGCCGTTTATGACGAGGACCATTCAAATAGTAATAATAATTAATCACAACTATCACACAACGCCGTCTAGTCTCAAGCTAAGCAGAGCTTGTGCTATGAGTACTAGACAACTGATAAACATACTTATATATTTCTAAATACATACATATTATAGATAAATTACATCTGGATGAGCACGATTATTTGTTCTGTTACATCAGAACAAATAATCGTGCTCATCACACAAACATTTGTCCTGGGTGGGAATCGAACTTACGACCTGTGGCATAGCAGTCAGGGTCACTAACCACTAGACCAACAGGCCAGTCAAATGGTACATTATTTTTTCAAATAGATTCTCTTTGTTTGACTTTATGTAAATGCCATGCATAATTTCGTATTTTCTCAATATATTTTAGCATAATAGTACTAAAATACGAATATTTATATTATTTATTATATTCTTATCTATTAGCATCCATCACGGCTACATACTTTCACCAGCTGATTTGATCTGACCATGTTGAATTGTAGGTGGAATGGAGTGGCTAATTAAAAAAAAAAATGTTTTTTGTTTAGGGTACCGTACCCAAAGGGTAAAAACGGGACCCTATTGAATAAGACTCCGCTGTCCATCTGTCTGTTACTCTTGAACTGTGATAGCTACACAGTTGAAATTTTTACAGATGATGTATTTCAGAGCAGTGGTGGCCGAGTGGTAACGGCTCCAACTTACGAGTTGTATGTCGCGGGTTCAAACCCAGCCAGGCGCATTATTTTGTGTAATTTATTTCATCACCACTGCTCTCAAAACGGTGATGGAAACATCGTGAGGAAACATCGCGAGGATCGTGAGGATCGTGAGGCATGTCCTAGAACCAAACATTCGAAGACATATGACATCCACCAACCCGCAATGGGCCTGCGTGTTGGATTACGGCCCATTCCCTCTCCTAGAGAGGAGGCCTGAGTCCCAACAGTGGGAACATTGTAAGGCCGACTACGCTATGTATTTCTGTTGCCGTTGTAACAAAAAATATTAAAAACAAAACAAAATAAATATGTAACTGGGATTCATACAACAAACGTGATTTTTTTACTATTTTTTGCTACGGACGGTACGGAACCTTTCGTACGCGAGTCCTACTCGCACTTGACCGGCTTTTATTTTAGGTGTCAACTGAAATGACGAATCACTTCGAATTGCATCAATAGTAACAAAACTCGCACCTTCAAATCCTTACATAATGAAACCTCGTTTCCTTTCTATTAGAACAAATACTGAACAGCTGTAGTCAATAGGTCATAGGTCATTTTAATTCTTAACAGTATACGACCTCTGTACACTTAGTCTCCTTGCGAACGCCATTGAAGAACGTCTATTTTAGAACGAATTATTAAGTGTCAAAAATTGGCGGGAACTTATCGTGTTCTTTTTTTAGATTTGTTTTTTTTTTATCGTTGCTTTAGTAACTTTTAATTTTGTGTAAATTAGATTTTTGTATCGGTGAACGAATATTTTAAATCTTTTGAACGAGAAATTCTACGAGAAAAATGCAATTCACAACAACTTTGATAATGGTAAGTTTTTTAATTTATTTTTTTATTTATATTGTCGGTTCTTAAATTGTGTACTTGGAGAAGTTGTCAAATCATACTTTCTATTCCTGTCATTATTAATGTGTGTTTGTTTTTTTTTTAATATAATAAAAACGACTTTTGTACCAAACCTGGAAAAAAATTCTTACATTAACTTTTTTTTTGACTGGCCTGTTGATCTAGTGGTTAGTTCCCCTGACTGCTATACCAGAGGTCGTGGTTTCGATTCCCACCCAGGAAAAATGTTTGTGTGTTGAGCACGATCAATTTTGTTCTGTGTCTGGGTGTAATTTATCTATAATATGTATGTATTTAGGAATATTTAAGTATGTTTATCAGTTGTCTAGTACTCATAACACAAGCTCTGCTTAGCTTGGGACGACGGCGTTGTGTGATAGTTGTGTGAATACATTTAATATTACATATTTTTACATGGGAAATCATCAAATACCTCTCTCGCTCCACGTGGGGCGGTGGGGCGCGAGGGAGTGTCAGACTTTTACTAACTTTTAAAACCGGTGTTTCTGTAATTTAAGTGTCAATTTTCTCCAGTTATCTTTTATTGCGAGGACTGTGGTAACTCCATGGAACAATCCGCAGCCTGATTGAATATTATCTGCCTAGATACTAGATACACCGAACGCGACTAGATTTCCAAATGATTTTTTTTTTTTTGTTAGGTAGGTAAACGCTTCTTGCATACCAAATTACACCTATCATGGATGTTCAATAACATTATTAAGGCGTCCATTACACGGCCATATAACCGGCCTTTTAATGTTCCCACTGCTGGGACTCAGGCCTCTTCTCTAGGAGAGGGCATGGGCCGTAATCCACCACGTGGGCCCAGTGCGGGTTGGTGAATGTCACATGTCTTCGAGTTTTTGGTTCTAGGACATGCCGGTTTCCTCACGATGTTTTCCTTCACCGTTTTAAGAGCAGTGGTGATGAAATAAATTACACAAAGTAATGCGCCTGGTTGGGTTTGAACCCGCGACCTACACCTTGTAAGTCGGGGCCGTTACCACTCAGCCAGCACTGCTCCAATGGGCTTAATTACTAGATAATCGCAAAATTATAAATACCTTTTTTGAACTATAATATTAAATTGAAAACGCTTATTATGTTTTAGATTTGCGTAATTGAACTCTTATGATTAGAACAAAGCTTTACTTTTCGACTATCAAGTGAACACCAGTGGTTCACTTTAGAAAAGGCATCTGCCCCCCTAGCCAATTTGCAATCGTTACACGGTCATGCAGGCGTCAATTTTGTTTTTATTTTGTTTTGACAATTGAGCCCGTTGCGGCTATTCTGCCAGTGTCACGTGTGGACGTGTCAATTAATTCCATCAATCATGAATGATGTTTGAATGACGGAAAGTTATCGTCATTAGTTTTTCGTCATGCAAACTTCAATCATCGCATTAGATGTTAGGTTTTCCGTCAATCAAAAAATTATTTGACACTTCGCGTGACCCAAGGGCTGGCTTTTACCTCGGTCAGAGATTAAGTATTGCCATACAACGTGGCGATGCCGCCAGCCTTTTGGGCACACTTCCAGTCGACAGCGATGCGGAGGAGTTTTATGACGCCATATTTTAGTGTATATATAACGTGTTAAAAAATTAACTTTAAGAATTTTGAGGGGATATTGTACTCCTCATTATAGACAACTTTTAATATGGGACCAAACCTGAAATCGCGAAAAAAAAATCAGCTGCTCCATACATTTATTTTCGCATAACTCGTCAAAATGTATGGAGCAGCTGTTTTTTTTTTCGCGATTTTATATTTTTTTAATTAGTTCAGTGTTTTTGTATATATTCATTTGTTATGTTCTATGATATAAAAAATTCTAATAAGTAAAAATTGACTGTGGCAAAACTGACAGCAAAACCTATCGTGTAATGGACGCCTATGATCACTATGTACCTATCCAACTACTAAAAAAACTGGGCAAGTGCAAGACGGGCTCGCGACCTGAGGGTCCCGTACAAACTTACCTTTGTAAACAGTTCAATTCCTGAATGGAGTCTCAAAGATATTTCCAAATCACAATTATTATTTTTTGTTGTGACGTAACAACAAATTTACAGTTTTCAGATTTATTCCTTTAATTGTGCCATAAGACCTTGCTTTATGCAAACTTTCAGGATACTGGGTCAACGGGAAGTATCCTATGAATTTTGATTTCTTCGAGAGTGTCGAAATATACGTTTTTTGAGGCATAAATGGCCATATCTTTTTTTTCGTTAACTTAGAAATTTGATTTTTCACAACTTCAAGAGACAGCAAACTTGAGTATATGGTTTTAATTTCAAATCAATACCTCCACGCGTTCCCAAAATAAACGGTGACAGACAGAAAGTCAGACGGACGGACAACAAAGGGTTCCGTTTTTCCTTTTGAGGTATGGAACCCTAAAAAGGCAATAAATGACGCACCTATGTACTCGTATGTACCCATTTTCTAAATTAGCTTTTTTTGAGTTCGTGTTGGACTCGCTCACAGCCGTATAAAGTGTAAAAACTAATGTAAATAGTTCAATTCCCGCATCGAGTCTCCACAGGTTTTCACGAATCGCAAACTCATAGCATAGCATCACCTTTCAATGTTCCCACTGCTGGGACTCAGGCCTCCTCTCTAAGAAAGGAAATGGGCCGTAATCCAACACGCGGGCCCAGTGCGGGTTGGTGAACGTCACATATCTTCGAGCTTTTAGTTCTAGAACATGCCGGTTTCCTCACGATGTTTTCCTTCACCGTTTTGAGAGCAGTGGTGATGAAATAAATTTTACAAAGTAATGCGCCTGGCTAGGTTTGAACCCGCGACCTATAACTCGTAAGTCGGGGCCGTTACCACTCGGCCACCACTGCTCCAGATTAATATAGTTAGCCCTCCTTACAACGCTTGTTAGGGCACATCCTTGAGAGTCTCCTCAAAGATGTATCTACCTTTTCTTATTCTTTGCATAGGTCCGTCATAAAAAGTTGTCTCTGTACAAAATTTCTGCGTCCTAGTCCTAAGGGTCTGGACTGGTTGATGGCCTTATATATGTATATGTGAACTAGCTTCTGGCAGGAGCTTCGCCCCGTTTTATCCCTTGAGGGGGTTTTTTTTAGGTAGGAAAATCTTATGACAAACATCGCTCTTGGGCGGAGCGGGAGATAGTGTCAGACTTTTACTGACTAAAAATCCACTCCTGTTCCTTCGTTGCCTTCGTCCCAGGGCAGCAGGTTTTCGTTTTCACACTACCCATGGCCCCAGTAGGCTTCAACCCTGCTGGGCCCCTACGATTTGCAGACATCTCCCTGAGGCGCGCGTGGAACAATACGCGCCGTCGACGACTTGAGCTCGGTCCGGACGATAACCGGACAGTTAAACGGCGGGCTAACCATTGCTCGCCGTCCGCAAGCCCGCGCCTATAGTGGCCGGAAATCAGGATGGAAATCCCGGCGCCGGGTGGGGCGTGAAGACCGTTGCCTCACGCGTTCGCCTCCTTTGCTAACATTACTGCTTCGCAGAAGGAGGCGACCGCCTGCCACTCCTCGCTCCGGACCATACGCGAGAGATCGCCGACGTCGATCGCCCCCACGAGGATACGGCGTTGCTCTGCCCAAGCGGGGCACACCTCCACCGTGTGTTCCACCGTGTCCTCCGGGTGGTCCACACAGTGGCGACACCCGGGCGTCACTTCCGCACGAATCCGGTGCAGGAACTTCCCGAACTTACCGTGTTCGGTGAGAACCTGCGTCATGCGGAAGGTGAGGACGCCGTGAGTTCTTTCCAACCACGCCTCAAAGAGGGGACCTACCGCCATAATTGTAGGGGGTGAATTTTGGTAAATTATCTCTAAGTATCCCCCTACGTCACAAAAGGAAACCTTGTGCAAAATTTCACGCTCCTAGTTCCAGTAATTTCGGGTGTGCGTTGAAATGTCAGTCAGTCAGCGTATCCTTGTATACATCTATATAGATATACATATAGATAATTTCTCAAGTTTTTATCCGAGATTTCACCATAGATAATAAAGGTAATTTATAATCTATTTCCACTCATCTTCATTAATAAATTTTGTATTTTTATGCCTCTACTGTGCCACACCCGGCATTCACTTACATTAAATGTCAATTCTTAAGTAGTAGCAGATAGTAAAATTATTACGAAATAAACGGAGAATATTACCTAATGTATTAGAAAAATTTATTTATTTATTTAAACTTCATGTACATAGGCGGACTTAATGCCACAAGGCATTCTCAACCAGTCGACCATTGGGTTAAAAAAGACAACACTGTGGTAGGTTTGCACAATAAATAAATAACAGATATTTTTGAAATATTACAATACTTAATCATGAATTTTATTTTATCATTATTTGTCAATTGTAACCATTGTCTGAAAGAGTTACTGGGGTGATGGAACGCAAAGGGAAATTGAAGGAACATTGGTGGGTTTTATTTAGTAAAAATCTGAGATGCCCTCTCGCCCCACCCAGAGCGGGAAGAGTTATTTTGTGATTTCCAGCAAAAAAAAGAAATAGTAGTTTCTGTGCCGAGTGCGACCGTGAAAGAGTGATGGAGCTTGGTGGCGCCTTACACCAATTACTTTGTGCGGAAATATGACATTTTTATGCGGTTTTCCTGGGACGCAAAGATCTGGTTTAAAACATTGACCGTACGAAAATTATAGCATAGCATAGTCGGCCTTATAATGTTACCACTGCTGGGACTCAGGCCTCCTCTCTAGGAGAAAATTACAGGCAAAAAGAATATGAATATGGCTTTGGGTAAAAAAGAAAATTTTGTAAAATCCAAAATTAGAGAAATCCAAAGTCTTTGGATTGTTCCTACGTGAAGTCGCATTAAGTGGCTCGCTACAACCAGCGTACACAGGTCCTCACAAAGTTCTGCAAATGGGAGACAAAGTCTTCAAGATATTATTCAAGGGCAGAGGTCACGGTCTCAATCGACCGCTTGAAGCCAGCATATATTTTGGCAGACAAACATGACCTAGAGGAAGTCACTCCACCTAGCAGTAGCAAGGAGTACACCACACGCTCTGGTCGTCAAGTTTCTAGACTTTTATCGCTCTTGACGGTCTCTGGAGGGGGGTGATGTAGGGTTCACCCCTACCACATAATTTATTTACGTATATGATAAACTCACACAAGACACTACAATTAAAACACAAACATAAACACAGCCACAGTATAAAATAATAATAAAATCATTAATTTATAACATAGGGCACATTTACAATAAAGTATATTAAATATTAAAAAGAACACAGTTGCTTATATGCCTGAACTAGGGTGAACCTGTGCTTCAGGCGAGAAAGTGCTTAAAAACAAAAATAATAAATTAACACTAAATATGACTATTATAAAAACTTAACTAAATTTAGAGATACGGCGAGTTTTATTTACAAACAGTAAGTAGGTCTTCTGTCTCTACATAAGATATGCTTAGGAAATATTGGAAAATCATCTTTTTACAGATATACTTATTTAATTTGTAGATTCTTAATATTCTATTTAATTTATTGTACAGAAATGGGCCTAAAAAAGTAAAAAATCTTTTTACAAATACATATTTTGAGGATGCATTAGAATGGCAAACAATATCATTCCGTCTCTTATTAGTAATTTCGGCGTTGTAGGAAAGCATGGTGTGTTGTTTTAATACTAAGTGTATTATGAAAAGCTGGCGAACAGTAAGCACGTTACAGGATTTGTATAACTGATCTGTAGTGTATGTAGGGAAAGGGTAGGAAATTGGCTACTTTTAAAATAGCTCTCTGATCTCTTTCAAGAGGCAGTAGGCGAGTTTTAAATGCTCTACCCCAAGAAGTGATACAGTATTGGATTACAGATTGACCTAGGGCTAAGTAAATTTGTGTCACCAATTTTGAATCTGCAATCACTCGCAGTTTCTTAAAAACATAGATTAATTTGCGCACTCTTTTAACTGGACCTTCAATGTGTGGTCCAAACGAGAGCGTTTCATCTATTATAACCCCGAGATATTTGATGTCACGCGTTTTAAAGAGTATTATTATCATTTACGTTTATCAATAACACTACTCAACATTCACGGCATTTATAATGTTTATCATTATAATGTCGGATGGTGACTGCCCCAGTGTGCGGGCGGGTTGAGCGCCCAGGCTCAATCGCTGTTACTTTTTATTTCTATGAGGGTCAGTCGGTCACAGACCTCGCCGCTAACCGCCTGTGCCGCACCCGTGTTTTGTTATTGTTATTGTTGCTCGAACTGATATTGTTTTTGTGAACTACTTATTGTATTGTGCTGTCACTATTGTGTGTTTCTTCTGTCCATTCTCCTTCTGTATTTTATGCAATTGATGTGAGCGATGTACAGTCGATGCAGTACCCAAGTCCGGTCTACAGTGGGCACCACTGGCAGCCGTAAGCATGTAAGCCGACAGCCACGTTGAATGTGGCTGTCGGCTTATATCAAGTGTCGGCTCTCAGCCCTTACCTTTTCCTGATGATAATGGACGCTCTGACGTCTGACATTCAGAAAGAGGCTCCCTGGTGTATGATGTTTGCCAATGACATTGTGTTGGTTGCCGAGAGTGGCCTAGAGGTCCAGAACAGATTGGAGGTGTGGTGGCACAGACTGGAGAGTGAAATTAAGTAGAACCAAAACGGAATACTTTTTCTGCGATTTCGGTGGTCTCTCCAATCCAATGCCTTTAGCTCACACTGGAACGCCCATACCGATCTGCTCCGACTTTCGGTACCTCGGGTCACTCATCCAAGGGGAGGGTGAGGTAGACCGGGACGTAACACATCGGATCAACGTAGGATGGATGAAATGGCGACAGGTCACGGGAACAACTTGTGACCCATGGATGCCCCTCAAGTTGAAGGGTAAAATCTACAAGTCCGTGATAAGGCCTGTCATACTGTATGGATCAGAATGTTGGGCTGTGAAAAAGACGGATGAAAAAATATGGTAAAGAAGGGACTTACCACCATAATTGTGGCGTAGGTACCCAGCACTGGGTCGCGACAGTCGCTGTCGCCATTTCGCCATGAGGTCCCGCCGTAGCTCTGTCCGCCATGCTGCGACTTGTCGCGGCAGCGGAGTTTCGCCCCGACTTTACATCTCCATGCGCAAATCGTATATGTGTGCAACGACTGTTGCCTCCAGACCCCATAGTGGCTAGCCAGCAAGAAGGTTCGCCGCTTCGCGGGAAATCATCCGGTATCCTCACACCATCCGTATGGCCATGACCCTCTGGCACGCGTTCATCTTTGCCGCCGGCTGCTTTCGCAACGCCGGCGCCCACACTGGTGCGCCATAAAGGGCCATGGACCGAACGAATCCCGTGCAGAGCCTCCGGCAGGACGGGGGGGTCCAGTATCATGTACTGTATCTAATCCATGGTATTCTTTTGTGCGTCGATGTTAAAATCGCCCTGTCTGACTGTCATCTGTAAATACAGGGTGTCATCATCAGCATTGTCTTTCTGCCCTAGTCCCGTGCTATTTGTGGTTGGCCCGACAAGTTTTTTTTCTTTCATTCTCTCCTGTCATATCTCAGACTCCCTTTTGATTCATATCACTGCTCCCTCACACAATCTGTTTTAGTAACATGCGTTACAGACAGACAGACTGCGTAATAAGTAATGTAATATCTACTTGTTAGGACAAGGATTTTGCAGTCATGGTTCTTAATTACAAATTCAATACAAGCCTATGATGGTTATAATAACAACTTAAATTGCTTTAACATCATTATAATGTTTGAAAGACTAAGTAACAACACTACATTGACTGCATTGCATACAGTCGGTATTATTCGTCTTTCAAACATTTGAATAAGTACCTTGAATTTGTATTGTTATTTATATGTATATACAAAAGGGTTAACTGACTGACTACTGATATATCAACGCGCAGCCGAAACTGCAGCCTCCCTAGCCAAGTTACAACCGTTTCGTTTCGATTCTCTTATCGTTGATCACCTTGAGTCGGCCACGCCTCCTATTCTTTTGTTATGATCACATGACTGAGCGTTGAGATGACGTCAGAATAAAGGAATCGGACGCGTGACCTACTCGAAGCGTTCGGCGCGAATAATACGATTGTAACTTGGCTTAGGCAGAGGCCTTTTCTAAAGTGAACCACTGGTGTTCACTTGACAGTCGAAAAGTAGAGCTTAGTTGTAATCATAACAGTTTTATTACTCTAAAACATAATAAGCTTTTCCAATTTAATATTATAGTTCAAAAAAGGTATTTATAATTTTGCGATTTTCTGATAATTAAGCCCATTGGAGCAGTGGTGGCCGAGTGGTAACGGCCCCAACTTACTAGTTGTAGGTCGCGGGTGCAAACCCAGCCAGGCGCATTACTTTGTGTAATTTAATTCATCACCACTGCTCTCAAAACGGTGAAGGAAAACATCGTGAGGAAACCGGCATGTCCTAGAACCAAAAATTCGAAGACATGTGACATCCACAAACCCGCACTGGGCCCGCGTGGTGGATTACGGCCCATTACCTCTCCTAGAAAGGAGGCCTGAGTCTCAGCAGTGGGAACATTATAAGGCCGACTATGCTATGCTACATGGAGCGACTGCCTATCAGACCTTCAGAACTCTGTTACTAGCCAACACGATACTTGCGATAGTATGATTGTCAGACTTTCTGGCGTCAGCCTACCTATAATGACTGACAACTGAGACCTACGGCTCGACCAATGACTTATCATGATGAACCCCTTAGGGCGGAATTCACCAATAAAACTAATCGCGTCTTAACGCTTCACGATCGATACTCCATTCACGATCGAACTTGCGTTTGATAAAGGTTGAGTAGCTATTCCGGCATGAAGTACCGTCTCATCTTTGCTACGATGCCCAATTTTTGTGATTGATTGTAATATAATCATTACAATAAATCAAAAACATTTATTTTTGACAAACCATTTACAGGCACTTTTGAATTGTCAAAAAGTCGGTCAGACAAAAAAAATGAAGCTGAATTATACGTTCCAAAGCGTAGATCTTCATGGAGAAGAACGTGCAAGAATCTACAAAGTCAGCAAGATTGCCGGGGTCCATTAAGGCTGGATTGTTTAAAAGAGTTACCCTGGTCCTTGCAAAGGGCAACTGAAGAAACACAGGTGGGTTTTTAATGAACAAAAGTCTGAAGTCTTGAAAAGCTGACTATGACACTCCCTCTTGCTCATCCCAGAACGGGAGGACTTGACTATTTGACGCACATCCTAACTTCACACAAAAACGCTAGACACACGTGGACCATGCCTGATTTGTACGTAGCGGCGCGTTGCGTGGCGTCGCGTGGCGCAGATCTAATGCAGCTCTGCAAGTCTAGTTCTTTTTCTAGTCTAGTTGCCGTATAAAATGTATGGAGACGCGCCCTGATCGGCGTACGTGGCCCACGTGAGCGCAGTGTACCTTTAGTACCCTGCAACACTATCAATGACGGATCATGATCATTACCATCTCGCCAGCCTTTTCTTAACTAGATGATGGAAGTCGACCCCACGTCGCCTTCCAGTCTAACCTAACCAGATGCGGCTGAATACCCTTGTTTTACATGGAGCGACGAGCAGCGACGAGCGAGCAGTGGTGGCTGAGTGGTAACGGCCCCGACTTACGAGTTGTAGGTTGCGGGTTCAAACCCAGCCAGGCGCATTACTTTGTGTAATTTATTTCATCACCACTGCTCTCAAAACAGTGAAGGAAAACATCGTGAGGAAACCGGCATGTCCTAGAACCAATAATTCGAAGACATCGACACCAACCCGCTCTGGGCCCGCGTGGTGGATTACGGCCCAAACTCTCTCCTAGTGAGGAGGTCTGAGTCCCAGTAGGGAACATTATAAGGCCGACTATGCTATGCTACATGGAGCGACTGTCTATCAGACCACGATACTCCTTGGATAGTATGATGGTCAGACTTTCTGGCGTCAGCCTACCTATAATGACTGACAACTGAGACCTACGGCTCGACCAATGACTTATCATGATGAACCTCTTAGGGCGAAAATTCACCAATAAAACTAATCGCGTCTTAACGTTTGGCTCGCATAATCGCGTTTAGCCGCTGTCACTAGTGTCACTTGTAAAAATACAACAAAAGAAAAATACAGACAGACAAGTGACACTAGTGACAGCGGCTAAATTCGATTATGAGGGCCAAACGTTAAAACGCGATTAGTTTTATTGGTGAATTCTGCCCTTAGAAATTAGCATGATTTTAATAATGTTTATATTTATTCGTGCTGCTATCTTGTAAAATTTACGCAGCGACCGATGTATATCGGTGTGAGGTAACCCTTATAAATATTGAGTAAACGTCAAATATTTGAGTTCAAAGGCGCGCCAAATCATTAATATGTATTGATTGATAAATATATAATGATGTGTTGACGACTTTGACATTGAAAGATAGAAAATCTGCGTAAAATTATAATATAAAATTGTGTGAAATGGTTTCGGAAGTTTCTACCGTTGAAAGACGGAACAAAGTAAAATACAATAAGTATTTTAAAGATATTGTAGTTGAACTTAAAATAAACCTATGGTGTTTTTGGGCGTATGATTGTGTTTCTCTCTTCTTTCAAAAGAGTTATGAGTTTACATGTGGATGGATGGAGAGGGAGAGTGAGACCAAAGAAAAGATGGATGGATTGTGTGAAGAGTGATATGAAAGAAAAGGAAGTTAGTGATAGCATGACGAGTGACAGGGGAGAGTGGAAGAAAAAAACGTGTTGCGCCGACCCCAAACAACACGGGACAAGGGCAGGCAGATGATGATGATTGTGTTTCTCTCAAGTGTCTATTAACTGAAACGACTTTAAAAAATTTACGGATAACAACCGGTACCAACGGCTGTACGTGCTTTCCGAGGCACGGGGTGTCAGTAATGTCATAGATAAACTTAGAAAAGTACCTACAGATAAATTGAAAAATTCATATTTGTACTTGCCAGGGGCCCAAGTCTACTATTTTTATAAATTCGTCATTTCAACACGATCCCATTGTCATTTTGCTAAAAGTTCGTGATCTGATAAATCATAATGGTCGATCATTGATCGGTCAATGATCTTGTGACAGAATGACAATATCAAGCTGTCTTGAAACAAATTAAAAGCAATGACTGCACAATAACGTTTATATGGTAGGGCACAGATCAAAGGAAACTTCAACGGTCCGGACTAAGCGTTTCGCTTCGTCGTTTATACCGCGTACATCGAAGGACTGGAACAATTTGCCTGCTGCGGTCTTCCCGTCCAACTATAATTTAGGTGTCTTCAAGGCTAGAGTGAATAGGCTCTTAATAAACTAGTGCGCCTGACCATCACTAGTGCACTAGCTTCTGACGTTTTATAAGTGCCCATGTAGGCCTATGTGAAATAAAAATCTTTGACTTTGACTTTGACTTTGACATCAATGATTGCATCTCCGCTTACCATCAGGTGGGATCGCAGTCAAGCACTGGTTTATATCAATTAAAAAAAAAAAAAAAAAAACGGAACTGTCAACATTTTGGCAGTTATTCGCATACGTCAAATATTCATTTGTCATTATGTACAACATTACCATTCTATGCCACTTCTTTCAATGGAGTGTCAGTGGTTGACCATTGGAAAGTCATGATGACGCCATTATAATAGTAGATTACCAAACTTGGTCAAAATCAACATTGAAGTCAATGATAGATCATTCTGACACTATTTTAATAGCAGACTTGAGGCCCGGTTTCAAGACAGCAACCTCATATTTTTGTAGGAGGGTGTGCCTTAACCATTGGGCCATCATCTTTTTACAAAAAAGTGTTGTCCAAATTGGTCCAGCTGGTCTCGAGTTTCGTCTAGCAACACATTTAGCTATTCATATTTATTTTTATAGACAGATGTCGTCCAATATTTGAACTTGAAGACGCGTCAAACTCATAAATATTGTTATGATTGATAAGTAATTAGAATTCATCGATGCGAAGTTATTTGGACATCCATTCATGCATAATTCTGTCGTTTTTCACAACTGTGATATGAATACCAATAGGCTCAGTCACACGCCATTATTTAGGTACTATTTGACTGCTTTTTCTTAGTTCATTAAACCCCGAGCGAACGCCGGCGTTCGCTCATTGTCATTGTCTTTCTTTTGTGTCTCTAATTACGCTCGCTACACAAAAGGTTAAGGTGTGACATTTAATGACTTCTGCACTAGGTTGGAGTAAAAGGGCGTGTCAGACTTTTACTAAAACCAAACCTGTGACTAAAACCAAAAATGTTCCTTCAGATGGCCTTCAGTTGTGCTCCGTCCGTACAAACGGGGCAGACCGTGTCCTCCGCACAATGGCGACACGCGGGCGTTTCTTCTCTCTCTTTCTCCTGAATCAGGTGTAGGAACCTCGTGAACTGTTAACATGTTCGGTGAGGATCTGCGTCATGCGGAAGGTGAGGACGCCGTGATGTCTCTCCAGCTACTCCTCAAAGAGGGGACTTACCACCATGATTATGGCGTGTCCACCTATTTGACTGTGCGTATCTATATATATAAAAGGTGAAACTGATTTTCAATGATTGCATCTCTGCTTACCATCAGGTGGGATCGCAGTCAAGTACTGGTTTATATCAATTAAAAAAATTAAAATTGACTGACATATCAAAGTACTGGGACTAGGAACGTGAAATTTTGCATCAAGTTTCCTTTTATGACGTAGGCGAGCACTAAGAGAGGATTTTGCAAAATTCACCGCCCAATTTGATAAAACGGTAGTCCAAAGTTTGTATGAAGAAACCTACGTTGACGCGGGCGAAGCCGCGGGCAGAAGCTACTATACTTATAAAAGCAATAACGCTGGATTTATAAGGCTGCAGGGTCGTCCAAAAGAGTCACTGCGGCCCTAGAATGCAAAGGGCAACTAAAGGAACTTGGGTGGGTGGTGAATATACCCAACACGCAAAATGCAGACGCAGACTGTGGCCCATTTCTTTTTGTAGAAAGGTCTGAGTCCTAGCAGTGAGAACTGGTGAGAACATTATTAGGCTGATTAAAATGTGCTATGCTGCATGACAGCAAATTGGTTCTTCATTCTATTTCAAATGTCTTTTTAACGGACTTCACAAAAAAGGAGTAGGTTATCAATTAAGTTGTATGTTTTTTTTATGTGTTTTAACTCAGAACTCCGTCGTTTACGGACCGATTTGTAATTTTTTTTTTTTTTCTTAGAGGCTGGTCCCATTTTTTTCAGAATCCAGTTTTGATGATGGGATCTATAAGGAATCGAGGGAACTCCTCAAATATTATAGGCAGCCATATAGTGATATTGGTATTTTCATCGAGAACTTAAGCATTTACAGTCAAAAAGTAACATTTGATGAAGTGGAACTGGTGACGAAGACCAGAAATAGCCAACGGAACTTCATAATCACATAGATATCACAACGAAGACAGTTAAGCGACTATGACAATACAAATAAATAAATGGTTGTGAATAGTTATGTTGAAAATGGTATCATCGAAGTGAACTGATGATGATGATGGAGCTGGAAGGTAGGCACAGGAACTCCATAATTAATCAATGTATCCTAGCCGTGTTTGAGCTTATTAGAATTGTCATGAGATGCACTTTGGCTATAAGGTACTATCGAACTGATCTGATGATGGAGCCGGAACATTAAAGGTAGATACAGGAACTTCATAATAAAACAATGTAACCTAGCAGTGTTTGAGTTAATTCCAATTGTCATGAGAAATAGGCACTCTGGTTTTAAGTGTATTGCAACTAAAAAGTGTAAAATAAAAAATCTTATTACAAAAAAAAAATATAACCGACTTTACTAAAAAAACGCTAAAATGATCAAAATAACTTTAATTTCGGAAGTCGGTGGAAAATATGAAACAAACAATACCGAGAAACACCGACTGCCGAAATTAAAGTTATTTTTATCATTTTAGTGTTTTTTTAGTAAAGTCGGATATTTAAAAAAAAACGTTTAAAAAACTCAACTAGTTTATTAAATTAATCTATTCCACTTTATCTTAGTGACAATTATTGTCATTGAAAATACAATAATGTTGATTTTTTAGTAGAAAATTAAATATTTTTATAGTTAATGAGTTTAGAATATTAATTATTCTAAACTCATTAACCTATAACCCTTGACTCAGTAGCAATACTTAATGTTGCCATATTTAACGACTTTGCCAAACCCAGAAGATTTTATGTCTAGTTAAGTACTTACATAATCTATAAAATAGCATTAAAAATAATTTTACGACTAAATTCATATGAATTTTTTATTACTTTCAAATAAAATTAAAATATATATAAATTATTAATAAAAACTATTGTTCAACAAACTTAAAAATATCTTCGTGATTAAGAAATATATTGCATTATTTAAACACATACTTAAGCATAATTATTGAATTAATTTTATGTTCACATCTTGATCTTACCTAATATCTATACTAATTATGTATATTCTAGACTGTCTGTCTGTCATAACATCAGGCAATCTCGCTTAAAAAATGGGTAAATGATAAATGATATTTATTTTTGTAAGTAGGTTTAAAAAAAACACTTTTACACGTCATTTTTTTTTGTCATTTTAAACTAGATGAGGCCGGTGTTTCCTAGCTGACTACTCTGAGAAGTAACACCGAAACAAACTCAGGGGTCAAAGTCTCTTTTAAAGTCCATACAGTTAATATGTAATGGTCACATCACATGAGAACAGTGCAGATTTGTCTGAGATGGTCTTTTGAAGAAAGAACCATACAGATTTGAGTGGACCTGTCCAGTCAGTGCAAGCATTTGTCAGTATTCGTAAAGCTCAACCCAGGACTACTAAGGAGCTCAACGACTTGACGAACAATACCAAGGAAAGGACATTTGGGTAGGCCGCAGAATATACTCAAATTGCCAGACATACGTTAAAATTACTGAAAAGGAAAAAAAAAGGCAATCAACATTGTTCTCACGTTCACAATAATAAAAGTAAATATATAATTTACAAAATATAATTTACTTAATAAAGTAAATATTGATGTCAAAAATAAAAATAAATAAGGTCAAATTGCAAAATAAAAATAATCTACAATATCAAATTGTAAAATAATAATAATAATCATAATAAAGGGCACAATTGAAAATAAAAACAAAAGAGAAAAATAAGACAACAGTTGTAGTGCGTACTGGAGCAGGTCAATCCCAAGCCTTTTCGTCCGTTCGGTGAAAATAAACACCCTAACTGGTGTCCAGCCCTAGCGCTCTCGCGTCCGGCCTAGGCGTTATTACTGCGTCCGACCCTTCCGCCCTAGTCAATTTACGATCGTTTCGTTAGCGTCGATTGCCTAATCGGAGGCGTGGCCTACTCAAGTCATCGGCTGGAGCTCTTGCATCCGTCCCTGGTGCTATTGCGTCCGGCTATGGTACTCTCGTGTCCAGTCCTAGCGCTCTGGCGCGTCCGGTCCTTGTGTTCTCGCGTCCAGCCCTGATTCAGGTCATGGTACAGAGCGAGAGAGAGTGGAAAGTAATAATGCGAGCGAAGGAGGCGGCTGAAAGTCTGAAACCAAGAGGGAGAGGACATATGCACAAATTTTAGCTTTTTTTAAATAATTTAAACTAGTACTTGACTGCGATCCCACCCTGATGGCAGTGATGCAATCGTTGATAGCAAGGCGCACAAGTTATAGCTGCATTATCTGAAGCTGAATCATCATCATCATTTCAGCCGAAAGACGTCCACTGTTGGACATAGGCCTCCCCCAAATGTCGCCACAATGACAGGTCCTGTGCGTCTCGCATCCATCGGATTCCCGCGACCCTCACCGGGTCATCGGTCCACATTGTGGGAGGCCTTCCAACGCTGCGTCTTCCGGTACGTGGTCACCATTCCAGAACCTTTCGTCCCCATCGACCATCTGTTCTGCGAGCAATGTGTCCTGCCCACTGCCACTTAAGTTTGGCGATTCTTCCGGCTGAAGCCGAATGCTCTATGCTATATATTGTTTTCATAACAATAGTTTTGCGAGCGAAACGGCGGTCAGAAGGTAAGTAGTCTATGTATAAATGCTACCGGTAATACCTAGGCAATTTATCATCATCATCATCATCATCATTTCAGCCGAAAGACGTCCACTGTTGGACATAGGCCTCCCCCAAGCGACGCCACAACGACTGATCCTGTGCGTCTCGCATCCACCGCACTCCCGCGACTCTCACCAGGTCGTCGGTCCACCTTGTGGGAGGCCTTCCAACGCTGCGTTTTCCGGTGCGCGGTGAGGCAATGTATAGTAAAAAAAATATAACCGAATTGAGAACCTTCTCCTTTTTTTCGTCGGTTAAAAAATATGTGTTACTGACAAGTTTGACTTAAATAAAGTAGGTAAGAGGTATTTTTTCTAAGTAAAGCCACACGTAAACATTAGTCTCATTACAAAATCGTCTTCTTCAACTCTAACCTTGCTTAATTCAAGTTTTTTCTTTTTATCAAATATTTAAATATTCTAATGACGTTTCAACGAAAATTGAGTTTCAAACGTAAAAAATCTCTATATCGGATTATAGGTAATACAAAAATAAAAAGACGGCCAAGTGCGAGTCGGACTCGTTCAGGAAGGGTTTCGGTTCCGTACAACATAATCTTTACATTATTAGACACTATAAATAGGCAAAGAAATCACGTTTAGACAAGAAATAAATCGAATAGACACGTACCTAAATATTCTTTGAATTTTTGAGGCGCCCACTTACCTGTTGCCGTTATTAATATGTATATATGACTGGCCTGTTGGTCTAGTGGTTAGTGACCCTGACTGCTATGCTGGAGGTCGTGGGTTCGATTCCCACCCAGGATAAATGTTTGTGTGATGAGCAGGATCATTTGTGCTGTGTCTGGGTGTAATTTATCTATAATATGTATGCATTTAGAAATATATAAGTATGTTTATCAGTTGTCTAGTACTCATAACACAAGCTCTGCTTAGCTTGGGACTAGAAGGCGTTGTGTGATAGTTGTGTGAATATTATACTATAATATCAAGCAAATAACAGAAAAAAAAATTGCTTTTGGCGTAAGGGAGCCCCACTTAAATATTTATTTTCGTCTGTTATTAGTTTTTACTGTTAAAATGGTAATAGAAATATATAAACTGTCAAAATTTCAACTGTCTAGCGGTCACGATCCATGAGATGCAGCCTGGCGACAGACAGACGGACAGGGAGTCTTAATAATAATATTTATTTATTTTAAGACAACTTTTGGTCCATATTATATGTTAGTTCATACATTACATCACACTGTTTTTGTATTCTTCGCATAACAAATAACATAATTATTAAATTCAACTACAATTGTCACTAAATTAATTAAATTGAGCCGTTTGGTGTCGAAACGCTTGGGTCATGGGGTCCGAGTGCGCGTCTCCTTTTCAAAGAAATTTCACGCCGTCTGATTGACTTTGCGTGACCAGAGGGCTGGCTCGTTCTTTACCCAAAGAATTAGCATTGCCATTCAACGTGGCAATGCTGCCAGCCTTCTGGGCACGTTTCCGAATGACAGCGATGTGGAGGAGTACTTCGACGCCTGAGTGTAATAGGTGTTTTTGTATTATATGTACATAGTTAGGTTTAGTATAATAGTATTTATATTTTTTATGTACATTGTTAGGTTTTAGTATTAATAGTTTAGTTAATATTTAAGTTTTATGATAGATTTATATTGAAAACTTTAATAAAAACACATATATAACCATTTGGAGGTATGTGGAACAGAGAGTAAAGTCCCGCAAACCTCCGTTGAAAAGGGAGGATCGTCCGACCAGACGGGATGTTATGTCTGGTGGGCTGCAACTGCCCGATAGATGATTTCGGGCTGATCTATATGTTCTAATCGCGCGGAGAACTTTGATTGCGCGATGCAGGATTAGTTCTTATGTGACGACATAGATGTCGCTACAACCAAATTAAATGTCTTGAAAATTAGATATAAAAATAAAAATGACACTAAAATATCATTCATTAAAACTTAAAAATATCAGTAGATAAAATATTAATAAATTAAATGGCATGAAAACAAAAAAATTAAATGTCATAGAATAACAAAAATAAAATGTCAGTTAACTAGGAACAACTAGTAACCTATGATAATACTTAATAACTAGTAACCTATGATAATAGTTAATAACTAGTGACCTATGTTAATACTTAATAACTATTAACGACCAGGGGCCCAAGTCTGCTATTTTTATAAATTCATCATTCCAACACGATCCCATTGTCATTTTGCTAAAAGTTCGTAATCTGCTATTTCATAATGATCGATCATTGATCAATGGTCTTGTAATACAGTTTTGGTAGAATGACAATATCAAGCTTATTAAAAGCAATGACTGCACAATAACGGTAGGTCACTGATCAAAGGAACTGACAAAATATTAGCAGATTACCGCATACGTCAGATATTCATTTGTCAATTTGTACGAAACCATTCTATGCCACTTCTTTCAATGGAGTGTCAGTGGTTGACCATTGGAAAGTCATAATGACGCCATTATATTAGTAGATTACCAAACTTGGTCAAAATCAACAATTATGAAGCCAATGATAGACCATTCTGACACTATTGTAATAGCAGACTTGAGGCCCAGGGCCACAAGACTTCATATGGTTGATTTTGACAAGTTTGGTAATCTACTAATATAATGGCATAATTATGACTTAACAATGGTCAATCACTGACACTTCATCCAAAAAAAATGGCATAGAATGGTAATCTCGTACATAATGACAAATGAATATTAGACGTATGCGGATAACTGCCAAAATTTTGACAGTTCCTTTGATCACTGATCAAAGGAACTGTCAAAATTTTGGCAGTTACCCTACCATTTATACGTTATTGTGCAGTCATTGCTTTTAATTGGTTTCGAGACAGCTCGATATTGTCATTCTGTCACAAAATCATTGACCGATCAATGAGCGACCATTATGAATTATCAGATTACGAACTTTTAGCAAAATGACAATGGGATCGTGTTGGAATGACGAATTTATAAAAATAGTAGACTTGGGCCCCTGAACCTGTACCATGACGTTTAAAGTAAGGTTGTTTCATTCTTATTTGGGGCTGTTCAACTATTACGTAAGCAGATTTTTTGCAAATATTAACCCCCCCTCCCCCTAGTTAGCAAAAATAAACAAAGCTCTCACCCAACCCCATGCTTACGTAAACATTGGTACAAGCATTTTTCAATGTGTTGGTTTCGTTATTAATTTATGGAATAAATAAACTTTATTCTAAATCTGCAATGACATTGGATGTTTGCTGCTCAGTGATGCGTGTCTGATCACTTTCTTGTGATATAGGAACATTGACATGTTATTCTTAAAAAATTAAAGAAAATATATAATACTGCTGACGTAATCACCAACTAGATCCCCCATCCATGTCATCAAAAATAAGCAAAGAAAAGACCCCCCACCCCCCACAGTGCTTACGTCATACTTGAATGACTCCTTTCCAGTGTGGGTAAGAGATGGCGCTAGACAACCTGTATAGCTCTGTCTCTTACCCACACTGAAATAAGAATGAAACAATCTTACTTTGAACGTCATGGTAACCCCGCTGGTCTGATTAACCAGTGTACGTACCAGCAGGCTGTTTGGACTGTTACGTAACCTGCGAAGCATCGAGGCGGATTTTTTACGCCATACTGCACCAAAGTTATCAGTGCGCGCGTGGGCAAACATTCCCGATGCGCTGCAAAAGGTTGGCAGTCGTAATAGAACCCTGAAGGCATTATTAAATTGGATACGCAAAGCATTGGAGGCCCTTTCGGTATATCTGAACCACAGGGCGCCCGTATACAATGACGTGCAATATGCCTTAAAGAGGGCTATTTTAATTTCCACTGTGCACCGAGAGAACCTATGGGACAATGGTCTGCGCTCCCTCTCTAGATCCAAATCATCTTTCAGGGCAGCTCTTACCAGATGGCCCAGGTATTTAAACTGACAAACCCTCTCTCTCTTTCTCTCTGTCTAAGTAATAGGGTCCCGTTTTTAATCTTGGGTACGGAACCCCAAAAAAGAGACTAAAAAAATTGATAAAGTACGTTTTTATGGAAAAAACTGGATTAAATTAATATTGTTTACCCCTGAATTTTATCTTTGTTTTTAGGGTTCCGTAGTCAACTAGGAACCCTTATAGTTTCGCCAAGTCTGTCCGTCAGTCCGCGGATAATCTCAGTGACCGTTAGCATTAAAAAACTGAAATTTGGTACCAATATGTATATCAATCACGCCGACAAAGTGGTAAAATAAAAAGTGGAAAAAAATATTTTATCAGAGTACACCCCCTACACGTAAAGTGGGGAGTGTTTTTTTTTTATTTCAACCCTACCGTGTGATATATTGTTGGATAGGTATTTAAAAATGAATAGGGGTTTACTAAAATATTTTTTTTGGTAATGTTAATATTTTCGGAAATAATCCAAAAGTAAAAAAAAAAGTTGTCCCCCCATCTAACTTTTGAACCATAAGTTTAGAAAATATGAAAAAAATCTCAAAAGTAGAACTTCATAAAGACTTTCTAGGAAATTTATTTTGAACAGTTTTTGAAAAGTTGTACAAAATCATTTTTGAACTAAGTTTGTAATTTAACCGTATATGCAAGCATTTTTTTAACTAAGTTTACATATTTGATTATCCTGAACGTATCTTCTTTTAAATAAAAAAAGTATTATTAAAATCGGTTCACGCAATCCAAAATTACCACCGAAAACCCAACATACATAACCCGTCTAGTTTGTATAAATTAGTAACCCAATTTCCCGAGAGATGGTGCTGTAATTTGGGCTACTTCGCGCTGATAAGATTTTTCCTGAGTTGATGGGGTCGGGACGGTTATGAGCTAGTATATTGTCGAATTGTTCGGTTAGTCTCTAGTTGGCATTGGTGGCATTTGTCCTTGCTTGTTGTCTGTCGTTCATTAACTCTTAAGTGGGGACACTTATTGTGATGAACGAGAAACTACAGAACCCTACACTTAGCGTGGCCCGACACGCTCTAGGCCGGTTTTTTTTCATATAAAAATCTAGATTTTAAAAGTCATGGTTCAAAGTGATTTCAATGTTAAAAATGTCTATTATTATTTACTTTCTAGATATACCTACAACACACACACTATACGTAACGAACGTGGAATATTTATGTCACATAATAAACGCACATTCTAAAAGTAGTTTGTTTAGAGGCTACCACGCGAGCTCTAAATGCGATCCATTTGACAACCTAAACTGAACTTTTAAGGGTTTTTTTTTTTTTATTCTGGATAGGTTCGCGCTTGACCGCCATCTCACCTGATGGAAAGCGTTGAGGCGGTCGACGATGGAACGCGCTTACCTAGAAGTAACCTATTCACTCTTGACTTAAAGATTCCCGGGTTGTAGCTATCAGGAAACACACATTCCGGCAAGGAATTCCACTCCTTAGCTGTACGCACAATGAATGCTATGCATGGAGCTATATAGGGTGTATAGCTCCATCCCTTTTTCTCGCTCGCACGACTGACATTTTAACACGTCGTAGTAAGACCCCTAAGTCTATTTGAGATATTTTTTAAATAGGAGTATGTAATAAAGACCTTGAGAGAGTATCCTTGCGTGATCGCGTCAGAAATGAGGATATCCGCAGGAGAACCAAGGTTACGGACATAGCCCGAAGAATCGCCAAACTTAAGTGGCAGTGGGCAGGGCACATTGCTCGCAGAACAGATGGTCGATGGGGACGAAAGGTTCTGGAATGGCGACCACGTACCGGAAAACGCAGCGTTGGAAGGCCTCCCACAAGGTGGACCGATGACCTGGTGAGGGTCGCGGGAATTCGATGGATGCGAGACGCACAGGACCGGTCATTGTGGCGGCATTTGGGGGAGGCCTATGTCCAACAGTGGACGTCTTTCGGCTGAAATGATGATGATGAATAAAGACCTACACATTGCCTGTCGTCCGCAAGCCCACGCCTGTTATGGCGGTAAGTCTCCTCTTTGAGGCGTGGTTGGAAAGACCTCACGGCGTCCTCACCTTCCGCATGACGCAGGTTCTTACCGAACACGGTAAGTTCGGGAAGTTTCTGCACCGGATTCGTGCGGAAGACATGCCCGGGTGCCGCCACTGTGCGGATCGCCCGGAGGACACGGTGGAGGTGTGCCCCGCTTGGGCAGAGCAACGCCGTGTCCTCGTGGGAGCGATAGGCGGCGGCGATCTCTCGCGCCGGGCCTTAGTACAGGCCATGGTCTGGAGCGAGGAGGAGTGGCAGGCGGTCGCCTCCTTCTGCGAAGCAGTAATGCTAGCAAAGGAGGCGGCAGATCGCGTGAGGCAACGGTCCTCACGCTCCAACCGCCGCCAGGATTCCGATCCCGATTTCCGACCACCGTAGACGCGGGCTTGCGGACGGCGAGCAATGGGTAGCCCGCCGTCCGACCGTCCAGTAATCGTTCGGACCGAGCCCAAGTCGTCGCGCGTATTGTTCCACGCGCGCCTCAGGGAGATGTCAGCAAATCGTAGGGGCCCAGCAGGGTCGAAGCCTACTGGGGCCATGGGTAGTGTGAAAACGAAACCCGGGGCCCTGGGACGAAGGCAACGAAGGAACAGGAGTGGGTTTTTAGTCAATAAAAGTCTGACACTATCTCCCGCTCCGCCCAAGAGCGCGATTTGTCATTAGATGATTTTCCCACCCAATAGAAAAAAAAGAAAAAAAAGCCCATGCCTGTACTGGCTGCTAGTCGAGGTCGGGGTCTCAGTGGCTGGGGCTTATAGTAGGGTAGAGTTTTTTTTAGGTGGGAAAATAATCTACTGACATATTTCGCTTTCGGGCGGAGCGAGAGGATGTGTCAGACTTTTACTGGCTAAAAACTCACTCCTGTTCTTTCTTTGCCTTCGTTCCAGGGCCCCGGGTTTCACTTTCACACTACCCGTGGTCCCAGTAGGCTTCGACCCTGCTGGGCCCCTACGGTTTGTTGACATCTCCTTGAGGCGCGCGTGGAACAATATGCGCCATCGACGACTTGGGCTCGGCCCGGACGGTTACCGGACGGTCGGACAGCTACCCATTGGTGGCCGGAAAACGGGATCGGGATCTCAGCTGCTGGGGCGTGAGGGCCGCTCCTTCGCGCGTGCTGAGGCCTCTTTCTATGCCAGCATTACTGCTTCGTAGATGGAGGCAATCGCCTGCCACTCCTCCTCGCTTCGGACCATGGCCTATACCAAGGCCCGGCGCGAGAGATCGCTGCCGCCCATCGCCCCCACGTGGACACGGGGGTAGAGTAGAATGTAGTAGTCAGTTGACGTTAGCAAAGCCGTGGGCAGTACAATATAAAAATTAAGATGCAATCATAATTCAAGCACATAAGAGCGGGCAAACCGAGTCTATACATTTTGGTAAGTCGCTCTTACACGATTATGACGTTATTACACATATTTTCCTAGACATTCTGTGGCTATATATTATTTAAGTTTTTACAATACATAAAACACTTAACATATATACACTAACTTATATATACACTTAAATAAAAAATCTAAAAGCTAAAATATGGCGTCAAAAAACTCCTTCGCATCGCTGTCGACTGGAAGTGTGCCCAAAAGGCTGGCGGCATTGCCACGTTGTATGGCAATGCTTAATCTCTGACCGAGATAAAAGCCAGCCCTTGGGTCACGTGAAGTGTCTACTAAGCGTTTGGATAATTCTTTGAACAGCTTATGAGCACTCGGACCCCACGGCCCAAAAGTTTCAACCCCAAACGGCTCAAAAATATAACTGCCGACGAGGCATTTATATTTATGAGGCATTATGTTAAGTGTTTTATGTATTGATAGATTCCATATTGAAATAAATAAGTTAGATTAATGTAAGTGGGCATGTATCGTTTTAATTTCCTAGTTTTTACAGAACATAAAGTATAAAATTTATATAGTAAAAATCTTTGGAAATCTGCTATTTTGCGTGAAGTTTGACCCTTTATAATATACTCGTAAAAATATGAAAACAGTAGATATATTATGTAGGTAGGTACCTATATAAATACTCGATTGGTATAATTTTATAAGTATATAATATACATACTGAAAATAATAATATGACAATAAAACGTTTATAAAAATAACGCTAAAAAAGGTTGACAAAATGTCAAATTAAGCAGGAAGTGATGATGATAATTTAGTATATTGTTTATCCCAAAATTCAATCAAAATCAAGTTTAAAAAAGTCACGGTTCAGCATAAATGTGAAGTCAACGTTAATTGTATTATTACTTACTTACAAATGCATATCCGGGCCACTCAATAATAAGTAACTGCATGTCTGGTTTTTTATTATTTGATATAATGAAGAAAATTGTAAAATGTAGATTTCACCAGGACACCATAGTTTTAATCTTTGTTGGCAATAGGGGTTATGTGAACAAAAGAGAATTACCGTAAAACGGGGTGAATAGAAACGCAGGGGTGAAGAGAAACAAAACTTTGGTATGGTTTTTCACTTTGATACCATATAATCGGCTTCTAACAAAGCATCGACATTTTAGAATAACAATTCATTAATAAATAAATAAAATAAAATAGCCTTTTTATTCTACTACCACATCTTAATTATACATCACATCATGAAAAACTTATAATCCAAAACATTATTATATGGATAAAATTAAATGTTGCAAAAAATATTCAAATATCGTGTTAATATCCTTTGAAGTTTTGTTTCTATTGACTGTACTGCAATATTATAGAACCTTGTCTAACACTGAGTGTAAGTTAAATTGTTATGTTCACATTCCCATATAGTCAAAGTTTGCAACAGGAAGAAAATTTCATTAGACATAGTATTATTTGGAGCAGTTTATTATATTAAGTGTATACAAACTTCGGGACTGTATGACTGCTTTGGAAAGATAATGGATGAAGTGTTTCACAAGATCTGCAATTCAAACAAGCACATAATCACTTGTGGTGATTTTAATATTAATCTATTAGAAAATTCATCTTTATGTAACACTAGCTTCTGCCAGCGGCTTCGCCCGCGTGAAAGTAGGTTTCTCCTAACAAACTTTGGTAGTTATTTATAAGATCTACAATTATTTAGAACATTTTATGGTTCTATCTTTTTTAGTTTAGGCAGCGTACGCAAAATAAGTAACTTTTCTGGTTGACTTTTTACACCTTGTGTCCGAAAAACTCAAATATCTTATGGAACCCTATTTTTTTCCAAAATAATATATAGCCTATGTTACTCGTGGATAATGTAGCTTTCGAATGGTGAAAGAATTTTTAAAATCGGTCCAGTAGTTTTTGAGCCTATTCATTACAAACAAACAAACAAAGTTTTCCTCTTTATAATATTAGTGTAGAAAATTATAAGTTTGTTTCAGTCATACCATCTTGTTAATTTATTTTTAGAGCCCAGTAATTCCTACTAGTGCCACTTGCATAGATAATATTTATAATGTTGTACCTAGCCATAAAGAAATTATAAATTTATTAGATTCTGATCATTTTGGTGTGTGTGGGCAGGGCACATTGCTCGCAGAACAGGTGCTCGATGGTGTACGACACGTACCGGAAGACACAGCGTTGGAAGGCCTCCCACAAGGTGGACCGATGACCTGGTGAGGGCCGCGGGAATCCGATGGATGCGAGACGCACAGGACCGGTCATTGTGGCGACATTTGGGGGAGGCCTATGTCCAATAGTGGACGTCTTTCGGCTGAAATGATGAATGATGATGATCATTTTGGTCAATTAATTACTTTTCAAAACCCAAACATCATAGTGGCTAAAAAGAATATCACTGTTAACCCAAACACCGCAAAACGCTTAGAAACTTTTAAAACTAAACTCATTAATAATTTACCGGTTTTTTCAATATTAGATGATCTGAATCATCATTAAGAAAGTTTTTTTAACATGTATTGTAAGCAATTTAATTCCACTTTTATACCCAAAATTATATCGGTTAATGGTGATGTATCTTTCAATGAAAGGGCTTTTTTCGGTAGTAAAATCATCTTATGACAACCCCGCTCTTGGGCGGAGCGAGAGATAGTGTCAGACTTTTACTGACTAAAAACCCACTCCTGTTCCTTCGTCGCCTTTCGTACCAGGGCCGAGCCTTCCTTTCAGAATCAGACCCTTGGCCCCAGTAGGCTTCAACCCTGCTGGGCCTCTACAGTTGCTGACATCTCCGTGAGGCGCGCGTGAAACAGTACGCGCCGCGCCTTCTATGGCCGGAAATCGGGATCGGAATCCCGGCGGCGATTGGGGTGTGAGGGCCGTCTTCTTTGCTAGCATTACTGCTTACAGAAGGAGGCGTCTGCCTGCCACTCCTCCTCGCTCCAGACCATGGCTTGTACCAAGGCCCGGCGCGAGAGATCGCCGCCACCGATTTCCCCCACGAAGACACGGCGTAACTCTTCCCAAGCGGGGCACACCTCTACCGTGTGCTCCACCGTGTCCTCTCAGTGAATGGGCTACAGTTGCCATTCATAAAAGTAGAACGCGACTCTATGAATTGTATGATGAAAGAATTCTTGTAAATACTGCTGAGTTTAGTTTATTTTTTAAATAAATTATTCAAAACTATTTAAAAAAGTATGTTCTCTTGCAAAATCGCGTTATTTGATTATAATTAAAACGACTTGGAATATTATAAACAGTGAAACTGGAAGGTCTTTTTTATCGATATAAACCAGTGCTTGACTGCGATCCCACCTGATGGTAAGCAGAGGTGCAATCGTTGATGGTGAGGCGCACTAATTTATTAAGAGCCTGTTCACTCTAGCTTTAAAGACACCTAAATTATAGTCTACAAATCCATCTACAGCCTTATAATTAATGAAAGTGTGATCAAATCGGAATCTCAGGTTGCCGCTTTTTTAAAAAGTTATTTTCAGAGATCCCCTTCTACAAAATCTCTGAACTCGTCACCCACTGATATAGAGACACAATAACTGATATAGAGACAGCCCGTTTAGTGTAGCATAGCATAGCATAGCATAGTCGGCTTTATAACGATCCCACTGTTGGGACTTAAGCCTCCTCTCTAGGAGAGGGAATGGGCCGTAATCCAATCCACGCGGGCCCAGTGCGGCTTGGTGGATGTCACATGTCTTCTAATTTTTGATTCTAGGACATGCCGGTTTCCTCACGATGTTTTCCTTCACCGTTTTGAGAGCAGTGGTGATGAAATAAATTACGCAAAGTAATGCGCCTGACTGGGTTTGAACCCGCGACCTACAACTCGTAAGCCACGTCGTTTAGTGTACTTAAGTTATTTTCATAGTGTCGTGTAATGGTTTGTCTCGGTATCGTCATGTAAAGAGGAGAGATGAAACGCATGTTACTAAAAGTCGAAAAAATCACGTCGGGGTCACCAGTTTGGAGGTATGTGGAACAGAGAGTAAAGTACTGCAAACCTCCGTTGAAAAGGGAGGATCCTCCGACCAGACGGGATGTTATGTCTGGTAGGCAGCTGCCCGATAGATGATTTCGGGCCGTTCTATATGTTCTAATTGCGCGGAGAATTTGGAGATTGCGCGATGCAGGATTAGTTCTTATGTGACGCCATAGATGTCGCTACAAACATGTTTAAAAAATACAGTGATATTCATAACGTTAATACTAGGAACAAACACAAGTTAGTGATTCCTGCAACAAATGATGGTGCTCATCACACAAACATTTGTCCTGGATGGGAATCGAACCCACAACCTCTAGCTTAGCAGTCAGGGCCACTAACCACTAGGCCAACGGGCCAGTCAAAGAAACGTGTGAATAATATTTTTTTTTCTGTTTAATAATAATTTATCTTTAGTAATCTCCATACGAATTTAAATACTTAACATTTTGTTAATAGTTACATCATTATTATTTTAATTTAATAACAAATATTTCTAGAGTTCTAACCTTGGAGACTAACTTATCATATTTATGTGAAAAAGATTACAACAATATTCTAATCTTTATTTATATATATAATTCTTCTGTACGTATGTTTGTCACTTAGCCTTACCTTTAGGAGTCGTCGACGGCGCGTACTGTTCCACGCGCGCCTCAAGGAGATGTCAGCAAATCGTAGGGGCTCAGCAGGGTCGAAGCCTACTGGGGCCACGGGTAGTGTGAAAGCGAAACCCGGAGCCCTGGGACGAAGGCAACGAAGGAACAGGAGTGGGTTTTTAGTCAGTAAAAGTCTGACACTATCTCCCGTTCCGCCCAAGAGCGGGGATGTCATAAGATGATTTTCCCAAAAAAAATAAAACCTTTAGGAAGAGTAACGTTGTTCGTTGACCGATTTGGATGAAAGTTTTGTACGTATACTTGAGTGGGAACCCTAGAAGGTTTGAAAATACAATTGGATCTGGTAGGTGGCGCTGTGATCAAATTCTCAATTTTTTTTCTGTCGCAAAAAACAACTCGGGCATAAGATTCGTCGCGATCGCGAGATATTGTAAAATATTTTTGTTAAATAAGACATGGAATATGTTAGAAATTAATGAATTTGAATGTGATTTTCACTTGTCACTTTATCTCATAGGTACAGGTAAGCTACACCAGTAAATTAATTTTAGTTTTGTTATGAAATAAGGTATCCATATTTTAAGAAATAACATAATCATGTGAATAGGACCTATATAAAGTAAAAAAAAAAATGAGTGGGCATGTAATAAATAAAGTAAATATGTATCTTTTGTAAATATTAGATAGTAAGTAATATTTTATTTAAATAATATTTGTATGCCACTTTGTGGTAGAACACAGAGACACTAACACATTTTGTAAGAACTAAATTGTACCTGTGTACACAAATAAAGTTTTTGTATTTGTATTTATTTGTGATTTATCTTGGATTTATAGTATACAATTTTTCACAATATATCGAGAAATTATAATCTAATAAATAATAAATAAAGATTTAATATAATCATACGGAGTCTAGAATTTTAAGGTGACATATATACATAAAGTCTATCTATACATGTATACTCCTATATAAAAAAACTTAAAAAAAACCACTCGACTTCAATATAAAAAAAAAACCGGCCAAGAGAATGTCGGGCCACGCTCAGTGTAGGGTTCCGTAGTTTTCCATCCGTCACAATCAGTGTCCCCTTTTAAGAGGTAATGAATGACAGACATCAAGCAAGAACAAATACCTCCAATACCAACGAGAGACCAACCGAACAATTCGACAATATAATAGCTCTTACCCGTCCCGACCCCACCAACTTAGGAAGAATCTTAACAGCGATTAGTAGCCCAAAGTAAAAAAAAGCGCCATCTCTCGGGAAATGGGTTATAAATTTATACAAACTAGACGAGTTATGTATATTGGGTTTTCGTTGGTAATTTTGGATTGCGTGAACCGATTTTCATGAATTATTTTTTATTTGAAAGAAGATACGTTCAGGATAAATCCAATATGTAAATGCATTTACAGTTCAATTAAAAACTTAGTTCAGAAATCATTTTGATTGTACAAAATGATTGGCATGCTTGTATCTGTGACACCTGTGCAGTCAAGCAAGAGACACATGCGCAATGATCTCTTCCCTCTTCAATCATGCTCTGCACAGGGGACTGTCTGTCTGTCATATTCCGCGTATAAAAGCTATCCTATGTGCTATTACAAGACATGGTCTAAATGTACCAAGTTTCATGAAAATCTGTCCAGTCATTCGAGCGCGGAGCGTGACCAATATAGACATACTTAGAAACTTCTGCCCATAAAATATTAACGTGAATTAAAATTTTGGCACATCATACATATGTAATAATTTGATTACTTACTTAAAATGTTGAACAAATACGTGATCTGTCAATTCGAGTGATTTGCCAATTAAATAGCATGTTTACTTTAGTTCATCTATACTTATAATAAATCTGTAGAAGTGAAAATTCTGTACATTGAAAATATCAAAAAAATAAATGGCAGGGGTTGTTACTAGACCGACATCGAACCCAAAAATGTGATTAAAAAATTTGTTGTCTGTCTGTCTGTTTGTTCAGGCATCACGCAAAAACTACCGGTTCGATTACGATGAAACTTAGTATAATTAATCTTTAATATTCAGGACACCACACTGGGTACTTTTTACCCCGGAAAAGTATATACAATAAAAACAAACTTAATTTTGCGGTTCGATCCCTAGACCCGACTACTGTACCAACCGAAAATAATAAGTTTGTCGTAGGTTACGTCACCGGTAGTGGAGTTCACTAAGGGGCGCTGCACACGGCTAAGATACTATAATATTTTATCTTAAGATACAATATCGCTCGCCATACAATTCAATGGACTATCACACACGGCGAAGATAATAAATAAATATTTCATATTTTCGTATCTCAAAAAACCTAATGAAACCATTTTCGACTTCTACGCGGACGAAGTCGCGGGCAAAAGCTAGTAGGTAATATTTTGATTACTTACTGTTGAATGTTTAACAAATAAGTGATCTGTCAATTCGAGTGATTTGCCAATTAAATAGCATGTTTACTTAAGTTCATCGCATAATAAAAATATGAATGCAGCTTCAATCAACGGCGCGTACAGTTCCACGCACGCCTCAAAGAGATGTCAGCAAAGCCGTTGGGGCACAGCAGGGTCGAAGCCTGTTAGGGTTATGGAGAAAACTTCTGAAAAGGAAACTCGTGGTCCTAGAACGCAAAATGGCAACTGAAAAAACATAGGTGTAAAAGCCAGTAACAGTCTGATACGCCCTCACCATACGCTTCACCATAGAGCGAGAGAAGTTTTTAGATGATTTTCCACTGTAAAAAAGTTTTTAGAGTTTGATGGTGAGGCGCACTAGTTTATTAAGAGTCTATTCACTCTAGCCTTGAAGACACCTAAATTATAATCGAACGGGAAGACCGCAGCAGGCAAATTGTTCCAGTCCTTCGATGTACACGGTATGAACGACGAGGCGAAACGCTTAGTCCGAACCGTAGAGATTTCTACAACATAAGGGCTGATACTCGCTGTACTCCGGGTTGTCCGATGGTAGAAATGAGATGGTAAAATCAGTCATGGTAACACCCGCGCACACTCTCCAAAATGCATCTTGTAAAATACCGAAAGGCTGGCTACCCTACGCCTGTGCTCTAAGCTTTGTAGATTAAACTTAACCAAATCTGGATCACCAATTAGCCTCTTCGCAAGCTCTTTCACCGAGTCCAAAGCTGCTAGATGGCATTTTGCAGCACCAGCTCATACTTAGATACAGGGGCGCCGGCTTTTAGAAAACATCATGGGTGTTCATGCACATTTGATGTCTCGAAAAAGTAGCGAAGTGTAAGAAGAGAAATACACACTGATCGACCAACAAATAAATAAATGTCCTACATACTACGTACTTAATTTACTACTTATGTTTGATAAATATAAAAAATGAAACCATTATATAAAAATTAAACTACTTTTTATTAACAAGTCCTATGGAAACCAGGAACAACGAAGGTACCACAAACATAGACCCAAATATATGTTTCATCAACAAACACTTGTGTTCGTGCGGGAATCGAACCTGCGACCCTTGCGTCTCTCCTGAGTCGGTAATAAAAAAACGCCCGTCTCTAAAAGGCGATCACTGATCTGTTACCTACGGAGTTACCATGACGTTCAAAGTAAGATTGTTTCATTCTTATTTCAGTGTGGGTAAGAGACAGAGCTATACAGGTTGTCTAGCGCCATCTCTTACCCACACTGGAAATAAGAATGAAATAATCTTACTTTAAACGTCATGGTACAGGTCTTGATGTCCATTCTCACGGGTGCTCGGCACCCACTGTTTATTTCTCATGGGTGTTCGAGCCCCCAAGCACCCACGGAGTCGGCGCCCCTGCTTAGATATCGATGTAACGTTCAAAACCATGGTCCAACAAGTTGCCTCTACGGTTATTTCGCAAATAACTCGCGTTTATTACGATGTCAAGTGAGTAAGTCAGTTTACTAAATGATTACGTAAAACTAAGCGTTACTTTTGAAACAAGGTCATCGGGGGAATCCATTTTAAAAATAAGTAGCTATTTATTTTGTACTTGAAACTGCGAATAATTAGGTACTCATGTGTCTAGCAGAGATGTCTTGTTACCTATGTAATATCAGTTATGTTTTTTTGGTAGCTACAACCTAGGGGTCTATAAGTGCGCTGACGCAGGTCCTCATCGGACATGGCAAGTTTGGGAGGTTCCTGTATCGGATTCAAACGGAAGAAACACCCGGGTGTCATCATTGTGCGGACCGCCCGGAGGACACGATGGAGCATACTGTGGAGGTGTGTCCTCATAGAGGCAATCAGCGGCAGCAATCTCTCCCGTCAGGCCCTGGTTCGGGTTATGATCCGAAGCGAGGAGGAATGGCAGGCGGTGGCCTCCTTCTGCGAAGCAGTAATGCTAGCGAAGGAGGAGGTCGCACACGTAGGGAACGAATGTCCTCACGTCCCAGCCGCCGAGATTCTCACCCCGACTACCAGCTACGGTAGACGCGGGCTTACGGACGAGCAATTGGTAGCTTGCCGTCCGCCCGTCCGGCAATGGATTGGATTGAGCCCAGTCGTCAACAGCGCGTAGTGATCCACGCGCTCCTCAAAGAGATGTCAGCAAACCGTAGGGGTCCAGCAGGGCCGATGCCCGCTAGCTAGGACCGCGGAGAATTTCTGAAAAGGAATTATTTAAAAAGTAGTATACAGGCACTAAACCAGACTAAATTATGAAGTAATTTATTTTGATAAGGATTAATACCAAGGTACCAATAAAATTCCTTATCTAGAGGCGGCGAAAAATTTTAGTTTTTAAATTGAAAAGAGTCACAATATTTATATTGTGACGTAACTGTAATAGTTAGACATATGGTATAGTGAACTTTTTTGTAGATCTAAATGTGTTCTACAAAGTTGTAGTACATTATTTGGTTCTATCATCAATAGTTTTTGCAACGTACGCGATCTAAGGAAATTTATAGGTTAATCGATTTACACCTTGGGTTAACTTATTGAAGTTTTAGTAGGGAACCCTAATGTTTTTTTAATATATAATATAGCCTATGTCACTTAGTGATATAGTAACATTCTGTTGGTGAAAGAATTTTTAAAATAGGTCCGGTAGTTTTTGTGTTTATTCATTACAAACAAAAATCATCATCATCATCATCATCATTTCAGCCGAAAGACGTCCACTGTTGGACATAGGCCTTCCCCAAGAAACGCCACAACGACCGATCCTGTGCGTCTCGCATCCACCGCAATCCCGCGACTCTCGCCAGGTCGTCGGTCCACATTGTGCTCGGACACGGCGACGTTCTGCCCAAGCGAGGCACACCTTTACCGTATGCTCCACCGTGTCCTCCAGGTGGTCCACACAATGGTGACAGTGACACCCGGACGTTTTTCCGCACAAATCCGATGCAGAACGAACTTACCATGTCCGGTGAGGACCTGCGTCATGCGGAAACCTGTCGTAACCTCTGTATCTCACGAAGTTGTCAATCCATAAATTTACAACCACATCAATTATGATGTACTTAAGTCTAAAGTCAAACAATGATTCGCAAACCTTTGAAGAGGATACAGGCTGATCTACGCTTTAAAAACGGATTTGCATTCGCAAAAGTGGCGGTTTGCTATTTATAGCAAGGAACACTCTCGCGTTTATTTCGCCAGGGTCGCACATCCACGACCAAATACTCCATCTCGTCAGCTCTTCTGTCACCTATGGGGATTGAAGAGCTAAACGAGATGCGAGTGGGCCCAGTCGCAAACTAAAATAAATACAGTTTTTCGGTAACTGTACTTTTACTCGTGACCTTAAAATACTACAAAAACTATATTTTTACGGTCCCGGTCCAAAGAGACCCACGACCCGAGACACACGGGACCGTTCATTGTGGCAACACTTAGGGGAGGCCTGAGTCCAACACAAGACGTCTTTCGGTTGAATTAGAATGAATGATGATGACCCTACAGTGAGGCACGGATAGTAGTGGGACTAGACACAGATACCGGCATTGATCTTGAGCGTTGACTTCCACTTGCGCAGACGTGAAATATCGGGTCTCTTTAGTGGTATGAAGTGAGACGCGAGGGCGGGGAGTGCAATCCTTGTACAGTGATTGGCTCGCCGATGTGTACGATGCGCAAAGCGATCCCCACTTTTTCGCCGAGCGCTCAAGATTCGTGCCGGTATCTGTACCTACTAATTAAACATTAATTAACATATCATTAACGTAATTAAAGCTTTTTTTTCTTCGACTCTTCGTGATAGTTTTCAAGCCACACACAAGCAACTTTTCAATACCTATTTGGCAATATGGCAAAAAAAAGCAATAAAAAAAAATATGCGTGAAACCGATTTTCAATGTTGCAATATTAAGAAGCTTATCGGGCTCGGTTACTGGGCGGTTGGACGGTGAGTTACATAGCTCGTCGTCCGCAAGCCAACACCTACGCTGGCTGGAAATCGCCCTGCATCTCTCTCTAATCCAGATTCATATCTTTTTCATCCCAGGTGTTTTTTTTTAGGTGTGAAAATCATCTAATGTCAAAAAATCTCGCTCTTGGGCGGAGCGGGAGATAGTGTCAGACTTTTACTGACTAAAAACCCACTCCTGTTGCTTCTTTGCCTTCCTCCCTGAGACCCGGGCTTCAATACCTATTTGGCAATGTGGCAATAAAAATGCAATAAAAAAAATGCATGAAACCGATTTTCAATGTTGCAATATTATAAAATGTTTAATTGTCAGCTGTTTCAAAAGTATTGGAATGCGGTAGAGAATCGGGGGCACGGGCTAGACCCGTTTTCTATGAAATAATAATAGAATGCATCTTAGCTTCAAACTAGAACTCAATATCGATCAAACATTTTGTAGTTTCTCTAGTTTACCTCCTTTTTAGGGTTCCGTCATCATCATCATCGTTTCAGCCGAAAGACGTCCACTGCTGGACATAGGCCTCCCCCAAGTGCCGCCACAATGAACGGTACTGTGCGTCTCGCATCCATCGTACTCCTGCAACCGTTACCAGGTTATCGGTCCACCTTGTAGGAGGCCTTCCAATGCTACGTCTTCCGGTACGTGGTCGCCATTCCAGAACTTTTCGGCCCCAACGGCCATCTGTTCTGCGAGCAATGGGCCCTGCCCACTGCCACTTCAGTTTGGCGATTCTTCGTGCTATGTCGGCAACCTTGGTTCTCCTGCGGATATCTTCATTTCTGATTCGATCACGCAAGGAAACTCCGAGCATAGCCCTTTCCATAGCCGGCATTTAGCTTTCCGAGCATAGCACTATACCTATTGTCCCTAATTTAAAAGGGCAAATATTTTGACACATGACTGACAGTTACATGTCAGGATTCCCGCCAAAATGCACGTTCGGATACGTTGACAAAACAATGAACCGGTTGAATCGTGAATGTTAACCGGTGCCCTTTTTAAGACAATTTGATGTATTTGTCATTTAACAGTTAATGTTACCTAAATAATTTAGGGTAGGCCGTATTATTTCATTGTTTTACTGAGTCGCGATAACTTGGGTGTAGTTGTGTTTGTGGTTTGCATGTCAAGTACATGTAGCTACCACGGATTTATTTCTATGGTAGTTATTGAGGGCTGTAGGTATAGGCTTTTAGTACAGTTCGGTGCCCCTGAGACTTAAAGTCGTAAAAGTTTTGTTGCAAGCGTGAGCCCCTCTCAAGGTAACAGCACCCCGGAGAGATGCGACCTTTGGCGGGAGAAGTTTAAACCTCCTGATGATTTGGTCGAGCCGTCGGAGAGCCTCTCTCCTGAACACGAGTTGCCATGGCCCACCTGGAAAATTCTAAACAGACTCCGCACCCAAGTTGGGCGCAGCAAAGACAATCTCCACAGATGGGGGTTCTCGGACGGTTCCGATCTTCAGTGTTTGTGCGGAGTCTCTCCGCAGACCATGTCCCACCTTCGATCCTGCATCACGTGCCCTGTTACCTGTTCACGTAGGGACCAAATGACAGCATCAGCGGACGGCACTGCCGTGGCCGAATACGCCCAGTATTCGGCCAAGCAAGTAATTTAACTAGTTTTGCCATCGATACGCTAAGAAGAAGATAGGCTTTTTATTTTTCAGTAGGAAATCATCACATGAATTCTCTTGCTGTGGGTGGAGCTAGTGCCATAACTAACCAGTGGTACCAAGGCACAGGGCGCAGACCGTGATGGGGCGCAATTTTTTTTTTCTGTATACCCCTTAGGGAAGGCTATAGTCGTTCGATCATATCGCTTAGTCTTTCGTCTAAGTTTTCATGCGTAATAAGTCTTCCGTTGTTTCTTTTTGTTTTAAATTAGAATGCGGGTGTAACACATTCTAATGTTTTTGAAGTATTTCGCAGCTAATGTATCGATTCAGCCTTCTCAGCAAACTTCGCCGAGGTAGCTAAGACTACAATGAAATTCTCAGCTCCATTTTACCGAGATCGCGCCTGTTTCAATGATTCCACATATTGTCCAGTTGCGCAGACACTTGAGATACAAAACTACACCAATTTTACATCACAATATCCACTAGGAGTCAATTTGCGAATAATTAAAACAGACACTGAACTTCACTCGAAAAAATCCCGCCAAAAACTTCTGATGGGGCGCAATAATCAAACCAAAAACAAGTTTTCTATCATTTATTATATCAGCAGGAGGTGACCGTTTCCCATTCCTTGACGCTCCATACCATGGGCTGAACCAGGGCCGGCCGCTTAGGTGGTCACCGTCGAAAACCTAATCGAGAACACGGCGGGGCTCCGCCCAAGCGGGGCAAAATTCTTTTACCGTGTGCTCCGGACGATCCGTTCAATGGTGGCACCCGAGCGTTTCTTCCCGCCAGATCTGAAATAGGTACCACCCGCAACACTCATGTTCGGTGAGAACCTGAAACTAAGCAGGGCGCATTTTCAGTTAAATTAGTACCGGGGTAAAGCACTTGGTGGAGCGAGAGGAGACTTTTACTAAATTAAGCCCACCCATGTTCTTTCAGTTGCCCGTTGCGTTTTAGGTGACTGTTTTCCAATATAAACCACATCCCTGGTTGGCCTAGAGGACCACGTTATCAGGTACATACCTGCCTATATACTTAGGTATGTACCCAAATAAATAGGAAATAAAAATAAAATCTTGCGAAGTTATCAACGACTATAATAGACCGTGTCTAATTTAATGGTGACACTGAATCAGCGATTGATTTAATGCAATAAAACAGTGAATTTAATGAAGTTATTGTTATGTATTATTGTAGAATTATAGTTATCATATATTTTCCTATTATTTGGCAACTGACTTTGACTAATGAGTGACTAGATCTGGGAAAAAACAGAACTTTACTAAAGTTGTCAAAAAATAAAAAGCCCGTTTTGACATTTTGACTACTTAGCGGCTTGTCCGGTGTAGTGTAGCTACTACTAAAATAGCTAAAAAAGCCACTACTACACCGAGCCCCTAATTATTATTTTATCGTTTCTTTCAGTTTCGTTCCAAGTTACATTCTAGGATTTTTCTCAAATTATGTGAGTTTAGGTGCCCTAGTTTTTGAGATATAAATGTGGGTAAGGCGGGGGGATACTCTTTGGATCGGCCACCTATAAATCCTTATAACTTTTGTACCTGTAATCGACAAATTCTGATATTTGGCGACAAATTCTGTATAATTGGCGACAAAATTTTGTGTTGACCTAAATTAAAATCCGCAATGGAGGACTGGAGTTGGTGTGACATTTCGTACCAGTAGGTAGTTCCATAATTTTGTAACTAAAACCAATGAAAAATATTGGTATTATTTACTTTTTTCTTTTCGCCAGAAATTAAACCTAGATTATAAGTTAGAGGACAATACGATGAAGCAATAGCAAAAAGAACCAGGTCTTTAAACCGTAACTAAACCAAGATACCTACAGAAGAATTGCTAGTACCTACTTTTTTGTCAGGCGTTACCTGTTATTCTTATATTATAATAATAATAATAATAATTCTTTATTGACATAATTTACAATATTTAAATTATAGGATTCCCTAACGCCTGCGCTAGTAGAAACTGTGTTGCAGGTGTTAGTGTCTTTCCTACAATAAAATGACATTAATTTTACGTCAGACAGAGTGTGTTTAGAAATAAATATAATAAAAGAAAAACATTTTTTTTTTAAAATTTAAAGTATAGTTATAATTAAGACGACTTGAGGACTCGAGTTATTAACGCCTTCTACCACACCCAGCGCTATGCAACGGACGCAGAATAACTCATTAGAAAAACCGTGTAGTATATTTCACAATGAGAAACTTATATCAAACACGAAGTTTTTATTGTTTTTATTTAAGTATTTTTCTTACTCCTGATAAAAAGCAATAGCGATCTACTAAATAGTCTTTAACTTCGTTCGGTTACGTTTGGTAGACATAATTCTTTTTGCTTTTGATTTCTCATACAGTCCTTAAAGATATGGCCTAGGTTACACTATTGGCGAAATGAAAGAAAAAAATCATGTCAGCTATGTATGGCAAAAGTGTCATTCCCCTTTGGAACGTTTACGGCAACATATTTAAAATATAGTTATATGCCTATAACATGTAAATTAGAACCATTATATTATTAGTAGATTCAATTTTACGACAATCATAAAAACAGAGGAAAAACTGTTTTGTATGACATAGATAAGATTTTTTAAATTGTCTCCCAATTAATATCTCTACCTACTTATATATTTTTACAACCGTGTTTTTTTTTTTTAATTAAAAGGTTAATTGGCTATGCTTAATTATAAGTAAAACTAGTTTAAATTTAAATAACGAAGGTTAATGGCAGTTTTGGCAATCTCTTCAGCCATACTTGTACTACTTACTCATCATCATCAAAGATGATGTTGAAAGGGAATCGTTTGTCTTGGTATGGTCATGTGAAGAGGAGGGATGAAACGCATGTTACTAAAAGAGTTATGAGTTTACATGTGGATAGATGGAGAGGGAGAGGGAGACCAAAGAAAAGATGGATGGATTGTGTGAAGAGTGATATGAAAGAAAAGGAAGTTAGTGATAGCATGACGAGTGACAGGATAGAATGGAAGAAAAAAACGTGTTGCGCCGACCCCAACTAACACGGGACAAGGGCAGGAAGATGATGATGCAGCCATACTTGTACTACTTACTATCCTATATTATTTTTCAACACACTTTTTTTAACGGTTTCAAAAAATCTGAGGAGGTTATCAATTCGGTTGTATGTTTTTTTTTTGTTGTTACCTCAGGACTCCAACATCTTCCTCTCACAGCTATGGTGAATGCCGCCTTTGCAATGGCAAACTTTCTCCACTTGTATCAAAATGTACTATACTAGTTGGTACCTGTAACTTCGTCAAATATAAATAATTTAAAACTATAGCCGTTAGCCGAGAGCAGTGGTGGCCGAGTGGTAATGGCTCCGACTTACGAGATGTAGGTCGCGGGTTCAAACCCAGCCAGGCGCATTACTTTGTGTAATTTATTTCATTACCACTGCTCTCAAAACGGTGAAGGAAAACATCGTGAGGAAACCGGCATGTCCTAGAACCAAAAATGCGAAGACATGTGACATCCATCTGCACTGGGCCCGCGTGGTGGATTACGGCCCATTCCCTCTCCTAAAGAGGAGGCCTGAGTCCCAACAGTGGGAACATTATAAGGCCGACTATGCGTAGCCACTGTACAGGGCCGCGTAGCTTCATTGACGGACACGACTGACGTACGACGCTGTCGCTTCGCTTACAGAGTTTCAAATGTATTCTTATAACTAGCTTATGCCCGCGACTTCGACCGCGTAAAGTCGAAAATGGTTTTATTAGGTTTTTTGAGATACGAAAATATGAAATATTATTTATTTTCTTCGTCATGTGTAATGGACTATAACACACGACGAAGAAATTGAATTGTATGGCGAGCGATATTGTATCTAAGATAAAATATTATAGTGAACCCTTGGTGAACTCCACTGCGGGTGACGTAACCTACAACAAACTTATTATTTGGGGTTGGTACCATGGACAGGCCTTATTTGTTTTAAAAAAAATGACAATTTTTAACCGACTTCTAAAAAAGGAGGAGGTTCTCAATTCGGATGTTTGTATTTTTTTTTTTAATGTTTGTTCGTTGCTTGCCAACCGATTTGAAAAATTCTTTCTTTGTTGGAAAGGATATACTTTCCAAATGGTCCCATAGTCACCAAGTTGGGATCTGATGATGGAATCTTGGCGAAATCGAGGGAACTCCTCAAATTATTATAGGCAACTATATTATGATTTTGGTATTTTCATCGAGAACTTAAGTATTTACAGTCAAAAAGTAACATTTGATGTAGTGGAACTGATGAAGAAGACCCGAAATAGTCAACGGAACTTCTTACTCGCATAGATATCACAATGAAGATAGTTATGCGATTATGACAATACAAATAAATGAATGGTTCTGAATAATTACGTTGAAAATGGTCTCATCGAAGTGATCTCATGATGATGATGGAGCCGGAAGGTAGGCACTGGAACTCCGTAATTAATCAATGTAACCTAGCCGTGTTTGGGCTTATTAGAATTGTAATGAGATGCACTTTGGCTATAAGGTACTATCAAACTGGTCTGATGATGGAGCCGGAAGGTGGAAGGCAGACACAGGAACTTCATAATAACACAATGTAACCTAGTAGTGTTTGGGTTAATTAGAATTATCATGAGAAATAGGCACTCTGTTTATAAGTGTATCCCAACTAAAAAGTGTGAAATAAAAAACTTTTTTACAAAAAAAGAATAACCGACTTCACTAAGAAAAAAATCGGTGTTAAATAAGATACAAATAATACCGAGTAACACCGACTTCCGAAATTAAAGTTATTTTGATCCTTTTGGTATTTTTTTCTTAGTGAATTCGGTTATTCTTTTTTTGTAAAAAGTTTTTTTATAACAAGAAAAAACAACCATCATAATATTATGTTAATTGACTGGTTAGTTTAAAAGATGCAATCAAAAGTTAGTCTGCCGGTTAAAATCAAAGTTCAAGTAAGGTCACGACTTTATAAACCGGTAACTACACACTTACAGAAAGTCATCTCTAATTATATGATCGCCAATATCATTGTAACATTCACTTTTTGGTGTTTATTTAATCAAAAATTCAGGAATTTTAAGGCCATTTTAATATGTATTCGAATATTGTTGAATTAAAGCTTAAGATAAGATAGAAAAATTATTCGTTGCAACACAAAACATACATCAAAGTACAACTAAATTGTATAGAACTAAGCACTTGGTGTCGCTGGACATGGGCCACATGCCACCGCACGAGAAGCTAGAAGCGGCCACAAGCTAGTTGTGGCCGGTGGCTGCTACTTTTTTTTAACCCATACGTGCAGTATCATAATGGACTCTGACAAAGAAGGTTTAAATGCGCGAGTGGCGTGTGACGGTGTTTTGTATCGGCGTTTAGTGGCCAGTGCGGGCCACAAGAAGCGTTTTTGGTATTTATTTAATCAATAATTCAGGAATTTAAAGGCCATTTTAATATGTATTCGAATATTGTTGAATTAAATCTATTTTTAAACATGCAACAGTTTAAGATAGATAGAAAAATTAATCATTGCAATACAAAACATAAATCAAAGTACAACTAATTTGATATAGAAACAAGCACTTAACTGTCGCCGGACTTGGGCCACATGCCACCGCACGAGAAGCTAGAAGCGGCCACAAGATAGTTGTTGCCCGTGGCTGCTACTTTTTTTAACCCTTACGCGTAGTATCATTATGGGCTCTGACAAAGAAAGTTTAAATGCGCGAGTGGTGTGTGACGGCGTTTTGTATCGGCGTTTAGTGGCCACAAGAAGCGAGCAGCGGCGATTTGAAGCATGTGACGGCCACTGGCGTCAACCGTGTGCGGCCAATTCATATAAGATGTAAGAAACCTACAGGAAATATGCCGGTGGCGGCGTTTTATGGTTGTGGTCGGTGGCTCGTGTGCGGCGACCCTAACATAATAAAAACAAACAAAAAGTAGATAAAATGGTTAAGGTAGTAGGAAACTTAATGCGTCTTAATTACTTCCTTTCATTATTGACATAATATTATTATATGTATATTAGTATGTATTTATATTATAATTATATATTAGACTTAGGGGCCATTCAAATATTACGTAAGCACTACAGGGGGGTGGGGGGGCTTGCTTTGCTTATTTTTGATGACATGGGGGATGGGGGGGTCTAGATGATGGATACGTCAGCAGTACAATTTTTTTTAGTTTTTTAAGGAAACAATGTCGATGTTTCAAAATCACTACAAGGGGATGGGGGGGGCTTGCTTTGCTTATTTTTGATGACATGGGGGATGGGAAGGTCTAGATGATGGATACGTCAGCAGTACAATTTTTTTTAGTTTTTTAAGGAAACAATGTCGATGTTTCAAAATCACAAGAAAGTGAGCAGATACGCATCATTTAGCAGCATACATCTAATGTCATTGAAGACTTAGTATCATGGATTAGTGTGTCATAGACTGAAAAACTGTTAACTTAAATTAATAATGTGAAAATTTAAAATTAATTCTGTTTTTTTTCCTTTATTTCAAGTATTTTTTTCTAGACTTCCAACTGCTGCTCATAAATTAATAACCTAACTAACACATTGACAAATGCACGTACCAATGTTTACGTAAGCATGGGGGGGGGGGGTGAGAGTATTGCTTACTTTTACTGACGAGGGGGAGGGGGGGAGTTAATATTTGCAATAAATCTGCTTACGTAATACTTGAACGGCCCCTTAAGTATAATATAATTATATTTTAGATTTACTTATTGTAAGGATTATATTGTGCACTGGTGCCTACCCTCGAATGTGTTCTCACTCTGTAACTCAAAGGTTTGCTGGGAGAAAACTCATTGTTGAGTTAAGCTCGCCTTTGTACATAAACTGTATTATCTCCGTGTACTGTGTAAGTTTTTGTGTACAATGAAGAATTAAGAAGATAATGACAATGACAAAAAATAAGAAAAAGAATCAAATAAAAATGTTAAGTGTAAATCTAGTTGCCTCCGGACCACCGGTCCGGTTCGGTCCTCCGGTAACCGTCCGGACCGAGCCCAAGTTGTCGACGGCGCGTATTGTTCCACGCGCGCCTCAAGGAGATGTCAGCAACTGTAGGGGCCCAGCTGGGTCGAAGCTCACTGGGGCCAAGGGTCTGATTCTTAAAGGAAGACTCGGCCCTGGTACGAAAGGCAACGAAGGAACAGGAGTGGGTTTTTAGTCAGTAAAAGTCTGACACTATCTCCCGCCCCGCCCAAGAGCGGGGGATGTCATAAGACGATTTTCCCACCGGAAAAAAAAGTATAAATCTAATTATGAATGTTATGATAGATACTATGATGTCGACGGATAACAGACGAATTACTTTAATTAATTTATTTCATCGCGACTACTCTGAAATTCAAAATTCAAATTCAAAATGTTTTTCTTTCACATATGCCTACATGGGCACTTATAAAACGTTAGAAGCTAGTGCACGGTTCCAATGGGTTATTTCCTATAGAGAAGAACCGGTAAGAAACTACATGGATACTCAATGAATTGCGAAGTCACTGAGTGATATGAGCTATATAGAGCCTTTTCAGGTTTTTATTGCAGGAATGGGTTTTAAAAAGGGTTTGATATACATTTATGTATATTCTCTACTTTTGCACGGAAGCAGCCGCCGGCAGAAACTATTCATTTATCATTTACCAAACTATGTGTTTTGCTAGTTTTAACTAACTATGTGTTTTGTTAGTTTGAGCAGTGGTGACCGAGTGGTAACGGCCCCGACTTACAAGTTGTAGGTCGCGGGTTCAAACCCAGCCAGGCGCATTACTTTGTGTAATTTATTTCATCACTACTGCTCTCAAAACGGTGAAGGAAAACATCTTGAGGAAACCGGTATGTCCTAGAACCAAAAATTCGAAGACATGTGACATCCACCAACCCGCACTGGGCCCGCGTGGTGGATTACGGCCCATTCCCTCTCCTAGAGAGGAGGCCTGAGTCCCAGCAGTGGGAACATTATAAGGCCGACTATGCTATGCTATGTGTTTTGCTGACTGTACCAAGTAAGGTTATGTTTCCTATTTAAATTACCTATCATCATAAATATTATGATTTATATATCACATTAACACATATCCTCCATAAATCGTTGGAAATTATGCAGCTCTGGTATTTAATGCTTCTTTAAATCAGATGAATTTCAACAAACACATTACTGGTATCCTCTGGTAACGTCAGTTTTGTTTGCACATCTATCGGACTGACCCTCACTAAATCATCGGTCCACCGTGAGGGAGGCCATCCAAAACTATGTCTTCTGATACGCGATCGCCACTCTGGAGCCTTTCGGCCCCATCGACCATTGTCTGTTCTGCGAGCAATGTGCCCTGGGGCAGTGGCGGTTTAACTACGTAGCAAGAGTAGCAAATGCTACGGGCCCCGTGCTTTAGGGGATCCCGCACTTGAACGCAAAAAAAAAACGCATCTTTAATAGGTAATATTCCTGGGGGCTTAGACAAAGTAACAATTTAAAAACGATAACGAAGTTAGATAAGACTAAAATGTATGGGATTGACATAAGCCGCGTTAAGTCACGTGGTCAATCGACGTCGTTATCGCAATTTGGTAGATAATGTCATATTTACAAAAAAAAAAATGAAAAAAATTAAATTTAATTAAATTTTTATTACAAAAATGAAAAAATTTGAAAAGAGTCTCCATGATCTGTTAGTAGACAAGTGCTACTACTCTAGAAAAAACTTCTGATTGGACAAATCACTGCTCCAATATAGCCCCCCTCAGTCATGATTCAGCCTACTGATGTGGCCTACCTTAATTAGTTTCGTTTGGTTTTATCTTTTTATTTTTATGTGGAATATAAATAATTTTTAAAAATAATGTACCTATATTCCTATATGACTACTGTATGCCCCAAGGGCAGGACGTGCCGCCGGGATTTCGATCCCGATTTCCGGCCACCGTAGACGCGGGCTTGCGGACGGCGAATGGGAGGCTCGCCGTCCGACCGTCCGGTAACCGTCCGGACTGAGCCCAAGTCGACGACGGCGCGTGCTGTTCCACGCGCGCCTCATGGAGATGTCAGCAACTGTATTATATATACCCAGCAGGGTTGAAGCCTATTGGGGCCACGGGTAGTGTGAAAGCGAAGCCCGGGGCCCCGGGATGAAGGCAAAGAAGGAACAGGAGTGGGATTTTAGTCAGTAAAAGTCTGACCCTATCTCCCGCTTCGCCCAAGGGCGGGATTTGTCATTTTAAAAACAAAAAAAAAAAAAAACGGGCCAGGACTTAGCTGATCTATTTAATATTTAAGACCTGTATTATGTACAAACCTATGATCCACAATAAAGAAATTGAATTTGAATTTAAAAAGCTAGTCAAAGTATATACATACAACAATTCAAATACAGCTGATTTATTTGGATGTTATGGTTAATTCTATACAATAGAAGATGAATTCCTCCATTATTGTACTTTTCACGTAACCAATCTTTAAATTCACGAGGTTATTGGTGTCACACAAAATAATTTATTTTATCTATCTTAATAAAAAAGGTCTGCACGGGGGCCCCTTAGTCAAATTTGCTGCAGGCCCCAAGTTGGCTTTATCCGCCACTGTCTTGGTATAAAAAATAGTGTCCCACCGGTATTGGGAATAGGGTTATTATTATTATTGTTCCTTTTCGATGGGACCGATTTTATGTTGAGAAGAAGAAAGTCCCAAATACGTTACTTAAACCTTTTCAAAAGTCACGTCTGTGACTGCATTATGTGATTCTGTCGCAACCGGTTGTTGTCGAGCTTCTCACGGTTCACAATAAGTGGGTTACGAAGCTGGTTCTTTTAAGGCAGAGTTTCTCAAACTTTTCGCAACCAAAAACTGCGATAATATTTGAAGAAGTTACCGTGGCCGTAGATCATAACGGGCAAATGAAGGAACAGTCCGTAAAAGTCTGACTCGTGCACACGCTTCACCCTAGACCGGGAGAAGTCATTTGATGATTTCAAACCTCAGAAAGAAGAAGGAACAAAGAAGGAACATAGATGACCTCCTTAGAGCGGGAGAAGGAATTGGATTATTTCCCAACTTAAAAAAAAAACACCTAAAACTGGGCAAGTGCGAGTCGGACTCGCGCACTGAGGGTTCTGTACAAACTTGAAAGGTAAATGGCGGTTTACGATTTATGACTTAATAGAAAAAAAAAACTACTTACTTCCACCGATAATCGGTTTGAACGATATCTAGCTAGTACTCATAGTACAAGCTCTGCCTAGTTTGTTTCTAGACGGTATTGCGTAAAAGTAAAAAAAAAAGTGATGAACCCCAAAGGGTTCGCGTATCGCACTTTGAGAAACTCCTTTTTATTTAGACCCCGATCGTATTTAGTGATAGTGTGTCAATTCGAAGTAAAAATGTTTCTAAAGTTTTATATTGAGTAATAAACAAGCTTTTGAATGGGTGTCGTCCATAGACGTATGCAATGTCAAGGGATTTGCTGTTGCGTTGACTATGAAGGTCTAAGTTGAAATGTGTCATATTTAAAGAGTATAGTAAATACATAATGAACCAAGCTGGCCTCATATACGTACATCCGGAATGGCTCTCTGGATTTATAATGTAAAATTTTTAATCAAAATTCCGCCATCTTGTTTCACACATATCTTAAAAATTCAGATTTATCAGTAGTCACATGCAAAAGTCTCTAATCGTATTGCTTTTGGCAGTGTCGACTGAAATAATTCATAATCTGATTCCAGGGCCGTTTTTGCTGTTCAGCAAAAACATTTGTCACATTGTCCACTAAGCTGAAGTCTGTCCGTACAATAAAGAGGGTTCTTGTGAGCGTGAAATCATTTTGTTTTAGGTTTTATATGAGTTTTGGCCGGAAATTCCAATTTATTTTCAAAATTAAGTATACTGGCACAGTCGTAACGGGCTCGACTTACGGGTGTACGTCATGGGTTCAATACCAGCCAGGCGCATTACGAACTAAGAACGTGCAGTATTATTAACTATTTTGATGGGGTTGTTACATTAGGTGAAAACAAATTGAATAAAACATTTGTTAAATAGTTTTATTATTCAGTGAAGAAGAGTGATGAAGAGCAGTGGTGGCCGAGTGGTAACGGCTCCGACTTACAAGTTGTAGGTCGCGGGTTCAAACCCAGCCAGGCGCATTACTTTGTGTAATTTATTTCATCACCACTGCTCTCAAAACGGTGAAGGAAAACATCGTGAGGAAACCGGCATGTCCTAGAACCAAAAATTCGAAGACATGTGACATTCACCAACTGGGCCCGCGTGGTGGATTACGGCCCATTCCCTCTCCTAGAGAGGAGGCCTGAGTCCCAACAGTGGGAACATTGAAAGGCTGATTATACTATGCTATGTTTATTATTCAGTATGATATTTTACAAATTACTTACTCTAATAATTTTATTGTTATAATTTTTGTTTTTGAAGTGAAAACTTCTTTAGCGGCGTTGAGCACTTTTTCTGTAATGGGAATAAAATCTTAAACTCGCGTCAGGACACGTGACCTGATCGAAAAAGCGTAAGACGGCCATCAGTCAAATTTTCTCATTCGATTTTGAACTTAACCTTCAACATTTTATGGTTTAAAATCATTTAAAGAAATTTTTAAATGTTTCCAATCAACTTTGAACCTAATGCTTTAGGGATAAAGCTGACAAATCTATTAAATAAATTGCCACCCGCCGCGCGCCGGCGCAGCGCCGCGAAACCTAGTCCTCTGGCTATCTTTATCGTCCTTAAGATTGTGATAGAACCGTGGTCTTTGGGGGATTCGCACCGTGCTAACTACGAAGGCAATTTACGTGCTATTTACAAACGCTACGTACCTGTAGGTATGTTAGTGTAGCTAAAATTCCGTATTTCCTTGCAATTTTATTGATTGACGCATAATGACAAGAGATTCTAAAATCAATAAGACAGTGTTGTCTTTGAGTTTGCAGCTTTCTTAGTATCTAGTAGCTATTAAAAGTACTTGTGAAGGCTTTTAAGATGCAAGCACAATCATGATAATAAAATAAAAAAGGAAATCGTTCAATCGCAATATGTACCTTTCGAGTATTAAATTGCTAAACATTTTCACTAAGGCGTTTGTTGTTTGGTAAAATAAAGTTCAGTTTATTTAAATCTGCTTTAAAAATAATTTGATTACAAGTATTTACAAGTAAGTTAAAAAGCACGAGTGTTATTGGTATAGGAAACCGATAAATTCTCAGCTAATTCTGTAGTAAGATCGAATGTGACGTTCCTGCTTACGTGCTTACTAAGCGCCTGTGAAAAGATGTATCGCACACATTTTTATGTGCGACAGATTACTTCCACACTTTTAATTACAAATTCTTTAGGCAGGATTCAATGATAACATAACATCCTGTAATCCCCGAAGGCTCAGGCAGGGGTGCACCGAATAGTACACCCACATTTCGCAAGTTATGTTTTAAGTCTTTTTATTCATTTATTTACTTCATTTATTTTTGTAATCACTGGGATTACAAAAATAAATTGACATTTTTACTTGAATCTGCAAGAAGTTAAGACTTTAGTTTTTAAATGAATGAATTAAACTTGCGGTATCACAACAATCCGCAGTCTAAACTTATGTGTGTAATATCGAAATTGTCATGTTTGTGTACGATAGCGCAATAAATGAATATTGTATTCTACCACATAAATGATAGTACTTTTATACTTTTATACTGATAAAGCAATTGGTGCAAAATTATTCCCTAACCATTCCAAAATATCAAACATGCTCAACGTTAATAATCAAGTTTTCACTTCTGCCGGCACTCCCGGAGTGCAACCCGTCTTTTTTTTAATAATTTATTCTTTTAATAATGTGGTAAATTCTGAATCTTTAATACGTTTAAGTTTTTCGTTGCCAAATTGACAATATTTATGACAAGATCGAAAAAAGGCTGATTATGCTTAGTTTCTGTTTCCGTTTTAATTCTTTTCTAAAAAAAACATTTCCTCTTTTAGGAATGACTTCTGTGTTGTGAGTGCGATCACAAACAGGTAAACACATACACAAGACACCCAGACCCAGAACAACTATTTTCAATTCAATTCATTTATTAGAACAGTATAAAAATCATGCAAAAATGATAAAACAATGTCAGCAATACTAAAGTTGTCAAAATTAAATTAATTAAAAATATTACAAAATGTCAAAATATATATAAAAAATTAATACAATGTCAGGGAACAAAAAATTAAAATGATCAAAATTTACTCAATTATAATTATCACAACTATCTTTAGGGCACACAAATATATATTCCGTGCGGGAATCGAACCCGCGACACGCAGTGCAGCAACCACTGTGCCAGCTGTGCCGTTACACCCACCCATGTACCCATTGAATAACATCATTTTGATTTTGACAAATCGATGACATATTTGACATAACTTGGCATGTCAAACAAGCCATTCACTTTTAAGAGGGCCCTTCCCGAGTCATCTATCGTTAGATTCAATGTACCCAAAGTCACCAATTACTTTGGTGACAGAACACTAAAAAAGAGAATACCATACCTATTGAACAGTCTGCCGGCAGACATAAGGAGTGAAGCAAACACAAATAGATTTAGACGCAATTTAAAATTATATTATTTAGAAATGTTTTAAGTACATTTAAGTATGTCTAGAGACTCACCGACCCCACAGCCAAACCATTGCAACGGTTTTGTGGGGCTTATCTTATAAATTACTTACCTTTTTGGAATAAAGATAAATAAATAATAAAATAACTTGAGTATAGTTTAAAAGCTTTTTGTTTTATCCAATTCAATCCAACGCAATGTTTGATAAAGAGACATACAACATGGATAGTATGCCGAATATCAGGGTTTTTTTTTAAGAGGGCTCTTCCTGATCCGTCTATCATCAACGTTAGCATGGTTTAAAAAACTTTTAACAAAAATAAAATAACTGAATTCACTAAAAAGAAAATACAAAAAGGATCAAAATAACTTTAATTTCGGAAGTCGGTGTTTCTCGGTAGTGTTTGTTTTTTATTTAACACCGACTTTTTTCAGAGACAGACAGCAGATTTTCAGAGGTCTTTTATGAATTAGTTTAACACAAAATGGTTTTAATTTCAATAGAAACCTAGATAATATCTAAAAAATATATATGTTTCCAAAATATCTGAATAAAAATGTGTAACGAATTCATAATCATAAGTCCTAGCGGTTGTATGATTTTCCATAATACAAGTAACTTTTTGACTGGCCTGTTGGTCTAGTGGTTAGTAGCCCTGACTGCTATGCCGGAGGTCGTGGGTTCTATTCCCACCCAGGACAAATGTTTGTGTGATGAGCACGATCATTTGTTCTGTGTCTGGGTGTAATTTATCTATAATATGTATGTATTTAGAAATATATAAGTATGTTTATCAGTTGTCTAGTACTCATAACACAAGCTCTGCTTAGCTTGAGACTAGACGGCGTTGTGTGATAGTTGTGGAATATTCATCATCATCATCTTTCTGCCCTTATCCCGTGTTATTTGGGGTCGGCGCAACACGTTTTTTTCTTCCACTCTGCCCTGTTACTCGTCATGCTATCACTAACTTCCTTTTCTTTCATATCACTCTTCACACAATCCATCCATCTTTTCTTTGGTGTCCCTCTCCCTCTCCATCCATCAGTTGTGGAATATTATAAAAGGAAAAAGAACTCCGGTTGGACGCTCTTAAGCATCAAAATAGCGGATTTAAGCAGCTGTTTCGCAACTATTGTATAACTTGTAAGTATATTTTTAGTTGCAATATAGGCTCATAATACATGCTAATTGTATTTATAAATAGGATCTGCCTACACGGTAATGAACGTTTGTATAAAAGGTGGTAATGAATAAAAACGTTTTGAGAAATAATTTAAGCGTTTTTAGAAGGTTGTGTTGAAATCGGTGATGGTACTGTGATATCGAAAAGAGATCGCATGAGTTAGGTTAACGAACTAGCAAGTAAAATATACTTTTAAGGATTTTGTTGTTCTAGAATAGGTTTGAAAATTGAGTAGAACAAAGAAATTTATTTATTTATTTAAAACTTTATGCACTAATGAAACATTGTACCACCACCAAGATTTTCTAACGAAAATCGCGTTGTATACTTAGCACAAACTTGGTCACTCACAGTGGGGGTCATCAGAAGGCTTAAAGTCACCCAAAGGGCAATGGAAAGGGCTATGAATCAAAAATGAAGATATCCGCAGGAGAACCAAAGTTACCGACATAGCCAGGCAGTGGGCAGGGCATATTGCTCGCAGAACAAATGGTTGATGGGGCCGAAAGGTTCTGGAGTGGCGGCCACGTACTGGAAGATGCAGTGTTGGTAGGCCTCCCAAAATATGGACCGATGACCTGATCGGGGTCATGGGAATGCCATGGAAGCGAGATGCACAGGACCGTTCTTTATACTTGGGGAGGCATATGTCCAATAGTGGAAGTCTTTCAGCTGAAATGATGACCTAGTACATCTTCATCTTTCAGCCCTTGCTCCATGTTACTTAGGGTCGGCGCAACACGTTTGTTTCTTCCATTCTGGCCCGTCACCTATCACGCTATCACTAACTCCCAAAGACATTCAATATATACTACCAATGCTAACTCCTTTTTCTTTCCTCTCGTAAAATCCATTCACCTATTCTCTGGCCTCCCTCTCCCTCTCTATCCAGCCACATGAATACTCTTTTAGTAACATGCGTTTCAACCCTCCTCTTCATATGACCGTACCAAGACAAACGAATACCTATATATAATACCTGTACCTAAATCTTCTACACATGTATATAAAATTGACGTGAAAATTAAAGTCTTTGCTAAATCATTTGGCAATTTTTTTTTTGTTTTATTTTTCTGGAGGCCTACTGTACACACGGGCCCCCTTGATCGAATTTGCTACAGGCCCCGCGTTGGCTTAATCCGGCACTGAATTTTGACGCTTCATTCAGAAAAAAATGTGTTTAGAATACCAAAATAAACACAGGATTTTGTTAAATCCAATCTACAAAGCCTCGAGTAAAGGCGTAGAGCTAGCCTTTCGGTATTTTAAAGCATGCATTTTGGAGAGTGTGCGCAGGAATTGCTTGACTTGATTCTGCCCATAACCCTTCTACCATCGGGCCACCCAACGTACGGCGAGTATCCACCCCGTACGTTATTAAAACTTCTACGGTCCAGACTAAGCGTTTCGCTTCATCGTTTATACCACGTATATCGAAGGACTGGAACAATTTGCCTGCTGCGTTCTTCCCGTCCAATTGTAATTTAGTTGCCTTCAAGGCTAGAGTGAATATGCTCTTAATAAACTAGTGCGCGTCACCATCAACGATTGCATCACTGCTTACCATCAGCTGGGATCGCAATCAAGCACTGGTTTATACAAATTAAAAAAAAAAACAACCCTTCTTGGAGTCGGGTAAAAAAGGCAAATTAAATACGCATTTCCTCTCTTATTGTTCTAGATTTTGGCAGCAGCCTCCTTCTCATGGTGTCAAAAAGATGACGAGATCGTCCGTCAAGACTTCGATGGTCCTCATGATGATGGATCGTACAGATGGGCCTTACAAACATGTAAGTCATTTTGACTATTATTTTTTAAAATATTCAATCAGATCAAAACCATAGGCCTCATCAGAAGGCTGAAAGGCACCCAAAGGGCAGTGGAAAGGGTTATGCTCAGAGTTTCCTTGCGTGATCGAATCAGAAATTTATTTATTTACTTAAACTTCATGTACAGTAGTGGTACATAGGCGGACTTAATGCCACAAGGCATTCTCTACCAGTCAACCTTTGGGTTAAAAAGACAACACAGTGGTAGGTGTGCACAATAAATAAATAACAGATATTTTTGAAATAGAATGTAGTATCATTAAATTAAGTGGCTTATAATAATAAAATACGTATATATGCTAATATAATAAACTGATAAATACTATGATACTTATGAAATCATTCTAATTAAGAGAACTTAAAATATAGCAATTATGACGAAGACCGAACTAAGATTGAAAGAACTTCAAGTAGTAGTTCCGAATTTTACGCTTGAAGGAAAATTTACTTTCAGCTTTTTTGATGTCAAGGGGAAGCACATTCCAGAATTTTATGGTAGAGACTGTGTGTGAATTAGCTATAAACCCAGTACGGTGAGAAGGAATATGAAGAAGAATGTTTTTGGATGCTCGAAGGTTGAGAAATGAAGATATTCGCAGGAGAACCAAGGTTGCCGACATAGCACGAAGAATCGTCAAACTTAAGTGGCAATGGGCAGGGCACATTGCTCGCAGAACAGATAGCCGTTGGGGCGGAAAGGTTCTGGATTGGCGACCGCTTACCGGAAGACGCAGTGTTGTAAGGTCGCCTACAAGGTGGACCGATAACCTGGTGAAGGTTGCGGGAATCCAATCGCGTGAGGCACAGGATAGTTCTTTGTGGCAACATTTGGGGGAGGCCTATGTCCAGCAGTGGACGTCTATCGGCTGAAATGATGATGATGATGATGATTATGAAAACCATGCAATTGTTTACTAACATTATGGATCTTTTATTGTCTGTGAAATAAATAAATAATAATAATTATTATTAAAACCACTTTTTTGCTTTCACTGCCATCCTTATGCCTACGGAATAGAAGTCAAAATCGGTTGAACGGACAGTAAAAAAGGTTTGTTTGAATGTCGAAACACGTATTCTATATTTTACAGCATAAGCATAATCAGCCTTTTAATGTTCCCACTGCTGGGACTCAGGCCTCCTCTCTAGGAGAGGGAATGGGCCGTAATCCACCACGTGGGCCCAGTGCGGGTTGATGGATTTCACATGTCTTCGAATTTTTGGTTCTAGGACATGCCGGTTTCCTCACGATGTTTTCCTTCACCGTTTTGAGAGCAGTGGTGATGAAATAAATTACACAAAGTAATGCGCCTGGCTGGGTTTGAACCCGCGACCTACAACTCGTAATTAGGAGCCGTTACCACTCGACCACCACTGCTCTGTATTTTACAGAGAATAACAATATTCGGCAAGATTGTTTTTAAGGTGGGAAATCATCTAATGACTCTAGGTCGGTGCGAAAGGGCGTGTCAGACTTATACTGACTAAAACCACAGCCGTGCTCCTTCAGTTGCCCCTTGCGTTTTAGACCTACGGATATCATTTTCATGCTTTACTACATGACCCTAGCAAGCATCGGCCCTACTGAGCCCCTACGGTTTGCTAACATGTCTTTGAGGAGCGTGTGGAACACCACGCCTCGTCGACTCGAGAACGGATAATTACAGGACGAGCGGACGGAGAGCTACCTAATGCTCGTCTTCCGCAAGCCTTGCCTACTGTGACCGGAGATGACTCTGCGATTCCCGACGCTCGAAGCGTCTTCTGTCCCGGCGGCAATATTTATTTTCGTTGACCTGTATCGTTTCTGATCCACAGCGGGCGGAATTTTCCACGAGCAGAAAGGCAGTTTGGAGCCAACCAGGACTGGTGAACCAGGTCTGTTTGTGCAGGGACAGTACCAGTACACAGCTCCTGATGGGCAGGTAAACTTTCCATCATTTTTCTACCTTTATCCCAAATTACTTGGGGTCGGGGTAACACGTTTTTTGGATTCCGTACCTCAAAAGGAAAAAACGGAACCCTTATAGGATCACTTTGTTGTCCGTCCGTCTGTCTGTCTGTGTCAAGACCTTTTAACTCGGGAAGGGTGGAGGTCCCCGATTTGAAATTGAAACCATATACTCAGGTCTGCAGTCCCTTGAAGCCGTGAAAAAATCAAACTTCTGAGTTAACGAAAACAAAGATACGACCGTTTATGTCGCAAAAAACATGTATTTCGATACTCTCTCTTGAATCCTGAAATTTGACATGAAGAAAGGTCACATTCCCCGCAAGCGTTTTCCTACATAATAATACATTTAAGTTCGGCATCGACACGACTACATGCACACCGTTAAAGTTGAAATAGCGACACTACGTAGGTAATAATAATAATATTTTTATAATAATAATACGACGTCATGCAATGGGTGCGCCTGCTTAACGCAGCGTTGGCCCTTATTTCTTAGTTTTTACATACAGACAAGTCTTACCTTAATAAGTACCTATATAACTGTCAGGACCGCAGCCCTGGAATGCAAGAGGCAAGGGAAGGAACATGGGTTGGTTTCAGTCAGTAAAAGTCTCACATTCCCTCTCGCTCCAGCCAGCAACAGTTGCCAGTATGACCAAATTTTTCTAATCCATATTTTTATCCTTTATTCCAGGTGGTAAATGTACTCTACACAGCTGGTGAGAATGGCTTCGAGGCGCGCGGTGATCACATACCCACTCCGCCCCCAATCCCACCTGCGATCCAGCGCGCTCTAGACTACCTCGCTACTAAGGCGCCCTCTACCGACTACTAACTTAAATTACTCAGTAAAACTCAAAAATATACAGGGTATAACAAAAATAACGCAATTGGGTACCTACTGAACTCATTTTTAGGGTTTCGTACCTCAAAAGGAAAAAACGGAACCCTTTATTCTTTATTGTACACACAATTTTATATAATCAATAAAAATAAGGCAGTTGATGTACATAGGTGAGCTTAACCCACAACTGGGTTTCAACCCTTATAGGATCACTTTGTTGTCCGTCCGTCTGTCTGACTGTCAAGACCCTTTATCTCGGGAACGCGAGGAGGTATTGAGTTGAAATTAAAACCATAGAGTCTAGTTTGCGGTCCCTTGATGCTGTAAAAAAATCAAACTTCTAAGTTAACAAAAAAATATATATACGGTCGTTTATGTCGCAAAAAACGTATATTTCGACACTCAGGAAATCAAAATTCATAGGGTAGTTCCCGTTGACCCAGAATCCTGATATTTGGTATGAAGCAAGGTCTTATAGTACAGATATAGGGATAAATCTGCAAACAGTAAATTTGTTGCTACATCACCAAAAAAAAAAAACTTTTTGCGATTCGGAAAAATCTTCGAAACTCCATTCAGGAAATGAACTGTTTATATAAGTAGTTTGTACGGAACCATCAGCGCGCGAGTTCGACTCCCACTTGCCCAGTTTTCTTTTAATATTTTTATCAAAAACTAATTTTATCTAAAATCAAGTGCGAGTCAAACTTGCACACAAAGGGTTCCGTACTATAATATTAAAATCGAACCCCGTTTAACTTTTAACTTTAATAAAAAAAAAAAGATATATTATTGATAGGCTCGCGTTTGACCAGCATCTCACCTGATGGTAAGTGATAATGTAGCCGACGATGGAGCACGCTTGCCTAGAAGTAACCTATTCACTCTTGATTTAAAGAGCCCTAGGTTGTAGCTATCAGGAAACACAGACTCAAGCAGGGAATTCCACTCCTTAGCTGTACGCACGATAAATGTGTTCCCAAAACTTGTTGTAGCAACAATAAAACTACACATTCTGTAAAAATTCAACTCTCTACCTCTTACTATTTATGAGATACAGCCCGCTGACAGACAGACGGACAGGCAGACAGAGAGACAGACGGACAAAATTATGTAGGTAGAAACCTTTCAAATCATGTGGAAGGGGAAACTGTCAAGTTACATAAAAATTATGCACGAACTGAAATGTGACGTCATCGGTTATTTGTGTAGAAAAGAGATAGCGAGTTTCCCCCACGCACACTTTTCTGCATATTTGAAATATTAATTGCTGCTTCATTTTATAACCATTTTTTTATCAACATTCATATTATTTTTATTGTTATTTTTTGTTTAGTACAAAATAATGTACAAAAAAAAATTGCCAATAGATTTTTAAGAAACGCTTTTACACGCTATTTTTTTTTTATTTAAACTATATGAGGCCAATGTATCCTAGCTGACTACCCTGAGAAGAAACACCGAAACAAACTCAAGGGTCAAAGTCTCTTTTAAAGTCCATGCAGCAAACATGTAATGGTCAAATCATATGAGAACCATGGAATTTAGTGTCTGAGATGGTCTTTTGAGGTAAGAACCACACAGATTTGAGTGGACCTGTCAAGTCAGTGCAAGCATTTGTCAGTATTCATGTAGCTCAACTCAGAGCTACTAAAGGAGCTCAACGATAAAAATAGGCAAAGTACCCAATTCATGAAAAAGTTATTTTATGTTGACTGTATTTACTCTAATCATAATAATTATATCATGGCCAGTAAAAAAATATAATATAAAGTACAAAATAATATTATGTCATAGTCCTAAGTCTTATTTCTAAGCTTTTTAATTGAAATCTTTTAAACAGTGGCGTAGCTACTAAGGGGCTACTCGGGGCCCTTAAACCTGATTAGCAAACCGCTTATTGAACGAACGAAAATTCTATCTAAATAAAATAGGCTGCAACTCTACTTTTTAATAATGCAACTCAAAAAATACAAAGAAATCTCCGACAAATTTCCACTCCTATTCGTTTGTGCGGAATGCCATGAATGAATATATTTATAAAAGAGCAACTGGCTGACTGACATATCAACGCACAGCCGAATTATTGATAAAGCCTAAACAGTTTAGGGGCCCCAGCTTGTTTTTGCTCCAGGACCCTTGGTCACTTAGCTACACCACTGTTTTCAAATGTATTTTTGTAATAAAAAATAAAACCATTATAAAATATAATGTCTTTTTATTATATAATAAAAAACTTGGTAAGTATATACAATAAATTCTTACGTGATGTAGGTACTTATAGAATGTATATTAAAATCATTTTAAAAAAAACAACAATAAAATTAAAATGGCTGTTCATTCTTTGATCGCATTATTGCAAAGTCAGTCAATTCATACATATAGCTTAGACAATACACAAGTAAAATTTGGCGCGTAAACAAAATCATCCATCTTGGATTTCAATAAAAGGTTGTAAATCCTGAGCCCACCTCACAATAGTTGTGTGGTACATCGTTGGATATATATTTTTGAGGTGAATAAAGGTGACTGAAACACAGAATTGCAATAAAATATTACATATAAAGTAGCAGCCAGGCGCGCATTACTTTGTGTAATTTATTTCATCACCACTGCTCTCAAAACGGTGAAGTAAAACATCGTGAGGAAACCGGCATGTCCTAGAACCAAAAATTCGAAGACATGTGACATCTACCAACGCACACTGGGCTCGCGTGGTGGATTACGGCCCATTCCCTCTCCTAGAGAGGAGGCCTGAGTCCCAACAGTGGGAACATTATAAGGCCGACTATGAGTATGTATTACATATAAATATATAGCAATGCTTGCTGAGAAGAAACACCGAATCAAACTAGGGGTCAAAGATTCTTTTGAAAAGCAAACATGTAATGGTCAAATCATATGAGAACCATGCAGATTAGTGTCTCAGATGGTCTTTTGAGACCGTTGGAACTGTTTTTTTTTTATTGACTTTTAATTTGAGCAATAGCCCCATAGAACTCAGAATAAGTCCATTTTTCCATATTTTTTTTCTAGAGTTTCGATTTTTATTAGCAAAACTAACATGTTAAAACAATAATAACTTTGAAAATTGGTGCCAGAATAACTTTTATTCAACTCAAAATTACCTATCTAATGATATAACACACGTAGGTAGCTACTGTAATGTGCAGATTTTATAGTATTCGGTAGCAAATGTATCAAGTCAACCTTCTCGGCAAACTTCGCTGAGGTAGTCAACACTACAATAACATTAGTGATGCAACGGAACTGGCTTAACGGAAGCAGAAACGGAAGCAGATGTCAAAAGTAAATGTTTGCGGATGCGGAAGTGTTAATACTATGAAGAAAAAGCACAATTTTATTTTTTTAAAACAACAGAAGGTTAACGTCATAATCACGTCACGAGGCGCGGTAATACGAATGAACCAAAAAAAATATAATAATAAAATCGTGACACATTTGTGTACGCTCCCCCGCGCATTTTCCGATGTGTCCAGTCGTCCACGCGCCCCCCATCCCCGCGCTCCTCGCTGTATTCCTTTAGTTTAGAGTTAGAGTTCTGTTATAAATTTTGCGGAAGCAGAAGCGGAAACGGAAGTGAAAAGCTCGTGAAACTTCTGCAAGAGCGGAAGCCGAAGCAGAGTTCTGTTGCAACACTAAATAACATTATTTGCTACATTTTACCGAGATCGCGCCTGTTTCAATGATTCCACGTAATTATTGCCAATTTACACAGACACTTGGGGTACAAAACTACACCAATTTCACATCACAATATCCACTAGGAATCAATTTGCGAATAATTAAAACAGACACTGAACTTCACTCGAAGAAATCCCGCCAAAAACCCTTACTTGCACTCTAGAAAAACAATATATTTTTTTGAATAGCAACCTATAAAAATATTGCATCATTACCCATACAGTCTCATTTTATTTTTGTTTCATAGATTCAGCATGCATTTTCTAACTTTATGATAATAATATATTTTTCATGTACACGTAATCTAGACTAGTTTTGACTAAGTAAAATTCGATTATTACTTGTAAATCGGAAACGTATTTAACTTTTTAATTATTTTTTTATAAATGATAATTATTTTGCAAACAAGTTATAAATAAAAATCTTTTATATAAAAAAAAAATTACGACCGACTTCAATTTAAAAAAAAAAACACTGAAAAGTGTAAAATAACTTTAATTTCGGAAGTCGGTGTTTCTATAATAGTTTTGTCTCTTCGTTATTTAACACCGACCTAGAACCTCCTCCTTTTTGAAGTCGGTTAGAAACACACGTCAATATGTTCGTCATTTTAAACTAGATGAGGCCGGCGTTTCCTAGCTGACTACCCTGAGATGAAACACCGAAACAAACTCAGGGGTCAAAGTCTCTTTTAAAGTCCATACAGTAAACATGTAATGGTCAAATCATATGAGAACTGCATGAGATTAGTGTCTGAAATGGTCTTTAGAGACCGTTGGAACTGTATTTTTTTTATTGTCTTTTAATTTGAGCAATAGCCTCATAGAACTCAGGATAAGTCGATTTTTCCAAATTTTTTTTCTAGTTTTTCAATTTTTATTAACATTTTAGCTGACCCGTGCCCACTTCGCCGTACGTGAAATATATTTGGAGTAAAAAAATATATATTTATTATTAATCAAATATAGCCTACGTCACTCAGGAATAATGTAGGTTAATACTGGTGAAATAATTTTCAAAAGGTCCAGTAGTTCCAGAGATTACTTCCTACAAACAAAATTACAAACTTTATTTAATCTTTCTATTAATAAAAGAAATATTTTATTAACTATTGTAAATAAAATTGACTTAATAACATTATTTATTTGAATAAATATTTCATTGTCACTACAATGCGTTCCAAATAAGAATAGGATCGATTGCCATATTGTGACGTCACGTCATACTGTCAAATCGCAAGGAATTTGGCAAAATTAAAGAACTCAGAGATGAGCAAAATTGAAGAACTGGATTCTGATTAAACTTTTTTCGTTAAGAGTTCGAAAATAAATAATTCTTCGATTTGACAGTATGACGTGACGTCACAACATGGCAATCAATCCTATTCTTATTTGGAACGCATTGTATATTTTTAAATTAGAAAATGCAGCCATAATCTTGAGCCTCATTGGGAATTTAATAAAAACCCTGTTTTGATATAAAATATTTAAAAAAAAAACACTAACTTTAATAATTCTGCCATCGTAAATAAAAAGGGCACAACTAACGAATTTTTTTTTTGTGAAAAAACTGTTTCCGAATAAGTCATCATCATCATCATTTCAGCCGAAAGCCGTCCACTGCTCGGCCAAGTGTCGCCACAATGAACGGTCCTGTGCGTCTCGCATCCATCGTACTCCTGCAACCGTTACCAGGTCACGGGTCCACCTTGTAGGAGGCCTTCTAACGCTACGTCTTCCGGCACGTGGTCGCCATTCCAGAACCTTTCGGCCCCAACGGTCACTCGTTCTGCGAGCAATGTGCCCTGCCCATTGCCACTTAAGTTTGGCGATTCCTCGTGCTATGTCGGTGACCTTGGTTCTCCTGCGGATATCCTCATTCCTGATTCGATCACGCAAGGAATAAGTATTTAACACAATTTCGAAAAATTACGTCAGTTGTGCCCTTTTTCATTACGACGACAGAATTATAGAACGCATTGGTAACTTCGGACATGGTAACCCGCTTTTTTTTATATGGAAAAGTCATTCAATAGAGTTAGCTGATCTGTGAGGGTTGTGTAGATCATTTTCATAATTGTAATTCCATAAATAAATACGTGTATATATCGACACCCACAACGAACAAGGTTGTAACATTAATTCAGTCATTTTTTCAAAATGAACCTTAAAGTGATAGAGCCATGTTTGAATTTTGTTTGGACTGTAATCCTAGATACTGCCTTATTCGATGCGAGTGTCGATATATACCCTATAACCACCCGCAACGGATTATTACGACGAGTGTTTTCGTGTCCTATTCGCCAGGATCGTCTGTTCGCGACTGGGTACTCCATTTCGTTTAGCTCTTCAATCCCCATAGGTGACAGAAGAGCTGACGTGATGTAGTATTTGGTCGTGGATGTGCGACCCTGGCGGAATAAACGCGAGAGTGTTTGTCGGATAAATCCGACGTAATAATAAGCCAAAAGGCCAAACGCAATGTTTGTAGAAGTCGCGGTCATGAGAGGGAGTGAGAGGTTATACACCATCCCACTCGCACCTTTTATGACCACGCCTGACATAGAATGTTAGGGTGTACTAAAAAGTCAAATTAAATTAGTTAGCAAACCGCAGATAGTAGTTAATCTATAAAAGCGAATTATCACTCAATGATTAATCACGAAATCTCAGAAACTATAACACCTACAACCTTAACATTTTGCAGGTAGGTTCCTTATAGGGTGTAGACATCCGCGAAGAAAGAAGATTTTACGAAATTCCACCCCTAAGGGGGTAAAACGGGGCTTGGAAGTTTATTTGGAGAAATCGACTTTTACGCGGGCGAAGCCGCTGGCAGAAGCTAGTATTAAGTAAAAGCAGACACTGAAATTAAAAGAACCAAAAAAAAATGATAGTAAAAGTATATTTTTTTTACCCACGACGTCTGCAGGGTTTCGCTAGCTAATTTATTTTAACTTTGTTACAGATGGTGTAAAAATATCCACAACCTATATCTCCGCAATTCCAATACCACCACCAAATATTTTGTTAAAATATTTTTAAAGCTATAATAGAGAAGTTTCAGTGTTGTACATGAAAAAGTTAATAAAATAATAATAATCCACAACTTTCACATAACGCCGTCTAGTCCCAATCTAAGCAGAGCTTGTGTTATGAGTACTAGACAACTGATATACATACTTATATATTTATATCAGTTGAATAACATTAAAATTTGTCTTAAGTGGGAATCGAACCCACGATCTTCGACACAGCCGTCAGAGCCACTAACCACTAAACCAACAGGCCAGTATTTTTTTTTATACATATGTATATATTTTAATTTAATTTCGTTAAATATTAAAGTGACGAACAACACGAAACTTCTCCACGAACACAATTTAAAAATCGCGCCATTCATTACTTCAATGAAAATATATCAGTCCATTAAAAATTGTTAATAAAAAATATAACAGAAACTTTGCTTCTCAAAGTTTAAATATAACCACATTATTTTAAAAATTTATATTACTAAATTCGTTACAAAATTCTTAAGAATAAATTTTATTATAGACTTTAACCGCCTACGTCGGATATTTCCGACAAACACTCTCGTGTTTATTCCGCCAGGGTCGCACATCCACGACCAAATACTCGCATCTCGTCAGCTCTTCTGTCACCTATGGGGATTGAAGAGCTAAACGAGAAGGAGTACCCAGTCGTAAATACATGACCCTGACGAATAGGACACGAAAGCACTCGTCGGAAAAATCCGACACAGGTGGTTAAAGAGTCAAAATATATTTTATTATAAATTTCTTTTAAATAGTAAACAAAATGGCACAGTTATTGCGAATCTTAAGATTTATATTATACAAGAGGGTAGTCAGTGAAAATTGATTTTTTTTTCAGTCAATTTACAATAAATATAATATACAGGAATTTCTGCATATTTTTTCTTTATATTTTATTTGTTTTATCACAAATTTTATGATTTCAGACTGTTACAAATATAATGGCTTTCATGAAATATAAAATCATATAAAATCAGCCTGGAGGTTTCTGGGGCTCAGGCCTCCCCCTTAGGAGAGGAAATGGGCCATAATTCAAGACGCAGGCTTAATGTGGGTTATACGTAGTTTACGTAGGTTTATACAGATAGCGGCACGAATCTTGAGCGCTCGGCAAAAGGGATCGTTTTGCGCATCGTACAATATCGGCGAGCCAATCACTGTACAAGGATTGCACTCCCCGCCTCTGAAACTCTTCATACCACTAAAGAGACCCGATATTTCACTTCTGCGTGCTTCTGAGCCAGTAGAACTGTAGAAGTCAGCGCTCAAGATCCGTGCCGGTATCTATACCCAAAACTCGTAAGTCGGAGCTGTTATCACTTGCACTGGTCAGCCACTGTTATATGAGTTGGTTGAAATAAAAGACATATTTTTATTTTTTTAAATCACACATTTTGACCGACTCCTAGAAAGGAGACCTGAATCCCGTCACTAAGAGCTGTATAAGGCTAATTATGTAATGCAAACCATTACAAATAAATAATTTCAATGGAAAAATCCCTCTTGTAAATAAAAAATAAAATCAATATACACACTAACGCCATCTATGAACGTTATCTATCGAACTTCTCGTCACTGTGTAGTGGTACCGTCGTGTCCTTATAGATGGCGTTGCTGCGCTCTTGTAGCATCTTCTGGCCTTCTTCTGAAGCCGCGTCTTGCGTCGATATTTGCTTCTCGGCTGTAAGAAGAAGAGAATTTTAATATTGTCAAGACTTTAGTTCTTCATGTTCTCTATGAAAGCTGGTGAAGGCACTATCGTAAATTTGGTTTCTCTACAAAATGGCGGCTCAAGATGGTTTTGTGTAAGGTGAAAGCTACAGATCCAAGCGTAGTCTAGTGCTCGCTAGATGGCGTTGAACTCAACATTTTTATTTTATTTTGTTTTTAGTGTACGGGAGCATTATACAATCAAGTAAATGGTATTAAAAGTATGCCATGCCCTCCCTCTCCACCCTAGAACGGGAGAAGTAGCTGGATGATTTCCCAACTCATAAAAAAAAAATGGCAAACAGACCGACGGTTTAGTAATAGCTCATGCACTCTTTGGGTACTTACGAAACCTTTTTTTACGTATATTTCCAGCACACGTGGCCAGAATTTTTCAATATACCCATTCGTAGCGAAGCAAAATCTTAAAATATGCCTTAAATATAGTACTAACCTTTCCGCTTGTCACTCCTGGACACCAAAGCGAACAATACCGCATGGATCCCTGATCCTATGACTGCGGTCACTGCTAGCACCCTGAAGGAGCCTCGTCCTCCTAGCCAGCTGTAGAGCTGCCCTCCTACTAGAGAACCTATTGCGAAACCTGGACAAATAAATATAATTGACTAAATCTAAATATACTCGTATAAAAGGAGAAACTGACTGATATATCAACGCACAGCCGAAAACATTGGGACTAGGAGCGTAAAATTTTGCACAAGGTTTCCTTTTATGACGTAAGCGTAGGCGAGCACTAAGAGTGTTTTCCAAAATTCGCTTTTTAAGGGGATGAAACGGAGGTAAAAGTTTGTATGGAAAATTCCTACTTCCACGCGGGCGAAGCTGCTGGCAGAAGCTAGTTTGTATATATAAAAGGCAAACTCGTGACTCACTCTCTCACTCATCAAAGCCAAAACCTTTGGCTCCAAATTCTGAAATTTTGTATTTTTTTTTTATGTTATATTTTTTTTTTATATGATAGTATTTGCTATATAAGCCACTTTCTGGGTGATTAAAAAAAAAAATTACCACGAAGGCTAAAGCGGGAGCTCCGCTCCGCTCCCACCTTAGCCTTCTAACCTAACCTGTTCGTGTCTGAGTACAAATGAGTAAGAATATTTAGTTGGCGTTGTAAAAAGGCGATTTAATTTATTAAAAGATATGCATTTTCCCTTTGCTTAGTTATAAAAGAGAAGTTTGATCACGTGGCCAATAAAGAAATGTATGTTGCCTTGTAATCTATATATATAAAATGAATTCCTATTTCCCTTGGTCACGTCGTCAGGCGTGAACGGCTGGACCGATTTCACAATTTTTTTCTTGTTGTGTTTGTTATTGTCAGAAGGTTCTTATGAAAGAAAAAAATATAAAAAAACATGGTAGTATGGTAGAGTAGAATAGAGTAGTCAGTTGACGGGAGCGAAGCCGCGGGCAAAAGCTAGTTACTCAATAAAATATGTCAATAAACAAAATGATCGCTAAAAATATTGTTTTGCCATTAAGAAATTCATTAACGGAAAAATATACCTTGTCATATAATTTAAAAACCTTTCTCTTCAAATAATTTATGTAAATTGCTTACCAACGCCGTCATCCATGCCCGCTACGATGCCCTGCACGGTGGCGGAGTACCCCTCGGGGGCCACGTGCGCCGCATACCCCACTATGGTGGAGTAGCACAGCGCGTACGTCGGGCCCTGCATTATGTAGACTTACCGACGCCGTCATCCATGCCCGCTACGATGCCCTGCACGGTGGCGGAGTACCCCTCGGGGGCCACGTGCGCCGCATACCCCACTATGGTGGAGTAGCACAGCGCGTACGTCGGGCCCTGCATTATGTAGACTTACCGACGCCGTCATCCATGCCCGCTACGATGCCCTGCACGGTGGCGGAGTACCCCTCGGGGGCCACGTGCGCCGCATACCCCACTATGGTGGAGTAGCACAGCGCGTACGTCGGGCCCTGCATTATGTAGACTTACCGACGCCGTCATCCATGCCCGCTACGATGCCCTGCACGGTGGCGGAGTACCCCTCGGGGGCCACGTGCGCCGCATACCCCACTATGGTGGAGTAGCACAGCGCGTACGTCGGGCCCTGCATTATGTAGACTTACCGACGCCGTCATCCATGCCCGCTACGATGCCCTGCACGGTGGCGGAGTACCCCTCGGGGGCCACGTGCGCCGCATACCCCACTATGGTGGAGTAGCACAGCGCGTACGTCGGGCCCTGCATTATGTAGACTTACCGACGCCGTCATCCATGCCCGCTACGATGCCCTGCACGGTGGCGGAGTACCCCTCGGGGGCCACGTGCGCCGCATACCCCACTATGGTGGAGTAGCACAGCGCGTACGTCGGGCCCTGCATTATGTAGACTTACCGACGCCGTCATCCATGCCCGCTACGATGCCCTGCACGGTGGCGGAGTACCCCTCGGGGGCCACGTGCGCCGCATACCCCACTATGGTGGAGTAGCACAGCGCGTACGTCGGGCCCTGCATTATGTAGACTTACCGACGCCGTCATCCATGCCCGCTACGATGCCCTGCACGGTGGCGGAGTACCCCTCGGGGGCCACGTGCGCCGCATACCCCACTATGGTGGAGTAGCACAGCGCGTACGTCGGGCCCTGCATTATGTAGACTTACCGACGCCGTCATCCATGCCCGCTACGATGCCCTGCACGGTGGCGGAGTACCCCTCGGGGGCCACGTGCGCCGCATACCCCACTATGGTGGAGTAGCACAGCGCGTACGTCGGGCCCTGCATTATGTAGACTTACCGACGCCGTCATCCATGCCCGCTACGATGCCCTGCACGGTGGCGGAGTACCCCTCGGGGGCCACGTGCGCCGCATACCCCACTATGGTGGAGTAGCACAGCGCGTACGTCGGGCCCTGCATTATGTAGACTTACCGACGCCGTCATCCATGCCCGCTACGATGCCCTGCACGGTGGCGGAGTACCCCTCGGGGGCCACGTGCGCCGCATACCCCACTATGGTGGAGTAGCACAGCGCGTACGTCGGGCCCTGCATTATGTAGACTTACCGACGCCGTCATCCATGCCCGCTACGATGCCCTGCACGGTGGCGGAGTACCCCTCGGGGGCCACGTGCGCCGCATACCCCACTATGGTGGAGTAGCACAGCGCGTACGTCGGGCCCTGCATTATGTAGACTTACCGACGCCGTCATCCATGCCCGCTACGATGCCCTGCACGGTGGCGGAGTACCCCTCGGGGGCCACGTGCGCCGCATACCCCACTATGGTGGAGTAGCACAGCGCGTACGTCGGGCCCTGCATTATGTAGACTTACCGACGCCGTCATCCATGCCCGCTACGATGCCCTGCACGGTGGCGGAGTACCCCTCGGGGGCCACGTGCGCCGCATACCCCACTATGGTGGAGTAGCACAGCGCGTACGTCGGGCCCTGCATTATGTAGACTTACCGACGCCGTCATCCATGCCCGCTACGATGCCCTGCACGGTGGCGGAGTACCCCTCGGGGGCCACGTGCGCCGCATACCCCACTATGGTGGAGTAGCACAGCGCGTACGTCGGGCCCTGCATTATGTAGACTTACCGACGCCGTCATCCATGCCCGCTACGATGCCCTGCACGGTGGCGGAGTACCCCTCGGGGGCCACGTGCGCCGCATACCCCACTATGGTGGAGTAGCACAGCGCGTACGTCGGGCCCTGCATTATGTAGACTTACCGACGCCGTCATCCATGCCCGCTACGATGCCCTGCACGGTGGCGGAGTACCCCTCGGGGGCCACGTGCGCCGCATACCCCACTATGGTGGAGTAGCACAGCGCGTACGTCGGGCCCTGCATTATGCCCTGTGGGACAACAAAAATACATCAAATTCAAATCAGCCGATAGACCTCCACTGTTGGACATAACGCCCGGTCCTGTGCGTCTCGCATCCATCTGTTCTGCGAGCAATGTGACCACATCTTGGTCCTCACGAAGACTTGACAGGGAATCTCCTAACAATGCGCGCCGTGTGCAGGTGTACTGCTTTCTGGATCTGGCCCTTGATCCAGCTGCCTAACGAGAGCCTCCTTAAATGTTGGTCGAGGATCTCGTCATCATTATTATTATTATAATTCTTGATTATTTAATTTTAATTTAGAAAAATGTCTAAGTTTAACTTACCTCGATGAACACGAGATGCCAAGGGTTCTGTATGAAGGAGATGCACATCATCCTGACGCCGTAACAGAACAGGGCGAAGGTGAGCGTGGTGCCGTACCCGAAACGTTTTATTATTTTACCTGAAATAACACAAAATAATACATATCTTCTATTCTATCTGTCCTTTAAACAGTTACGTCGGATTAATCCGACAAATATTTTCGAGACCATTTGGCCATATTTTCGTGTTAGAACAGAAAAGAATGGAATGAACAGAATAGAATATAATGAATAGAATAAAATGAACAGAATATAGTGCATAGAATGGAATGAATAGAATATAGTGAATAGAATAGAATTATTATTAAGTTCTCTTAATGATTTGAAATTTTTCATATTATTTATTAGTTTATAATTTTAGCATATATATGTTTTTAGTATTATAAATAACTTTTTTTTTCTGTTTGAAGTATCTGTTATTTGTTTATTGTGCAAGCCTACCAGTGTTGTCTTTTTTGGTGACTGGTAGAGAATGTCTTGTTGCATTAAGTCCGCCTATGTACCACTACTGTACATGAAGTTTAAATAAATAAATAGAATGGAATAGAATGAACTTTTATTGTAAACCAAAAAAGTAACACAACTTATACACAAACTGAAATCTATGGGTACAATGGTGGTCTTATGTTCGTTACTTCATCACGCTCGAACATCTGAACGGATTTCAAAGAATCTTCGTATACTGGTAGACCATGTCCTTAAATAGCACATAGGGTACTTTTTATCTCGGGAGTATGTTCCCTTGGGACAATTTTCTACTATCACGAACAGAGGCGCGCCGGCATTTAGAAAATCTCATGGGTGTTCATGCTCATTTGATGACTCCGAAAAATTGGCGATGCTTGAGAAGAGAAATGCACACTGATCGACCGACAAATAAATAAATGTCCTACTTAAATACTGCGGAACAACGAAGGTTCCACAAACTCCCAGACCCAACACAAATATCTGTTTCATCAACAAACATTTGTCTTGGTGAGGGAATCGAACCCGCGACCCTTGCGTCTCAACCGGCGCTCTAAACCACTGTGCTAAACGGGCCGTCGGGTAATGAAAACACGCCCATCCCTAAAAGGCGATTGCTGATCTGTTTCTTGATGTCTATTCTCAGGGATGCTCGGCACCCACTGTTTATTTCTCATGGGTGCCCGAGCCCCCCAACAAACACCCACGGAGTCGGCACCCCTGATCACACAGGACCACTAGAGTCAGTAGAGCATTCTAGCACATAACTTATTTTTTATTTATTTATATAACCTAGCGAGTCCACCTGTGCACTAGTTTATTAAGAGCCTATTCACTCTAGCCTTGAAGACACTCTAATTATAATCGGACGGGAAGACCGCAGCAGGCAAATTGTTCCAGTCCTTCGATGTACGCGGTATAAACGACGAGGCGAAACGCTTAGTCCGGACCGTAGAGATTTCAACAACGTAAGAGTGAATACTCGCCGTACGTCCGGTTGTCCGATGGTAGAAATAAGAAGGCGGAATTAAGCCATGCAAATCCCGCACAGACTCCAAAATGCATCCTGTAAAATGCCGAAAGGCTGGCCTACCCTACGCCTGTGCTCAAGAAATCAGAAAAGTTTATTTCAAATAGACCAATTACAGGCACTTTTGAATTGTCAAATTGTCGGTCAGTCAAAAAAAGCAAGTGAAACTAAATGTGTGGGCAGCGTTCGGGAAGCTGTGCGGTGTCTTCTCGTCCAATATACCACAGTGTTTCAAGACAAAAGTCTATGACCAGTGCGTGTTGCCAGTGATGACATATGGCTCCGAAACGTGGTCGCTTACAATGGGCCTCATCAGAAGGCTTAAAGTTACTCAAAGGGCAATGGAAAGGGCTATGCTCGGAGTTTCCTTGCGTGATCGCGTCAGAAATGAGGATATCCGCAGGAGAACCAAGGTTACGGACATAGCCCGAAGAATCGCCAAACTTAAGTGGCAGTGGGCAGGGCACATTGCTCGCAGAACAGATGGTCGATGGGGACGAAAGGTTCTGGAATGGCGACCGCGTACCGGAAGACGCAGCGTTGGAAGGCCTCCCACAAGGTGGAACGATGACCTGGTGAGGGTCGCGGGAATCCGATGGATGCGAGACGCACAGGACCGGTCATTGTGGCGGCATTTAGGGGAGGCCTATGTCCAACAGTGGACGTCTTTCGGCTGAAATGATGATGATGAAGCTAAATGTGCAAGAAACTCCATGGACTCACTCACAACTCCACTTTTAAATCATATTATAAGTTACATATTTATAGACTTTGTAGATTGGACTCACCAGAGAAAAAGAAAAACAATAGTTCACCGACGAAGCTCTGAGCGGCCACCACGACTCCTTCTATCAACTTGATCTTAGCCGTATGTCCTGTTATCTCAGCTAACTCTTCAAGAAACCTGAAAACATAACATTACAAATCATCATCATCATCATTTCAGCCGACAGACGTCCACTGTTGAACATAGGCCTACACCAAATGTCGTCATAACGACCGGTCCTGTGCGTCTCGCATCCATCGGATTCCCGCGACCCTCATCAGGTCACTGGTCCACCTTGTGGGAGGTCTTCCATCGCTGCGTCTTAACATTATAAATACAGCCAACAAAATTCTCACGTAAATTTTTGAAAAGGAAACCCGTGGTCCTAGAAATTAAATGGCAACTGAAGGACATAGGTGTGGTTTTACTCAGTAAAAGAACATCCCCCACTAACAAATTGGCACGCCATAATCATGGTAGTAAGACCCCTCTTTGAGGAGTGACTGGCGAGGCGTCACGGCGTCCTCACCTTCCGCATGACGCATGTCCTCACCGGACGTGGTAAGTTCGGGATTCGGGCAGAAGAAACGCCCGGGTGTCAACAACTGTGTGGATCGTCCAGAGGACAAGGTGAGGCATACCCCCGCTGGGGCGGAGCACCGTCGTGTCCTTGTGGAGGAAATTGGCGGCAACGACCTCTTGCGCCAGGCCCTGATTTAGGCTATGATTCGAAGCGAGGAGGAATGGCAGGCCGTCGCCTCCTACTCATCATCTTCCTGCCCTTGTCCTATCTTATTTGGGGTCGGCGCAACACGTTCTTCGCAGGCCGTCACCTCCTACTGCAAAGCAGTAATTCTAGCGAAGGAGGCGACCGCACGCGCAAGGGGACGGACTACTTCACGCCCCAGCCGCCGGGATCCCGACCCTGATTTCCTGAGCTCCCGTAGGCGCAGGCTTGCGGACGGCGAGCAATGGGTAGCTCGCCGTCCAGCCGTCCGGGCCGAGCCAGAGTCGTCGACGGCGCGTTGTGTTCCACGCACGCCTTAATGAAATGTCAGTAAAAAGCCTACCGAAGCCATGGGCCATGGGTCAACCCGCAGAAAGAATGAAAAAGGAAAGAAAAAAATCTTTTTTAAATGTTTGTTTTTATTGTTTATAGGCTCGCGCTTGACCATCATCTCACCTGATGGAAATGTGTCGACCATGTGGTCGACGATGGAGCACGCCTAACCTACGTAACCTATTTACTCTTGAAAGATCCCAGGTTGTAGCTATCAGGAAACACAGACACTGACAGGGAATTTACGTTTTTACTTACCAGAACATGTAATAAATTATGAAGCTATCGAAAGTACCGGCGACCACCGCGAAGATTATGAAGACCACCACCTTTGGTATCCTGAGTACAGCACGCAGTGCCTTGCCCGAGTCTTCTGGGCTCGATAGTGCGGGCAGCTGAAGAAATAGCACATAATTTTATTCGTTTCTTACAATACATATATTATAACACCATGACTCATCATTATCGTCTAAAGACGTCCACTGTTGGACATAGGCCTCCCCCAAGCGTCGCCACAACGACCGCTCCAGTGCGTCTCACATCTATCGGATTCCCGTGGCCCTCACCAGGGCAGCGTTTCCTGTACGCGGTCGCCACTCCTGAACTCCTTTCATCCTCATCGACCATCTGTTCTGTGAACAATGTGCCCTGCCCATTGCCACTTAAGTTTGGCGATTCTTCGGTCTATGTCGGTAACTTTAGTCCTCCTGCAGATATCTACATTTTTTATGTGATCACGCAAGGAAACTCCGAGCACAGCCCTCTGGGTAGCTTTAAGCTTTCTGGTCACCCAAGCCTTCAGGTTAGGTACATGTCTATATAATCTAATTAGCCCATTATGTCCCGTTGCTGCGTATTACCATTCTATACAAAGCCAGAACGCAAGGGTGTGAAACTAGTCGCGTATAGATTGGAAATCACTTTTTAATCGAGGTCTTCCAATGTATACAAGAGTAGTACGTAAACACTCGCGAATACTTCGTAGTGACCGAACTACCTAACCTTATTCTATAACATACAGTGCCAGTACGAAAATGGACTAATCGTGCGTAGATTGGAATAATTGCACCTGGATTAGGTCATGTTAGAATAGTGAACACCATGGTGAGCGAACGAAGCGATCATGTGGGTTAGGTTAGAACACTGACCATTAAAGCCGCGGCAGCGGCCGCCTAGCGCCAGATCCCCTTCTAATGTTAGTAAATCATTTGTTATTTATCTAATTCTACATTAATAATATTTAAACATCATTCCATTATATGAATAAATGATTTTATTAAACTATATCTCAGATTTTGTCAGGCTAAGTGATGTTAACTGTAGTATAGTTTGGAACTTGGACACGCACGTACACGTTACAAACTGTACAAGACCAATGCGCAGAATTCGTGCATACATTGTAATTGTAGATTTAAAAATAGCAATACAAAGTATACGCGAGCAGTTTTCTATGGCTGCTGCCCTGTATACAATGGAAATAGGCCCCGCTGCTGTGCGAAGGCCTTCCTCTCCCTTTTCCACACACATCTACCTTCGGCCATGGCAAGCAATTCCCTCCGGTAAGAGTCAGGCTCATCTCTCCACCTTCGCCATGATCTGCAGCGTTTAATAGGACCTAGTAAATGGCTCTTTTAACCCACAGCTTATTTGGCTTATTTTAAGCGCAATCCCATCTAAGAATACCAGTTTTCTAGCAGTACTGACCAGTATATTATTGTCCCACCGTTAGGACACAGACCTTGTCGTATGGGAGGAAGTGGGTGGGAATCGACCAGAGAACCTTCTTTTCTTTCATCGAGGGGTGGGGACCTTCAAAAGGCGCCTGAGATTTTCGAGAAAAGAGTATATGGGGTCCCTCAGTGTACGGACAGTGTCCCCAATCTGAGCCTGTAACCTGATGATAAGCGAAGATGTGGCCGACGATGGAGCACGCTTGCCTAGAAGTAACCTATTCACTCTTGATTTAAAAACCCCTAGTGCAGGTAAGGTTTGATCGTCTACGCTTTCCTATCTGACCAGGATCGGTCCTCTCAAGATCCTACTTACCGTTAGCGCCCTACAGCTGTACAAATCGACTACCGTCGCTATCAGGGCCACGACGAAAGCCGGCGTGAAGTCCTTGTACTCCCCAGAAACGCTGTCAATCAACCAGCCACCCAGTAGTGCTGTCAATCCGTACCCAGCTGTGCCCCATGCCCTCTGGGCACCGTATTTTGAGCCTCGGTCTGGTCCTATAAGAAAAAAAAAGTAAATGGTGTTAAATTGACAGCTATGGCCCTGACGTGGCCCTATTATCACTAGATGGCCCTGTAGTAAAAGGGCTTAAAATGAAAACAATAAAGTAATAAAAATATTTTTATTATCAATAATAATAATAATTAAATAAACTTTCACACAACGCCATCTAGTCTCAAACTAAGCAGCTTGCCCTATGAGTACTAGACAACTGATAAACATACTTATATATTTCTAAATACATACAGAGTATAGATAAATTACACCCAGAAACAGAACAAATGATCGTGCTCATCACAAAAACATTTGTCTTAGGGGGGAATCGAACCCACGTCCTCCGGCATAGCAGTCAGGGCCACTGACTACTATACCAACAGGCCTGTCTGTAGCATTGTATCTAGCCTATACCGTTCCACTGTTGGACAAAGGACTCTCGCCATTCCTTCCATTGTTCCGGGCTCTGGACTACTTCTTGCAAATTCCTAAGGAAGACATCGGTCGTTCCGCCCATCTAAACGATTAATTGTTCTATAAAAATAAATAATTTAAAAAGTCTTACCCAGCACGTCGAAGCAAACAGCATCACCGATACAATTGGCAACATTGAATGCCACTGTACCGACACAAGTTAAAATAACGAACGCCCAAAATGGCGCTGTCATATAGAAATTGTCGCTTTTCTTTTCAGCTTCCTCCACAACCCGACTTTCATTCTTATTTAAATCCACTACAGAATTATCATTTATTGTACTATCTATACTTCTCCTAGACTTATTACCCTGTATATCAATTTCATTATCATAACAAAGTAAATTACAATCCTCCTTTGGTATACACGTAACTTCGCCATCTTGAAAATCGTCAAATCCCATAGACAAATTGAAGCAGGATGAATTTGACACCTCATTGTCTATGTAAACTGTGTTTATGAACGGTCCGTCTGACAGGTAAACGTCAAAATTTCCCGCCACGCTGCAGTTCCAATGACATTTGTATTTTTCTAAGTCTACAGTGCTATTTGAATTTGTGTATGATTTTAAATAGATAGTGTCGTTTAGTCGATAGACTGATTCTAGTAGTGGTGTGCTCTTTGTTTCTCTTTGGTCTGACATCGGTAGGAACCAGAGACAACAGTATGATGTTGTCATTACTGTGATTAGTAGCATGAAGACTAGTTTTCTGTGCGCCTGAAAAGATAATAAATATTACAAGTAAAAAAAAAAGTAGGGCAGTATGGAGATACTCTAATGCTAGAAGCAAAGGAAATTTTTAAAGTGAGATATTTAGTAATTAAATGCTTTATGCACACAAAATTATTGGGGTGGACTTAAAGCCTTAGGCATTTTCTACACCAACCCTTGGGTGATGCTGAAAAAAATAGTAGTAGGTTTTGGGTTGGGACAATCAACTAATTTTTTCCATCGATTGATTAGTCAAGTATTTTTTTTAACAGTAAGTAAACATAAAATTAGTCATGAAAAATTTAGTTATGACTAATGATTAAAACTATCAATCATGACTAATGATTGAATTTTTTAGTTCTAGTATGACTAAGAACTAAAAAAAATCAATAATTAAATTAAATATTCTATCATGACTGAATATTTTAGAAGAATCATGATTGAATATTTTAATCATTAGTCTTCAATCAAACTAAATTTTGCCCAACACTGGGTAGGTGCAATAAAAGAGAGAGAAAAAGGCGAATAAATAAACCATAGATATAATACAATATCATACAATATTTACTACCATCACCATTAGTACCTAAGCCAACAATGCGTTTTATAAGCCATTTTCTGATGAAGATAAAATTTATCTAGAAGGAGACGATTATCATTCAGAAAAGGTCCTTGAAAATGAATATTCCTTGTGGATATTGTGATCTGTATTTCGGTATTTTTTACCCGACTGCAAGAAGTCTGGATCTGGACTAAAGTCAATCCATATAATATGGATCCCGACTGTTGCAGTTTTGTTTTAATTAAATTGGTTTCTACGCCACTGGACCGAACTTGTTTTTTTTTTTTCTTTTCCGTTTTTATTTTAAGGTTTTTCGCAGTCGGGTTTTTTTTTAATTTATATTTTTACAGGATGCAATTTGGAGTGTGCGCAGGAATTGCATGACTTGATTCCGCCATCACCCTTCTACCATCGGACCACCCAACGTCCACCCTTACGTTGTTAACACCTTTACGGTCCGGAATAAGTGTTTCGCCTCGTCGTTTATAGTACGTCGAAGGATTGGAACAATTTGCCTGCTGCGGTCTTCCCGTCTAATTATAATTTAGGCGACTTTAAGGTTAGAGTGAATAGGCTCTTAATAAACTAGTGCGCCTCACTGTCAACGATTGCATCATTGCTTACCATCAGATGACATCATAGTCAAGCACTAGACTATATTATTAAAAGAAAACTAAATATAAAATTAAAATTACACAAAAATATAAAATTCAAAATATAAAAAAAACATAAAAGGTCCAAAATTATAAAAGAAATTGCCTAATAATACAACCAAACTTGATATTTACTTGGCTCGCGAGGTCGTTAACATATGGGATATTGACACGGCGATCAATACACCGATAGTCGTGTCAATAATTTTTTTTTTTTATTATTGATAAGCTCACGTTTGTTTACTATCTCACCTGATGATAAGCGATGATGTTGCCGACGATGGAGCACGCTTGCCTAGAAGTAACCTATTCCCTAAAACCTCGTCGGCAGTTATATTTTTGAGCCGTTTGGGGTTGAAACTCTTGGGCCGTGGGGTCCGAGTGCTCATAAAATGTTCAAAGAACTATCCAAACGCTTAGTAGACACTTCGCGGCTGGCTTTTACCTCGGTCAGAGATTAAGCATTGCCATACAACGTGGCAATGCCGCCAGCCTTTTGGGCACACTTCCAGTCGACAGCTATGCGGAGGAGTTTTTTGACGCCATATTTTAGCTTTTAGATTTTTTATTTAAGTGTATATATAAGTTAGTGTATATATGTTAAGTTTTTTATGTATTGATAGATTCCATATTGAAATAAATAAGTAACATTCCCTCTTGACTTAAAGACCCCTAGGTTGTAGCTATCAGGAAACACAGACTCCGGCAGGGGATTCCACTCCTTAGCTATACGCACAATGAATGTATTCCCAAAGAAATAAGTACGTATGGGTGGGATTCCACCGTGTACCGGTGGCGCAACGCCGTACGTCTGTCTAGTGGTCTGATGATGGAACGGACTTGACGGAATTAAATTCTGCAATTTCAATGCACACTAGTAATACAGTACCTAGATCGCGGTCACTCTCGGAATGCATACAATTGAAAGAGATGCGCAAAGACACAAAGGTTGCCAATACGAAGCATTTTAGCGATTAACTAAAAATTTACAGATTTGATTATAAAATTAAAACACTATGTCACTAAAATGTCGCAATAATAGTCCGGCAATATTAGTCCGTTTTCTAATCGATAAAAGTAATTTTTAGAGGCTTCTTCGGGTGTTTTAGAGTTCCGTACCTCAAAAGGAAAAAACTAAACCCTTATAGGATCACTTTGTCGTCCGTCTGTCTCATCATCATCATCATCATTTCAGCCGAAAGACGTCCACTGCTGGACATAGGCCTTCCCCAAGAGACGCCACAACGACCGATCCTGTGCGTCTCGCATCCACCGCACTCCCGCGACTCTCACCAGGTCGTCGGTCCACCTTGTGGGAGGCCTTCCAACGCTGCGTTTTCCTGTGCGCGGTCGCCATTGTCCGTCTGTCTGTCTGCCACGAACCTCGACCAACATCTTAGGCTTAGGCGTTAGGCGACTGGATCAAGGGCTTGATTCAAAAAGCGGTACTCCTAGACACAGCTCGTATTATAAGGAGATTCCTCTATTTGAAGCCCTGACCGCCGGTAGTTTGGATCCTGTTTCCGATATCGGAGGGCTACTATTTTCTTAATTGCACATTCTTCTCCATAGAAATCTACACTTCGGAAAGTGCAATTAGCATAATTTTTTTGACTGACTGTCTATTTGACAATTCAAAAGTGCCTGTAAATAGTTTATTTGAATTATATGCAAGTATTCTTCATAATTTTAAATGTACATATTTTTTTCTTTTAAATTCGTTTCCTCACACTATCTGTAGTCTATACAAATATTTGTTCCGTGCGGGAATCGAACCCACGAGACGTAGCGTGCAGTGCGATGCTGGAATACGGACGTGTTTCCACTGCGCACAGTACGAATTTTATTCGCGTGTTGCGTTTTTGCGTCGAAAACACTATGAGTTCCAAAAAACTCATAGTCAATGAATTGCATAGCATTCCTAGTCCATGCTTTTAACTACATGGACGAGGTGAGCATCCTGCAGATATGCCGGTCCAATTTCAAGGAGGACGAGATCAGCAGTGGAAAACTTCTACTGTTCCAGTCTCTTGGAAAACTGGACCAGATGCCATCTCGCCGAAGAGATGGAACTGAGGAGATTATTCAAGATATCATTGATATGTTGAAGAAGATTGACCCGGACGACGTGCCAGATTTCGTGGCGAAGGAGCTGATTAAGCTGCCCCTCGTCACGTTCGATCACGCCGACATTACACGGCTGCTAAAGGACATCACTATCTTGAAAGTGGAGATGACTAAGATGCAGTCTAGAATGGAGGCGTCAGAAAAACCAATGCTGAACTACGTGTGGAAATAGCCTTATTGCGCAACGTTGGTTCAGTAACTGGGTCACCTGAGGCCTCAAGAGTGAAGACACATCAAGAGGCGAAAAATGCATCAGTCGGCGGTTTTGAATCGACGAACACAAGTGGGTCATCCACTGCCGAAAATGCTGATCAAGCACCGTCTGCCTTCGCCGTCGCCCGCGCCTCTACACCGGCTGCGGAGACGTCACACGTAGGTACGTTGACCTCTAAACGTGCCTACGGTGCTGTTGTTACCACCAGGAAACCTGGTACGTCGCAACCTAAGCAACGAAAATAGGGGACATTGTGAAAACGGGTTCTCAACTAACCTTAACTGCGGTCCATAGCTCCTTGCCAAAAACGGGCCAAGTTGATGAAGAGGATTCCGCTTGAGTAGAAAAGAATAAGAAGAAGTCCTGTTCCCGTAACGTCCTGCTGTACCTACGACGCAGCTGTATATTTCGCGTCTGCATTGCTCTACGAAGGTTGAGGAAGTCGTGGAGTGTATGAAGATAAAGAGCAACTGGACTCTCGAGGGTCGTAAGGCTGGATTCGCGCCATGTCACCAACTTGCAAGTCGTTCCAAGTTCCAACCCACCATCTTCAGACCTTTTTGAGAGAGGACTTTTGTCCGAAAGACCTCTCTCAAATCTATCGACGTTTCCGAGGAAGGTTGCGCGACACCACGCAGCGGAACATGACGCCGATGATGTTACGTGTATAATTATAATTAATTGTTTGTGTTATTTTTAATATGTATTATTTATTTATTAAAACTTCATGCAACACAATAGTACAAAGGCGGACTTAATGCCTTTTTTTTTTCGGTGGGAAAATCATCTTATGATATCCCCCGCTCTTGAGCGGGGCGGGAGATAGTGTCAGACTTTTACTGACTAAAAACCCACTCCTGTTCCTTCGTTGCCTTTCGTACCAGGGCCGAGTCTTCCTTTCAGAATCAGACCCTTGGCCCCAGTAGGCTTCGACCCTGCTGGGCCCCTACAGTTGCTGACATTTCCTTGAGGCGCGCGTGGAACAATACGCGCCGTCGGTAACTTGGGCTCGGTCCGGACGGTTACCGGACGGTCGGACGGCGGACTTAATGCCTTAGGCATTCTCTACCAGTCAATCTAGGGTGGTGAAGAGAAAATGTGGCAGGTGCATAAAAATACAATAGAATATAAGTATATATATATATATACAAAATAAACATACATATACATATATTTATATAAAGTAAAAGAAAGGGGTTATTGAGACGATTTCACTTGTTATTTAGTTTATAAGATTGTAATATTATGTATTTTATCTATGGGCCTTAGTTGCCTAACAATAAAGAAATAATAATAAAATAATAGTAGCGTAGCAGACTATCGCATACCTTTAATATATGAATAAAAATGTACTTACAGGCCAAAAATCGACGATATATCCAAATACAGGTTTGGCCGCTGCCCACAGCAGTGGTAAGACTGCTGTGACCATGCCCATGACGGATGGGGAGACCCCCAGCTGTCGCCCGAAGACATTGATTTGAGGTAATATGGGTCCCAGGGCTGGGGAAAGAGATACAAAAAAGAATTAGTAATAAACCCTATTTTTCAATTAGTACAAAAAAAATGGAGCTCTAACCGTACCCCTTACTGATCATATTTTTGTGTAGTCAAAAGTAAACAAAACGAAAATTTTGATCAACCACTTTTTTTAAAAGAGTATCCATGGAGTTTCTTAACGGTTCTTCTTCATAGGAAACAACCAATTTGGAACCGTGCACTAGCTTCTGACGTTTTATAAGTGCCCATGTAGGCCTATGTGAAATAAAAATATTTTTGATTTTGAGTACTATAAAGCCCACATCACATTTTTCCGAAGTATTGCAATAACGTGGTTTAGAATATTACCTATATTCTAAACCATTGCATTGTTATTGTTCAAGACTTGGAATAAAAGTTAGAAAAAAAACCCTACTACGCAATATTTAGCTTTTAGTTAATTCATCCTAAATCTGAAAAAATTATCGTTAAATATTTTATCTTTCCTGATTATTTATTATCTCTGCAAAATTCAAATTGTCTTAAGTATTTTTCTATTTTGCAGGTCAGAGTGGCACTGTGACCCGCTAAATGCAAAAAAAACTTAGGAAAATTTGAATTTCGCGGGCTACTATTGGCATCCCTCTTAAAATAAAACAAAATATTCCAGTCCCGCAAATCCCGCGGGATTGCTAGCTTCTAACCGGCCTCATCTACTTTAAATTGACGAAAAAAATAATTGTAAAAGTGTTTTTTTAAACCTACTTACAAATAAATATCATTTATCATTTAATCCCGCAAGCATGCGGGATTGCGATTTTGATGCGGGCTCGGATACCCTAGTCGGGACCCATTAAATAATATAGATTAAAGTTATTCTACCCAATCATGTATATATGAATCAATCTGGACTGGCTCATTTTTCTTTACTCCCGAGGCTTTAAGCTCTTTTTGTGATCTGTTGATCTCACACAAAAAAAGCTTGCCTCAAACATAAATAGTACATTATGCCAAGAAAAATGAGCCAGTCCAGATAAAAACGGGACCCATGGTCACGTTACTCGTAACTAATATAAAACTAGGTATATTGTCGATGTAATCTAAGTGCATACAGTCATAATATTAATTAACATAACGCGACTTCAATACTGTGCACATGCGCAATGCGTGCTGACGGCAATCAACGCTTTACGAGTATATAAAAATAGAACTAGATGAGATTACTGAATGCAGTATTGATTACATAATAATTATATTGTCATTATAAATAAGTGTTCTGAAAAATCATTTGATAGTTCATTTTAGCTTATTAAATTGGGAAGTACCCAGTCTAGTACAGTCATTTTGGTCCAAAACTATTGACCTTATGAAAAAAAAAATAACCGACTTCACTAAAAAAACCCACCAAAAGGATCAAATAACTTTAATTCCGGAAGTCGGTTTTTAATAAGAAACAAAGAATACCGAGAAACACCGACTTCCAAAATTAAAGTTATTTTGACCTTAAGTGTTCTTTTTAGTGACGTCGGTTTATTTTTTTGTAAAAAGTTTTTCATTCTGTTATTTAACAGTTTCCCTTTTTTAAATTGACTTGAAACCAGTTCTTGACTCATATCTGATGGTAAGCAGAGATGCAATCATTGATGGTGAGGCGCACTAGTTCATTAAGAGCCAACTGATTTGAAAGGTATTCTAAGTTACATTATATTGAACGACTAGCTTTTGCCAGCGACTTCGCCCGCGTGAGTATAGGTTTTTCCATACAAACTTTGGACCCCCTTTTCATCCCTTTAGGGGGTAAATTGCGGAAAATGGAATACCCTTTCGTATACCGTAATTAGAAAGACAATAGAAAAACATTGAGAGAGCGAACGCCGGCGTTCGCTTGGGGTTTAATGAATTAATCTATCTGCGGGGTTACCCCATGACGTCCAAAGTAAGATTTTTTCATTCTTATTTCAGTGTAAGTAAGAGACAGAGCTATACAGGTTGTCTAGCACCATCTCTTACCCACACTAGAAATAAGAATTAAACAATCTTACTTTATAAGTCATGGTACAGATCCTAATTCTTGATTTTTACACGCTACACGCTACACGGCTGGAAAAATCCAGTCAGCCATAACTGCTGAATTTATATTCTTCTAAAACCATTGTTAAGTACATAATTAAGGCCAGTAATCATAATTATACTTATAGTGTTAATAGTTTTATGATGTCTCTCGTTGAATGCTGTTTTCATCTCCGCAATATGTGTCTTGCAAACAGATTCATATAAATTAATGGACTTGTTCCACATAGCTTAGCTTAAGCTCATCTTGCAATAAAATTATAACTAATTTCTTTCACTCGACTATATTCATCTTCTCTCCTATAGCACAGACTTTGCTGTGCCCGACAGGGTCCATAATTGAATCTTTTAAATAACATATATCATCATCATTTCAGCCGATAGACGTCCACTGCTGGACATAGGCGTCCCCCAAATGTTGCCACAAAGAACGGTCCTGTTCGTCTTGCATCCATCGGATTCCCGCAACCCTCACCAGGTCATCGGTCCACCTTGTAGGGGGCCTTCCAACACTGCGTCTTCCGGTACGCGGTCGCCACTCCAGAACCTTTCGGCCCCAACGGCCATCTGTTCTGCGAGCAATGTGCCCTGCCCATTGCCACTTAAGTTTGGCGATTCTTCGTGCTATGTCGGCAACCTTGGTTCTCCTGCGGATATCTTCATATAACATATATACCATATATATAAAAATCAATGCCACTTTTCGTTGTAATTTTATAACTCAAGAACGGGCTCACCTATCCAAACCAAATGTTTAGGCTTTGTTCGGACTATTTAGTAGATGGTTTATGTGAAGTTTGCACAAAATCGGTCGAGGGGTTCTTCATTTACACACTATAGAGGGGCTGCCAAACTATTGCAGTTTTTAAAAGAAGAGTGGAAGAACACTATCTTTCTATTTCGTCATAGTATTATAGCGGGAGTGCGGTGGATGCGAGACGCACAGGATCGGTCGTTGTGGCGTCGCTTGGGGGAGGCCTATGTCCGACAGTGGACTTCTTTCGGCTGAAATGATGATGATGATGATTATTTAGTACTTAAGTAATTTTGTGATATTTATTTTAATGTGTATATATATTTAATTATAATTGTATATCTCTTTTTTTTGGATGTTATATTACTTCATTGTTTTTGTGTATTTTGTGTGTACCAATCTTCCTTTTACTTCTACACACAGTGTCTACATCTCTATTTTCTCCAACTCTCATTTCGCAGGTATGCTGGAAGAGATTTCTTTAGAAATAAGCATCACCTTTGTACTATTCTTCTGTTTCCTTCTCCTTTTCTTTTATTATTGTGTGTACATAAATTGTTAAATAAATAAAATAAATAAATAAATTATTAGGCGGTACTAAGTTCGCCGAGTCAGCTAGTATACCGTATAACCAATTATGAAACATTATGGTACGTAATAAAGTATTGAGTATTAAGTAAGTCATGGGTAAAGATTTGAGTATAGAGACTGAAAGTACGAGACCAAAGTAACGTTGGATTTTTTTTGATGTGTGAAATTAAGCGAGAGGGAGTGTCAAACTTTTACTGACTAAAACTCATAGTAGTCCTACAGTTGCCTTTCGCGAGAGCCACAGTGATTCTTTTGTACGATCCGCAGCTCTGGAAGGCATTAGCAAAGGAGGCGGCCGATCGCGTGAGGCAACGGTCCTCACGCCCCGCGCGCCGCCGGAATTTCGATCCCAATTTCCGGCCACCGTAGACGCGGGCTTGCGGACGGCGAGCAATGGGTGGCTCGCCATCCAAAAGGAAAAGAAGGAACAGGAGTGGGTTTTTAGTCAGTAAAAGTCTGACATTATCTCTCGCTCCTCCCAAGAGCGGGGATTTGTCATAAGATGATTTTACCACCTAGTAAAAAAAAAGCACTGGCAGGCATCGGTCCTAACTTGCCCCGTCAATGTTACTGACATCTTTAAAGCGCGCGTGACACAACGCGCCGTCAACGCGGGCTTGATCCTTCCGGGCCGGAGAGCTACCCATCACTCGCCGTCCGCAAGTCCGCAAACGCATAGTTCCTGTGATAAACGATCACGAGAGCGAAGACGCCGGATAAAATTAGTGTTAAAATAAACTAGTTAATAATCTCTTTACCAGAAAACACGGCAAATAAAACCATATTATGCCGAAGTTAATCCCTAAAATAACACAATATCACACAGGATGTCAATTTTATTCAGCCCAACAAAGCCGCCATAAGTGCCAGACAATTAATTGATAACAAAACAGACTGATAAGGGTTAATTACATGTCGTTATGTGCCCTGATAACAATCGTAATCTGTTATCAGTTTGATAGCGCTTAAAATTACACAGCCCCCAATATAATGTATGACTTGTTAGTCAACAATGTTCTCACTGTATTTGGCTTGTGGATAAACTAGATTGTGCCAAGAAACTTACTTCTGAAAGTAGGTTTCTTTGGACCCCGTTTCATCCCCTTAGGGGTTTTTTTTTTTAATTGGGAAAATCATCTAATGACAAATCCCGCCCTTTGGCGAAGCGGGAGATAGTGTCAGACTTTTACTGACTAAAAACCCACTGCTGTTCCTTCGTTGCCTTTGTCCCAGGGGTCCGGGTTTCGTTTTCACATTACCCGTGGACCCAGTAGGCTTCGACCCTGCTGGGCCCCTACGATTTGCTGAGATCTCACTAAGGCGCGCATGGAACAAAACGCGCCGTCGATGACTTGGGCTCGGTCCGGACGGTTACCGGACGGTCGGAAGGCGGGCTACCCATTGCTCGCCGTCCGCAAGCCCGCGCCTACGGTGGCCGGAAATCGGGATCGAAATCTCGGTGGCTGTTGGAGCGTAAGGACCGTTGCCTCACGCGATCGGCCGCCTCTTTTGCTAGCATTACTGCTTCGCAGAAGGAGGCGACCGCCTGCCACTCCTCCTCGCTCCGGACCATGGCCTGAACCAAGGCCCGGCGCGAGAGATCGCCGCCGCCGATTGCCCCCACGAGGACACGGCGTTGCTCTGCCCAAGCGGGGCACACCTCCACCGTGTGCTCTACCGTGTCCTCCGGGCGGCCCACCCAGTGGCGACACCCGGGCGTCGTTTCCGCACGAACCGGTGCAGGAACCTCCCGAACTTACCGTGTCCGGTGAGAACCTGGGTCATGCGGAAGGTGAGGACGCCGTGAGGTCTTTCCAACTACGCCTCAAAGAGGGGACTTACCGCCATAATTGTGGCGTGCCCAATTATTGTTAAGCTTGCGTTTGACCACTATCTCATCTGATGGTAAGCGATGATGTCTCTCGTTCCGCCCAAGAGCGGGGATGTCATAAGAAGATTTTCCCACCAAATAAAAAAAAAACCTTAACAATAATAATAAAAAAAGAATTACTGTAATGACTTCTATGACTTTTTTTAATGACTTTGACTTTTTTTTGAGTAGGTACACTATGAAGGGCCAAAATTCACGCAAAATAGCAGATTTTTTTTCAGAGGTCTTTACTGGATTAGGTCTACCTACACAAAATGTTTTGATTTCAAGAGAAACCTAGATAACTACCACAAGATATCTGTGGTTCTAAAATGTCACACATAAAAATAACATGCCGGTTGGTCTATTGGTCAGTGGCCCTGACTGCTATACCGGAGGTCGTGAGTTCGTTTCCCACCCAAGACTAATGTTTGTGTGATAGGTACGACCATTTATTCTGTGTCTGGGTATTATTTATCTATAATATGCATGTATTTAGAAATATATAAGTATGTTTTTCAGTTGTCTCGTACTCATAGCACAAGCTCTGCTTAGTTTAAGACTAGATGGCGTTGTGTGAAAGTTGTGGAATATTATTATTACATTTGTATTTCGGGTTTGGCGCTCTTAAGAGGCTCCTTGTCCACTCGCCTATCGTCAACATCGAGCATGGTTTCAAAGCTTGTTACTTCATCTAACGCAATCCAACGCGATGTTTGATGAAGAGGCAATACAAAAAAAGAGAGATAACGCCTGAAAACTCTGTTAGCATTCGGTAATTTCGTGATTTACTCGAATATTTGACAAAACTTCTTCAAGGAAATACGTGTTTTTTGGGTCATTCAGAGTCTTGATTAATTTTGCAAGGCTTCTATTATTTTTTGAGTGTATTATGAAGTGTCAAAGTAAGTAGATTAGTTAAACTGGATTAGTTTTACACAAATTTACAAATTGATTTCAATAGAAGCCTAGATAATATCCACAAGATACAGTGTTTCTAAAATGTCTAATGAAAAATGTGTAATAACGTCATAATCGCGTAAGAGCGGTTGTATGAAAAACAGTGAAAATGTATGTTACAAATTATTAGATACTAGCTTCTGCCAGCGGCTTCGCCCGCGTGAAAGTAGGTTTCTCCTAACACACTTTGGTAGATATTTATAAGATCTACAATTAATTAGAACATTTTATGGTTCTATCTTTTATAGTTTAGGCAGCGTACGCAAAATAAGTAACTTTTCTGGTTGACTTTTTACACCTTGTGTCCGAAAAACTCAAATATCTTACGGAACCCAAAATAAAATATAGCCTATGTTACTCGTGGATAATGTAGCTTTCGAATGGTGAAAGAATTTTTAAAATCGGTCCAGTAGTTTTTGAGCCTATTCATTACAAACAAACAAAGTTTACCTCTTTATAATATTAGTTAGTTAGATATGTGGCGTAAATTATATTAAATGTAGTACATTGATATCGGAGTATCTACTGAATCATAACTACACAGACACAGAGAAACTATTGGAAGTTTTAGTATAATTGTAGCTTTAGTTTATAAGTTGTTATTCTGTAATTTCTGTGTACATGCACCCGTAGTGATAGTCTTGTATGTGATGACCCGAAACACAGGTTTTATAAACCTAGCTCGGGCAAGTCGCTAATTATTCATAATCCTAGGTTAATAAAGTCATTTTTCCTTTAGTTCTTAAATACTGATAAGTTAATTATAGTTATTCCTTGAGCACTAGCATAAATCTTTGTTTAAGATTTACTTGTGGTTGTTACATGTAACTATTTTGTGTAAAATATGAAATAAAGATTAATATTCCTCTGATTCTCTAGATTTATATTTCTCTGTGGAATGCGCTCCCCCAAGAAGTCAGGATGGTTACAAACCGATTAAGATTCAAGATTGAGGTTCGCGAGCATATTCGTAAGAAGTTGGCAGTAGTATCATCACAACGTTAATGTTTCTGTTTGTCGTTTTAGACCAATATCTGTAAAGTTCATTAAATTATGTATATATTATATTTACCTATATCGTCCCTTAGCTTAAAACACCGCTCAAGTCGAAAATTGGTGGTTTTCACATTTTAATGCCCTTAGATGGAGCTGCTCATTGCGCGTCTAACCATTGGTCACATGATATAGATATCAGCCAATCAGAAGACATAATTCGAAAAGTATTGATAGCGTGCAAGTCGGCTGGCCTCTCAACACTGCACAGTTTTTTTCGTTTCCTGTAAAGTCGAAAATTGGCGGTTTTCACATTTTAATGCCCTTAGATGGAGCTGCTTATTGCGCGTCTAATCATTGGTCACATGATATAGATATCAGCCAATCAGAAGACATAATTCGAAAAATAGTGACAGCGTGCAAGTCGGCTGGCCTCTCAACACCGCACAGTTTTTTTCGTTTCCTGTAAAGTTGCTAAAAATGACTTATGCGGTGTTGTTAGCTAAGGGACGATATTGTATTGTATCTATGATTCATTTGTATATCTTTTTTATATTGCCTTTCTTTTTCTTCTCTCTCTTTTATTGCACCTACCACTATTCTTCTCTGCATCACCCAAAGGTTGACTGGTAGAAAATGCCTAAGGCATTAAGTCCGCCTCTGTACCTTTATGTGCATGAAGTATCATCATCTTCCTGCCCTTATCCCGTATTATTTGGGGTCGGCGCAACACGTTTTTTTCTTCCACTCTGCCCTGTTACTCGTCATGCTATCACTAACTTCCTTTTCTTTCATATCACTCTTCACACAATCCATCCATCTTTTCTTTGGTCTCCCTCTTCCTCTCCATCCATTCACATGTAAACTCATAACTCTTTTAGTAACATGCGTTTCATCCCTCCTCTTCACATGACCATACCAAGACAAACGATTCCCTTTCAACTTTTCAGTCACTGGCGCCACTTTCAAACTTCCCCTAATATATTCATTTCTCACTTTATCCATTCTCGTCACACCACACATCCATCTTAACATTCTCATCTCCGCTACATGCAATCTTTTTTCATCCGTCTTTTTGCATGAAGTATAAATAAATAAATAAATATTATTATAATATGTCGAGTTGCATCCCCTTAAGACCGCAGCCGATTACACTTACAATAGGTGTAGCTATGAGTCACAGGGAACGCTACCTAGTCTACATATCCACAGCCATTATGTCATTATATTAGGAAGCAGCTGTCAAATCGGAGGGGCCTTGAATCAGGGTCAGGATCAGCCGGTCGAATAGAGTCAACAGATTCTATTTACGTTTTGTTAGTACATTCAACTGCGCGTTTAGGAACCCACTTTTTGGGTTCGCCATAGTCGCAGTGTTAAGTCCACACAAATGAGTGGCTAGCTTCACACCTCCTGCCTGACGCAGGTCTTCACCGAACATGGCCTGTTGGGGAGGTTCCTGTTTTAGATTCAGGCGGATGAAAAACCTTGTGTCACTATTGTGACCCGGGCATCGGGAGTCACAGCATGAAATTCTGGTCTTCTCAATCATATGACAGGGAAAGTCTCAAGTAGATAATATTATCTAACAATCTAGCCTTTTTCTAACTATTATTTATTTATTAACACCCCCTGTGACTAGACCGTCACCGAACCCAAAAACGTGATTAAAATTTTTTGTCTGTCTGTCTGTTTGTTCAGGCATCACGCAAAAACTACCGGTTCGATTACGATGAAACTTGGTATAATTATTCTTTAATATCCTGGGCACCACACTGGGTACTTTTTATCCCGGAAAAGTATATACAATAAAAAACAAACTTAATTTTGCGGTTCGATCCATAGACCCGATTACTATACCAACCGCAAATTATAAGTTTGTCGTATTTTACGTCACCCGCAGTGGTGTTCACTAAGGGGCGCTGCACACGGCTAAGATACTATAATATTTTATCTTAAGATACAATATCGCTCGCCATACAATTCAATGGACTATCACACACGACGAAAATAATAAATAATATTTCATATTTTCGTATCTCAAAAAATCTAATAAAACCATGTTCGACTTCTACGCAGACGAAGTCGCGGGCAAAAGCTAGTCAATTATAACTAAAGAATAAAACTGGTACGGATGATTACTGATTTTCTGGATTCTCATCACCCAGAGAGAATGGCCTAAGACGCTTTCCGAGGCATGGATGACTCTCGATATATATAAAGATGGCCCATCCATTACACGCCGTGACACTCAACCTAATTTATTTCTAAATCTAGGTCTAGTCTATTGACGTCATGCGGGCGATAGAGTAGGAAACGACACTTTAGTGAAGATATCCTCAATTTTGACATTACAGGGGTTCTGAGTACGACCCGAATTCCTTTTTGGCTTTCGGCTTTACCACTAGCAGTGTGCGAGGTGGCTACGAGGTGAGCCGGCACTGCGAAAATGTGTAAGGCCTCATTTACGGAGACGCGGGGCGTCGCGCGTTGCGTAGAGCGGCGCGGCTCGCACTGAATTCAAATATATGGCGTTGTATGAGTGCGTTTACGGAGAAGCGATTTTAGACGCGTTTGTTTGAATTAGGGCGTTTTTTGCGGCCGAGCCCGCGGATGGCACCGAAGCGTCCCACGCGGCGGCGCACGTTCCAATTTTTCTTCATTCATGCTGCAAGGTGCAACACGTGCGCTCCCATCTCTCGCCAACATAAAACTAGTCGATTTGATCGAGGCGAGCGTGCGCCGCCGCAATGCCCGCCGCGTGCTTCGCTACACGCTAGAGGATTCGCCGCGGGCGCCGCGGCGGGCACCGCCACGCTTCCCGTCTCGCTTCTCTATGAACATGGTCGTATATTGCTATAAGTTTGTGTTTACGCGTGCGATGATGCGTGCCGCTTCACGCGCCGCCCCACCGTAAACAGAAAAAACGTCCGACGCGCCGCGAGACGCCACGCCACACGCGACGCGAGACGCCCCGCGTCTCCGTAAATGAGGCCTAAGGCCTACTGTCCACGGGCGCGCTGCTTCGTAGACGCGTATTCGTTATTATACGCTTGGTGTAAGCTAGTGTTGCAACAGAACTCTGCTTCCGCTTCTGCAGAAGTTCCGCAAGCTTTTTCACTTCCTATTCCGCTTCTACTTCCGCAAAATTTATAACAGAACTCTAAACAGAAGAAAACAGCGAGGAGCGCAGGGGTGGGGGGCGCGTGGACGACTGGACACATCGAACGAGGCGCGGGGGAGGGGGGACGGTACACAAACGTGTCGCAACGAGTTTCTTTATTATTATATTTTCTTGGTTCATTCTGCGCATCACCGCACCTCGTGACGTGATTACGACGTAAACCTCCTGTTGTTTAAAAAAAATATTGTGCTCTTTCTTTATAGTGTTAACACTCCGCATCCGCAAAGATTTACTTTTGCAATCTGTTTCCGTTTCCGCTTCCGTTAAGACAATTCCGTTGTATCACTAGTGCAAGCCTGCTCATAGCTTACATACAAAATTATGAAACTGTCTACGAAGCTACGCGTTGGTGGACAGTTGACCACGGACGCGTATCTTTATAGACACTTTCTTTTTCGGTGGGAAAATCATCTTATGACTTCCCCCGCTCTTGGGCGGAGCGGGAGATAGTGTCAGACTTTTACTGACTAAACACCCACTGCTGTTCTTTCGTTGCCTTTCGTACCAGGGCCGAGTCTTCCTTTCAGACTCAGACCCTTGGCCCCAGTAGGCATCGACCCTGCTGGGCACCTACGGTTTGCTGACAACTCCTTGAGGCGCGCGTGGAACAGTACGCGCCTTCGACGACTTGGTCTTGGTTTCGGACGGTTACCGGACGGTCGGACGGCGAGCTACCCATTGTTCGCCGTCTGCAAGCCCGCGCTTACGGTGGCCGGAAATCGGGATCGGAATCCCGGCAGCGCTTGGGGCGTGAAGACCATTGCCTCACGCGATCGGTCACCTTTGCTAGCATTACTGCTTCGCAGACGGAGGCGTCCGCCTTCCACTCCTGGCCATGACCGTGGCCTGTACCAATCGCCCCCACGAAGACACAGCGTAACTTTTATAGACGCTTCAAAATATACCAGGCAGCTTCAGCAGCACAGAATACATACTGAACACTGTCCACGAGGTGTTACTGTGGAACATTGGTTTCACATCAGCCATTAAACCGTTGGAATAGTCTAGTTATAAATAATAAATAACCCTATTTCTAAATATTATAGTTACGTTGCTTAATTAATATTCCTTATCATTCTCAAAATATTATCAATTATCATCTGATTAATGCAACGTTCGCTATCAGTCAACATGAAATGTGAAGCAATAGAAAATCTAACACTATATACAGGGTTATTTTTAAAAACCGGCAACGGCAACCTCTCAGGACTATGTTATTAACATCATAAACAACAACTTATTATTATTTATAGTGTTTAATTATTTTTTTTAGATGTCTATTAATTGTTGCGGGTTACAGACGTACCTAATTCGATTTTATTAACAACCTGTATAAATTAATAAAAATGTAAAAATTATAACGATGTTTTTATTTTTCTTTCACAAAATTTTTTTTTCTATGTCCGGGACTTCTGCCGTGTTTGTCCGGCGTCGACAAATTAGGTAATGGCAGCCCTACTCTAGATTATAAATATACAGGTACACTGATTCATTCGCTGCAAATGTTATTTTGTAATCATACATATTTATACGAAATCACAAAGTTATTTATGCAGTTGGTGTATCTAGAAAAATTTACCGAAATTCCATAATATTTTAGTTTTTCATTGATTTATACACTAAAAACTAATTTTATTCTAAATTTGAAGCTTCTATGTCTGCTAGAAGTGCCTTAGAGTTTTGATGATCGGTCAGTCAGTGAGTGACAAAATTAAGAAACTTTGACCAGTCATAATTCTTAAACTACTGGTTCAAATTAGATGAAATTTTAAATATGACAGTGTTTACACAATGCCTGCTTGGTAACTAAAAGTTACTAAACAAGTCTTCTTGTTTTACACACAACGAAGTTACAGGGGATTTTTTTTTTTATTGGGTTGAAAAATCATCTTATGACAAATCTCGCTCTTGGGCGGAGCGAGAGATAGTGTCAGACTTTTACTGACTAAAAACCCACTCCTGTTCCTTCGTTGCCTTCGTCCCAGGGCCCCGGGTTTCGTTTTCACACTACCCATGGCCCCAGTAGGCTTCGACGAGTTACAAGGGATCGAAAATGGCCTGAATTTTTTCGAGATTTGGATGGTACGGTCGTACCACGTTTTTGCTCGCCTTAGTCCCCACCAAGGCGAGCAAAAACGTGGTACGACCCCGATTATTATTTCATCTTTTATGTTATGTTTATGTATAGTTACATGTAACAGCCACAAGTAAATCTTAAACAATTATTTATGCTAGTGCCCAAGGAATAACTATAATTAACTTATCTGTATTTAAGAACTAAAGGAAAATTGACTTTTTTAACCTAGAATTATGTATAATGTATAAATTAGGGGGTAATCAGGGGCGCCGGCTTTTAGAAAACCTCATGGGTGCTCATGCTCATTTGATGACTCGAAAAAGTGGCGAAGTGTGAGAAGAGAAATGCACACTGATCGACCGACAAATAAATAAATGTCCTACTTAAATACTACGGAACCACAAACACCCAGACCCAACACAAATATCTGTTTCATCAACAAACATTTTTTTTGGTGCGGGAATCGAACCCGCGACCCTTGCGTCTCAACCGGCGCTATAAACAACTGCGCTAAACGGGTCATCGGGTAACAAAAAACGCCCATCCCTAAAAGGCGATTACTGATCTGTTTCTTGACGTCTATTCTCGGGGGTGCTCGGCACCAACTGTTTATTCCTCATGGGTGCCCGAGGACCCACGGAGTCGGCGCCGCCCTGGGGGTAATACAGTCACGGCACTTCACTCGAAAAAATCCCGCCAAAAACTCATGGCCACCCTATAAATGCCATAAAAACAAAAAATGTCGATAAAAAAAAGGTTGGTCAATGTTTAAAATGCTTATTGGAACCGGTTTTTTATTACACGCTTATTTTTTGTTACGAACCTTTCCTGTCCCTTTTGGGGCAGTCATTTGGTATTAATGGCACCAAAAATAACATAGAAAAAATATGTGGATTGCATCTTGACTCTTTAATTTTTTATGTACTAAATTTGGTCTACAGGCAATCTCGTGGCAGCTTCCAATGATCTCAACATGTTTTTATTTTCTTACTAGCTATTGCCTGCGACTTCACACAATTTCAAGAAGATTTTTTTGTATGGAACCTTAACTCTTTTTTCAACTAAAAGTAGCCTAAGTTACTCCTAATAATAAAACTACTGTAGGTTGACTGGTAGAGAATGTCTTGTTGCATTAAGCTCGCCTATATGACACTACTTTATATGAAATTTAAATAAATAACATTACCAATTTACCAGTGCATGTCCTGTCAAAATCGGTCATTTAATCATTTTATGTGTTGGTTTTGATATTACAAGCGGACATTTCAAGTGATACATATTTATATAGATTCATTAGTAGAAAATGCCTATTTCTTTAAGTCTACCTCTGTATGACTATGTGCGTAAAGTCTTAAATAATCTATACTACATATTATATAGTACTAGCTTCTGCTTGCGGCTCCGCCCGCGTGAAAATCGGTTTCTCCATACAAACTTTGGACTCCCGTTTCATCCCATCTACACCCTACCTGCCAAATTTTAAGTTTGTAGGTGTTATAGTTTCTGAGATTTTGTGATTAATCTGTGAGTGGTATTTCGCTTTTATATATATTGATATGTGATAAAACAAGAATAAATGAATAAATAATTAAACTCATTAATTTGAATAATTAATTCAAGTAAACAACTCTTAATAGTATTATTTTTTATTTAATAATCACCACCATTTCAGCCGAATGACGTCAACTATTGGACACAGACTTCCCCCAAGTGTCGAATCCCCGCAACCTTCACCAGGGGCCCAAGTCTGCTATTTTTATAAATTCATCATTGCAACACGATCCCATTGTCATTATGCTAAAAGTTTGTAATCTGCTAATTAATAATGATTGATTATTGATCAGTCAATGGTCTCATAATAGAATTGTGGTAGAATGACAATATCGAGCTTCTATCTATCTATCTATTTTAGGTATGGTTTCCGCACTTAGTCCTATGTGGACCATTGTACGTGGAACCCACTTATATCAAGCTTATTAAACTTACTGATCAAAAGAACTGTCATTTTAGCATTTTACTGCATACGTCAGACATTCATTTGTTAATATGTACGAGATTACCATTCTTTTTTCAATGGAGTGTCAGTGTTTCTCCATTGGAAAGTCATAATGCATAGCATAGCATAGCATAGTCGGCCTTATAATGTTCCCACTGCTGGGACTCAGGCCTCCTCTCTAGGAGAGGGAATGGGCCGTAATCCACCACGCGGGCCCAGTGCGGGTTGGTGGATGTCACATGTCTTCGAATTTTTGGTTCTAGGACATGCCGGTTTCCTCACGATGTTTTCCTTCACCGTTTTGAGAGCAGTGGTGATGAAATAAATTACACAAAGTAATGCGCCTGGCTGGGTTTGAACCCGCGACCTACAATTCGTAAGTCGGGAGCGTTACCACTCGGCCACCACTTTCTCTAAAGTCATAATGACGCCATTATATTAGTAGATTACCAAACTAGTCAAAATCAACAATTATAAAATCAAAGATAGACCATTCTGACACTATTGTAATAGCAGACTTGAGGTCATTGGTCCACGTTATAGGAGGCCTTCCAATAATTTTATCAATATTTTAAATGCGTACATAATATATACTAAATACCTATTAAGTTATATTTTATTAGTTTAGATGTTTGATGACATTGCATTCTACTGTTTATTACTTAAACTTTGGAGTACCGTAATTAGAGATACAATAGAAAGATAATAAGCGAGCAAACGCCTTTGGGGTTTAATGAATTAAGTAAATATGTGGGAAAAAATATAATATCTTTTGAATTTTAGCTATTTAAAGTATATAGGCAGTGTACCAGAAGATGCAGCGTAGGTAGGCCTCCCACAAGGTGGACCAATAACCGTGGTGATGGTCATGAGAATTTGATACATGCGAAACACACAGAACCAATTGTTTAGGCGATATTTGGGGTAGGCCAACAGAAGATGTCTTTAGGCTGAAACGATGATGATGCAGCTGTACGCATTAGTTCTAAGACCGAGATAAAATTTGAGAACAATAAGAAAATTTCATTTCAAGCCAATCTCTTTATACTCTATATTAAAAATAAAAAAATATATTTTTTAATACTTAATCAAACTCATGTTTATGAAATCTATCTATGTTATTAGGCAATTAAATTCCGTTCATAATTATAATTTATATATACTTATTTGAAAAATTCACAAAAAAAAAAATTAAGGTTGCTAATAACTATAAACCACAAACTAATAGAAAATAGAATTAATTCAAAAAAAAAAATACTTACCCGCGAAAAAAAAGAAAAAGTGAGCCTTTATGGGCAACAGCCCTCTGTCTATCTTGAATTTCATTTTTTTTTTTGCAACAACAAAATTTCACATTCAGCCTAGAAATAAATCGCTTTGTTATTTAACCGTGCACAGGTCACTGAACGCGTACGGCATAGTTTTTTCCTGCCCCCAAGACAGGTTTGAGCATCAATAACAACTTTCTAAGACTAAGAACTGCACTGAATTATGAATTTAAACACTGGTACCATTATGTACACAAAGGAATATGAGACGTTTGAAGATAAAACTTGTTTTGTGTTATCGCACGAGACGCGACTGACTCAAAGATTATTATTCTCTGAATAAACACAACGATAGATAAACTCAATCATTGTTGTCATAATAATGCAATTGAACTGACGTTTTGATACCAGCTGACGGGGTTGCCAGTGTGGGATCTTAAAATTGCTTACTTTTAAGAACGACTGGGTGAAGATGATTACTGTGTTTTAAAACTACTCGCGTTGTTTGTTTCACTCTGACCGTGGCTAAGTAAAATTTTTAATTTAAACTCATCATCATCTTCCTTTTAATTTAAACTAAATAGAATAATTTGTTTTATTTATTTACTCACGGACTCACCTCTATTTAACAACATTTTGTTTATCAATTGTTTTTTTTTTAGATTACACAATGTAATTTTTTCAATATATGTACCTACTTTTCTATATTTGTCTATAACATTACTGACACCCCGTGCTTCGAAAAGCACGTAAAGCCATAGGTCCCGGTTGTCATTCTTAAATCTTTGACAGTCGTTACAGGTAGTCAGACGCCAGAAAGTCTGACTATCAGTCCATCCAAAGGGTATCGTGTTGCCCTGTAAGTCCAAACGCTGCGTTACGCGGACGCCCGCGCAGTCCCATACAAAAGTACTGGGAAACCGCGCCCCGCGCCTGTTTTAATACAATTGGAAACAGACCCCAAAACAGTTGGCAAAAGGTTAGGGTGATGATGATGAATCACCTCTATTCTCTGTATTCTCTGTTGAGGGAGACTTTAAAGTAACTGCAATACTGCAATCACTTTGCCTCTAATTTTGGTTTCACTTCTTATTTCAGGACTTTGTCCCTGTTATAATAAACTTTAATAATTGTAAAACCACTGCAATTAACAAGTTAATGGGGAAATACTAAACGATGGCTACACGAAATACGTCATCGTAGTTTGTCAGCTGTCAATTTAATGTCAGTTAATTTTTATTCTAAGGTTGCTATCTCTTTTTAGTCAACATTATTTTAGTGTGCTATCTCGTTTATACATGACAAAAATGTATATTTTGAATTTCGAACATCTATAGTGATGTGACTACGCATTGATGAATGTTAGTCACAATCGAGAGTTTCTTTTTTAACAAGCGTGCTCCAACGTTGGCCACATCATCGTTTATCGTCAGGTGAGATAGTGGTCTACCGGAGCCTTTGCATTATAAAAAAGCCGTATTTCTTGCCACCTTCAAACCAGAACAAAACGATCTGAATTTTGATTAAAATGGACCCAAATCTATCCTTTTAAGGGAAGAAAAATATTACAAATCGGTTCATAAAAGACGGAGTTCAGAGGTAATAAACATTACAAAAATAATAATTAAAAAAAGAATACAACCGAATTGAGAACTTACTCCTTTTCTTATAACAGTTAAAAATATATTTTTATATTCATAAATTATTTTGAATGATCAAACGAGTGTTTTCGCATCTTATTTGCCAAGGTCGTGTGTTTGTAATGGGGAACTTCATTTCGTTTAGCTCTTTAATCCCTAAAGGTGACAGGCGGGCTGAAAAGAAGGAGTATTTGGTCGTGAATAAGCGACCGTGGCGGAATAAACGTTAGAGTGTTTGTCGAATATATCCGACGTAGGCCGCTACAAGGCTGTCTGGTAATGTGAAAATTGTGCTATAAATAAAACAAGGATTTATATTATTACTAAGCTTGTTTTACCCATTAATCGTTTTCATGACTGAGTACAGTAATTCAATCGGGTAGTTTGAATTCAAGCAGTTGATAGATGATTTAAATTATTGCACAGATACATTTAATTTGGTTCCTTAGTCTATCAAATTTGATTTGATTGATTTACAAACATTAGTAACAGCTAATGACATCACTAAAGCCCGCGATTTTCAATTGTTTTTTTCAGTATTCATTTCTTCCATTTGAATTTTGATCACATAACATGGCCGGCCTCCTTAGTTTGTAAATAAATAAAAATATACCAGAAAATGGAGGACGAAGAGTTTGTAGGTTGCATCAGTTGCATGAACACTAATGATTTATGCGACCTATTTGCTGTGTACGCGGAGAACACGGAAACTTATGCGAAAATGTTTGAAACCTGTTTTGATATTAAGGTTATATGTGAAGCCATTTATTATTGTAGTATCTTAATTATAGCATAAGTGTAGTATGTAGCAAATAGATTCAACATAAAAAGTATTAGCTTCATCCTTGCCCTATAGAAGAATTAGTTTCTAGTGGTAATTTAACTAAAAAACATTAAATTATGGATTGTATATATGAAATATATTTATTAAAGAAAATTATATCTAAATGAAACAATAATAGATGCCTAGTTTTTTTTTTAATAAGTTTGTGTTTGATCTTAAAATTATGCTTAATTTAAAAAACGCCGTAACATCCATTGTTTTCAATTAATAAATTGACTACTATTGAAAAAATTATAGGCGTTTATATATGGAATTAATCAGTACCCACCTAATAAAATCATCGAAGTTATATCGATGTTTTTAATCAATAGTAGTTTTTGGTAATAATGAATATATTAGGGGAAGTTTGAAAGTGGCGCCAGTGACTGAAAAGTTGAAAGGGAATCGTTTGTCTTGGTATGGTCATGTGAAGAGGAGGGATGAAACGCATGTTACTAAAAGAGTTATGAGTTTACATGTGGATGGATGGAGAGGGAAAGGGAGACCAAAGAAAAAATGGATGGATTGTGTGAAGAGTGATACGAAAGAAAAGGAAGTTAGTGATAGCATGACGAGTGACAGGGCAGAGTGGAAGAAAAAAACGTGTTGCGCCGACACCAAATAACACGGGACAAGGGCAGGAAGATGATGATGATAATGATGAGTATTTTTTGGTAATGTTTTGTATCAGCATAGGTATATATTTATATAGTTTGTTTGTTTATAGGCTATAGTTTTGATAGTAGATATTTACGTATTAATGAAACTAGAATTACAAAATGTTTGAAAATTATAGACTTGTAATTTTACTGTTTACTAAATATCGTATCTAGTATAGATACCGGCACGGATCTTGAGCGCTGACTTCTACAGTTCTACTTGCGCAGAAGCACGCAGAAGTGAAATATCGGGTCTCTTTAGTGGTATGAGAATAGATGTGGGGGCGGAGTCAAGGCGGGGTGTGATTGGCTCGCGGATGTGTACGGTGCGCAAAGCGATCTCCGCTTTTTCACCGAGCGCTCAAGATTCGTGCCGCTATCTATATCTAGCTAAAGAATGATGTTTTATTTTTTTCGAAATGCTAGGCTTAGTAAGAGGATGCTTAGGTTAGGCTTCGGAGATAACGGAGAGGGGAATGGTCAATCTTCATCATCATCATCGCCACTTCAGCCGAAAGACGTCGACTGTTGGATATAGACTTCCCCCAAATTCACCAAATTTTCATATGGAAACATATTATCATAAATATATAATATTAAAATTTGAATTATTCGGGACCTGTAGATGTTTCATTTCTCTCATCAGCATTTCAGACGAAAGACGTCCACTGTTGGATAGGATAGACCTTTCCCAAGTTCTGTGCGTCTCGCATCCATATTCCCGCGACCCTCACCAGGTCATCGGTCTACCATGTCGAAAAGCCTTCCAACGCTGCGTCTTCCGGTACGCGTTCGCCACTCTAGATTTTTTTGGGCTCGAAAAAGCAGACGTGCTCCCACCTCAGTATGTTGGGCTACTATTTCGAAATTCTATGATGGACGCCAAAATAACTTCAATCAAAAATCAATTTTGTCTGGGACTAGACCAGGGGGACTCAAAAAGTCTCAAAGCCTGTTGTAGATAAGTCGTAGTGGTGTATAACTTACGACATAAGCGGATTGAAACGGAAACGGTCACTTACCTATTCGTATAAATATGTAAGCATCGCTCAAAATTATAGAACCACCAGGTAACACTACTTACCTAAAAACCACAGATGAAATGTAAGACTCCAATATCTTAAATTCGCCCCGCTGCTCCGTTTCGGTCCGTTAGGCCGCTTGTACACGTTAAAAAAAGTCGCCAGACATAAGCAAGACTTCGTGTCGTTTCTATACACGAACTGTGTAGGTACTATAGTTACACTGCTTATGGCGCTGACCAAGAAAAAATATGTTATTGTGCGGTTGGGGAAAGGGTAGGTTACCACAATAAATTTTCGTGCCTAGATCCGACAAAATTCTTATCGTGTACATGAAAAATGGTCCTATCTGCGCAGACACGGTGAAATTTTCTGCGTAAAGCGGACACTCGCGACGGGCAAACGTCGCGTAAAAAAGCGGGTGTGTTCACGCAAACGGTCCCCGTCGCGGAAACCGTATTATTATCTTCGCAGTGTCGCTAGGTCAACTTTAGTGTTGTGCATGTAGTCGTGTCGGCCCGCGCGGGTTCCCGCTACGGAACATTTTTTGTATGGGACCGGGCGCGTCCGCTTCTTAGTGTGTACAAGCGCCGTACTTTCTGCTATGCTCCTTCCCGTTTGCTCCAATCCGTTTCTTTCGGCTGTAATCCGCTCCGCTTAGTCCCGGACGTCTCCGTTCTGTAGAAATACGTTCTTAGACACTTCAATTTCTGTTTGTAGATCCCAAACAACTTGAAATACATATGTTCGGACTGCGTGGAAATCCTGGAGAAGTCAGTATGTTTCAAGAGCCAGACTACCAAGAGCTTGGCGATGCTGCAGAATGTAAAAGGTACGGTATTGTGCTTGAGGACGGCTGTTATCCGAAAGGGAACCCCAGGGTCCTGCGACGCAAGGCAAAGAAGGAAGTGGGATGGAATGAGTTTTAGTCGGTAAAAGTCTAACACGCTGTCCCACTCTGCCCTAAAACATGAGAAGTAAGTAACTGATAGATTTTCCACCTAAAAAAATGACTAGTAATGACTCCTGTATCATGGATGCTTTCACAAACATGTAACCTCAAGTATACAAGACATCCAGACCCGGGACACCTCGCTTTATCGAAGTGGCAGGTAGATATTCCTTCTGCGAAGCAGTAATGCTAGCGAAGTAGACGGCTCCACGCGTGAGAGAATGGACGCGTTGCCGGTGCCTTATGCAAGCCCAGTCACTAGCTTCTTTCAAAAATCTAGTCAAAGATCATTTCCTTTCACTCTAAATGCTATCCTGCCTCTACCTAAATTCAGTTCTTCCGTCACTAACCCAACTTATTGTTTTTTTCTTTTTCCATCTCTTTGTATGAAATTGTGTAAATTATAATATATATATATATAATATTTATAAATTGTCTTTTATATATAATAGCTATATTACATCTATGTATAGTCTAGTATATAATTTTAATCTAATATTTACATTATTAATTTGCAGTACACCGCAGAAGCAAAAGCACAGGACAAACTATACAACACACTAGATAGTCCGGCAGGCCAGAAAGATCTATACCGACTTGCTAGAGCAAGAGAGAGAAAGGCGAGAGATGTTTGTCAGATAAGATGTATAAGGGATGAAACTGGAATGATTCTATCAGAAGATGAAAAAATCAAAGAGAGGTGGAAGGACTATTTTGAAAGACTGATGAATGAGGAAAACAGCTGGAATGGGATTTTAGAGAGCAAACCAGTGAATGTGGGTTTAGTGAGAATGATTAGTATGGATGAAGTCAGGATAGCTGTAAATGGAATGAAGAATAGTAAGGCAATTGGTCCAGACGGAATACCAGTTGAAGTGTGGAAGTTGCTGCGAGTGGATGGATGGATGTGGCTGGCTTTGTTCTTCAATAAGTTGTTGCGGGAAGAAGCCATACCTGATGAGTGGTGCAACAGTTCCCTGGTGCCCATCTTTAAAAACAAGGGTGATGTGCTTGAATGCAATAATTATAGAGGAATAAAGCTAATGTCACATACTATGAAAAAAAGTTGTTGAAAGAAGGCTGAGAGAAGAGAGTGAAATTTCACAGAACCAATTCGGTTTTATGCCTGGTCGGGGTACAACGGATGCCATTTTTGCTATACGCCAGCTGTGCGAGAAATACAGGAGTGCGCATAAAAACTTGCACATGGTATTCATTGACCTCGAAAAGGCATACGACCGGGTACCTCGTGAGGTTCTGTGGTGGGCCCTTAAGGAGAAAAGTGTGCCTGGGAAGTATGTGCAGTTGATCCGAGCGATGTACAGTCGATGCAGTACCCAAGTCCGGTCTACAGTGGGCAACACTGGCAGCTTCAATGTGGCTGTCGGCTTACATCAAGGGTCGGCTCTCAGCCCTTACCTCTTCCTGATGATAATGGACGCTCTGACGTCGGACATTCAGGAAGAGGCTCCCTGGTGTATGCTGTTTGCTGATGACATTGTATTGGTTGCCGAGAGTGGCCTAGAGGTCCAGAACAGATTGGAGGTGTGGTGGCACAGACTGGAGAGTGTTGGCCTGAAATTGAGTAGAACCAAAACGGAATACTTGTTCTGCGATTTCGGTGGTCTCTCCGGTCCTATGCCCTTAGCTCTCGCTGGAACGCCCATACCAATCTGCTCCGACTTTCGGTACCTCGGGTCGCTTATCCAAGGAGATGGCGAGGTAGACCGAGACGTATCACATCGGATCAATACAGGATGGATGAAATGGAGACAGGTCACTGGAACAATCTGTGACCCACGGATGCCCCTCAAGTTGAAGGGTAAAATCTACAAGTCCGTGATAAGACCTGTCATACTGTATGGATCAGAATGTTGGGCTGTGAAAAAGACGGATGAAAAAAGATTGCATGTAGCGGAAATGAGAATGTTGAGATGGATGTGTGGTGTGACGAGAATGGATAAAGTGAGAAATGAATATATTAGAGGAAGTTTGAAAGTGGCGCCAGTGACTGAAAAGTTGAAGGGGAATCGTTTGTCTTGGTATGGTCATGTAAAGAGGAGAGATGAAACGCATGTTACTAAAAGAGTTATGAGTATACATGTGGATGGGTGGAGAGGGAGAGGGAGGCCAAAGAAAAGATGGATGGATTGTGTGAACAGTGATATGAAAGAAAAGGAAGTTAGTGATAGTATGACGGTTGACAGGATAGAATGGAAGAAAAAAACGTATTGCGCCGACCCCAAATAAGATGGGACAAGGGCAGGAAGATGATGACACCGCAGACTACCCCTCTTTTTTCTATTTCAAATTCTTACATTCCATCCTAAGGTTGTCTGGTAGATATCGCTGTCAGCGATAAGACCGCCTTTGTACCCATAGATTTAAGTTTGTGTAAAAGTTTTTGTTACAATTTTGGTGTACAATAAAGTTTAATCTATTCTATTCCTTACTTACCATCAAGGGAAATAGTGGTCCGAGCAAACTTTAATTTAAAAAATCTCTTTTAGATGAAGAGTACTTAGATGAGTCTATACTCGAAGAGGCTGAATGCATCACCCCTGATGATACGAAGAATTTGATCGTTCTCAAACCTCCGACTTCTGACGGTGATGACGATGAGCTGGATGGTAAGAATATTATCATCAAATTCATTATTCCACCAAGTTTGTTCCATCATCGGACCACTAGACGTACGGCGTTGCGCCACCGGTACAAAGTGGACCCATACGCACAAAGCGTTTTGAGAATATATTTATTATGCGTACAGCCAAGGAGTGGAATTCCTTGCCGGAGTCTGTGTTTCCTGATAGCTACAACTGAGGTCTTTAAGTCAAGAGTGAATAGGTTGCTTCTAGGCAAGCGTGCTCCACCGTCGACCACATCATCGCTTACCATCAGGTGAGATGGTGGTCAAACGCGAGCATATCATTAATAAAAATAAAAAATATATATATAATTCTTCGAAGAATGCAACGGGGTTTACTACACGCCTTTTTAGGGTTCCAAACGGAATCATAGGATAAGTTTGTTGTCCGTCCGTCAGTACCCTTTTTCTTAGGAACGCGTGGAGGTATGAAGACCATCTCAGACACAAATCTGCATGGTTCTCATATAATTCGAGACTTTACCTCCTGAGTTTGTTTCAGTGTTTCTTCTCAGGGTATTCAGCTAGGAAATACCGGCCTCATCTTGTTTAAATTGATGTGTAAAAGTGTTTTTTATCATTTATTATTTAATCTTTCAAAACAACAGAAGATTTGGATGAAGAACATGCAATCCAGGCCTTAGATGAGACGACCTGCATATACTGCGATCTTCAACTGCCAACCGTTGATGATGTCCACGATCATATACGGACGGTCCATGAATTAGAACCCAGGACTGGTCTGCCTTTGAGAGAATGCTCGTTGTGCGGAGTAGCCTTGAGAGATCCTGCTGATCATCATAATAGGTTAGTTACATAGTCATAGCTAAAGGTGAGTATAGACTAGAGCATTTACTTGCAACAGAACAACGAGCCGCTCTATAATATGTTCTAGTGTATCACCCTTCACGAACCAGACGTCGAGCACGCTCGCCCTTTTGTTACAACAATAATTGTACAAACCAACGAGTGTAATGGTGTAACATTTCGTCGAGCCTTTGCACGAACGTGGACCACGCGCGGGTGCGGAGTGACGCAAAAGGAAGAGGGACGAACAACGCGAAATGTTCATTTGCCACCATCTTCTATTTCTAGTTTTCTTCTTCTAATATAATTCATCAAGATAAACGCAGCACACGCAACTTGTAGGTCCGACATTTCAAGGAAGAATGATCGCAAGGTACAACGAAATATTACCGGTAAATGCACACTCGCAGTGAGCATTACGCCGAGCATTCGCAGGAATGTTACATTACATGGAAATGCTTTGGAAACTAAACTTTTACCTGTATAGTACCATTCGTAAGAACGTTACATTACACAGAAATGCTCGATATTATGCTCTACTCTATATTCACCTTTAGACTAATTTTCTCAATATTTTTTTTTGTATTTTACAGGTCAGTGTCAAATTTTATTTTGATTAATAATGATTGACGATCGTAACACGTATTTATTTAAGGAATTGTCATTAAAATTATCAATACAACACTCTCAGTTCGTCTGACTATTTTATGGCTATTTCACACTGACTATTTCATGACTATTTCACACTGACTATTCCATGATTATTTCACACTGGCTATTTTATTCATGACTATTTCAAGAAAAAGTCATTCAATAGGCTTAGCTGAGGCCTTACCACGAGCTCTTAACGTGATTCATTTGACGACCTAAACTGAACTGATAAAGGGATGGATGGGTATAGCTCCGTCCCTCTTTCTCGCTCACACGCCTGACATTTTGACACGCCATAGTAAGACCCTGAACTGAGAGGGTTGTATTGTAATTTTAATGATTAAAACTAGTGATGCAACGGAAGTGTCTTAACGGAAGCGGAAACGGAAACAGATTTCAAAAGTAAATCTTTGCGGATGCGGAAGCGGAAGCAGAAGTGTTAAGACTATGAAGGAAGAGCACGATTTTATTTTTTTAAAACAACTGAAGGTTTACGTCGTAATCACGTCACGAGGCGCGGTGATGCGCAGAATGAACCAAATAAATATAATAATAAAGAAACTCGTTGCGACACGTTTGTGTACCGTCCCTCCCTCCCTCCGCGCCTCTTCCGATGTGTCCTATCTTCCACGCGCCCCCCAAGCCACTGCGCTCCTCGCTGTGTTCTTCCGTTTAGAGTTCTGTTATAAATTTTGCGGGAGCAGAAGCGGAAACAGAAGTGAAAAAGCTTGTGGAACTTCTGCAGAAGCGAAATCGGAAGCAGAGTTGTGTTGCAACACTAATTATTACTCCGTGAAGCCATAATTGCTACTGTTGTATATAATAATTGTTATGTTGATAGGCATAGAACCTGATACTGACCTGCAAAATGCAAAAAACGTTAGAAAATTTGAATTTTGCGATGTACCCTTCTTGTGTTCGAAAGTGGGAAATTTCATGGCCATCCTTATGCATTCGGAATAGAAGTCAAAATCAGTTTAACGGACAGTAAAAAAGATTTGTTTAGGTGTCCAATCTAATTTCGAATGGAGTATAAGTTCTGTATTATATAGCTGTCTCACTTTTTAGGTGTCATGGCGTAAAATCAGATTCCGATGGCAGAAAGTACCCGTGCCATTTCTGCGACAATATATATATAAGTAAAAAAGCTTGTTTCACCCACCTTCGGATGAAGCACGGACGTAAGTACCTACTAGCATAGATAAAAAACTTCAGTAATAAAGCTGTTGCGTCAGTTGTAAGAGCTTTTCAATACTTTGTGTAATTTATTACATCACCACTGCTCTCAAAACGGTGAAGGAAAACATCCTAAGGAAACCGGCATGTCCTAGAACAAAAATTCGAAGACATGTGACATCCAACAACCCGCACTGGGCCCGCGTGCTAGATTACAGCCCATTCCCTCTCCTAGAGTGGAGGCCTGAGTCCCAACAGTGGGAACATTATAAGGCCGACTATGTGTATCAGGAATGAAGATATCCGCAGGAGAACCAAGGTTACCGACATAGCCCGAAGAATCACCAAACTTAAGTGACAGTGGGCAGGGCATATTGTTCGCAGAACAGATGGCCGTTGGAGCCGAAAGTAGTGGCGGATTTACAAGCAGGCTGAGTAGGCTTGAGCCTAGGGCGGCAGATTTTTGGGGCGGAAAATTTGGGGACTGCATTTATTTATTTTTTTGCTACCTCATTGAAATCAAAAAGATGTTTGCATGACAGTTTTCTGGTATCTCACAGATAGAAGTCTGCAACAAATTTTGCTGATGACTTTCCTCTCTCACTTGTCATTGCACATTCAGAAAGTTTATTTTAAAAATTATTTTACATGTAATTTCTACGAAATTTTTGGATTGTAAAAATAATGCAGGAGATGACAATTATAGAGGCAAGGGCGGCAAAAACTGTATAGCATATGCCTTGAAAATTTGTAAATCCGCCACTGGTCCCTTGAAGCTACGAAAAAATCAAACATCTAAGTTAACGATAAATAAGATACGGCCGTTTATTATAACCGTATATTTCGAAACTCGCTAGGGAATCAAAATTCATAGGGTACTTCCCGTTGTCCTAGAACCTTGAAATCTGGCATGGAGCAAGGTCTTACAGCACAAGTACAGGAATATATCTGAAAACTGAGATTACACTACACTGATTTGGACAATATTAATGTTAATTAAAAAAAAATCTTTCAGTAAAACTCTGTAACGAACAAACACCAAAATACATTCCGAGGGAACGTAAAAAATGCCATATGTGTAACAGAGATTTCAGCCAAAAGCAGATCCTGAATAAACACTTATGGAAGGCACATGGATTCGAGGTAAGACCATAACATCTATTGGTGCGCCTTGATAGTTAAAATCGTCTCAAATGCCGTGACGAAAAACGGCATGTTTCCCCCACTATGCCACCGTTCTCTACTTCCATTTGTCGAGCGTCTGCCGAGCGTCGCGGTCGCGGCACAGCCACGATTATTATTTTTTTGTTTTTTAATCATTTTGTCAGTTAAAGAGTTACTGACTGACTGACATATCAACGCACAACAGAAATTACGTGAAATTTTGCATAAGGTTTCTTATTATGACATAAGAGAGTACACAGAGAGGATTTTCTAAAATTCACCCCCTAAGTTGATGAAATGGGGGTCCAAAGTCTGTATAGAGAAACCTAGTTCCATGCGAGCGAAGCCACTGGCATAACTTAGTTTACTTTTATAAAAGGAGACTCTGACTGACTGACACGTTAACGCACAACCGAAACTACTAAAAAGGCTATATATAAAGTCTCTGTTTGGGCAATAATAACTTTGAGTTACTATATTTTTTTATCACATAAATGTCACTGAATAAAAAGTACCTATAATATATCTAAATATACAAATGTATTTAAAAATAGTCATAATAATAATAATAATTTGAAACCTTCAGTAGTGCCATCAGGATGGAGTTTGGTGTGGACAAATGTGCGGTCATGCATGTAAAGCGAGGGGAGATTGTGGAGTCCGTGGGTACTCAGCTCTCGTACTCCATAAACCTGAGATCCCTCTCTGCAACTGAAACCTATAAGTATTTGGGTATGTCGGAAGCTTTAGGTATCAATGCCACTGACATGAAGCAATCGTTGAGGGAGCGCTTCTTTGGACGCCTGAAGAAGGTATTCAATAGCCTTCTTTCAGGCGGAAACAAGGTGCGCGCCTTCAACGGTTGGGTCATGCCGGTATTGATGTACTCTTTCGGCGTACTCAAATGGACTCAAACAGAACTGGACGCCCTGGATAGGCGGGTTCGTACACTGCTTACTGCAAACCGAATGCATCACCCACGGTCGTCGGTGATGAGACTGTATATCCCGCGGAAGTGTGGGGGTCGAGGCTTTTTAAATGCTAAGACCCTGCACAATCGCGAGGTATGCAGTCTCAGGGAATATTTCCTAGCCGCCGACGTGAGTATGCATCGTGATGTAGTGGCAGTGGACAAGGGACTCACCCCGCTTTCCTTGGCTAACGAGAACTGGCGCAAACCTGTAGTACTTGACACTAACGATCGCAAGGAAGTATGGCAGAGTAAGGAACTTCACGGACGCTTTTTCAGGGCCCTGCATGGACCCGATGTAGACAAACTAGCGTCCGTAGCCTGGCTGCGTTTCGGTGACCTCTTTGGGGAAACTGAAGGTTTTGCCTGTGCAATTATGGACGAAGTTATCATGACGAATAACTACCGGAGATTTATCGTGAAGGACGGTACGGTTGACATCTGTCGGGCATGTCACCGACCGGGTGAATCAATCCGCCACATTATCTCTGGTTGTTCTCGTTTAGCTAACGGGGAATACTTGCATAGACACAACCTTGTAGCCAGGATTATCCATCAGCAACTTGCTCTGAAGTACTCTCTTGTGGAATCGGAGGTGCCGTACTACAGGTATGTGCCCGACCCAGTTCTCGATAATGGCGATATCACATTGTACTGGGATCGGTCCATCATCACTGACAGGACTATTGTGGCCAATAAGCCTGATATAGTGGTGGTGGACCGAAGTGAGAGGCGTGCAATGATTGTTGACATATCCGTTCCGCATGACGAGAACCTCGTGAAAGCCGAGAAAGATAAACAAATCAAGTATATTGACTTGGCTCGCGAGGTTGTCGACATGTGGGATGTGGACTCAGCGATCATTGTACCGATAGTCGTGTCAGCCAATGGCTTAATAGCCAAGAGCCTCGACCAACATCTCAGGAGGCTCACGTTAGGCGGCTGGATCAAGGGCTTGATTCAGAAAGTGGTACTCCTGGACACGGCTCGTATAGTTAGGAGGTTCCTCTCTCTGGAGCCCTGACCGCCGGTAGCTTGGACTCTGTTCCCGATACCGGTGGGCTGCTATTTTTTATATTTTTAAATGTTTTTATTTTTATAGTGGAATATTTAAAAATATAATTTATATGTTTTGTAAAAGGAATAAACGAAATAATAATTTATTAGTACAGATTAATGTATCTTAATCTACTAAAGTTATGTTACCTATGGGTTTTCACAGTAACTGGTAAAATTAACAATCAATTGAACTGTGGTCCCCAAACTAGGCAGTGCCTGTATCTTGGGGGCCGGAGCTACGTTTAGTTACATTTAGTCCAAGACATGCTAATTGCTAACTTTCATAATTGTAACAAGTTTTTTGTTTTTTTAATCATGTATATAAATCAAATCAAATACCGGTAGCAATCTGCCTGAAAACAAACTTTTTAGGGTTCTGTACCCAAAGGGTAAAACGGAACCCTATTACTAAGACTCCACTGTCCGTCTGTCTGTTTGTCTTTCCGTCTGTCGCCAGGCTGTATCACATGAATCGTGACAATTAGGCAGTTGAAATTTTCACAGATGATGTATTTCTGTTGCTGCTATAACAACAAATACAAAAAAGTAGAATAAAATAACTATTTAAGGGGCTCCCATACAATAAACGTGATTTTTGCTACGGACGCTACGGAACCCTTCGTGCGCGAGTCCGACTAGCGCTTGCTCGTTTTTTTTTTTTGCTGGTGCCCTGTTTTTAACCCTCCTCCTTTCCTTCAAGTTGTTTTAATTTTTTTTCTGACAGGTGGAAAAACGCAAAGCCTTCATATGTCCACTTTGCGATGAGAGAGTGAGTTACGGATCTAACTTCAGTGCTCATCTGTTGCATTCTCATCGTGTTCACGAACAAGTTGAACAACTGGAGTTCCACAACATGGATGGTGAGTTCCTTGAATAATGGTTATTTATATGTCATCGTAAAATTGTAAATACCGTTAGATTACAATCTATCTCGCGAGATTGAGAACTATCGAATGATTGTGAACCCTAACATATTGCTTAAAATTAGTGATATTTATAAATGTATATAATATATTTATATTATACAGGGTGTCTTTGACATCGACGCACAAACGAATAGCATGGATCCAGTGCATGGTTCTGGACCCCACAGTGGTGGAATTTTTTGTCGGATTTTACATTTTTTTTTAAATCTCATCTTCCTGCCCTTATCCCGTGTTATTTGGGGTCGGCGCAACACGTTTTTTTCTTCCACTCTGCCCTGTTACTCGTCATGCTATCACTAACTTCCTTTTCTTTCATATCACTCTTCACACAATCCATCCATCTTTTCTTTGGTCTCCCTCTCCCTCTCCATCCATCCACATGTAAACTCATAACTCTTTTAGTAACTTGCGTTTCATCCCTCCTCTTCACATGACCATACCAAGATAAACGATTCCCTTTCAACTTTTCAGTCACTGGCGCCACTTTCAAACTTCCCCTAATATATTAATTTCTTACTTTATCCATTCTCGTCACACCACACATCCATCTCAACATTCTCATCTCCGCTACATGCAATCTTTTTTCATCCGTCTTTTTCACAGCCCAACATTCCGATCCATACAGTATGACAGGCCTTATCACGGACTTGTAGATTTTACCCTTCAACTTGAGGGGCATCCGTGGGTCTCAAGTTGTTCCCGTGACCTGTCTCCATTTCATCCATCCTGCGTTGATCCGATGTGTTACGTCCCGGTCTACCTCACCATCCCCTTGGATGAGTGACCCGAGGTACCGAAAGTCAGAGCAGATCGGTATGGGCGTTCCAGCTAGAGCTAAAGGCACTGGATTGGAGAGACCGCCGAAATCGCATTTTTTTTTTAAATCTACGTTTTTTAATTTATTTTTGCTCTCACACGTTTGTGTTATAGCCTTCTTAAAACTTCTTCGCATCCATAGCTTTGCTCAGTCCCGCCCAACTCCACCTAGATGGAAATACACCCACTCTTAGCTCCACTCGGCCCCAACCAGCTCCACTTTATTGGGAATGCATACACCCTAATATAACGCTCCACCTCACTAAGCTCCGCCATCCACCCTTATCTATTCCACTTTACCCGGCTTTATTTAGGTTGATGTGTGGTAGATTCGCACCCACCCTCAGCTCCACATAAGTGGAAACACTCTCACTTTTAGCTCCACTTGGCCCATCCAGTTCTGCTTAGGTGGAAACGCACCCACTCTTAGCTACACCCAGCTCAACTTTAGAGGGAATGGATCCACCCTTATTCTCTCCGCCTCACCAAACCCCGCTTAGACGGAAACTCATCCACCTTTATCCGTTCCACTTTATCTGGTTGTGTTTAGGTAGAATCGCACTCACCCTCAGCTCCGTATAAGTCGAAACACATTTACTCTTAGTTCTACTTCGCCCAACCCAGCTTAGCTTCGCTTAGGCGTAAACGCATCCATCCATAGCTTCGCTCAGCTTTGCCCAACACCATTTAGATGGAAACGCAGCCACTTTTAGCTCCGCTCTACCCCACCCCACTTCACTTAGGCAGAAACGCACCCACTCTTAGCTCTGCTCTACCCCATCCAACTCCACTTAGGTGGAAACGCACCCTCTCTTAGCTCTGCTCTACACCACCCAACTCCTCTTAGATAGAAACGCACCCACTCTTAGCTCCGCTCTACCCCACCCAACTTCACTTAGGTGGAAAGGCTACCTACTTAGGTGGAAAGGCTGCCTTTCCACCTAAGTGAAGTTGGGTGGGGTACTCTTAGCATCGCTCGGCCCGCCCAGCTTCACTTAGGTGGAAACGCACCCACTCTTAGCTCCGCTCTACCCCACCCCACTTCACTTAGGTGGAAACGCACCCTCTCTTAGCTCCGCTCTACCCCACCCAACTCCACTTAGGTGGAAACGCACCCTCTCTTAGCTCTGCTCTACCCCATCCAACTCCACTTAGGTGGAAACGCACCCACTCTTAGCTCCGCTCTACCCCATCCAACTCCACTTAGGCAGAAACGCACCCACTCTTAGCTCCGCTCTACCCCATCCAACTCCACTTAGGCAGAAACGCACCCACTCTTAGCTCCGCTCTACCCCATCCAACTCCACTTAGGTGGAAACGCACCCACTCTTAGCTCCGCTCTACCCCATCCAACTCCACTTAGGTGGAAACGCACCCTCTCTTGGCTCTGCTCTACACCACCCAACTCCACTTAGATAGAAACCCACCCACTCTTAGCTTCGCTCTACCCCACCCAACTCCACTTAGGTGGAAACGTACCCTCTCTTAGCTCCGCTCCACCCCACCCAATTCCACTTAGGTGGAAACGCACCCTCTCTTAGCTTTGCTCTACCCCACCTAAATACACTTAGGTGAAAATGCAACTTCTCTTAGCTTTGCTCTAACGCACCCAACTCCACTTTAGTAAGAATTAGAATGCATCCACTCCGTCTCACCAACCTCCCGCCCTCTTAACTCTGCTTCGTTTAAGTGGAAGTGCGTGGGTGAGTGCCTCCACTACATTTTTAAATAATATTACAGATTTCATGATATTTAAAAGTGCAATTCAGGAGGAAACGAAGTACAGATTTAGAAAGACTACGGCTAGCAAGCAAACTATTGAGGGAGTCAGGTCTCATTACATGTGCAGCCAATCAGGAGTCTACGTGTATCAGGTGAGAAACATTAAATACTGCCTTTTATAACTTATAATGAGAGCTCGGAATTAGGTAGAGTTATTCATGTACTTATAGTGATTTCTTACAGCGAAAGAATGAAGTGGATATGCCTCAAATTCCGAGAGCAGAACTTTTTTATGTGTTAGGTGGTATCCTGACCACCAGCATGTCTACATGGTCATACCTGGTCATCACCCTCAGCCTCATCAGCGACCTTGGCGAAGCACACTGCACCTTCGGCCAGTCACATGAAGAGCAATGAAGAACCTCTCCTGGTCGACGCAAGCAGTCAAGCCACTACGTCGCACAGCACCGCTCCGACTCACTGGAGCCAGCAGCACTACTCCGACTCACTGGAGCCTGCAGCATCATCCCGACTCACTGGGACAGCACCACCCCGACTCACTGGGGCATCACCGCAGACAGTTCCGACTCACCGAGAACTATGCGGCATTCGGTTCCGACTCACTGGAACCAACCTACCAATGGCCTGGCACGCATCAAGAAGCATCAAGAACCATCGATCTCCGATCTCCGGAGGGGAGTGATGTAGCGACAGCTATCGCGTCACATAAGAAAATCCTGAATCGCGCAATCAAAGTTCTCCGCGCGATTAGAACATATAGAACAGCCCGAAATCATCTATTGGGCAGTTGCAGCCCACCAGACATTACACCCGTCTGGTCGGAGGATCCTCCCTTTTCAACGGAGGTTTGCGGGACTATACTCTCTGTTCCACATACCTCCAAAACACTATCAGAAATTTAACAAAAAAAAAATATAAAGGTCAATGGGCAAATAGTATGGGAGAAAAACCCACGGCGGACAGAAATGCAATTGTGAAGATATATAGATAAAATGTATCTGGTTATCATGGTGAGGGTCGCTTTCTTGTGGGATGTGGGAGTAAAGAGAAAAAAAAACTTTTACATTTTCAAATTATTTATTCGGCGTGATCAATATCTACTGTTATATCATCTAAAAATACCGCAGGGGCTTCAATTTGTTGTTGGTGCCTAGCCCTGGATAAAAAATAAACTATACTGGCTATATGCGCGCAGCTCCCGACGGTGCGGCGGCCGTGTATACACGAGCAGTAGTAGTCTTCAACACTTTGTCTTCCTTGTGTCGCTGGGTTAATTAAAATATATGTGTAATATTGTAGCGCTCTGACATGTCGCGACTGAATTCGTCCCCTTATCAATATTTTATTATTTATTAATTCTTGATGACGATAGAGTTCTATCATGTAGACACCATTAGGTCTTATGTGTTCATGGCAGTACGACCTAGCAAGTCTTAAATGATAGCTGCCCAATGTAAACAGTATAAGTTCTTCAAATGTTAACTGTGGGAAGTCTCTAAAATCGGGATTATTTCCATCTAATGGCATGAAAGCAACTCTTTGTCCATTCATATTGTTTTCAATTACGTGTTGCGCCAGTTCGTTCTCTCTATTCATTCTACCATTTATAATGTTAATAAACTGGTCGACATATACACTATCTTCATAAGGACGCCTGGTAGCATTGATGATAGCCGCTGTTATTTTGAAATCCGTCATCATATTTCGCATAGCAACATATGTGTGTCGAAATATTTTGAAATCTTTCTTAAAACGACCATTTATGGCCTCGATTACCCATCGACACATTGTTATCAACCTTGACTTATTGGCATCTAGCGTCTTCAATTGTTCTCCTCTTCCTCTGGATGGTGGCATATGTGGAACATAGCCACATTCTTCAATTATAGGAATTAAATCACGAAATCCGCGATCTAATATAAAAATATCATTAGGTCTTAAAAACCAATGCCACGGAGATTCTATATTTTCTAAAAGATGACGCACAGTACGCGATGACGGCAGGTATACGTTCTGATGATGAACGTATACCTGCCGTTTTCATCACACGGGATGACGGGACGCACATGCACTCGCGAAAACCTTTTAGTAGCTATTTAATAGAACGACAACTAATATTTAGTAGTAGTATTCGATTTTTTAAGTAAATGTATTTTTAGTTCAAACTTTGTTCTCCCATGGATTAAATAAAAAATAACCTTATGTAATGTTAAGTGAATTTATACTCTTTCGTTTTAAATCATTTTCATTCATGTCCGCGACCGGGTCGGATTACGCCCAATGACCTTTGTTAAACCTCACCTCAGTTGATATAGAGAGATCTTTTTCAATGAAAAATACAAATAAAAATTGTTTGTTAATTATCTTTGTTTTATTTCTCTTGTCTATCTCTGAGGTTTTTATTATTATTTATTTGTAATATAGTTGTCCACACGAGATTTTTCATTAGAAATCCAGGGAAGATCCATATTAATATCAACATTTCGATGCAAGTATATGAATAACTCTACCTAATTCCGACTCCTGCTTATAATCAGGGACCATTTTGGTTACCCACTGAAAGGGTTTTTGATAGGGTTTTGACAAATTGTTGTTTTAAAACCCATTTCATATTTGTTACACTTATTTACGAAAACCCTCATCAATGGATAACCTCTTCCAAACCCTTTCGATTTTTTTACCTGTATATTCAAAAACCCATTCTTGGTGGTTTATACTTTTTAGCGGTAAGACGTTTTGAACGGGTTACCCCTTCAACGACTGTAACAGAGTTACCCATTTGGACTACAAATATTGTAATTTTATCTCTCGTGCCTTACTTTAAAGTACTAAATTGCATGCATGCGGCAGGTACGCATCAAGTCGCAACACGTAATCTAGGACCTAGCGACTCCACAGTCCCATACACATACGATTATTTTATGGTTATTATTGCAGTGATTTTAAAGTTAAATATTTTTTTTTTCTGGAATAGTCGGGATTGTTTCATGTATAATCTTGTCTTTTTTACGGAATCATAAATGTCATTGGATCGTCTCACTCATCATTTAGTGCCCGAAGGGAAGGTCAAAATCTATTCTTCCACTCCAACGTAATTTAAAATGATTTTATTTAAAACCCTTTGATTACCCCGACAAACCCTTTCAAAGGGTCATCTGCTTCAATTGGAACCGGTAACATCTTGAACTAGTTAACTTATTGATAAGGTTACCCTAACGTTAGTGTTATGAAAGGACTAACAGTACGAAGAGGTAACATTTTCCGTTACTGTAGGCATACAATCTGTAACCCTTTTGAAAGAATTAACTTATATTCGGGGTTGTACGGTCCCTGCTTATAATACTTGTTCTACAAATAGTTTAAAAATAACATTATTATTATTATAAATAACCCGTCAGTTAAAGTTTGCAATAGAACATCTACGCGATAGGGTTAGGACGTACCCCACAGGCGATACTCAGGGGCAGCACCCGGCTCGTGTGGGAAATGGACTAGGATTGTTGCACCTTCCCGCAATGTAACTTGGAATATTGGGAATATGACTGGAAGGATCAGAGGGCGGATGTATTGAAAAAAAGACGAATAAATTATGCTTAAAGTCAAAGTCAATAGTTTTTTATATCACATAGGCCTAAATGGGCACTAATAAAATGACATTAAATGGAGAGTAGCAAAACTAAAAGCTACGAAACGGTACAATAAAGGAATTCAGCTTCAGTATTCGTGGGTCCTCCGTAACCAGTCGAGCATCCACGGTGTTGGCTGTCCTTCTGCAACTAATACAATTTGACTTCGTTTCAAAAAATTCTAAACCCAATTTATAGTCCTTCATCTCTCTAGCCGTTTCCCAACTAGCCTGAAGTTGGTTTCTAGTCTAGCTGGAACTGGATGCGACTGAATACCCGTGCTTTATAGAGCGACAAATGAAGGTATCCGCAGGAGAACCAAGGTTACCGACATAGCCCGAAGAATCGCCAAACTTGAGTGGCTGTGGGCAGGGCATAGCTCGCAGAACAGATGGTCGATGGAGCCGAAAGGTTCTGGATTGGCGACCACGTACCAGAAGACGCTGCGTTGGAAAGCCTCCCACAATGTAAACCGATGACCTGGTGAGGATCGCGGGAATCCGATGCGATCGTTACGGCGATACTTGGGGAGGCCTATGTCCAACAGTGGAGGTCTATCGGCTGAAATGATAATGATGATGACATGGAGTGACTGCCTATCAGACCTCCACATCCCACTCTGGCAACACTAAACTCCTTGGATAGACTGATGGTCAGACTCTTCACCCAATTCATATTTTCTCACCATTCTAGGGTAAGGGTAAACGCCCTGCACCTGAGAGACAGATATACAAAACGGGTAAAGCGTGTCCCGCACACATGATAGTCACTGAGACCATGGACCGTGTACTCGTGACCTTCTACAAGACCCACGTGGGACATGGACGTGAGTATCACCTTCCTACCCTTGTTCAAAGCTACTTGTGGTCGGCGCATCACGTTTTTTTCTTCCATTCTGTCCTGTCACTCTTCACGCTATCACTAACTCCCCTTTCTTTATGTAAGTCATCGAAAGAAAAAAAAAGATGGCTGTCATATATATATATTTTAGAAAATATATATATATGACGGCTTAATTTATTTTTAATTTTTTTAATTGATAATAACCAGTGCTTGACTGCGATCCCACCTGATGGTAAGCGAAGATGCAATCATTGATGGTGAGGCGCACTAGCTTATTAATAGCCTATTCACTCTAGCCTTGAAGACACCTATATTATAGTTGGACGGGAAGACCGCTTACGCTTCAACACTATTTCACTTGAAGGTAAGCGTTGATATGGTCGACGTTGGAGTGAAACTACCGCCGAAACCAGTTTTTTTGGCCGAAAGCGAATTTACTTGCTGCGGTCTTCCCGTCCGATTATGGTTTGACTGCTGCGGTCTTCGTGTTTTATTGTAATTTGCCTGCTGCGGTCTTTCCGTCCGTTTATAATTTAGGCGTCTTCAGGGCTAGAGTGAATAGGCTAGTGTGCTTCACCTTCAACGATTGCATCACTGCTTACCATTAGGATCGTAGTCAAACACTAGTTTGTATCACTTAAAAAAAATACTTAAACCCAATCTTCGGTCGCCATTGTCTCTATTTGTATTATTGATAGGGTCGCGTTTGACTACGATCTCACCTGCCCCCCTAGCCAAGTTACGATCGTTTCGTTTGCTTCGAACGCCTCGAGTAGGCCACGCCTCCGATTCCTTTGTTCTGACCACGTGACTGAGCGTTGAGATGACGTCATTCAAGAGTGAATAGGTTACTTGTAGGCAAGCATACATCGGTTCACATCAGCCACCCTAGCCAAGTTACGATCGTTTCGTTTGCGTCGAACGCCTCGAGTAGGCCACGCCTCCGATTCCTTTGTTCTTACGTCACTGTAGCGACATCGATGGCGTCACATAAAAACGAATCCTGCATCGTGCAATGAAAGTTCTCCACGCGATTTGGACATATAGAAACAGCCCGAAATCATCTATCAGGTAGTTGCCCACCAGACATAACACCCGTCGGAGGATCCTCCCTTTTCAACGGAGGTTTGCGGGACTTTACACTCTGTTCTCCTACCTACTCTGTTCCTCCTACATTTGCATTAAAATATTTGGCATATGAGTAATACTCATACAAAACACCATGTCTTACAACCCTTGCCAACTCTCAATCATGTTAGGGTCGGCTTCCAGTCTAGCCGGATGCAGCTGAATACTTGTGTTTTACATGGAGCAACTGCATATTTGACTTGCACAACCCAGGCTGTCACAAAAACCCTTTATTTTTATTTTTGAGGTGGGATCATCCTATGTCTTCTCCGGCTCTAGGGCGGAACCCGATGTCCTTCTGTTGCCCTATGCGTTCCAGGACCACGGGCTTCCTTTTCACAAATTCTAGCGGGCATCGGACCTGCTGGTCTCCTCCGGTTGACATTTCTTTGAGGCGCGTGTGGAACACTACGAACCTACCGTGATCGCTGGGGTCAGGGTTTTATTTTCACTTTCGCACAACCCGTAGCCCCAGTAGGCCTCGACCCTGTTGCTCCCTGACATCTCCTAGTGGAAAAATACGCGCCGTCGACAACTTGGGCTCGATTCGGACGGTCGGACGGCAAGCTACCCATTGCTCGCCATCCGCAAACCCGCGCCTACGGTAGCCGGAAACCGGGATCGGGATCCCGGCGGCTGGGTCGTGAGGGCCGCTCCCTCGTGCGTGCACCTGCAGACTCCTCCTTTGTTAGCATTACTGTTCCGCAGAAGAAGGCGACCGCCTGCCACTCCTCCTCGCTTCGGACCATGGCCAGTACCATGGCCCGGCGCGAAAGCTCGTTATATTCCTTGATAAGACTAACTGGATTGTGAAGGTCAGATAGGCAGAGCTCCATGTAAATTACCTGTACTTGTTTGTGTATATGTGTTGTGTGTTACCTGTGTGTGTGTTGCATCCGGTCAGACTTGAAGCCGACCCCGATCAAGTTGTGCAAAAACTGCCAGATTGAGGGTCTTAATTTTTTAGCTTGCCCTTATTTTGAGCCAAGAGAATCGAAGAAAATTAAGACTGAATCTCAAGCGACATCTTCTATAATCATTGACGAGGCCTTGAAGACGGAATTGGAGCCAAAAGACGAAGGTAAGAATCCTGGTGAACAGGCTAGGGTAGCCCACGAAATTCAATTTTTCTTTAAAAAAATCCATGTAGTTTTTTAACAGGCTTAGACGAACTGGGGCCCAAATCTGCTATTTTTATAAATTTGTCATTTCAACACGATTTCATTGTCATTTTGCTAAAAGTTCATATTCTGCTAATTAATAATGATCGATCACTGATCGGTCAATGGTCTCAAAGTCAAAGTCAAAGATTTTTATTTCACATAGGCCTACATGGGCACTTATAAAACGTCAGAAGCTAGTGCACGGTTCCAAATTGGTCGTTTCCTATGGAGAAGAACCGGCAAGAAACTCCATGGTTACTCTTTTAAAAAAGAATTTGTTGATACAATACCTTCTGTTTACAATATATTGGATTTATTATGTAAGGACAGTGTAGACTGGTCAATAAAGTACAATAAAAATAATCATAATATAAAGGAACCTAAGAATTCACGGAGTCTACAGTGTTCTCACATTCACATTTAAAAAAAGAGGCTATACAAACAAAAGCAAGCAAAACAAATAATTACAATTATTAATAAACAATATGTCAACAATATAAATAATAATAAATAAATAAAAAATAAAAAATATTGCAAAAGCAATGTATATATTACAACAAATGTGGAGCAGTCAATAGATAAAATTACAAAATATTATGAGCTACCAGGGGGCCACATGTGCAGAAGCAGTCATTGCCAAACAAGCGTGTCTTCGACATAGTCTTTAACCTTATAATACGCTTTTTTAGTTAGGACACGCTTAATATGGGTTTTGAACTTTCCTTCGCTAAGTTCAGTCACCACCTTTGGCAGCTTATTATAAAAGCGTATGCTGTCTACTAAAAATGACTTGCTGGTCTTAACTAATCTCCATTTGGGTAACACAATTTCGTGGTCTCGTAATAGAGTTGTGGTAGAATGACAATATTGAGCTTATTAAAAGCAATGATTGCACAAAGACGTTCTAATGGTAGGTCACTGATCAATGGAACTGTCAAAATTTCAGCAGATTACCGCATACGTCAGATATTCATTTGTCAGTATGTACGAGATTACCACTTCTTTCAATGGAATGTCAGTGGTTGACCATTGGAAAGTATAATGACGCCATTATATTAGTAGATTACCAAACTTGTCAAAATCAACAATTATGAAATCAATGATAGACCATTCTGACACTATTGTAATAGCAGACTTGAGGCCCAGAGAGGGTTGTATTGATAATTTTTAATCAATCTACTTCCTTATTTGCAAATAAATCATATTGAGTAAATCATATTTTAATCAACATAGAACCAGAGACAGACCTGCAAAAGCAAAAAAACATAGGAAAATTTAATTTCATGGTGCTCTAAAATTTCGAGCTCACTTCACTCGCAAACATAACCATTTTGATACACAAAAAAAGTTTAACTAAAAACACGTAAAAATATTCTGAATGTTTTTTGGAACTTAAAACGTTGTTTTTCAAGCACCGCAGTATAATATTGAGTGGTCTTATTTTATATATATATAAGGTGTAAAAAAATTAACTTTAAGAATTTCGAGGGGACATTGTACTCCTCATTATGAACAACTTTTACTATGGGACCAAACACGAAATCGCGAAAAAAAAATCAGCTGATCCATACATTTTCACGTAGGACATAGGGAACAGCTGTTTTTTTTTTCGCGATTTCAGGTTTGGTCCCGCAGTAAAAGTTATTCATAATGAGGAGTACAATGTCCCCTCGAAATTCTTAAAGTTAATTTTTAACACCTTATATATGAAGTTAAATTAGGTAGGTATACATTGAACTTAGTCAAAGAAAATTTAAATTAAAAGCCATTTAAATTGACCCAGAAAAATATCTTGAAATTGTGACCAAACGGCATTGTACCTAATGTTTTACAAGTTTGACGCGGAGAAAGTCGCGTGCATTAGCATTATATTAATAATTTTGTTATTTTGTAGGAGATACCGCAGAAGAATCGGCGTGGATGTGTGACGCTTGCGGCGTGTCGTTCGATGATGCCGACAAGTTTAGGGACCACGTGGCTACTCACGGCTTAGAACTGTTCCCTTGCCAATATTGTGATGATGTAAGTTCTTTGTAAAACGTGTTTCTTTTATAGGAAATCATCAAATATGTCCCGTTCTAAATTGAAAGAATTCTAATGGCAGTTGTGTAACTTGAAGTGGGTGAAACAGCCCCTCAATCATTCAATCAATCAATTCATCTTCATTTATTATATTTTTTATTGTACACTACACAAAGAAAAAATACAGGACAAACATTATTAAAAAAAAGTATACAGATAGCGGCACGAATCTTGAGCGCTCGGCGTAAGAGCGGGGATCGCTTTGCGCATCGTACACATCGGCGATCCAATCACTGTACAAGGATTTCACTCCCCGCCCCCGCATCTCTTTTCATACCACTAAAGAGACCCGATATTTCACTTCTGTGTGCTTCTGCGCAAGTAGAACTGTAGAAGTCAGCCTCAAGATCCGTGCCGGTATCTGTACAATGGGCGGTCTTATCGCACAGGGCAATTTCTTACAGACAACTTTTGGATGGTCAAGTTTGGTAAAGTCACTGTGTGGGTCATAGGTAATTGTAAATAATACAGATGGTGTTAACGAAATATTTTACGAACAGCTATGTCCTACCCTTAGGGCTTACAATAAAATTTAGGTAATAGTGAGTTTACATGCATGGCAACAATAATATATTACATTGCAAATTATTAGACCATTAAATACTTTTTGGAGTAACAAATTTCAATAAACTCATAAGACTGAACAGAGGCGGCCTGCGCCTGGTGACCGGGGCCATCACTGGACACTGCACGCTGAATAAGCACCTCCACACAATAGGCATCACAGACAGTCCCCTGTGCAGAGCATGTTTGGAGGGGGAGGAGACGATTGCAAATGTGCTCCTAGACTACACAGGTGTAACTGAAATACGTACACGAACCTTAGGATCCCTGAACTCCCTTACTGATGCCCTGAAAAACCTAAGAGGCCTAATCTGTTTTTGGAGAGAGGTGGGCTGGTTGGAATGAGCCCACCTAAGGTTATGGCCGCCATGGCCCACGTACAATGGTCCACATAGGACTAAGTGCGGAAACCATACCAAAATAGATAGATAGAATAGATAGATAGATTTCAATAAACAGTTCTTAAATGAAAGGACTCTCTCCTTCGTCATGTTTTTCAGAGTTGTTCAACATGTTTGAAGCGCATCATGTATGTATACAAAACTCATCATGACCCAGGCAGATTCACCAACGGCATCGCACACACAGGGGCCTCGCGCAAGCGAAGGCTCTTTAAGAAGTGTTTTTTTTTTTATGATTGATAGGCTCGCGTTTGACCACTATTTCATCTGATGGTAAGCGACGATGATGTGGTCGAACTCTGGGTTGCGACAGTCACTGTCTCGTTTTCGAAATTGTAAAAGAAATAGGTCTCGATGATGCGCCTTCGCCCACGTCTGAATTAGTCCACGCTACGCCTCTGGTCACTGGAAAAGGTAAAAGTCACCTGTGTGACCTCTTGCGCCAGGCTCTGTTTCTGCAGTGCTACCACATTTGACGACCTAGCATGAACTGTTAAAGGGATGGAGCTATATAGGGTATGTATCTCCATCCGTCTTTCTCGTTCGCACGACTGACATTTTAACGCGTCATGGTAAGACTAGTGTTGCAACAGAACTCTGCTTCCGCTTCCGCTTCTGCAGAAGTTCCGCAAACATTTTCGTTTCCGTTTCCGCTTCTGCTTCCGCAAAATTTATAACAGAACTCTAAACCGAAGAATATATCGAGGAACGTAGTGGTGGGGGACGCGTGGACGACTGGACACATTGGAAGAGGTGCAGGGGTTGGGTACACAAACGTGTCGCAACGAGTTTCTTTATTATTATATTTTTTTGGTTCATTCTGCGCATCACCGCGCCTCGTGACGTGTGATTACGACGTAAACCTTCAGTTGTTTAAAAAAAATTAAATTGTGCTTTTTCTTCATAGTATTAACGCTTCCGCTTTCGTTTCCGCTTCCGCATCCGCATCCGCAAAGACACTTCTGTTGCATCACTAGGTATATAGGTAAGACACCTTGAACGCAAAGGTCAACTGAAGGAACACAGGTTTCGTTTTTTTTGGAGGTGGGAAATCATCGAATGTCTTCTCCTCAGAGGGTGGAGCGATAGGGTGTGTCAGACTTGTACCGACTAAAACCACTGGGGTTACCATGACGTTCAAAGTAAGATTGTTGTCATTCTTATTTCAGTGTGGGTAAGAGACAGAGCTATACAGGTTGTCTAGCGCCATCTCTTATCCACTCTGGAAATAAGAATGAAACAATCTTACTTTAAACGTCATGGTACAGGTCCACGTCTATACTTGTCCTCAATACTCATTTTTATTTTCAGGATTTCCAAAACTTGGATGCTTGGACCCGCCATGTTCGATTGGAGCACAATATGGGTAGTTTATTCTAGAAATAATGTGTTTTTCAAATACTAATATCATTGGTAAATCGTAAAACCAATAATAATAATAATATTCCAAACTTTCACACAACGCCATCTAGTCCCGAACTAAGTAAAGCTTGTGCTATGAGTATTAGACAACTGATAAACCTTTATCTCGCCTGATGGTAAGCGATAATGTGCTCGACGATGGAGCACGCCTGCTGGTTTTGAGGTAACCTATTCACTCTTTACTTAAAGACCCCCAGCCCTGCGTTCTTTGAGATTGGAGTTAACTCTAATGACGTCATCAGAGTAGAAACTCTACACTCGCATGTTTGAACGCAACTGTCAATGTCAAGCAAGTGACATTTATGGCCGCTTACACCAACCTACCCTGCTCGGCGTTAGAGTTTGGGCGGAATTCACCAAAAAAACTAATCGCGATCGAGATTATAGCTTCATTTTGCGTTTCACCGCTATGAATTGTATTTAATCTACGCTCAACTCAGTTATAATTCTAAACGCACATGTTCCCGACGTTTGGCTCGCATAATCGCGTTTAGCCGCTGTCACTAGTGTTACTTGTAAATGTCATAATATTAATAAACATTGTATTTTTAAACAATTTTGCTATTATTACTATTGGTTGTAATTTCATTAAAAATATATTACTCCTAAAAAAATATTATTTGTAAACCGCAGCAGGTCGCTGAATTCGCTGATACATGTTGCATTTCAGGTCCCTTCCCATTTTATCTTAAATTTTGGTGAACGCGATTAAAATGGTGCTGGTGAAATTGGTTTGACGTAAGCGAACTAGATCAACGCCGATCTATAAACTAGATTACGCTAAACTCAGTTTTATTGAACTAAGTTTTTAAAGCGACTGATGAAATCTTAGGCCGAGGCCCTTAGTTGGGTTAACTCTAGGGTAGGTACTCGAGTTATAAAAGAACGACCCTGGGTTGCAACTCGAAGCATTTTTGAACGTTTGGAGTAGCGACTGGTTAGAGTCGCTGCTACTCTGGTTTTTTTTTATTTTTATTGAGTGGCAAAATCATCTTATGACATCCCCGCTCTTGGGCGAAACGGGAGATAGTGTCAGACTTTTACTGACTAAAAACCCACTCCTGTTCCTTCGTTGCCTTCGTCCCAGGGTACCGGGTTTCGCTTTCACACTACCCGTGGCCCCAGTAGGCTTCGACCCTGCTGGGCCCCTACGATTTGCTGACATCTCCTTGAGGCGCGCGTGGAATAGTACGCGCCGTCGGTGAACCACCCATTGCTCGCCGTCTGCAAGCCCGCGCCTACGGTGGCCAGAAATCGGGATCGGAATCCCGGCGGCGGTTGGAGCGTGAGGACCGTTGCCTCACGCGATCGGCCGCCTCCTTTGCTAGCATTACTGCTTCGCAGAAGGAGGCGACCGCCTGCCACTCCACCTAGCTCCGGACCATGGCCTGAACCAAGGCCCGGCGCGAGAGACTGCTACTCTGGTTATTTTTGAACACAGGACAGGTTGTAGCTATATATTTACCTAAAGTTGCTTAAATTTGCGCAACTTGTGCTACGAGTACCTACTACTCATAGCACAAGCTCTGCTTAGTTTGGGACTAGGACACTAGGTGGCGTTGTTTGAAAGTTGTGGAATATTGATTATTATTATTTTAACCTTGAAAATCGACTTCGAGCGGCTGTTATTCTTTTAGTTACGAGCTAAATATTCTAGAAATTATTTGTTTTATTGTAAGTAGTTATCCTAAGCTTTATAGACGCGTATTCGTCATTATACGCTTGGTGTACGCCTGCTCACAGTACCAAACTATGGCTTACTGTCCCTGGACGCATAGCTTCATAAACGCAACACGACGTTGCCCCTCTGTCGACAAAATTTCACAGTTTAGTATGTAAGCTTCACGCAGCCGTACACCAAGCGTATAATGACGCATACGCGTCTATGAAGCTACGCGCCCGTGGACAGTAGGCCATACACATCGCTTCGGTTGAATTTCTCGAGTTATTTTAAGATATGACTGTTTTTTTAAGAAATCAATACTATTTTAATTTTAAACCGAAGTTGCATTTACTTCAAATGAAGTGTTCAATTCTTTAAAAAAAAAAATTGTACTATCGTTAAATAAAATTAATGTTTTATTACTTTAAATATTTGTTTGATTTGTTTCTGATGACCATATATTTTTACGACTATTATAAGCAAAGAGAATTAAATTATAAGTTAAACTTAAATAATAAAAAGTTTAAAAAATTAATACCCGACTACGACAAAAAAAAATGACTGGAAAAACAAAAACAAAAAAGAGAAACGCCGTAGTCACACCTTGGTAACGTGTGACTACGGCTTTTCTTTTAGTTCAGCATTCAGCGAACGATCAAGACGGTTCTAACGATGCCTCACTTGTCGAGTTCCGATAATTATTGGTTCAGGAGCTGTGTGGGAACACCCTCCAACTACCCATGGCCCCACCGACATCGTCATTTGGACCGAATCGCAAGGAGACTGCTGCGGACATGCCCACCCGTGGGTGGGCGCTTAGCTAAGCCCCCCTTCATAGTCGTGAAATAACTTCGAGGGGAGAAGCCCAACCTATTACGAGCCCCCCACTCTGTTACTAGTGCCATAGCGCACAAAGCCGAGGCCTCAATGCTCGCTCGATAATCCGACTCGATGAGGACCGTAACATCATCCGCGTACGCGATCACCTTATCGCCGACTGGGAACGGCAACCGTGTGTGGACAGTGGTGGACCCACTACAGAACCCTGCGGGCACCCTATAGTCGAGACCCTCCAAAGACTCTGCGGTAAGTGAAGTACGCCTCCAGCATCCTATGTATGTTCGGCGGGCAACCCTTTTCGCCTTGAGCAGGATCATGGGCCACTATGCTTTATCAAAGGCCCCGGATATGTCCAGGAAGAGAACCTAGATATACCTGGATCGGCTGCTTTGGACGGTGTCCACGATGAAGTTCAAGGCCGTCAGCATCGACCTACCCCGAGAAAACCCGTGCTGGCCCGATAACACCCCACTTATGATTGAAAGGAGTTCAAATTAACCTTACCCACTCCAAGATTTTACCCAGGACAGGGAGAAGGGTGATGGGCCGATACGCTTTGGGATTGGTCAGAGGCTTGTCGTTGCCCTTTGGCAAAAGGATGAGCCTAACGTCCTTCTATGCATCGGGAAAGATTCCCTCGGCAACGCACAGGCCAAACATGTATGTCAGTTCAACACCAGCCACCCGCCACATACGCCTGACTATGCCCGCCGCGATCCCATCGATTCCCGGAGCCGTTAACCGTTAGGGAGGTCATTGACTATTTTTTCCAGATCCTGACACGACCGAGGAGGGAACAGATGAACATACACTCAACCATACATACGTATGTATGGTTATTTTTGCAAAGGAGATAGAGAAGGAGGGTTATGATTTTTACAGGCTGTCTACATAGATAGCCTGTCAAAATCATAACCCTCCTTTGACTTTGCCGTAATCGCCCCTCTCCGCCACAAAGACCTAACGCTGTCCGCGGTCCTCCGCCCGCGCACGCCGCTACAGTCTATGCGCACTTTTAGTCCGTCTTCGTCCTAAGGATGTCTTCTAAACACACAAGTATTTTTTTCAGCAGTGGTGGCCGAGTGGTAGCGGCCCCGACTTACGACTCTGGGTCACGGGTTCAAACCTAGCCAGGCGCATTACTTTGTGTAATTTATTTTATCATTACTGCTCTCAAAACGGTGAAGGAAAACATCGTGAGGAAACCCTATAGAACATACCCTAGAACCTAAAATTCGAATACATGTGATATTTACTAACCCGCACTGGGCCCACTAGGTGGATTACGGCCCATTCCCACTCCTAGAGAGGTGGCCTGAGACCCAGTAGAGGGAATATTAAAAGATATGCTGTTATTATGACAATCGTGATGCAGTTGGTAGGTATTTTATCTGTTGGTTTTCTTTTTCGGTGGGAAAATCATCTTATGACATCCCCCGCTCTTGGGCGGGGCGGGAGATATTGTCAGACTTTTACTGACTAAAAACCCACTCCTGTTCTTTCGTTGCCTTTCGTACCGGGGCCGAGTCTTCCTTTCAGAATCAGACCCTTGGCCCCAGTAGGCTTCGACCCTGCTGGGCCCCTACAGTTGCTGACATCTCCTTGAGGCGCGCGTGGAACAATACGCGCCGTCGACAACTTGGGCTCGGTCCGGACGGTTACCGGACGGTCGGACGGCGAGCCATCCATTGCTCGCCGTCCGCAAGCCCGCGCCTACAGTGGCCGGAAATCGAGATTGGAGTCCCGGCGGCGGTTGGGGCGTGAGGACCATTGCCTCACGCGATCGGCCGCCTCCTTTGCTAGCATTACTGCTTCGCAGAAGGAGGCGACCGCCTGCCACTCCTCCTCGCTCCGGACCACGGCCTGTACCAAGGCCCGGCGCGAGAGATCACCGCCGCCGATTGCCCCCAAGAATTTTATCTGTTGGTGCCTTCACTATCGTCTAGCCACGTCACCTCTCCACATTCCTTTCGTCAGAAATGGTTACGCATCAGTTGCGAAATTGAAACAATGTTATGCGATTGTATCACTATCCCCGTGCGTTGTAAATGTGACAAACGGTCAAAATGCAAAAAAAGGACGACTTTTGAATTTCGCGGGCTATCTTTAAGCATCCCCTGGATGTTAACTATTTACCCACACATTATGTACAATGCGTTCCAAATAAGAATAGTATCGATTGCCATGTTATGACGTCACGTCATACTGTCAAATCGCAAGAAATTGGGCAAAATTGAAGAACTGGATTCTGATTAAACTTTTTTCGTTTACAGTTCGTAAATAAATTAAATTTTAAAAATGTATTGTTTTGCTTACCATAATAATTCTTTGATTTGACAGTATGACGTGACGTCACAACATGGCAATCGATCCTATTCTTATTTGGAACGCATAGTGCACAATTTTTTTCAACTTTATGAAAACTTACCTTTTTTATCATCATAATTTTTTCTGACATGGCAACACATTTTTTTGTTATTGGGGAGTTTTCATATAGCTCCATTCGGATACACTGACGCAACAATGTATACTTGAGATTCTATAAGAAACAAAAGAAAAAACGCCATTACAAAAAATATAGTGTAACCTATTAAATATCCATTAATTATGCTTGTTTTTTTTTAAATATTTTTTTTTTTATTATAAATGTGTAGGTATTTTTTTTGTACTGGCAATTATTTTCAAGAGTTCAAGATAAAAATAAATACTGAATTACTGATAAACAAACTTCTTGACTCATACTATCAAAATGTTTGAGGTTGTTTTAATTGTGATTTACTATTTACAATTAATATTAATTTAATCAAATTCCTATTAGCATAACAAACCTAAAAGTGTTATTTCAGGGAGTTTTTTCATCATTGTGATTTTGCGTAATATTTTGGATATTTTATTTGGCGAATGTGTTGGTAAGTTATTTACTTTTTTTTTCGAATTAAATTCATGACTAATTTTTAATTAGTACAAATACCTAAATGGCTTATTAGAAAAGATCTTGTTATTATATAAGTAACGTCTCAATAAATATAATTCAATATACAGCAAAGTTATTACTTATCGTTTGTCTATATCTCAAAATGTCACTCAATTTATGGAAATATTGTACAGGCGATTAAAATATGAATGAATGAATGGCGATCAAATTGACAATACACGTTTTAGTTCACACGACACACGTTTTAGTTCTTTACTTTTACCGACTCACTGTTCCGAAACATTATAATGTTCCGAAAGATTAGAACAGCAGTAATGTTTTAAATGCATCATTTGGAACAATTGGAACACTGGAACACTCTTTAAGTGAATCTTTTAAAAAATCAAATTAAAACGTAAATAGTGTAAATTTTAATGAGCTGACCTAAAAACATCTTCTTTAAATTATTCTCAAATCAAAATTCAACTAAATAAGTAAAACTGTTGGTGTTTATGACGCAACGTAACAGATCACGCACGATTCATATTAGTCAGTGTCTGTATCTTTTGAGCCGTTGTTCCAAATGTTCCGTTTGTATCTTGTGAGCCGATATTTCAAATGTTCTGTTTGTATCTTTTGAGCCGATGTTACAAATGATACATATCACTGTTTCGGAACATATCAGTGATTCAGATGCAAATGTTCCAGTCGCAAAGATGACATACTTTACCCACGCCTAGATAAGAATACATGTGTATAGATTTTCAGAGACAGAGCTCCGGCGAGTTCTCATGGAGAAATGGCGACAGCGACTGTTGCGACCCCGTGCTGGGCACGCCACAATTATGGCGGTAAGTCCCCTCTTTGAGGCGTGGTTGGAAAGACCTCACGGCGTCCTCACATTCCGCATGACGCAGGTCCTCACCGGACACGGTAAGTTCGGGAGGTTCCTGCACCGGATTCGTGCGGAAACGACGCCCGGGTGTCGCCACTGTGTGACCCGGAGGACACGGTGGAGCACACGGTGGAGGTGTGCCCCGCCTGGGCAGAGCAACGCCGTGTCCTCGTGGGGGCAATCGGCGGCGGTGATCTCTCGCGCCGGGTCTTGGTTCAGGCCATGCTCCGGAGCGAGGAGGAGTGGCAGGCGGTCGCCTCCTTCTGCGAAGCAGTAATGCTAGCTAAGGAGGCGGCCGATCGCGTGAGGCAACGGTCCTTACGCTCCAACCGCCGTCGGGATTCCGATCCCGATTTCCGGCCACCGTAGGCGCGGGCTTGCAGACGGCGAGCAATGGGTGGCTCGCCGTCTGACCGTCCGGTAACCGTCCGGACCGAGCCCAAGTCGTCGACGGCGCGTTTTGTTCCACGCGCTCCTCAAGGAGATGTCAGCAAATCGTAGGGGCCCAGCAGGGTCGAAGCCTACTGGGGCCACGGGTAGTGTGAAAGCGGAACCCGGGGCCCTGAAACGAAGGCAACGAAGGAACAGGAGTGGGTTTTTAGTCAGTAAGAGTCTGACACTATCTCCCGCTCCCCCCAAGAGCGGGGATGTCATTAGGATGATTTTCCCACCCAATAATAAAAAAAAAAAACCCATTGCATCCGAATACCTAAACCAACTTTAACTCTTTAACCGCTATTGCGTCGGATAGTTCCGACGAGTATTTTCGTGTCCTATTCGCCATTCATCTGTTCGCGACTGGGTACTCCATCTCGTTTAGCTCTTCAATCCCCATAGGTGACAGAAGAGCTGACGAGATGGAGTATATAGTCGTGCATGTGCGACCCTGGCGGAATGAGCACGAGAGTGTTTGTCGGATATATCCGACGTTAACGGCTAAAAGGTCAAATAGGTAATTGTAACCGATTTTGTTTTAATGATATAAACTAGTGCTTAACTGCAATCCCACCTGATGGTAAGCAGTGATGCAATGGTTGATGGTGAGGCGCAGTACTTTATCAAGTGCCTATTAAAAAGAGAAACTGACTAACTGACATATCAACGCATAGCCGAAACTACTGGGACTAGGAGCGTGAAATTTTACACAAAGCATCTTTTTGTGACGTGGGCGAGCACTAAGAAAGAATTTTCCAAAATTCACTCCTTAAAGGGATGAAAAGGGCTCCAAAGTTTGTATGGAAAAACCTATATACACACGGGCGAAGCCGCTAGCAGAATTTATTTTTGCCATAAAAGTTGCATCACTGCTTACCATCAAGTGGGATCGCAGTCAAACAATGCCATAATTCGTAAAGGTCATAGGCTATTTTTTAGCTTCAGCTAATATCGTCTAAAGCGTACTACATCGGTATACCTGCGGGTTTACTATGACGTTCAAAGTAAGATTGTTTTATTCTTATTTCAGTGTGGGTAAGAGACAGAGCTATACAGGTTGTCTAGCGCCGTCTCTTACCCACACTGGAAATAAGAATAAAACAATCTTACTTTAAACGTCATGGTACAGGTCCTGAACCAGTTTTGATAGCCTAATTTTTTTACAGATCTTGAAAACTGTTGGGCAACCAAGCTGAGAAACCACAAGCTCATTTATCTGAAGATATACAACACACACAAGAAAGAACAATCAAAATGGTTCGTTAAGTATACTGCACTGATATCGGTGAAGTTCATTTTCTTTTTTCAAAACAAGTAGCAAGCTGTAGTAAAGGCTAGTCACTTTTCTAAGCACGGTGTCAGTTTCTGTAACTGCGCACCTAAAACAAGTCCGAGCTCGGCAAGTTTCATCCGCCTGGCGAAGGACCGGACAAGTGTTTCGGTACTTGTTTTTTGCTCGGGTATCACTATTTTGCGGATGGCCCAGAACACATGGTGAAGCATATGGTGGAAGTTTGCACCGCTGGGTGGAGCCCCGCCGTATCCTTGTGGGAGCGATCGATAGTGACCTGAACGAGAAGGAATGAGAAACAGTAACCTGCTCAAATGAATAATACAAAACTTGGCCATGGTTTGATAATTTCTGCGCCCTGTACTTGAGCACTGCTGGCACAGCCGTAGGTACTTTGAGATTATCTCACCCATCATCAGCCTATAGTATACTGCTGGACATAGGCATCTTCAATCACATGCCATTTTACTCAAGCCTGCTGCCAGCCAACCTGATGCCGAAGATCGTCGTTCGACCTAGCTTTGGAGACGTCTCATCTTATTTCAATTATGCTTATAGCTAGCACATAGCGTAGTAGTTATAAGAGCAAATCAACGAGGTGGTAGCAATACAGTCCAGGAACTACTTTAACGTAGGTTTGAATATTTTACTTTGTAGCGGTCTTCTCGTCTGATTATAATTTAGGTATCTTCAAGGTTAGAGTGAATAGACTCTTGATAATCTAGCGGTTCACTATCATCAATTGCATCACTGCTTACCATCAGATGGGATCGCAGTCAAGCACTAGTTTATCATTAGAAAAAAAAACAAAACAATGCTTAGCGAGGCCCGTCTATAGATGAATGAACATCTTTCATATGCGACGATCAGAGATTCCTCAAAGTCTCAAAAATACAAAAGCCAATCAGAAGTAGTACCATGCTATTCGGTTATTAAGTTGTGGAGGATCAGAAAGGTAGTCTCTCCAGCTGAAACATTAGTGTTCATCCACATCAAGTTAGATTGAAAACTGACCGCAATATCCTTTTTTTTCCGGCGGGATAATCGTCTTATGACATCCCCCGCTCTTGGGCGGGGCGGGAGATAGCGTCAGACTTTTACTGACTTAAAACCCACTCCTGTTCCTTCGTTTCCTTTCGTACCAGGGCCGAGTCTTCCTTTCAGAATCAGACCCTTGGCCCCAGTAGGCTTCGACCGCAATATACTTGGGAATTTGGGAGAGATACATTGAAAATAAAACATATTTCAATTCAAAATGTACAAAAAACGTGACGGGACCTCCGGCATTCGAGGACAATTATACGAGACAAAACTGATCAGTCTTATACACTACCGAACTAAATTTGATGATAATATCAAAGACTATAACTTAGCTACTAATGTATCTGACATAGGAACCTTCGATGATATCTGTATAAGAGCCAAAATTAAAATTAAAACTGGAAACAAACCAGTAGCAGTTTTCATACAAGCAAAACACAGAGAAGGAGACAAAGTCCAACTTACACTAAACAGTAAAAATGACTTAGCTAAATGGTTCTGCAGTTACCTCAGCATAAGACGTTTGTTCAAACCGAGTAACAAAGATGTCCTATTCAAAGGCAACTTTCAAGAAATTGAATGTTTCTTTATAATGTACACGACTGCCAAAGCAGATCTTAACAGTAAGGAGTTCCAAAGTGATTTGGCTGATAAACTGAAAAGCTGGATTGGTACCGGTGATAAAGGCTTGCAACCTTGTCATAAGGATGAAGATATTGTGTTTTTAAGTGAAATTATCATGAAGGAACAATTCGCTACGCTTGCAGTTCAACTAGCAAAATTCCTTTCTGATAATTTTAAAGATGATGAGGAAGGCAATGATAAAAAGAAAACTAATGATCCTATTATGTCAATGAATGACGAGCTCATGTTACAGTACCATGTCATTTTGGGACAGAAGGTTTTAGACATTTCAGAGATCAAATTTAAAAATGAAGAAGAAGAACACAGAGTCGCAAGCTTTCGAAAAGACTTCTTTACTACCGACAATGAATTCGTAATTTTGTTTAAAGATACACTATTTATTGAAATATTAAGAAAACGAAAATTGAAAGAGCCAGAACTCAATTTATTACTATCAAAACTATTTAGCAAACCATTGGATATCATGGCGCTTAGCAGTCTGATAGGAAATGTTGTCACATTTAATGATAAAAAGCATAAATTAGAGATCGTGAATAAAGCGATGTCTGAAGATTTGAAAAGACAACTTGAAAAGGTTGATGTTCTACAATCACAAATCAATGAAGCGATAGAATTTGCAGCGAAGGGAATGTTAGAAAAGCGAGATTTTAAAGTTCCAGCTGCATTTGGAAACAAGGACTTGACAATAAGAGGCAAAGAAGACAACGTTGAACCTTCAGTGTATATTGCATCCATAATAGAGAGTTTGAAAAACAAGTTGGTGGATTTGATCGAAGCGTCTCCAACGGGAAACATTATCGTTATAGATGAATCAATAGGAAAAGAATTTCTGAATTTGAACGCAGGTCTATCCGGCACTATTGGTAATATTATTGTACCCGATGAAAACTCTAAATACATGAAATTTGCAGATGATAACGGAGTTTCAGGAGTACTAGCTAAAAGGCTGTACACTGAAGTGCAGTCTGCTATTCCGAGTTTACACGATTACAAGTTTCATATTAAAGTCAAAACGTTTCCAAAACTTTCATTTGACTGTGATGATGACGAGGATTTAGATATGTTAAAAGATCAAGTCACTGTGTTAGCCCAAGTTGTGGGACAGTTTCTTTGTAAAGAAGATGATTCTGTACTACCTATGAGCGATGTTATTTTACGATATCATGTCCTCATGGCGCTAAAAGTTGTCGAAGTTTCTGAGATTCAATTTTTAAACGAAGACGACGAACACCGACTTGCAAGTTTTCGGAAAGGGTTCTTTGACAGTGACGAAAAGTTTGTTGTTTTATTCAAAAAAGCACTTTATAACGAAGTACTCAACATTAGACATGTAGACGAAAACAAAACTGATTTGGCAGTAAAAGAATTTTTAAACTCACGTCAATTTAAAGTTCCCACTGCTTTCGGTAATAAAGATTTAACAATTAAAATTAAAAAGAGTAAAACCGAAAGAAGATTGGATCATCTGAAATTGAAAATATCTGAATTAATCGCCCAATCAAGCGCTGATAAAATCGTAACTTTAGATGAGGCTTTGGGAGACGGACTCTTGAAATTGAACGGAGGTATCGCTGGTCTTGTTGGAAACATACTAGTTTCCGAAGAAAACTCAAAACTGATGAAGTTCACAGATAACTGGGAAACACTGGAAGAACTTTCTAAAAGGCTTTTCATAAAATTGCAAGGCGGAATTGAGAATTTGCATGAATACAAGTTCGATGTGAAAGTTAAAAAGTTTCCGAAACTTTCATTTAATAGGAATGAAGATGACGAGAATTTAGCTAAAGATTTCTTGAAGAGACTTTTATTTTTCACAAATCAGGCGAATGAAAAGGGCGTAGAGAAGTTTTTGAAAGACGAAATAGAAGACCATCAGTGTCTCAAAGTGGATAATGTCAGAGTAACAGCCGACGCCATCTTTTTACAATATCACGACTTGATTCAAAGATGGTGGATGCTGAAAGAAGCGTCGTATCTAACAAAACAAAGCAAACATTATGAAGATGCTTTAGCATTAATAGTAGACAAACCTCTTTTATCAATCATAAGTAAAATGTTTATGATAAAATTAAAGAATAATACAGATTACACTTTCAATGAAAAAGCTTTAAGTAGCTTAAAATTGAATGATCTACCTCCAGCTACAATAGTCGTTACAGAGAGCAGCGCGCTAACTGTTACAAAAATGGTACAATCTTTAAAAAAGATCGATCATTTTGTTTTTGATTTAGAATATATTTTAGATCTACAAGCAAAAGATTACAATACCGTCGGCATAGAATTGAAAAATACAAAAGAAAATAAACTAATTATCATTGTTTGCAATAACATAAATAGAAACTGGAATAAAAGATTAGAAAATATCGCAAACGTTCTCGAAAAGAAACGAACTATCTTTGTTATTAAAGAGGCTTTAATAGAAATGGTACAGACTTATTTCGTACAAGCGAATAATATAGTGACAGACGAAAAATGTAGCTTACTTCAAATGAGTGAAAAATCACAAAAATGTTTATTAGAAAATGCCAAAGTCATATTTCAAGAAGTAAAAATGAGTTTAGACTCGATCATAGATGAACATTCCATGGCTTTTGTTGAAGGGGAAGTGTTAAATAAAGTTATGAACAACGAACCGATAGTTTTAGGCGGATCAAACAGCAATTTAAATTACGAAAAACTTAAACATTTGTACATCGATAGATGTGTTATCAGAGTCAATAACTCGGGACCTAATATACGATCATCTCATCATACCGCTAACGTGCTACTACTAACACTAAATGATATAACCGACGTCGCATTGATAACAGCTAAGCCCGGGATGGGAAAGTCGACTCTAGTCACTCACTTGTCACTGAAAACGAAAGAACTCAACCCGAAAGTGTGGATAATGCGGATTAATTTGCTGATACACTCTGAAAAATTTAACAAGTGGCAAGAAAATAAAACAAACATCGATTACATGGAAACATTAAAGTTTTTTTATGAGGTTTTGATGAGTGAAAAACATAATAAATTTTCGATTGAATTGGAAGAATCAAAGGGTTTAGTGGCTCTAAAATCTTGTACAGGTGATCAGTGGACCATTTTTGAATTTAAAATGTTCTTAGATTATTACAATAGAAAAGATATCATATTTTTATTCGATGGCTTCGACGAAATCTGTCCGATGTATACGGATGAAGTATTAACTTTACTAGCAACAGTCAGAAAATATCCTCAGAAACATAAAATGTGGATCACAAGTAGATCTTATGACAAAATAATATCTAAGCTTGAACAAGAATTTGGTAACTCGTATGAAATACAAAATTTTACTGAAATGGAACAAGATATATATTTAATGAAGTTTTGGAAATCTAATATAGCATTAAGAAACCTGACTAAAGGCCAATGTGATAATTTGTGCACTTTTATAGAATTTATGGCTTCCCATTATCATATAGATGATGCTTATAAACCAAAGCCAACGGTAGTAAAAAGGGAAAAGCATCAGGTGCTATTCATGAAAGTTTGCTTCAATTTTTTGAGTTACTTGAGGAAAGAAGTTTATGTGTGTCCAGAGTTTGTTGTTAAGACTTATAACACATTTTTTAGCAACTGTAATTATATGGTCTACTATTTGGAAATATTTGACACGCCTTTGCATCTTTACCTGATCGCTGAATACTTTCAAAACCGAATAAAAGACGAAAGCGTCATGCCTAATCGTTGGAATTTAGATATAAATGCCTTCACAGTCTACGATACATTCATAGAAACGAAACTGAAAAAGATACGGTTTCAAGAGAAAAACAAAATTGATTTGTATAATCCTGATAATTTAATAATTTATGAAAACGTAAGAGCTATATTTTTTGCTAAACATCACAAATTAGGTGCTTACGCTGTTTTTTATAAAGATGCAGATAAGATTTTTAGCCGTAAAGAACTGGAAGAAATTAAAGAAACTATAGAAAAGATTAAAGAAGGTAAGGAAAAAACAGGTTTAATACATAGCGTGGTAAATGGTATACCGAATTTTATACACATGACATTCACTGAATATTTTGCTGTGCAATATATTTGCGACTTACTGAAGACAGAAACCAGAGAAGATAAACAAAAATCTATTTGGGATTTCATTTTGAATGTCGTGTTTAAACGGCGTGAAAATGTCCGCAATATTTTAGGTTATAAAATTAAATCTGATGAAGATTTGCGAGCCATCGTTAAAGATCATAAACAAATAATTTTCGACTTGCTTTTAGAACAAGGCAAAGGAGTCTTTACGTACTATCCTGATGATTTTAGTAAGTATCTGTATTTAAAAATCAAAACATCGTTGATGGAAGCTTTGGAGGATGAGTTGACAAATTTTATGCCATTATTGTTCACATTAAAAGAGAGACTGACAGAAGATTATTTAAAAGATCTAACAAGATGTACTCCACGAATAAAGCGATTAAAATTTATACATTTGCTACAAAAAAAGCGAAAGGCTTTATTAAATAGAAATGATGGTTCTCAGTTAGAGAGCGATAGAAATAGCCAAGTGACAATACAACAGGTAGATCAGTTTTCTAGGTTAAGTTGGTACCACCGAGGTGGTCCGTCCCGATTTGTATACTCCGATGAAGGGATTGAGTTTGACTGATATTTAGAGACGGCCAGTGGCCGTTGGTCCTTGCAGCATTGGCAGACGTCCTTCCACGAGCTCTTAACGTGATCCATTTGACGGCTTCAACTGAATTGTTAAAGAGATTGAGCTACAGCTACAGTGTGGAAAAATAAGTCGGGCCTTGGAGGAAACTACCTTAAATCATTGGCTCCTGCTTCTCAGAATGTATCCCTGGAGTGCACCGACCGCCTTCAGCTCTTAGGAGTTGAAATTTCCTCAGACCTCAATTTTGGTCGGTTCATTGAGTCCAAAGCCAAGGTAGCTGCTAGAAAACTAGGCGTTCTTGCAAAGGTCCGACGGTACTTCACACCGGGACAGCTTCTAATGTTATACAAAGCACAGGTCCGATCGTGTATGGAGTACTGGTGTCACATATGGGCTGGTGCTGCAAGATGCCATCTAGCAGCTTTGGACTCAGTGGAAAGGCGTGCGAAGAGGCTAATTGGGGATCCAGATTTGGTTAAGTCGGTATTTTACAGGTTACATTTTGGAGAGTGTGCGCGGGAATTGCATGACTTGATTCCGTCATCTCCTTTCTACCATCGGACAACCCGACGAACGGCGAGTATCCACCCTTACGTTGTTGAAACTTCAACGGTCCGGACTAAGCGTTTCGCTTCGTCGTTTATACCGCGTACATCGAAAAAGGACTGGAACAATTTGCCTGCTGCGGTCTTCCCGTCAAACTATAATTTAAGTGTCTTCAAGGCTAGACTGAATAGGCTCTTAATCATCAATCAAGCATCTCCGCTTACCATCAGGTGGGATCCCAGACAAGCACTGGTTTATATCAATTTAAAAAAAAAAAACGTTATTTTGTTATCAATTGGTTACACTTAAATTATTTCGATTATCTTATTGAAGATTTCAACAAGGGCAAACTGAGTTACTCAGTTTCATTATGTTTTTCTGATTCGTATAAAGGTACTTAAGAGATAAATTAGCAAGCGAGCACTTCATACGAAGTCTTAAATGAAATGAATATATTTGGGGAAGTTTGAAAGTGGCGCCAGTGACTGAAAAGTTGAAAGGGAATCGTTTGTCTTGGTATGGTCATGTGAAGAGGAGGGATGAAACGCATGTTACTAAAAGAGTTATGAGTTTACATGTGGATGGATGGAAAGGAAGAGGGAGGCCAAAGAAAAGATGGATGGATTGTGTGAAGAGTGATATGAAAGAAAAGGAAGTTAGTGATAGCATGACGAGTAACAGGGCAGAGTGGAAGAAAAAAACGTGTTGCGCCGACCCCAAATAACACGGGATAAGGGCAGGAAGATGATGACTTCATACGAAGTCTTTGAATGTTGGAGAATAGTAAGTACCTACTACTTACTATTCACTTTCAACAAGTAAAAGATATAGTACCTACTTACATATTCATTAAAAAACTTGTATATTAAATAGGTATTCTTCGTGGATATCTTGTACGACAGACGAGAGTAAGACCAAATGTTTGTTAGAGAAATTTTATTCTGAATAAAAATCCTATCTATCTAATCTATAAATAACCTATAGGGCAACTGAAGGAACACAGCAGGTGGTGTGTAGTCAGTAAAAATGTGACACTCCCTCTCTATCCAGACCGAGAGTGGGAGAAGTTATTTTATGATTTCATATCCCAATTTTTTTTTCTAATTTTTTATGTCGTTTTACGCTTTAAGCATTTTTAGTCAATTATTTTTATTAGGTATCTAAGTATTTCGTGGCCAGATTTTAGAATTTGATCACTTCATGATATGGCCAAGTAAAACTGGCCAGATCGTTTTAAACGTTGAAGTTTGATGATATTTCAATCTTCGTTTGGCCTACCTTCTAGTTAGACCTTTTTATTATCATTGAAATCCTACATCAATGATATGGCCAAACGAGAATTGAATTATCATCAATGTTAACGCCAGTTTTAGTTGGCCATATCATGAAGTGATCAATTCTAAGCTCTGGTCACGACATATATATTAGAAGAACGTCGTAAGTGCAACTGGATTGCTACATTTGCTACTGCACTTATGACCGTGATGGTGTCTAGTTTATTATTCAGGTTCCTACAAAGAGATATTAGGAAAATAGCTGCCATTGCCAAACCAAAATGAAAACAATATCCGAAAATGTTTCTGTAAATTATGAACAGTCCCAGGATCAATTAAATGATATCGATATAAGCCGCAACTCACGGAATATTTCAGTTACGTTACTACACTGATCACCGCAACACGGGATGGCCACGACGTCTATATTATTATTAACAGAAAATGAATTTATTGTTATTAATAAAATTTATTGTTATTTTATATGCATGTTATGTTTATTGTGAAAATTTAATGGAATGTACTATTTTTAGGAAATAATAGGCTTAAATTATTGTTTAAGCCTTTTATTTCCTTTAGCTTAAGCCTTTTTTTAGTGCTCGTTAAAAAAAGTACTCCTTAACAATAATATTAGTGTAGATTTTATTACAGATTGAGATAATCTGTTTTAATTTAATTTAATTATATTACTATCATTTAAATTATTTGTAATTTAATTTATTTAGTGTATATTAAATAATTATTATTTTATCTATTATTATTATTTTATTTACACTAATATTATTCTTAAGGAGTACTACGAGCACTAAATAGATACTAGCTTTTGCCACAAGTTTCACCCGCATTTTGAATGTTTAAACTTAGCATACGTAGAGTTTTAGATTATGCTTAGGAATTAGTATTGTAACGCGTCATGCAGCCTTGTAACGTTTTAAGTCATGAATAAGTAGAGTTACCGTAATTAGAAAGTTTTTGAATAATGTAAACTGTTATTGTTAAGTTTTGATAGCTAAAATATTAGATTTTTTATACTCACTAGTATTTTTAGTGTCTAATTTCATAAACACGTTTGTAATGTAGATATTGCAATCAAAAATAGTAAATTATAGCTAAAATAAGATAAAAAAGCTGAAAATGTAAATATGTATAGTGTAAATGTTAGTGTATGCTGTTGTTATTGTTGTTAATTTTATTTCTCCTTACTTTTTTTTATGTTTAATTTTAGTTTGTAAATCAATTATTATTTGTTAATTAATGAATTATGATGTGCCAAATAAACATATTTTCTTTCTTTTTAAATGGATAAACGTGGTTGGAAATCACGAAAATTTATACGGTCGCCCTCACGTATGAAATTAGTATTAAGTGTTGTATGTGATTGGTTGATTCGAATTTTAACGATGGGAAACACTTCAAAGTCAAAGTCAAATTTTTTTATTTCACATAGGCCTACATGGGCACTTATAAAACGTCAGAAGCTAGTGCACGGTTCCAAATTGGTCGTTTCCTATGGAGAAGAACCGGCAAGAAACTCCATGGTTACTCTTTTAAAAAAGAATTTGTTGTTACAATATTTATGTTTACAATATATTGGATTTATTATGTAAGGACAGTGTAGACTGGTCAATAAAGTACAATAAAAATAATCATAATAAAAAGGAACCTAAGAATTAGCGGAGTCTACAGTGTTCTCACATTCACATTACAAAAAAGAGGCTATATAAATAAAAGCAAGTAAAATAAATAATTACAATTATTAATAAATAATACGTTAACAATATAAATAATAATAAATAAATAAAAAAAATATTGCAAAAGCAATGTATATATTACAACAACCAACAACAACAACTTACTGACTTCCACCCACATACGAGAACCATTTGTACATGTATTACCGCCTCATGGCTAAACTTTGTTTGATCGATTCAGCGCGTTCTTTGCTGCCCTCCCCCAGCGACACCCAAAGCCAAAGTGCGTGCCCCTCAGAGGGTGCACTTAGCGTGTAGTCGCTTAGTTTTTAAGTTAGTTAAGTAAGCCCTGGCTGGAGGCTTTGATTCTTGAGTTAAGGTCGCTACAGGCAAGTCCGAGCAGCCGACAACCTCCTAGGTTGATCTGCGAGAGGCCATTAACAAAAAAAAAAGCTAAACTTTGTCGTCGCTTGCCATCATCGTTTTCTCTGTAACCCAAATCGCTGTAAGATAATAAATCCTGATTCGTCTGAAGCTTTCAGTTCCTGCGTTTCATTTTCGTCGGAAACTATCCACCTCTGCGCCTGAATATTCTACAATAAAATTATAAAGAGGTAAAATTTGTTTTTTTGTTTGTAGGTGGTATCTCTGAAAATACTGGTCCGATTGGTAATTTTTTTACCGATAGATAGATATTCTTTATTGTACACCAAAAATACAATTTACATTAGGAAATTAACATTAATAGGGTGTCACAATGGGCGGTCTTATCGCTAAAAAGCGGCCGAAAAAAAGCCGATAGAAAGCTGCTTTATTCCTGAGTGACATATTTTATGGGCATGTATTTAACGCGGCGACAAACAAATTTGATTTAGGGTTTTAAAAATATTTAAAATGGTTAGCAAAAATAATAGGTCGGTAGCTACAGTGAAGTAGCATTTTAAGTATAAAGTAGCAGCTTTATTTTCAGTTTCACTGCGAGCGACTTGGACGTAGCGTTCGCTGGCCGCTGCCGCGGCACCGCTCGCTTCGCTCGCTCAGCTCACGCGCGGTTGGCCACAGTTCTAACCTAACCTATTTCACCCTGTTCAAAATGATGAATCTGCTTGCGACTAGATAATTGGACAATGGTGAAAACAACTTTAGCCGCCAGAGTCATTATTTTTAATACCTCGAATATTATTTTATTGGCCCTGTTTAATATATTTGCTATTTTAAAGTAGCAGCCATTATTTAGTTTTTATAGATCCTTGCTTTTTGCAGCTCATATAATATAATTGTGTTAAAAATATTTAATCGCTACCAAGTTATTTTTTTTGTAACAAGTAGTTAGTCGCTTAATAAGTTGTTATTCGCCTCAAAAATAATTAGCCTATTTTATGTACGCAAAAGCTAGTTGTTAATAAATAAAATTAGAAGTTTATCTGTTTCCTTACTACGAGCTCTTAATGCGTTTCGAGCTTTACACCACTAATTTTTAATTAGTACAAATGGCTTTTTATTATTTAAGTAAAGTCTCAATAAATAATATTCATAAACAGCAAAGTTATTAGCGTTTGTTTATATCTCAAAATGTCACGCTATGTAAATATTGTACGAGCTACTGATTTATGAATGAATAAATGACGATCAAAAACAAAAAAACACTGCGCGTAGTATTTTATAGTAGCAATTGTTATGAATGATTGATTCTATTATGAATGTATCAATTATGAAAAATTTCCGTGGACAATTTTGGGATTTCGTTATTTTTAAGTTTCGGTACGGATAGAGCCTCATTTTTTTGTACTAATTAAAAAATAGGGGTTTAACGCAACATCCCTTTTTCTCCCTCGCAGGACTGACATTTTAACAAGTTAAGCTAAGGCCCCTGCTACGACCTAGTACTTGTCAACACAAAACCATCGAGGAAGGTTAATTAACACTGGTTAGTTGAGGGGTTTCCGTAGTCCTTCCGACGCCATCTTCAGACCCTGGACTTCATCTTGGTCAAAGTAGGTAGACCAAGAAAGGAAAGACGTAAGATCGGTTGTATGGAATAGGTCTAGCAGGATAAGGTAGGGTCAGCGGCCCCTAAGAGGTATTTCCAAAATAAATTGTACAACTTAGCTTCATTTTTTTTTCACTGACCTACATTTTGACAATTCAAAAGTGCCTGTTATTGGTCTATTTGAAAAAAGTTTCTGATTTCTGATTATGGTATTTGACTTTTTTTTTTCGGATGGAAAAATCAATAACATCCCCCGCTCTTGGGCGGAGCGGTGTGTCGAACTTTTACTGACTAAAAACCCACTCCTGTAACTTCTTTACCATTTTTCCAGGGCTCCGGGGATCTCTTGCGCATCACCCATGGCCCCAGTAGGCTTCGACCTTGCTGGACCCCTAAGGTTGCTGACATCTCCTTGAGGCGTGCGTGGAAGAGATCGCGCCGTCGACGACTTGGACCCGGTCCGGACGGTTCCCGGACGATCGGAAGAGGGAACTTATCGCCACAATTATGGCGTGCCAAATAGTATTTGACTTGTATTATTAATGTTGACGTAAATTCGGCCTTCACTTCGTTACGGAGATAATTGACTAAATAGACAATAGAAAAGGTATTTTTTAATACGAAAATTAAACACTAATAAGAAAACTTTATATAATGACATAATTTATTTTAAAATTAAATAATATCTTTTAGGTAATAAAAACTATACCTTGCTAAAATAACCTAAAAACCTAGCAATAAAAAAGTACCCACGTAAATCTATGTGAAATAAAATATTTTGAATCCAATTATATTTAAAAATACATCAGCAGATCGAGTCCGATAAGATTCATAAATAAAACAACCGACTAAATCAGAATGTTTATAATGCAAATAAAGAATAGACCGCTATCTCACGTGATGGAAAGCGACGATGCGGTCGACGATGGAGCGCGCTTACCTAGAAGTAACCTATTCACTCTTGACTTAAAGATTCCCGGGTTGTAGTCATCAGGAAACACAGATTCCGGCAAGGAATTCCACTCCTTAGCTGTACGCACAATTTGTAACATAATTTATTTATACATCTTAACCTAGGTAGGTACTATCTTGGAGTACCTATACAAGATTTGTTTTGATAGTATTTTATTAATTTCAATAAACAACCAGAGTCCTCACATAATACATGAGAAATAAAGTTAAAATGAGAAAAGCGCAGAGGCCTTACTAAAAACTGTTAACGAGATTCATTTCACGACCTAAACTGAACTGTTAAAGGGTTGGAGGAATATATCACATGATGCGACAAGAAACATGTAACAGAGATATTTGTAATTACAAAACATGATTGAAAAGAGTTTCCATGGAGTTTCTTGCACATTCTTCTCCATAGAGATCTACGCTTTGGAATGTGCAATTAGCATCATTTATTTTTATTTTTCAGACTGACTGACTTCTTGACATTTCAAAACTGCCTGTAAATGGTTTATTTGAAATAAATACTTTTTGATTTTGATAGGGTCTATATGTCTATCTCTCTTTCTCGCTCGCATGCCTGACATTTTACACGTCATGGTAAGGCCCAAGGTCCGCTATTCCAATTTATAAATAAGATATACAGATACAAAATACGTAGGTAATTGAAAATTAAAAAAATATGTAATTATATATACAACCCTATTTTTTAATTAGTACAAAAAGATTGAGCTCCATCTGTACCTGTTACTGATCATATTAATGAAGTCAAAAGTTAAAAAAAAACGAAATCCCATAATTGTCCACGAAAATTTGTCATAATTATTAAATTCATAATCGAATTAATTATTCATAACAATTGCTACTAGAAAATACTACGCGTTGTGTTTTTCCATTGTTTTTCATTCATAATCAAACCCTGTACACTATTTCCATAAATACATTTTGGGATATAAACAAACGCTAATAACTTTGCTGTTTATGAATATTATTTATTGAGACTTTACTTAAATAATACTAAAACCTTTTCTAATAAACCCTTTAAGTATTTGTACTAATTAAAAACTAGTGGTGTATATTTATTAAATTATATTTTTTTCCTTTTTTAGTATCTTGTATTTATCTACTTATATAAATACAGTACTTTTGGTACATTATAATTAAAAAAAAATAGCGATACATAGTGACAGTATTTCAATGAGAGTATTAGATAAAGCCCGAATTCTAAATTTGCGATGGCATTATGAATTTTGATTTGAAACGAGTTTATTTGAATTCTTTCAATAAAAATATTGAATTGCTTTGTCTTTGTGTAGTAATAAATAAAAATATTGAATTGCTCTATACAATGAAAGTTTTTACACAAAAAAAAAACAACCTATTTTAATACCCTGAAAAACTTTTTACAAACAAAAAAACAGCCGAATACAATACAACGACAAACTTTTTACAAAAAGAAAAACAAAAGATTTCAATACACTGAAACACTTTTTTACAAAAAATAAAAGACGTCTTCAATACAATGACAAACATTTACAAAACTTAAATACAATGAGTATAGGTATCTACATATTTTCATATAAATAAATAAATAATAATAATATATATATTATTAATATATTCCACAACTATCGCACAACGCCGTCTAGTCCCAAGCTAAGCAGAGCTTGTGTTATGAGTACTAGACAACTGATAAACATACTTATATATTTCTAAATATATACATATTATAGATAATGTACACCCAGACACAGAACAAGTGATCGTGCTCATCACACAAACATTTGTCCTGGGTGGAAATCGAACCCACGACCTCCGGCATAGCAGTCAGGGCCACTGACCACTAGACCAACAGGTTAGTCGACAAAATAAGTAATTGTAATTGATGATTTGGAGGTGAAATCAAGTGCACAACTTGGAATACCTCTATATTATAGGCGCTAATACAGAAACAAATGAAAATATCCTTATTTTCTTGAGATTATCTTAATAAACTATGCGACATAACTCTAAAAGTGTAAATTAATCACAGCTAGCATCTGCAACAAATAAAAAAGATTTCTGTAATTTTTAGTACTTCCAAACCTTACTTATAGACGAATGTCAAAAGGAGAGCCGAAAAATGGTCCTTTATTCCGAAAACATTTCTGCCCTGCCAATTGCAAATGCAGTACTTGCAAAATGGCGCGGATCGAAGATAAACGCGTTAAACATGATTTTTGATATCTAAACAACAAGTCTTAGTTATATAAATTTTGGGGTGCTACGACAGGAAACCTCCACGAGTGTCCGCGGGCTGTAGTTCCCTTATGGATACGTCCGGAGCGAAGGCCAGTCCGCGGGACGGTGCACCCTGGGAGGCGGCCAACGAGTCCCCTTGGGTACTTCTGCCTAAGGGGTCTCGATTTTCGCCTGCGAATATCCTGTCCGAAGGAACTCTTCAACGCGTGTCCCTCTGCTATAGCAGAAGGCACAGTGGCGAAGTAAGAGCGGGCTCGGTGTGCACTTACCCTGCCACCGGGCAGGCAGGAGGAAGACTTGGTCCTCCTTCTGCTACCGTTAGTCTCGTAGCCCCAGAGATTGTCCAAGGTCATGTTTCTGACTTTTGATGGGGGTCGAGGGTCCTGGCTTAACCGCCTGGGCCGCGAGGAAGACAACCTCTATAAAAAATTACCCCAAACTTCCAAGCGGCGGCGCACCGTGAGGGAGGTTGTTAGCTTGACTAATGGGTAGCTTAATTAGTCTCTAGTGCGAACCACTGAATTTGAGCCGGTACAGAATGTTTTTTTTACTCGTGGGAACAAAAATGGACAAACCAAAATTTTTTTATAAAACCCCAAACGACGAGGAGACGGAGAGCGATGCGCAGTCGGAGTCCGATGCGGCATCCAGAGGGAGCTCGAAGGGCTCGGAGGACGACAAAGCAGAGGGAGACTCCGGAAGGAACGGAAGTTACTACCGGAAGCGCTCCAAACCGGGGGACGACGGGTCGTTCTCTGAGGGTGAGAAGGGCTCGGCCCCAAAAATCCCCACCAGCAGCCGCGGTGTGGGCCGAGCGCGAGGAAGGGGGAGGGGGCTCACTGCCCAAGAGTCCGCCCAGCGAACTGAAAGGCTCGCCGCGGAGGGACGCCACCCCAGAGTGACCAGCGCTGAGGCTGACCCCTCCGGGTTATCTGGCAGTGAGCCAGACACCGGAGGCGACTCGGCCATCGATGAGGCGCTGGAGAGGCTGGAGCTAGTCCTTGCATCTGGCTTGGCTAACGTAGCCAAAAAAAGGGAGAAGTCCTCCAAGAGGAGTGCCATCTCCCAGGCCAGGACTTCTCTCCAGGAAGTGGTGGACCCTATCCGCAGGGGGCTTGCCAAGCTTCGGGCTGACAACGCTCGGCTCCGAAAGGCCTCGGGCCAGCAAGAGCTGCCAAAGGGCGACTCTTGCAAACTGGCAGAGGGGCGTGATCGGGGGCAGGAGCAGAGTCAGCCCAAGTCCCAGCCCGAGTCGGAGAACCAGCTGCTGACGCTGGTGCAGCGGGAGCTGGCTGCCTTTCAGCAGCAGCTGCAAGAGCAGCAGCAGCAATTCCAGCTGCGGATCCAGCAACAGCTGTCCCTGCTGGAGGGTATTGTGCTGCGCCCCCCACTTGCGGCCTCCGGCCAGCGAAAGGCGGCGTCGTATGCTGCCGCCACTGCGGCTACGGTTGCTGCGCCCAAGCAGGGTCCATCGGGGCATGCCAGGCGCGGGACCGTACTACCGGTGTCCGCGGGGTCAGCCCCTTTGGTCAGAGGACGGCAGCAGGGGAAGCCAGCCGCTGCTGCTGCCCCCCCTAAGAGGGGTCCAACGGCGCTGGCCACGAAGGCGGTGGAAGCTCCTGCAGTGGCGGCAAGCAGGCGGCCTATGCCGCCTCCCCCGCCTACCGAATCCCCGGCCGAAGCCGAATGGCAGGTGGCTGGAGCTAAGGAAAAGGCGGGTCGGGCGGCTCGGGCCGCCAAGAAACGAGAGCGACGGCGGCAGCGGAAAAGGAGGGCCATTGAAGCCAGGTGTCGCACCCCGGATTCTACGGCTGTAGTTATCACGCTGCAGCCGGCTGCGGAGAAAAAGGGTGCGACCTACGGTGAGGTCATCCGGAAGGCGAGGCGGGCGGTGAACCTGGCCGAGCTCGGAATCACCGGGGGCTTCCGGATGCGGCATACCGCGACCGGTGCCCTTATGCTGAAGGTCCCCGGGACGAACAGCGGCCCCACCGCTGATGCCCTGGCCGAGAAAATCAGAGCGTCCTTGGATGCGGAGGAGGCCCGAGTGTCCAGGCCCACAAAGTGCGTTGACATGCGCATTATGGGCCTGGACGACTCCGTGTCGGTAGATGAGGTTGTGGCCGCCGTCGTCAGGACGGGGGGGTGCCTTACCAACCAGGTTCGGGCAGGCGCCATCCGCGCTGACGGCACGGGCATGGGGGCAGTAACGGTGAGCTGCCCCGTGTCAGCGGCCAGGAACATCACCGGGGAGGGTCGACGGCTTTTGGTGGGCTGGGTCTCCGCACGGGTGAAGCTGCTGGAGCCCAGACCCCTGCGTTGCTATCGCTGCCACGTGGGGCACCACGTGGGGGCCTGTTGCGCAGCGGAGGTGGATCGCAGTGACCGCTGCTTTCAGTGCGGTCAACCCGGTCACAAGGCCGTCACTTGCAGTGCAGCGCCGCACTGCTACGCATGTGCGGCGGCAGGCAAGCCGGCCGAACATCGGGCTGGGGGCAGGTCTTGCGATCCCCCCGCCAAAGCCAAGGCCAAGGTCCCGAGGCCCATCCCCGCGAATATGCTCGCCGCTGCGGCTGCCAAGTTGACAGTCGCCGCTATCGCTTCCGCAGACGCCGCCGCCGCAACCACCACGGCAGGGCCCTTACGAGGGGCCCGGGAGGAGACTGTAATGGATGACCAATAACGGCTCCATTACGTCTCCTCCAGGCGAATATCAACCACTGCGCCCCCGCTCAGGATCTGTTGCTCCAGAGCATGGCGCAGTGGTTGATAAACATCGCCGTAGTCTCCGAGCCGTACTCCGTCCTGCCCAGGGCCGACTGGGTGCAGGACCTGAACGGCTCGGTGTCCTTAATTTCGTCGGCAGCCGCCGGTACCCCGTCCCTCGAAACCGTCACGAGGGGGCGGGGTTGCGTAGCAGCACGGTTCGGGGATATTGTAGTGGTAGGCGTCTACCTATCCCCGAACAGAACTCTCGCCGATCTCCATATCTCCCTTATGGAGCTGAATGTCGTCGTCGCTAGGTTTGGTTCCCTCCCCGTGGTCGTGTGCGGGGACTTCAATGCCAAGAACTTGGCTTGGGGTTCCCGGTTCACGAACCAGCGGGGTCGGATGGTGGAGGACTGGGCTCTGGAGACAGGCCTGGTCGTCCTAAACCGGGGTTCTGTTCCCACGTGTGTGCGGATGCGGGGCGAGTCGGTGGTGGACATTTCGTTCGCCAGTCCCGCTCTGGCACCGCGTGTCGTCGACTGGCGCGTCATGGAGGGGGTGGAGACGTACTCAGACCATCGATACATCCGGTTTGACCTCTCCACCCAGTCTTCAACCGCGCCGGTCCAACAGACCCCGTGTGGTCCGCGTTGGGCACTGAAACAGCTGGACCGGGAGCTCCTCCTGGAAGCCGCGATGGTACAGGCCTGGGTGCAAGCACCGGACAGGCCTGTCGACATCGACGTCGAGGCAGAGTGGTTCCGGGAGGCCATGTCGCAAATCTGCGACGTGGCAATGCCCCGAGTCCGGCCAGGACGTGCCCGGCGCCAGGTGTACTGGTGGTCGCCAGAGATTGCAGCACTGCGTAGCGCGTGCACTGCCGCGCGGCGCCAGTACGCCCGGCATCGCAGACGCCGCATCCGTCCACCGGATGCGGTGGCCAGAGAGGCGGAGCTGTACGAGAGATACAGAGAGGCGAGACGCACCCTCCGAACAGAGATAAAGCGGGCGAAACTAGAGGCCCGCAACGTGTGGCTAGAGACTCTGAACAGAGACCCATGGGGGCGCCCCTACAAGATGGTGCGAGAAAAGCTCCGCCCCTGGGCTCCCCCGCTGACGCAGAGTCTCCGGCCCCAGCTTGTGGAGGGTGTGGTTAGCGCTCTGTTCCCCGCGCGAGGGGAACACTCTCCCCCGCCTATGGCTCCGCCAGCTGCGGAGTCCAACGTGGACCACGACGGCGACGACGACGACATTGCTCCAGAGGTGACCGAGGTAGAGATGCGAGTGGCGGTACGTAGGCTTAGTGCCAAGAATACCGCCCCAGGACCCGATGGCCTGCCTGGAAAGGCCTGGGTTCTGGCCATGGAGGAACTCGGGCCTCGACTAAGAGGGCTCTTTAGCGCATGTATGGAGAGGGGCCATTTCCCACTTCGCTGGAAGACAGGGAAATTGGTTCTCATTGCGAAGCCAGGGCGCCCTGCAGACTCACCGTCCGCGTACCGGCCCATCGTGCTGCTCGACGAGGTGGGCAAGCTCTTTGAAAGAGTAATTGCAGACCGCCTCGTCGCGCACCTAACACGGGTGGGGCCGGATCTTTCTGACGGCCAGTTCGGCTTTCGCAGGGCGCGCTCTACGGTGGACGCCATCATGCGCGTGCGAGCCCTCACGACGGGGGATGCGGTGTCCCAGGGCAGGTGTGTCTTGGTGGTGTCTTTGGACATCGCCAACGCCTTCAATTCTCTGCCCTGGAGTAGCATTAGGAGGGCACTCCGGTATCACCGGGTGCCTGACTACCTCTGTTGTGTTGTCGAGGCTTACCTGTCGGACAGGTACATTATTTACCCTGGTCACCTGGGTGAGTGGAAACGGCGAGAGATGTCGTGCGGTGTTCCGCAGGGATCGGTACTGGGGCCACCCCTGTGGAACATCGGGTACGATTACGTGCTGCGCGGCGATCTCCCTGACGGGGTCAGCGTAGTCTGCTACGCAGATGATACGCTGGTGCTGGCACAGGGAGAGTCGTACCAGGCGGCGGTCGAACTAGTGACACGCGGGGTTGCGACAGTCGTGGAGAGGATCCAAGAGTTGGGACTTGAGGTGGCATTGCACAAGTCCGAGGCCATGTGCTTCCACGGCCCCCGGAACACGCCGCCAACGGGGTCCCAACTAACGGTAGGAGGAGTTCACATCGGCGTCGAGTCGACGATGAAGTACCTTGGACTCGTCCTCGACAGCCGATGGAATTTCGAGGAGCATTTCCGACGTCTGGCTCCCAAACTGGATCGTGCTGGGGCTGCCCTCAAGCGGCTCCTTCCCAACCTAGGGGGTCCAGACGCCTCCTGCCGGAGGCTCTATGCAGGAATTGTGCGGTCCATGGCCCTTTATGGGGCGCCGGTATGGGCGCCGTCGCTACGAAAGCGTCCGGCAGCCAGGCTGAATGCAAGCCAGAGGGTCATGGCCATCCGGATGGTGCGGGGATACCGCACAATTTCCCGCGAAGCAGCGAGCCTCCTTGCCGGCCAACCACCACTTGATTTGGAGGCAACAGTCCTTGCACGCATGCACGATCTGCGCATGGAGATGCAACGCCGGGGCGAAACTCCGCTGCCGCGCCAAGTCGCGGCATGGCGGAAAGACTTCCGGCGGGATCTCATGGTGGAATGGCAACAGCGACTGTCGCAACCCAGTGCTGGGCACGCCATAATTATGGCGATAAGACCCCTCTTTGAGGAGTGGCTGGAAAGACCTCACGGCGTCCTCACCTTCCGCATGACGCAGGTCCTCACCGGACATGGCAAGTTCGGGAGGTTCCTGCACCGGATTCGTGCGGAAGAAACGCCCGGGTGCCGCCATTGTGAGGACCGCCCGGAGGACACGGTGGAGCATACGGTAGAGGTGTGCCCCGCCTGGGCAGAGCACCGCCGTGTCCTCGCGGGGGCGATCGGCGGCAGCGATCTCTCGCGCCGGGCCTTGGTACAGGCCATGGTCCGGAGCGAGGAGGAGTGGCAGGCGGTCGCCTCCTTCTGCGAAGCAGTAATGCTAGCAAAAGAGGCGGCCGATCGCGTGAGGCAAAGGCCCTCACGCCCCAATCGCCGCCGGGATTCCGATCCCGATTTCCGGCCACCGTAGGCGCGGGCTTGCAGACGCCGAGCAATGGGTGGCTCGCCGTCTGACCGTCCGGTAACCGTCCGGACCGAGCCCAAGTCGTCGACGGCGCGTTTTGTTCCACGCGCGCCTCAAGGAGATGTCAGCAAATCGTAGGGGCCCAGCAGGGTCGAAGCCTACTGGGGCCCTGGGTAGTGTGAAAGCGAAACCCGGGGCCCTGGGACGAAGGCAACGAAGGAACAGGAGTGGGTTTTTAGTCAGTAAGAGTCTGACACTATCTCCCGTTCCGCCCAAGAGCGGGGATGTCATTAGGATGATTTTCCCACCCCAAAAAAAAAAAAAAAAAAAAAAAAAAAAAGTTATATAAATTTAAAAGCGTAGCAATAGAATAAAAAAAATAATAATTTATGTATACATTAGCCCCTTGAGATGTCATTTTTGCAAAAAAGAGAATATCCCAAAAATGTCGATTACTGCATTTACAATTAGCAGGGCAGATTTGATTTAAATACTTTTGTTTTTTCGGTGGGAAAATCATCTTATGACATTCCCCGCTCTTGGGCGGAGCGGGAGATACTGTCAGCCTTTTACTGACTAAAAACATACTCCTGTTCCTTCGTTGCCTTTCGTACCAGGGCCGACTCTTCCTTTCAGAATCAGACCCTTGGCCCCAGTAGGCTTCGACCCTGCTGAGCCCCTACATTTGCTGACATCTCCTTGAGGCGCGCGTGGAACAGTACGCGCTGTTGACGAATTGGGCTCGGTCCGGACGGTTAACGGACGGTCGGACGGCGAGCTACCCATTGCTACGCAAGCCCGCGCCTACGGTGGCCGGAAATCGGGATCGGAATCCCGGCGATTGGGGCGTGAGGACCCTTGCCTCCCGCGGTCGGCCGCCTCCTTTGCTAGCATTATTGCTTCGCAGAAGGAGGCGACCGCCTGCCACTCCTCCTCGCTCCAGACCATGGCCTGTACCAAGGCCCAGCGCGAGAGATCGCTGCCGCCGCCGATCGCCCTCATGAGGACACGGCGATGCTCTGCCCAAGCGGAGCACAACTCCGCCGTGTCCTCCGGGCGATTTGAACATAAATGTGATATACATCATAAGAACCTTTTTTGTTAAACTATTCGATCATGATTAAATATGATTTTTTCAGAACCCCATTTTTGTAAACAGCTGAAAAATGTTTCAATAAAATCAAAACACACATTTTTTTTTATTTATAGTTTTCTAAACAACAAAGTATTTAAAATGTAGCCGAAATTGCCGTTTCTATTAAATACCTTAAGTTTTTATTAGAATTTTAACTGGCATATTTATTAACATGATAATGCAATATCAAAACGTGTCGAAAAAGCTGTCCTTATTTTTTATCCTTTTGGTGTGAAATGCCATTAATCAACTCCTCTTGCTCCGAGTGGGCGAGAGGAAATATCAGACTTTTACTGACTAAAATGGAATACGAATGTACACAGGACCTACAGTAACCTTTTTTTTACCGCGGGCAGTTTCTAATGACCCTGAAAGCCCTAACAGCTATTTAACTTACAATATCAATCCTCCTTTGGTTTCCGTTGGCCGTAGGCTGCGTATGCTCGAGGTACTTGCCGGTATTGCCACCACTCGACTGCTATGGTGACGGCTGCCACCAGCGCTGCAGCCCCAATGACTATGCCTTTCATTAACACTTCCATTTTTGACGACCTGCAAAACACAAGTAAATAATTAATTAATTCGACTACACTATAATACAATGCGTTCCAAATAAGAATAGGATCGCTTGCCATGTTGTGACGTCACGTCATACTGTCAAATCGAATAATTATTATCGTGAGTTAACAAGATTTTTTTAAATTTAATTTATTTACGAACTGTGAACGAAAAAAGTTTAATCAGAATCCAGTTCTTCAATTTTGCTCATTTCTGAGTTCTTCAATTTTACCCAATTTCTTGCGATTTGACAGTATGACGTGACGTCACAGCATGGCAATCGATCCTATTCTTATTTGTAACGCATTGTAGATAGCTATTGTAGTGTAGTAGGAGGGTGCGGGTAGGGTTGCCAGCCGTACTCTAAAATAGAGTGTTAGTACTCTATATCTCATGTAGGTGTCTCGCGCTCCTTGGTAAAGGCCACGGTCCGAAGCGAGAAGGAGTGGCAGGCGGTCGCTTCCTTCTGCGAAGCAGTAATGCTAACAAAGGAGGAGGCCGCACGTGCACCGCGAGGGAGCGGCCCTCACGCCCCAGCTGCCGGGAACCCGATCCTGATAGCTCGCCATCCGAATGTCCGATAAACGTCTGGACCTAGTCCAAGTCGTCGACGGCACGTATTGTTCCACGCGCGCCTCAAGATGTCAGCAAATCGTAGGGACCCAGCAGGGTCAAAGCTTACAGGGGCCACGGATAGTGTGAAAGTGAAACCCAGGGCCCTGGAACGAAGGCGAAGAAGGAACAGGAGTGGGTTTTTAGTCAGTAAATGTCTGACACAAGCTCCGCCCCGCCCAAGAACGAGAGAGGTCAATGGATGACTTCCCACCTAAAAAAAATATTAAAAAATATCGTTTAAAGCGGATACAAACACGACTTGACGTGTAGAGGTTTCATACTAGACTGAACGACTTGTTATAGTAATTGTTATAATAATTTTAATATAATTAAAAATGTTATAATAATTTCTATTTTGTTCCCTATGTCCTGTCTATTGGTAGTATATATTTAACGTCTTTGCACTAAAAGAAAATCATTTTCTGAGGGCCGAGTTCCGCATCACGTTATTGCAAATCTTGCTATGGTAAAATGACTGGGATCTAACTTCGGTTTTTTTCGTAAATATTCTTGGTATTTACGCAATCATCATCATTTCAGCCGATAGACGTTCACTGTTGGACATAGGCCTCCCCCAATTGTCGCCACAATGACCGGTCCTGTGCGTCTCGCATCCATCGGATTCCCGCAACCCTCACCAGGTCATCGATCCCTCTATGAAACCGCTTTTAAAAAAAAAAATAAGAACATAGTTTTTGTTTTTGATCTCATGTAAAATTTTTAATTACGCACATTCGCAACTTTACCATACAAATGTGACGATATCATCAAATGTTAACGTCTAAACGATCTGGCCAGTTTTAGTTGGCCAGCGGGGTTACCATGACGTTCAAAGTAAGATTGTTTCATTCTTATTTCAGTGTGGGTAAGAGACAGAGCTATACAGGTTGTCTATCGCCATCTCTTACCCACTCTGGAAATAAGAATGAAATGAACAATCTTACTCTAAACGTCATGGGTTTTTTTTTTTAACATTTATAGGCTCGCGTTTGACCACCATCTCACCTGATGGTAAGCGATGGTGTGGTCGACGACTTGCCTAGAAGTAACCTTTTCATTCTTGACTTAAAGACCCCCAAAGTTGTAGCTATCAGGAAACACAGACTCCGGTAGAGGTCCAGATCATGAAGTGATCAATTCTAAGATCTGGCCACGACATGTATATTAGAAGAACGTCGTAAGTGCAACTGGACTGCTACATTTGCTACTGCACTTCTGACCGTGATGGTGTCTAGTTTATTATTCTGGTTCCTACAAAGAGATATTAGGAAAATAGCTGCGATTGCCAAACCAAAATAAATATAAATATAGTGATAATAAATACCCAAATAATAATATAATAGTATAGTAATATAGTGATTTATAGCGATAGTGTAAATGTATTTGCTTATGTGTGTGTGTTCTCTTTTGTGATTGTTGTATGGGTGCTATTAGTTGCCTGAAATAAATGCTTTTTATTTTTATTTTTTTATTTTAAAATGAAAACAATATGCGAAAATGTTTCTGTAAATTATGAACAGTCCGAGGATCAATTAAATGATATCGATATAAGCCGCAACTCACGGAATATTTCAGTTACGTTACTACACTGATCACCGCAACACGGGATATTTCAGTTTCGTAACAACACTGATCACCGCAATTAACGGTATTTTACCGATAAATACCGTTACTCACGGAATATTTCAGTTACGTTACTACACTGATCACCGCAACACGGGATATTTCAGTTTCGTAACAACACTGATCACCGCAATGAACGGTATTTTACCGATACATACCGTTACTCACGGAATATTTCAGTTACGTTACTACGCTGATCACCGCAACACGGGATATTTCAGTTTCGTAACAAGTCTGATCACCACAATGAACGATATTTTACTGATAAATACCGTTACTCACAGAATATTTCAGTTACGTTACTACACTGATCACCGCAACACGGGATATTTCAGTATCGTAACAACACTGATCACCGCAACGAACGGGATGTTTCCATTTTTTGAATTTATTTTCGCTAGCTGAACGCCTAACAATAAGGAATGTACATAATTAGACTTACAGAGACGTTTACTGATCTCTCAGAATTTTATCTGTACACAGATTACATATTTTCGCGGTCAGATGTGCAATATATACGCACAGCAAACCAGCGGGGTTACCATGACGTTCAAAGTAAGATTGTTTCATTCTTATTACAGTGTGGGTAAGAGACAGAGCTATACAGGGCCCCCCCATGACGTGTTAAAATGTCAAGTGTGCTAGCGACAAAAAAGGATGGAGTAATATAGCTCCATCCGTTCAACAGTTCAGTTTAGGTCGTCAAATAGATCGCGTTAAGGGGTGACCAGATGGTTGCAAACCAGCGTCCCAACCAAGGTGACCTTGACCTGTACCATGACGTTTAAAGTAAGATTGTTTCATTCTTATTTCCAGTGTGGGTAAGAGATTGCGCTAGACAACCCGTATAGCTCTGTCTCTTACCCACACTGAAATAAGAATGAAATAATCTTACTTTGAACGTCATGGTAATCCCCCTTGATAGTTTCAATCCGTGTAGAGAGCAGTTGTAAACCATGAACTTCAACGCCCTTGGTTGGGAGGCACGTTTTCCCAACCACCGAACGTATTGGCGCGTGGTTTACATCGATGTAGCCGCAACACAAACCAAACACATAAACCAAGGTGACCTTGGTTGCTAGTTTGCAAGTCTGGCCCCTTTAAGAGCTTGTGGTAAGGCCTTAGTTGCACTTATGCCTTTCTTCTATAGATATATCGTACCCAGTAGGGAATCCAATCCCACATCAAAATCCCGCATCCGCGGGATTAGATTCCCTAGTACCCAGACACGCACGTGTTTCGTGGTAAGGCCTCAGTTGTATGATAAAAATGAAAAAAAAAAACCAGTCAAATACCATCCGTAACAAAAAGCAAGAAAAAAAAACAACACGTTTATTGTATGAGAGCCCCCTTAAATATTTATTTTATTCTGTTTTTAGTATTTGTTGTTATGGCGGCAACAGAAATACATCTGCGAAAATTTCAACTGTCTATAACAGTTCATGAGATACAGCTTGGTGACGGACGGACGGACGAACGAACGAACGCACGGACAGACAAACGTATGGACATAGGGATTAACGTAACGGACGGAATGTATACAGTGTAGTCAGGGCAAACATTGCGGCCTTGTATTGGAATGATGGTCTTGTTCCTCAAACTTTTAATAAAACCGGCCTATCATCATCTTCCTGCTCTTATCCCATCTTATTTGGGGTCGGCGCAATACGTTTTTTTCTTCCATTCTATCCTGTCAACCGTCATACTATCACTAACTTCCTTTTCTTTCATATCACAGTTCACACAATCCATCCATCTTTTCTTTGGCCTCCCTCTCCCTCTCCACCCATCCACATGTATACTCATAACTCTTTTAGTAACATGTGTTTCATCTCTCCTCTTTACATGACCATACCAAGACAAACGAATCCCCTTCAACTTTTCAGTCACTGGCGCCACTTTCAAACTTCCCCTAATATATTCATTTCTCACTTTATCCATTCTCGTCACACCACACATCCATCTCAACATTCTCATCTCCGCTACATGCAATCTTTTTTCATCCGTCTTTTTCACAGCCCAACATTCTGATCCATACAGTATAATAAAACCGGCCTATGAGGAAGTTAATTTAATTATTTTGAAATAAGTAATTAGGGTAAACTACTAGTTGGACAGCGAGTTTTACGCTCTTAATTATTTATTGAAAAGGTTTATGTCTAAAAAGTAATCAAGTATGCAGTCTCAATGTCAGGAAACATATAGTTATTAAGAAAAAAAAAACGACAATTTTCGTAATATTTGACGCTATTTTGACAGATTTCGTTCACTTTTTACCTTGTTTGTAGTACTATGACGAAGGTATTAGTTCATACAGCCTCAATGAATATTTAACAAAACGCAAATTTACTTTTATTTACATTAAAAATGACAAATAATTTAGCCAAATGACATATTATACATAATTAAGTGAATTTAGCTTGTCCAATGCTAAAATAATAATATCTGAAAGAAATAAAACTTTTTTTTAACGAAAACGAAACGCAATAATGCTAGCGTGGCAGTGAGCGGTTTTTGTCAGTTACTGTTCGTTCGCCTTGCAGTCGAGATCGTTTTACGTACTCCTGTTAAAGCTAAACAACATTGTGACTACCATGGCATCTTCGAAGTCTCAGAACTCGGATTCCGCTGTTTTGCCTGAAGAATCGAGTGTAGTGCAAGTTTCGGACTCAAATGAGCCACTTGTTACGGCCTCTTCTTCAGTGCCCAGTAGTGCCCAAGTGATAGACTCTAGAGAGCCGCTTGTGTCTACTTCTACGCGAGTGCAAGTGTTGGACTCTAATGAGCCACTTGTGCTCCCGTCGTCATCTTCGTTGGAAGAACCTGTTGCTGGTCCCAGCAACATAGCTGGAGCTAGTGAATTGTCTTCCACATTCAATGAAGCAACTAGGATGGCTATCCTTGTTATGCCAATCTCCTCCTCCGACTCTGCCGATTGGGTGGACATACATCTACCATGTGGGTCTACCGGGAGACGAGTTCACCTTCACTCGAATGAAATCAGGTTAGTATATGTTAAATATAATAATGAATATTAAATCAGGATAGTAAAGATTGTAATGCCATGTGTATAAATAAGTTTCTTGGTTACTTTTAGTTTCAACTGTAAATACTGATCTGATTCCTGACAGAACCAAATCTCTCTCTGCGGGAGCTCCGGTTTGGATGGAGAGCATGCCCCACTTTTTACTCAAGGGCTTTAGTTTGTTTTATTTGTCATATTCAACAACTAAGCCTTTAAATCAAAAACTACTAGCTAAAATATGGCGTCAAAAAACTCCTCCGCATCGCTGTCGACTGGAAGTGTACCCAAAAGGCTGGCGGCATTGCCACGTTGTATGGCAATGCTTAATCTCTGACCGAGGTAAAAGCCAGCCCTTGGGTCACGTGAAGTGTCTACTAAGCGTTTGGATAGTTCTTTGAACAGCTTATGGGCACTCGGACCCCACGGCCCAAGAGTTTCAATGTCTAGAGACATTAGGTATTTAAAAGTGTATAGATTTCTTTATATTTTTTTTCTATTTCTTTTAGATCCATGTGGACGTGGAAAAAAATCTTTACCCGGCTGGGCTCCCATGAGCAATGCGTGCAATTTGCTGAGGAAAGGGGGTTGGTTCCAACCGAAAAACTGTGCCCCATTCACCGTCGGCCAATGGCAGTCACCACGGATACTGGACATTTTGGCCGATTTAGATGTAGAAAAAGTAATTGCCGCACTAGAGCATTTAGTCGAGCAGCTGGGACCTGGTTCGAAAATGCACATTTGGCCCTCACAACAATATTTCACCTGATGTATGCATTTAGTGATGGCCAATCATATGAATGGGTGCAAAGACAACTATCAGATGAAAACGAGCCGGTATTATCATTCAAGACAATTGCGGATTGGTACAGTTACTGCAGGGAAGTGGTAGTGGTATATATGCTCGAACATGTCACTCCTGATACAAAAATAGGAGGTCCAAATAAAATTGTTCAAATTGATAAATCTAAGTTTGGGAGAAGAAGGTGCAACAGAGGAAGGAATATCGAAGAAAATTGGGTGATAGGAATGATTGAGGATGGGAGTGATGACCTAAGGCTTGAAGTGTGTCCCGATAATGAGCATACAACAGAAGTATTGGTGTCACTAATTAAAAAACATGTTCAGGAGGGCTCCATTATCCATACAGACTTTTGGACAGCATATCAATGCCTTCCTGATCATGGATATATTCACAAAAGAGTCAACCACAGTGATCCTGGAAATAAATTTGTGGCACCAGATGGGACACACATCCAGAGAATAGAAAGCCAATGGCGACCCCTAAAAAAAGTATTCCTCCAGCAAAATAACAAATCTGACTTTACAGACTGGCTGGTGGAATACTCCTGGAGACGAAACATGAGAATTAATTTTAAAGACCCATTCGAGGAATTATTAAATGCTATAAAATATGTATATGTTACTACTTAATAAATAGTTTATTATAATTTTGGTGTCTCATTTATCAACCTCTTATTATTTAGTTTTTAGTAAGAAATAATAAAAGTGAGATGGAACAATTTTTTAGCATATTAAATATAGGGCACTCAGACTTGGATAGAGAAAACTATATTTCATTGCACAAATATTTTTATACAATTAAAAAGTAAATTTTTTTTTCAATAAAATTTATTTTTTACCCTCACCCCACCCCTAAAATCAAGTTATTTCGCCATCCAGTAAAGTTATACCAGTTATTAAATTATTCGTATCAAATATGTGAAATGGTTTTCTGTAATTTCTAGAAAAATATTGTGGATTGTTATGTGAAGAGTGGAAAAAATAAGGCACTCAAATAAATCATGTAAGTGAAAAGCAGCCATGAACCCATGTTAGAAGATAAGTACATATTGGCATACAACGTGCAATGCCAATCGAATGGTAAGCCCCAAAGGCTCACCATTCAACAGCGAAGCGGACAAGAAAATATCATATCTTTATTAATAAATTAATATTAGTAAACAGAAAGGTTTATTACTTAGATATTTATTTTTTTACTTGAATCTTAAGTTTCTTTTGGTGCGAAAAAGTTGTCGTCTGGGTTCTGTTCACAAACGCAAAAAAACAAAAGAACATCACAATCATGTAAATTGGTTTTTATGTAAAAATTTCAAATAACTTTTAATTATTAAAATACTATTCTAAAGTCATCTTAAAATACAATAAGATACTCGTTGTCTACACTGTAAACATAATCATATTATGATGATATAATTAAAACTAAAATATGATAAAAACTTACATTTGGTGATCTTCAAGTCAAATAGCTGTACGGCAAACCCATCAAATACTTAGATTGATTTCTAAATGTTATTATACATTTTCTTACTTCCACTTTTCCAATATCAAATTAAAATACTATATTAAAACTATAAATTAGTTTTTTCTTCTTTCTCTTCTTCTTTCATTAGAGTTTAAAATCAAGTATATAAAAATGTTAGTCTAGCCAGTTAACCACTTCTAACAGTTATTTACTATCTTACAATGACCTGTAAGAATATTATTTTCATTTCATCTAAAACTTTTAATAGACTCTTCAATTCTTTGTTTTTTTGCGTTCGCGCCTTCGCGGTAACGTAATGGACGATTTATTTTCCACAGATTGACAATTTGTTTTATTTTATTTTTTTCTTGACCATGGATACAAAGTTCTTCAGTGGGAATAATAGAGATTACTTGTTTATAAATAGGTAGTTAATTTGTTTGCCCATTTTAATAACCATACTAAATGTTTTTTTAGTATTTGGCAGCAAATGTATCAAATCAACATTCTTGACAAATTTCGCTGTGGTACAGTTATCGGCACGGATCTTGAGTGCTCGGCGAAAGAGTAGGGATCGCTTTGCGCATCGTACACTTATGGCAAAGAAAATGTACACCTATTTTATTTTATTTTTTCTTTTATCTGCTATCTTCTTAGCCTTTTGAGAACCGTAATTAGAGACACAATAGAAAGACAATGACCGAGCGTTCGGTTGGGGTTTAGTGAATCAATTCTGGTTGAAGGTATAAATAAAAAAAAAAACATAAATAGTTTAAATCAAAGTAGCTGTGTTTCTCAGTCCGTTTTTCCGTTCACTAACCATGCAATAGATTATCTTTTAAAGAATTTCTACCGGAAGGTATGCATACTGTAGCAAAGACGAAAATTTCAAAGATTTGTAACACCCCTACGAAAAAATTCCTAACATTTTACCTACACGAAATGAACTTTCTCTGTGTGCCTGTTATGCGTTCTCGGCTAAACCATTTTTGGTGAAATAATAACCATTAATAAAAATAAAATCGAGGGATTAAAAATCACAATTTCATTGTCAATTTATTGGCACGGAAGTGTACTCGTCGTCGTTAGGTACATGCAGCAAGCGCAGGGAACCAATCACGAGTGACGTCTATGATGCGATGCGCGGCGAGCCAATCACTGACACTCCACGCCCCCACGTCTCACTTCATACCACCAAAGGGACCTGATATTTTACTTCTGCGCAAGTAACAGTCAGCGCTCAAGATCCGTGCCGATACCTGTAATCAATCAACATTAAAACAGGTGTATTCTCGGTAAAATGGAGCTGAGCATTTTATTGAGATTGCGCCTGTTTTCACATATTGTCCAGTTGCACAGACACTTGAGATACAAAACCTCACTAATTTTACATCACAATATCCACGAGGACTCAATTTTCAAATTATTAAATAAAACAGTCACTTAACTTTACTCAAAGAAATCCCGCCATTCGCCAAAAAAAAAACCTGTCAGATTTTATTTGTTTATTTTTATTCCAGCGTTCCGAATTGCGATAAAAGGGATAGTGTCGGGAATCCGACCAACGTGCAATGTCACAAATATTACTCAATGGCCTTTATTTTTTATGGCTATTAAATTTGATCGGATGCGCAATATAATCACTTCTTGGTTTTAGTGGTTAGTGGATTTTTCTAGTGCTTTAGTAAAATTCTATTTCTTACTTTTTTTTTACTTATTCACTTGGTGAACGCAGGGTAAAATGATCTTATGTATATAATGTTTGGTCCATCCTATGTTCCGCTGAAAGGCATACAAAATAGTGGTGCTATGTCAAAATATACTATCAAAATAAATTAATTGTGACAATATGCAAAATCTCATTAAAAAAAAGTCAGCAAATGAAAATTGTAAAATTCAAATAAAATAGTACTAAAAGATAAAATAATGTCAGCAATATTACAATCGTCAAAATTAAAATGTCATTAAAAAAAATATATACAATGTCAACAAATACCTACTTACTAAAAATGTAATCACTCTGGTGTAAATCAGCACCATAGAATCCCTAAGTCGCGCGCAAGCGCAGTCCCACGCAATGACGTAAATAATATAATTTCAGGAAGCTTATTATTGACGTCGGTTATTTTTTTTTCCAAATACTGTTTATAAACAAGGATTTATTTTCTATCAGCGGCTAGTATATAAAATGAACTATTTTCATTTAGTAAATTATCATGTGTATTGTATTCCGAGGTACTTAATAATTTAAAGGACCCTAGTCCGGGCCACAAAATAGATATGTACAGAAGTCAATCTACATAAAAAGGGCGCTCCAGCAACGCACACATAGACACCGCTCACGGACACGATATCTCGGCTCAATTCAGCTCAACGCGAGCTCGAGTGCTATCCGTTTTAGACACGTATCTGTTAACTTTTTTGTTCAAACAAAAAACCTCATTCTAACTAGTCAGTGGACAGTTGTTTAAATTCACAATTAAACAGTGAATTGACGTTTTTTAGGCAACCAGTTGTTTCAGGCAGGTAAGTAGATATTTGCTTGTATTTTAATGGTTTGTTTTAACGTTACACAGAACAGGCCCCGTGCCGAAAAACTTGATGTTCTACTACGTTAAATTGAAAGGGCCCAAGACCGGGCAGCATTAAATTGCGTACCTACCTGATTGAAGGAACGGCCTTATACCAATAACATTCCCGATACGTTCCAGGACCTCGGGTTTCCCTTTCGAATTCAACCCTTGGCCCCAGTGGGCTAGAGGCCCGGCAGGATCGAAGCCTATTGCGGCCATCCCAGTAAGCATCGGCCCTGCTGGGTCCCTACGGTGTTGCTGACATCATTCTCATGGCGCACGTAGAAGATTGTGCGCCGTCGACGACTCAGGCTTGATCTGGATCGTTACCCGACGGCCGGACAGCGAGTTGCCTATTGCTTGTCGTCCGCCACGCCAGCCAACGGTGGCTGGAAATTGGGGTCGGGGTCTCGGCGGCTGAGACGTGAGAATGTCTCGAGGTCCACGTGGAACACAACATGCGTGTTACTTAGACTGGGTCCTTACCGGACGGCCGGACTGCGAGCTACTAATTGCTGCCCGTCAAGTAGTTAAGATTTATCCAGCGCGGCTTGCTCGACCCTGTTTCTAATCGCTAATCACTTAAGAACTTAATATTTTTCTGCGATAAAAAGCTCATGGCCTTGACACTCTGTGATAATGAGTTTCTATCTATTGACACGAGTAATATGCTTGGTTTTGATATGATTTGACTAATACGTTTTCCTTTTCTGCAAATTTATAATGTCGTGCAGTTTTGAGTACTTAACGTGGCCTACCCAAATGTTCATTCTTTGATATTGTTCGTCAAGTCGTTCGTATTACGTAACGCCATTTTGGGAGAGAGGGTTCTTGTAAAACGCTACGATGCGTTACAGGGGCGGGAGGGGGGTTCGAACAACGCGTTACGTAACATTGCTTTTTACTTAAATTTAAAAATAAAACTAGGATATTAAAATCTCCCAAGTTGGCAACCCTTTTCGTTTATGGTTTACGGGGAATCCCCCGATTATATTGTACGACATTTTTATATTGCTCTTCCAAGTTGGCAACTCTTTTCGTTTATTTTTTTCGGTTTTGTTGTGACATTTGGGTAAAAAGGGGCCAGTTGGGTGTTATGTAACGTTCATGGAGGGGCTACAGGAAAACGTTACGGTGCGATACATGGGGGTGGGGGGGGGGGTCAAATATCTTTAAAATTTGCGTTTCGTAATACTTGAACGCCCCCTTAGTAATCCTAAGTTGAGCTACACGAATACTGACTACTACTAGCACTGACTGGACATGTCCACTCAAATCTGTGCGGTTCTTTCCTCAAAACACCATCTCAGGACAACAATCTGCTTAGTTTTCATATGATCTGACCATTACATGTTTGCTGTATGGATTTTGAAAGAGACTTTGACCCTTGAGTTGGTTTCGATGTTTCTTCTCATGGTACTCAGCTAGGAAACATCTGCCTCATTTAGTTTAAACTGACGAAAAAATTTACGTGTAAATGTATTTTTTAAAACCTATTTGTGAACTAAATATGATTTATCTTAGAGACAAAATTACACACTTTTGACAAACTTAAAAAAAAAACTGGGCAAGTGCGAGTCGGACTCACGTACTGAGGATATCGTACAAACTTACCTAGGTAAATAGTACAATTAGAGAATGGAGTCTCGAAGATTTTTTCGAATCGCAAAAAAGTATTTCTTTTTTATGACGTCCCTAACTAAAAATTTACTGTTTTCAGATTTATTCCTATACCTATGCTATCAGACCTTACTTTATATCTACCAATTTTCAGGTTTCTAGGTCAACGACAAGTAGAGTGTCGAAATATACGTGTTTTGCGACATAAACGGCCATATCTTTTTTTTCGTGAATAGACTTTTTATTTTTTCTCAGCTTCAGGGGACCGCAAACTTTATACTCAAGTTTATATGGTTTTAATTTCAACTCAATTCCTCCACGCGTTCCCGAGATAAGGGGTCTTGACAGTCAGTCAGGCAGACAGATGGATAACAAAGTATTCCTGTAAGGATTCCGTTTTTCTTTTTGAGGTACAGAACCCAAAAACAATCAGTTTTACTTTTTGGTTATAAAATATCCGCCTCGGTCGCAATGAAAAACTTTCTCCACTTGTATCAAAATATACTATTTTATCCCGGGAGAAGGTATGTCCCCTTGGACGATAATCTAGTTTCACGCGGGCGAGACCGCTTCCTAGAAACTAGTACCTATTCGATATTTGTAGTGTCGAAATAGGGCTACATTTTTAGCAATATTTTTTTTTTGTTGTCCTCTCGCTGGTCAACCTAGGAGGTTGTCGGCTGCTTAAGCGGACTTGCCTGTGGCGGCCTCGATTATACAATCAAAGCCTCCAGCCAGGGCTTACTTAATTAAACAACTTAAAACTAAGTGACTACACGCTGATGGCACCCCCTGTGGGTTACGGACCTCGGCTTAGGGCGTCGCTGGGGGAGGGGAGCAAGGGACGGGCTAGATCGAGCAAGATTTTATCATTAATTATGAGAATTTTAAAGTACAGGCTCAGCGGCGCGGGCTGGCTCGAGCAAGAGACGGGGCGGACGTTGACGGGATTGTCGCGGCGGGCCTCGGCGGCGAGGACGGAAGGACGGCGGACTACGAACTGTACTTGTTTCCTTACGGCTCTCTTATGGAACAGGGTAATGGGGTCGTCGGAGGTTAACAAATATTCAGTTTTTTGTGCAATATATAGGTACGCTGTGTTTGTATATTAGTATGGTGGGAGACTACCAACCTCTTTTGCGCAGGTAGGTAGGTAGGTACGTACGTACATATAAAAGTGCCCGCGTATAGTAAAATTGGCAATATACACCAAAACAATCTCGATTTATCTTTGATGACGTTGAAATATAATGTACCTATATTTTGTTGGTAGTAAATAAGAAAAGAAATGCATTCATTTCCATTGTTTTGGTAACTAGGTACTTATCTTATTATAATTTCTGGCTAAGTTTACCTTACCGAACTTAATTACAAACTTATTATAAAAACCAGTTAAAAAATAAAGTAAACGTACTTACCTACAGTAAAGTTTTAATTGTTGAAGACCTCGACGTAATTGCGCAAATTCATAAAAATACTATTTCGTTACCAAGGAGATTCTACGGTAAAGAGTTACTATTTTGATTTAACTATAAATTTTGTCTTAAATTAGTTAGGAGACGAACTATGTTCCCTTATTATAATAAAAAATAATATATATCTTCGTTTTGCTCACTCTGCAAGTTTCTTTAATTTCCCAATTCGGCGCGATTCTCATAGTATGAAAGAAGTCAGAGAAACAGAATTACTTTTGTTGACATCAATTCTAAAAAAGTTATGTATGAGCATGACGACGAAATGAGATCCATTTCACGAACATTATTTTTGTAAATAGACACGAGGAAATGAAAGGAATTATTGATTATATTATTTTTGGATGGAGTAATTGGTTGTTTTATTTAAAAAAAAATCACTTTTAACTTAGAATCGGTAAAAAAAAAATATTTTCTACATAATATATTAATCGCTTATCGCGTGGAATGGGACGGGACGCAGAGCCCATTCCATTCATAGAATCATAGCTAACCATTTGTGAAAAATTACAAAAAGAATAATTGAATTATTTTTTACGTAGAATTTCCTTGAAGACATATTTATTATGTAACATTGAAACACATCGATCTAAGTACATTTTTTTATACAAAGCATTTATCTTAAAATTTTGGCGCGTTTCTAGTTCTGAATCGGAACGTACCGTGGTACCGTGTCAAGTTGACATCTCTCAAATGTGACATTGACAACCAGTCCGAAACGAAAGTAATTCATTCTCACTGTTCACAACAAATATACGCAGTACAAAATGAGTGTTCGCGAGGAAGATCGTAAGAAAAATAACTGCCCAAGCCGTGGCCTTGGTATTGCAGCCGCGGCAATAGGCGTCGGGGTTGGCGCAGCCCTTTACTACTTCTTCAGCAAAAGGCAAGAAAATCCAAGTGCTGAAGGTTCGTCCAGCGATTGGAACTGTGAACGACAACAAACCTTGTGAGTATTTTGGTAACACCTAGAATGGCTTGGCTGTTTTTATTTGGCACGATTTCGCATTAAACGGTAGGATATCGCAATTTTTGGTTCGTTACCTTCGATAAGTAATACATTTTTCAAATACTTTTTGCCTCCATTTTTTTATGTCGTCATTGTGTCTTGTAGGAGTAAATTTTTTAATATTTGTAATTGTTTTTTTTTAATATCGATCTCGAAATGGATTTCTTTACGTTTATAAGAAAGTGGTAAGTACGTAATAGTTTATTTAGTTTGTAGATATAGACAGTAAACAATTTTTTAACACCTGATTTGTGTCTTGTAAAAACTCTGCATAAGAACATAATACAAAGTCAAAGCATTTTATTTCTCATTTATAAAATGATTTCATCATAAAATTTGACATAATCGTCTATGTAATTACTGAATGATATCATTTATTTTGTAATTTGATGCTAATTCAAATTATTGCTCATACATTTTCTATGTAGGTAGAAATAAAAAACTTTGTATGAAGGACAAACTTACTGAAAAAAAAATATAACAATTGTAAAATTATGCATATTTCAAGCTATTTCATTAGATATAGGTATTCAATTGTTTCTTGCAACTTTTTTTTTCGAAATTATTCATTGCATTGACAAGACAGACACCTGTTTTCTAAAGTGAAATACATTAATATTAAAAAAATTACAAATAAGGATTTCAAAAATTTTACTTGTTTTTACATAATGCAAGTAAAATTTCAAGAGTGGATTACAAAAATTTTACTTGCATGATGTAAATGCAAGTAAAATTTTTCAAATTTACTCTTTTCTACATTCATTCACATAAAATCATTTTCATTTCAACATCAGCCACCCATCTGAATCGGATGATTCCTACACAACAATATCTGAACATGACACTTCAGACACCAGTATGAACTGTTCAGAAGATTCATTCATAGTTTTTGACGAAGACACCTCCCTAAATGCTGAAAATTCAACGTCTGAAGAAGATTCTGATATGGAGACCGATGATGAAGATATGACTTCAGAAACCGATCCAGACTCAGACCTGGAGGCCGCTATAGCTTTATCGCTGGACATGTATAGGGACACTTCCTTCGAAATGACATCACCAAGGACATCCGATTCAGAATCAGACCATAGAGAATGGGACATCACCACCACTTCGAGTGGAGTTCCAAATGATATGAGTTGGTTAAGTTTGCTTCAAGGTGGAATAGCAGGAAGGGTTCGCGGAAATAGGAAGTAAGTTTTTTGGGTCTGCTGTGGAGGGAAAATAGGCAGTCTGCAGACGGAGCAACTTTTATACAGTTTCTTGAAACAACAAATTGTACCACTTGCGTCAATTTGCTGCTTTCTGTAACCAATGCATTTAATCCCAGCCCATGGCCTGCAAAAAAGTTACCAATTTTTTTACTGTAATTTGGCATAAAAAGTGCCTTTTTATTTATGGCTTTATTAAAATAAATGAATGACTACTTTGCATCTCTCTGCACCAGCCTCAGCTCGACGTCATCACAGCAGTTGTAAATTATAAGAAAGAAAGGAGCTCATTTGCTTTTGAATTCTTTTTGTAAGTGCACCTGATGAATGCTGCAGGGTAACACATGAAATTATTATTTTTTTAAGTTTTTGCATTTTGCAGGTCAGTGTCAAGTTGTATGTTGATTAAAATATGATTGGCGGCCTTATCACATATTTATTTACAAATTTAATTTAATTATTTACAAAATTATAATAATTAAAATCAATACAAACCTTGCAATTTAGACTCATGAATTAGCTTAACCTTATTGAATTTCGTGGGCTACCCTGGCGCTTTCACTTTAATGGAAACATTTAAAAAGTTGATAGTTGCGTCAACTGAAATTGCTCCGTCTGTGGATAGCCTTACACATTATCATTTCACGATGAAACTTTTACCCGCTCTTAATTGCAAGAAGGGTTAAGTTATTTTTCTTCTTATTACTAACATCTCTATGGATCTTGCACATTTCATTCATGTATATTGTCTTTTATTATACCTATTCTTCTTTAAAACAGGTGTCGGGTCTATTTTTTTTTTTTTTTACACAGGTGGTCTAAAATTATGCGTCAAAATTGGAGCAAAAATGTTATTAGGGCGCTTTCAATTTATGCGTTTTTTGACGGCCTGCTGTGATGCGGATGCTGTGCGTTAGTCGTACTGAGTACTGACGATCGCATTTTTCATACAAAACGCGCAGTGCGGCAACCGTGCGGCGAACGGTCGACAACAGGACGGCAACGTCGTAAGCACCACGTGTTCAATTCGGTGTTTAATAGTGCGAGGTTGAATAGCGCATCACTGACTTACAAACACACGGCAGCCAGATACGTTTTCAATTTAAGCGCTTGTTGACGGACTGCTAACGTACTGCAACCGGCCGGCTGCGGCACGGTAAACGTGCGGCAGCCGGCCGGTTTCAGTACGCATAAATTGAAAGCGCCCTTAAGTGATTGATTTCTGATTTTCATCAGGAAAGTTGGTACCGTCAAACGGGGTAAACAGGAACGCAGGGATGAATAGGAACAAAACTTTGCTTAGGTTTTTCACATTGGTATATAATTGTATTATTAATTTCTATCAAAGCATCCGTTTTTATCACAATTAATGAATAAATAGGAGTGCTTAAATGCTGGGAAAAATTGTTAATTAACGCGAAGATCGCCTTCAAACTTTTGTTCTTATTCACCCCTGCGTTCCTATTCACCCCGTTTGACTGTATAGCGCTATACTTAAGCTTTATAATTAGAGATATGAATATAGAATTAAATAGATTTTTAGGTAATAATGTGACTAAAGCTCAATAAAGTGAAATATCCGATTATAAACTAAAAAAAACTGAAAATTTTGAATACAGCGCCATCTATTGAGATTATAGCCACTGGGGCTTAGCTTTCACCATAAAAGGGCTCGATTTATCGTTACTGTGTTGTAAAAGAATACTATTTTTATAAATTTCAGGACCCAAGATGAGCTCATGGCTATTAAAAGACAGGAAGCTTTGTAAGAATTTTTATTTTCAATGGAAACTAAATTAACAAAAATAACTGTATTTTTTTTTTTTTACTAATATTTGAATGCATGGAAATGTTTTGTTTAAAGTTGTGTGAAATGGCAAATAAGACAAGTATAATTAACCTTTTGAGTAGCGTAATTAGAGACATAATAGAAAGACAATGACCGAGCTAACGCCGGCGTTCGCTCGGGATTTAATGAATTAATTATGTAACTACTTTCATATCCCTTTGTCCGACGAATGTTTTCGTGTCCTATTCGCCAAGGTCGTGTATTTGCGACTGGGTACTCCATCTCGTTTAGCTCTTCAATCCCCATAAGTGATAAAAGAGCTGACGACATGAAGTATTTGATCGTGGATGTGCAACTGGCGGAATATTCGCGAAAGTGTTTGTCGGATATATCAACCGTAGGCGGTTAAAAGTTTAATATCGCATTTACCTATGTCCAGCAGTGGACGTCTATCGGCTGAAATGATGATGATGATGATGATGATGATGATCGCATTTACACATTCGTGCTCGACATTCGCCTCACCATACGCGCGAATATGTCCGGCGTGGTTCTATGTTTTAAGTACATTTAAGTAGGTATGTCTAGAGACTCACCGACCCCACAGTCAAACCATTGCAACGGTTTTGTGGGGCTTGTCTTATAAATTACTTACCTTTTTGGAATAAAGATAAATAAATAATAAATAATGTGGACGATTGAACGCGAATGCGGATGCGAAACGAACCGATGCGGTTCACGTGAATTCAGCACGACGCTGCGGCTCTGTCTTGCGTTCGCGCGAAGTCGTCTTATTATTAATAAGAATTATTTGATCACCGCCATACTAAATATTAATTTATTTACCGAAGTGTGAAATTAAAATAATTGATACAGTTGTCTATGTTAAAATTTGCCTAAAATTGTAGGTATTTGGTTTGAGTACATAGGTATGTACTGTGTTTGTTTGTTTACTAAAAACGGTATGTAGAGAAAAGTACTGCGAGTAACTGCTTTAACCGCTTTTCAACAGTTAATGCAAAATCTATAGGGTAGCTGCTTTTTTTTATTATTGGGTGCGAAAATCATCTTATGACAAGTCCCGGTCTGGGGCGGAATGGGAAATAGTGTCAGACTTTTACTGACTAAAAACCCACTCCTGTTCCTTCGTTACCTTCGTCCCAGGGCCCCGGGTTTCGCTTTCACACTACCCGTGGCCTTCGGGGGCTTCGACCCTGCTGGGCCCCTACGATTTGCTGACATCTCCTTGAGGCTCGCGTGGAACAGTACGCGCCGTCGACGACTGGGGCTCGGTCCGGACGGTCGGACGGCGAGCCACCCATTGCTCGCCTACCGCAAGCCCGCGCCTACGGTGGTAGGGTAGCTGTTAAGTTTTTTTGCATTTTTGTCAAGTTGCGTGCTGATTAAAATATGGTTGGCAATTACTTTTTCATGAAATAGCCATTCAGTTGAGTAAGGCGAACTGAGAGGGTTGTATGATTCCGTATTTTGAATATTATAATTCCGTAAATAAATATGAAGGCGATAGCAATAAATCAGCAGTACAATGCGTTCCAAATAAGAATAGGATCGATTGCCATGTTGTGAAGTCACGTCATACTGTCAAATCGAAGAATTAATAGGGTGAGCTAAACAAGAAATTCTTAAAATTTAATTTATTTACGAACTGTGAACGAAAAATGTTTAATAAGAATCTAGTTCTTCAATTTTGCTCATCTCTGAGTTCTTCAATTTTGCCCATATTCTTGTGATTTGACAGTATGACGTGACGTCACAACATGGCAATCGATCCTATTCTTATTTGGAACTTACTGTAGCATTGTACAGCCGTAACCGGTAAAGTTTTTTGGTAGCGGGTGGTTCATGGCATAACTTCACATTTCACAATCACTTATTTCACAGTTGATATAATAAGGTGATTACAGACGATTGTGTATAGTCATCCGACAGAAACAGTAAATTTCGACGGATCGCCCAAGACTGCCATCAGTAAATGTCCAAAAGATTCCGCTCGCGTGACGTCTACAACGTCACAACGTTTGATCCCACTCCGGTACTAAGGAATCAATTGAGTGTCTTATTATCGCTAAATTGTCGTAAGCGCCGAAAAATACATATTACGGGTGCCAATCGTATTTTGAACAACGTACAAATTGACACTCACTTACCTGCGAAATGCAAAAACTATAGAACATTCGAAACGACTTCGAAATTTCAAATGCTATAAAGTTTTTTAACCGACTTCTAAAAAAGGAGGAGGTTCTCAATTCGGATGTTTGTATTTTTTTATGTTTTTTCGCGCATAACTTCGTCGATTGCCAACCAATTTGAAAAATTATTTTTTTGTTGGAAAGGGTATATTTCCCAAATGGTCCCATAGTCACCAAGTCGGGATCTGATGATGGAATCTTGGTGAAATCGAGGGAACACCTCAAATATTTTAGGCGACCATATAGTGATTTTGGTATTTTCAACGAGTACTTAAGCATTTACAGTCAAAAAGTAACATTTGATGAAGTGGAACTGATGAAGAAGACCAGAAATGGTCAACGGAACTTCATACTCGCATAACTAATGGCATAAATACATACAAATAAATGAATGGCTCTGAATAGTGTTGAAAATGGTATCATCAAAGTGATCTGATGATGATAATGGAGCCGGAAGGTAGGCACTGGAACTCCGTAATAAATCAATGTAGCCTAGCCGTGTTTGGACTTATCAGAATTGTAATGAGATGCACTTTGGATATAAGGTACTATCGAAGTGATCTGATGATGGAGCCGGAAGGTGGAAGGTAGACACAGGAACTTCATAATAAAACAATGTAACTTAGCAGTGTTTGGGTTCATTGGAATTATCATGAGAAATGGGCACTCTGTTTATAAGTGTATCGTAACTAAAAAGTGTGAAATAAAAAACTTTTTACTAAAAAAAAACCTCTAAAAGGATCAAAATAACTTTAATTTCGGAAATCTTCCGAAATTAAAGTTATTTTGGTCCTTTTAGAGTTTTTTTTAGTGAAGTTGGTTATATTTTTTTGTAAAAAGTTTTTTTTTTATGCATCCTATCTATAAAAATGGATGTTTCTGTTGCATGAGTGGTTTGGATGAATTGGATAATACGATAACTATTAACACGAGTAGTTTGTGCTTGTGGGTTAATTACGTAACGATTAATGAGTAAATAATGTTAATTAATTTATGCTTGACTGTGTTTCTGGTTCTAATTGAATCATGAATGTGTAATATGGCGAAATACAGTACGGTCAAAATATTATGTTGGCCGCTCTGAAATTACGTACGGACTCGCTCATTTTTTTCCTATACTTGTTACTTCCTTACCAAATTTCAGGATTCTAGGTCAACGGGAAGTAATCCCTATGAATGTTGATTCCCTTGAGAGTGACATAAATGGTCGTATCTTTTTTTTTTCGTTTACTCCGAAGCTTGATTTTTTCACGACTTCAAGGGAAAAATAGTGGGGAAGGAAAAAATAGTGGTGTGTAATATGTCATAGAATTCATGAATGCTTTATCTTTTTCCAGTCGCGAGCGCTCATGGACCCTGGAGGAGTGTTCGATATGCTTCGACGTGATGCTCAGGAACCAGGATGTGACCTCCCTTCCCTGTGCTCACAACTTCCATACTGATTGCATCATGCCGTGGCTTCAAGAGAAACAGACGTGCCCCAACTGCAGGAAAGTTGCTGAATGATCGCTTAAACTTGTGTGAGTCCATCTTTTTTTATATTCATCACCATTATTTCAGCCGAAAGACGTCCACTGCTGGACATAGGCCTTCCTCAAGTGTCGCAACAATAAACGGTCATGTGCGTCTTGCATCTCACTAGGTCATCGGTCCACCACACCTTCCATAGTGAAAGGCCTCCCAACGCTGAATATTTCCGCTCTTGGGCGGAGCGCGAGGACGTGTCAGACTTTTACTAACTAAAAACCCACTTCTTTTCCTTCGTTGCCTTTCATACCAGGGCCGAGTCTTCTTTTCAGAAGCAGTCTCTTTGCGTAGGCTTCGATCTTTCACACAGGCGAACTCACTGGGAGCAGTTAGCGATTGTCTAAAAAAAAATCCTGTCAGCTACCACGATGTCCATCATTGACCCTGAAATCTTAGCCCCGCCTAAACATTTTTACAAAATTCCTACTCATACGAGAACTTATCTATTGTTACAGACAATTTGCTGGTATTCGAAGAGGGATAGTCATATAAGCCAACGTCAACTGTTCGTCCAACATTGGGCCCAAAAAACGAAGCAATCATATCAAGCCAAGAGTATTATCGACTAAATTAAGCTAAAACTATTAGTTTCCGAACAAAATTAGTTGTTACGGCCGAAACCGGAACCGAATTTCAGCTGGAGTCGCAGTCTCGGCCGAAAACGAAGCCGAAACTTAAGGTCAAGGTCATGTTTTCATTGGGGTAAAATATCAATCTTAATCACTTCGTGTCTCCTTATTTTTTTAGCAGAAATTACGGTAAGTTCGGTCGAACATTAAAAGCTATTTCTATCATTTTCTAAACGATGTAAAAGACAAAGATAATAGATTTTTCTCTGCAATTTTTTTCATATTAGACTTGCTTGCATCTACAAGTGAAAATATTTAACTTTTTTTTTATTTCGTATTCAGTCTGTACCTATAATTATTTTGCACAGTTCGGTTTATATTTTAAATTAAAACTTATAAATTTTTCTCCTAACATGACATTAAAAATAATAATAAATAAAAAAAAAATAAAAAAAAAAATTGAAAAATAATATATAAGATTTGATGAGCTGATAGTATAAAATGTGACTTTTAAAATAATGGCAATCTTTCAAAACATGAACGTACGAATTAATATGATCATTTTTGGGATATTGATGTCAACAAAATATTAAAAAAAATCGGTGGTTCAGTATACAAGGTGTTAAGAAATTAACTTTAAGAATTTCGAGGGGACATTGTACTCCTCATTATGAACAACTTTTATTATGGAACAAAACCTGAAATAGCGAAAAAAAAAACAGCTGCTCCATACATTTTGACGAGTTATACGAACATAAACGTAGGGAACAGCTGATATTTTTTTGCGATTTCAGGTTTGGTCCCATAGTAAAAGTTGTTCATAATGAGGAGTACAATGTCCCCTCGAAATTCTTAAAGTTAATTTTTTAACACCTTATATTTATTGTTCACATAACTTGTCATGACTATTGACTATGACTACCTTGCCATATTATCACGGTGAAAATAGATAAAAATGCATTAAAAAGCACTAGTTCGAGAAAACTAACTTTGCGATTGCCAAACGACTTTAAAAACTGACAATTTTTGAGTACTGTATTGAAAAGTTAGGAGTATTTACCACGGTCGCGTAGCTTCATGGACGCGTATTCGTCATTGTACGCTTAGTGTACGTCTGCGTGAAGCTTACATACAAAACTATGGCCTAATATCCACGGACGCGTATTTTTAGACGCGACACGACGGCACGACGTTGCCGCTTCGTCAACTGAGTTTTATAGTTTGCATCTAAGCTCCACACAGGCGTACACCAAGCGTATAATGACGAATACGCGTCTATGAAGCTACGCGTCCGCGGTCTTAATATTTATTTCTTAATATTGTGGCATCGAGTCCTAAGAGAGGTCATTTTAAACCCCCAGCTCCCCCCTTAACCCTGGTTCTGTATTTCATGATTTCAGGGTTGATCCCTTAGTAAAAGTGGTTCATATTAACTAGAACTTTCATCGTCGGAAAGATTTTCAATGTATCCAAAGTCACCTTGTATTTCTATAAAAGAATATTTATCTAATAATCTAAACATATAATTAGATTTTAAGCTGGTTTTAAATTCTAGTTGCTTGTTCTAGTTATTGACAAATTTAGACATATTCAAACGGAAGAAAAATCTTTTCGATTTGGATACCCCATTTATAGAAGACACAGTTGAAGCTCGCTTAAAGCGTGATGCTATTGTCTAAAGTAATAAATGTCATAATGGCGGGATCAACTATTGTGTTTGAATGATTCCACCACGTATACAGGGTGTAGGGGACAGGTCTCCGCAAACTTTAGGACTTGTTCAGTAGACGAAACTGAACAACCTCCTACAAAATTTTTGTTTAGGAAACAAAAAAAACGGCCTCTCCATACAAAATTATAAGTTTGTATGGAGAGGCCGATGTTCTTCTCACAAAATCTTGTGGCAGGTTTTTCAGTTTTGTCTACTGAGCAAGCCTTTAAAGTTTCCGGAAACCTGTCATTTACAACCTGTATTTAGTATCCTTTAGTACTATTTTGTATCCTACCTAACCTATCCTGATTGATGTGTGGCATACGCCATTATAATGCGTTACAATGGCGGGGCTATTGTCATCATAAAATTATTATAAAAATTTCAAGATAGGTACAAAATAGTACTAAAGGATACTAAATACAGGGTACAAGGTACAAATATATGTGGTAGAATCATTCAAATACAAGAGTCGGTCCCGCCATTTTGACGTTTATCTACAACTATGCTCAATAAATGGGCTATCCAACACAAAAATAATTTTTCAAGTCGACCCAGTAATTTTTGAGATTAGTGCGTTCAAACAAATAAACTCTCCAGGCTTTATAATATTATAGAATAGGACTATAGATAATTGGTAGGTAAGTAAAATGAAATTAACTAGCAAGATTCCATACACAGAAATACACTGTTTTTCTTTCTTTGCACATGTAATGATGATAAATATATTTAAATTTTTATTATTTTTTATGTGCACTTATAAAACGTCAAAAAAGATTTCCACTATTTATTTTGATTTTCATAACATCTTAAAAATGTTGGTGAAAGCCCTAAAAATTTTCTTAGTCATGAACAAGGCTTTTTTAATAAGATTTTTTATCTGACTACGTTGATGCCAAATTAAGGCTTAACATAATAATAATGTAATTTTTTTGATACTCCTAAACTTCTAGTCAAGGAAGAAATTTCAGGGCTTTGCCAATACTAATAAAAATAATTTTTGTTATAAATTTATTATACTTTTAAAATTTGGGTTCCTTAATTTAAGAAAGTGTGTCGATGTCAGACACACGGCGTATACAGGTGAGTTTTTAACATTAAAGGAAAAACGTAACTCGGATTTTCTCACACAGTTAGAAAATCAATCTGTATTTTTTTCTATTTTCGATAGCATAAATGTGAAATAACAAGCAGTCATCCTAATTATAAATTATATTGATTGATTATTTTTTTATACACCCGTGTCCCAGACATCGACGCAAAAACGTATATCTTTGATCCAGTACATAATTCTGATCCCCCTATTGGTGAAATTATTCATCGCCTTTTATCTTATTTAAAAATGATATTGTAGGTACCTTTTTATTTTTACGTGTTTAAAATTGTTATTTTTTATTTTAAAAACATTTTTTTAAATTAATTAATTCGCTTTTTTCGAGCTATCTGAGCTCAGCTAAGCGTCTGTTTAAAGAGCTTCTTAGTTTCCTCTTTGGTCTTTTTAGTTTTAGTAACATTTTAGCTTTGTAATTACAAAAGTGAATACGTTAATTATCTTTTAAATTATAAATTTCATTACAGTTGATTGGGACAACGATAATTTTTTTTTTTTTAATTAATAAACGCCGTCGTATAATTCCACCACTTGGAGGTGTACTGTATCCATGGTACATTTTTTTTTGTGTCTGATACACGGTGTATACAGAATTAATTTTTACATTAAAGGAAAAAAGTCAATTCGGATTTCCGACAGCTGTAGTAAAAAAAAACAACCTGTATTTTTTTATCTTTGATTGCGTAAATGTGACATAAGTACCTAAAACTAGCAGTCATTCTGAATATAAATTAAATTGATTAATCTGTAATATTTATTTATTTTTTTAAAGAGTTTTTAATACTTGTAATATTTATCTTAGGTTATGTGATCAAAATGAGCATAATCAAACCGATGGCTGAGCCGCGGGTTTGTTTGCTAATAATGGCAACACAGATTAAATGCGATATTAATCATAATAAGGTAATAATAAATATATCGATGACTTAGTGAATACATATAATCGTAACTGCGAAATAAATAACTTTTCAGGAGACACAAATAACCAAAGTATGTAATTTAACCTTTTAACCGTCGCGTCGGATATATCCGACAAACACTCTCGCGTTTTTTCCGCCAGGGTCGCACATCCACGACCAAATACTCCATCTCGTTAGCTCTTCTGTCACCTATGGGGATGGAGAACCTAAACGAGATGGAGTGTGCGGGCGCAAACACACGACCCTGGCCAATAGAACACGAAAACATTTGTCGGACAAGTCCGACGCAAGCTGTTAAAGGGTTAAATGTGCTTCTACGTGTTTTATTCAGATATTGATTCATTTCAAACACTTATATCTCTTGTTTTTCAATTTTTTGACAAGTTCTGACGCGCCGTCGCGAGTTTATCACAGCAAACTGACTCAAGCAAGGTATGCATTCGACATCGTAAATAGCGCTATAAGTATCGAATCAAAATTTTGCGTTACAAGCTTCAGCCGCCATCGCAGTAGTCACTTCCTTTCTAACCATCATATTTTATTTTTTCAATCTTACCATTGTGTCTTTGGTCTTCCTCTGTCTTCCCTTCCATATTTAAATTTCATAAAATGTTTCCATATTTAAAAATTTGTTCTTTTTTACCTTTTAACCGCTTGCGTCGGATTAATCCGACGACTGTTTTCGTGTCCTATTCGTCAGGGTCGTGTGTTTGCGACTGGGTACTCCATCTTGTTTAGCTCTTCAATCCCCATAGGTGACAGGAGAGCTGACGAGATGCGAGTTTTTTTTGTCGTGAATGTGCGACCCTGGCGGAATAAACGCGAGAGTGTTTGTCGGATATATCCGACGCAGGTGGTTTAAAGGTTAATTGTATTTAAATAGTTTTTCATCTGTGTTGCCTAAACTATTTTTAAATGTGATATTAATATGTGTTAGTGCTAAAATTGTAGAAGATAGACTGGTTAGAATTTTTCTTAATAAAGGTTTTTCTCGAACATGTTATTTTATTTCTTCAGCTTATCATTTTTTTGACTTTAGTTAAGAAGGGTCAATATGTCAACCTTATCGGTACGGGGTACTGGAACGTAAGGCAAAGAAGGAACATAGAACAAAAATAAGTTTTTGTCGGGATTTCTTCTAGTGAAGTTTTAATTATTTGCTAATTGACTCCTAGTGGATACTGTGATTTAAAATTGGTGTAGTTTTGTATCTCAAGTGTCTGCGCAACTGGACAATATGTGGAATCATTAAAACAGGCGCGATCTCGGTAAAATGGAGCTGAGAATTTTATTGTAGTTTTAGCTACCTCGGCGAAGTTTGCTGTGAAGGCTGAATCGATACATTTGCGGCCAAATACTTCAAAAATATTAGAATGTGTTACACTCGCATTCTAATGTAAAACAAAAATAAACAACTATAATATTTGACTATAGCCTTCCCTAAAGGGTAAACAGAAAAAAAAGGAACATTGGAGTGGGTTTTAGTCAGTGAAAAGTCTGACACGCCCTCCGACTCCGCCCTAGAGCGCGAGAAGTCATTGGATGATTTCTCACCTAAAACAACAGTTAATAAAACTTTGAGCCTATTTATTGGTGATGAAAAACTTTGGTTATGCGTGGGGTCCTAGTCCACGAGGAATTTCTGAAGGGAATACTGTACATGATCTTGCAGTGCAGAGGGCAACTGAAGGACACAGCTCAGGTGGGTTAAAAGTCTAACAGGCTCCACCCTAGAGCCGACGGAATTATTGGATGATTTTCTACATAAAAATAACCTACATATTTTAAAAATATGGAAAATGGACTTAGTTTTTGGAAAATAATGGCCAATGGTTTAACCACTGTTAACAAAAAAACAAAAAACGTTATTGATACGCAAAACAGTTTTCTTTGCAAAGTACCTACTTTTCAATTAACATTTGTCGGTTATACGTCATTGGAAGGCAGGTTTAGCTAACATTTACGTATAACCGTAATATATTACGACATCGCCACTGAATGTTTTTGTTTTTGCAATTCTCTGAATACTGCATACAAAACTAATCTAATTTTACATCACAATATCATTAAGCAAATAATTAAATCAACCTCGCAATGCGCTCCAAAAATCCCGCCAAAAACTCCAGACTTCCTGAATGACAGTCTGTTGGTGATAGTTCCTTTTTTAAATATATTTCTTGGCATGGATACAAAGTCCTTTAGTCAGAACATCCCAACCTAATACATTTTTCTAAATAATTAATTTGTTTACTCAGTTTAAGGATGTACACATTCTAATGTTTTTGCAGTATTTGGCAACAAATCTATTAAGTCAACCTTCTCGGCAAGCTTCACTGAGGTCAATACTACAATAACACTCTCAGCTCCATTTTACTGAGATCGCGCCTTTTTCAATGATTCCACATATTGTTCAGTTGCGCCTCTATACTTGGTATACGAAACTACACTAATTTTACATCACAATACCTACAATGCGTTCCAAATAAGAACAGGATCGATTGCCATGTTGTGACGTCACGTCATACTGTCATATCGAAAGAAATTGGGCAAAATTGAAGAACTCAGAGATTAGCAAAATTGAAGAACTGAATTCTGATTAAACATTTTTCGTTCACAGTTCGTAAATAATTTTTTTTTTTTTTCAACCTTCTTCGATTTGACACCATGACGTGACGTCACAACATGGCAATCGATCATATTCTTATTTGGAACGCATTTATTGTACTAAGAGTCAATTTGTGAATAATTAAGTACATCCACATATCTCTATAATGTGACTGAACCCTAATTGAAAAAAATCCCGTTAATGTATCCAAAATGTGACCAGAAGAAATCAATAAAACTACTATATGGTGTGTTATATTATAGTACAACTTGAATAAGATTAATATCTTCGCAATGAAAGACACTAATAGTTTCCAAATCTAACAATCCGTCTTATTTTAATGTTGCTCGTACATAGACTTTATTAATTACATCTATCAGAATATTAAAAAGATCGGCAGTCTTAAATTAATGTTTTCCAATTTTGAAACGTTCCTAATAAAATAAATGTTTAAGTTTCAAACCGTTAATTGTATTTACTGTGATATATAGGACAGGATAGATACATCGATTTTCACTTTTGTCTTTGTATGCACGCCTAAAATAAATGTGAAAACTACCAATTTAGTAGATTAATTTTGAAGCTGCCGCATTGTACGAGAGGGTCGCAAATATTTTTAGAAAGAGAAGTCAAGACCGGTCCATTCCTTTCGAACGTACATTCAATAAAAAAGGAACTTTGGATTAAACTATTTAAAGTTTAAATTTGAAGGTCAGAAACAAGTTTAATCTTTACTCGGTTGGTGAATGATGAATCATAATTATGTATCATTTTGTTTTGTTTTGCTAATATTCACATAAAGCTTGTCCTTAAAGGAACTGCCATTATTTATTTTAAATTACAATAATAACGGGATTTGAGTGATGTTTTTACATCTTGGAGGATATTGGACGACTGGCTGTAGATAATTATAATAAGGCAAGTTTTATGTTTCAACAACACAATGCTTTGGTAGTCATGCGATAATATTAACGATAACCTCATAAGAGTTTCCGTTCCTGTATGTAAGCTTCACGCGGGAATGCAAAATTCGAATGATTGAGTGGGTTTTAGACCTGTACCATGACGTTTAAAATAAGATTGTTTCATTCTTAGTTCTAGTGGGGATAAGAGATGGCGCTAGACAACCTGTATAACTGTGTCTCTTACCCACACTGAAATAAGAATAAAACAATCTTTCTTTGAACGTCATGGTAACCCCTTTAGTCAGTAAAAGTCTGACACGCGTTCTCGCTCTACCTAAAGCGGGAGAATTTATTTGATGATTTCCCACAAAGAGTACTTAGTAAATATAGATTTTTTACCTCAAAAAAATACAGAGCTAAACGCGTTTGTAATTTTTGTCAAGCTTAGAAACTAAATTCACACTTTATGTTCCATTACAATGTTTTTGTTGTATTTGGCAGCAAATGTATCATGTCAGCCTTCTCGGCAAACTTAGCTAAGGTAGTCAATTCTACAATAAAATTCTTAGCTCCATTTTAACAAGATCGAACCGTTTCAATGATTCTAATTAGGGACAATATTTCCATAAATGGAGTGACATTTTGGGATATAAACAAACGCTAACAATTTTGCTGTTTATGAATATTATTTATTGAGACTTTACTTAAATAATAACAAGACCTTTTCTAATAAGCCCTTTAAGTATTTGTACTAATTAAAAATTAGTGGTGTATAAAATTATTGAGTGTTACGTCAGAGCTCAATCAATATCTTAGCTAACTACCATAACATGATTCCCGAGTTATGTGAAAGTGTAACCCGGAGCCCTGGGACAAAGGCAAAGAAAGAACAGGAGTGGGTTTTTAGTCAGCAAAAGTCTGACACACCCTCGCGCTCCGCTCAAGAGCGGTGATATCATTTGATGATTGTACCACCTAAAAAAAACCATAAAATGATGGGTCCAGGGGACTTACCTTGACTTGTACCATGACGTTTAAAGTAAGATTGTTTCATTCTTATTTCCAGTGTGGGTAAGAGATGGCGCTAGACAACCTGTATACCTTTGACTCTTACCCACACTGAAATAAGAATGAAACAATCTTACTTTGAACGTCAAGGTAACCCCGCAGGACGTGTGAAAATGTCAGGCGTTTGAGCGAGAAAGAGGGATGGAGCTATACATTCTACATAGCTCCATACCTTTAACAGTTCAGTTTAGGTCGTCAAATGACTCATGCGACTTGCGAGCACTATGAACGGTTTTATAAATTTCAACCTTTAAAGGATTTTTTTTTTCAGGTGGGAAAATCATCTAATGACATCCCCGCTCTTGGGCGGAGCGGAGGATAGTGTCAGACATTTACTGACTAAAAACCCACTCCAGTTCCTTCTCTGCCATTTTATTTCCAGGGCCCCGGGTATCTCTTTCGCATCACCCATGGCCCCAAACCTTTAAGGGATGATGGTCTTTATAATGTAAACTTATTATTTACAGATTATATATCAGCAGAAGACACCGAACTTGGACTAGTTAATTCTTACAAAAAAGCTCAAAGATAATTTTCGACACTTGATAAACGATCAATAGAAGAAACAACAGGAACCCGTGACGCGGTAGGCCCAGAAGGAGATGGTGTAATGAGTTGAACTTCTACCTAAAGGACAGACAACAGTGGAAGAAACGAAGAGAGGTCTTTGGACTCAAGAGAGACTAAAAAAGAAGAAACAAGAGCTGTCTTGAATAACAGTAACGTCTTTTAAAACGAATTTAAATAAAGAGGAGGTTCTCATTTATTTATGGCTAATGTACCGAGAGGGTAAGTAACTATGAACAGTCAAACATATAAAAAGCGTGCAGGCACTTCGGGCATCCAGGGCCAGTTGTACGAGACTAAATTGATTAGTCTAATATATTTTAGATTGTTACATGATGACAGTGTCGAGCAGTTTAGTCTGGCTACCAATAGAGATGACATAGGTGCCTTCGATGATATATGCTTTATAGCAAAAATAAAGGAGTTTGACAAAGTCCTGACAGTGTTCATTCAAGCCAAACACAGAGAAAACGATAAACAGCTCACATTTTCTAGTAAGGTTGATTTAGCCAAATATTTTGGTAGTTATTTAGAAATTAGGCGCGCCTTTGAACCGACCAGTAAAGACAAAATTTTTGGAAGAAAGTTTGAAGAAACTGAATGTTTTTTCGTTATATACACTACAGCAAAGGATGATCCCAAAAACAATGCTTATGAAGGTACTTTGGCTGAATATTTGGACGAACTTATAGGAACGGGAGGTTGTTGCACACAGCCGTCATACACAGATGAAGACTTGGACTTTTTATGTAAAATAGTTATGAAAGAACAAATCACAACACTAGCTGAACAGTTAGCGAAGTTTATTTGTGATGAATCTGATAGCGAGCTGTCGATGAATAATGATATTGTGTTGCGCTATCATGTAATTCTAGCGCTCAACGTTTTTGATGTTTCGGAAATCCAACCTGAAGGACATCGGTTTGCTAGTTTTAGAGAAGACTTCTTTACAATCAATGACGAATTTCTCATGCTGATCAAGAACATACTGTGCTTAGAAGTACTCAAAAAGCAAAATTCGGAAGAGACTGACGTACAAAGCTTATTGTTGAAGTTCCTTAGAGAACCCTCGGATGTGACGACACTAAGTATATTGTTGATAGGAAGTGTTCTTAAATATAAGAACGATAAGCTAGAGTTTGTTAACAAATCGATGACTGATGATATTAAGCGACAACTTGATAAAGCAAATGTCCCACAGTCGACTGTCTATGAAGCAGCAGAACTGGCTGCTAAAGAGTATTTGCTGTCTCTGAAGCTCAAAGTCCCGTCTTTCTTTGGCAATAAAGACTTAGCGATAAGAGGTAACGATAAAAAAATACAAAAGAGACTAAGCCACCTAACAACGACAATCCTAGAAATATTAGAAAAATCAAAATCCGCCCACATCGTTACTATAGATGAGTCTCTGGGGGATGGATTCCTTCAGTTAAATGGAGGCATAGCTTCTGCTGTCGGCAACATACTAGTTTTCGACGAAACTTCAAAACTTTTAAAGTTTACAGATATCGGTGAATCTCTAGACAAGCTTGCCAAAATATGGTATGAAATGTTAAAGACTAAAGTCCCAAATTTGCACGAATATAGATTGGATGTAAAAGTTAAAAAGTTTCCAAAACTGTCCTTTGAACGAGGGGAATACGACTTAAGTTTGGTGAGAGAGTTCTATAACAAACTACTGTTTTACACCAATCAAGCTGATCAGAGTGGCGTAGAGGATATATTGAGAGAAGAAATAGAGGAAAACCCTTGCAATGATGTCAAAAACTTTAAAGATAGATCCGGATTAATATTTCTAAAATATCACGACGAAATACAGAAACTGTGGATGACGCCTAAAGTAGGATCATATCTTAATCAGAAAAGTAAAATATATGAGAACGCCGTTACCTATGCTATGAATGAGTCGTTAATGGGCGTTTTAAATAAAATGCACAGCATTAAGAATCTAAACTATACATTTACTGAAAACGCTATAGAACGATTTGGCTTGCTTGGCCAGATTCTAGGAAGTATTATTGCTTCAGAGAGCTGTATATTAACTCTTGCTAAGGTGGAACAGAATCTAGGAAATAAGGATATGATCGTGTTAGACTTGGAGTACATTTTCAAACTACCCTTGAAGAGTCACAACGCTTTATGTAAAGAATTAACGAGCACTGCGAAAGAGAAGGTACTTATTATTGTTTACAATTATACTGAGGACTCTAAAAACTCCTCTAAAAGGTTTGAAAATATTGCAAAAGCTGTAGCAAGTAAGCAAACAATAATCATTACAAACCGGATCTCAGTTGACATAATGACTCAATATTTCTCACAAGCAAGTCATGTTTGGAACGATGAAAGAAACGCTTTCACTGACTTGACTGTAGAATCTCAGAAAAAGTTCTTAGTGACTTCTAAAATAAAGTTTCAAGGTGAAACTATAAGCTTAGAGATGATCATAGACGATGAGTCAGTGAAGTTTATAGAGGATGATGTTTTTTATAAATTAATTAATAATGAAACTGTCGAAATTGGCAATAAAGCTTTTCATAACAATTACGAGAAGCAGTTTTATATTGACAGACGCGTTAGTCGCACCAAAAAACAAGAGCACGATAACTTTGATGATGTTAAAGATAAGTTATTGGAAACTTTGTACGATTTAGAAGATGATGTTGTGCTAATATCAGCAGGACCGGCTATGGGTATGTCAACTCTACTTACTCATTTGTCGCTAAACACAAAGGAACTCGATCCTAAAGTTTGGATAGTACGAATAAATTTTGAGCAGCATGTATCTGCGTTTCGTAAGAAAAGAGAAGACAATTTTGACTTATGGAACACAAAGTATTCAACTTCGGAAAGTTTAAAGTTCATGTGTCGAGCTGTACTTGAGGAGGTACCTGAAGAACTTAATGAAGACGAAGAAGTATCAATAGAGCTGGAAGAATCAGAGAGTGGTACTGTTTCTCTTGTTCACTGTTCTGGTGGGAATTTAACTGTTTTCCAACTGAAAATGTTTCTACATTATTATAACAGAGGAAAAATGATATTCATTTTTGACGGTATTGATGAAATGGAATGGAGCAATGTGACTGAATCGTTATATTTGATGGAGTCTGTTAGGGACTATAACCGACGGCACAAAATTTGGATCGCTAAAGCATCGTATGATATCGACAACTGGGATGACGAACCAGCTTTTTTGGAAAAAGTATTCGGAACACCATACGTGTTAGAACCATTCACTCCATTAGATGGGGATATATTCTTGAACAAATTTTGTAAATACAAGATCCAATTGAAAAGTCTTAATAGAGGACAGATGCAGAATGTTCATGACTTTGTCCATTTTATGCTAAATCGAACTGAGCCAAGCTGTGTTCCTACTGTCAAACAGAACTTCTTACGGGCTTATGTGAATTTTTTGGAATTTTTAAAAACGGAGTCTGTTGCCTCTGGCATCGATTTTCCTTTAAATGAATACAACATCATTTTAATGAGGCTTCTTGACTGCTGTGAAAACAAAAGCTCAAATTTAGCAAAAGATATAATCGCTCAATTGCCCAGTGATTTTGGTACATGTTTCAATCGACGAATGTATCGAGTAGCCGATTATTTTCGGTACACCATCAAGCATGTTGGCGATAGAGATGTTGAAAGGGATAGAGACCCCTTGAGGAGTAGATTTTGTATATTTAACTATGGATTTGGGGTTACTTTTGGGGGAGTAATCAGCTCGATCCCTACAACTAGCCAGGACGCTAGTGTTGTTACCGATGCAAAAGCTTCGACATCCGCGAATGCGGATTAATAAAGGACCACATTCACGGATGCAGATTACAGGATTCTTTTAAAATATTTCAAATTTATGTATAGTGGATGGCGCATCAAGATATCACAAAACGTTAAAGCTTAATCGAAATTGAACTCTGCGTTGGACATGTTTGAGGAAATTTTTGCTCACGTTTTCGGAGAAGCGAAACTCCTCTGGGTGCACTGATTTCAGGTAAATTTTAACACAGTTTACCTCTGTAGTCTTAATTAATAAACAAATAATAATTATTTTTTGTTTTATTTTATTTTTAACTACTGTCCCACGGCCGACCTTGTAGAAGGCCTGCTGGACTTTTCGGCGCCATGGACCATCTATTTAGCGTGCATACAATGTAGATATACCATGCCCAATGCGATGTATTGAGTAATGATGTACCTTGACTCTCTTACGGTACGGATATCTTCATTCCTGATTCGATCAACCAAGGAAACTCTGAGCATAGCCCTCTCCATTGCCCTTTGAGTGACTTCAAGCCTTCCGGTGCCTTCGGAAGGCGCACTGGCATAGCTACCAAAGAGCTAGGCTGGTCAGTGCCCCGGGGCCCCCAAAACTCGGGGCCCCCCAAAACTAGGGACCCCCCAAAACCTGATGAACTAAACTGTTATCTTCTCTCTAACGAAAAAAAATCCCACCTGAATCTTAATAAAAAAGGTTGCAACACTACTTTAGTTATGGCAACTCGTTTTAGTCAGTAACATTCTGACACTCCCTCACGCTCCACCCAGAGTAGGAGAAGTTATTTAATGATTTTCCATGTAAAAAAGGGGCCCCAGGGCTAGTAGTCAACTAGCTTCACCACTGGGTAAGCCTACTGAGAGTGACAACGTTTCTTTGACACGATTAGGACATTTATTTCTTTCTTTATTTATTTATTAGTTTATTCTCACATCAGAACGCCTTGCAGTAATTACACCAATTAGTTCAGAATCTGCTACTTTACCACATCATGTATAGAAATAAAAATCAATATAATTATTAAAGCATTTATTTAAAATAAACCATTTAACAAAAAGAAAAAAAAATATTTGTAACTTGCGCAGGATAACAACAATAAAAAACTGTTAACTAATTCATAACTTAAAATAAAAAATTAAACATTAAAAATAAAAACCTGTGCGAGCCCAAAAAGGCTTCTATCTCAGCACATTTATAACAAAAAAGTAAAATAACGCAGCGCTGGTATTCTAATAGGGCGTAGACAGATTGAAGCCGCGGATACACGCACGGAACACATAGGTACTAAATATGTATAGGTAGGTAATAAAAAATATACTGAAATTTACAATTTTAATAAACTTAAAAAAAAAGTGTGAATAATAAGTTCTGTAAATAAGATTAACAGTCAGAATAATGTTGGCAATTGCAAATTCCGAACCGCAGATCTCTATGGAGAAGAATGCGCAAGAAACTCAATGGACACTTGTAAAGAAAATTTAGAGGTAGGGTTTAAAATTAGAAGAGGAAGGAGAGGGCACGAAATAATAAAAGCACCTTAAAAGCTATAAATTCAATATAATTATAAAAGGTTAGATAAAACTATAAAAAAGATCTAAGAATATTATCAGCAGTAATCGAAGTAGGTAGATTGTTTTTTTTTTTACTTTTATCATAAATGCACACAGAAAAATAACATGGATAAACCATTTTGACTAGCCGGTTGGTCTAGTGGTTAGTGGCCCTGACTGCTATGCCAGAGGTCGTGGGTTCGATTCCCACCCAGGACAAATGTTTGTGTGATGAGCACGATCATTTGTTCTGTGTCTGGGTGTAATTTATCTATAATTTGTATTTATTTAGAAATATATAAGTATGTTTATCAGTTGTCTAGTACTCATAACACAAGCTCTGCTTGTCTTGAGACTAGATGGCGTTGTGTGATAGTTGTGGAATATTATTATTATTTCTCGGGAAAGTTTTTCCGGTATTTCCGGATTCAATTTAATATTGTTAATGTTGGTATACTCATTTCAAAATTTAAAGGAAATGCATATTGACCCTGTCGAGAACAAAAATTGTATAGAGGTAAGTAATTAGTAATGCAAATTAACCGAAATAAAGTTTAACATAAAATTACAAATGACTCAAATCAAATTAAATAAAAATACAAATGTCAATAACATAGTAGGTAAAAATTGTAAATGTCAAAATGGAATCATTAATTGTCAAAATACACTATATAAATGCCTAAATTCTATAAATTAATTATAAGTCAAAACTAAACGCATTACTAGGCGTCAAATGTGTGTCCATGTCTTGGACACACATTTCACGTTTTTCGGCTATTAATTTTAGGATTTTTTTGTGAAACCGTCGCATGGAGAGTGGATATCGGACGGTTTTCTTTCGATTAGTTTTTTTCAAAAACATGGCCTCATCTTGTGGAGGCAAGGGTTCTAGCACGTAAGCTGTACCGAATTCTTTTTCTAAGAAAGGAGGTTCATCGTCCTCACTATCGATATCGTAAGATACTTTTGTAATCCAAATTTTATGCCGTCGCCTATAATCCCTGACGGACTCCATTAAATAAAAGGCTTCAGTAATAGAGTTCCATAACATTTCATCAATACCGTCGAAAATGAATATCAGTTTTCCTCTGTTATAATAATGTAGAAACATTTTCAGTTGGAAAACAGTTAAATTCCCACCAGAACAGTTAACTAGAGTAACAGTTCCACTCTCTGATTCTTCCAGCTCTATTGATACTTCTTCGTCTTCATTAAGTTCTTCAGGTACCTCCTCAAGCACAGCTCGACACATGAATTTTAAACTTTCCGAAGTTGAATAATTTGAGTTCCATAACTCGTCATTGTTTTTCTTCATCTTGCGCAACGCAGATGCTTGCTGCCCAAAATTTATGCGTACTATCCAAACTTTGGGATCGAGTTCTTTTGTGTTTAGCGACAAATGAGTGAGAAGAGTTGACTTTCCCATAGCGGGTCCTGCTGATAATAGTACAACATCATCTTCTAAATCGTACAAAGTTTCCAATAACTTATCTTTAACATCATCAAAGTTATCGTGCTCTTGTTTTTTGGTGCGACTAACGCGTCTATCAATATAAAACTGCTTCTCATAATTGTCATGGAAAGCCGTGTTACCAATTTCGACAGTTTCATTATTGATTAATTTATAAAAAACATCTTCCTCGATAAACTTCACAGACTCATCGTCTACGATCATCTCTAAGCTTACAGTTTCACCTTGAAATTTTATTTTAGAAGTCACTAAGAACTTTTTCTGAGATTCTACAGTCAAGTCAGTGAAAGCGTTTCTTTCATCGTTCCAAACATGACTTGCTTGTGAGAAATATTGAGTCATTATATCAACTGAAATACAGTTTGTAATGATTATTGCTTGCTTGCCAGCTACAGCTTTTACGATATTTTCAAGTCTTTTATAAGAATTTTTAAAGTCATCAGAATAATTGCAAACAATAATAAGTACCTTCTCTTTCGCAGTGTTCGTTAATTCTTTACATAAAGTGTTGTGACTCTTCAAGGGTAGTTTGAAAATGTACTCCAAGTCTAATACGATATTATCCTTTGTTCCTAGATACTGTTCCACCTTAGCAAGTGTTAATATACAGCTCTCTGAAGCAATAATACTTCCTAGAATCTGGCCAAGCAAGCCAAATCGTTCTATAGCGTTTTCAGTAAATGTATAGTTTAGATTCTTAATGCTATGCATTTTATTTAAAACGCCCATTAACGACTCATTCATAGCATAGGTAACAGCGTTCTCATATATTTTACTTTTCTGATTAAGATATGATCCTACTTTAGGCGTCATCCACAGTTTTTGTATTTCATCGTGATATTTCAGAAATATCAATCCAGATCTATCTCTAAAGTTTTTAAAATCATTGCAAGGTTTACCCTCTATTTCTTCTCTCAATATATCCTCTACGCCACTCTGATCAGCTTGATTGGTGTAAAACAGTAGTTTGTTATAGAACTCTCTCACCAAACTCAAGTCATATTCCCCTCGTTCGAAGGACAGTTTTGGAAACTTTTTAACTTTTACATCCAATCTATATTCATGCAAATTTGGGACTTTAGTCTTTAACATTTCATACCATACTTTGGCAAGCTTGTCTAGAGATTCACCGGTATCTACAAACTTTAGAAGTTTTGAAGTTTCGTCGAAAACTAGTATGTTGCCGACAGCAGAAGCTATGCCTCCATTTAACTGAAGGAATCCATCCCCCAGAGACTCATCTATAGTGACGACGTGGGCGGATTTTGATTTTTCTAATATTTCTAGGATTGTCGTTGTTAGGTGGCTTAGTCTCTTTTGTATTTTTTTATCGTTACCTCTTATCGCTAAGTCTTTATTGCCAAAGAAAGACGGGACTTTGAGCTTCAGAGACAGCAAATACTCTTTACTAGCCAGTTCTGCTGCTTCATAGACAGTCGACTGTGGGACATTTGCTTTATCGAGTTGTCGCTTAATATCATCAGTAATCGATTTGCTAACAAACTCTAGCTTATCGTTCTTATATTTAAAAACACTTCCTATCAGCAATTTACTTAGTGTCGTCACATCCGAGGGTTCTCTAAGGAACTTCAACAATAACCTTTGTACATCGGTCTCTTCCGAATTTTGTTTTTTGGATACCTCTAAGCACAGTATGTTCTTGATCAGCATGAGAAATTCGTCATTGGTTGTGAAGAAATCTTCTTTAAAGCTAGCAATCCTATGTCCTTCAGGTTGGATTTCCGAAACATCAAAAACGTTGAGCGCTAGAATTACATGATAGCGCAACACAATATCATTATTCATCGACAGCTCGCTATCAGATTCATCACAAATAAACTTCGCTAACTGTTCAGCTAGTGTTGTGATTTGTTCTTTCATAACTATTTTACATAAAAAGTCCAAGTCTTCATCTGTGTATGACGGCTGTGTGCAACAACCTCCCGTTCCTATAAGTTCGTCCAAGTATTCAGCAAGAGTACCTTCATATACTTTGTTTTTGGGATCGTCCTTTGCTGTAGTGTACATAACGAAAAAACATTCAGTTTCTTCAAACTTTCTTCCAAAAATTACGTCCTTACTGGTCGAATCAAAGGCGCGTCTGATTTCTAAATAACTACCAAAATATTTGGCTAAATCAACTTTACTAGAAAATGTGAGCTGTTTATCGTTTTCTCTGTGTTTGGCTTGAATGAACACTGTTAGGATTTTGTCAAACTCCTTTATTTTTGCTATAAAGCATATGTCATCAAAGGCACCTATGTCATCTCTATTGGCGGCCAAACTAAACTGCTTGACACGGTCTTCGTGAATCAATCTAAAATATATTAGACTAATCAATTTAGTCTCGTACAGCTGGCCCTGGATGCCTGACGTGCCTGCACGCTTTTTATAAGTTTGACTGTTCATGATTATTTAACACTGACTTTACTGTTCTGTTTCTTCTCTTCTTATGGACCGGTTGTGTCCAACCGCAGGGCAAAGGCCTCCCATCCCCTCTTCCACTTTTCTCTGTCTTCAGCTACATCTGGCCAATCCTTTAAATGGGAAGCCAAACGGCACGCCATCTCAATCTGGGCCAACCGCGTCGCCGGTTACTGTTGTTTCAACTATTGGTCCTTTATCAAGTGCATCTCACCACGTGCCTTTCTTTAACTAGTCCAAGTTTAGTGTCTTCTGTTGATAATCTGGAAATAATAATTTTACATTTAGTTAACATTACACTAGGGCCATGGGGTCTGAGCGCTCATCGAGTTGTCTCATGTCTCAGCTTATCGGGATATCAGCAAACAGCTGGTCGACCAGAGAGCTGGGCTTTTCTTCGGTCAACGAATCAGTATTGCTATTCAGCATTTGCAAAGCTGCCAGCGTTCTAGGCACTTTTCCCATTGACATCGATGTGGACCAATTTTTTGATGTCTTATGAGTTATTTTTCTACTCGTTTGTGCATATTATTATTTTCAGTTTGTATATTAGTTAAGACATATTATATATATACTAAATTAGCCTTCTGTAGCTAATATAAAAAGTTTACATTATGAACATTGGCTCGTAGGTTTGCACGCTGTTCGAGTGAGGTAAAAATAACACAGTTCAGAGCTTATTATACGAGTAGACGTACTCGTGTATGGGCAATGTATACTTTGTCCACAGACTGCACATCCCTCTACAGGTGCAGTCTGTAGACAAAGTATACATTGCCCATACAGTGCCATCTTGCAGCAAACAGTGCCATCCATGGTGCTGAGGCTGCCCCGCCACTGCAGCGCCTCGGGCATGTTTGCAGATGCGCGTACCGACTGTTTCCATGCGACGATGCGCAAGCGGTGTGCGTCTCTGGTATGGAGAGTCCAGGGCAGCGCCAGCACCGTCCTAGCAGGGGTGCTACGACAGAAAACCTCCTCGAGTGCCCGCAGGCTGTAGTTCCCTTGCGGATACGTCCGGAGTGAAGACCAGTCTGCGGGACGGTGCACCCTGGGAGGCGGCTAACGACTCCCCCTGGGTACTCTTGCCTAAGGGGTCTCGATGTCCGCCTGCGAATATTCTGTCCGAAGGAACACTTCAACGCGTGTCCCTCTGCTATAGCAGAAGGCATAGTGGCGAAGTAAGAGCGGGCTCGGTGTGCACTTACCCTGCCACCGGGCAGGCAGGAGGAAGGCTTGGTCCTCCTCCTGCCACCGTTAGTCTCGTAGCCCCAGAGATTGTCCAAGGTCATGTTTCTGACTTTTGATGGGGGTCGAGGGTCTTGGCTTAACCGCCCGGGCCGCGAGGAAGACAACCTCTATAAGAAATTACCCCAAACCTCCAAGCGGCGGCGCACCGTGAGGGAGGTTGTTAGCTTGACTAATGGGTAGCTAAATTAGTCTCTAGTGCGGACCACTATTTTGAGCAGGTACACAAAGTTTTTACTCGTGGGAACAGCAATGGAAACACTAAATAATAAAAATAAGGAACGGAGGAAGAAAGATGGGCGGTCGGAGTCCGACGCCGCATCGAAGGAGAGCTTAGAGAGCTCTGACGGCGAGGTAGAAGTGGTTTTCGGTGAAAACTCACGTTTTTACCGGAAACGTGGCAAACCGGAGGAAGGATCGTCTTCCGAAGCGGAGTTTGTGTCGGCCCGCAAGATCCCCACCAGCAGTCGGGGTGCGTGCCGAGCTGTAGGAAGAGGGAGGGGGCTTACTTCCCAGGAGGTTGCTGAGCGAGCCGAGAGGCTCGCTGCGGAGGGCCGATGTTCCGCAGCGACCAGCGTCAGGGCTGACTCCTCGGGGCCGTCTGGCAGTGTGCCGGACGCCGGGGAAGACTCCGCCGAGGAGTCGCGTAGGGCGCTCGGAGAGCTGGTCGTCGAAGCCTTAACGGCCATAGCAAGAAAGCGGGAGAAGGGCTCAAAGAAGCGAGGCATCGCCCAGTTCGCGGCCTCGATCTTGGAGGCTATGGACGCCTCCTTCGAGAAGCGGCTCGAAAAAAAGATCGCTTTGCTCCGGGCCGAGCTCATCGGAGCCCAGAAAGTCGGCCCCCAGGAAGAGGCACCAAAAGGGGGATGCACGCAGGGGCAGGAGCAAAAGCAGCCCCAGTCCCAGTCCCAGCCCCAGCCGGAGTCGGAGGGCCAGCTGCTGATGTTGGTGCGCCAGGAGCTGGCTGCCTTTAGGCAGCAGCAGCAGCAGCAGCAGGAGCAGTTCCAGCTACGGATTCAGCAGCAGCTATCCGTGCTAGAAGGGATTGTACTGCGTCCCCCGCTCGCTGCCTCTGGTCAGCGAAAGGCTGCGTCGTATGCCACCGCCGCCGCGGCCCCGGCTGCTGCGCCTAAGGCGGGCCCATCGGGGCAAGCCAGGCGCGAGGCCGTTACGTCGGAGCCTGCGAGGACGGCCCCGGCGGCCAAGCAGCAGCAGCGGCTGGCGAAGCCTGCTCCTCCCACGAGGGTCAAAGCAGCATCTGCCGCTAAAGCGGCGAACCCCCCTGCCGTGGCGGCGGCTAGGCCGCCCCTGCCACCTCCCCCGTCTGCAGAACCTTCGGCCGACGCCGGATGGACGGTTGTCGGTGACAAGAATAAGGCTGGCAGGACGGCTAGGGCGGCCAAAAAGCGCGCGAGGCGACTGCAGCGCAAAAAGCGGGCCATGGCGGCTAGACTTCGCGCCCCGAATTCCGAGGCTGTAGTTATCACACTACAGCCAGATGCGGTAAAGAAGGGCGTGACGTATGACGCCGTCATGGAGAAGGCGAAGCAGGCGGTGTTGCCCCACCTTGGTGAGCTTGGAGCCTCTAGGGGCTTCCGCATGAGGCGCACCGTAACTGGGGCCCGAATGCTTGAGGTCCCTGGTGCGGCCAGTGGCCCTGCCGCGGATGCCCTGGCCGCAAGGATCAGGGCGTCCCTGGACGTGGAAGAGGCCCGAGTGTCCAGGCCCACCAAGCGCATTGATATGCGCATCATGGGCTTGGACGACTCCGTCAGGGTGGATGAGGTGGTGGCCGCCATCGTCGGAGCGGGAGGATGCACTGCCGAGCAGGTTCAGGCGGGCACCATCCGCGCTGACAGCACGGGCATGCGAGCCGTGACGGTTAGCTGCCCCGTGTCGGCGGCCAAGACAATCACCGGGGAGGGCCGACGGCTTCTGGTAGGCTGGGTATCCGCGCAGGTGAAACTGCTGGAGCCCAGACCTCTGCGGTGCTACCGCTGCCACGTGGGGCACCACGTAGGGGCCTGTTGCGCTGCAGAGGTGGACCGCAGTGACCGCTGCTTCCAGTGCGGTCAGTCCGGTCATAAGGCGGTTGAATGCCGTGCAACGCCGCACTGCTACGCATGTGCGGCGGCAGGCAAGCCGGCCGACCACCGGGCTGGAAGCAGGTCCTGCGACCCCCCCGCCAAAGCCAAGGGAAAGGTCCAGAAGCCCATCCACCCCAATGCCCTCACCGCCGCAGCCTCGTCTTTGGCTGCCGCTGCTGTTGCCGCTGCGACCCCCGCGGCAGAGTCCTCACGTGGGGCTCGGGAGGAGACTGTAATGGACTGTCAATAACGGCTCCATTACGTCTCCTCCAGGCGAACATCAACCACTGCGCCTCCGCTCAGGATTTGTTGCTCCAGAGCATGGCGCAGTGGTCGATCAACATCGCCGTGGTCTCCGAGCCGTACTATGTCCTACCCAGGGGAGACTGGGTTCAGGACCGGGACGGCTCGGTGACCTTAATTTCGTCGCCCGCCGCCGGTACTCCGTCCCTCGAGGCCGTCACGAGGGGACGGGGTTGCGTAGCAGCACGGTTCGGGGACATTGCAGTGGTAGGCGTCTACCTGTCCCCGAACAGAACTCTCGCCGATCTTCACATCTCCCTTATGGAGCTGAATGCCGTCGTCGCTGGGTTTGGTTCCCTCCCCGTGATTGTTTGCGGGGACTTCAATGCCAAGAACTTGGCTTGGGGTTCCCGGTACACAGACCAGCGGGGTCGGATGGTGGAGGACTGGGCTCTGGAGACAGGCCTGGTCGTCCTAAACCGGGGTTCTGTCCCCACGTGTGTGCGGATGCAGGGCGAGTCAGTGGTGGACATATCGTTCGCCAGCCCTGCTCTGTCACCGCGTGTCGTTGACTGGCGCGTCATGGAGGGGGTGGAGACGTACTCAGATCACCAGTACATTCGGTTTGACGTCTCCAGCCAGACCTCGACCGCGCCGGTCCAACAGACCCCGTGTGGTCCGCGTTGGGCGCTGAAACAGCTGGACCGGGAGCTCCTCCTGGAAGCCGCGATGGTACAGGCCTGGGTGCAAGCACCGGACAGGCCTGTCGAAATAGACGTCGAGGCAGAGTGGTTCCGGGAGGCCATGTCGCAAATCTGCGACGCGGCAATGCCCCGAGTCCGGCCAGGACGTGCCCGGCGCCAGGTGTACTGGTGGTCGCCGGAGATTGCGGCACTGCGCAATGCGTGTAATGCCGCGCGGCGCCGGTACGCCAGACACTGCAGTCGCCGCATCCGCCCGCCGGATGCAGAGGCCAGGGAGGCGGAGCTGTACGAGGGGTACAGAGTGGCAAAGCGCACCCTCCGAGCGGAAATAAAGCGGGCCAAGTTGGAGGCTTACAACGTGTGGCTGGGGACTCTGAACGGAGACCCGTGGGGACGCCCCTACAAGGTGGTGCGGGACAAACTCCGCCCCTGGGCTCCCCCACTCACGCAGAGTCTTCGGCCCCAGATTGTGGAGGGTGTGGTGAGCACTTTGTTCCCTGCGCGAGGGGAACACTCTCCCCCGCTCATGGCTCCGCCACCAGCGGTATCTAACGCGGATCACGATGGCGATGACGATGACAATGCTCCGGAGGTGACTGAGGTAGAGATGAGTGTGGCGGTACGAAGGCTGAGTGCCAAGAATACCGCCCCAGGACCCGACGGCTTGCCTGGTAAAGCCTGGGTCCTGGCCATGGAGGCTCTCGGGTCTCGATTAAGAGGGCTCTTCAGCGCATGCATGGAGAGGGGCCAGTTCCCACTTCGCTGGAAGACGGGGAAACTGGTCCTTATCGCAAAGCCGGGGCGCCCTGCGGACTCTCCGTCCGCGTACCGGCCCATTGTGCTGCTCGACGAGGTGGGCAAGCTCTTTGAAAGAGTAATTGCAGACCGCCTCGTCGCGCACCTAACACGGTTGGGACCGGACTTGGCGGACGGCCAGTTCGGCTTTCGCAGGAGGCGCTCCACGGTGGACGCCATCATGCGCGTGCGAGCTCTCACGACGGGGGATGCGGTGTCCCAGGGCAGGTGTGTCGTGGCGGTGTCTTTGGACATCGCCAACGCCTTCAACTCCCTGCCCTGGAGTAGCATTAGGACGGCACTCCGATATCACCGGGTGCCCGACTACCTCTGTCGCGTGATCGAGGCCTACCTGTCGGACAGGTACATCATCTACCCCGGTCACCAGGGAGAATGGAAACGGCGAGAGATGTCGTGCGGTGTTCCGCAGGGATCGGTACTAGGACCGCCCTTGTGGAACATCGGCTACGACTACGTGCTGCGCGGCAACCTCCCTGACGGGGTCAGCGTGATCTGCTACGCAGATGACACGCTGGTCCTGGCGCGGGGAGAGTCGTACCAGGCGGCGGTCGAATTAGCGACACGCGGGGTTGCGATAGTCGTTGATAGGATTCAGCAGTTGGGACTCGAGGTGGCGCTGCACAAGTCTGAGGCCATGTGTTTTCATGGCCCTCGGAGCGCACCGCCTCGGCATTCCCAATTAACGGTAGGAGGAGTTCACATCGGCGTCGGGTCGACGATGAAGTACCTGGGACTCGTCCTCGACAGCCGGTGGAATTTTGAGGAGCACTTCCGACGTCTGGCCCCCAAACTGAATCGGACTGGGGCTGCCCTCAAGCGGCTCTTGCCCAACCTCGGAGGTCCAGACGCCTCCTGCCGGAGGCTCTACGCAGGCATCGTCCGGTCCATGGCCCTTTATGGGGCGCCGGTTTGGGCGCCGTCACTGCGAAAGCGACCGGCGGCCCAGCTGAACGCGTGCCAGAGGGTCATGGCCATACGGATGGTGCGGGGATACCGGACGATTTCCCGCGAAGCGGCGAGCCTCCTTGCTGGCCAGTCACCATGGGATCTGGAAGCATCAGGCCTTGCACACATGCACGATCTGCGCGTGGAGATGCAACGTCGGGGCGAAACTCCACTGCCACGACAAGTCGCGGCATGGCGGGCAGAGTTCCGGCGGGGTCTCATGGTGGAATGGCGACAGCGACTGTCGCAACCCAGTGCTGGGCACGCCATAATCATGGCGGTAATTCCCCTCTTTGAGGAGTGGCTGGAAAGGCAACACGGCGTCCTTACCTTCCGCATGACGCAGGTCCTTACCGGACATGGTAAGTTCGGGAGGTTTCTGCACCGGATTCGTGCGGAAACGACGCCCGGGTGTCGCCACTGTGTGGACCGCCCGGAGGACACGGTAGAGCACACGGTGGAGGTGTGCCCCGCTTGGGCAGAGCAACGCCGTATCCTCGTGGGGGCGATTGGCGGCGGCGATCTCTCGCGCCGGGCCTTGGTTCAGGCCATGCTCCGGAGCGAGGAGGAGTGGCAGGCGGTCGCCTCCTTCTGCGAAGCAGTAATGCTAGCAAAGGAGGCGGCCGATCGCGTGAGGCAGCGGTCTTCACGCCCCAACCGCCGCCGGGACTCCGATCCCGATTACCGGCCACCGTAGGCGCGGGCTCGCGGACGGCGAGCAATGGGTGGCTCGCCGTCCGACCGTCCGGTAACCGTCCGGACCGAGCCCAAGTTACCGACGGCGCGTATTGTTCCACGCGCACCTCAAGGAGATGTCAGCAACTGTAGGGGCAGGCCCTGATTAACCCTTAGGCTAATTAGGCTGCAGCCTAGGGCGCGAGATTCAAGGGGGGCGCGCTAAAATCGTGTCTTCGCAAGCACTAATCTAGCATCATTGCATCTACCCTACATATTTCAACTAGACCGAGACAAAACTCTAAAACTAAATGCGCTTGGAATCTCTGATTTTAATAATAAATTTTGGTATTTTAAAAAGCTCGCCTTTAACCAACACTGACTTGTTACTCGAATCGGTCGGTGGTCGAGCGAGTGGGTGAGCTGGCAACAGAGTGCCTAGTGCGAGTTTTGTTTATTCCGCCTCGAAATAACGGGCAAACACGATGTCTCCAGTTTCCCCTACCACCACCGACACTATTACACATGCAGCAATAGTTACGCAGTCGCGCACACATCCGCAATTCATAACTCAGATCATACTACACAGTCAATTATAAACCTTATAGACCTAAAAACAGCGTGTATTTTCCATGAACCGTACAACTTACGCAGACATAAATGTCGATGTGCTATGCAAAAGTAATTTATTTTACATTTACGCTAGTGATTGACTAAATAGAAAAGCTATCGATTTTTCCATTTTTTTTTGTGCTCTTTGGGGTCCCAAAAACAAAATCAATATGCCCAGAAAATAATATACGGCATTTTAGAATGTCAATATCAAATACAAAAAATCGGCAAAGTGCGTGTCCTGGTTCTCTAAAATCCAGAAAAGTTTAATAACTTTAAACTTATATTATGAATTATTACATGAGAAAACTTTCAGTTACTAAACAAACTTTACCTCACTTCTACAAAAATAAGGTCAGTTAATTTAGGGATTGCCTATTCAAAAGACTGCGTTTTTTTTTAGCATAACTAGCAATATGTCTGGTCAATACAAAGGTCTTCAGTCAAGAATTAAAGCTGTAAATCCATTGGCTACTTTTGTTCCTTGTGCAGCCCATTCTCTATAACCCATGAGATCGGCTGCCGCGGAAAGTAGTGACGAGTCAGCTGCTTTTTTTTTACATTGGAACAACAACTATACAATTTTTTTTCTGGATCTACAAGCAGATGGCACTTTTAGTTATCCAAATTGGATGAAAAATCGATGGAGTGCGCGAGCAGATGCAAGTAAAGCCTTATAAAGTTCATACAAACAAGTTCTGGTAACATTAAACTCTATTAGCGAAGACGAAAATCAAAGTAAAGAGACGAAAATAGAAGCAAAATATTAGAAAAAAAAGTTTTAAATCGTTAGTGCACAACTAAAAGCAAGTTCTGTTGATTTATCTAACGTTGTTACTCTTTATGAGACATTACATGCTTATCTTGATACGTTGCGTGGCGAAAAAGAGTTCGAAAATTTTGAATCAGAGGCAATCAAGAGATACAACCAGAAAGAAACCAATATTTCATTTTGATAAAGTTAAAACGGGACACATTGAGTTAGAAGGGAAACGATCTTTCATCGTTTATAATTATTATGCAGCTATTGATTGTCTTTAAGTGCACTTAAAAAACCGGCAAATTATTTATAATATTTATTTATTTATTAAACTTCATGCAACATAAAGTACAAAGGCGGACTTAATACCTTAGGCATTCTTTACCAGTCAACCTAGAGTGGTGAAGAGACAATATGGTAGGTGCATAAAAAGAAAATTTTACACAAAAAACAAGAGCAAAAAAAAAAGTATACATATAATTAAAATGCACATATATATATTTAATATAATACATATACATATATATCAATATAAAGTATGATACTTACAGTAAACACAAAGTTTGGTTTCTTATGGACATTGCATGAACTAGACGACAGAGAATTTATTAGAAGCAAAGCAAAGGAGTTAAAACAACTAAATGCCAATGATTTAGAAGAAACCTTTGCAGAAGAATGCGTCTATTTGGCGCAGTTTTTAAAATCTGACACCAAGGCCGAGCACTCTATTTTTGCCAGAATCCCAAAGGGTTTGTCGCAGTTAGTAAAAAGTTTTAATATTTCATGCATGTTCCCAAATGTGGAAATAATATTAAGATTTTTTTGACAATGAGTGTTACCAACTGCAGCGACGAAAGGTCTTTTTCAGCACTTAAAAATTACATGCGCTCCACACTCCGCCAGCAAAAACTTGCAGCGCTCTCACTAATATATATAGAAAATGATTTTTTACAAACTATTAAATTTGAAAAAATTGTGGAAAGATTTGCAAACGCTAAAGCACAAAAAGGGACTTTTGTATAATCTAATAATAATACCAAACAAAAAAATAATAACACCTAGCGGGGGCGCGTCCATGTAATTAGCCTAGGGCGGTTAGAACTCTTGATCAGTCGCTGTGTAGGGGCCCAGCAGGGTCGAAGCCTACTGGGGCCAAGGGTCTGATTCTGAAAGGAAGACTCGGCCCTGGTACGAAAGGCAACGAAGGAACAGGAGTGGGTTTTTAGTCAGTAAAAGTCTGACACTATCTCCCGCCCCGCCCAAGAGCGGGGGATGTCATAAGATGATTTTCCCACCGGGAAAAAAAAAAAAAAAAAAAAAGCACCGTCCTAGCAATGATCGTACCCCGCCCGTACAACCGGCTATGCTTCAATCGGCATATAATATGTAACTATACGAGAACATTTAGGTATGCCGATTAAGTAACTGCTTAAGAGGAGAGTCCAGTTATTATATTATTATTATAAGTGAATTACACAAAAAAAAAATGAAGAACCTAAGTAGATGCGTCAACAGTTTCACCGCGAGATATATGTAAACCTATTCTAAATTTCGAGAAAAAAAATTGTTTATATTTCTCAAAAACAGCTGATTTAGCTGTTTTTGAGAGATATTGCAGGCCTTTTCTATTTGCAGGATTTAAGTACTAAATTCTAAACAATTTTTTTTATGAACATTTTTTTTTATATCTTCATGAAGTGATGTGATAAGTAAGTCATTACGTTTAGTATATAACAAGCGAGTGAGAACGCGAAAGCATCAAAAGTAAAATGGCGCAAGAAATATGTATTTTCTGAAACAAGGAAAATATTTTTTTTTTAATATAGCCAGACACAGCATCTTATCGCTCGTCGTCCGCAAACCAAACTACCAACCACGGTATGCGCACTGTGGCTGGTAGTGACAGGACGTGCTCCGCCCAAGCGAGGTACACTTCCGCCGTCTCCTCCAGACGGTCCGCATAATGTTGAAACCTGGGCGTATGCCCACTGCTGCCTGAATTCGATGCAGGAACCCCCCGAACTTACCATGTCCGGTGAGGACCTGCGTCATGCGAAAGGTGAGGACGCCGTGACGCCACTCCAGCCAGTCCTCAAAATCCACTGATAACATGATTGATTGATTTATTTATTTAATTATTTATTTTTTATTTATCTATTTATTTATTGTATTTATCTATCTATTTATTTAGTTATTTATTTAGTTATTTATCTATTTATTTATTTTAGGAAACTAAACAGTTTAATTATAAAGTTACATGAATTAAGAAGGCCCACCCCACTATCAGTGAACAGCTCCATGCAGGGCTTTGATAACGTTAAAAATTTGGTATCGTTACTTTCATCGGACGAAGGTAACGTTATTAGCAGAGGTAACGTTATGCTTGGTAACGATACTTGGTACAACTTTTACCGGTAAACTGACTTAACGTTATCGATGATTTTACCGAAAAATAGTAACGTTACCATGGCCCACGGCCTGATAACGTTACCAAATACATACGAAAAGTACCGTTAAATAACTTTATTTTCTTTTATCTCTTTTTTTCGTCTACATTAATGCAGTACTGGTTTGATCACGTAGGTATTCAAATCAAAAACACTTGTGCTGCGCAACGTTTTTCATTTTAAATAGGAATTACGTACATTTATTATATTCAAATGAAAAAAGGCTACGTAATTTTGTACCTGAACTTAAAACGGATACTGAAGATTATTTTCGCCTTCATTGTGACGATTTTCAGGGTTTATATAAAGATAATAATGGATCTGATTCAGTATCTAGAGATAAATAAATCCTATACCTACCTAAATCTTTCTCTAACCTTCGATTGCGTGACATACGTCATACATTTTTCGCTCATATGTTTAATATTTATGGCTTTGCGGTCTATTAGTTAAGGGGACACTAAATGCCAGCGACCTTGAGCGAACAAAAGAGGACCTAGCGTCACTCACCGCCCATCAAGATTATTCGAATAATAACATGTCCTTCATTTATTAAACACAATATGAACAAAAACAGTATATGAAAAGATTGGTAATTAAATTATCTTTTAGTTTGAGAAACTTTCATAAAAATACACGTGACGGTTTTTGCCTGATCTTCGTTTTTTTGTGTGTGTTAGACATAACTTTGAAAATAAAGCACACGAAGTTTTACGAAAAAAAAAAAAAAAATCGTATATCAAATTATTAGGCAAGTAGTCTAGTTTAACATATATTTTTTTCAAAACATACGACTAGCCGTTTAGACGTGCTGTTGGATTTAAAATCATCAATAATCATGATCTCCCCCTTAATGAACGGCAGTAAGGAGGGTAATATATTTCGAGCGTTTGTGTGTGTTTATGGCTTGTGATACACATGAGCAACTGTTGTTTAGTAGTTAATGTATAGTATCTTTTCAGTTAAGGCTATTAAGGCAGTCTCGTCAGTTCATAATTAATTTGTAATTATTTTATTTTTTGAACTAGCAGTTTAACGTACAATTAAACTTTAATTAGACAGAAGAAAAAAGTGTACATAACACAAGCAAGCATATTATACATTGGAGGATTATATCCTTGATAAAAATAACGGCTAAATGCCGGAATATTTTTTTCTTTTATATTTTTATAAATATTGGAGGAGATACTACTGCCCTTTTTGTATTGTTGTTTTCGAAATGGTGCTTTTTATTTTATCTGTTTATTTTAAAGGAGCTTGTGAAAATTTCTGTATGGTGTCCAGACGTAAAGAATAACACCATCCTTTCTCTTCCCGAGGGTGTTGTAAGAGGTGACTAAAGGACACACCAGATAATGGGCAGCAGCATTCTCTGTGCATTGCAACATCCACACTGCGATCGCCAATCGGCATGTTAAGCGTGGCGATTATGGCAAAACCCCATAATAATAAGCACAACCAAAAGGAATAGGTCCTAGCGGTCACTACTGCCGGGCGGCAGCCTCACTACCCTTAACTCCGGTAGCGATCAACTTGCTTCGCCATAACCTTATGGCGAAGCAAGTCGTGCGAAGAATCTCCGGATGGGATCCGGCTACCCCTTTAGAAAACAACGACCGTACCTGACAACATATAGCACGCGTACACTCCGCTTCGACGAGAAGATCATCGAACTTTAAGAAAAATTGAGCAGGTTACGATAGAGTCTTGTGGGATTGTCTGAAGTCTGAAGACAGGAGGAGGATCGATAATTCTCAAATTTGGAAACCTGCTTTATTTCCGGGGGAGATGATCAGCAGTCCCAGGATGGTTTTAGGTTTATCGTCCACAGGTCCCTTGTGGACGATGTGGTGAGGATCGAGAGTGTGTCAACCAGGGTGGCGTATCTTATACTCAGAATATCATCAAGATATTCTCAGAATATCATGAACCTCTCTGCTTAGCATTCGTGGACTACGAGCTGTGATTCGATCGAGACTTGGGCTGTACTGCAATCTCCAACGGTTCCAGATTGACTATCGGTGCGTCGAAGTGCTGAAGTGTTCGTACGAGAAACATCACAATGTCAGTCCGACTTCAGGACCAGATGGTGGATGGCGGAGGCACGGAGACGTCATTTCTCAGAAACTGTTTACGGCTGCAATGGAGGATGTTTTCAAGGTTCTGGACTGGAGTGGACTAGGCATTAATGTCAATGGCGAGTACATCCTTCGGTTTGCTGACGATATAGTAGTCATGGCTGAGACTACGGAGGAGCTCATTACAATGCTCGATTACTTTAGTAGAGCTTCCGAAAGAGTGGGCTTTAAAATAAACATGGACAAAACCAAAGTCATGGTCAATAACCATGTAGCACCCACTCCGACGAAAATCGGAGACTCTACACTCGAAGTTGCAGACGATTACGTTTACCTGGGACAGATAATCCAGTTGGGTAAATCTAACTTTAAGAAAGAGGTCAATGGTCGAATCCGACTCTGCTGGGCAGCATTCGGGAGGCTGCGCGGTATCTTCTCTACCAACATACTAGTGTCTCAAGACGAAAGTCTGAGACCAGTGCGTGTTGCCAGTGATGAAATATGCCACTGAAACATGGTCGCTTACAATTGGCCTCTTCAGAAGGCTTACAGTCACCCAAAGGGCAATGGAAAAGGCTATTCTTGGAGTTTTCTTGAGTGATCGCATCAGGAATGAAGATATCCGCAGGAGAACCAAGGTCGCAGACATAGTTCGAAGAATCGCCAAACCTGAGTGGCAGTGGGCAGGGCACATTGCTCGTAGAACGGATGGTCGCTGGAGCCGAAAGGTTCTAGAGTGGCGACCGGGCATCGGAAACGCAGCGTTGGAAGGCCTCCCACAAGGTGGACCGACGACCTGGTGAGAGTCGCGGGAATGCGGTGGATGACGACGCACAGGATCAGTCGTTGTGGCGACGTTTGGGCGAGGTCTATGTCCAATAGTGGACGTCTTTCGGCTAAAATGATGATGATGTGCTCATTTATTACTTTTTGTATTTAAAAACAATAGCATTGTATAAGAATGTGAAGTACCCTGGAGCATTTTTATGAGGTTACAACTTGTTTGACATTATGAGCATGGCAGTTGAGAGTTTGTCATGCTCACTCAAATATCTCGCTGATGATGGTACGTTTTATTGGGTCATTTGGTGGACCTTCAAAAGGGTTGAGCTCAGTGGGGCTGATGCACGTGTCATGTTCGTGTACGGGCGCCGTCAGTTGAGACTGGTATTTTTAATTTCTATTTTTTTATTAATTTTTTTTTTCATTACTTATCTACCTACATTGTGCTCACATAATAGAAGCGACTAATGTGACTTAAAACGGTGTCTATGGAGTTCCTTGCACGTTCTTCTCCATAAAGATCTACGCTTTGGAACGTGCAGTTTAGCTTCACTTTTTTATATGTATTTGTGTGTCTAACCCTGCTTATCTTGGCTACTTGCGTGATCGTTTTTCGTTCACTCAATTTATGTTTGTATCTATTTATTTACTGCTATTGTTAAATATATATGTATTATATGATTTAATTCAGATAATATGGTCTATTTAATTCTTCTCTATATTTTTTATACACACTGCGTCTACATCTCTCATCCAACTCTCCTGTCGCAGGTCTGCTGGAAGAAATTTCGTTAGAAATAAGCAGGACCTTTGCACTCTTTTATCTGTATTTGATCTTTTCGCATGCCAAATGGTCGTTTTTGGCAGTCTATATATGCATCTTTGTATCTATTCTATCTATGTATTTATTTATGTATACGCGTACATACATACATACAAATACGGTTCAGTTGAAAACCAGCGTCAGGCAACTAGTTGTTGTAGTAGTTGTCTGGCATTTTTGCTGAACTTGACCTACTTGGCGTAGCCGTGAGAGATTAACATTGTTAGTTTTCTTTTTTTAATATATGTAAAGGCTTTTGAGCCCTTTCAGCAATGTTAATCGGATCTGTAACCTCGAAATGCGATTCGTAATAAGGCGTGGTTTATCAGGCGAAGGGTATAGATACTCGTTACAAATCAAATCACTTAATGTTAGGAGTAAAATGAAAAGAAAATACTAAGTAAGCGGGGCCCGACTCTCACCACCCATAGTTGGAAGGTGAGTAGTAGGAATAAACCCTTAAGTTTTAGTTATTAATTAAGAACTTTTTCTATATTACTTCAAGAAAAAAAATACAAAGTAATTTTATTTTAATAAATTTGTGTAAAACTAATTTAGCAAAAGACCTCTGAAAATCTGCTATTTTACGTGAACTTTGGCCCCCCATAATGTACTCATTAAAAAAAGTACACAATACAAGCCTTGCACATTTAATATGAGATTCTGAATGACGCCAATTTTTCTGAAAAACTTTTAAGCGAATGAGTAATTAATCAAAATTACAATTACCGCACGCCTCGTTTGTGAAACCGTACCATATTTAGTTTAGATTTTAGTAGCAACTAGCAAGCATCGTTTGAATGGCGATGTTGCCGTTCCGTAGTGCGCCACCGCCCGCGCTACGCCGCGCCGCTTAGGTTGCGCGGGTTGACAACAATGCATTAAGTAACGATAAAAGTATCGATACTTGTAACGTTAATTGGTAACGTTATTTTATAGATTCGATACCAAGGTATCGTTACTCGTGTTACCGTTAAAATGTTAACTTTATGAAAATAACGTTAATTAACGAAACTTATAGTGTGAATTTGGTAACGTTAACAAGCCCTGGCTCCATGCAGCTGCGTGAAAGTTACTAGCATGTAAAAGTGAGGTCTACATAAGCTGCACAGTGATAGCAAAATGATGACAATTATCACTTAAACCAATAACAGAGTTTCACTGCATTTATAAAACTAGGTTAAATGATAAGATACTATATCTTAGATATTATTAGAACTCTGACATAACGACATAACATATGCCTCGCGTTCCGAATAATAACAGCGCTGGGCCTCAAGTCTGCTATTACAACAGTGTCAGAATGGTCTATCATTGATTTCATAATCGTTAATTTTGACCAAGTTTGTTAATCTACTAATATAATGGCGTCATTATGACTTTCCAATGGTCAACCACTGACATTCCATTGAAAGAAATGGCATAGAATGGTAATCTCGTACATATTGACAAATGAACATTTGACCCATGCGGATAACTGCCAAAATTTTGATAGTTCCTTTGATCAGTGACCTACCATTAGAACTTCATTGTGCAGTCGTTGCTTTTAATAAGCTTGATATTGTCATTCCACCACAACTCTATTACGAGACCATTGACCGATCAATGATCGACCATTATGAATTATCAAATTAAAACTTTTAGGAAAATTAACAATGTGATCCCATTGTCATTTGTGTTGGATGTTGGAATGACGAATTCATAAAAATAGCAGATTTGGGCCCCTGTTAGTCCGTCAATAAGGGGCCATTCGTTTATTACGTAAGACGAAGTTTACTAGTTTTTGACCCCCTAAATAAGAAAAAATAAGAATAGGCCGACACCTCTTCTCTGTTTAATATTTATTACGTAAGAATCTAAAGGAAAAACATAATATACGTATACGATTGACAATCCAGTTGGGTAGGTCTAACTTTGAGAAAGAGGTCAATCGTCGAATCCGACGCGGCTGGGCAGCGTTCGGGAAGCTGCGCCGTATCTTCTCGTCCAACATACCACAGCGTCTCAAGACGAAAGTCTATGACCAGTGCGTGTTGCCAGTGATGACATATGGAACTGAAACATGGTCGCTTACAATGGGCCTCATCAGAACGCTTACAGTCACCCAAAGGGCAATGGAAAGGGCTATACTCGGAGTTTCCTTGCGTGATCGCATAAAGAATGAAGATATCCGCAGGAGAACCAAGGTCGCCGACATATCCCGAAGAATCGTCAAACTAAAGTGGCAGTGGGCTGGGCATATTGCTCGTAGAACGGACGGTCGATGGGGCCAAAAGGTTCTAGAGTGGCGACCACGCACCGGAAAACGCAACGTTGGAAGGCCTCCCACAAGGTGGACCGACGATCTGGTGAGAGTTGCAGGAGTGCGGTGGATGCGAGACGCACAGGATCGGTCGTTGTGGCGTCGCTTGGGGGAGGCCTATGTCCAGCAGTGGACCTCTTTCGGCTGAATTGATGATGATGATGATGAGGTGCAGCTTAAAAGAAGACTGACAGAGAAGAAATAAGAACAATAATAAATATATACTTAGATACATACATACACATAAAGAATGATATTGAGAGAAAAACGAATACAACAAATCAAGAGTGTGATGAATCTACCAACTTTTGCAAAAGTGTTGTGCTTTCACTTTAACCTTTTGAGTAGCGTAATTAGAGACACAATAGAAAGACAATGACCGAGCAAACGCCGGCGTTCGCTCGGGGTTTAATGAACTAAAGGACAACAGACTGGTTGCCAGTTGTAAAATATTATGCTTGTTGTAAACACTGTTGTCTTGTCTTATCTCTTGCGGTGTCACCCGAGTTTTTGGTTACTGCACCGCTCCCGTAGGTCATAGCGTAATGTTATATAGCATTCCTTAATAAATAGGCTATCAAACACTAAAAGATTTTTTCAATTTGAACCAGTAGTTTTTGAGATTAGCGTGTGCAAACAGATAGACAAATTATTCAATTTTACAAAATTAGAGTAGATAGTAGTAGCCCTCGCCCACGGCCTCGCTCCCAAAGGGGCCCCGCTCAAGCCCTCGCTTCTTTAAGAACGAGCGTTTTTAGGGTTCCGTAGCAAAATGGCAAAAAATGGTCATGTCTGTCTGTCCGTATGTCAAGGCCACTTTTTTCCGAAACTATAAGAACTATACTGTTAAAACTTGGTAAGTAGATGTATTCTGTGAACGGCATTAAGATTTTCACACAAAAATAGAATAAAGAACAATTTTTTTTTTCATCCAGCTCATTTATGTGGTGTATCTATGGATTGTTAGTGTGTAAGTGTGTGTAGGTGTTCAAAAATGATATTGAGGTTTCTAATATATTTTTTTTCCAAACTGAATAGTTTGCGCGAGAGACACTTCTAAAGTGTTATAAGGTGTGTGTGTGTGTCCTGTAACTTCTTAAATAAGAGAATAAATGATGTACATTACTATGCAAACTACCACTGAAAAATGGTTTGAACGAGATCTAGTCAGTAGTTTTTTTTTTAATACGTCATAAATCGTAAACCGCAATTTACCTTTTAAGTTTGTACGGAACCCTCAGCGCACGAGTCTGACTCGCACTCTCCCAGTTTTTTATAAAAGATAGGCTCTCTTTTTATCACTTGTTCACCTGATGGTTAGCGACGATATGATCGAAATCGAACACTACGTTGCGACAGTAGCTGTCTCGTTTTGGAAAATAATGAAAGAAAAAGGCCACGCCGATGCGCCTTCACCCACGTCTAAACTAGTCTCCGCTACGCCTCTGCAGCTGCCTAATACTACAAAAACATTAGAATATGACAAGGCCACGGTAATTCTAACGAGAAATGTCATAATCTCGCTCGGCTATCAAAACGTTGTGTTGTTGAAACTTAGAACTTACCTAAATTCTACTATTTATGTTATTATTTACAGCCAGTCGTCCAATATCATCCCAGATTTGAAAACAGAACTCAATAATTCACGTTATTATAATATTTAATACACGTAAAGTAATATCAAATTCTTGGTGTAAACATATGTAAGAAATTTTTTAAAGAATGATTATAAATTGTGATTCATCGTCGCTCAACTGAGTATCATTACTTATTCTGTGGAATCGTATAGATTAGACTGGTTTATGACTTTCAAATTTAAACTCTACCTTATAGAAAATAAAGATCTTTTTTTATTAAATGTACGATCAAGTGGTACCGTCTCGACATCCCTTTCTAAAAATAGTTGTGTCTCACTTGCACAATGTGGCAGCGTTAAAATTAATCTACTAAATTGGTAGTTTTCACATTTATTTTAAGTGGTGAATAAAAAGAAAAAAAATGGATATAGAATCTACGTATTTACCCTATCCTATAATATTATGTAAACATACAAATTAATACCTAACGTTTTGAAAACTTTTAACATTTATTTTTTATGGTGCGTTCTAATATTTAAAAAATTCTTTATTCAAAAAACAAATAATAGTGGTCGGTTAACTAAAAAAAAACACTAGAAGGATCAAAATAAATTTAATTTCGGAAGTCGGTGTTATGTAAATAAGAAACAAACAACAAGAAAAACCGACTTCCGAAATTAAGTGAAGTCGGTTATTTTTTTAACCGATTTAAAAAAAAAGGAGGAAAATATCAATTCGGTTGCATTTTTTTATCATCCTTATTATTTTTTTATGTTTGTTACCTCAGAACTCCGTCGTTTATGGACCTATTAGTAAATTCTTTTTCCCCCTAAAATGATATGCTTCCAGATTGGTCCCAATTTTTTCAAAATCCAGTTCTGATGATGGGATCCATGAGGAATCGAGGAAACTCCTCAAATATTATAGGCAAGCCTTAAGTAATTTTGGTATTTTCATCGAAAACTTAAGTATTTACAGCCAAAAAGTAACATTTGATGAAGTGGAACTAATGAAGAAGACCAGAAATGGTCAACAGAACTTCATACTCACATAGATATCGGAATGAAGATAGTTAAGCGACTATAACAATACAAATATGTAAGTGAATGGTTCTGAATAGATACGTTGAAAATGGTACCATCGAAGTGATCTGATGATAATGATGGAGCCGGAAGGTAGGCACTGGAACTCTGTGATTAATCGATGCAACCTAGCCGTGTTTGGGCTTATTAGAATTGTCATGAGATGCACTTTGGCTATAAGATACTATCGAACTGATCTGATGATGGAGCCGGAAGGTGGAAAGTAGACTCGGGAACTTCATAATAAAACAATGTAACCTAGCAGTGTTTTGGTTAATTGGAATTGTCATGAGAAATAGGCACTCTGTTTATAAGTGTATCGCAACTAAAAGATATGAAATAAAAACTTTTTACAAAAAGAAAAATAACCAACTTCTCTAAAAAAAACACTAAAAGGATCATCATAACTTTAATTTCGGAAGTCGTTGTTAAATAAGAAACAAACAATAATGAGAAACACCGACTTCCGAAATTAAAATTATTTTGATCCTTTTAGTGTTTTTTTTTTAGAGAAGTTGGTTATTTTTCTTTTTGCAAAAAGTTTTTATCCATAGCCGCACTGACCATCGGTGATCGATTGAAAAATAAATTCAAGTTAATAGGTAAAAAAATATAAGATAAGAAAAAATACTTGTAGTATTTAATTAAATTTTTATTACAAGGTTTATATAGCATAAGCATAGCATAATCAGCCTTTTAATGTTCCCACTGCTGGGACTCAGGCCTCCTTTCTCTAGAAGAGGGAATGGGCCGTAATTCACCACGCGAGCCCAGTGCGGATTGGTGAATGTCACATGTCTTCGAATTTTTGGTTCTAGGACATGCCGGTTTCCTCACGATGTTTTCCTTCACCGTTTTGAGAGCAGTGGTGATGAAATAAATTACACAAAGTAATGCGCCTGGCTGGGTTTGAACCCGCGACCTACAACTCGTAAGTCGGAGCCGTTACCACTCAGCCACCACTACTCTCAGCCACCACTACTCTCAGCCACCACAAGGTTTATATAGATAAATACATTTTTATTAATATTAAATACTAGCTTTTGCCCGCAGCTTCGCCCGCGTACATAAAATATAGTCCGTGTCACTCAGGAGTAAAGCAGCTTTCTATCGGTGAAAAACTTTTAGCAATCGGACTAGTACTTTTACAGATTACCTCCTACTAAAAAAAAAAACAAAAAAAACTTTACCTCTTTATTAAATGAGTTTAGATAAATGATTTATTTATTTACAAAATGCTTAACTATCTATAATTACAGTAAAATAAAAATAACAATAACCGTAAACTAATTACACCAAACTAAAATATGGCGTTAAAAGAATCTTCTTCTCTTGTCGCAATCGCTGTCGACTGGTAATGTGCCCAAACGACTGGCGGCATTGCCACGCTGTATGGCAATACGGATCCTTCGTCCGAGGTAAGAGCCAGCCAGAAGTGTCAACCAGGTCCTCAAGTCTCCTATTACAATAGTATCAGAATGGTCTATCATTGATTTCATAATTGGTGATTTTGACAAGTTTGGTAATCTACTAATATAATGGCGTCATTATGACTTTCCAATGGTCAACCGCTGACATTCCATTCAAAGAAGTGGAATAGAATGGTAATCTCGTACATAATGACAAATGAATATTTGACGTATGCGGATAACTGCCAAAATTGTGACAGTTCCTTAGAACAGTGACCTACCATTAGAACGTCATTGTACAGTAATTGATTTTAATTTGTTTCGAGACAGTTCGATACTGTCATTCTACCACAAGATCATTAACCGATCAATGATCGACCATTATGAATTATCAGATTACGAACTTTTAGCAAAATGACAATGGGATCGTGTTGGAATGACGAATGCATAAAAATAGCAGACTTGGCCCCCGGATGCTTCGACAGATCTTTATATAACTTGTGAGCACTCGGACCCCACGATCTGAGAGTTTCGACCACAAAACGGTTCAAAAATATAACTTCCAACAAGATTATTATATTTTCACCGGTTGAGGTTCATGTTACATTATTATATAACTATTTAAATTTGAATTATAAACTGTGTACTTAATTTAAAATATCACAAACTCATCTTTTCTTGTTTCTACACACTATTGTCTACATTTATTTTAATGTATTCATTCGCAGGTCTGCTGGAAGAAATTTATTTTGTAAACTAGCTTTTGCCCGCAACTTCGTCCGAGTAAAAGTCCAAAAATGTTTTATTAGGTTTTTTGAGATAGGAAAATATGTAACATTATTGGTGATAAGTTTGTCGTAGGTTACGTCACCCGCAGTGGAGTTCACTAAGGGGCGCTGCACACGGCTAAGAAACAATAATACTTTATCTTAAGATACAGTATCGCTCGCCATACAATTCAATGGACTATCACACACGACGAAAATAATAAATAATATTTGATATTTTCGTATCTCAAAAAACCTAATAAAACCATTTTCGACTTCTACGCGGACGAAGTCGCGGGTAAAAGCTAGTAAATAATGAAATAGTGTTCGATTGGTTATTTCAAGTAAAAAGTAAAAGGATATTAAAATTTAACAAAAAAAGGTTTTACATATATTTTTTACTAAGTACAATACGAATACGAAATAAAATACATTTCGTATTTTTTTCATAAGATTTTGTTCTTGGGACCTGTCGTAATACAGATATGCAAAGAAATTTAAAGAGATACAATAGAGCGGCTTTCAGAAAAAATGTCTTAGAAAAACTGTCATCCTATGCCTCAGTGACGCCATCTGGCTTTGAATAGCAAACACGCGAATTAAATTTGTCAAAATTTATAATGATTTAACTATCGCTCGGTAGGTGGCCAGGGGCCTTACCATGATAATGTTAAAATGTCAGTCGTACGAGCGAAAAGAGTGATGAAGCTATACACACTATATAGCTCCATCCCTTTAAAAGTTCGGTTTAGGTCGTAAAATGGATCATGTTATGAGCTCGTGGTAGAGCCTCAGTGTGTGATTAAGGTAAGGTTAAGCTTTTCAGCAATAGATGGCGTTATCACAAAATCAGTAAATGTTCTGGAACTATGTATAAAAAATATTGAATTCTAATTAATTACTTCGTAAATACCAAAAAATATTTACGAAAATAAACCGAAATTAGGTCCAGTTATTTTACCATAACAAGATTTACAATAGCGTAATGCGCAGTTCAGAGCCTATTTTCTCAGAAAATGATTTTCTTTTAGTGCATAGAGCGAATAAAAACACGACTTGACGTGAGGGGTGTCATACTAGACTGAGCGACTTATGACCACTAGGTAATAAGTATCAGATTACGAATTCGTTCGCTATGTCCTGTCTATTGGTAGTTTATATTTAATATCTTAGCAGATTGGTATCTCCTCGAACCGTCGACATGACTGTCAATAGAAAGTCTCAGGCATGCAACTGATGCATGGATATAGTTTGTACGCGCCGTATAATTATGGCCATGTTGCCGTATAAAAATAATATTAAATATTCAAAGATTGTAGATATTTGCTTAATCTGTATATTCTAGGCTTTTTATTTGATTATACTAAAATGTCGTTTCCTCTATGGAAAAAAAAACGATCTAAAAATATTTACAAAATGGGTGTTTAGGCTGATTTTTTTTTTCTTAAAAAGAGTTCATTGTAGACTTTGCTGTATAAATTTGTTGTTATTTTAATCTATAAACAGCAGCGCTTGAAAGGAAACGTAAAATAAAAACTCAATTTAAAGTGAAAAGAAATATCTGCTGAGAAAACACTGTTATTTATTATTCATCATTGCAATGTAATGTAAAACATCTATATTACTAAGAAATAATAATAAATTAAAATAATTATACAATGAAGACTTAACTCAAGACTGTATCTGAGCAACAAGCATTAATAAAAACAATAAAAGATACATAAACTGAAATTTTAATATAATCAACAAAATATCCTAATATTACATTTTTTATGGAAAGGGCTCCATAAAAAATGTAATAATGATGTAAAGATTTCAAATTAACATCACAATTCTTATCAACAAAATAATTATTATTTAGGATCAATTGGTAGTTTACTTTTTCTGAATTTTTTTGGGTATCAAATGGGCATGATTCTTTACTGTATCATGTAAAATCAGAAAGTTATGTTATCTGGTTATCCGCACAAATATATGGTCACCGGGCCATCTGGGCGACTGAGGGAGCGCTTAATATCCGCTACGACCTGCCGTGATCTTTGTTGTTCATTTAGTGTCGGTAGAGTCCAACTTGTGACCTTATTTAAATATTTTTGGGAAAAATATAACATGGTGTAAAAATTATTGGAATAGATTCAATTACTGATAATCAACAAACTATATCGAGGTTTCGCATATACTAAAACTGATGTTGTATATATGTGTGTGTGTGTGTTGTGTGTGTGTGTTGTTGTTGTGTATGTACATAAATAATAATAAAAAAATATCTTAAAACTCTCAAATGAAATATACCTGACCACTCAATTCTGAAAGATTTTCCCAATCAGGAACTATATCCATACGAGTCCACACATACTCGTGTAGCATTTGAATGTAATCAGAAACACAAGCATTGTCTATATCTTTAATATTTAATTTTATATTCTCAAATAATGTACTCAACTTTGATTTGTCAACTTGAGTTACAAGACGAATTATAGTTGAAATTGGATCTATAAGATCCATTTTAACAGCTACAACGAGCATATTAGTTTCTTTAACAATTTTGATGAAATCCCCCAAATTGCTTCGGTTTAAGTTAACTTCAATCACTGAATTGAATAAAATTCTAACAAACTTCTGTAGATCATGACGAATCGCTTCACATAGAAATGATCGGATTTCACCATTCTCATTCACAGTGTTTTTACTTTGTTTCAACAACAGATCAAATATTAATTGATTGTTTCTTTTCAAAGCTATAAACAGTTTTTCGTCCACTTTCAATTTATCGTCAAATGTGGCCAAAATGTTCTTATTACAGTTGAGAAACATCTCGTTCAATACAAAATCCCAAAAGAATCCTTCGTTTTCTCTTCTCTTTAGTAAATCACAAATAAATTCAACGGCAAAGTATTCTTTGAGCGTCGAGTGCACAAATATTGGAGTATCGTCCAATACATTACATATAATACCAGTTCTCTCCTCTCCTTCTTTCAGTTCGTGTATCATTTTCTTTAATTGCTCCAAGTCATCGTTATCAAATAGGGATTTGCCGTAAACAGCGTATGCCGCTAGCTTTTTATGTTTATCCATAAAATCAGCGTAATCTCGCTCGTAAGCCAATATGTTATCCGGCTTGGTCATGTCGTTTTGAGTTTTATCTTGATACCGTATTCTTTTTAATTTAGTTTCCAGAAAGTGTTTATACATATCAAAGTTCGCATTGTCTTCGTTCCATGTGTTAGACGTTAAGTTTTCTTCTTTAATTTTATGATGAAAATAATCGACTAGTATATTTAGATGTAGTGGACTTGCCACGAATTCATTCTCAAAAAAATTACTGTTATAATATCCTAAATACAGGTCATCAAGAGCAGTCATCACGGAAGATGGCGCGAATGAAAGATTCGTTTTCAAATACTTTATAAAACTCAAATAAACTATAATAAGTGGTATTTCTTTTCCAGAATGAACAAGTAAGAATTGTTGATTTAATGTCTTCGAAGGCGAAATTTCAATCTTCTTCATTAACAATTCTATATGATGAGTGTATCTATACATAAATCTAATGAAACCGTCAATATTCTTTAAGTGCTTTTCATTGAGGTTCTTCAATATCTTCTGTTCATCCCAAAGTGTAGTCAAATACAAGTGCTGCTCCCACCCTTCCAAAGGTTCTATTTCGAATAATGTATCGAATTGCAATTCTAAGATTGTATTCATTCTGTTATACGATCTGCTAGTGATCCACATTTTATGGTTTCGAGAAAATTTTTTCACTGCCATTATTAATTTCAACACTTCATTCGCGTAGTTTGGGCAAATTTCGTCGAAGCCATCGAATAAGATAAGTAGCGTATCAGAACTATTATAAAAATTTAGGAAAATTTTCAACTCAAATAAAATCCACTCATCACCTTTAAAATCCTTTAGATATATAGTATTGTTAGATTCTTCTAGTGCTATATTGATAAGATCGAGTGTATCGCTACTTTCCTTACTGAGTGCAGCTTGACACAAGAATCTAAAACACTGTAGAGCATCGATGTCTGTTTTGTTATCTTTCCACTTACTGAAATGCGTCGTGTGTTCAAGTAAATTGACTCTTACTATCCAATCCGTTTTATTAAAGATATCTTTTGTGTTAAAAGTCAGATAAGTGAGTAGAGTTGACTTTCCCATTCCGGGGTCCCCGGTGATAAGTACATTATTATCACGTACATCTTGTAAGTCGTGAAGCGTTTTAAGGTATCTGCGTTCACCTTTTACATAACCTGGTGTCCTTTTATCTCCTTCTGACTTACTACTTTCTCTCCTCTCCCTCTTTTCGTTTTCTGATTTAAATTTGTCTCTGAAATATTGTCTAACACTCCTTTGAATGTATGATTGTGGTTTATAATTTAGATTTATGACTGGTTTTCCTATATAATTTTGATTATTATGCATCATTTTATATATCACGTCTCCTGTGACATCTGTAATAGAATTTTTTAACAATATTTCACCCAAAGTTATTTCATCACCTTGAAATATCACTTTAGTGTTCTGTAAGATACTATTCCTTGTCTCTTCGGTCATGTCAATTAATCCAATTTTTTCATCCTTTATTACTTTACCAGTTGGTGAGAAAATTTCTTTTGCGGTTTCAACAGACTTCTGGTCAGTAACAATAATTACTCTTTTGTTTGTCATAGAGCTTGCAATATTGAGCAATTTTCTGTTAGAGCTTCTGTCAATCAAAGCATTATCGAAGACAACAATAAGTGTTTTCACTTCCTTCGAATTCATAAGTTCTGCACGTAATGCCTTATCATCTCTTGGTGATAAATTTATAATATATTCAAAATCTAAGACAGCTGAATCCCTATTATTTAACTGTTTGGCGAGCTTAGCTATAGAAAGTTCTCGGTTATCAGTGACAATAATAGTTCCTGAAACCAGCTCATCTAACTTAATTGAATTTACAGCTTCTTCACTGAAGTCGTAATTTTTATTCTTAATTCTTTGCATCATATTTATGACCCTGATCAACGATTGACTTGTGCTAAGTATTACAGCATTTTTATATAAACTCCCTTCTTTTTCAAGATATGTTCCCTTTCCCGCCTCAGATGTCATGCTCCATTTTTGTATCGCGTCATGATATTTCAAGAATATGGCATCGGAAGTAATTTCTACATGTTTTACTTCGTCGCTTTGATTAATATTTATTTCATATATTAAAGTTTCCTCTACGTTTTTCTCATCATATTGGGATGTATAAAATATAAGTGTACTCAAAAAGTCACTCACAACTTTTCTAGTATATTCGTCAATGGCGACTGATAATTTAGGAAATACTTTTGCTTTCACGTCAAATTTGTATTGGGCCAAATCGTATTTTTCTTTCAATTTACAATATAATTTTTTGCCGAGATTTCCTAATGAGTTGGAGTTTTCGTTAAACTTAAGCAGTTTAGAGGATTCATCAGAAACTAATAAATTACCAACAGCAGAAGCTATGCCACCGCTAAGCTGTAGAAATCCTTCTCCCAAAGAATGGTCTATGGTGACAATATTATTGGGTTTTGCTTTTTCTATAAAACTTATAATTTTAGAGCTTAAATCGTTTAATTTTCTTTCTACTTTTACATCGCTACCTTTTATAGATAGATCTTTATTGCCAAAAGAAACCGGCACTTTAAATTTTAATGTTGAAAAACACGTCAGACTATCAGGTTTATGTCCAGCAATAGACTGCGCTTGGCAGACTTGATTAGTTGAGTTGAAATATTCTTTTATTGCCAATTCAATAGTTCTCCGTATATTTTCTTGAGATAGATTAATTTTGTGGAGAAATGTATTGTATGTATTTTTATCACATAAAAAGATTTTTCCATTCATGTAAATGAATTGACCTTCAACATGTTCGTATAATGTTTCACGATCCATGGGTTTACATGAATTCTCAAGCAATTCCAACCAATCTCTATAATTGGACGGTTTGTCCGGAATTGATGTCTTCTTATTACATCTTTTTAAAATCTCTGTGCACAGTTTATCTTTGAATAGCTGCAGGAAATCTGCATTGATATGAAAGAAATCTTCCCTAAAGCTAGCGTTACGATATCCATCCGGTTGAATATCGGAAACGTCGAATACTTTTTGTGCCAAAATGACATGGTATCGTATCAGGAGTTCATTCTTCATCAACATCAACATTTGAGTGTCATTAAAATCTCCGAAAATACACTTTACCATTTGTCGAGCCAGTGCTGTCATTTGTTCTTCTAAAACGATTTTACATAAACTTTCGACATTTTCTTCGTCATGGGATGGCTGTGAGCCAGGGTCACCTGTTCCTATCAGAGCATTCAAATGATCAGCTAGACTACCTTCGTATTTTTTCGATTTCTTGTCACCTTTTGCTGTAGTATAAATAACGAATAGACATTCTGTGTCATCAAATTTCCCGTTGAAGAGGACGTCGTCATTATTTGGTTCAAATTTGTGTCTAATTTCTAAGTAGCTATAGAAATATTCCACCAAATCATTTTTGTTAAGTGTCAAAACTGTATTAGTGTTCTCCCTGTGTTTTGCTTGTATGAATACTATCATATGTTTTTCGATCCCCTTCAATTTTGCTCTCAGGCAAATGTCATCGAACGAACCTACTTTATCTACGTTAGTGGCTAAATAAACATTTTCTATGTTTTCATCGTGTATTGCTCTAAAGTAAATTAGACTAAGAAGTTTTGTCTCATACAATTGTCCTCGTATACCGGATGTGCCAAGTCGCTTTTGGTACTTTTTAGAGCCAGGTTTTTTAGAGCTCGCCATGTTGTTGTAGAAGGCAGTTCATGCGACAGCATTCCTCGAACACTGTCAGCTTCACGACTGCTAGGATGGTGATCTGTAAATTAAACAAGTAAGGGTATTATTCAAAACAACAAAACCATGAAATTCTGTCGACGAAGCGGCAACGTCGTGTGTCGTGTCGCGTGTATGAAGCTACGCGTTGCATCTTTTTTCGTCAAATCAGGACATTACACTACAGTATCACTTGAAGATCAAAGGACAGTTACTGAAGATTGGTACGTCAAGACTTGCTTGCCCAGTCTTAGAAAAAGTTCGCGAAAATCGTCGTCGTAATACTCCACCACGATAACGCATCCTCACATTCCGCTAAGCTAACAGAAGCCTATTTGAAGGCTTCAGATGTGGAACTGATGACGCGTCCGCCTTACAGCCCGGACCTTGCACCCTACGAGTTCTATTTGTTACCAAAAATTAAAGACAAACTTAGAGGCACACGTTTTATGAGCCCTGAATCAGCTGTGAATGCGTTCTATGAAGCCATTGAAGAGGTCGCTGAAGAAGACTGGTCCAACTGCTTTGTACAGTGGTTTTAGCAAATGCAAAAATTTATTATTTGTGAGGGAATATACTTTGAAACACAATAAATGTATCGTAAGTCTTATATCTAGTCTTATTTATCAGATTCCAGAAACTTTCAGTATGCCCTAAGTATTGACTCGACACAACACCGAAGACGTCCCGGACATCACTTTGTACGATATTAAGATAGCTCTGAAGCAGCTTAAAAACGAAGTGGGATGACTCCATAATGCGGGTGGAAAATCAGTCCTGTCCGGTTTATCAGAAGCTTTTTGACTCAATCATATTCGAGGGGAAAACATCACGAAGGTGTAACAGAAGTCTAGTGATACTCTTCTTTAAGACGAGTGACAATACCCTGTTTTAGGATTAAAGGCCATCTCACTAATGAGCCACGTCTACAAGCTGTTTTCGAGAGTCATCACGAACTGTATCGCACGCAGGTTTGACGACTTCCTACCTCCCGAACAAGCCGGATTTCTAAAAGGCTATAGCACCGTCGGTCACATACAAACACCGTGGCAGGTTATAGGGAAGGAAGACTGAAGAGCATCTGCCTCTCTGCTTAGAGTTTACAGTAGTCTACGAGAAAGCCTTTGATTCGAACGAGGCTTGAGCTGTACCGCAGTCCCTCTAACAGTGCCAGATTGACTATCGCTACATCGATGTGCTGAAGTGTTTGTTTGAAAACGCCACCATATCAATCCAACTTTAGGACCAGACCTTGAAACCTATCCGGTTAAATCATCATTTCTCCGAAAGTGTTCACAGCCGCAGTAGAGGATGGCTTCGAGGGTCTAGACTGGAGAGCGTTGGGCATTAATTTTCTAGATTTCATGGCAGAGATAATGCTCGGTGATCTCATCAGAGCTTAGGCATGGGTTTTAAAATCATCATCTACCCGTCCTTGTCCCATATTACTTGGGGTCTTTGCAACATGTTTTTATTCTTTCGTTCTATCCTACCAGCAACACGCTATCATTGTCTCCCTTTTCTTTCATATCACTGCTCACACAATCCATCCGCCTTTTCTTTGGCCTCCAGAGAGAGGCATGTCCATCCATCCGTTATAATTATGTTGCACTACCATAGACTATTATTATAAAGGCACTACTAGCATATATATTAATAGACTCTTTGGGCACTACTATCCAATACAAAGTACTCTGTGTGTCCAATGAAACGTTGTCGCCCCGAAACGCATTGAAAAACCGCCAATAACCACAAAGGCACCGCCATCTAGTAGAATTTTGAAATACTTTCGCGGACGTTTTTGTTGCTCCAAGTTAGGCATGGTTCAGAGACAATTTGCTACACAATATATACAATTTGTACTTAGCTCGATTTTGCAGTTTTTGCTATTTGTGACTTTGTTGCACCGAAGGCGCTATATGTAAAGTTTGAAAATAAACTTATTTTCAGACTTTATTTTTTATTACATATTACCTATAACGTACTCTTATTGCAAAAATCAATATTCTTCAATATCTGCAATATTTTACACAAATTAAGTTACCTAAATATAACTATTGATTCGTCTCATCAAGACGAATAGGATCTTCAGGTAAAACCGACTATTAGCTACGACACATAATTGCAAAGATAGCTTCAGCTAAAAGTAAATAATCTACAGATTTAATAGAATAGGTATACTAATAATATAAGAAAAAAAAAAGAAAAAAAAATTTATTGTATTTTTTTTTCTTTTGACTGGATAGAATGGAAGAAAAAAACGTGTTGCGCCGATCCCAAATAAGATAGGACAAGGGCAGGAAGATGATGATGATGATGAATAAAAAAATGTTGGTGCATTTAGTTGATTTTTGCATTAAGGGCACGAATTTTAGGTACTTACCGTTCTTTAGTTTTCAACAGGGACCACAGAAATCTGCCACAAATATAGACGGGAACTCGTATTTTTAGACTAGACAATAATTATTTGAAAATGTCGAAGAAATAACATTGATTGACTCATTATCGGTTTATCAGTGTATTCACTGATACTCTAAAGTAGAGGAAATAAGTCTATTTTAGTACTTATTTATATTATAGTGTTTCTATATTACATGTTAGAGAGTTCAGATAACAATAACACTCGGCGTGCGTGCGTCATAAAACCTTGATATATAATACGATATCTATAAAACCTAGTTCACGAATTCCAAATAGAATACGTTTTTTTACACTGGCAACATTTTATACTTATTTTAAATATTATAAAATATACTGTCTAGGCCTCCGGTCTTGAAATATCAATGTCATTATCGCAAAGAAAAATTTGTGCAAATGTTATCTAGAATATGCAATTGTTCATGTCAAATTTTATTTGTTTTTAATTTTAATTAATATTTTATTACCGTTTAAAGGCTCAATTAAATTTAATTAAATAAATTTAACTTTTAAAGGCTTTAATTAACTACCGTAATAAAGGCAAACTGCTTTACATTTGTTTCTTAGCGACCAAATTCGATCTTTACGTGATGGTTATCTGTGTTTGTCCAGTAGATCATGGATCTACTGTAGCTTTTTAAGTTTATGATCCTAGCAACACTACACATTGCAAGTCTTTGGAAGGTGATCCCCGCCCGGCCAGCATTTTGGCGGAATTTTTCGAGTTAAGTTCAGTGACTGTTTTGTTTATTCGTAAATTGATTCTTAGTGGATATTGTGATGTAAAATTAATGTAATTTTGTATCTCAATTGTCTACGCAACTGGACTAGAGATCGCGTAATTTTCAAAAATTTCATCTGATCAGTTTTTGTTTTTGAGATGGGAAATCATCGAATGACTTCTCACACTCTAAGGTGGGGCGACGGAATGCCAGACTTTTACTGACTAAAACCCACCTGTGTCGTTCAGTTGCTTTTTGCGTTCCAGGGTCGCGGTAACTCTTTCAAATATTCCCACGGCCCTTGCCAGCATCGACAACTCCTACTGAGACCCTATGGTTTTGCTGAAATCTCTTTGAGGCACACACACTTGAGGATACACTTTGAGGAACACTACGCACTAGGCGTGGGCAAAGTGTGTCATCTTTGCGAATGGAACATTTGAATCTGAATCACTGAAGTGTTCCGAAATAGTGATATGTATCATTTGGATAATCAGCTCACAAGATACAAACGGAACATTTGAAACATCGGCTCACAAGATACAAACGGAACATTTGGAACATCGGCTCTAAAGATACAAACGGAACATTTGGAACATCGGCTCATAAGATACAAACGGAACATTTAGAACATCGGCTCAAAAGATACAAACGTAACATTTGAAACACCGACTCACAAGATACTTCGAAACATTTGGAACAACAGCTCAAAAGATAAAAACACAGACACTGACTGTTATGAATCGTGATTTGTTTCGTTGCGCCTTATACACCAACAGTTTTATTTAATTGAAATTTGATTTAAGAATAATTTAAAGGAGATGATTTTAGTTTAGTTCATTAAAATGTACACTATTTACGTTTAAATTTGAAGTTTAAAAAGACTGCAGGTCGCTTAAAGTAAAGAGTGTTTCAGTGTTCCAATTGTTGCATATGATACATTTAAAACATTACTGCTGTTCCAATCTTTCGGAACACTAAAATGTTTCGGAACAGAGAGTCGGTTCAGTAAATCCACCGACACACGCCGTCAACAACTCAAATATTTCTGTTCCTCTTTACTGCGTGTGATCAAGTTCACATTTGACCAATTTTAATACTGATGATGGCGTGTGGCTTTACTTTTTAAAAACTTTTATTTAAATTGAAATGTAAGTATGTAGATCACTTGTCCTACTGTGGGCCAGGCAAATTCATTGAACCACCGCAATATTAAAAAAATGGGACGTTGCCACTCCGCACTAATTCTACCAAAAAAGATGCAGAGGTGCCCCTCCCCCGTTACCCAATTCACTTCTACTTGCTGTGAAGGAAACTCGCGTGGTGGTGAAATTTCCAAAAACATATCCTAAAATTTTTTTTTTCTTTTAGCATAATTTTCTTATTTATTACATAGTCACGTCATAATCTATATAAATACCTTCATTAATTTCACTTGCTCAGTATCTTGCGACTTTATTTTATAGATTTGAATTAGAGGTAGGTTTAAAAAGTTTTGTAGCTATGTCTTCATTAAACCATTTTTGTATGTCCTACAATGAACCACGGTCCATTACGTACCATTGAATGGTTCATAATTCAACACATGACTAAAGGGCCTATTACACCGTAGTGTACTGAATATCACGTATGATATTCAGTACACGATATTCAGACTGTCTTATTTTTTTTTCCGAGTAAGACCGATCTAACCCTAATTACACTACGCGACATCGACTAAGACTGTCTGAATAATAATAACATCAAAATAACTGTTTTTATTTTATGCATATGAAAATATATTCGATCTCTATCACAAAAATGCATTTTTTTTCTTTATAATTGATATAAACCAGTCCTTGATTCCCACCTGATGGTAAACAGTGATGCAATCATTGATGGTGAGGCGCACTAGTTTATTAAGAGCCTATTCAATCTAGCCTTGAAGACACCTAAATTAAATCTGCGATCTAAAAAAATTTTTTTTTTACACTATTGCCCCTAAAAAGGAAAGTAAAGTCAACGCGAACACAGTCGCGGGTAGTAGCTAGTAAATAATAATAAAATAAATAACAATTTTGATTTATTGATGGCAATATTTTTCCTTCCAGGGGTAATAATTTGTGTAATAGTAACACTCAAATTCTGATGTCATTCCCTTAAGTTTCGGTGACAGACAATCATGCTTTTTTTTTGTTTTGCATTAGAGCAAGACAAAATATAGACCTTTTAAATGTGTGTGAACAAAACAGCAATATTTACTTTCTATCAGAACTGAAATTTATCTGGAACGCTTTTAGTGAAAAACGTACCCGAATGTGGAATTCACAATAGTGAAATTGTTGAAGAACTGAGTTAAAATATAAATTTGTTTTGTAATTTAGCTAACAATGGAGCTAAACGATGTGATAGTCAATCAGCCCGTCGTAATCGACAATGTAAATACGGTTTAATTACTTTTAACTCTTAATATTTTCAGTGAGTCGACGACATAAGTTTTTAAGCAATAAACATGGTTAAAATCGATTGTAGAACCATTTCCAAAGGGTTTTATTTATAATTAATCGTTTTTAAAGTTTCCAATTCGTTTATACATACGCTTTCATACATTAGTTGGCGTAAATGAGTCATCTCGTCACACTTACCTTTTTAGTGTCGTGTACATTTTAACAATTCCTAATGTTGCCGGTTTTACCAGGGCTCTGGAGTAATCAAAGCTGGCTTTGCTGGTGATCAGATACCGAAATGCAGGTTTCCAAACTAGTAAGTATAACTTTTACAATAAGATTCTTATTTGGCATGCCTCTCATTACCATATAATTTGTAATTCATGCTTATGGATGATTTTTAAAGTGCCACAGATTCCCATTTTTGTATTTCATGTCTAAGGAAGACTTTAATAGTGTCACAGACTGGCATCATAATCATTTCAGCCGAAAGATGTCCACTGTTGGACATAGGTCTCCCCCAAGAGTCTCCACAATGACTGATCCTGTGCGTCTCGCATCCGCCGCATTCCCGCGACTCTCACCAGGTCTTCAGCCCACCTTGTGGGAGGCCTTCCAATGCTGCGTGGAAATGGCAATTTTCTGGTGTGCGGTCGCCATTCCAAAACCTTTCGTCCTCATCAACCATCTGTTCTGTCAATGTGCCTTGTCACTGCCACAGGTTTTGCAAAGTTTGAAAATAATAACACACTGACAACAAGACGCAGTAACCTTTCTCATAGCATTAGTACTCTAATACTCTAATGAGTTTGGAGGTACTCCTCCAAAACGCCTTATACAAGCCTACATTATTACATGTAACTTAAGACCCCATCTCCCGAGCAGTGGTTTAAACAGTAACTTTCTGAAGCCCACTCCTCGGTAACGGCTACGTCAATCAGTTTAAAAAAAAAATATGTTTATTATAGATTCATGTACAGCATTATCAAAATATAATTTCTTGGTAACACTAATACTTTTTCCAATAATAATTTTTACAATATGATAATTTTTTGTTTGTTTCCACTACTTTCGAACGAATAGAGCTCTACCACGAGCTTATAATGTGATAAATTTTTCGACCTTAATCGGTCTGCTAAAAGGATGGAGCTATATAGGGTGTATAGCTCTATCACTCTCTGTCGCTCGTACGACTAACATTTTAACATTATCATGGTAAGGCCCTGGCCACCTACCGAGCGATAGGTAAATCATTATAAATTTGACAAATTTAATTCGCGTGTTTGCTATTCCAAGCAAGATGGCGTCACTGAGGCATAGGATGACAGTTTTTCTAAGACATTTTTTCTGATAGCCGCTCTATTGTATCTCTTTAAATCTCTTTGTAAACAATATTACTTGTCCCACAGTATAGGCCGACCAAAACATGTCCGAGTGATGGCTGGAGCGTTAGAAGGTGAACTCTTCGTCGGTCCCCGTGCTGAGGAGCATCGAGGATTGCTCAGCATCAAATACCCAATGGAACATGGAATTGTAACCGACTGGAATGACATGGAACGCGTTTGGAATTATATCTACAGTAAGGTTAGTAATTGCAGTTGCAGCCGTGGTAGGTCGCGGGTTCAAACCCAGCCAGGCGCATTACTATGTGTAATTTATTTCATCACCACTGCTCTCAAAACGGTGAAGGAAAACATCGTGAGGAAACTGGCATGTCTTAGAACCAAAAATTGGAACACATGGGGCCGCGTGGGTGGATTTTTGCCCATTCCCTCTCCTAGAAAGGTCTGAGTCCCAGCAGTGGGATTATTAAAAGGCTGATTATGTTTAAAAATGTGTTTTGTATCCCCCTAGGACCAATTGTCGACATTCTCAGAAGAGCATCCAGTACTGCTGACGGAGGCTCCGCTAAACCCTCGACGGAACAGGGAGAAGGCTGCCGAGGTGTTCTTCGAGACCTTCAACGTGCCAGCTCTCTTCCTCTCTATGCAGGCTGTGTTAAGTCTGTGAGTATAAAAATAATGTTTCACAACTTTCACACAGCGCCATCTAGCTCTAAATTAAGCAGAGCTTGTGTTATGAGTACTAGACAACTGATAAACATGCTTATATATTTTTAAATACATACATATTATAGATAAATTACACCCACACATCATCATCTTCCTGCCCTTATCCCGGGTCGGCGCAACACGTTTTTTTCTTCCACTCTGCCCTGTCACTCGTCATGCTATCACTAACTTCCTTTTCTTTCATATCACTCTTCACACAATCCATCCATCTTTTCTTTGGTCTCCCTCTCCCTCTCCATCCATCCACATGTAAACTCATAACTCTTTTAGTAACATGCGTCACCAGAGGACTACAGGCTCAGCCCCATCAAACCCATACTGGGACTCATGAAGAACGTGCACGGAGGGCTAGGGGTTGAGTAGACAGGAGGGAACAGCACAAAAGATCCAGAAGGGTCGAAGTGCTCTGGCCCAGGGCCAGCCCAATACAAGATAAGATAAGATAAGATAAACATGCGTCTCATCCCTATCATAAATTACACCCACACACACAGAACAAATGATCGTGCTTATCAAACATTTCTCTTGGGTGGGAATTGAAACCACGACCTCCGGCATAGCAGTCAGGCCCACTCACCATTAGACTTATTATTACTTCTTTCCACAGATACGCCACAGGCAGAACCACGGGTGTGGTGCTGGACTCAGGAGATGGTGTCACGCACTCTGTGCCCATATACGAAGGGTTTGCGATGCCCCACAGCATCATGCGGGTGGATGTCGCCGGTAGAGATGTCACGAGATACCTAAGGTAAGAACTTCCAAACATCGAGGGTGATGACCAGGTTAGCAGGGGCGTAAAGTGGAATAATTTTGACGTGGGCGAATAACGTAATCTATACTTACAATAAATCTGTATAAGTGAAAATTCTGTACATTAAAAATATCAAAAACATAAATTGTCTTCTAGTAACACCCCCTGCCGGTATTATTAGACACCGAACCCAAAAATGTGATTTAAAAAAAAATGTCTGTCTGTCTGTTTGTTCAGGCATCACGATTCGATTACGATGAAAGTTGGTATAATTATTCTTTAATATCCTGGGCACCACACTGGGTACTTTTATTCCGGAAATGTATATAGAATAAAAAACAAACTTAATTTTGCGGTTCGATCCCTAGACCCGATTACTGAACGAATCACAAATAATAAGTTTGTCGTAGGTTACGTCACCCGCAGTGGAGTAGACTACACTCTGCACACGGCTAAGATACTATAATATTTTATCTTAAGATACAATATCGCTCGCCATACAATTCAATGGACTATCACACACGACGAAGATAATAAATAATATTTCATATTTTTGTATCTCACCTAATAAAACCATTTTCGACTTCTACGCGGACGAAGTCGCGGGCAAAAGCTAGCTTTATAACATATTTTTTACAAAGAAATACATAAAACAAACTTATGAATACTTAGTAGTACTAAGTTCTATAAAGATTGGCTTAAACAACTAATTATATAAAAACTAGTTTAATTTACAGTTTATAACCTACTAGCTGACCTGGCGAACTGCGTACCGCCTAACATTCAATGAATGTAGTATATCTTTCGATATAGTCAACCGATAGCGATGAAACAAAGCCTAAGTAATATTCCAAGTTACACAAAATTTTAATGTATAAAAGTTATCTAAACTGATCTTGTACATTTTACGTGATGCGCGCACAACTAAAAACTTCTACATGTTTATTATATACTAGCGACTTCGCACGCGTGAAAGTAGGTTTTTACATAAAAACTTTAGATCCCCGTTTCATTTCATCCCGGATTGAATTTAAAAAATAACCTCTCTTAGTACTCGTCTACGTCATAAAAGGAAACTGTGCAAAATTTCACGCTTCTTGTCCCAGTAGTTTCGGCTGTGTGTTGATATGTCAGTCAGTCAGTTTCTCCTTTTATATATATATACTAGCTTCTGCCAGCGGCTTTGCCCGCGTGAAAGTAGGTTTCTCCTAACACACTTTGGTAGATATGTATAAGATCTACATTTAATTAGAACATTTTATGGTTCTATCTTTTATAGTTTAGGCAGCGTACGCAAAATAAGTAACTTTTCTGGTTGACTTTTTACACCTTGTGTCCGAAAAACTCAAATATATTACGGAACCCTATTTTTTTCCAAAATAAAATATAGCCTATGTTACTCGTGGATAATGTAGCTTTCGAATGGTGAAAGAATTTTTAAAATCGGTCCAGTAGTTTTTGAGCCTATTCATTACAAACAAACAAACAAAGTTTACCTCTTTATAATATTAGTAACCTATAATGGTGTATTGGTACTGCCAATACAACTTGTAGCGACTTGCCTGAACTAGGTTAATAAAAACCTGTGTTTCAGGCCATTACAAGACTAAGCGATCAGTTGATTCCATCATCATCATCATTTCAGCTGAAAGACGTCCACTGTTGGACATAGACCTCCCCCAAATGTCGCCACAATGACCGGTCCTGTGCGTCTCGCCTCCATCAGATTCTCGCGACCCACACCAGGTCATCGATCCACAGTTGATTTACACACAGTTAATTAATATTGAATAATACTATGCTACTTGTACAAAAAAAAAACTGTTTAAAAAAAATGTAGTAATTCTGGTAGTTTTCTGTGTCTGTATAATCAAGTTTTCCCAAATATTCTTTTATCTTAAGACTACAATGAATGAATGCGCATCAGTGAGGTTGTTTTCTTTCATAAATTCGAAAACGTCACGGCGACTGTCACACCCACTATTCAACCACATCGTCATTTACCATCAGGTGAAATAGATTTATTAAATTAGAGCTTATTAATTATAAAAAAACCGGGTAAGTGCGAGTCGAACTCTTGCACTGAGGGTTCGGTACAAAATTACTTATGATAACAATTCAATTACCGTTCGTTGAGTTCAAAGATTTTTCCGAATCAAGTTTTTTTTTGTGACGTATCTACGAATTTCAGACTTTTCCTATACTTGTGCTATGAGACCTTACTTCATGCCAAATTTCAGGATTCTAGGTCAACGGGAATTAAACCAACCCTATGAATTTTGATTCCCTTGAGAGTATCGAAATACACGTTGTTTACGACATAAACGGCTGTATCTTTTGATTTTTTCACAGCTTGAAGGGACCGCAAACTTGACTATATGGTTTTAATATAGTATACGTTCACGCGTTCCCGAGATAAAAGGTCTTAACAGACAGAAAGATGGACGGACAACAAAGTGATCCTATAAGGGTTCCGTTTTTTCCTTTTGAGGCACAGAACCCTGAGAAGAAAGCGTTCTTAAAGAGCCCTCACCTTGGCGAGGCCGTTGACGAGGGGCCGCTTCGCCCACGCCTAGCTACGCTACTTGGTCCAGATTGGCATGTCAGAGGCCAGGGACCTTACTATGAAGTGTTAAAATGTCAGGCGTGCGAGCGAGAAGAGGAATGGAGCCATACATATACACCCTATACAGGGTGTCACTGACATCGACGCAAAACGAATACCATGGATCCATAATTCTGGACACTCCCAGAAGTGGAATTTTCCGTCGGTTTTTTCGTTTTTTAATTTAAACTGTATAAAATCGTTATTCGTAAATCGTCAATAGGTTGTAAAGTCCCGCAAACCGCCATTGAAAAGGGATAATCCTCTGACCAGACGGGTGTTGTGTCAAGTCAAAAGATTTTTATTTCACATAGGCCTACATGGGCACTGTAGCGACATCTATGGCGTCACATAAGAACTAATCCTGCATCGCGCAATCAAAGTTCTCCGCGCGATTAGAACATATAGAACAGCCCGAAATCATCTATCGAGCAGTTGCAGCCCACCAGACATAACACCCGTCTGGCCGGAGGATCCTCCCTTTTCAAAGGAGGTTTGCGGGACTTTACTCTCTGTTCCATATACCTCCAAAGCACTTATAAAACGTCAGAAGCTAGTGCTAGTGTCTGGTCCAAGTTACTGCCTGATAGTGGATTTCGGGGTGCTGTATATAGTCTCATCCCTATAATTTGATGTTATCACTAGTAATAAGGTCCCGTCGACACTTTAGGTACGCAACCCCAAAAGTGATTTCTTTCTTGGTCACACCAATCCTAACTCTTTAACCACCTTCGTCGGACTAATCCGACGAGGGTGGTGGGAGTGAGTTTTCGTGCCCTATTCGCCAGGGTCGTCTGTTCGTGACTGGGTACTCCATCTCGTTTAGCTCTTCAATCCCCATAGGTGACAGAAGAGCTGATGAACTGGAGTATTTGGTCGTGGATGTGCGACCCTGGCGGAGTAAACGCGAGTGTTTGTCGGATATATCCGACTTAGGCTGTTAAAAGGTATTAAAGCTTTTATAGCTGAACCGGCTAACTTCGTACCGCCTAATAGTAAGGATAACGCCATCTACTGGCATTACCAGAACAGCATAATTCATTTTATAATGACATACAATGGCGTACATCGAAGGACTGGAACAATTTGCCTGCTGCTGTCTTCCCGTCCAACTATAATATAGGTGTCTTCAAGGCTAGAGTGAATAGGCTCTTAATAAACTAGCGCGCCTCACCATCAATGATTGCATCTCCGCTTACCATCAGGTGGGATCGCAGTCAAGCACTGGTTTATATCAATTTAAAAAAAAAAAAATTTGATTAGAGATGGCGTTGTATTCGGTTTTTTTTGTGAATTTTCCATTTTTGTCTCACCATTTAAATCTTCCCTGGACTCACGAATATTTGATTAAGGGAACACATTCATAATGCGTACAGCTAAGGAGTGGAATTCCCTGATGGAGTCAGTGTTTCCTGATAGCTACAACTTCGGGGTCTTTAAGTCAAGAGTGAATAGGTTACTTCTAGGCAAGCGTGCTCTATCGTCGGCCACATCATCGTTTACCATCAGGTGAGATGGTGGTCAAACGGGAGCCTATCAATGATAAAATAAAATTTAAAGATCGAAATTAGGTAAATTGGGTAATAGTTATGTGAACGAAGTCATGGCAAAATCGTAAGTAACCCATTTCTTTTCACAGACTCCTCTTACGCAAAGAAGGCGTCAATCTCCGCACGTCAGCTGAACTAGAAATCGTGAAGGCCATCAAAGAGAGGGCCTGCTACCTCTCTCCGAACCCTCTGAAAGAGGAGACTTTGGAGACCGAGAGGGCGCAGTACACCCTGCCTGATGGAACTGGGTTGGAGGTAAGATATAATAATAATATTTCACAACTATCACACATCGCCATCTTGTCTCAAACTAAGCTGAGTTTGTGATATGAGTACTAGACAACTGATAAACATGCTTATATATTTCGAAATACATAAGTAGGTGGAGAGGGAGAGGGAGGCCAAAGAAAAGATGGATAGATTGTGTGAACAGTGATATGAAAGAAAAGGAAGTTAGTGATAGTATGACGGTTGACAGGATAGAATGGAAGAAAAAAACGTGTTGCGCCGACCCCAAATAAGATGGGACAAGGGCAGGAAGATGATGATGATGATGATACATACATATTATAAATAAACTAGCTTATGCCAGCGGCTTCGCCCGCGTTAATGTCGATTTCTCCATACAAACTTTGGACACCCGCTTCATCCCCTTAGGGGGTGATTTTTGGAAAATTCTCTCTTAGTGCTCGCCTACATCGTACCACAAAACCTTGTGCAAAATTTCATGTTTCTAGTCCTAGTAGTTTCAGCTGTGCGTTGCTATGTCAGTCAGTCAGTTTCTCCGTTTATATATAAAGATAAATTATATCCAGACACAGAACAAATGATCGTGCTCATCAAACAAACACCACCTGTGTTCCTTCTGTCATCCTTCACGTTCCAGGGCCATGGTGGGTCCTTCGAATAATCTCACAATTACCCATACAAAATTAGTTTTAGTATATGCGAAACCTGGTTTAGTGTTTTTATGTAAGAATCTATGTACAAAATTTCATAACACTATCATGAAAAATGGCAATTTTATAAGCTTGTTATGTTACCTGGTTGTCCGCACAAATACATGGTCACCGTGCCATCCGGGCGACTGAGTTGTTTTGCTACCGCATCCAGCTGTGCGCTGGCGCCTAATGCCCACCATGACCCACCGTGTTGTACTTAGTGTCAGTGGTGTCTAACTTGTGACATTTTTTAAATATTTGGGGGAAAAAATATAAAATGGTGTAAAAATATTGCAATCGATTCAGTTACTGATTCTGAAAAAACTATATTCGGGTTTCACGTATACTAATATTTTCCTCCTATTACAGATTGGTCCAGCCAGATTCCGTGCACCAGAAGTCTTGTTCAGACCTGATCTCATTGGTGAAGAGTGTGAAGGTACGTTTGTAGGCTGTTAAAAAGTGAGGATCCTCCGACCAGACTGGTGTTTGGTCTGATCCGGGCAATTGCCCGATAGCCTTGTATACGCCACTAATTTTTAATTAGTACAAATACTTAAAGGGCTTGTTAGAAAGCAGTGGAGCAGTGGTGGCCGAGTGGTAACGGCCCCGACTTACGATTTGTAAGTCATGGGTTCAAATCCAGCCAGGCGCATTACTTTGTGTAATTTATTTCATCACCACTGCTCTCAAAACGGTGAAGGAAAACATCGTGAGGAAACCGGCATGTCCTAGAACCAAAAATTCGAAGACATGTGACATCCACCAACCCGCACTGGGCCCGCGTGGTGAATTACGGCCCATTCCCTCTCCTAGAGAGGAGGCCTGAGTCCCAGCAGTGGTAACATTATAAGGCCGTCTATGCTATGCTATTTAAAACTTTATGCACTAATGAAACATTGTACAAAGGCGGACTTATTGCCTTAAGCATTTTCTACCAGTCGACCTTAGGGCGGTGCAGAGATATAACATGGCAGGTGCAACTTAAAATAAGACTGACAGAGAGGAAATAAGAACAATAATAAATATAAACTTAGATACATACATACAAATGAAGAATGATATTGAGAGAAAAACGAATACAACAAATGTGTGTAAATTTATCAATTATGACAAATTTTCGTGGATAATTTTGGGTTTTTTTTTTTTTTTACTACACAAATATGATCAGTAATGGGTACAGATGGAGCCCTATTTTTTTTTTGTACTAAATAAAAAATAGTATAGCATAAGCAAGCATATAATTGAGTTAAGAAACTTCGTTCCTGACCGCTCAAGTTTCTTTCCAGGTCTTCACGAGGTACTAATGTTCGCCATACAGAAGTCGGACATGGATCTCCGCAAGGTGTTGTACCAGAACATAGTGCTGAGTGGTGGCAGCACCCTATTTCGAGGTTTCGGCGACCGTCTACTGGCTGAAATTAGAAGATTAGCGCCTAAAGATATGAAAATTAGGGTAAGTGTACTATGTTGATTGTAGCTCCCGCCTTAGCTTTTCCCCGATTTAACCATTTAACCGCCTACGTCGGATATATCCGACAAACACTCTCGCGTTAATTACGCCAGGGTCGCACATCGACGACCAAATACTCCATCTCGTCAGCTCTTCTGTGCAACTTTTGTCTTTTCTTCGACTCGGCTTGGCCAATTTTGACGAGACTTTCACTGGTAGATAGCTGATGTTATAAGGTTACTCTTTATAACATCAGACCATTTTTATTTTAGTAAAAGAATTAGGTTTCCGCGTAAACTTCTTGAAATTGTGACCAAATAGCATTGTTTTGTTCTACAAGTCTGACGCAGAATAAACGCGAGAGTTTTTGTCGGATATATCCGACTTAGCCAGGAGGGAGTTCAGAGATACAACACTAAATAAAGGTACATGAAAGCAAGATTCTTAACGAATCCAACTTTTTTTTTCTTTCCTCAGATCTCAGCGCCTCAAGAACGCCTATACTCCACGTGGATCGGAGGCTCGATTCTCGCTTCACTTGACACATTCCGTAAGATGTGGGTCTCCAAGAGGGAATACGACGAAGAAGGACACAGGGCGGTCCATCGCAAGACCTTCTAGACTACTCTAAAAGAATTTAGAACGATAAGGCTCATTATATTATATAACCCTATTTTTTAATTAGTACAAAAAATATAGGGCTCTATCCGTACCCGTTACTAATCATATTTGTGTAGTCAAAAGTAAAAAAAAACGAAATCACAAAATTGTCCACGAAAACTTGTCATAATTAGTAAATTCATAATGGAATCAATTATTCATAACAATTGCTACTAGAAAATACTACGCGTTGAGTTTTTCCATTGTTTTTCATTCATAATCAATAGCCTGTACAATATTTCCATAAATTGAGTGACATTTTGGGATATAAACAAACGCTAATAACTTTGCTGTTTATGAATATTATTTATTGAGACTTTACTTAGATAATAACAAGACCTTTTCTAATAAGGCCTTTAAATATTTGTACTAATTAAAAATTATTGGTGTTTAAGGAAATATGCATGAAAGAACAGCCTTTTAACCGCTTACGTCGGATTTATCCGACAAACACTCTCGCGTTCATTCCGCCAGGGTCGCATATCCACGACCAAATACTCCATCTCGTCAGCTCTTCTGTCACCTATGGGGATTGAAGAGCTGAACGAGATGCGAGTACCCAGTCGCAAACATAATTTGGCAAATAAATAAAAAAATCATGCATATTCCCTATTGCATACACACCAGGTATTCTGAATCTTCGATCAAACATTTTAATTTTCACTAAGAAGCAAAACTGCTAATAAATTGTTGTGTGTACTTTTGTCTAATGATATTTCACCTTTATAGACAATATTCTGATAATAAGAGCTCTAGAAGGGACATCGTATTGACGACAGTAATTTTCAAAATGCCTTTTTGGGATTCGCTACGTGAAAATTTGTACCCGCAAATCGATCTCATACATTTTGGACTTTTTGACAAATATTGTAAGCATACGCAGCCTTATGATGCTGGGATTCTAGCCTTATCTCTTGGAATGAAATGGGTCGTAAACCACCACGCGGGCACAGTGCGGGTTGGGGGATGTCACATGTCTTCGATTTTTAGGGTTCCGAACCACAAAAGGAAAAAACGGAGCCCTTGTAGAATCACTTCGTTGTCCGTCAGTCTGTCTGTCAAGACCCTTTATCTCAGGAATGCGTGGAGATATCGAGTTGAAATTAAAACCATATACTCAGGTCTTCGGTCCCTTGAAGATGTGAAAAAATCAAACTTCTGAGTAACGAAAAAAAAAATATGTCGCAAAAGACGTGTAATTCGACACTCTCAAGGAAATCAAAATTCATAGGGTACTTCCCGTTGACCTAGAATCCTGATATTTGGCATGAAGCAAGGTCTCATAGCACAAGTATAGGAAAAAAACTGAAAACGGTAAATTTGTAGTTACGTCACAAAAAAAAATCAGGTCGGAAAAATCTTCGTAACTCGATTCGGAAATTGAACTGTTTTCATAGATAAGTTTGTACGGAGTCCCTCAGTGCCCGACTCCGACTCGCACTTACCCGGTCTTTTTATTCTAGGACATGTCGGTTTCCTCACGATGTTTCTCCTTCACGGGTTTGAGAGCAGTTGTGATGAAATAAATTATACAAAGTAAAGGTTTACTCCAGAAATTCGTTCGAAAGTGGGGGATGTTATATTATCATTTTCGGATTTCCCATTAGTTAAATACCGACAAATCCCCTCTGGTGGGGATTTCTGGAATAAATCAAAGTAAATTGAATGAATTTGTACCCACGACCTACAACTCGTAAGTCGGAGCGGTCGTTACCACTGCTGTATAGATGCAATCTTTCAACAAATGTTGTCGCTACCAAAATAAAGAAAGAAATAAAGAAAGGAAAAATGTTTATTAGTGCCTCACAGAAAGGTATAATCAGTGCGAGGCCAAAACGGCACCTAACCCAGCATAAGCTGCGTTCTTTAAAATGATAAATAACGCAGCGCTGGTATTCTGTTAGGGCCCGCTGTGATGCCACGAACACACGTCAAAATCTCCCTTAAATTTGTTGAAAGATACAAGCAATAATAATAAAATAAACAAAGCTTTTATAAGTATTTAATAGCAAATTATGTAGTAAAAATAACACCTAAAATAATTATGTAAAAATCATTTTCAATTTTTCGCCGTAATCGGGTATTAAAAAAATGATATTAAATTGGAAATCCAATTCAAGCTTATACTACACTACAATTGCTTACAGGATTGTGCGGGTGACAGCTGTCGGATTCATATAATGTAGCTAGCTACAGTCAAATGGGGTGAATAGAAACAAAGCTTCAAAGGGTATTTTCACGACATTTGACTATTTTTTGCAGCATTAATTTATTAATGCATTGTTATTCTAAAAAGTCGATGCTTTGTTAGAAGCCGATAATATGGTATCTAAGTGAAAAACCAAACCAAAGTTTTGTTTCTATTCACCCCGTTTTACGGTACCTTTCCTTTTCTCTCATCTTAGGGCGGAATTCACCAATAAAACTAATCGCGTTTTAACGTTTGGCTCGCATAATCGCGTTTAGCCGCTGTCACTAGTGTCACTTGTAAAAATACAACAAAAGAAAAATACAGACAAGTGACAGTAGTGACAGTGCATATTCCCTATTCGCTGTCACTAGTGTCACTTGTAAAAATACAACAAAAGAAAAATAAAATGAAGTTGTAACTATTGTAACTACTTACTTTTTTTTTCTTTTTCACTCCTACGAGTTTCTTTCATGTACTAAATACATAGTCATAGTCTGTGGTCTGGTTATAATGTCGCTCTGCGTTTGCGAAGCTTTTATTTTGAACTTTAATGTTTAGAGATATATATTTATTTTACTATTAATTCACGCTGAATACTCTCCAGCGTTTGATGGTCTATTAATAGTTTGCACGTGTTATTGGCAAAATTGTGGTGTCTTTTCCACAAATGCCATTAATGAAGAGTTGAAGTTGAAAAATACAGACAAGTGACACTAATGACAGCGGCTAAACGCGATTATGCGAGCCAAACGTTAAAACGCGATTAGTTTTATAGGTGAATTCCGACCTAAAAGATGCATATTTTCGTCCTGCGGTCGTCATGCCCATGCTATGTAAAAAACATCTTAAATAACAGTATTTTTAAATGTGAAGCTTGTTTTATTTTTCTTATAGAATTTTGTTACAATTCTAATGAAATATTTACTGTTACCATGCTGAAATAATAATCAGCTTAAACAAGTATTCAAAAGGTTCATAGTTGCATTCCTTGTCAAAGGAAACGTCAAAAATGTCTTTCAAACAATTATTAGTTCCGATATTCGCCGTATGTTGTCACGTATAATTCTACTTATCGTCCCTTAGCTTACAACACCGCTCAAGTCGAAAATTGGCGGTTTTGATATTTGATTACCTTTAGATAGAGCTGCTCATTGCGCGTCTAACCATTGGTCACATGATATAGATTTCAGCCAATCAGAACCCATAATTCGAAAAGTAGTGACAGCGTGCAAGTCGGCTCGCCTCTCAAAACCGCACAGTTTTTTTCGTTTCCTGTAAAGTCGACAATTGGCAGTTTTCACATTTGAATGCCTTTAGTTGGAGCTGTTCATTGCGCGTCTAACCATAGGTCACATGATATAGATTTCAACCAATCAGAAGCCATAATTCGAAAAATAGTGACAGCGGGCAAGTCGACTGGCCTCTCAACACCGCACAGTTTTTTTCGTTTCCTGTAAAGTTGGTAAAAATGACTTATGCGGTGTTGTTAGCTAAGGGACGTTATGTCTTACCCTAAGTGATATTTAATTTGAAAAGCCTTATAATATAAAAAATGGCGAAAATAAACTTAATATCGGTTGCTATGTTACGTTAAGCGAGATTTTAATATTTAAGACAATTCTTTTTGTATTTAAATAAATTTTTTTTTTTTCGATGTGCCTGTGTTTTTATTTTATACATCTGTTTAAAACCAAGGAAAGAGAAGGTGGCTTGGCTTAAGGCCAAGCGGGCACCTGTCGCGTGACTATGCGCGTGTCTCGTGTGCGGCGGTCCCCGTAGCGGAAACCCGATTATTACCTGCCCAGTGTCGCTAGTTCAACTTTAACGGTGTGCATGTATTCGTGTCGATGGAGAACTTTAAATATATAAAGAATACTGTAATTAGAGACAATAGAAAGACAATGAGAGAGCGAACTTCGCTTGGGGTTTAATGAATTAATGTATTATTACGTGTCAAAACGGGCGCGGGGCGCGGCTGCACGCGACGGGTGCCCGCGGGTCACCGCAACGGAGCACTTTTGTATGGGACCTGCCTAAGGGTGCTGCCTCCTGTTTAAATATAAAATTAAAGGAATTTAAATTCTTTGTCATTTACAAAGTTTTGGGAGCCCCTTGGTAGTTTTTTTTTTTTTTTTTGTTCTGGATAGGTTCGTTAGATTAATTTGCTACAGGTCCCACGCTGGCTTAATCCTGCACTATCGACGCGCCCAGATTCGCCAATCTACGTGCCCACGTGTGCCCAATGTAGTTCTACCAAGTATCCAGTCTGGGACCGATGCAGTCATCCCAACGCTCAGTCACGTGGTCAGAACAAAGGAATCGGAGCCGTAGCCTACTCGAGTCGATCAACGCAAACGAAACGATCGTAACTTGGCTAGGGGAGCAGGGCGGGTGGCTAGTGAGAAAGGTAGCTAATTAAAACAAAAAAGAAACGTAATAAAATCTTTTATTTAAGTAGATATAATTATGAAAAGTGTAACATAATATAATATGTGCTTAAATTGCCTTCATATTTAGAACTCATCATTTTCAAAAGGATGGTACTTGTGGCCCAATGACCTGAAATAAAGAAATAATGGTTAATTATAACAGTATTAACAGACTTTTGTACAAAGCTGCAAAATGTTTCAGTCAAGTGTTTTGACAGGCCTGTTGGTCTAGTGGTTAGTGGCCCTGACTGCTATGCCGGAGGTCGTGGGTTCGATTCCTACCCAGGACAAATGTTTGTGTGATGAGCACAATCATTTGTTCTGCGTCTGGGTGTAATTTATCTATAATATGTATGTATTTAGAAATATTTAAGTATGTTTATCAGTTGTCTAGTACTCATAACACAAGCTTGGGACTGGACGGCGTTGTGTGAGTTGTGTGAATATATAAAATATATATGACGCACAGGATCATTGTGGCGACATTTGGGGGAGGCCTATGTCCAACAGTGGACGTCTTTCGGCTGAAATGATGATATATACATATATATATTAATTATTATTATTAACCTTTTGAGTACAATAGAAAGGCAATGAGCGAGCGAACGCCGGCGTTTGCTTGGGGTTTAATGAATTAAAAACAAAACGCACACATTTTTTATTTATTCGTTACTATGCAATTGACATTTAAAATTTAGCTAAAATAGCCGTTTCTATTAATACCTCAAGTTTACTATCTATACTTTCCCTGCGTTCACAGTCACGAAAACATCGTTGTTGGTGCGTTAACAAATCGGTCACTCGGAAGGAACGACTGTTGGCGCGCTAACATCGATGCTATCGTGACTCGGAACGCGGGGTATACAACACACACAAATATACTATAACTTTAATGGCCACAGGGTTGCCAACCCGTTATCATGTTTATAGTCATATAAGCTTTTCAGCCGAAAGACGTCCACTGTTGGACATATGCCTCCCCAAGTGTCGCCACAATGAACGGTCCTGTGTGTCTAGGATCCATCGGATTCCGGCGACCCTCACCAGGTCATCGGTCCACCTTGTGAGACGCCGCGCCAACGGCCATCTGATCTACGAGGAATGTGCCCTGCCCATTGCCACTTAAGTTTGGCGATTCTTCGCGCTATGTCGACGACCTTAGTTCTCCTGTGGATATCTTCATTCCTGATTCGATCACGCAATGAAATTCTGAGCATAGCCCCTTCCATTGCCCTTTGGGTGACTTGAAAGCTGCTTTGTGGGATTGAACAACTAAAAGAGCACTTACGCAGTCATCGGCACGAGTCTCCCGTTGCAGTCAAACGAGTCGATCAAGCTCATGTCTTCCAGGGACAGCTTGAAGTCGAACACGTCGAAGTTGCTCGCTATGCGCGACTTTGTCACCGACTTCGGTATCACAATCACACCGCGGTCGACTTGGTACCTGGAGACAATATGAAATAATTATACATTATACATACGTATATTTGAAACTATTAGGTATTTTTTGACTGGCCTGTTGGTCTAGTGGTTAGTGGCCCTGACTGCTATGCCGGAGGTCGTGGGTTCGATTCCCACCCAGGACAAATGTTTGTGTGATGAGCACGATCATTTGTTCTGTGTCGGGGTGTAATTTATCTATAATATGTATGTATTTAGAAATATATAAGTATGTTTATCAGTTGTCTAGTACTCTTTGCACAAGCTCTGCTTAGTTTGAGACTAGATGGCGCTGTGTGAAAGTTGTGGAATATTATATTATTATTATATTATTAAGCTAACTTAACTTCTGCACATTGCGGTTTTTGTCGTTCCTAATGACAAACATTATACATATAATAAATAATTATACATATAGTTTGTACATGGTTGAGAACTCTAGATTATCAGGCAACTGAAATTTTTTTGATTACGATCCGTTAAAGTTACATGGTTATTATAACTATATGTTTGTGTATCTGGTAGTCATAGTCATAAACGCAATCACATATGTGTGTCATCGAACATAAATGTGTTTTTATTTTGTTTTTGGTAAAGTTTTATAATGTTCTCACTGTTGGGACTCAGGCCTCCTCTCTAGGAGAGGGAATGGGCCATAATAGACCACGCGGGCCCAGTGCGAGTTGGTGGATGTCACATGTCTTCGAATTTTTGGTTCTAGAACATGCCGGTTTCCTCACGATGTTTTCCTTCACCGTTTTGAGAGCAGTGGTGATGAAATAAATTACACAAAGTAATGCGCCTGGCTCAGTTTGAACCCGCAGCCTACAGTAAGATACGCAAATAAGTTTTCTTTTAACATTTGACAAATCGAGGTTATTGACTTTCTTATAAGAATAAGAAATTTTATTTGCTCAAACATGTGTATGCATACAGAATTAAAACAATACATGCATGCAAGATCTTAAATAAGAATGGGTCACGACATGCCTGCCATTTTTCATGACGTGCAAATATGTTAGGTTCAATAAATTTTATACAGTATCCATGAATTAAATCGTCCATTGCTATTTATTTATTTACAATATTCACAGAGTCGTTTAAAAATTCAGTAACACTGTAATATGCTTTCTGTACCAAAAACGATTTCATTGTTTGTTTAAGTTTAGATGAAGTTTGTTCTTTCCAACTTTTGGGCAATTTATTATAAATAATTGGTGCCATGCAAAAAACACTCTTGCGCATAAATGCAGTTCTATTTATATTTGAAACGCATTGTACACTGTCGTTGAGTATCACGACCATATTTCGTCACTCACCGGATCAGCACTTGAGCGACAGTCTTCCCCAGTCTGTCAGCGATGGCCTTCAGCTTGGGGTCTTCTAGCAGGTTGGGGTCGTCCGGCTTGGCCCAGGGTCTGTCCGGGGACCCCAGCGGGGAGTACGCGGTGATCGTGATGTTGCGCGCCTCACAGAAGTCTTTTAGACGACGCTGGTTCAAGTATGGATGGCATTCCACCTGGAAGGATGGAAATATACTTAATTTGTTATTATACACTAGCTGATGCCCGTGACTTCGTTCCAGGGCCCCGGGGATCTCTTTCGCATCACCCATGGCCCCAGTAGGCTTCGACCCTGCTGGGCCCCTACGGCTTTGCGGACACCTCGTCGAGGCGCGCGTGGAACGTGGAACGCGCCGTCGACTACTTGGACTCGGTCCGGACGTCGAGCTATCCACTGCTCGCCATCCGCAAGCAAGCTCCTTTGAGGTGGGGAACCCTAAAAATAAACCGCATTCTCACCTGGTTAGTGACCGGTACAATCTTCGCACTTTTCAACAGCCTCTCAATCTGCTTGGAATTGAAGTTGGATATGCCGATGCTCTTCACGAGGCCCTCGCCGACCAAGGGCTCGAGGGCCTTCCACGTGTCCACGTAGTCCACGTCTGAGAAGATTATGTTATCGGATTTGTCTTTTGGGAATAGTTCAGATTCTTCCTGAAAAAACAAAATGGTTGGATAAGTACAATTGTCGCTATCTTACAGCATAATCAGCCTTATAATATTCCCACTGTTGGGACTCAGGCCTCCTCTCTAGGAGAGGGAATGGGCCTTAATCCACAACGCGGGCCCAGTGCGGGTTGATGGATGTCACATGTCTTCGAATTTTTGGTTTAAGGACATGCCGGTTTCCTCACGATGTTTTCCTTCACCGTTTTGAGAGCAGTGGTGATGAAATAAATTACACAAAGTAATGTGCCTGGCTGGGTTTGGACCCGCAACCTACAGTAAGTTGGGGCCGTTACCACTCGGCCACTACTGCTCACATTGTAGAGTAATAATTGACTGGCCTGTTGGTCTAGTGGTTAGTGGCCCTGACTGCTATGCCCGAGGTCGTGGATTCGATTCCCACCCAGGACAAATGTTTGTGTGATGAGCACGATCATTTGTTCTGTGTCTGGGTGTAATTTATCCATATGTATGTATTTAGAAATATATAAGTATGTTTATCAGTTGTCGACGAGACGACTTTGTGTGATAGTTGTGGAATATTATATTATATTATATATAAATAAATAATAAAAGTTAAATCCGTTATACCTTATAAGCCTGGGGCCAATGGACGAGGTACAGGTCCAAATACTTCAGGTTGAGGTTTTGAAGCGACGCCAGGAGGGCGCCCTTCACCAGGTCCGGCCGATGGAACGTGTTCCATAACTTTGAAGTTATGAACAGATCTTCCCTGTAGACATTAGTTTTAAATTATAGAATTATTAAATATAAAAAAACCGGCCATTATAGCAACAGAATAAAATATGTTAATATTTAAGTAAGGCTCGCATACAACAAACGCGATTTTTTTGTCGTTTTCGGCACGGACGGTACAGAACCCTTCGAGCGCGAGTCCGACAAGCACTTGGCCGGTTTTTTATACTAAGAAATCTCACCTTGTCACAGTACCGTCGGCGATCTTAGCCGAGATAGCGGCTCCGACCTCCTTCTCATTACCATAGACATACGCGCAGTCTATGTGCCTGTAGCCGATGTCTATGGCATCCTTCACTGCTTGAGTGACTTCACCTGGCTTTGACTGTAAAAAAATAAAAAAATTATAAACATCATCATCATCATCTTCCTGCCCTTGTCCCATCTCATTTGGGGTCGGCGCAACACGTTTTTTTCTTCCATTCTATCCTGTCAACCGTCATACTATCACTAACTTCCTTTTCTTTCATATCACTGTTCACACAATCCATCCATCTTTTCTTTGGCCTCCGTCTCCCTCTCCATCCATCCACATGTATACTCATAACTCTTTTAGTAACATCTCTCCTCTTTACATGACCATACCAAGACAAACGATTCCCCTTCAACTTTTCAGTCACTGGCGCCACTTTCAAACTTCCTCTAATATATTCATTTCTCACTTTATCCATTCTCGTCACACCACACATCCATCTTAACATTCTCATCTCCGCTACATGCTTGCATCTTTTTTCATACGTCTTTTTCACAGCCCAACATTCTGATCCATACAGTATGACAGGTCTTATAACGGACTTTTAGATTTTACCCTTCAACTTGGGGGGCAACCTAAACGGCTCGACGGATTAGGATGACACTGTGTGAATATTTGAATGGGTCTCTGGCCGGTTTGAAAATTCTTTTGGACCCGGTAGGTGGCGCTGTAATCGGGTTCTTAATTATTTTCTGACGAAAAGTCAGCTTTCGGGCTACGTCTGTCGGGACTGAGCTATTTTTTTTTTATTAATATAAAAATATATTTATTTGTGAACCATACCCTATGTATGGTTAAAGATTTTGTACAAAAAATATAATTTCCCAACAATGTCCCGCCAGAAGGGATACAAATATTATCAATATAGTAATGATTCGAATTTGTAATATTTATAAATTGCAAAATAATAATTAAAATACAATAATCATTAAAAAATATAATGTCAACAATTAAAAGTCTAACTTGTCAAAGTTTAATGAACAACTAATTGCATGTCACATTCAAATAAAAAAGAAAATAAAAGTAAATAATGTCAATATATTAAATGTCAATATATTGTCTCTTCACCACCCTAGGTTGACTGGTAGAGAATGCCTAAGGCATTAAGTCCGCCTTTGTACTTTATGTTGCATGAAGTTTAAATAAATAAATGATAAATTCAAATAAGTTAAATATTTTATAAAATTTGTCATTAAGAAATTCATTAACGGAATAATCATCATCATCATCATTATTTCAGCCGAAAGACGTCCACTGTTGGACATAGGCCTCCCCCAAATGCCGCCACAATGACCGGTCCTGTGCGTCTCGCATCCATCGAATTCCCGCGACCCTCACCAGGTCATCGGTCCACCTTGTGGGAGGCCTTCCAACGCTGCGTTTTCCGGTACGTGGTCGCCATTCCAGAACCTTTCGTCCCCATCGACCATCTGTTCTGCGAGCAATGTGCCCTGCCCACTGCCACTTAAGTTTGGCGATTCTTCGGGCTATGTCCGTAACCTTGGTTCTCCTGCGGATATCCTCATTTCTGACGCGATCACGCAAGGAAAATCCGAGCATAGCCCTTTGAGTAACTTTAAGCCTTCTGATGAGGCCCATTGTAAGCGACCACGTTTCGGAGCCATATGTCATCACTGGCAACACACACTGGTCCGTCATACTCGAGGGAAAAACGCCACAGGCATGGAGCAGAGGTGTGGTGGTACTCTTCTTTAAGAAGGGTGACAATACCCTGCTGAAGAATTACAGGCCCATCTCACTTCTGAGCTATGTATACAAGCCGTTTTCCAGAGTCATTACGAACCGTCTCGCGCGCAGGTTCGACGACTTCCAGCCTCCCGAACAAGCCGGATTTCGAAAAGGCTTCAGCACCGTAGACCACATACATACGCTGCGGCAGGTTATACAGAAGACCGAGGAGTATAATCAGCCTCTCTGCTTAGCGTTTGTGGACTATGAGAAAGCCTTTGATTCGATCGAGACTTGGGCTGTACTGCAGTCTCTCCAACGGTGCCAGATTGACTATCGGTACATCGAAGTGCTGAAGTGTTTATACAAAAACGCCACCATGTCAGTCCGACTTCAGGACCAGACCTCGAAACCTATCCTCCTGCAGCGGGGTGTGAGGCAAGGAGACGTTATTTCTCCGAAACTCTTAACGCCGCAATGGAACGGAATAATATACTTTGTTATTTAATAATTTAAAAATATTTCTTTTGAACTCATTTACATTTTTGCTGCTTATCACTTGCCATTGCAAATATGCTTGCTTTCATATATAATTTTAAAATAATTATCAAAAAGAGTATCAACATTAAAAGTTTTTGACAGAATTTATGACCTAACTAGGTATATACTTAATATAAGAACTTAATCTTAAATTATACTTTTTTTTTCGGGTGGGAAAATCATCTAATGACATCCCCCGCTCTTGGGCGGAGCGGGGGATAGAGTCAGACTTTTACTGACTAAAAACCCACTCCTGTTCCTTCTTTGCCATTTTTCCAGGGCCCCGAGGATTTCTTTCACATCACCCATGGCCCCAGTAGGCTTCGACCCTGCTGGGTCCCTACGGTTGCTGACATCTCCTTGAGGCACGCGTGGAACAGTACGCGCCGTCGACGACTTGGGCCGGTCCGGACGGTTACCGGACGATCGGACGTCGAGCCACCCATTGCTCGCCGTCCGCAAGCCCGCACCTACGGTGACCGGAAATCGGGATCGGAATCCCGGCGGAGATTGGGGCGTGAGGACCTTTGCCTCACGCGATCGGCCGCCTCCTTTGCTAACATTACTGATACTTAATGATACTTAATTCTATTACAAATATTTGTTATTTATTGTGCACGCAGACCACGGTGTAGTCTTTTTTTTTAACCCATAGATTACAGAGAACGCCTTGTTGCATCAAGGCCGCCTATGTACCTAATGATATGAAATGTTTGATAGTCCGTATTATATTCGTCAAAATTTTAACAGAGTTAAGCAGTTTATCTCCTTTGAACAGTTATCAATAACCCTCTTTGTATGTTATCTAATGCTACATAAGTATAGTCACGTAATTCATTAAGTAACGCCTTCTTCACTAGCTTTTGCCCGCAACTTCGTCCGCGTAGAAGTCGAAAATGATTTTATTAGGTTTTTTGAGATACGAAAATATGAAATATTATTTATTATATTCGAACGTGTCGGCGACGAGGGTCCCTTGCCGGCACCAGGGCGCAAGTAGTGGTCGAGACCACCTAGCACGCAAGTAGTTTTTATCATGTTTTATTATGTTTAGGATAGGATGTTTTCACTTATTTGATGTTTATTTGGATTAATTAGCTATTTTCTCATTAGGTTTAGTTGTTAAAGACTGAGTTTTGCTAATATAAGTGTGTAAATAAGTAGCATCTAACGTATTTTTAAAAAGATTTTTATATTTTGTTATGAATGTAGATTATTGTCTTTTATCTATCTGCAATTAGCACCTTCACTAATTAGTAAGGTCGGGAATAGCGATATGTATAAGATTCTTATAAGAGTTTATAAGAAAACGCGATCTTGATGAAGAAATCGTTGAATTTATGTTTGTCAAATTGATAAGGATTTAACTTGTGTTATTACCTGTTGATAAGAGTCTATTGCTGTTAATTAGTGTTTTTTAGCCTAATAGAAGCTATTACTAACGATAGATCTCGATTTGCAAGGATTTAGAATAAGTTGCAAATTTAATATGTTTACGATCTTTTACGTAATTGGAATTTGATAATGACAATTTTTATTTGATGAGCAATTAGCAAGACCACGATGTTATTAGTTAGGATCCGTCTAGAAAATAATGTTGTAACAAGTAGAATCCTAATTAGAATCTTTTTGGAGAAGATATGAGATGTTTCGTGTTCATGAATGTTATCGAACTAGAATATTTTGTAGTTTATGTTCTAGAAACTTTTTTATGTTAAGATATATGTCATATATTATTGTTTTATGTGAAAGTAGACATTCTTACCGACATTTTGATGTGCATATTGTCATGGTTTTATGGGAAAATAAATAAAATACAGCGTCGGAAAGGGTTCGGCTGAGGCGAAATTGTAAGCAAATTAGAGTCAAAATACACGGTTCCCGCTAACAGAACTTAGCGGGGTATATAAGACGGGCCATTTTTCGGTCCGATGTCAGTCGAAAACGTGCCACCGAAGAGGCAACAACACTTAGGAAAAAAGCTTCGAGCCGAACCCCGAAGAACCCCTTTTCATGTCGAAAACGTGTTTTATTTGGTGTCCACTCTGAGGTCCTCCTACGTGTTCCGTCGTCATCGTCGAAAATACGCATTCAGGGGTGCGTGGTGGCGTACGTGACCAGCGAAGAATAAGGCAGCGTACGTCAATAATCGGGTTGAACTGTCCCGAGGGCTCGGTAGCTGCAGGGTCAACTACCCGCTACCGTCACCGCCTCCTAACAGGGGCTAGTCCGCCACAGAACGCGTGTGATCCATTTAATTGTATGGCGAGCGATATTGTATCATAAGATAAAATATTATGTTATCTTAGCCGTGTGAAGCGCCCCTTAGTGAACTCCACTGCGGGTGACGTAACCTACGACAATTTTATTATTTTCGGTTGGTACAGTAATCGGGTCTAGGGATCGAACCGCAAAATTAAGTTTGTTTTTTATTGTATATAGTTTTACGGGATAAAAAGTACCCGGTGTGGTGCCCAGGATATTAAAGAATGTTTCTACCAAGTTTCATCGTAATCGAACTGGTAGTTTTTGCGTGATGCCTGAACAAACAGACATACAGACAAAAATTTTTTTAATCACATTTTTGTGTTCGGTGTCGGTCTAGTAACACCCCCCACCATTTATTTTTTTGATATTTTCAACGTACAGAATTTTCACTTCTACAGATTTATTATAAGTATAGATATATATTATAAACTTCGTGTACGCCTGCTCACAGCTTACATACGTCAATACAACGTCGTGCCGTACGTCGGCGTCGTGTTGTTTCCGCTAGGTCGACACAGTTTTATAGTTTTATATGTAAGCTTCACGCGTACACCAAACGTATAATGACGAACATGAAGCTACACGTCCGTGGAGAATAACCTTAATTGTATTTTTCTGTAACAGCCATATAAAGTTGCCAACCCTTGTAGCTCGCCGTCTGGCAAGGTACGAGCCCTACTAAAAAAAGAAATAGGCAACCCTATCTGTACCCTGCATGTTAGATTACAAACCACTACCTTTCACAAAGAGGTCTTTGTGGGATTCTCTCTGTGACCCAGTGTTTAGTTATGTAAAATCAAGAAGTCAAGGCCAATACAACTGCCCCCCTAGTCAAGTTACGATCGTTTCGTTTGCGTCGAACTACTCGAGTAGGCCACGCCTCCGATTCCTTTGTTCTGACCACGTGACTGAGCGTTGAGATGACGTCAAAACAAAGGAATCAGAGGCGTGGCCTACTTGAGTCATTCGACGAAAAACGAAACGATCGTAACTTTGGGGGGCTGGCCATGGATTTTATTTATTTATTTAATAAGCACCTTTCTGTCATATGAGTTACAGACAAAGCCGTAGGGGCCCAGCAGGGCCGATGCCTGCTACGGTAATTGAAAGAAACCCGTGAGTTTTGCCTGATAAGCCTCCTCGTTGCACCTTAGAGTGGGAGAAGTCATTTGACGATTTCCTATTTCAGAATAAAAGAAATGGTTGCCGAACCAAACCTGGAAGGTTTTATCAAACGTAGGGGAGGAAAGGATCTTCCTTAGTTCCACATTTGTACTGACAGGGCGCAACGTATGGCGACAACGACGGCTCAGCGGCGCAGGCGCATCGAAGGAGTACATTTTTATCAGAACATCAATGACAAAACAATGTCTAAGAGACATGTCTGAGCTCTATCGAGTAATTCTTAGATATAAATCTACAGCCCTTATCACTTACTCAACTATCAACTTTAAAGCTAAAGAGTCTAAGTTGATTTTCGACTGATCTACCACATTTGAATACTACACTCACTCTTCATCATGACTTGTTAATCTATAATCAACTTTATCTTTAATAATAAGATTTACATCGTTTATATTTTAATCATATCTAACAATCCGCACTACGCCCGCATAATAGTGTATTCAGAGGGTCTACCACAAGCTCTTAACGCGATCCATTTGACGACCTAAACTGAACTGTGAAAGGGACGGAGCTAGACTGGGTGTCTTTGACATCGACACACAAACGAATACCATGGATCCAGTACATGATTCTGGACCCCCTGTGGTGGAACATTTCGTCGGCTTTTTCCTAATTAAAAAAATATACTTTTTTTTAATTTAAACTATGTAAAATCCTTAGTCCACAGAAGCGACGGTAACGTTGGGTTCAGCGGGTTACACCCTTAACGCTTAACACTAGAAACTCGCGACGTTAACGTTGGGTTCAGCGGGTTACACCCTTAACGCTTAACACTAGAAACTCGCGACGCTAACGTTGGGTTCAGCGGGTTACACCCTTAACGCTTAATACTAGAAACTCGCGACGTTAACGTGCCGTCTGCGCAGCGACAACGTTGCGCAGACGTTGGAGAAGCGTCAACGCTCTTTCACGACTGCCAGTGGGATAGCTGCCTAAGGATAGCTTCCAAAAAAATTTGCATTATGAAAGACTTTTAATGTGTGCTAAAATAAAAGCACATAAAAATGTGTCCTCAAGAGAAGAAACAAGTAAAATTTTGAAAAATTCTTTTTTCTTTCAAATACTTATTATTACCCGTTCCATCATCGGACCACCAGGCGTACGGCAATGCGCCACCGGTAAATGGTGGACATCCAACCTATAAGCACGAAACGTTTTGGGAACACATTCATTGTGTGTACAGCTAAGGAGTGGAATTCCTTGCCGGAATCTGAGTTACCTGATAGCTACAACCCGGGAGTCTTTAAGTCAAGAGTGAATAGGTTACTTCTAGGTAAGCGCGTTCCATCGTCGACCGCATCGTCGCTTTCCATCAGGTGAGATAGCGGTCAAGCGCGAAACTATCAAGAATAAAAAATAAAAAAAAACGGAAAAAAGGGATAGTTAGTTTTTTTTAAAGAAACAGTTGGCAACCCTATCTATACCCCGCATGCTTCTTAGATTACAGCCCACTACCTCTAACAAAGAGGTCTTTGTAGCCTCCTCTCTGTGTTCCGTGACCTAGTGATCTGTTACGTAAAGTCACAACCATTACAACTGGCCACAGATTCTTTAATAAGCACTTCTCTATCATATAGCAGTTACAGACAACCCACTCTGAAGAGCCAGTATGGAGGAGGACGAGATTGTTGACAAATATCAATGAGTTTTTTTTTTTTTAAACTTCACATTGAATGGTCTTTAAGTTATAAATTTTGTAATTGAAATCCTATATAATTTTTTTTATGTGAAGATTTATTATAATAATATAATATAATAATAATAATATCCCACAACTATCACACAACGCCGTCTAGTCCCAAGCTAAACAGAGCTTGTGTTATGGGTACTAGACAACTGATAAACATACTTATATATTTCTAAATACATACATATATAGATAAATTTCACCCAGACACAGAACAAATGATTGTGCTCATCACACAAACATTTGTCCTGGGTGGGAATCGAACCCACGACCTCCGGCATAGCAGTCAGGGCCACTAACCACTAGACCAACAGGTCAGTCAATTATTAATAATTTTTTATTAGTTCAATTTTCCATGTTATAAATATTTGTATGTCACCTACAGCTAAACATGACTAGACTCAAATAATAAATTACTGTCTGCATGCTATTGTATGTATACAATGTTCACACAAATTTATTTATTTATTTAAACTTCATGTACAGTGGTGGTACAGGGTCGGACTTAATGCCACAAAGGATTCTCTAGCAGTCAACCATTCGGTCACAAATAAAGAATATCTTATTTGATATATGGCCGGGTAGACCATGTCCTGGAATAGGACAAAAACTTTTTATTCTGGAAGTTTGTTCCCTCGTGATCATTTTTTACTTTCATGCATGCTAAGCCACTTGGTACTAACCTCTGCACCCTCGTACCTACTCAACATAAGTATTAACTAGACAAAATACCTGGAAACTTACACAAATCATAAATATAATATGAACTTGGTTATTCAAGGAATTATTAAGTGTCTAGTGTTCTTCTCGTACAAGGAATTTCTACACGGCTGAAGATCAGCGTAGCTGGCTAATAGTATGGCACACTGCACCGAGGAGCGATACCCTGCTGGACGGACTATGAAGCCATCACCGACACCTTCAACTCGCACCAAGCAGGAGAGTGTGGTATCAACGGCCTTCTACGTAGTCCGACCTTCTTCTACCCTCTCATTATTTCTATACTAAACTTTTAAAATATAGCAGCTTTTTTGTTGTATTATTGTTTTATTTAAAAAACCAACATTACATACATTAAAAAGGAATGTGACAATGGAGATACTTATAAAAAACAACAGCAGGTTTTGTATTTTCATACTCAAGGTTGCTTTAATTTAAGTATCACTTAGATGGGCTCAATGCAAAGTTGTGGCCTGAAGTGTAATTACAATTGTATACAAATAAATTGCCACAGAAAAGAGTATTTTAAGGTTTTTTTTTATTCTACTGGCATGATAGTCTAGTAGTTAGTGGCCCTGACAATTGTGAGTTTGACTCCCACAAAAGAAAAAAAAATTTGCATGATGATCATAATCATTTGTTCTGTGTCTGGGTGGGTGTAGTTTATCTATAATATGTATATATTTAGAAATATATAAGTATGTTTATCAGTTGTCTAGTAGTGATGCAATTGATAATGGTGAAGTGCACTAGTTTATTATGAGCCTATTCACTCTAGCCTTGAAGACACCTAAACTATAGTTGGACGGGAAGACCGCAGCAGGCAAATTGTTCCAGTCTTTCAATGTATGCGGTAGACTTTTGATTTTAATGTACATTTTAGTTTATTTTTTCGTACTGTGAGATAAATACATGGCCAAAACTAAATTAATCTATAATATGTATGTATTTAGAAATATATAAGTATGTTTATCAGTTGTCTAGTACTCATAACACAAGCTCTGCTTAGCTTGAGACTGGACGGCGTTGTGTGATAGTCGTGAAATAATATTATTATATTATAATATTATTATAATCGTCTTGAAAACTTACTCAAATATCCATTTATTTCTGCATTTATTATAGTGGGCACTTAAAATATTATTGCCGTGAGTAGAACCATTATTAAAAGACTTATAAATATTTATATTAAAACAATAAGAATTGTCTAACATTCTAGAATTATCAATAAACATCGCTATCGTGGGAGAATCTTACTTTTTTACTTCGCCAAATCATCACATAAGTTATAAGGTTTATAACAATGAAATACGTAAGTATTTTACCTTCCAAGTACCAATTCCAAGGATAGGGATCTCGATGCCATTATTAAATTTCACTTTTGGAACTTTTAGAGCCATTTTACAAGTATTTTGAAATATTAGAAAAATTTTGAGAGACTACGGGATACCGGCTGTCAAAACAAGTGACATCACTGACATCGCTAATTTGACATAAAAAATACCGGCAAAATTAGGGTTACCACCTAACAGTTTTGATTCAGCCTGCCAGGGAGGGTTGCGTTGCGGATAGTTCGAAGGAGTTATCGTGGCCGTCGCAAAGGGCAACTGAAGGAACACTTTGGGTTTTTTAGCTTTAATATTCGCAAAAAATTACATTCTTTTTAATTAAATAAATCAATTAATAAAATCCAAATCAACACTGGGTGTCAGTAATTGTCCGAAACTTTATTCGCTTTACCTAGAGCGGGAGAATTCATTTGAAGATTTCCTACGTAAAAAAGTATTGATTCCAACAGTATTTTTATGATGAAAAAAATGTCTAAACTACGCGATAATCAGCACACTATATTCCGACTGTCTTGTTTTTTGTTCCGAGTAAGACCGGTCTAACCAGGTCTAACCCTTATTACACTACGCGACATTAGCTAAGATATAGAGTAGTGTAACAGGCCCTTAACTGAGGTAACTATTGTAGCTTGTCGTTTCTCCTAAATATTCTTTAAATTAGAAACGAAAAAGTAACTTACTTTCCAAGTTCCAAGCCCGATCACTGGATAAGTTTGTCCATTGTTGAATTTAATAGTCGGTACGCGCGCCATTTTTATTTCACGACTTCACTGCGAGGCAAAGGAGTGTAGAATGACAGCCTATCAAGGTTATTTTATCTGTTACTCTATACTAGTGAGTTATCAATTTTGTATTTGTAGTTCAAGTAGATAAAAGTAGTTATATAATCAGCGGCGTGTTTATTATGATTGTATTATTATTTTCATTGATATCTTTCCATTTTTAGGGTTCTGTACCTCAAAAGGAAATAACGGAACTCATATAGGATCATTTTGTTGTCCATCTGTCTTGACTCTTTATCTCGGGAAAGCGTGGAGATGTCGAGTTGAAATTAAAACTATATACTTAGAGCTGCGGTCCCTTCAAGCTGTGAAAAAATCAAAAAGATACGGCCATTTAACTATGTCGTAAAAAAAACATATATTTCGACATTCTCAAAGGAATCAACATTCATAAGGTAGGTACTTCCCGTTGACCCAAAATCCTGAAATTTGGTATAAAGCAAGGTCTTACTTATAGCACACTTAGGGGAATAAATCTGAAAACAGTAAATTTGTTGTTACGTCACAAAAAACACTTTTTACTATTTGGAAAAATCTTCAAGACTCCATTCGGGAATTGAACTATTTAAATAAGTAGGTAAGTAACTCTCAGTGCGCGAGTTCGATTCGCACTTGCCTAGTTTTTACGATGTTATCATGTCATCGTGTAATATTCCGCTGATCAATACGATTTCATTGTGTACAAGTGTTTGGATGACATTCATTTTTTAAAAATAAAAACACGAAAGGAAGTAAAAACTTTTCGTAATCGCTCACGTACGAACTAAAAAATATCATAAATCATGCCTATACAACGCTAAAATTAATTATCTATTAGGTATATCAGTTCATACAACTGTTTTCAAACATTTGACCCCAAAATAATTGCCCATACTAATAAAATATAGAGTAATTAATTACTGATAAATAAAACTGATGACCTGGTGAGGGTCGCGGGAATCAAATGGATGCGAGACGCACAGGACCGGTCGTTGTGGCGACACTTAGGGGAGGCCTATGTCCAACAGTGGACGTCTTTCGGCTGAAATGATGATGAATATGATGATTATTATTACATATTTATTTATTTAATCAGACATTATATTGGTCAAATTTCCATCATTTCATCAGGCTTACGGCAATGCGCCACCGGTACATGATGGACATCCCACCTATACGCACAAAACGTTTTGGGAACACATTAATTGTTTGTACAGCTAAGGAGTGGAATTCCTTGCCGGAATCTGTATTTCCTGATGGCTACAACCGGGGAATCTTTAAGTCAAGAGTGAATAGGTTACTTCTAGGTAAGCGCGCTCCATCATCGACCCCATCGTCGCTTTCCATCAGGTGAGATAGCGGTCAAGCGCGAACCTATCAAGAATTAAAATAAATTAGTTAGTATGATCTTAAAGCACTATGTTAGTAATTGATAACTAAAAGCGACTTAGTCCTCTGGGTAAGTTTCCAAACCAGAGGGCTGTCAAACTTAAAAGCTATCATTTTTAGGAAGCTGTGGCTGCTACCACGCGGTCTGCTAAGTAGTGAAGTTGTCTTCTTGCGGCACATGGCATGAAAGCCGTGTGCGATTCAGCGAACATGCTGGAAGCACTGCAGAAACGTGGCAGAAGCAACAACACCCTGTAGGCATTGTTAAACTGGTTGCGTAAAGCGTTATAAACCCTTTGGGTATATCTAACCCACAGGCTTGCCGAGTACAGAGATGCAACAGCCACTACCACTGATTGCCATGTAGTTGTCTGGCATTTTTGCTGAACTGGACCTATTTGGCGCAGCCGTGAGGCACACATTGTGTCAGTGTTTTTTCTTAGTTGTCTTGAATTTTGTTTTACTGTGTGCGTATCCATGCGTGCCAAATAAAATATTTTTCTTTCTTTCTTTTTCTTTAGATGTACAGTAAGCTTTGAATAGGATTACTTTCACCGTGTCTGCACAGCGTGCATACCTGCGAGCCAGCATGTTCGCCTGGACTGACAACGCTCATGACAAATAAAACTACTTAGCCCGAAGAGTCGCCAAACTGAAGTGGCAGTGAGCAGGACATCCCGATTTCCGCCCATAATAGGCGCGGGCTTTGGCGAGCATAGGGTAGCTCGCCGTCCGACCGTCGGGACCCTGCCCAAGTCGTCGACAGCGCGTACTGTTTCACGCGCGCCTCAGGGAGATGTCAGCAACTGAAGGGGCCCAGTAGGGTCGAAGCCTACTGGGGCCAATGGTCTGATTCTGAAAGGAAGACTCGGCCCCGGTACGGAAGGCGACGAAGGAACAGGAGTGGGTTTTTTGTCAGTAAAAGTCTGACACTATATCCCGCTCCACCCAAGAGCGCGGAATGTCATAAGATGACTTTTGCACCGAAAAAAAAGGGAGCAGGGCATATTCCTCGCAGAACAGATGGTCGATGGGGACGAAAGGTTCTGGAATGGCGCCTGCGTGTCAGAAGACGCAGCTTTGAAAGGCCCCCCACAAGGTGGACCTGGTGAGGGTCGCGGGAATTCGATGGATGCCAAACGCGTAGTACCGGCCATTGGGGCAGTGGGGAGGCCTATATTCAACAGCGAACGACTTTCTGCTGAAATGATAATTATAATGACCGCTTCGTCACTCTATTTTCAGGGTTCCGTACCTCAGTCGTCAAAAACAAAACCACTAAGCACCTGTACTGTAGGATCACTTTGCTATTGGTCGACCCCCTTTTCTCAGGAGCGCGAGGGGGAATTAACTATCTGTAGACCGTTAAACTATGTATAGATAGCGGCACGAATCTTGAGTGCTCGGCGAAAGAGCGGGGATCGCTTTGCGCATCGTACACATCGGCGAGCCAATCACTGTACAAGGATTGCACTCACCGCGCCCGCGTCTCTTTTCATACCACTAAAGAGACCCGATCCTTCTGTGTGCTTCTGCGCAAGTAAAACTGTAGAAGTCAGCGCTCAAGATACGTGCCTGTGTCCATATTTGATATGTGAGTCTCCAGGATTTTAGAGAAGGTAATATCAACTTTCTCTATATCTTTGAACTTTATTGTAAACTCTACATATTCCAATATCTTATAATATACAATGCGATTCAAATAAGAATAGGAACGTCAATGACCTCTATCTGTCAAATGGTACTTAAAAAGTACGGTTTGCAAAGAAAACTTATGTATGTATAAATAACAGTTTTTTTCTTAGTTAAATATAAGTGAAGAAAAAACATTATTGTGCAATCTAGAAATTAGCTAAATACATTAGTGAAGTCATAGTTAGTTTAAAAAAAAAAATTAGGTATTTTCATTCTTATTTTTATCACTTGCATAAATTCGCCTTCTTCCATCTTCTTCAATCCTTCCTTCACTCAGGCACATCACTTAGCCTTGCAGAGATGACCGGAATTGATGAATTAGATTCTGATTAAAACATTTTTCATTCAAGGCTCGCAGTTAAATTAAAAAAAAAACTTGTTTCGTTCACCCTACAAAAAATGTACCTCATTACGACCTCATTCCTTTGAATTGACAGCTCTGACGTCACAATATGGCGGAAACTCGATTCTATACTTTTTTCAAATCGCATTGTACACCTTAGCATAAAACAAAACAGGTACATAAGTACCTATTTTCTTTTGTGACCTTCTGCGTCAATCGATAACCAACGATACACTTGTACGAGTATACATCATTATTATATGGCGTTCTCCACTCCAAGGACTCGATTATCAAAGTTGATCTATTATTAACTACTAACCATACACTACCAATCTATTGATTGTATTCCACAAACTCAAACAAGAGGGTACTCTAGCTAAAGTACTCGTTGTAGCTAGGTATTAATAATGTATGTTTACATTGTGCTCTTGAAACATATTGATCGCTTCAAATTACTACACGCCTTTCTGCTCTTCAGTTTTTTTTTATTCTTGATAGGTTCGCACTTGACCGCTATCTCACCTGATGGAAAGCGACGATGCGGTCGACGATGTAGCGCGCTTACCTAGAAGTAACTTATTCACTCTTGACTTAAAGATTCCCGGGTTGTAGCTATCAGGAAACACAGATTCCGGCAAGGAATTCCACTCCTTAGCTGTACGCACAATGAATGTGTTCATAAAACGTTTTGTGCTAAGTTTACTTTATTAGAGAGTTTCAAGTATTGCTATATCTAACCTGATATAAGTTTCACATGACGGCGAGCAATGGGTGGCTCGCCGTCCGACCGTCCGGTAACCGTCCGGACCGAGTCCAAGTCGTCGACGGTACGTACTGTTCCACGCGCGCCTCAAGGAGATGTCAGCAAATCGTAGGGGTGGGCCCCTACGATTTGCTGACATCGACGACGAGGCAGACATGACGAGGCAGGGTCGAAACCTACTGGGGCCACGGGTAGTGTGAAAGCGGAACCCGGGTTCCTGGGACGAAGGCAACGAAGGAACAGGAGTGGGTTTTTAGTCAGTAAGAGTCTGACACTATCTCCCGTTCCGCCCAAGAGCGGGGATGTCATTAGGATGATTTTCCCACCCAATTAAAAAAATAAATTAAAAAAATAGATAAGTTTCACATACATTTCCATACAATCGCTCTTTGGCACGTTATTTATTAGATAAATATATTCTTTATTGTACACAAAAAATAAAAATTACATTAGGAACTTAAAATTAATAGGGTGTCACAATGGGCGGTCTTATCGCTAAAAGCGATTTTTCAGACAACCTTCCTTTTTACCTTTCTTTTTTAGTCATAAGGCTGATTATGCTATGCTATGCTACTATGTTATGAGTATATTTAAGCTCTAAAATACTTAGGTCAGGTTAAAATAAAAATATTTTATAAAACCTTAAGACCATACTTTTGAGGTATAATATAATAGCATAATCAGCCTTTTAATGTTCCCACTGCTGGGTCTCAAGCCTCCTCTCTAGGAGAGGGAATGGGCCGTAATCCACCACGCGGGCCCAGTGCGGGTTGGTGAAAGTCACATGTCTTCGAATTTTCGGTTCAAGGACTCAGTCCTAGAACCAAAAATTAGCCAGTTTCCTCACGATGTACAACTCGTAAGTCGTGGACGTTACCACTCGGCTACCACTACTCCAGTCGCAGCTGAAAAACTTTTGAGGTATGTGGCCTTAAAAAAAAACTATTCAACTAGACGCTTCGAATGACACCTGTTTCAAATCTGTTGGATAGGGGGGGACGGGTCTTATACAATTTTGACCATAATCATCATCATCATTTCAGCCGAAAGACGTCCACTGTTGGACATAGGCCTCCGCCAAGCGACGCCACAACGACCGATCCTGTGCGTCTCGCATCCACCGCATACGACTTTCACCAGGTCGTCGGTCTACCTTGTGCGAGGCCTTCCAACGCTGCTTTTTTCGGTGCGCAGTCGCCACTCTAGAACCTTTCGGTTCTACGAGCAATGTGCCCTGCCCACTGCCACTTTAGTTTGGCAATTATTCTGGCTATGTCGGCGACCTTGGTTCTCCTGCGGATATCTTCATTCTTTATGCGATCACGCAACGAAACTCCAAGCATAGCCCTTTCAATTGCCCTTTGGGTGACTGTAAGCCTTCTGATGAGGCCCATTGTAAGCGACCATGTTTCAGAAATTTGATCAACTATCTTTATTAAAGTCTGTCGTGTAGTTGTGACTGTGGCGTACTCCACATTTAGCTTTGTCATGTATACATCTGTGGCGGTCAAAAGACGAGTATTTCCAATCCCCGAATCTGCAAGTTTTTCATTTAATTCATGACCATGGATACAAAGTCTTTCAATCGGAATAATAGAGATTACTTGTTTCTCAACTGTTAACTTGTTTGCCATTAGAATATGGATGTACAGTCAGGGGTCGAAAGTGCAGTTGTATTCTACTATTTTTTTTATTTTATATTCTTGATATGTTCGCGCTTGACCTCTATCTCACCTAATGGAAAGCGACGATGCGTTCGACGATGGAGCGTGCTTACCTAGAAGTAACCTAGTATCTAAAATTTCATTGTAGAAAAGGGTCAATGGTTCATGACTTGTATTGAATCAACTAGTAGCGGACAAATGAACTTCTACTACAAAGAAATTTTAGACACTAGCATTGGCAGGGTGCATGCAATTTTGACCCCTGACTGTACACATTCTAATGTTGTTGTAGTATTTGGCAGCAAATGTATCAAGTCAACCTTCTCGGCAAACTTCGCTGAGGTAGTCAAAACTACAAAAAAAATCTCAGCTCCGTTTTACCGAGATCGCGCCTGTATCAATGATTCCACATATTGTCCAGTTGCGCAGACACTTGAGATACAAAACTACATCAATTTTACATGACAAAGAAATCCCGCCAAAAACTCCGAATTTGCAGCGTCAGGGTGGGGTTGCCAACAAAACAAAAAAAAAAAACATCAAATAGAATATATTACAACATTTATTTCGTATGCGATTACACTTTCTTTCAACACTTTGAGCAATCAAAAAATATATTGCTTTCCACACTCCGAGTCCTTTTTAAAAAAATATACCGAATTTGATACCACACCTATTTAGGTGTCCGATAGAGAATGTAAACAACCACTATCAATTTACAATTTATTATAAATCTCATTCCCTTTACACAAAGTTCAGTTTCGTTTGCAACAAAACTGTTACTTACGACCTTTCTTACATTAATTTTTTTTTGGTTTATTTTTTCTTTTGCTTAGTTTTTTATTATTTTAAAATCGACTTTATTTCCGTTCAGTTAAAGTTGACAATAGTTTGTTGGTTTTATAATATTTATTTATGAAAATTGGCATTGAAAAAGAAATAATACATACAGGGTGTCTTTGACATCGACGCACAAACGAATACCATGGATCCAGTACATGATTCTGGACCCCACAGTGGTGGAATTTTTCGTTAGCATTTTCCTAATTAAAAAAAATAATTAAAATCTGTTTTTTTTTTTAAATTAAAACTTTATAAAATCGTTATTCTAACCAAACCCGACGATATTTTTAGTAAAAATAAAAATATTATTATTTTTTTATTAAAAATTATTTTAAAAAGTCATCGGGGTAGACAAAATCGTTATTCTAATCAACCCCAATGACATTTTAAAAGTAATTCATTTTTTTTTTTACAAAAAATGTTAGAATGACATTTTTATGCAGTTTAAATTTAAACATAATATTTTTAAGGCCAATTGATTTCGATCGCGTTCCTCTTCTATACGATATTTATTATTTCTTTTTCTATGATATTATTATATTTATTATTATCCACAGAACACTGTAGATCGCGCCGGAATCCAGCTGGAGCCGCTAGAGGCCGTGGGTTAGATTCCCACCCAGGACAAATGTTTGTGTGATGAGCATGATCATTTGTTCTGAGTGTAATTTATCTATAATATGTGTGTATTTAGAAATATATAAGTATGTTTATCAGTTGTCTAGTACTCATAGCACAAGCTCTGCTTAGTTTGAGACTAGATGGCGAAGTGTATGGTTGATAATATTCCACTTCTAATATATAAAAATCTCGTGTCACAGTGTTTGCTATCGATCTCCTCCGAAAGGGCTTGACCGATTTTTATGAAATTTTTGTTTTGTTAATTCGATAGAAACAGGTTATATTTTTTTTTACAGTGTGTGTATCTATGCGTGCTAAATAAAATATTATTATTTCTTTCTATAAAAACTTGTCAATTATAAAACCAGTTTTCTTAGAAAGTTTTTTTGACATTAATTGTTTTTTCGGAAGGGTATTCACATATTGTCAAGTTGTGTAGACACTTGAGGTACAAAACTAGACACATTTTCCATCACAGTATCCACAGGGAATAAATTTGTAAATAATTAAATCAGCCACAGAACTTCACACAATAAAATTAAAAAATGGCGTCTCCAGCAGTAAACGCCGCGTTGTCACAGTGCTCTATGGAAAAGTAAAAAAAAAACAGTGTCCTATAAAATTCAAAAACATTATAAAATTGTAATAAGAGTATGGTGTACCCTATAGGCCTTTTGTTGAAGTTATTATATGCACAATTTATAGATATGTATTACAAAAAGCTTTTTATTATATTTTTTTATTACATTTCAGAGAAAGAACTAAAGAAATTATTAGTGACTGCTATTTAGCTTGGATACTAAGTCTTTTAAGCCATGTCTCGTATGAATAGTTAATTTGTTTGCCATTAGAATATGGATGTACACATTCTAAAGTTGTAGTATTTATTGGCAAGCTTCGCTGAGGTAGTCAACACTACAATAATTCTCAGCTCCATTTTACCGAGATCGCGCCTGTTTCAATGATTCCACATATTGTCCAGTTGCGCAGACACTCGAGATACAAAAACCATTTTTACTTTACAATATCCACTATCGTTTGTCTTGGTATGGTCATGTGAAGAGGAGGGATGAGACGCATGTTACTAAAAGAGTTATGAGTTTACATGTGGATGGATGGAGAGGGAGAGGGAGGCCAAAGAAAAGATGGATGTATTGTGTGAAGAGTGATATGAAAGAAAAGGAAGTTAGTGATAGCATGACGAGTGACAGGGCAGAGTGGAAGAAAAAAAAGTGTTGCGCCGACCCCAAATAACACGGGACAAGGGCAGGAAGATGATGATGAATATCCACTAGGAATCAATTTGAGAATAATTAAAACAGACACTGAACTTCACTCGAATAAATCCCGTCATAAACTCTGGCGACCCTTTTGAACGATTCCGCAGTACATTCTCTTTCCACGAGTAGTGTGAAAGTGAAACCCAGGGCCCCAGGACAAAGGCAAAGAAGGAACAGGAGTTGGTTTTTGGTCGGTAAAAGTCTGACACTATCTCTCGCTTAGCCCAAGAGCGAGATTTGTCATAAGATGATTTTCCTACTCAACAAAAAAAAAGTACATTCTCTTTGCTTAGTTCTTTCTCTGAGTTTAACTTTTTAATCGACCACGTCGGATTTTTCCGACGAGTGTTTTCGCGTCCTATTTGCCATGGTTGTGTTTTTGCGACAGGGTTTTTGCATCTAGTTTAGCTCTTCAATCCCCGTAGGTGACAGAAGAGCTGACGAGATAGAGTATTTGACCCTAACGGAATAAACGCGAGTTTTTGTCGGATATATCCGACGTAGGCGGTTAAACGGTTAATTTTTTTTTTTTTGCATTCACTACTCTATCGATACGAAGGCGCCGTCCAATGCTCATTTATTTCTATTTTTTTTTCATATTAAAATTTTTGTCGATAATAGATATCTACTCGAATACTACTCTATTTCGATACATGTTCGTAACGGAAAGGTCAGGTCATAAAAATGCTAGGAGGAAGTATTAATCAGTCGAGATAAATGCTTAACTTTAGTTTCACTCATAACTTAAAGATGGCGCTAGTGTCGCAATACCCACGTTGGTTTTTTTTAGGGCGGTCGTCAGTGCCAAACGATTATCGTCCTTGCGTTCGTTGCTTAAAAGTGTTTATTAGCCCGGCAGTGCATCAAAGCGGATATCCGCATCTCAGATTAAAAATGCTCAATGTTATGCATGCCATAGACACACAATGTTGTATAGACATGCCATAGACACACAATGTTGGTTATATGTTCGGGGGTTTTTTTTAATTATTTTTTTCTCAATATTTGCTTCATCACTATGAGTCTGTATGCTAAATAAATTCTATATAATATATATAAATTATTTTCTTCAAATGGTTTTTTTTTGTTTCCAATGTTTTTTTGAAGGTCGCAAGATTGATATTTGTTTGACAATGACAGCGTCGCACCTCTTATGAAAAAATCCAAAAATTTTGACATTTAAAATCAATCATGACGTAAGCAATAAATTAAAAAAAAACGAACTTTCAAATGTCAAAATCACAAATTCATTGTCTTAAATGCAATGTCCCAAGTTTTCATATACAGGGTGCAAGGGACATGTCTCCGCAAACTTAAGGGCTTGCTCAGTAGACGAAACTGAACAAACTAACACCAGAATTGAACAAAAAAAAAATCTGCCTCTCCATTCAAAATTATAAACTTGAGTGGACACTTTGTATGGAGAGGCCTATTTTTTTTGTTCATTTCCTGAAAAAAATCTTGGGTAAGGTTGTTTAGTTTCGTCTACTGAGCAAGCCCTTAAATTTTGTGGTGACCTGTCCCTTACACCCTGTATAATGTCAACTTAGAACTAACGCTTATATTCCAAGTTTCATTTTTTAACCGCCTACGTCGGATATATCCGACAAACACTCTCGCGTTTACTCCTCCAGTGTCGCACATCCACGACCAAATACTCGCATCACGTCAGCTCTTCTGTCACCTATGGGGATTGAAGAGCTAAACGAGATAGAGTACCCAGTCGCGAACACATGACCCTGGCGTATAGGACACGAAAAAACTCATCGGACCAATCAGACGCAAGCGGTTAAGGGTTAAAGACACTTGCACCATCACGATTTAAATTTACAAAAAATGCCTAAACTATAGGAAAATTTTGTAAATATTTCTTATAAAAGCGAGACTGTACCATAAACTGCTACTATGCGTTCCTAACAAGAATAGGTAAGCCAATAACCTCTATCTGTCAAATGATGATTGAAAAGTACGGCTTGCAAAGAAAACTTTTTGCTTTGTATTTTTGAGTCTTAGTTAAATCTAGGTGAAGTAAAAACTTTATTGTTTAATCTAAATTAGCTAATTATATTGTTTGTCATAAGGAGTTAAAAAAAAAACAAAATTTCCTTCTTATTTTCATTGTTAGGAACAATTCGCTAATTTCTTCCATTCGCCACTACTCAGATACTTCACACGGTGAGGCAGAGATGAGCAAAATTGAAGAACTGGATTCTGATTAACCATTTTTTCGTTCATAATTCGTAAATAAATTAAATTTCATAAAATTTCTTGTTTTGCTCACCCTACCCAATTTGACAACTATGACGTCACAAAATGGCGTAAAAATCGAACCTATTCTTATTTGTAACGCATTGTATTGCCAACGACACCCTCTGAGGTGTCGTTTACCATATTCTTACAAAGAGTTTTCAAAACATCACCACACCGCTGACTATTGGCAACTCAAGAAACACGTGTGGGTTTTAGTCAGCAAAAGTCTGACATTCCCTCTCCCGCTACCCAGAGCGAACGGAGTCTTCTGATGATTTCCCACCTAACAAAAAACGTTAAAAAAATTTGAATAAGTACGTTTTTTTTTTAATTTTGTCTTGTTAACAGTAAATTAAGACTATTAATCGCTGGCCCCGGGCAATAAAGCGGTAATATCAAAAATCAGTTTTTACAGGAGAAATAAAAGAAGCTAATTTGTTTATAGTGCAGCGTACAGTGATCCAAAACAGGCGTGCAAAACGTCAAATGAAAGCTATTTTTTTTACCTATTTAACCTTTTAAAAATAATTGTATTGGTATAAATATTTAATGAAATAATTGAAAAAATGTATAATACAAATTATAGACGCTATTGTTTCAATTGCAACATCTTTAATGACTTTATAAATACATCAACCACTGAGATTCAGGACTATAAGAATATAATACGACGTATTTTCCGCTTTAGATCTCGAGCGTACCAGCCGATTACCACCTTCTTCAGGGAAATTTTATAGCCAAATCTTAGCTGTATCATCGGTTAAATTTATTACTGTTACTCTTTGTTTAGAAATGTAGTGTAAAGATGTTCACCGGTTTTTTGTGTTATGGTTCATAGAGTAATGCAATAAAACATTTTTAGTCGTAAGATAATTTTTCATGCAATAAAGCTGTTATTGTCATTTATTTTAAAGAAATATTAATTTTAATAAATTGAAAAAAATACGAGTGATAGACTGATACTCAGAGAAGCCAAAAATCAAATAACATTAAAAAGGGCGTAACCGGCGTTTACCGCTATATTGCCCGGGGCCAGCGTTATGTGCGTTAAAATATCGCCGTCTCAAAAAATTTATCATCATCATCATCATTTCAGCCGAAAGACGTCCACAGTTGGGACATAGGCCACCCCCAACTGTCGCCATAACGACCGGTCCTGAGCGTCTCGTATCGACCGGATACCCGCAACCGTCGCCAGGTCATCGGTTCATCTTGAGAGAGGCTTTTCAACGCTGCGTCTTCCGGTACGTGGTCGCCACCCCAGAATTTTTCGTCTCTATCGATTATCTGTTCTGCGAAAGTCCCTTGCCCACTTCACTTAAGTCTGGCGATTCTTATAAACTTAACAATAAATAAACAAACATTGTCTCTTCTATAAAACAAACTCATCATCATCATCATTTCAGCCAAAAGACGTCCACTGTTGGACATAGGCCTCCCCCAAGTGTCGCCACAACGAACGATCCTGTGCGTCTCGCATAAATGTATCACTTATTACTTTTTTTTTAATGTGTGAAACCAAAGTGTTAGACTTTAACTGACTGGAATCCACCCGTATTCCTTCAGCTGCCTTTTCCTTCCAGAGCCGCGGCAACTCTTTACAAACTCTCAACTCAGAAACCAGTACAGTTTCACTTTTACACGAAATCTTACAAAACAATTTCCGGAACCTAAAAAAATAACAATAATAATAATAAATAAATACAATAATAATAAAATGGCTAACGTTTACAATCTAGAATTCTTTTTAAAAAAAAAAATGAATATCAAATTCGGTACGTCGTCATCACATAACTCGCGGCCGGGCGACGCCGGGGGCGGCAACTAGTATGTCCTTTTCACTCACTTCTCTAATAGCTATTCTCCTTTCAAACGTTTACTGATCTCTTCCTGTTGTAGCTCCCTCCATTCCTTCTTCGGTTTCATTCGTTTTAGTTGTCCGTCCCTGTGTAGAAAGAAAAATAAATTATTATCATCATCATCATCATTTCAGCCGAAAGAAGTCCACTGCTGGACAAAGGCCTCCCCCAAGGGATTAAAATTATTATAACAAACCTCAAATTAAAATTAAAAAAAACTGTCTCCCAAACCCGAATTCCATGACCCAAAAGTTTGCAAAAAAGAAACTCATTGTTGAGTAAGGACTACTGTCCACGGACGCATGGCTTCATAGACGCGTATTCGTGGTTATACGCTTGGTGTACGCCTGCGTAAAGCTTACATACTAAACTATGGCCTACTGTCCACGGCCGCGTAGCTTCATAGACGCGACACGACGTTGCCACTTCGCTGACCGTTTCATAGTTTAGTATGCAAGCTTCACACAGGCGTACACCAAGCGTATAATGACGAATACGCGTCTATGAAGCTACGCGGCCGTGGACAGTAGACCATAAGATCACCTGTGTTCATGAATTAGGCTTTTGCTCGTGATTATTTTGTGCAATATTTTATACTAAACAACGAATAACACAATAAAACATTTTGACACGAACAAAATTGGTTATGAAATGTAATAGCAATCAGAATTTCAAATAAGGAAGATTGCAGGCGTAGTGGGGACATCTTGTTGTATCTTTTGTATACACGTCATTTAATAGCGGTGACGTCATATTTCAGTATGTATCCTTATTCTGTTTCTTGACAGCTTCCCCTTCTGCTAGATTTGAAAGGTTTTTAAGTTACTTAATATTGACTGTTTGCGACTTGGGATAGTTGTAGCGACATCTATGGCGTCACATAAGAACTAATCCTGCATCGCGCAATCAAAGTTCTCCGCGCGATTAGAACATATAGAACAGCCCGAAATCATCTATTGGGCAGTTGCCCACCAGACATAACACCCGTCTGACCGGAGGATCCTCCCTTTTCAACGGAGGTTTGCGGGACTTTACTCTCTGTTCCGCTTGCCTCCAAAAGTCAATTGTCAAATCACTGTATTATGTTATATTTTAATGCACAATAAAGAGTTAATAAAAATTATATCACTGAAGGTGCTATATACCGTGTCCCACGATATTATATGACCATGATGACGTTTGCCCATAATGGTCCCCACACATGGCTAAGACGGACAATACTCACCACATGAGGTCCATGAGACCACTCCAGCTCGCGATAACAGACTTCACTCTTACTAAATGATGAACTATACTGACCCATAATGGTCCCCACACATGGCTAAGACGGACACTACTCACCACATGAGGTCCACAAGGCCGCCCCGCCTCGCGATGACGGCCTTCACTCTGTTGGCGAAGTCGACGGCGGTCTCGTCGGCGGCGCGCGTCATGGCGGGCAGGTACCACACGTCGCACACGATGGCCCACGACGTCATCATGTTCAGCAGGTAGTGCAGCATGCCGTAGCGGGAGCTATTCCAGAACGCGTCTCCGAAACGAGGGTCGTATCTGTAGAGAATAAGTAGATTATGTGACTAGGGAATAAAACAGTGTCTTAAAGTCGCGGGCAACGTGTTGAATAATGAACGAAACGAAGGTTGCTAAGTTGTAATCCCGAACGCAGTGAGGATTTATATAATTAACTCTCGAGCACTGCGAGGGTAGTTAATGTAGAAACCTGAGTGAAGTGAGGAATTCAAGCCGCCTACGACAAAGACAGCTTTTTCTCTGTGTTGGTTACAAAAACTATATATGTACAAATTAGGAAAGGCGTGTGAAGAGGCTAATTGGTGATCCAGATTTTGTCAAGTCCAATCTACAAAGCTTGGAGCACAGGCGTAGGGTAACCAGCCTTTCGGTATTTTACACATTTAAGAGTGTGCACGGAACTGTATGTAAGTCATATATTCCGCCATCTCCTTTCTATCGTCGGACAACTCGACGTACGGCGAGTATCCACCCTTACATTGTTAACACACAGATAAATTTAATTCAAAAGTTTTTTATTTGACATGGCCTATGTGAAATAAAAGACTTGCTGCTGAAAAACCTACATGGGCACTTATAAAACGTCAGAAGCTAGTGCACGGTTCCAAATTGGTCGTTTCCTATGGAGAAGAACCGGCAAGAAACTCCATGGTTACTCTTTTAAAAAGTTGTTGTCCTTACAATATTTCCATATTACAGTATAAGTAGATATTATGTAAGGCCGGTGTAGAAAGTACTAAAACTACTAAAAAATACAATAAAAATAACCATAATAAAAAGTGATATCGTATAGGAAGTAACCTAAGAATTCACGGAGTCTACTGTGTTTTCACATTCTCATTATAAAAAAAAAGACGCTATATAAATAAAAGCAAGAAAAATAAATAATTAAAATTATTAATAAATGATACGTTAACAAAATAAATTACTAAAGAATTTATGGTGGTTGGGGTCTAACAATATAAAAAAAATTGCAAAAGCAATGTGTTAGAAAGAAAAAAGAAGAAAAAAAAGTATATATTACAATAATTACCCAACCACCCTTATATTAACACACAGAAGACATACATTGAGAAATGCATGTACCAATGTCTACGTAAGCATGTGAAAGAGCTTTGCGTACTTTTGCTAACGAAGGGGGGACAGTTATAAAATCTGCTTATGTAATACTTGAGCATTAAGTATTTGGTGTCATAGATGTCGTTCACAACACACACACCACAGTATCTCAAGACGAAAGTCTATGACCAGTGCGTGTTGCCAGTGATTACATATGGTACTGAAACATGGTCGCTTACAATGGGCCTCATCAGAAGGCTTACAGTCACATACAAAGGGCAATGGAAAGGACTATGCTCGGAGTTTCCATGCGTGATCGCATAAAGAATGAAGATATCCGCAGGAGAACCAAGATCACCGACATAGCCCGAAGAATCGCCCAACTAAAGTGGCAGTGGGTAGGGCACATTGCTCGTAGAACGGATGGTCGATGGAGCCGAAAGGTTCTAGAGTGGCGGCCGCGCACTGGAAAACGCAGCGTTGGAAGGCCTCCCACAAGGTGGAGCGACGACCTGGTGAGAGTTGCAGGAGTGCGATGGATGCGAGGCACAGGATCGTTCGTTGTGGGTTCGCTTGGGGGAGGCCTATGTCCAACAGTGGACGTCTTTTGGCTGAAATGATGATGATGATGAGAGAAAACGACTTACTTGATGGCCACAGGGTAGATAGTACCGCCGACTTCGAAGCTCCCCTTCTTGAACTGCATGACCGAAGTGTTGTTGATGCACGTGCCTTCAGGGAAGATCAGGATCGGTGGGTTATCAGGCACTGATATGTGTTCTTTTAACCTGTAGACAACAAATGAAACATTGTACTACTAATGAGGGTTTCTAAAATGAAGACGACCAGGCAGCACTGAGGCATCAAGTCCAGGCTACGGATGGCACTTTTTTTTTGCAGTTAAAGTACATTAATGCAAAAAAGTACATAGTATCATAGTATCAACCTGAAATCGCGAAAAAAAAATCAGCTGTTCCCTACGTTTATGTTAGCGTCAAAATGTATGAAACAGCTGATTTTTTTTTTCGCGATTTCATGTTTGGTCCCATAGTAAAAGTTGTTCATAATGAGGAGTACAATGTTCCCTCGAAATTCTTAAAGTTAATTTTTTAACAACTTATATAATAGGGGAAACTGACGGACTCGCTTGTCAATGCACAGCCGAAACCACTACGACTAGGAACGTGAAATTTTGCGCAAGGCTTCCTTTTATGACGTAGATGAGCACAGAGAAGGGATTTCCGTAGACGAGCACTAATTTTTAAGCGAGTGAAACGGTTGTCCAAAGTTTGTATGGAGAAGCCTACTTTCACGCAACCAAAGTCGCTGGCGGAAGCTAGCAATTAAATAGAAATACAATAACAATTCAAAAATGTTCTCACCTCCTAGCTACGGCATGTCTATCCTTCACTTCAGACCTCTCAAACCATATATGTGGAGACGCTCTAGCCAGAGCCCTCTGTAGGATCCCTAGGAAACCATTGTGTCTTTGACCAATCTGAAAACATTTGGAAATACATCAGTACATTTTTCATTACATAACGTCACAGTATCGGCGCTAAAAGGGTGACCAGACGGTTGCAAACCAACGTCCCAACCAAGGTGACCTTCATCATCATCTTCCTGCCCTTGTCCCATCTTATTTGGGGTCGGCGCTACACGTTTTTTTCTTCCATTCTATCCTGTCAACCGTCATACTATCACTAACTTCCTTTTCTTTCATATCACTTTTCACACAATCCATCCATCTTTTCTTTGGCCTCCCTCTCCCTCTCCACCCATCCACATGTATACTCATAACTCTTTTAGTAACATGTGTTTCATCTCTCCTCTTTAGATGACCATACCAAGACAAACGATTCCCCTTCAACTTTTCAGTCACTGGTGCCTCTTTCAAACTTCCTCTAATATATTCATTTCTCACTTTATCCATTCTCGTCACACCACACATCCATCTCAACATTCTCATCTCCGCTACATGCAATCTTTTTTCATCCGTCTTTTTCACAGCCCAACATTCTGACCTTGTTGGTTTTAATTAATGTAGACAGCAGTTGTTTTCCCAACCACCAAACGTGTTGGCGCGTGGTTTACATCCATGTAGCCGCAACACAAACCAAACACATAAACCAAGGTCACCTTGGTTGGAACGCTAGTTTGCAACCGTCTGGTCACCCCTTAAGACTATTCATTGTTACACCCCATTAATTTAAGTTCCTATTGTATTTTTTACGGTGTACATCAGTTGTCCCATTTAAAATTGTTTTTTTACTCATTATTACTAAAAAAAAAATTATAGACGTTTTACGCCGTATTAATCCGATTTTTTTTTGTATCCTTGCCGCCACGGTCTTATATTAACGACAAAATACTCCATCTCGAAATGGTAGTAGTGGAAAAATAGTTCGGTTCGAACTCCTATTCCCGTTCTTGCTAATCTCACTTTAACCCTTTTTTTGAGGTGGGGTATCATCAAATACCTTCTTCCGCTCTGGGTGGAGCGAGAGGGCGTGTCAGACATTTACTGACTAAACCCCACCTGTGTTCCTTCAGCTGCTTTTTTCGTTCCAGCAGTCTTAAAGAAATTACTTTTCTATTAGCGTTCCTACCACAAATCACGTTAACTTATGACAGGTTTTTTTATTTTTTATTGGCGGGATTTCTTCTAGTGAAGTTCAGTGTCTATTATAATTATTCGCAAATTGATTCCTAGTGGCGTATGACGTAAAATTGGTTTTTGTAGCTCAAGTGACTGCGCAACTGGACAATATGTGGAATCATTGAAACAGGCGCGATCTCGGTAAAATGGAGCTGAGAATTTTATTGTAGTGTTGACTACTTCAGCGAAGTTTGCCGAGAAGGTTGACTTGATACTACAAAAATATTAGAATATGTACATCCATATTCTAATGGCAAACAAATTAACTATTCATTACGAAGACATGGCTTAAAGAACTTAGTATCCAAGCCAAAAACATTAACAAAAAAAAACCTGTCACGTGACTTCTGCGCAGCTAATGTCATTCCCATACATTTTGTACTTAGAATTTGGCAGTAACGCTAAGAGAAAAGTCATTTCGACACCCGCATCGAACAAGGCAGTATCTCGGATTACAGTCCAAACCAAATTCAATCATGGTACTATCACTTTAAGGTTCATTTTGAATAATGACTGAATTAATGTTACAACCTTGTTCGTTGTGGGTGTCTTGTCTAAGCCGGGGCCGCGGTAACCCTTTTGAACACTCCCGCAGCCCTCACTTTGTTTTTTGAACCACAATATCATAAATTAAAATATATTTTAAACCCCAGGCACATAATTAAAACCCAATATAGGCAGACAAACATACGCCTAGGACATCACATACCACATCTGGGGTTCGAACCCAATCCCGTTAACAAGCATAGCATGCATCAACTCGACCAATGAGTTGTTACATTCATATGACATCCCAAAACAAACAAAAAAAAAAGACATCACAAAACAATTTCGAATATTTTTCGTTATTTTTTTAATGAATAAATTGAAGATATTGAGTTTAGCGCCATCTAGTGAGAACATGGCTACGCTCAGCTTCGCAACTTTCAATTATGTATCGTATTTTATATTAATGCTAGGTATTCCGAGGTTTGTTTTATTTTAAAAAGAAACTTACCTGTAGCCTGTAGTTTTTAGCTTATAATGGCTTTCATAATACATTATCACGTGTATTCTCACCAGCGAATAGCAGTTGTCGATAGAATTCGTGTGATTGGCTACACAGATCCCGTCCTGTAGCTTATAGTGTATGTCATAATACATTATCACGTGTAAACTTACCCGCGAATTACAGTATTCGATAGAATACGTGTAGTTGGCTACACAGATCTCGTTCCGTAGCTTAATAGTGGCTGTCATAATACATTATCACGTGTAAACTCACCAGCGAATAGCAGTTGTCGATAGAACTCGTGTGATTAGCTACACAGATCCCGTCTTGTAGCTTATAGTGGCTGTCATAATACATTATCACGTGTAAACTCACCAGCGAATAGCAGTTGTCGATAGAACTCGTGTGATTGGCTACACAGATCCCGTCCTGTAGCTTATATCGGCTGTCATAATACATTATCACGTGTAAACTCACCAGCGAATAGCAGTTGTTGATAGAACTCGTGTGATTGGCTACACAGATCCCGTCCTGTAGTTTATAGTGGCTGTCATAATATATTATCACGTGTAAACTCACCAGCGAATAGCAGTTGTCGATAGAACTCGTGTGATTGGCTACACAGATCCCGTCCTGTAGCTTATAGTGGCTGTCGTAATACATTATCATGTGTAAACTTACCCGCAAATAGTAGTTGTCGATAGAACTCGTGTGACTGGCTACACAGATTCCGTCCTGTAGCTGATAGTGGCTGTCATAATACATTATCACGTGTAAACTCACCAGCGAATAGCAGTTGTCGATATAATTAGTGTGATTGGATACACAGATCCCGTCCTGTAGCTGATAGTGGCTGTCATAATACATTATCACTTGTATTCTCACCAGCGAATAGCAGTTGTCGATAGAATTCGTGTGATTGGATACACAGATCCCGTCCTGTAGCTGATAGTGGCTGTCATAATACATTATCACTTGTATTCTCACCAGCGAATAGCAGTTGTCGATAGAATTCGTGTGATTGGCTACACAGATCCCGTCCTGTAGCTTATAGTGTATGTCATAATACATTATCAAGTGTAAACTCACCAGCGAATTACAGTAGTCGATAGAGCACTTGTAGTTGGCTACACAGATCTCGTTCCGTACCTTATAGTGGAGTGTTATGATACATTATCACGTGTAAACTCACCAGAGAATTACAGTAGTCGATAGAGCACGTGTAGTTGGCTATACAGATCTCGTCCTGTAGTTTATAGTGAGGTGTCATAATTCATTATCACGTGTAAACTTACCAGAGAATAGCAGTTGTCACACATAAGCACGAGCGCATCGATAGGACTCGTGTGATTGGCTACACAGATCCCGTTCCTCGGCTTATAATGCGTGTCATGATACGTTATCACGGCGGAGATGCAGCGTGATAAAAAGTTGAAGCACATAACGGACACTGCATAGTTAACACGTTGCTTCGTCTTGCCGTCGGGAAGGGTTCCCACGCAGGCCGTGCATGCTACTAACCACCAGACCTATTGGAAGCGGATGGGATGGTAGACATGGCCCGGACATATATGTCGATTTTTTAGTCAGTTTTTGCAAGTGTTGAGGCATGTTTGATTGTACAGGAATTCGAAGTTGGAAGCGAAATTACGCTTGAAAATTCTGCGTATTCAAAAGCGGCACAATTTAAATTACAGTCTAAAAGGAGCGGCATAATTTAAAACTGTAGTTTAAACGAAGCGGCATAATTTTAATCACAGTTCAAATGAGGCGGCATAATTTTAATTACAATTCAAATGACTTTTTTTTTTTTTTAATTGATATAAACCAGTGCTTGACTGCGATCCCACCTGATGGTAAGCGGAGATGCAATCAATGATGGTCAGGCGCACTAGTTTATTAAGAGCCTATTCACTCTAGCCTTGAAGACACCTATATTATATTGACGCGGCATAATTTACGTTTAACTATAAACTAACGTCAAAATTTACGGTTAACATAGACAATTAACGGCATATTTTTTCTTAATGTTAATGAAGTGACAAAATTAGAATTTCCATTGGAGATAAATATGACGATAAATATGACGTGGCATAATTTTGGCGTGAAATATTAAAAGACCTTACAAAAAAAAGAACGCTGATTTTTCTATTGCGTAATTTCCCATTTATTTCATATTTTTTTCTACATATCGACACCCGCAACGAACAAAGTCAAAGGTTTTTTATTTCACATAGGCCTACATGGGCACTTATAAAACGTCAGAAGCTAGTGCACGGTTCCAAATAGTCGTTTCCTATGGAGAAGATCCGGCAAGAAACTCCATGGTTACTCTTTTAACAAGGTTATATCATTAATTGATTCATTTTTTTTAAATGAACCATAAAATGATAGTGCTATGTTTGAATTTTGTTTAGTCTGTAATCCGAGATACTGCCTTGTTCAATGCGATTGCCGATATGTTACTATTTTTAATTCCAACGCTTGCAAAAACTAACTCGGACAATACACAAATGAATTTTTCAGACAAATTAAAATATACCTTATTACTTATTTAGAGTTCTATAAGTATTAAAATAAAGTATATTTTTACTTGTCTTCAGGTTCAGCTCACACCGAGAACTAGACGACACAGTTGCTAGCACTCATTAAAATAGTGATACATTATAAAACTTTACTTACTTAACGTGAGGTACTTAATGCGACTCAAATAAGAATAGGAACGTCAATGACCTCCATCTGTCAAATGTTACTTGAAAAGTACAGTTTGCAAAAAAAACTTATTTGCGTTTCAATACAGGGATTTATTTTATTTTGTTTTACTGAGTTTTAGTTAAATCTAAGTGAACCAAAAAAAAACGTAAATAATATACGACTTATATAATATATATATCGCTCACCTAGTAAAATATTGCCAAATCTACAGTAAATGCGAAATTAAGTTTTAACGGCCAAAGTGTTTAAAACTGTATAATTTATGTCCTTTAATATCTATAGGTATATGGTCTATAGGTACTAGTAGCCAACATTACATTTACTGATATAAAATGTAAAATGAACTCAAAACTTCGTTTTAAATATTTGTACGATCTTTGATCCTTGTATCTGTAAAATATGAAAAATGTAGATGTGCCAATATATTGCTAGGGGAGCGATATATATATTATATAAGTCGTATAATTATTTAGTTAAAAAAATCTTTCTTATTTTCATTGTTGACAACAATTCGCATTCTTCTTCCATTCGCCACTACTCAAACACTTCACAAAATGATGTAGACATGAGTGGAATTGAAGACTAAGGACTGATTAAACTTTTTTCGTTCATGATTCGTTAATAAAATCAATTTTAATAATATCTTATTTTGCTCACCCTACCCGATTCGATTTGACAGCTAAGACGTCACAACATAGTGCTAAGTTGATCCTATTTTTATTTGACACAACAGTTAAAAAAATGTTGTACAGATTTCAGTGAGAGAATTCTTAACAAATTCAATTTCCGCAGGGTGTATTACGCGCACTTAAATGTGTACCTTTTCGTGAAGTAAATAAAGTTCTATTTTATGGAGAGCACTATTCATAAAGTACTCACAACAAAACGACTCGGTTTGAGCTAAACTTAATCGAAAATACAAGTTAATAATGAACTTATATTAATAAAGGGCAAAACACATGTAGAAAACAAAGAAAGCAATTAAAAGTAAGAAACATAAACATCACAGAGTAAAATATAAGACAATACAAGAAACATTTATAAGCGACAGAAAAAATGAACAGCATCAATTATTGTTGAAACGACTCCGAATATTTACCATCACGACTATATGTCCCGATGATTAATAAATCCCGATTGAATATATCGATATTTGTGGGTATGTTACATAATTCCGAAAAGTGTAACCTCGAATAACACGTTCCCGTAAGTTCACTAATCCGAAACACTTAACAACGAATGCACGTTACCACGAAAAACTTAACGCCGTAGCCATGCGATCTCGAACAACATGATTCAGAAAACTGTAATATCGAATAACACGACCCCGTATGTTTACTAATAGGAAACTCTTCACAACGAATGCACGCTGCTACGATAGACCTTACGCCACAGTCATGGTCATGTTTTTTCAGTTATTCGTAGAAGCGCGCATTTGTTGTTAACTGACTCGAATTGGTGAATTAGAGACTTGGTTATTCGAGATTCCATGATAGTGGCGTAAGGTCTATCGTAGCAGCATGCATTCGTTGTGAAGAGTTTCCTATTAGTAAACATACGGGGTCGTGTTATTCGATATTACAGTTTTCTGAATCATGTAATTCGAGATCGCATGGCTACGGCGTTAAGTTTTTCGTGGTAACGTGCATTCGTTGTTAAGTGTTTCGGATTAGTGAACTTACGGGAACGTGTTATTCGAGGTTGCACTTTTCTGAATTATGTAACACAACTTGTCCCGATGATTAATAAATCCCGATTGAATATATCGATATTTGTGTGTTAAATCAAGTGAAGTGGTGGCCTGAGGCCCTAGCAGGAGCTCTAAACGCGATCCTTTTGACGACCTAAACTGAAGTGTTAAAGTGATGGAACTACACTCTTCCACTATGTATGGCTGTACATCTTCATACTTCTTTCTCGCTCGCATATAACATTTTAACACGGCAAAGTAAGTCGCTCGATCTTCAGCGAAACCAGCCAGACACGGGAGCTCCCTTGACCTTTGGACCCAGGATGTATATGGTTAGCAGGTAAGGGGCCTTCTGTATTTGGTTGCGTATGTTCTGGAGCGTTGCAGCTCGACTCAATACCTTTTTTCACTGGCAGCTGCCCCCAAACGAACCGCGGAAAGCATTTAGATAACAACATGGCATTTCATCAATTTATAATGCTATATATGATTTAACATATTACTAACAGAAGAATGAAAAATACCTCCCCTCCCAACTTATATTTAAATCAGGCATAACATAACGAAACATGACATAATATATCCAGACGATTATAATGAGCACCCATTTATTTCTAAATCAGGCAAAGTTTAACATGACCAATTTCAACAAGCAACATACACAATATGACCCCCTCCATTCAAATGTTATACCCAGTTTAATTTCAATTCCAACCAGACAACGTTTAACTAAATCTGGATTAAACGATTGACCCAGATTTAACTTAAGAGACCATCTAAAGTAGGCATAACGTTCTACCCACACAATGTATTACCCAATATGGACAAATATGACCCAACGTATCAACCAATACATACGAAATGTCCTCCCTATTTGGACACTATGTATCACCCAATATAGACAATTAAAAAAAAGTTTTACCTAATTTGGATACAGTCTCACCTAATTTGGACACAACGTCTCACCCAATTTTAACTTCACGTATCACCCAATCCAGACGAAATGTCCTCCCCAATTTGGACACAATATTTTACCCAATTCGAAGACAATGTCTCACCCAATTTAGGCGCAACGCCTCACACAATATAGACAAAATTCATCACCCGATTTGGACACAACGTCTCACTCAATATAGACACAACGTCTCACCCAATTTGGACACTACGTCTCACCCATTATAAACACAATGCATCACCCAATTTGGACACACCATCTCACCAAATGTAAACAAAACGTATCACCCAATTCCAACAAGCCAGAACGTTCTACCCAGACAAAAAAACGTTCCATCAGTCAATCAAAAAGAGAACAACCTACCAAAGAGAAACACGTGTTTATACTGAGAACTCCTACATCAATGGGGCTGGTATGATTCGCCACGCAGAAACCATTGGCTTTGGGCCTGTACTGCTTGTTATGGAACCTCGCGTGGATGGAGAGCCCCCTGATGAGGATCCTTATGCTCATCTTGTAGGATATCCTTCCTAGTTTGTTTCGTAAGCGGACGAATGGCACGGAACTCACGACCCAGGTCGAGAACACCATTACTATTACCTGGTGGGATAGATGGGGTATCATCATGGTTGTTTGGCCTAAGGGAATTGGCAGAAAGGTATATCATACTAATATTATAGAGGCGAAAGGTTGTATGTGTGTGTACTCGTTCACGCACAAAGAATGTACACGGGTATTAGGCGTAGGCAAAGTGTTATCTTTGCGATTGGAATATTTACATCTGAATCACTGATATGTTCCGGAACATTGATATGTATCATTTGGAACATAGGCTCAAAAGATACACACACACTAGGGATTGCAAAATCCAGACTTTTTAGAAATCCGAATTTCTGTAGTCTCGGCCGATAAAAATCCGGATTATCCGGTATGTTTCATTGGGATAATTTTCAGATTCCACGCGGGCGAAGCCGCTGGTAGAAGTCAAACACACGACACACGATATCAAACACACGAGCGGCAAAGGCAGATGGGAGAGAACGAACGGGGAAACTGGAGATGTAACTGCAGCCGACGACGCTTCGAAAGCTTTTTTTTTTTGTTTGCAGGAAAATCATCCAATGATATGCTCTGCTCTTGGGCGGAATGTAAGGGCGTGAGCTTGGGCTTCGTTCTTTGCCTTCGTTCCAGGACCCAGGAAACCCTTGGCCCCTGTAGGCCGAAGCCTACATCGAATCGAAATCCTGCTGGGTCCCTACGGTTTGCTGACATCTCCTTGAGGCGCGCGTGGAACAGTACGCGCCGTCGACGATTTGGGATCGGACGGCGAGCTACCCATTGCTCGCTGTCCGCAAGCCGGCGGCTACGGTGGACGCGTTCACGGCTGCAGTTAACTCTCCCATTGGCAACATGCCACTCGCGTATATGAGTTCTTAGTCATTTATATTGGAAACGAAATTAGAACAGTTTAACACAGCGAGCCTATTGCAATTATCAGAGACAAAACAAAGTCTAAAGAATTTGTAATGGAAAGTATATATCAAAATCAGTGGATATTTGGCCCAAAACCATGAGTTCATTGCGAGATGTACAGTCAGAGGTCAAAACTGCAGTTCCACCTTACCAATGCTAAAATGTCTAAAATTTCTTTGTAGAAGAGGGTCAATGGTTCATGACTGATTTAATTGGTAGCATAGAATCTAAATGCGCCTGGCTGGGTTTGAACCCGCGACCTACAACTCGTAAGTCGGGGCCGTTACCACTCGGCCACCACTGCTCATTACTTTGTGTAATTTATTTCATCACCACTGCTCTCAAAACGGTGAAGGAAAACATCGTGAGGAAACCGGCATGTCCTAGAACCAAAAATTCGAAGACATGTGACATCCACCAACCCGCACTGGGCCCGCGTGATGGATTACAGCCCGTTCCCTCTCCTAGAGAGGAGGCCTGAGTCCCAACAGTGGGAACATTATAAGGCTGACTATGCTATGCTATAGAATCTAAAGTATGGAATAAACTAGTTGTGGACTATTGAACTTCTACAACAAAGAAATTTTAGACACTTTAGCATCAGTAGAGTGCAACTGCATTTTTGACCCCTGACTGTACAGAATAGCGGTACAGGAAAAAATATCGACAGGATTCTGCAGAAACTATTGCTGTGAAGCTTTGAAATAAGATAATTAGTAGCATTAACACAAATAAAGTACAGTAAGGTTACAGAACATAGAAGAAAATTAGTGCGAATAACAAAAAGAATGTTAAAAACGGAAATAAATAAGAAGTGAGAAGATATAACAGGTACATTAATACTATCGGTGCTGTAGCGACATCTGTGACGGCACTTAGGAATTAAAATTCAAAATTCTGCATGGCGGTGTTTTTTTATGTTCCAGTTGTTGGCTTTGTAGTTGGCTCCAGTGGACTTCGTTCTTGCTGCCATCTTTTTGAGGCGCGCGTGGAACAGTACGCGCCGTCGACGACTTAGGCTCGGTCCGGACGGTCACCGAACGGCCGGACGGCGAGCTACCCATTGCTCGTCGTCCGCAAGCCCACGCCTACGGTGACTGGAAATCGGGGTCGGGATCCCGGCGGCTGGGGCTTGCAGGCCGTTCTCTAACGCGTGCGGTCGCCACCTTCGCTAACATTACTGCTTCGCAGAAGGAGACTGCCTGCCATTTTTCTTCGCTCCGGACCATGGCAGCCCATAGCTTGTACCAAGGCCCAGCGCGAGAGATAGTTGTCACCGATCGCCCCCACGAGGACACGGCGGTGCTCCGCCCAGTACACACTTCTACCGTATGCTCCACCGTGTCCTCCGGGCGATTCACACAATGGTGACACCCGGGCGTTTCTTCCGAACGAATTCGTTGCAGGAACTTCCCCAACTTCCAATGTCCGGTGAGGACCTGTGTCATGCAGAAGGTGAGGACGCCGTGACGTCTTTCCAGCCACTCCTCAAACAGGGAACTTACCGTACATCGCGGTGTTCCGAGTTCTCGGCGCGATAAGAACATATAGCATAGTCCACAATCATCTATCGGGCCACAACACCAGCATACCCTCTAAACTGGTGACCCCGACGTGGTGCAGGATTTAGAATTCTAGTTTCTAAGTGGCATCATAGATGTCGCTGAAGGGCATAGAAACATTAAAATTAAACAATACATGAGACCTTCTTTTTTACCGACAATCGTACCCTACAGTGTGACGAAGGTGTATTTCGTCCACTGTCTCACATAATTTAGAAAAACAAGGTTAACTTTGAAGGTAAAATTTAAAACAAAATCGAATTAAGAAACTAAAAAAATTCAAGGGTAAATACGATATTTACATTGTATTTTGTACCCTACAAACGATTACGGGTAAAAAAGAACGCCCAATTTACAGTATACAGCCCTCTATCGCGGTTTCGTTTAGGTAGGCGAGTCAACGCGAATGCGATCACGAAGCGATGCGGCGCGAATGGAATTAACCGCAGTGGCGACGCGATTAGTTGATTCGATATTTTCGCACAAACTATTGCAATGTAGTGACTTGATTTAAATAAATTGGGGCTAAAGCGGCGACTTCGCACGCACGTAGTTTAGAGCCGCCGTGTCGAGTAAAGTTCGCACGACTATATGCATCAGATGGCATCGTAATCGCATTGCCGTTGATTTCGTGAAACAATCATTCTTTATAAAGAAGGGTTTTCAAATAATTATTTTTATTAACATCTCATGCTAAAGTGTTAAACTTACCCCAATAACGAAGATCATAATTCTTAGCGGCAATAAAAACATGTACCGAACGACGAAGCCCATCGCCCAGATGATCGTCAGGCGCCATGTCAGGAATTCGTATTGTCTGGAACAAAAATAATGAAAATGTTAAGAAGAAGCACATTTATTAACATGAGAGATAAATTCGGCCTGGGGCCATACCACGAGCTCTTAAGGCGATCTATTTGACGACCTAAACTGAACTGTTAAAAAGATGAAGCAATACAGGGTGTTTTTGAAATCGACGCACAAATGAATACCATGGATCCAGTACATAGTAAATACTGAAAAATAAAACACTGTTATACATCCCCCTTAAATATGCACACAAAATTTTATCCACATAGTCAAGTCAAGCCGTTTAGGAGAAGTTAGGTGACAAATACACGTACAGAAGAATTATATCTATAAAAACTAGCGGTCGCAACAGATTTTGTCCTGCCTGAAAGCTAGCTTTTAGTAAAAAATAAATAGAGATCCTGATTGTAGCACCATCTACATGGTTCAATAGTATTTTCAAACCATCCAGCGACTCACTCAAATATACACACAAAATTTCATCTAAATCAGTCAAGCCTAGGACGAGATAGGTGACTAAAACATGTACAAAAGGAGAAACTGACTGACTGATATATCAATGCACATCCGAAACTACTGGAATTAGGAGCGCGAAATTTTACACAAGGTTTTCTTTTATGACATAGGTGAGCACTAAAAAAGGATTTTCCAAAATTCTGTCCCTAAAGGGATGAAACGGGATTCTCGACTTTGTATTGAGAATCCTACTTTCACGCGGGCAAAACCGCGGGCAGAACCTAAAAAACATAAAGATATATCTTACGTATGTATTGTATATATGTAAATAGGACACCACGAACTACCTGCGTATTTTTTCTCCTTCTCTGTCAAATCTATCCAAAGGTTGTCTGTAAAAATCGCTTTTTGCGATAAGACCGCCCATTGTGACACCCTCATTCATTTTAAGTCCAAACTGTAATTTTATTTATGGTGGTACAATAAAGAGTCATCATCATCATCATCATCTTCCTGCCCTTGTCTCATCTTATTTGGGGTCGGCGCAACACGTTTTTTTCTTCCATTCTATCCTGTCAACCGTCATACTATCACTAACTTCCTTTTCTTTCATATCACTGTTCACGCACTCCATCCATCTTTTCTTTGGCCTCCCTCTCCCTCTCCACCCATTCACATGTATACTCATTACTCTTTGTATTTTGTAATTGGTACAATAAAGAGTATACATTTATAAAAATAAGCCCTTTTATTCAATATTCCAAGAGATAGTATAACTCACTGATAACACAAAAACCTCGCAGAGCAAAATCATGTGCAAATAAATCATTGACCTTTAGCCAAAGGTCATATACCCTTCAATACATAAAGATATCAATATTTTATCAACAAGATACGTCGACTAACCGATATCTCAAGAAAGGCATGCATTTTTAAGCCAGTATAAGTCAGTATAATCTAGGTAAGATAATGTGTTGAAGGTTCTAGGGATTTAGTTTATGCTGCTTTATTTTTAGGGTTCCGTACATCAAAATGGACACGAGTGGTAACGGCCCCGACTTACGAGTTGTAGGTCATGGGTTCAAACCCAGCCAGGCGCATTACTTTGTGTAATTTATTACATCACCACTGCTCTCAAAACGGTGAAGGAAAACATCGTGAGGAAACCGGCATGTCCTAGAACCAAAAATTCGAAGACATGTGACATCCACCAATCCGCACTGGGCCCGCGTGGTGGGTTACGGCCCATTCCCTCTCTCAGAGAGGAGGCCTGAGTCCCAGCAGTGGGAACATTATAAGGCCGACTATGCTATGCTATGTACATCAAAAGGAAAAAAACGGAACCCTTATAGGATCACTTTGTTGTTCGCCTGTCTGTCTGTCATCAACATCGTTGTCTTAAAAAACTAAATGTGATAATAGTACGGCACCCTTTGTGCGCGAGTCCGACCCTCACTTGGCTGGTTTTTTAAGGTTTCGTACCTCAAATGGAAAAAAAGCGGATCCCTTATAGGATCACTTTGTTGTCTGTCCGTTTATCTGGCTGTCTGTCAAGACCCTTCATCTCGGGAACGCGTGGAGGTATGGAGTTGAAATTAAAACCATATACTCAAGTCTGCGGTCCCTTGAAGCTGTGAAAAATCAAACTTCTAAGTTAACGAAAAAAAAAAGATACGGCCGTTTATGTTGCAAAAAAACGTATTTTTCGACCCTCTCAAGGTAATCAAAATTCATAGGGAACTTCTTGTTGACCGAGAATCCTGAAATTTGGCATGAAGCAAGGTCTTATAGCATAGGTATAGGAATAAATCTGAAAACTGTAATTTTGTTGTTACGTCACAAAAAAAAAACTTTTTTGCGATTTGGATAAATCTTCGAGAGATACTGGTATTAAACTATTTTTATAGGTGATTTTGTACGGAACCCTCAGAGTGCGAGACCGACTCCACTTGCCCAGTTATTTATTGTTTTTCACACACTAAAATACATTACAGAGTTAGAGGTAGTCCCAGTAAGTTATAAAATACACTTGTGTTAGAGTTATCTCATTTCCCATAGTGTTTATTTTTATAATGTTGAGACCTTTTAATTACGAATAATAATTTATAATTTAACTATATTATCTATAATTCATTTATAATTCGCAATTGATCTATGTCACTACATAGTATAAAACCAAAAGGGAGGCCAAAGAAAAGATGGATGGATTGTGTGAACAGTGACATGAAAGAAAAGGAAGTTAGTGATAGTATGACGGTTGACAGGATAGAATGGAAGAAAAAAACGTGTTGCGCGGACCCCAAATAAGATGGGACAAGGGCAGGAAGATGATGACTACATAGTATAAAACAAAGTCGCTTCCCGCTGTCTGTCCCTATGTATGCTTAGATCTTTAAAACTACGTAACGGATTTTGACGCGGATTTCTTTAAGAGATAGAGTGATTGAAGTGGAAGGTTTATATGTATGATACATGCATAATACAGTAGAGAATCACTGGTAATTTTAGAAGTTTCTAATGTGATGTCGTATATAAACACATTTTTTTGCGCTTACATTGGAAACGCTGGCTAAATCCAACGAGATAGATCAAAATAATGTACTACAGTATTGTACACTTTATAAATATCTACAAAAAAGTCCACGCTGGTATGCGTCTATCTCTTAGGGATAACCCACAATAACCATGTTTTATACTTTACTTTTTACGAGAAATAATGGTTTATTTACGAAGTGATTTTAAACAATACTGCAATAATCCTTATCCAATTAATTACCTTAAATACATTGTGCGTTTAATATACATCAATATGGCCTTTTACAGTATGTAATTTAAATGAATATTTTCGAAGATATTACAGATTTAAAACGCAGGGACATAGCGGTTGCGGTGGTTTGCACCGGCGCGAAGCCGGGGCGGGTCGCTGGTAATTTCGACTGGCCTGTTGGTCTAGTGGTTAGTTGCCCTGACTGCTGTGCCGGAGGTCGTGGGTTCGATTCCCACCCAGGACAAATGTTTGTGTGATGAGCACGATCATTTGTTCTGTGTCTGGGTGTAATTGTATCTATATATGTATGTATTTAGAAATATATAAGTATGTTTATCAGTTGTCTAGTACCCATAACACAAGCTCTGCTTAGCTTGGGACTAGACGGCGTTGTGTGATAGTTGTGGGATATTATATTATATAATATATAAAAGAAGAAACTGACTATCTGCCTTATCAACGCGCAGCCGAAACTACAGGGACTAGGAGCGTGACATTTTGCACAAGACTGCCTTTTATGACGTAGGCGAGCACTAAGAGAGGATTTTCCGAAATTCACCCCCTAAGGGGAGAAACGGGTGTCCAAAGTTCGGAGCTTCCTTATTACCTATTAGTTCTGGTGAGGAGGTTCCAGCTTCTCAACTCCTCAGCTTCGAAGACGGAAGTAACCTGGTCCTCGATGATGGACTCCATGCCAGCCTTCACCAGGTCCAGGCAGTTCGCCAGGTGGAACTCGATGATGTTCTGAAATGGATACAAATGACACAATATAAATATTGGTATTCGTGCAGTGGTGACGACGTCATCTCAACGCCCAGTCACGTGGTCAGAAGAAAGGAATCGGAGGCGTGGCCTACTCGAGGCGTTCGACGCAAACGAAACGATCGTAACTTGGCTAGGGGGCCTGTATTGTACTTAATGTCGGTGGTGTCCAATTTGTGACCTTTTTTGAAATTATTTTTTGGAAAATATATAACGTCGTAGTGCAAAAATTTTTGGAATCGATGCAGTTACTGATTCTGAACAAACTACATATATTCAGGTTTTGCATATACCAAACATAATGTTGTATTTTGGAATAAAAACATTCACTTTTTTTATTTGTGATGCTTTTGAATCGAAGCAGCGACATAAAGTTGAACGCCGTTGCTCGATAACAACACATTTGTGTCCGTACTTATGTACTTATTGATAAGAAGCTGAAATAAATCTCGTTACGGCTGTTTCCAAGCTGATTGTGGAGCAGATTAGATTTACAAGTGCATTATCGGGGTTGATTGTTAACCTTTTGAACGCCAGAGCGTAAACACATCGGCGCTCCTTCTACGCCAAGCCACAAATTCAGTACAAAAACCTACAAAAAAAAATAGTGATTCCAACATCTTAACGAAAAGTTATCGATAACCAATGAATCCGTGCTTTTCGTTCTATATTTTTTAAATAAATATTATTCGTTGCATTGGTCTTTTATTTAACTTGACCCTATTTGGTATCATACTATCATTAAACAGCAGTTACTAAGTTCTAAGCAACCTAAAAGCAAACATTAGAACTACAAACGAATAAATCAATAATAAGGTACATCACTAATCTGGTTCGTGACGTCATCCGCCGACGTGAAGACACGTCTCTGGCGTGGCTGGCACGACTTTTGACAACTTTCTCGCATGCGAGTAGGGATGTGATCATGTGATATTGTGGTACATAAAAAATAATAATATTTTATTATTTAAAACAATTTAATCATTTTACATATAATTATTAGTCGGATTCTTCGAAACTTGGCAAACTTATGTCATCCAAGTCCTTTTGCTGTCTTACTTTTCTTATTACGTTCAGTATATTGACATATGTGACTGACCGTTTTTCTTCTGGCACTCGATCCAATTCAAAAGCGACCAGTCTTGCGAACGCCGCATTTCGTGGGTCGCTAGGTCCTGGTTGGGCAAAATCCAACGGAGGTAAATTAGAAACGTCACACCTTAATTCATTTGCGTCCCATACGCTCCGTTGATAAGTGTTTGCACTCGTTATACATATCTTCTGCAGAAACTTGTATTTTTATAGTTTTCTTTGTCGTGAGAGAGTGGACAGTAAACTATCGATTTAAGGATATCAATTATAAGTTCTTTTCCACATTTTTTTAAATATTATACATTAGGAATATTCAGATACGAATATTTGTCAGTAAAAAGTAATTGTCAAAGTAATAGTAAGCTAATTTCAATAAAATATTTCATAAATTTGGAATATAAGTTACCTTACCTACCCATCACTAGCTGACGTGTCTTGACGTCTGTGGCGTGGGGAAATACACAATTTTACGGATTTCGATTAGCAATATTTGACGATTGTTTTTTCTTGTGAATTCAAATAATGAATATATCTTTGTGTCAATTTACAATATTTCACTAAAGTAGTTTGAAATAATAGGAAAAAGAAACACAGAAAACTTAATTTAGTATATTTATTTTGTATTTAAAAAATGTCGTTTTCTTGACGTCTATAGACGTCGGTGGCGTGTTTGGCACGATTTCGTTAGACGTCTATAAACGTCCGTGGCGTTCAAAAGGTTAAGTGCAAAATGATGGATCCAAATAAATTAATGTTCATTTCTATTTATTACTAGCTTTTGCCCGCGGCTTCGCTCCCGTCAACTGACTACTCTATTCTACTCTACCCGACCTAGTTACCTACCCTACCTACCCCTAATTAGATTCTTTTTTTGCTTTTAAACCTTCCCTGTATGATGGTGAACAAAACTAAAAAAAGAATTATGAAAATTGGTCCAGTCGTTCTTAAGTTCTAACGTGACCAGCCCCCCTAGCCAAGTTTGATCGCCTCGAGTCGGCCACGCCTCCTATTCCTTTGTTCTGACCATGTGATTGAGCGTTGAGGTGACGTCAGAACAAAGGAATCGAGGCGAACAACGAAAAGAGAATCGAAACGAAACGGTTGTAACTTGGCTTGGGCAGGAGAAATAGTGTTACATTTTTAAATATATAGATTCTGGATAGGCTCGCGTTTGACCACAATCTCATCTGATGGAAAGCGACGATTTGGTCGACGATGGAGCACGCTTGCTCAGAAACAACACACTTTTGACTAAAACATCCCCAGATTCTAGCTATCAGGAAACACAGACTCCGGCAGGGAATTCGACTCCTTAGTTGTACGCACAAAAACCCTAAAAATATTGATAAATCTGCTACTTACCTCTCCATTCTCCTGAGGAGGTTTATGTCCGTTCACAACCCGTTCCTGGCTGGTGCTCCGTTTGTAGTTCAATTCTGGCGAAGGACCCAGGATCTCTTGCCTCTCTATCACCGTGTTCAACGTGCCTAGAAAGAGGGAGAGGATAGATGTTAGACGGAGAAAGACTTATTATATTTATGGACATACTAGCTTTTGCTAGAGACTTCGCCCGCGGGAATGTAGAATGTAAAAGTGGGTTTCAGACGACGAGTAAAGGTTAGCTCGCTATCTTCTTATGGCATTTGTAAAAAGCAGATAACAATCTTCCAAGCAAATAGAAACTACGACGACGCTGAACTTCTGCTTACTTCACTATCTTAGCGCTTTCCAAGTAACACCGTGTCTAAACCCAAACTATTTCTAATTACCACCTTTTACTCACACACATGAGTGTGTGTGAGTTCACACTTCACACTAAGCACAGCTCATACATTCTTACACTAAACATATAATAGCATAGCATAGCATAGTCGGCCTTATAATGTTCCCACTGTTAGGACTCAGGCCTCCTCTCTAGGAGAGGGAATGGGCCGTAATCCACCACGCAGGCCCAGTGCGGGTTGTTGGATGTCACATGTCTTCGAATTTTTGGTTCTAGGACATGCCGGTTTCCCCACGATGTTTTCCTTCACCGTTTTGAGAGCAGTGGTGATGAAATAAATTACACAAAGTAATGCGCCTGGCTGGGTTTGAACCCGCGACCTACCACTCGTAAGTCGGGGCCGTTACCACTCGGCCACCACTTGACTATTATAACATATAATACATACGTACAAACACACATACTTACACTATCCATTTGTTGGCAAACTTAAGTTTTTTAGTAATTAATTTTACTATCGCAGGCAGTCTTTCTGTATTTCTAAATAACTGTGAAAATGGGATCTTGGGCTGGTGAACTTTAATACAGGTTACTATGTAACCTAGCTAGGACGCCAGGACACCCTTCTTCTACATTTAAATTGGTCATTTATCTATTGTAAACTGTTTAGACTGTACCTCATTTTGGGAAAATAAATAAATTTAAATTTGCCTGCTGCGGTCTTCCCGTCCAACTATAATTTAGGTGTCTTCAAGGCTAGAGTGAATAGGCTCTTAATAAACTAGTGCGCCGACCATCAATGATTGCATCTCCGCTTACCATCAGGTGGGATCGCAGTCAAGCACTGTTTTATATCAATTAAAAAAAATATATATATATTATTATTATTATCTGCCCGTCCGATAACGACCGAGGCGTGTAGTGTTCCACGAGCGCTTCAAAGAGATGTCAGTAAACCGTTGGATCCTAGCAGGGTCAATACACGCTAGGGCCACGCAGGAATTTCTGAAAAGGAAACTCATGGTCCAAGATCGCCAAGGGCAATTGTCCACGGACCCACGCCTTCGTTGGCTGGAAATTTTGGCCGCGATCCAGACAGCTGGGGCATAAAGAAGTCCGTTCCGTTAGGATGTTTTTAATATCGTGTGGATTTCATCACGCATGCGGGATTGCTCCGCACGCGTAGCCCCCGCAAATGTTCTTTTCATACAAGTATTTATTGTAATGCGTGTAATACGCACGCGAGATGCGGGGCCTGATATCGGGCAGCAGCTCCGCATGCGAAGCAATTCCGCATGCGTGATGAAATTCACACGATATTAAAAACACCCGTACGCGTCCGGCCCCCTCCTTCGCTAGCATTACTGCTTCGGAGAAGTAGGGGACCGCCTGCCATTCCTCCTCACTCCGGACAATGGCCTGCAACAGAGCCCGGCGCGAGAGGTTGTTGCCGCCGATCGCCCCAAAGACAAAGTTAAAGTCAAAAGTTTTTTATTTCACATAGGCCTACATGGGCACTTATAAAACGTCAGAAGCTAGTGCACGGTTCCAAATTGGCCGATTCCTATGGAGAAGAACCGGCAAGAAACTCCATGGTTGGTTCATCCATGGCGGAGCACACCTCCACCGTGTGCTTCACCGTGTCCTTTGGGCGGACTACACAATGGTGACACCCGTTTATGTCCGGTGAGGACCCGCATCATGCGGAAGGTGAGGACGCCGTGAAGTCTTTCCAGTCACTCCTCAAAGAGTGGACTTATCGCCATAATTATGGCGCTGGACAGATCTTGTGACACTGGGGTCGATTCAAGGCATATTATGTAGTTGTGGTGGCATGTGAGAGTAAATTACTCCACAATGACACAAAATGGCTTTGTAAATAATCTTTGCGTCATTCTTTATTACGTAAACGTATGCGTTTACGTTCTGAAATATACGGAGCTATTTGAAAGTAATTGTATTATTATGAGGTAGCATTGAAATAGTTGTAAGTGTGGTGACACAAACAGTCATTTGCTTGTGTTTATGTAGAATAGTTTAGACTATATTACACATAACATTATGAAGAAATCTTTTTAAGGTTCCGTACCTCAAAAGAAAAAACGAAACCCTTGATTGACCCTTTATCTCGGAAACGCGTGAAGTTGAAATTAAAACCATATACTCAGGTCTGCCGTCCCTTGAAGCTGTGAAAAAATCAAACTTTTGAGTTAACGAAAAAAAAAAGATACGGTAATTTATGTCGCAAAAAACGTATATTTCGACTCTCAAGGAAATCAGAATTCATAGGGAACTTCCCGTTCACCTAGAATCCTGAAATTTGGCATGAAGAAAGGTCTCAGTGTACAACATAGGAAAAAATCTGAAAATTGTAAATTTGTTGTTACGTCACAAAAAAAACTTTATTTACGATTCGGAAAAATCTTCGTAACTCAATTCGGGAATTGAACTTATTTCATATTTAAGTTTGTACGGAACCATCAGTGCGCGAGTCCGACTCGCACTTGACCAGTTTTTTTTTTATAACAACATCAAAATTGGTTATTAAATATGAAGCAGTAATTGGCATTTCAAATATAGTCGGAAGAGTGGGGGGCGTGTTGGAAAAATCTCACTATCTCTTTTGTACACATGTAACCTAATGGCGGTGACGTCACATTTCAGTATGTGCATCTTTATTCTGTCACTTGACAGTTTCCCCCTTCCAAAAGATTTGAGAGGCTTGCTTCGCAGACTTACTTAAAATTGAACGGATTTGAAAAATTCTTTCTATTTGCGATTTTAGGTAAAGTTTCTTTTTCGATGACTTTTACTGACTAAAACCCACCCTTCAGTTACCCTCTGCGTTTCATGGCCGCGGTAACCCTTTCAAACAGTCCCGCATCTCATGGTTGGCAACCCTAATCAAATCAAAAGCATTTAATTTCAAATAAACCATTTACAGGCACTTTTGAAATGTCAAGAAGTCAGTCAGTCAGAAAAAATTATGCTAATTACACATTCCAAAGCGTAGATCTTTAATAGAAGAACGACACTGCGCACACGTCGGCCACGCGCGTACGCCGATCTGGGCGCAGCGATCTCCATACACTAGATTTAGACACTAGATTACTATACTACTAGACTACTATTAGATACTAAATCTATAGATCTACGACCTATCGACTCTATAGATTACTATTAGATTATTCACTAGATTTAGTTGTCATATAAAATGTATTCATCATATGTAAATGCAAAGCTGCATTAGATCCACGCTACGCGACGCTACGCAACGCGCCGCTACGTACAAATCAGGCGTGGTCCACGTGTGCGTCGGTCTAGTGTAGTTCTCGCTTAACCCCACTATCAAACGACAGAAGCAGGCGTTGCAATTTCATCGCAATACTAAGAACTAAGTAAAAGTTACGCAAGATCGTAAGTGTCACCGCACACGGACCGCATGCAACAGTCATGAGAAGCTAGAAGTGGCCACAAAAGTAGCCGAAACGTGCGATAGCCAATTGTGGCCGGTGGTCGATACTTGTGGCCGGTGGCTGCTAGTTTTTTTTAACCCAAGCGTGCAGTATCTTTATGGACTCTGACGAAGAAGGTTTAATTGCGCTGCTTCTCTCTTAATCTGTTTCTCATCTATCATCTATTTTCCCTCTAGAATGTTTCTCTCCTATTGTATTATGCTTATGAATGAATTAATTATTTATTTATTCCATTTATTTAGATGGATGGGTGGAGAGGGAGAGGGAGGCCAAGAAAAGATGGATGGATTGTGTGAACAGTGATATGAAAGAAAAGGAAGTTAGTGATAGCATGACGGTTGACAGGATAGAATGGAAGAAAAAAACATGTTGCGCCGACCCCAAATGAGACGGGACAAGGGCAGGAAGATGATGATGATGATGATTCCATTTATTTAGATACTTCAAAAAAAAAAAAAATAGCCCACCGACATCGGGGACAGAGTTCAAGTTACCGGTGGTCAGGGCTCCTGAGAGGAATCTCCTAACAATACGCGCCGTGTCCAGGAGTACGGCTTTCTGGATCAAGCCCTTGATCCAGCTGTCCAACGCGAGCCTCCTCAGATGTTGGTCGAGGCTCTTTGATATTAAACCATTGGCTGTCACGACTGTCGGCACAAATCGCGGGAATGGGGTGTGGTGGCGTTATGTTTCGGGGTATAAAGGCTGATGCGAACATCGACCATTTTGTAACGTGTGACGGCCACCGGCGTCAACCGCGTGCGGTGAGTCCATATAAAAATGAATACTCATCATCATCATAATTTCAGCCGATAGACGTCCACAGCTGGACATAGGTCTCCCCAAATGTCGCCACAATGAACGGTCCTGTGCGTCTCGCATCCATCGGATTCCCGCAACCTTCATCAGGTCATTGGTACAAAAATGAATACTACAGGGAATATATCAGTGGCAGCGTGGCCCGTGGCCCCTGTGCGGTGACCCTTAAGTTTTCCAGTAAATGATCGACATCCTATGACCGGTTTTTTTATCAACTTTCAACTTGCCTCATTTAATATCTTACTTGCTGGAATGAAGTAAGCCTAGCTTGACATATTGCTACATTTGTAGCATGCCAATGCACCGTTTTTTTTTGAGTTGGTAAATCATCCAATGATTTCTGAGAAAAGGACGTGTTAGACTTTTATTGACTGAAACTAAACCTGTCTTTCAGTTGCCCTTTGCATTCTAAGACCACAGGTTACGTTTCCAGAAATTCCTTGTGGCCCCAGCGGGTATAGGCAATAGCGGGTTCCTACGGTTTTGCTGGCATCTCTTTGAAGCGCGCGTGGAACACTTCGCGACGCTTCGTTGACTACTTGCGTTCAGTCCTCATTGCAAGGGCGGACGATGAGCTGCCCATCGCACACGGCAGTTCTCCTCCGAAGCGGGCCACGCATCCACCGTGTCACCTGAGCGTTTCTAAACTCCCGAATTTGTCATGTCTGGTGACGACGCCGTGACTCCTCTCCAGCCACTCCTCAAAGAGGGGTCTTAACGTCATGATTATGGTCTTCTTCTTCTTCTTCTTTTCGATTCGATGGTAAACTCGTCAAACCTTTTGGGCCCAATAGGCGGCCACACTAATAGCAGCATCGGTAGCACTCATCAAATCCTCCAAAGTGCAGGTATACGGACACCTGGGGCATTCCAACATGTGGCTCATGTTTTGAACAGGAGCTCCGCACTCACATTGAGTATTCGATGGGTCTATAAAACCCCATTTTGCCAAGTTGTGTTTACAGCGGCCTACCTGGGTTCGCAACCGATTTAGTGCCTTCCATACCGGCCACTGCAAATCGCGTCCAGGCGGGAGATGCTCTTGGGGTCTCAAAAAGTCGGATGGTGGCAGGTGATGCTCTTCCCAAAGCTTCAATCTTTCGTTAGGTGGTGGGTCATTAATGGCCTGTGTGCTACGCAGGATGATTATGGTGTGTACACCCTATGCGCATGGTACGTGTGAGGTTACGACATGGAAACCGGGCAAGTACTAATATGAATTTTTCAATTCATATGTACTTTTCTAAGTTAGTCTGAGACATTACTGACACCCCGTGCCTCAGAAAGCACGTAAAACCGTTGATACCGGATGTCATTCGTAGATTTTTGACAGTCGTTACAGTTAGTCAGCGTGTTGCACAGGAACTGTGTTATGGAGGTCTGATAGGCAGTCATCATCATCATCATCTTCCTGCCCTTATCCCGTATTATTTGGGGTCGGCGCAACACGTTTTTTTCTTCCACTCTGCCCTGTTACTCGTCATGCTATCACTAACTTCCTTTTCTTTCATATCACTCTTCACACAATCCATCCATCTTTAGGTCTCAGGTCTGATAGGCAGTCGCTCCATGTAAAACACAGGTATTCAGCCGCATGCAATTAGAATAGAAGCCGACCCCAAGATAGTTGGGAAAAGCTAGAGAATTTAAATCAGAAATAATCATGAACCGAATACTTGTGCTGCGATTTCGGCGGTCTCTCAGGTTAAGTGCCCTTAGCTCTCGCTGGAACGCCCATACCAATGTGCTCCGACTTTCGGTACCTCGGGTCGCTTATAAAAGGAAATGACGAAGTAGAGCGAGACGTATCACATCGGATCAATTCAGGATGGCCAAAATGGCGACAGGTCACTGGAACAACTTGTGACCCACGGAATCCACCCAAGTTGAAGGATAAAATCTACAAGTCCGTGATAAGACCTGTCATACTGTATGGATCAGAATGTTGGCAAAGACGGATGAAAAAAGGTTGCAAGAAGCGGAGATGAGAATGCTGAGATGAATGTGTGGTGTGACGAGAATAGATAAAGTGAGAAATGAGTATATTAGAGGAAGTTTGAAAGTGGCGCCAGTGACTGAAAAGTTGAAGGGGAATCGTTTGTCTTGGTATGGTCATGTGAAGAGGAGGGATGAAACGCATGTTACTAAAATGAGTATACATGTGGATGGGTGGAGAGGGAAGCCAAAGAAAAGATGGATGGAATGTGATAGCATGACCGTTGACAGGATAGAATGGAAGAAACAAACGTGTTGCGTCGACCCCAAATAAGATGGGACAAGGGCAGGAAGATGACGAATCATATACCAACTAAAAATAAACAAAGATGATTGAATCATCTTCTATAATTCCTATAAAAACACGTTTCTAGTTATTTTCATTGACGAGCGATCATAAAACGTTCGAACACTGGTAATGATTTTCTTCACAGTGTGAACAAGATAAAAATAGCTGTAAAAAATCTCGTGAAACTATTTGTTATTAACTTTTTTTGCTGTTGTGGGTAATCATCACATAACCCGCTGTGGGCGGAGCGAGAGATTTCAGACTTTTACAGACTATAAAGCTGTGTTTCTTCAGTTTCCCTTTGTGTTTTAAGCTGCGGTGAGTTTTTCTTGGCGAGTAAGTTACAAAACACAGAAATACCGACTTCGGAAATTTAAGTTATTTTGCATTTTTTAGTTTGTTTTTTTACGTCAGTTGTATTTTTTTGTAAAAAAAAAATTGGTTTGTTTTTGATGTCAGCTGTATTTGTATTTAGGGTTCCGTACCTCAAAAGGAAGAAACGGAAACATTATCGGATCACTTTGTTGTCCGTTAATCTGTCTATGTCTCTCTGTCAAGACCTTTTATCTCGAGAACGCGTGGAGGTATCGAGTTGAAATTTAAGCCACATACTCAAGTCTGCGGTCCCTTGAAGCTGTGAAAAAATCAAACTTCTAAGTTAACGAAAAAGAAAGATATGGCCGTTTATGTCGCAAATAACGTTTATTTCGACACTCTCAAGGGAATCAAAATTCATAGGGTACTATCGTTGACCTAGAATGCTGAAAGTTGGCATGAAGCAAGGTCTAGTAAGTATAGAAAAAAATCTAAAACCTCTAAATTTCTAGTAACATCACAATTTTTTTTTTGCTATTCGGAAAAATCTTTACAACTCAATTCGGGAAATTAACTGTTTTTCATAGGTAAGTTTGTACGGAACCCTCAGTGCGCGAGTGCGACTCTTGCCCGATTTTTTTTTAAACAAATGGAAAGAATTAGGAAAAAAAGTATTATATCGCTAGAGACTTAGTACACCTAGCTAGCCTAGTGGTGGGGTGGACAGCGGGAACATTTGAAAGCGTGACCGTGGCCTTAAAACGTTAAGGGTAACTGAAGGACATAGGTGGGTTTTAGCCAATAAAAGTTTGACACGCTTTCATGTTCCACCCTAAGGTTGCAGTGTTGTGACTTATTTGAAATACTTGTATTTAAAATGCAAATACAAAATACGTATTTTATATTTTGTACTTAAATACCTTCTTTTTTAAGTATTTTGTATTTTATTTGAAATACTTTTCGAGATGTGATGAGATACGACCTATTCTTGCTAAGATACGACGCAACACTTTGATTTTTAGTTATTATTGTTAAAATTATGTTATTTTCTTGTTTATGTTTGTTTCTGTTAAAGGCCGGCGTCAAAATGCAACAGATAATCTAGACAACAGTGTTGTCTATGATCAATTGGTCATATAGAGCAACACAGTTATGCCAGGTACACATATGGCCTATTTAGGCAGAATAAACATGTTTTCTTTCTTTCTTTCTAGATGTTTTTTTTTTGTATTTTTTAAATATGAAATACTTTTTTACGGTTAAGTTTCGAAACCATTACCACAGCAGCACCTGCATTGATTTGGAGACCCTCCAATATTTAAGAGAAGAAGACACAAGTCTGACCATGTTCAACACATACCCAACAGTGAAAAAAATGTTTTTAAAATACAACGCCTGCCTCCCTAGTTCGGCACCAGTGGAATGATTATTTTCATATGGTAGTATGATAATGTGGTCACAGACGCAACATGTCTGAAGCTTTTTTTGAAGAGCTTGTAATGTTAAAATCTATACTTATAATAAATCTGTAGAAGTGAAAATTCTGTACATTGAAAATGTAAAAAAAAATTAATGACAGAGGGTGTTACTAGACTGACACCGAACCCAAAAATTTGATTAAAACCGATTACCGGACGGTCGGACGGCGAGCCACCCGCGCCTACGGTGGCCAGAAATCGGGATCGGAATCCCGGCGGCGGACCGGGCGTAAGGACCGTTGCCTCACGCGATCGGCCGCCTTCTTTGCTAGCATTACTGCTTCGCAGGAGGCCACTCCTCCTCGATCCGGACCAAGGCCCCCACGAGGACACGGCGTTGTTCTGCCCAAGCGGGGCACACCTCCACCGTGTCCTCCGGGCGGTCCACACAGTGGCGATACCCGGGCGTCACTTCCGCACGAATCCGGTGCAGGAACTTCCCGAACTTACGTCATGCGAAAGGTGAGGACGCCGTGAGGTCTTTCCAACCACGCCTCAAAGAGGGGACTTACCGCCAAAGACGATGGACAAGAGTTAACGATCGTGTCCAAATGAAACCACGAAGAGGTTGCTACGCTATCATTAGAATTTAAAAGAACCTGCTAGTAATAGGATGTTAAACAAATGACGTAATGTGTGGTGTCATTTCCAATGATCATGTCAGAGATTGCAAATAGAGCTGCGTTGTTGTCACTATCTAAAAAAACCGGCCAAATGCGATTCAGACTCACGCAAGAAGGGTTCTTTGCCGTCCGTAGCAAATACGCCAAAACTTAAATATTTTAAATTTGTTTTTAGTATTAATTTGTTGTTAGAACCAAAGTCGCCGACATAGCCCGAAGAATCGCCAACTAAAGTGGCAGTGGGCAGACCACATTGCTCGTAGAACGGACGGTCGATGGGGCCGAAAGGTTCTAGAGTGGCGACCGCGCACCGGAAAACGCAGCGTTGGAAGGCCTCCCACAAGGTAGACCGACGACCTGGTGAGAGTCGCGGGAGTGCGGTGGATGCGAGACTCACAGGATCGGTCATTGTGGCGTCGCTTGGGGGAGGCCTATGTCCAGCAGTGGACTTCTTTCGGCTGAAATGATGATGATGATTAATTTGTTGTTGCGGCAACAGAAATACATCATCGGTAAAAAATTTCAACTGTCTAGCTATCACGGTTCATGAGATACAGCCTAGTGACAGACAGACGGGCAGCGGAGTGATAACAAAAGGGTCGTGTTTCGGCTTTCGCTACTAAAACTAATGTTGTATAGGGTGTATTAGTTCCATCCCTCATTCTCGCTCGCACGCCTGGTTCCTGGAACCCTGATCTCCAACTCACCATTCATCCCATTCTCTTTGATTATAGCTGAAGGTGGTTTGTTGTCGTCAGGCGCAGGAGGCAGGTCCTCCTCATCAGAACTATCTGACCTCTGTATCTTGATCTTCGCCACCTCAATGTGTTGTCTGCCATACTGGAAATAAGGAGAAAAGACGATTATGAAACATTAAGTGTTAACTTAAGTATAGCTGTATACATAAGCACTATAGTTACGTACTCTCCACTCGCGTTAAGATTAGTCATTAAACAAACCTTTTTAGGGTTCCGTAGCCAAATGGGAAAAAACGGAACCCTTATAGATTTTGTCATGTCTGTCTGTCCGTCCGTATGTCTGCCACTTTTTTCCAAAACTATAAGAACTATACTGTTCAAACTTGGTAAGTAGATGTATTCTGTGAACCGCATTAAGATTTTCACACAAAAATAGAAAAAAAAGCACTGGTTTATATCAATTTAAAAAAAAAAGCAAAAAATTTTGTGGGTCCCCGTACTTAGAAATGAAACTCAAAAAATTTTTTTTCAAGCCCATACATGTGGGGTATATATTATAACTGAATAGTTTGCGCGAGAGTCACTTCCAAAGTGGTAAAATGTCGTCCTCCCCGTAACTTCTAAAATAAGAGAATGATAAAACTTAAAAAAAATATGTGATGTACATTACCATTCATACTTCCACCGAAAATTGGTTTGAACGAGATCTAGTAAGTAGTTTTTTTTTAATAAGTACGACGTAAACCGCAATTTACCAAGTTTGTACGGAACCCTCAGGGCACGAGTCCGACTCGCACTTGCCCAGATTTTTGTTTTACTGTCCGTTCAACCGATTTTGAACGTTATTGCGTTGGTGACATGATAAATAGCGGCTGCAGTAAATAGTTGGTATTGTAACGTCTCTTTTGCTTTTAATGCCGATCTTATGCCTACGGGATAGAAGTCAAAATCGGTTGAACGGACAGTTAAAAACGTTTGAATGTCTCATGTTGACGCGAGTGGAGTATAGTGACAAGAACAGCCAGGACGCAATAGTTTGATTAAATTCAATAAAGAGGGACATTCGATTTTAGCAAATACCATTTCCTTGACTTAATAATGCTCCTAGATACAAAAAACAAAGTAAACTAAAAATGTTGAGTTCAGCGCCATCTAGCGAGGACATGGCCAAGCTCTGTAGCTTTCACCTTAGTTTAGCTTGCCTATTTTTGAATTAAGAATTCGAAAATGAATTGTAAATTCCAGTTTCGAAATAAAAATCTATTACATGACAAGCACTTTCAACGTCTGGCTCCCAAACTAGATCGGGATGGGGTTGCCCTCAAGCGGCTCCTGCCCAATTTAGTCCGGACGCCTCCTGCCGGAGGCGTTTTTTTTTTTTTTATTGGGTTGGAAAATCATCTTATGACAAAACCCGCTCTTGGGCGGAGCGAGAGATAGTGACAGACTTTTACTGACTAAAAACCCACTCCTGTTCCTTCGTTGCCTTCGTCCCAGGGCCCCGGGTTTCGCTTTCACACTACCCCAGTAGGCTTCGACCATGCTGGGCCCCTACGATTTGCTGACATCTCTTTGAGGCGCGCGTGGAACAGTACGCGCCGTCGACGACTTGGGCTCGGTCCGATTACCGGACGATCGGACGGCGAGCCACCCATTGTTCGCCGTCCGCAAGCCCGCGCCTACGGTGGCCGGAAATCGGGATCGGAATCCCGGCGGCGGCGGTTGGAGCGTAAGGACCGTTGCCTCACGCGATCGGCCGCCTCCTTCGCTAGCATTACTGCTTCGCAGAAGGAGGCTACCGCCTGCCACTCCTCCTCGCTCCGGAGCATGGCCTGAACCAAGGCCCGGCGCGAGAGATCGCCGCCGCCGATTGCCCCCACGAGGACACGGCGTTGCTCTGCCCAAGCGGAGCACACCTCCACCGTGTGAGCACACCTCCACCGTGTACCCGGAGGCTTTACGCAGGGATCGTTCAGTCCATGGCCCTTTACGGAGCGCCGGTATGGGCGCCATCGCTACAAAAGCGATCGGCGGTCAAGCTGAACGCATGCCAGAGAGTCATGGCCATCCGGATGGTGCGGGAACACCGCACGGTTTTCCACAAAACGGCGAGCCTCCTCGCTGGCCTGACACAATGGTCCGAAGCAAGGAGAAGTGGCAGGCGGTCGCTTCCTTCTGCAAAGCAGTAATGCTAGCAAAGAAGGCAGCCGCACGCACGAGGCAAAGGCCCACACGCCCCAGCCGCAGGGATTTCGATCCCGATTTATGTCACCGCAGGCGCGGGCTTGCGGACGGTGAGTAATGGGTAGCTAACCGTTCGACCGTCCGGTAACCGTCCAGACCGAGCCCAAGTCGTCGACGGCACGTAGTGTTCCACGCGCGCCTCAAGATGTCGTAGGGGCCCAACAGGGCCGAAGCCTACTGGAGCCATGGGTTCGTTTCTGAAAGGTAAACCCGGCCCTGGAATAAAAGGCAACGAAGGAATGAGGAGAGGGTTTTAGTCACTAAAAGTCTGACAGCCCTCGCTCCACCTAAGGGCGAGAGATGTCATTGGATGATTACCCACCTAAAAAAATAATATACATGGCAAAACATAAATTCCATTGCAAGTCATTCTTTTTAAGGGTCTTTTAAACACAAATTTTTACTATAAATCGACTCTAAATGAACAAAAAGTCGATGCTTGAATTGTTGACATCACCATGATCTCACTGCCCTTGTCCATATTACTTGAGGTCGGCTTCCATTCCGTCCTATCACGCGTCACGCTATCACAGACTCCCTTTTCTTTCATTATAATATCACTCCTCACACCATCCATCCATCCATCTTTTCTTTGGCCTCCCTCTCCCTCTGCATCCATCTTCATGTTTGCTCCCAACTCTTTTAGTAACATGTATTTCATCCCTCCTCTTTACTTGGTCGTACTTGAATACTTGATAATCGCATTAAGACATAGGATCTCACACGCGAGAGAAGCCGCGGGCTTAGCTATAACTTGGAGACGTCGTTGTATGTGTAAGCGCAGTTCACCTTGCTCAGGCGCAGTTAAGGTCACATAAAGTATGTCGGTGCCATAACGCACGATGCGTGTTTTCGTACAATTACCGGATATATGTATTTAATTTTTTATCTCATTAGAGGGAAAGTGTGTATTGTGTTATGTAACTGTAATTGCTGAACGGAATCGGATGTAATTTGAGATAGGGATTTTAGAGATTTTCATTAATTATTTCTTTATTTATGAGTAAATTATGAAGGGTCAAAGTTCACGCAAAATAGCAGATTCTCAGAGGTCTTTACTGGATTACTTTTACAGAACGGAGAAGGGCTGATAAGACGCATTTTTCACCCATCACACAATCAACAAGAAAGAGTCTTAGTTTTTGAGTGAATAGGCTCTTAATAAACTAGTGCGCCTCATCATCAATGATTGCATCTCTGCTTGCCATCAGGTGGGATCGCAGTCAAGCACTGGTTTATATCAATTTTAAAAAAAAAGTTTCTGTTTCCGAAAATTTTAAATGTCGCACACTTCATTAATAAAAAGAGACGTAACTCAAAAAAGAGGTTATTGAAAATTGAACCTTATTTTTGAAAAGTGTGTTTTCAAATTCAAACACCCTCTTTTTGAGTTAGGTCTTTTTATGAGTAAGCATGCGATGTATTTGTATAGTTAAAGATATCTTATTTTTATTCAGTCGTATTTACGTGATAAATAATATAGTAATTCAAAGCAATTGTGGTGGTCTGGAAAGGGAGCAGTGTTGCCAAGTGGTAACGGTTCCGACTTACTGTAGGTCGCGGGTTCAAACGTTCAAACCCAGCCAGGGGCATTACTTTGTGTAATTTATTTGAAAGAAAGAAAGAAAAACTTTTTGTTTGCCGGAAAAGCAAACTTAAAACTAACATATTGCAAACATTTTGCATGACAAAAACATAATTAAAAATAACATATTTTTATTTTATTTTATTTTAATAAGTACAGTGACAGACTAAAGACTAAGACAATTTAGACAGTTAATACAAAATACAGTACACAAATCTGAAATCCAATTATTACTGTACATAGCATTCAATGCTTAATGTGCTTCATTAGTGACAGAAGGGTGAAGTATAATGAAGAAGTTAATAAATGAAACTAATGTAATTACAATATATGACCCACGTCCGAGCAAAACGGCCGTACCCTCAGCATGACTGGTCTGTTGGTCTAGTGGTTAGTGGCCCTGACTGCTATGCCGGAGGTCGTGGGCTCGATTCCCACCCAGGGCAAATGTTTGTGTGATGAGCACGATCATTTGTTCTGTGTCTGGGTGTAATTTACCTATATACAATGTATGTATTTAGAAATATATAAGTATGTTTATCAGTTGTCTAGTACCCATAACATAAGCTCTGCTTAGCTTGGGACTAGACGGCGTTGTGTGATAGTTGTGGAATATTATATTATATTATAATGCCGTGTCCACACGCAAAATGTGACGAGTCCACAGCGCTGGTTTTCAGCATGGGCCGGTGACGTTATCGACTAAACAGACGTTGGCAACAGTATTTCATCACCACTATTCTCAAAACGATAAAGGAAAACATCGCGAGGAAATCGGAACCAAAAACTCGAAGGCATCTGACATCCACCAACCCGCACTGGGCCCGCGTGGTGAATTACGGCCCATTCCTTCTCTTAGAGAGGAGGCCTGAGTCCCAGCAGTGGGAACATTATAAGGCAGATTTTTTTTTTATTCTTGATAGGTTCGCGCTTGACCTCTATCTCATCTGATGGAAAGCGACGATGCGGTCGACGATGGAACGCGCTTACCTAGAAGTAACCTATTCACTCTTGACTTAAAGATTCCCAGGTTATAGCCATCAGGAAACACAGATTCCGGCAAGGAATTCCACTCCTTAGCTGTACGCACAATGAATGTGTTCCCAAAACATTTTGTGCGTAGATGTGGGATGTCCACCATGATTAAGCTACGCAAAGTAATTATAGCCTTTTTCAATATTTAAATTCTTTCTTTTTTATTATTTCTGAATTAAGCACACCATGAATCATATTAATTTTGAATCTCAGTGATATTCATAATAAAATTTCATGTGAGTACATATTTATTTTGGTTCATTGTGCGCATCTATCATAAATGGAAAAATATGTACACGTTCACGACCGCGGTCCACGCGACGATAAGACAGAGTTTATTTATTCATCATCATCATCATCATCATCATTTCAGCCGATAGACGTCCACTGCTGGACATAGACCTCCCCCAAATGTCGCCACAAAGAACAGTCCTGTGCGTCTTGCAGCCATATCGGATTCCCGCAACCTTCACCAAGTCATCGGTTCCGTTACGCGGTCGCCACTCCAGAACCTTTCGGCCCCAACGGCCATCTGTTCTGCGAGCAATGTGCCTTGCCTTTACTTTTACTGACTAAAAACCCACTACTGTTCCTTCTTTGCCTTCGTTCCAGGGCCCCGGGTTTCGCTTTCACACTCCCAGTGGCCCCAGTAGGCTTCGACCCTGCTGGGCCCCTACGATTTGCTGACATCTCCTTGAAGCGCGCGTGAAACAGTACGCGCCGTCGACGACTTGGGCTCGGTCCGAACGGTTATCGGACGGTCGAGCAATGGGTGGCTCGCCGTCCGCAAGCCCGCACCTACGGTGGCCGGAAATCGGGATCGGAATCCCGGCGGCAGTTCGAGCGTAAGGACCGTTGCCTCACGCGATCGGCCGCCTCCTTTGCTAGCATTACTGCTTCGCAGAAGGAGGCGACCGCCTGCCACTCCTCCTCGCTCCGGATCATGGCCTGAACCAAGGCCCGGCGCGAGAGATAGCCGCCGCGTGAGTACACACCTGACCTTTTCAAAGGACATGTCTGATACGATCGTCCTTTTGAGTTATTACGTCTAAAAATAGAAGTGTAATTACTCAAAACCCGCTTAATGTATTAACGTCTGTATTACTCCCAAACTCCCAACTGTCAATCTACACTTAATCTACACTAATATCATAAAGAGGAAAACTTTGTTTGTTTGTAATGAATAGGCTCAAAAACTACTGGACCGATTTTAAAAATTCTTTCACCATTCGAAAGCTACATTATCCACGAGTAACATAAGCTATATTTTATTTTGGAAAAAATAGGGTTCCGTAAGATATTTGAGATTTTCGGACATAAGTTGTAAAAAGTCAACCAGAAAAGTTACTTATTTTGCGTACGCTGCCTAAACTATAAAAGATAGAACCATAAAATGTTCTAATTAATTGTAGATCTTATAAATATCTACCAAAGTTTGTTAGGAGAAACCTACTTTCACGCGGGCGAAGCCGCTGGCAGAAGCTAGTATTTTATAGAGTTAAAGTTTGATTTTTTATTTTTTAGGTTTCTTTATATTATACTACTACCACTATACTATATTATAATAATATACTATATACCATAACTACAAGTGTAAAAAAAAAATACAATCAACTTCAATGTAAAAAAAAAAACTCTGAAAAGTGCAAAATAACTTTAATTTCGGAAGTCGGTGTTAAATAACAATGAGACCAAACTATTATAGAAACACCGAATTCCGAAATTAAAGTTATTTTGCACTTTTCAAAGTTTTTTTTTTACATTGAAGTTGGTTGAATTCTTTTTATATTTTTTTTTTTTTATTTTAGTTTTAGGTCATGTCGATTTCTTCACGATGTTTTCCTTCATCGTCCTAACATTCCTCTTGTAATTGCTTTGAATTACGCATACATTAGGAATACTGTGACATATCACTATGCTAATAACACTAACTTTGTTAAAGATAAACATAACCTCCTTTACATCTTCGCTGTCGGGCAAAAAACATCCTTGATAAAAAAAAAAATCGGCCAAGTGCGAGTCGGACTCGGGTACGAAGGGTTCCGTACTATTAATCACATTATTTTTTAGATTAGAGACCGATGTTCATTTTCCAACATCACACGAAAGTGAGCAAACAGTCAGACACGGTCATCAGTGAATAGCAATAATCCAATGTCATTGAAGATTAAGGGCTATCGCTGCGTTAAGCGGGAGCCCGCGCGTGCACCCGTCGCGGGCAGCCGCGCTTCGCGTTGAACTAGCGACACTACGCAGGTAATAATCCGGTTTCCGCAACGGTAACCACCGCACACGACACACGCGCGACGTCACGCGACGGTTGCACGCGCGGGCTCCCGCTTAACGCAGCGTTGGCCTTTAGATTCATGAATTCATGTGTCATGGGTGCTAATTTGAATGAATATGCCATAAATGAAAATTGTTTTGTTCCTCTATTTCAAGCCTATTCCACTACTAGACTGTTAACTACTGTTGATAAATTAGTAACTTAACCAGAATATAGTGAAAAATGCATCTACCTACTAATGTTTACGCAAACATGATGAGGGGAAGGGGGGTTAATTTATACAAAAAAAAAAAACTGCGTACGCAATACTTGAACAGCCCAATAGCGGCAACAGAAATATTTCATCTCTGAAAATTTCTACTGTCTAGCTATCACGGGCAATGAGACACAGCTTAAGACAGACAGACGGACAGTGGTGTCGTAGGAATAGGGTTACGTTTTTACCCGTTGGATACGAAACCCTAAAAAAAAAACGTCATTAAAAGAAACTATTGAAACGCTACGCAGTAAATTAATGTAATTGACGACTCATATTTTTTTGTGTTTGTTTGTATTGTTTATATACCTTTGGTTTATTTATAGGTACTTACAGGTAAGTTATATAATGTATCATCATCATCTTCCTGCCCTTGTCCCATCTTATTTGGGGTCGGCGCAACACGTTTTTTTCTTCCATTCTATCCTGTCAACCGTCATACTATCACTAACTTCCTTTTCTTTCATATCACTGTTCACACAAGTAAGTTATATATGTATATATGTAATAAAGAACATACACGTTTTTCCTTAATCAATTAATTTGTCCCTGTTTCATCGAAAGTAACTTAGATTTTTTCTCGCAAACTATACTAAAAGTGTTTTTTTTTTTTAAATTGATATAAACCAGTGCTTGACTGCGATCCCACCTGATGGTAAGCGGAGATGCAATCATTGATGGTCAGGCGCACTAGTTTATTGAGAGCCTATTCACTCTAGCCTTGAAGACACCTAAATTATAGTTGGACGGGAAGACCGCAGCAGGCAAATTGTTCCAGTCCTTCGATGTACGCGGTATAAACGACGAAGCGAAACGTTTAGTCCGGACCGTTGAAGTTTCAACAACGTAAGGGTGGATACTCGCCGTTCGTCGGGTTGTCCGATGGTAGAAAGGAGATGGCGGAATCAAGTCATGCAATTCCCGCGCACACTCTCCAGAATTTTACTGTAGAAGTCACACTAGAGTGACTTAACACTGGTTCAAATTGACATGGGCGTTATTTAAAAAAAAAAACCCTCTAATTATTATTTTTTTGTCCGCCCTGTCCCACTCTTGGGCAAGGCCAATTATTAACTACTACTTGGTAACTGCATCATCGTACTCCATTCGCGTTAAGACATTTAAAGAAACTTTTAACGCTGTCCGTTCAACCGATTTTGAACTTTATTGCGTTGATATATGGTAGTGATGCCATCCTTAAGTCTACGGAATAGAAATCAAAATCGGTTGAACGGACAGTAAAAAAGTGGTTTGTTTAAATATGTAACCTTATTGCGAATGGAGTATAGGAATTACATACTCCTGTATCGTGGGTGCGTTTCCAATCATGTAAACTCATATACACAAGACAACCAGACCCGAAGGACAGACGAACGGACAACAAAGTGATCAAATAAGGGTTCCATTTTTTTCCTTTTGAGTTACGGAACCCTAAAAAAAAAACATCGCAACACTACCTACCCGTTCGTGGTATAATAACAGCGTGATGAGTTTTACTTCTAAAAATAAAACGAAAACAAAAACCAACATTGTATTTTGACCTACTCACACATAATCGACGTCTTCCTACTGCCATGACTCATGAAAACAATGATTGGTACAAAAGAATACCCAAAGTTCAACTGAGTTCCATTCATTAATACATTAAGGTATAATGGCAATAATATTGTTGATTTCTTTTATTTTTTATTTACTAGAACGGCGAACTTTGGTGTCGTGTAGCTCTTTTTACCGGAACGCGGTCCAAACTTAAAAAAAAAAAACCTATAAAAATAATTTATTTATTTGGTATTATTTTGAGAATACAATGGTAAAGGCAGTAAGGACCGTTACCAAAAAACTATATTTATTTTATTTGTGGTCTCAAAATACTACTCAAAATTATTTTTATAGGTGGATGTTGAGACCGCGGTCCCGGTCCCCACAACCCGAACTTCGTACCGCCTAACATTCAAATGAATGTAGCATATCTATCGAATTGCCTCTTCATCAAATATTGCGTTGGATGATACAAGAAGCTTTGCGTTGATGATAGACGAGGAAGGGAAGGAGAGGGAAGGACCCTGAGTACGCTGTGCCAATCAAGCTGTCGAAGTTTTAGAGTTTGTGAATTTTAATTTTGTTAATCGATTTATATTATCGATATATGTATTAATACCAGGGACCATTTTGGTTACCCATTGAAGGGGTTTTCGACAGGGTTTTTCTAAGCAGTTAATGAAAAACCCATAAGATATAGGTAACCCTTTTGAATTGCTTAAAGGACCATTTTGGTTATTTATAGAAAGGGTTTTCGATAGGGTTTTTCTAAGCAGTTAATCTAAAACCCATACGATGTAGGTAACCTTTTAAATGGCTTAATGGACCATTTTGGTTTAAACAAAAACCCATACGATATGGGTAACACTTTTGAACGGCTTAAATTAAGTCGTTGAAAAGGGTTCCTTACGTTTTCAACTCTTTTGAAAACGATAACAGCGTAACATTCCAATTCGGAGGAATGTAATATGATCTCTCGATGGTAGGCATACGTTGCAAAATGGCATAGCAAGCGTTAAGCATCAGCGGCGGCGCGGCGGCGGCGCCTTTGTGGTTACTTTCCGAGAGCCTTGCAAACAGGGATTTATGATCAATAATGCATGCAATATAAAGTTCTTTTTAGCATTGCTGGCCGAATATCGAAATGACTTATTATTATGATTTTTTCATGTCTGTACTTGTTTACTATTTTATTGTCATTTTTGTTGTTTGAGTTTTTGCTTCTGCGATTTTAGTTTTATTATTTTGAACAATTAATATTGAAAACTGCCAAAAATGAAACGAGACGCTGTACATTGCTATTATTTCTACGATGCATGACATCTAATAATACAAGTAAATGTACTTTATGTAGAAATTTCTTAAAGGTCAGGTTATGTTCTAATACCGCAGCCATGGGTGTCGATTTCATGGTTTTCGAGGGTTTTAAATTCGATAGTGATGTCAAAATGGAAATCCAAGATGGCGGCTGGAAAAAAATTCATTTTTTTGTCATGGGTGTCGTTTTCGCGGTTTTCGAGAGTGTTGAAACCGATAGTGCTGTCAAAATGTATATCCAAGATGGCGGATGCAACAAATTACCAACTTTTTCATTATGGGTGTCGTTTTCATGGTTTTCGAGGGTGTTGAATCCGATAGTGGTGTCAAAATAGAAATCCAAAATGGCGGCTGCAAAAAATTATCAACTTTTTCGTCATGGGCGTCGTTTTCGCGATTTTCGAGAGTGTTGAAACCGATAGTGCTGTCAAAATGTATATCCAAGATGGCGGATGCAACAAATTATCAACTTTTTCATTATGGGTGTCGTTTTCATGGTTTTCGAGGGTGTTAAATCCGATAGTGGTGTCAAAATGGAAATCCAAAATGGCAGCTGCAAAAAATTATCAACTTTTTCGTCATGGGTGTCGTTTTCGCGGTTTTCGAGAGTGTTGAAACCGATAGTGCTGTCAAAATGTATATCCAAGATGGCGGATGCAACAAGTTATCAACTTCTTCATCATGGGTGTCGTTTTCATGATTTTCGAGGGTGTTAAATCCGATAGTGATGTCAAAATGGGAATCCAAGATGGCGGCTGCAAAAAATTATCAACTTTTTTGTCATGGGTGTCGTTTTCGCGGTTTTCGAGAGTGTTAAAAAGGAGTTAACAATAAAACTTCTGAAATACTTCTGAATTTGCTTTTATGGCGGGCTGTGATATGGTCGTCTTTTGCTCAGGTTAACTGATGTCATGAGATTACGTATTTAAATTTTATTTGTAAACTAGTTATTTCTGTTCGATTGAATGATCACTACAAAACACATATTTTTTTTCATAAAAATAAACAATATCAAAAACATTAAGTAACAGTGACAACCCTATTGCTTTAATGGAGTGTAGGTATTTATTTTATCAACTAGGCTTAGTTTCTATACTGTTCCATATTTATACTGTGCTAATACTTAGTTATCCTGACAACTTACATAATTATTTGTTATTTATTTTATTTTAGCTATATGTTAATGCCTTCACTGTAAAGCCTTACAATAGTCAGGTACTTATGTTACGTAATTTATCAATCTAAACTCAAAAGAGCAATAAGGTTTTTTTATTTTTTCGGAGGGAAAATTATGTTACGGCAAATCGCGCTCTTGGGCGGAGCCGGCGATAGTGTCAGACTTTTACTGACTAAAAACCCACTCCTGTTCCTTCGTTGCCTTTCGTACCAGGGCCGAATCTTCCTTTCAGAATCCTTCAATCCAGACCCTTGGCCCCAGTAGGCTTCGACCGTGCTGGTCCCTACAGTTACTGACATCTCCCTGAGACGCGCGTAGAAGAGTGCGCGCCGTCGACGACTTGAGCTCGGTCCGGACGGTTACCGGACGGTCGGACGGCGGGCTACCCATTGCTCGCCGTCCGCAAGCCCGCGCCTACGGTGGCCGGTAATCGGGATCGGAATCCCGGCGGCGGTTGGGGCGTATGGACCGTTGCTTCACGCGATCGGCCACCTCCTTTGCTAGCATTACTGCTACGCAGAAGGAGGCGACCGCCTGCCACTCCTCCTCGCTCCGGACCATAGCCTGTACTAAGGCCTGGCGTGAGAGATCGCCGCCGCCGATCGCCCCCACGAGGGCACGGCGTTATTCTTCCCAAACGGGGCATACCTCCACCGTGTACTCTACCGTGTCCTCCGGGCGGTCCACGCAATGGTGACACCCGGGCGTTTTTTCCGCACGAATCCGGTGAAGAAACCTCCCAAACTTACCATATCCGGTGAGGACCTGCGTCATGCGGAAGGTAAAGATGTTGCCTTTCCAGCCACTCTTCAAAGAGAGGACTTACCGCCATAATTATGGCGTGCCCAGCACTGGGTTGCGATAATCGCTGTCGCCATTCCGCCATGAGATCCCGCCAGAAATCTTTCCGTCATGCCACGACTTGTTGTGGCAGCAGAGTTTCGCCCCGGCGTTACATCTCCTCGCGCAAATTGTGCATGCGTGCAAGGACTGTTGCCTCCAGATCCCATTGTGGCTGGCCAGCAAGGAGGCTCGCCACTTCGCGGGAAATCATGCGGTATCCCCGTACCATCCGTATGGCCATGACACTCTGGCACGCGTTCAGCTGGGCCGCCGGTCGCTTTCGCAGTGTCGGCGCCCACACTGGCGCCTCATAAAGGGCCATGGACTGGACAATGCCTGCGTAAAGCCACCGGAAGGAGGCGTCTGGATCCCCGAGGTTGTGCAGGAGCCGCTTGAGGGCAGCCCCAATCCGATTCAGTTTGGGAACCAGACGTCAGAAGTGCTCTTCGAAATTCCACCGGCTATCGAGGACGAATCCCAGGTACTTCAATGTCGACCCGACGCCGATATGAATTCCTCCTACCGTTAGTTGGGAACGCTGAGGCGGCGCGTTCCGAGGGCCGTGAAAACACATGGCCTCGGACTTGTGCAGCGCCACCTCGAGTCCCAACTGCTGGATCCTATCAACGACTGTCGCAACCTCGCGTGTCGCTAATTCAACCGCCGCCTGGTACGATTCTCCCTGCGCGAGGACCAGTGTGTCGTCTGCGTAGCAGACCACGCTGACCCCGTCAGGGAGGTTGCCGCGCAGCATGTGGTTGTACCCGATGTTCACAAGGGCGGTCCTAGTACCGATCCCTGCGGAACACCGCACGACATCTCTCGCCCTTTCCGCTCTCCCTGGTGACCAGGGTAGATGATGTACCTATCCGACAGGTAGGCCTCGATCACACGACAGAGGTAGTCGGGCACCCGGCGATACCGGAGTGCCCTCCTGCGCTACTCCAGGGCAGGGAGTTGAAGGCATTGGCGATGTCCAAAGACACCACCACGACACACCTGCCCTGGGACACCGCCTGCCCCGTCGTGAGCATGATGGCGTCCACCGTGGAGCGCCCCCTGCGAAAGCTGAACTAGCCGTCCGCAAGGTTCGGCCCCGTTCGTGCTAGGTGTGCGACGAGGCGGTCTGCAACTCTTTCAAAGAGCTTGCCCACCTCGTCGAGCAGCACAATGGGCCGATACGCGGACGGAAAGTCCACTTGGCGCCCCGGCTTCGCGATAAGGACCAGTTTCCCCGTCTTTCAGCGAAGTGGGAACGGGCCCCTCTCCATACATGCGCTGAAGAGCCCTCTTAATCGAGACCCGAGAGCCTCCATGGCCAGGACCCAGGCTTTCTCAGGCAAGCCGTCGGATCCTGGGACGGTATTCTTGGCACTCAGCCTTCGTACCGCCACACTCAACTCTATCTCGGTCACCTCTGGAGCATTGTCATCGTCGTCGCCATCGTGATCCGCGTTAGACACCGCTGGTGGCGGAGCCATGAGCGGGGAGAGTGTTCCCCTCGCGCAGGGAACAGAGTGTTCACCACACCCTCCACAATCTGGGGCCGGAGACTCTGCGTGAGTGGTGGAGTCCCACGGGTCTCCGTTCAGAGTCCCCAGCCACACGTTGCGGGCCTCTAACTTGGCCCGCTTTATTTCTGCTCGGAGGGTGCTCTTCACCACTCTGTACCCTTCGTACAGCTCCGCCTCTCTGGCCTCCGCATCCGGCGGGCGGATGCGGCGACTGCAGTGTTTGGCGTACCGGCGCCACGTGGCATTGCACGCATTGCACAGTGCCGCAATTTCCGGCGACCACCAGTACACCTGGCGCCGGGCAAGTCCTGGCCGGACTCGAGGCATTGCCACGTCGCAGATTTGCGACATAACCTCCCGGAACCACTCTGCCTCGATGTCGATATCGACAGGCCTGTCTGGTGCTTGCACCTAGGCCTGTACTATTGCGGCTTCCAAGAGCTCACGGTCTAGCTGTTTCAGCGCCCAACGCGGACCACACGGGGTCTGTTGGACCGACGCGGTCGAGGTCTGGGCGGAGATGTCAAACCGGATGTACTGGTGGTCTGAGTATGTCTCCACTCCCTCCATGACGCGCCAGTCGACGACACCCGGTGACAGACCAGGGCTGGCAAACGATATGTCCACCACTGACTCGCCCTGCATCTGCACGCATGTGGGGACAGAACCCCGGTTTAGGACGATCAGGCCTGTCTCCAGAGCCCAGTCCTCCACTATTCGACCCCACTGGTTCGTGTACCGGGAGCCCCAAGTCAAGTTCTTGGCATTGAAATCCCCGCAAACGACCACGGGGAGGGAACTAAACCCAGCGACGACGGCATTCAGCTCCATAAGGGAGATGTGGAGATCGGCGAAAGTTCTGTTCAGGTTGTGGGACAGGTAGACGACTACCACTGCAATGTCCCCGAACCGTGCTGCCACGCAACCCCGTCCTCTCAAGACGGCATCGAAGGACGGAGTACCGGCGGCAGCTGAAGAAATTTGGGTCACCAAGCCGTTCAGGTCCTGCACCCAGTCTCCCCTGGGCAGGACCTAGTACGGCTCGGAGACCACGGCGATGTTGATCGACCACTGCGCCATGCTCTGGAGCAATAGATCCTGAGCGGGGGCGCAGTGGTTGATATTCGCCTGGAGGAGACGTAATGGAGCCGTTATTGACAGTTCATTACAGTCTCCTCCCGAGCACCACGTGAGGGCTCTGCCGCGGGGGTTGCAGCGGCGATAGCGGCGGCAGCTAAAGACGAGGCTGCGGTGGTGAGGACATCAGGGTGGATGGGTCTCCGGACCTTGCCATTGGCCTTGGCGGAGGGATCGCAGGACCTGCTCCCAGCCCGGTGGTCGGCCGGCTTGCTTGCCGCCGCACATGCGTAACAGTGCGGCGTTGCACGGCACTCAACCGCCTTGTGACCGGGCTGACCGTACTGGAAGCAGCGGTCACTGCGGTTCACCTCCGCGGCGCAACAGGCCCCCACGTGGCAGCGATAGCACCGCAGAGGTCTGGGCTCCAGTAGTTTTATCTGCGCGGAAATCCAGCCTACTAGGAGCCGTCGGCCTTCCCCAGTGATGGTCTTGGCCGCCGGCACGGGACAACTTACCGTCACGGCTCGCATGCCCGTGCTGTCAGCGTGGATGCCCGCCCGAAGCTGTTCGGCAGTGCAGCCTCCCGCCTTGACGATTGCGGCCACCACCTCGTCCACCTTGACGGAGTCATCCAAGCCCATGATGGGCATATCAATGCACTTGGTGGGCCTGGACACTCGGGCCTCTTCCGCGTCCAGGGTCGCCCTGATCCTTGCGGCCAAGGCATCCGCGGCAGGGCCACTGGCCGCACCAGGAACCTCGATCATTCGTGCCCCGGTTACGGTGCCCCTCATGCGGTAGCCCCCAGAGGCTCCGAGCTAGCCAAGGTAGCAATAGGTAGGTAGGTATATGGTAGACTTATAAATAAGAAAGTTCTATAATGTAGCTATGAATTCGAAACGAACATTCAGATAATGGTTTTTAGTAGGTAAGTAGTAGTAATTTAGTTAAGGGGTGGCCTGACGGTTGTAAACCGACGTTCCAACCGAGGTGACCTTATTCGTTTCAATCCGTGTAAACAGCAGTTTTGTAATCCATGACCTTCAAAGCCCTTGGTCAGAAGACGCGTTTTCCCAACCACCAAACGTGTTGGCGCGTGGTTTACATCCATGTAGCCGCAACACAAACCAAACATATAAACCAAGGTCACCTTGGTTGGAACGCTAGTTTGCAACCGTCCGGTCATCCCTTAAATTGGCAAGTAGGTAGGTTATAGATGCTCCGTACAATGCGCAACAATTTACGTAGGTATGGTAATATACCTTCACTTGATTATTGACTGATTGATCATTTGTGATTTGTGGCACAGAAAGAATATTGGTCACTAAACGTAAAAATTGTTCATTCAATTGACTACAATAACACTGCCAAAACAGGTCACACAAGACAACAATTGTCGCAAATACGGGAGATCAAGACACACACCTTAATATGAGAGTATCTAAAATCTAAATATTATAGGTAACACGTGTTTCGTCTACAAATCTGCAATGTCTAGTGAAATAAAGTCAGTACGCTAGCGATAGTGTGTGTGTTCATCCAGCACCTACTTAGCACAAGGTTATTGAATAACCATAATAATATGATAACCCGAAAAAACCCTTAAATAAAGGTATCTTTATATAAGGGTAACCCTCTCACTGGGTTTCAAATATAGAACCCATTCAATGGGTTATCATAATGTTGATGTAACCCTTTCACTGGGTTTTAAAAGTATAGAACCCATTCAATGGGTTAACCATATTGAAGAGATAACCCTATTAATGGGTTCAAGCCTAAAACCCATTCATGGAGTTACATCATGATAAAGGTAACCTCATAAAAGGCTTACCCTTTCAAAGACTTAACTCTTAATCGGGGTTGTACGGTCCCTGATTAATACAGATTTAATTTAATATTTATAATAACTTTTAGTATATCCATGGTGACTCTGTGATTGGTTGACGCAAACCGGCGGGAACCAATCAGAGAACTCGCGCAAGTAAAACTGTAGAAGTCAGCGCTCAAGATCCGTGCCGGTATCTGTACCAAGTTGAGTGTGCTAATACTATTTATTAGCTACTAGCTTCAGCCAGCGGCTTCGCCCGCGTGAAAGTAGGTTTCTCCTAACAAACTTTGGTAGACATTTATAAGATCTACAATTATTTAGAACATTTTATGGTTCTATCTTTTATAGTTTAGGCAGCGTACGCAAAATAAGTAACTTTTCTGGTTGACTTTTTACACCTTGTGTCCGAAAAACTCAAATATCTTACGGAACCCTATTTTTTTCCAAAATAACATATAGCCTATGTTACTCGCGGATAATGTAGCTTTCGAATGGTGAAAGAATTTTTTAAATCGGTCCATTAGTTTTTGAGCCTATTCATTACAAACAAACAAACAAAGTTTTCCTCTTTATAATATTAGTGTAGATGGCGTCTATAGCTGATTTTGTAATCTGTGGCTTCCTTATATTTTCGGTAACAGTGCGTGCCGAGCTACCATTAGAAGGTCGCACAAGCTATGCATTCAGCTATGTATGTTATGGTACGGAATTATGTAACGTGGGTAGTTTGATGTCGAAACCCCTTGATATAAAAACGTTTAGCAATCTAACAGGCGTTCATCGCGTTGCTGCTGGAATGTTCTAAGATTTTTATATGTATATGTTTGGGCAAGCCATAATTATGGCGGTAAGTCCCCTCAATTGAGGCGTGGCTGGAAGGACCTCACGGCGTCTTTGCAGCCGCATGACGTAGGTTCTCACCGGACATGGTAAGTTCGGGTTTCTGCACCGGATTCGTTTCAAGAAAGGCCCGGGTGTCGCCATCGTGTGGACCGCCCGGAGGACACGGTGGAGCACACGGTGGAGGTGTGCCCCACTTGGGAAGAGCAACGCCGTGTCTGTGTGGGGGCGATCTCTCGCGCCGTGCCTTGGCCGGGCCGCGGAGGAGTGGCAGGCGGTCGCCTCCTTCTGCGAAGCACGCCCGGGAGTCACCATTGTGTGGACCGCCAGGGGGACAAGGTGGGGGCGTTCCCCGCCTGGGCAAAGCAACGCCGTGTCCTCGTTAAAGTTATTACATATGTTACTGTAGCCCTGGAACGCAATCGACAAATGAAGGAACACGGGTGGGGTTTAGTCACTAAAAGTCTGATAGTCTGTCTCGCTCCCCCAAGAGCGGGAGAAGTTATTCAATGATTTCCCACCTCTAAAATAAACCGTGTAATGTGTAATACTAGAGGCATGACCTGCCATTAAATGGATATGACTGGAATGTGTTTATGTTCCAGAAACTCTCCCTGGCAATCATATTCTTCACTTCGAAACATAGCAAGGTTTATTGTTGCATACTTATTTATTATGAGTATGGTGGTAGAGCAGTGGTGGCCGAGTGGTAACGGCCCCAACTTACGAGTTGTAGGTCGCGGGTTCAAACCCAGCTTGGCGCATTACTTGTGTAATTTATTTCATCACCACTGCTCTCAAAACGATGAAGGAAAACATCGTGAGGAAACCGGCATGTTCTAGAACCAAAAATTCGAAGACTAGTGACATCCACCAACCCGCACTGGGCCCGCGTGGTGGATTACGGCCCATTTCCTCTCCTAGGGAGGAGGCCTGAGTCCCAACAGTAGGAACATTAAAAGGCCGACTATGCTATGGTGGTCGTATTTTTTTTTTCGATGTATATAAACCAGTGCTTGACTGCGATCCCAGCTGATGGTAAGCCGAGATGCAATCATAAATTACAAAAATTAATTATTAATTTTATTTTATTATTAGGTAAATATAAATACAAGAATCTTTACTAGGTAATCAAGTTACGTGTAAGCTTGACCTTTGTCCTAAGACGTATGTTTCCGCTTCAATGAGTGAGCAATTACTTATTTATATTTATATTAACTAACAAGGATGAATCGCTATAAAGTAATGGCGATCGAAGTTCATAAATATAATTAATGAAACTAGTTTATGTGAGGAAAAACGTGTTTGTTTTTACAGAACCGGTTTTTTAAATCGACGCATTTTGTTGTATTTTTAGGGTTCCGTACCCCAATAGGCAAAAACTGCACCCTTATAGGATCACTTTCTTGTCCGTCCGTCTGTCAAGACCCTTTGACCTGTACCATGTCGTTTAAAGTAAGATTGTTTCATTATTATTTCAGTGTGGGTAAGAGATGGCGCTAGACAACCTGTATAGCTCTGTCTCTTACCCACACTGAAATAAGAATGAAACAATCTTACTTTGAACGTCATGGTTACATCGTTTATCTCGGTAATATGTGGAGGTATCGATTTGAAATTAAAACCATATACTCAAGTGTGCGGTCTCTTAAACCCGTGAAAAACTCAAATTTTTAAGTTAACGAAAAAAAAAGATACGGCCGTTTATGTCTCAAATATACGTTTATTTCGACACTCGAGGAAATCAAAATTCATAAGGTACTTCCCGTTGACCCAGAATCATGAAATTTAGCATAAAGCAAGGTCTTATAGCACAGGTGTAGGAATTAATTTGAAGACTGTAAATTTGTTGTTATGTAAAAACAAAAAAAAAAATTATTTTTGAAATTCGGGAATTGAACTGTTTATCTAAGTAAGTTTGTACGGAATCTTCAGGGCGCGGGTCCGACTCGCACTTGCCCAGTTTTTTGTGAGTACGTACGTATACTTAGGTAAAGGTTACGTTTTCCGGAATAATTGTAAACACTGAGTTTAACATTCTATTTATTTATCTATATAAAAGGAGAAACTGACTGACTGACATCAATACACAGCCGAAACTACCGGGACTAGAAGCGTGAAATTTTGCACAAAGTTTCCTTTTATGACGTAGGTGAGCACTAAGAGAAACGGGGTCCAAAGTTTATATGAAGAAACCTACTAACGAGGTCAAAATCGCTGGCAAAAGCTAGTATTGTAATACTCTGGATGCTGAATTTGTTTATTATATACCCATGTTTTTTTTTTTACGTGGGAAAATCATCTTATGACAAATCCCGCTCTTGGGCAGAGCTAGCGATAGTGTCAGACTTTTACTGACTAAAAACCCACTCCTATTCCTTCGTTGCTTTCGTCCCAAAGCCCCGGGTTTCGTTTTCTCACTACCTATGACCCCAGTAGGCTTCGACCCTGCTGAGCCCTTACGATTTGCTGACATCTCCCTGAGGCGCGCGTGGAGCAGTACGCGCTTACGACGACTTGGGCTCGGTCCGGACGGTTACCGGACGGTCGGACGGCGGGCTACCCATTGCTCGCCATCCGCAAGCCCGCGCCTACGGTGGCCGGGCGACAGGACCGTTGCCTCACGCGATCAGCCGCCTCCTTTGCTAGCATTACTACTGTGACAAATAATATTTTTATCTTTATAAAATTCTCGATTAGTGTCTATAGTCCTCTTAAAAGTCATATTTATAAACGCTAATCCAACTATGTAGACATTTGCAATTAGCATGTTTAACTTATGTATTTAGTACATTTCAATGTCTGTTATACAATCATGGATCGGCTAGACGGATTAGGATCCTGGGCTTCCATTATATGTCCAAAAATAGCACTCGACGATTAGGTTACGCCAAAATACTAACAAGGGTATTTAATTTAGCATTTTTACGTAATTTCAGGCTTCAAAAAGTCAACGCGACACACGAACGTAAAGGGCAAATGACGGAACACATGTGTTTTAATCAGTAAAATTCTGAAACTCCCTCTCGCTCCAACCAAAGCGGGAGAAGTTATTAGCTGATTTCTCCAAGTAGTTTGATAGAGTTGCTTGCCGTTTCTTAGCCACCTTAGGTGCGGTCATGTAGACGATAAGCAATAGGTAGCTCGCCGTCCTGTAACAAGAATCAAGCCCACTCGGGCGTGGAACACAACGCGCCGTCAACTCTGACGGCGCGTTGTGTTCCACGCGCATCCACATGTAAACTCATAACTCTTTTAGTAACATGCGTTTCATCCCTCCTCTTCACATGACCATATCAAGACAAACGATTCCCTTTCAACTTTTCAGTCACTGGCGCCACTTTCAAACTTCCCCTAATATATTCATTTCTCACTTTATCCGTTCACGTCACACCAAACACAGCCATCTTAAGATTCTCATCTCCGCTACATGCAATCTTTTTGCATCCGTATATTTCACAGCCCAACATTCTGATCCTGGATTCAGTATTACCAATTACCATACATTATTTGATAATTTTCAGAGAGCAGTGGTGGCCGAGTGGTAACGGCCCCGACTTACGAGTTGTAGGTCGCGGGTTAAACCCAGCCAGGCGCATTACTTTGTCTAATTTATTTCATCACCACTGCTCTCAAAACGGTGAAGGAAAACATCGTGAGGAAACCGGCATGTTCTAGAACCAAAAATTCGAAGACATGTGACATTCACCAACCCGCACTGGGCCCGCGTGGTGGATTACGGCCTATTCCCTCTCGTAGAGAGGAGGCCTGAGTCCCAACAGTGGGAACATTATAAGGTCGACTATGCTATTTCATAATTTTATGCCTCAGAAAAGCAAGTGACTGGAATAGGAGGCATAGCTACAGCCCACAGCATAGCTTGTATCTAGGGTTGCCAACCGTACTCTAAATTAGAGTATTGTACTCTATATATTTTTCGGAGGAGTACTTTATACGATCGCATTAATAGAGTACTTACGTAAAAATACTCTACTTACTTTGACTTTGAATAATTGAACTGCATGAATCCTGCCATCTATTATCTATTTATAAAAATGAATAGCTGTTCGTTAGTCTCGCTAAAACTTAAAAACGGCTGGACCGATTGGGTTAATTTTGGTCTTGAAATATTGGAGATAGTCCAGGGAAGGTTTAATTGGCAAGAAAAAATGGAAAAAGATCACGAAACAAAAAATTCGAATACAACGTCATCTCTAATTAAAATGTCATTATAAAATGAATTATGCTGTTATGGTAATACCGGTAGATGGCGTTATCCTTTGACAGTTTAGCTAACACAACATTCATTGACTATTAGGCGGTACAAAATTTACCGGGTCAGTTAGTATATAAATAAAAAAGAAAACTGACTGACATATCAAGTCACAGCCAAAACTACTGGGAATATGAACGTATTTGGCACAAGGGTGACGTAGGCGAGCACAAAGAGAGGACTATCCAAATTATACCCCCTAAGGGGATGAAACAGCGAAATTGCTGGCAGAAGCTAGTTTAAAAAAAAAAAACATTGTTGCGAACGAATTTGCCGGCAAAGTGCTAGTTTCAATATATTACTGAAATAATATTTTTCGTTAAACAAAAATGTTTCACAAAAAAAAATATATATATATATAAACCAGTGCAATAACGTAGATAGGCGTGGGCGAAGTGGGCCTTCGCCCAGGGCCTTGCACCAAAGGGCTGTGTGCGAGGGCTCATTAACAACGAGGATTTTGCTTTACAATTTTTAGGCTCGCATTTGACTACTATTTCACCTGATGGTAAGCGACGATGTGGTCGAACACTGGATTGCGACAGTCGCGGTCTCGTTTTCGAATTTATGAAAGAAAAAGGCCTCGCTGATGCACCTTCGCTCACATCTAAATTAGTCCACGTTACGTCTCTGAACCAGTGCCAGACTGCGATCCCACCTGATGGTAAGCAGTGATGCAATCGTTGATGGCGAAGCGCACTAGTTTATTATGAGCCTATTCACTCGGACAATTTTTTCTAATCCTTCGATGTACGCGGTATTAACGTCTCGCATACTCTATAATAAAATAAAAAAATAGGCAACCCTAATTATGTACAACAGTGGACCGCTATAGTCTGATGACACATAAGGAAGTTCAACAACAAAACACGCGTCTCTTTCATCAATCGATACACTACTTCGTCAAATATAAAATTCAGTGTGAAGGCCTCGAACCATGAACTTGTTATTTAACAAACAACAATCTATTTCCAGCGCCTTTTTCATTATCTAACCGCCGAATGAAAAGTTTACAAATACTTTTAACGAGTGATGCAGGCGTGCAAATATGCTTGATTTGAAACGAATTCTCCAGTTCGGCTAGACTATACCCAACTCAAACTCAAAACATGTATTTCAAACTATCTTCTGCCAGTTGCTTGACTCGCAAAACTCGTGCTACGAAATAGTACATTTTGATACACGTGGAGAAAGTTTGTCATAGCGACCGAGGCAAATCGGGTATTCACCCGCGCCGCAGGCAATGGTGTTATGGAGCCGTGCTGCAGTGACAAATTTCCACGTGTGAAAAATGACGTTTTTCAATACACATACGAAGAAATAAATAAACGGGCATTGACCGGCGACTCGTAGGGGTCGCTTAGCGCCCAACCTGATACGATAAGTGTAATAAATTGTGGCGGTGGCAGAACTCGCGTACTTTTCCACACTAGTGCGGATAAGAGTAAATTGCATGCCTAAAAGCGGAAAGTATATATTCAACTTTTAAGAGGGTGAAACGGGGGTCCAAAGTTTGTATGAAGAAACCTATTTACACGCGAGCGAAGCCGCTGGCAACAGCTAGACTAATATATAGCATTCAAGGATATAATGTAGATATTGATAGTGTAGATTCTGTAGATAGTGTACCTACATGACGCCATCACTTCGTGTAAAATAGTTTAATAATGATAATTGTTTTGTAATTTCTCATAATCATCTCTCTAGCCTGTTCCCAAATAGATTGGGGTCGGCTTCCTGTCTAACTGAATGCGGCTGAATACCCGTGTTCTACAGACAAACCTCCACAGACACACTCCACTTCAGACCTCCACAACCCAGTTACTGGGCAACACGATACTCCTTGGATAGACTGGTGCTATTCCAGGACAAAGTTTAAGCGGATATAGATAGCGTCACGAATCTTGAGCGCTCGGCGAAAGAGCTGGGATCGCTTTGCGCATCGTACACATCGGCGAGCCAATCACTGTACAAGGATTGCATTTCCTGCCCCCGCATCCCTTTTCATACCACCAAAGAGACCCGATATTTCACTTCTGCGTGCTTCTGCGCAAGTAGAAATGTAGAACTCAGCGCTCAAGATTTGTGCCGATATCTGTACTACATTAGACCGACACATGCGTGGTCTACGGCTGCAGGCCTATCCAAGTTACGACCGTCTCGTATCGAATCTCTTCCTACAGTCGGTAGCACCTCCTTTGTTCTGACTACGTGTCTTAACGTTGAGATGACGTGATTCCCATACATTTGAAGTTTTCTACTAGCGTTAACGATTGTAGATTACCAACTTGGCTAAGCCCTCAGATTTGCCCTCTACCTTGGTATGCTCTAGCATACTTGATATGCTATGCTAACTTGGCTAAGCCCTCAGATTTGTACGTAGAGTCGCGTCGCGTGACGTGGATCTAATGTGGTTCTACAAGTCTAGTTGCCATATAAAATGTATGGAGACAGACGCGCCCAGATTGGCGTACATGGCCCACGTGTACGTAATGTACTTCTACATTTACCCTCGTTCCGCCGTTCCTAATCCGTTGTTCAGCCGTTTGAGCGTGAAGTAATAATCTGACAAAATAAAATAAAAAACACAGGGCAAGTGTGAGTCAGACTCGCGCACTGCGGGTTCCGTAATAACTTACCTATAAAAACAGTTAGATTTCCGAATTGAGTTACAAAGATTTTTCTGAATCGCAAAAAGTTTTTTTTTTGTGATACAACTACAAATTTAGTTTTCAGATTTTTTGCTCTAATTGTGCAGGAAGTAGGCACTCTATTGATTTTGATTTTTTAACAGCTTCAAGGAAACGCAGACCTGAGTATATGGTTTTAATTTCAACTCGATACCTTCACGCGTTCCCAGATAGAGGGTCTTGACAGACAGATAACCAAATGATCCTATAAGGGTTTCGTTTTTTCCTTTTGAGATACGGAACCCTAAAAAACCAGCTTTTTTGCATCAAAATAAGTTTTAAATGATGATAAATCGATTCATGAACGAGCCAATTCAAATCAGTTACATTGTTACAGACGTTATTTCATGGACGAATTTCAATCGTGTATCGAAAATTTATCCGGATCGCAAAAAAAGTAATTATTTTGAGACAAATTTACAGTTTTCAGACTTTTTCATGTACTTGTGTTATAAAGACCTTGCTTCATGCCAAATTTCAGGATTCTACGTCAGCGGAAAGTACCCTATAGTTTTTGATTTCCTAACGTGTGTCTAAAAATGCGCCTAAACGGAGTATAAACGCTAATCTCTCGGTATCTTTAGAATACGTTGACTTAGAAGTATGATTTTTTCACTGGTGTTTTGGGAAGCAGTCCTGGGCCTCAAGTCTGCTATTACAATAGTGGCAGAATGGTCTATCATTGACTTCATAATTGTTGATTTTGACCTAGTTTGGTAATCTACTAATATAAAGGCGTCATTATGACTTTCCAATGGTCAACCACTGACACTCTATTGAAAGAAATGGCTTAAAATGGTAATCTCGTAAATAATGACAAATGAATATTTGACGTAAGCGGATAACTGCCAAAATTTTGACAGTTCTTTTGTTCCAGTCACCTACCATTAGAACGTCATTGTGCAGTCATTGCTTTTAATTTGTTTCGAGACAGCTCGATATTGTCATTCTACCACAAGATCATTGACCGATCAATGATCGACCATTATGAATTATCAGATTACTAATTTTTAGCAAAATGACAATGGGATCGTTTTGGAATGTCGAATTTATAAAAATAGCAGACTTGGGCCTCTGAGTATTTGATAGTAATTTCACCTTCATACCTGCACGCGTTCCTGAGAGAAAGGATCTTGACAGACGGGCAACAGAGTGATCCTATAAAGGTTCCGTTTTTGCCACCTGAGGTACGGAATTCTACAAGTAAATAAAACAAGTATTCATACACAGCATGATATAGTTAACCACTTATCAAAAGATTAAACGCTTAGCTTACTTTATATACCAAATAAATAATTATGATTAGCATTAAATGAGTTTCTGATACGAAAGATAACATTCGGACCGGAGTTGAGCCAGACTTGGAAACGACCGATAATAGTTGAATATTTTTTTACGGACTGAGCCAGAGGGGAGTTGTTTTTCGACTGTATTTATGTATCTTTATATGTATATATGTAATTTTTCTGTACGTGTGTTTGTCACCTCCTAAACGGCTTGACTGATTTGTGATTAAACTTTGTGTGTATATTTGAGTGTGTCCCTGGATGGTTTGAAAATACATTGAACCCGGTAGGTGGCGCTACAATTGGGTGCTCAATTTTTATTCTGACGAAAAGCCTTCGGCCAAGACAACGTATGCCGGGGACCGCTAGTGAATGTGTATTTCCTTGGCACGTCCTAGAGCCTAAACGGCTTGTTGTAGCTTATAAAATGTCGTTAGATTCATCTTAGTTGTGAAAGTGACACTGGGTAGATCAAAACGTTAAAAACCAACCGTTAGTCCTTGCTTTATGCAAATTTTAGGATTCTGGGTCCACGGCAAGTACCCTATGAACTTTGATTATTTTAAGTATATATATATACGTTTTTAGCGACATAAACGTCCGTCTTTTTTTTATTCGTTAACTTGGAAGTTTGATTTTTTTACAGCTTCAAGGGACCGCAGATCTGAGTTTATGGTTTTATTTTCAACTCAAAATATGTAAGCCGGATTTTTATTTAAATTGTCTTACACTAGGATTTACTCCTGTATCATAGGTGCGTTCACAAACACGTAAACTCAAAAAAAAGACACTCAGACCCGGAACAACTATGTGTAGACCATACAAATATTTGTTCCACGCGGGAAACGAACCTGCGACACGAACACTTCTTGAACCGTTTAGTGTCCGGGCCTTCGTACAGGCCATGGTCCGGAGCGAGGAGTGGCAGGCGGTCGCCTCCTTCTGCGAAGCAGTAATGCTAGCAAAGGAGGCGGCGGATCGCGAGAGGAAAAGGTCCTCACGCCCTAATCGCCGTCGGGATTCCGATCCCGATTTCCGGCCACCGTAGGCGCGGCTTGCGGACGGCGAGCAATGAGTGGCTCGCCGTCCGATCGTCCGGTAACCGCCCGGACTGGACCCAAGTCGTCGACGGCGCGTACTGTTTCACGCGTGCCTCAAGGAGATGTCAGCAACCGTAGGGGCCCAGCAGGGTCGAAGCCTACTGGGGCCATGGGTGATGCGAAAGAGATCCCCAGGGCCCTGGAAAAAAATGGCAAAGAAGGAAGAGGAGTGGGTTTTTAGTCAGTAAAAGTCTGACACTATCCCCCGCTCCGCCCAAGAGCGGGAATGTCATTAGATGATTTTCCCACCCGAAAAAAAAAACCGTTTAGCGTACTTTACTGCGTAAATAGTAAAGTATTCCTCCACAGAATAGAGTATAATACTCTAAAATAGAGTACAGATGACAACCCTAAAATTTATATAATGGAAGCTAGAATCGTGCAATTTATACATAGCACGTAATCAGAGCATCAAGAAAACATGTCCAATTAACGTATGCGCTATCACAGAACCAAAGGTCAAGTGGTAACACGCGTAGATAGACTAGTCACACTCGTGAAGGATACTAACAAGGGGTAAATAGGAAGAAATTGCGCTTGATAAGACTGACAAGACACATTTTTAAGCTGGGATATCATCCAATGACACTTTGCGAGGGCGTGTCAAGTTTTTACTGACTAAAATCACGCCTATATTTGACTGGCCTGTTGGTCTAGTGTTTAGTGGCCCTGACTGCTAAGCCGGAGGTCGTGGATTCGTTTCGCACCGAGGACAAATGTTTGCGCGATGAACACGATCATTTGTTCTGTGTCTGGGTGTAATTTATCTATATATGTATGAATTTAGAAATATATAAGTATGTTTATCAATTGTCTAGTACCCATAATACAAGCTGCTTAGCTTGGGACTAGACGGCGTTGTGTGATAGTTGTGGAATATTATTATTATATTCCTTCTTAATCTAGCGTAGCGACCCCGAGTTTCCCTTCCTGAGATCCAACTCATGGCCCCAGTAGACTTAGGCCCTGATGGATCCCTACGGTTTTGCTGACATCTCGTTCAGGCGCGCGTAAAACACTACGCCGTCGACGATTCGGGCTCAGTCGGTACGGCGAGCTACCCGTTGCTCGTCGTCCGCAAGTCCACGCCTACTGTGGATGGAAATCGAGGTTAGGGTCACGGTGGATGGGGCGTGAGGACATTACGTGACCTTCACTAGCATTACTCTTTCGCAGGAGGCGTTCGCCTGCCATTTGTTGGCGCCGATCGCCTCCACGAGGACATGACGGTAATCTGCCTAAACGGGGCACACCTCTACCGTATGCTCCACCGTAACCTCCGGGCGGTCCGCACAATGAATACACCCGAGCGTTTCTTCCGCATGAATCATGTGCAAGAACCTCCCGAACTTACCATGTCTGGTGAGGACTTGACTACAGACGTAACTGCAGCCGTCGATGCGTCGGCGGCAACAGTCGACCTGACCCACACTATGGCTGCCGCAGATCTTCAAAGTTAGAATGTCGACAGCTGCCGTCGACGCGTCAAGAGCTGCCGCCATGTCGACGGCTGCAGTTACGTCTGCTTTTGGCATCATGACGCTCGTGTGTATGAGGTTTTAGAGCTAAACAAGCCTAATATAATAGCACTCTGCATTTTTATTGTCCGTTCGTTACCACTTACATACGGTCACGTTAATTTCTTTTCGAAATATGTTTTTCAGAAATGACAATACTCTAGTGTCGTTACAATATCATCTTCCTGCCCTCGTCCCGTGTTACACATGGGGTCGGAGCATTTACATTTGTTACCCTAGCAATAGCAGGGATGTTATAGAACTTATGTATCATTTATTAATAATTGTAATTATTTATTATACTTGCTTTTATTTATATAGCCTCTTTTTTTATAATGTGAATGTGAGAACACTGCAGACTCCGCGAATTCTTAGGTTACTTTTTATTATGATTATTTTTATTGTACTTTTTAGTACAATATTGACCAGTCTACACTGTCCTTACATAACATCTACTTATGCTGTAATATGGAAATATTGTAACAACAATTTTTTTTTAAAAGAGTAACCATGGAGTTTCTTGCCGGTTCTTGTCCATAGGAAACAACCAATTTGGAACCGTGCACACTAGCTTCTGACGTTTTATAAGTGCCCATGTAGGCCTGTGTGAAATAAAAAACTTCTTTGACATGTGAAAAGTTTCGGTTATGGATAATAGAATTTGCAAAATTATAAAAATACAAACAGCAAAATTTGAGTTTTATTCCTAGTCTAGATTATCATTTGTTTGGCCGGGCTGACCAGACAAAAACCAGTCGTAACCTGGCATTTAGACTCTGCTTTTAGCCAAAACTATCCGAAATAGGGGGCGCCGACTCCGTGGGTGCTCGGGGGCACGAGCACCCATGAGAAATAAACAGTGGGTGCCGAACACCCCTGAGAATAGATATAAAAAAATTGATCAGTAATCGCCTTTTAGGTTACTTAAAAATTACGATATTTCTTGATACAAAAAACTGGTTTCATTTTTCTAAAATGGTTTCATTTTATATTTTTATCAAACACTATCTTCTGCCAGCGGCTTCGCCCGCGTGAAAGTAGGTTTTTACTAACAAACTTTAGTAGATATTTATAAGATCTACAATTAATTAGAGCATTTTATGGTTCTATCTTTTATAGTTTAGGCAGCGTACGCAAAATAAGTAACTTTTCTGGTTGACTTTTTACACCTTGTGTCCGAAAAACTCAAATATCTTACGGAACCCTATTTTTTCCAAAATAAAATATAGCCTATGTTACTCGTGGATAATGTAGCTTTCGAATGGTAAAATAATTTTTATCGGTCCAGTAGTTTTTGAGCCTATTCATTACAAAAAAACAAACAAAGTATGCTCAATAGTCCTCTTTATAATATTGAGTGTAGATAATTAGTAAGTAAGCACGTAGTATGTAAGTAGGACATTTATTTATTTGTCGGTCGATCAGTGTGTATTTCTCTTCTCACACTTCGCTACTTTTTCGAGTCCATCAAATGAGCATTAGCACCCAAGAGATTTTCTAAAAGCCGGCGCGCCCCTGATCAGAATCTTTTATATCGATTACGGATATATTTTTTTTATAAAGTAGTGCTTGACTGCGATCCCACCTGATGGTAAGCGGAGATGCAATCATTGATGGTCAGGCGCACTAGTTTATTAAGAGCCTATTCACTCTAGCCTTGAAGACACCTAAATTATAGTTGGACGGGAAGACCGCAGCAGGCAAATTGTTCCAGTCCTTCGATGTACGCGGTATAAACGACGAAGCGAAACGCTTAGTCCGGACCGTTGAAGTTTCAACAACGTAAGGGTGGATACTCGCCGTACGTCGGTAATTAATTCCGGGGTTACGGAGCTCTATAGCGTCCCTAGATTCTAGTAATTAGCATCTTAACAAGCTAGCCGTTGTCGGGGCGATTACAAACATAATAATATATATCTACAAACACGTGTCATCATATTTTCCATTCAAGATAACAAGTTTATATTGATTAATAAAATCTGCCGATAAACTAACGCTAAGGCCGTGTCAAAATAACATAATATAATCAGCCTTATAATGTCCCAACTGCCGGTACATGCACGTATTACAGGCCATGGTTCGAAGCGAGGAGGAATGGCATGCGGTCTTCTGCGAAGTAGTAATGCTAGCGAAGGAAGCGGCCGCACGCGTGAGGGAACGGACTTCCACACGCCCCAGCCGCCTAGACCAGCAAAACCGTAGGGGCCCAGCAGGGCCAAAAACGCCTACTGGGGCTATGGGTTGACTTCTAAAAGGGAAACCCGGGATCGTGGTTTTAGTCAGTAAAAGACGTGACACGCCCTCCTTCCTTAAGATTTCCCACCTTCAAAAATAAAAACCGGGCAAGTGCGAGTCGGACTCGCGCACTGAGGGTTCCGTACAAACATACCTATGAAAACAGTTCAATTCCCGAATTGAATTACGAAGATTTTGCCGAATCGGTTCTTTTCGTATAGCGTTGTTTTTTGTGACGTAACTACAAATTTAATTTCAGATTTTTTCCTATACATATGCTATGAGACCTTGCTTCTTGTCAAATTACAGGATTCTAGGTCAACGGGAAGTACCCTATGAATTTTTAGTACCTTGATTGTGTCGAAATACACGTTTTTTGCGACATAAACGGCCGTATCTTTTTTTTCGTAAACTCAGAAGTTTGATTTTTTTCTCTGCTTCAAGGGACCGCAGACCTTAGTATATATACCCAAGTATATATGGTTTTAATTGCAACTCGATACCTCCACACGTTCCCGATATAGTGTGTCAGTGGTTTTTTTTCTTAGTTGTCTTAAATTTTGTTCTTACAGTGTGTGTACCATGCGTGCCAAATAAAATATTTGACAGACAGACAGACGGACAACAAAGTGATCCTATAAGGGTTCCGGTTTTTCCTTTTCAGGTATTGAACCCTAAAAAGACCTCTCTAGGAGAGGGAATAGGCCGTAATCGAGCACGAGGGCGTAGTAAGGTTTGGTGGATCTCACGTCTTAGATTTTTTTTATTTTAAGACATGCCGGTTTCCTCACAATGTTTTCCTTCACGGTTTTGCGAGCAGTGGTGATGAAATAAGATATACAAAGTTGCCTGGCTGAGTTTGAACCCACTACCTACCTACAATTCGTAAGTCGGGGCCGCTACCACTGACACAGGGGCGCCGGCTTTTAGAAAACCTCATAGGTGTTCACGCTCATTTCATGACTCGAAAAAGTGGCGAAGTGTGAGAAGAGAAATGCACACTGATCGACATTTTTAAAACGGATACCGGCGGCATCAGTAACTGACATCGTTAATCTACACTAATATTATAAAGAGGAAAACTTTGTTTGTTTGTTTGTAATGAATAGGCTCAAAAACTGCTGGACCGATTTTAAAAATTCTTTCACCATTCGAAAGCTACATTATCCACGAGTAACATAGACTATATTTTATTTTGGAAAAAAAATAGGGTTCCGTAAGATATTTGAATTTTTCGGACACAAGGTGTAAAAAGTCAACCAGAAAAGTTACTTATTTTGCGTACGCTGCCTAAACTATTAAAGATAGAATCATAACATGTTCTAATTATTTGTAGATTTTATAAATATCTACCAAAGTTTGCTAGGAGAAACCTTCTTTCACACGGGCGAAGCCGCTGGCAGAAGCTAGTAAATAATAAATTGAGACAACATCACATACATTGTCCTGGTCCCAAACTAAGGTTTTCCCGTGTACTATGGAAACCAGGAACAACGAAGGTACCACAAACACCCAGACCCAACACAAATATCTGTTTCATCAACAATCAAACCCGCGACCCTTGCGTCTCAACCGGCGCTCTAAACCACTGTGCTAAACGGGTCGTCGGGTAATGAAAAAACGCCCATCCGTAAAAGGCGATTACTGATCTGTTTCTTGATGTCTATTCTCAAGGGAGCTCGTCACCAAGTGTTTATTTCTCATGGGTGCTCGAGCCCCCGACCACCCACGGAGTCGGCGCCCCTGCACTGACACACAACATAATTAGAAATGTTAGTTTGAACACATTCAAATACTTATTTGTTCAGCTCGCATGTTAATCGATTCAATTTATTTCTATGTACTGTGTACTAGTGGAATTAATACAATATTCATTTACCTATACGTTACATTTGATTAATTTAAGTACAAACACATCAATAATTAATTGTATATTTATTTTATTCACCCACGTCAGTGCGACACTGCGGGGTGCCAAATAAAACCAACGCTGTGTTTGACGTCAGGCACGCCACAATCATAGTGGTAAGTCCTCGTTGAGAAGTGGCTGGAGGCGTCACGGTGTCCTTACCTACCGCATGACGCAGGTCCCCACCGGACATGGTAAGTTCGGGAGGTTCCTGTTCCGGATTCAGGGGTTAATTTATTGTGCATACCTACGACAATGTTTTTTAACCCGAAAGTTGACTGGTAGATAATGCCTTGTTGCATTTAATCCACCTATTTACCATTAGCATAGTCGGCCTAATAATGTTCCCAATGTTGGGACTCGGGCCTCCTTTCTAGGAGAGGGTATGAGCAGTAATCCTCCACGCGGGCCCAGTGCGGGTTGGTGGATGTCACATGTCTTCGAATTTTTGGTCCTAGGACATGCCGGTTTCCTCACGATGTTTTCCTTCACCGTTTTGAGAGCAGTGGTGATGAAATAAATTACACAAAGTAATGCGCCTGGCTGGGTTTGAACCCGCAACCTACAACTCGTAAGTCGGGGCCGTTACCACTCGGCCACCACTGCTCTCCATTACTTTATATGAAAACTTGAAATTTGCGAACTTCTCTGTGGCATTCACTTCCACACTTCTCTCGGGCCGCTTCCTTTAAATATAATAAAAAAAAAACATTTTTGCAATTAAAAAAAAATCGAGACTTCATTCGGGAATTGAAGTATTTGCATAGGTAAATTTGTGCAGAACCTCAGTGCGTGAGTCCGACTCGTACTTGCTGAGTTTTTTTTTTCAATAAGCTCTCGTTTGACCACTCACTATCTCACCTGATGTTAAGCGATGTTACAGCGGACTGAAGCACGGCTGCCTAGAAGTAACCTATTCACTCTTGACTTAAAGACCCCAAGGTCAAGCTTGTAGCTATCAGGAAACACGGACTCTTGAAGGGAGTTCCACTCCTGTGCTGGTTTTTCAAGATTAGGACAGAACAGAACCACATATATATAGTAAGTAACCCCCTCCATTGGAATTTCAGAGAGTTAAATATAATTTAGGGCTGTGGATAGTTTATGAATTGATCGAGCTCACTAGATCTGACGGTTTTTTTTTACTGTCCGTTCAACCGATTTTGACTTCTATTCCTTAGGCATAAAGATGGCATTAAAAGCAACAAAGTGGTTATAATTAGGGTTGTAACGGATCTTAGCGGAGGCGGAGGCGGAAGCGGAGGTTAATGCAGGCGGAGCCGAAGATGTAATTGAATGGGGAAAAGATAGTAATAAAGATTTTTGACTACAATAAGCCATATTATTGTAGTCAAAAATCTTTATTTTAAATACGTGCATTCATATTACACTTAGTATGCTCGCGCGGTATTGTTCTAGATTATGACGTAAATAAAACTGTTATAAATCCGCAAAAAAATTGCGGAGGCGAAGGAACAATTTCTTGCGGAACTTCCGCTGTAATAGAAGCGGAGGCGAAGTTCCGTTACAACCCTAGTTACAATACCAACTGTTTACTGCAGCCGCCATGTGTCATGCCACCAACGCAATAAAAGTCAAAATCGGTTAAACGGACAGTGTAAAAGATTTCTTTAAATGTCCAATCTTAACGCGAATGGAGCATGATGATGCAGTTACCAAGTAGTAGTTAATAGTTGGCCTTGCCCAAGAGTGGGACAGGACGGACAAAAAAATAATAATTAAAGGGTTTTTTTTATAAATAACGCCCATGTCAATTTGAACCAGTGTTAAGTCACGCTAGTGTGACTTTTACAGTAAAGTTTAGCGTCCACCGCATCGGAATCGGAGCGTACGCAGTGTACGAGCCGTCGGTATTAACAAAATGCCGATGGTGCGTCTAGTGCAATCGAATTTTGCATCGGCAATTTCGAATCCGTAAAAATCCATACGAAGCAACGAAACCGTCCGCTCCGTACGCTCCGCTCCCGACGAGGTGGACGCTTAGCTTTACTGTTCTGGAAATTTCTTTATTTACAAGATTTATCTGAAAATCCAATGACAGGTTTATAGTTTTGCAGCGGGTCAGCCGTCTGTGCAACAAAAAGTAAAGCACGCTGTGTCAGTTTGCGTCAAATATACTTAGCACGGAAGCAATTAGAAAAGCCTGTGCGCAGCCAGTCTAAAAGGCATTTGTTACGCATTCTAGGCTAAACATTATGTCTTTACCTTTTAACCACCTACGTCGGATATATCCGACAAACACTCTCGCGTCTATTCCGCCACGGTCGGACATCCACGACCAAATACTCCATCTCATCAGTTCTTCTGTCACTTACGGGGATTGAAGAGATAAACGAGATGGGAGTATAAAGTCGCAAACACACGACCCTGGCGAAATGGACACGAAAAACTTTCGTCGGAAAATCCCGACGAAGCGGTTAAATGGTTAAGCTAAAAGACCGGATATAAGGGTCCCCTAATACATAGAGTCAATTTAAAAATAGCTAGTAAAAATCCGCTGAAATGATATCTAAAGATGACAAAATTAAAATAACTTTAGAAGTATGCAGAAAAAGATGTAAAGTGCCCACAAACCTCCATTGAGAAGGGAGGATCCTCCGACCAGACGGGTATTATGTCTGGTCCGGGCTAAAACAAAAAAAAAACCCGATAGTTTAGTAGATTTCTATTCGCGCGAAAAACTGATACCGCGTTGCAAAATTTTGAATTATTAGTTCTTATATGGCTACATAGATGTTGCTACAGATCTAAACTCGTAACCAGAGGTCGGAATTAGGTAGAGTTAAACATGTACTTACACCGATTTCATACAGCGAAAAGATAAAGTGGCTTAAATTCCGAAATTAATTTTAAAGAGCAGATTTATTTTTTTCAGAAAAAAAATCATCCTGCATTAATAACGAGGAGTTTTTCAATGAAAAATACTAATAAAAATTGTATTTTAATTATCTTTGTCTTATCTATTTCTGACGTTTTTATTATTATTTATTTGTAATATTGTTGCACACACGGAATTTTTCATTAGAAATCCCGGCAAGATCCATATTAATATCAACATTTCGATGCAAGTACATGAATAACTCTACCTAATTCCGACCTCAGCTCATAACTTCACGACCAACGGTCATTAACCCCGTAGTCAGTTAAAGTCAAAAATAGTTTTATCATCATTAAATATCGATATCAACGTGTAATTTCACTAGCTAATTTAACTCAATCCTGCAGGTTTACCATGACGTCCAAAGTAAGATTGTTTCATTCTTATTTCAGTGTGGGTACGAGACAGAGCTATACAGGTTGTCTAGCGCCATCTCTTACCCACACTGGAAATAAGAATGAAACAGTCTTACATTAAACGTCATGGTACCAGGTCCTGGTCGAGCATGCTAAAGGACAACAATGAACAACACTTCACACTGCTAAAGTATCAACGTGTGGTTACCATGGTAACCACAATAACTCACATACACAGACAATCAGACTCCGGTGATATATCTGTAAGGATTAAAACTTATATTAAAATATAAATAACACAACATCGTCGTGAGGTAGGTTTGGGTGCCTAAAGAAAAAAGTTCTTGCACCTTCTTCTCCATAGAGATCTACGCTTTGGAATATGCAATTAGCACCATTTTATCTGACTGTGACTTCTTGAGATTTCAAAAGTGCCTGTAAATGGTTTATTTGAAATAAAATGCTTTGAATCTTTGGTGTAACCCAATGCAATTACAAGGATTGATCGAATGAGTTACTGCTCTGGAACACAAAGGACAACTGAAGGAACAGAGTAGGTTTTTTTTTTTTTTTTTTTTTATTGGGTGGGAAAATCATCCTAATGACATCCCCGCTCTTGGGCGGAGCGGGAGATAGTGTCAGACTCTTACTGACTAAAAACCCACTCCTGTTCCTTCGTTGCCTTCGTCCCAGGGCCCCGGGTTCCGCTTTCACACTACCCGTGGAACAGAGTAGGTTTTAGACACTGCTGGCTCCATCCAGAGTATCACCATCATTTCAGTCGAAAGACGTCCACTACAGGACATAGACTTCCTCCTGTGTCGCTACAATGACCGGTCCTGTGCGTTTCGCGTCCATCGGATTCCCGCGACCCTCATTAGGTCATCGGTCCACCTTGTTGTAGCTGAATCAAAAGGTAACTTTACACAAAATCTCAAATAGAAATAATTTTTCAAACCCGTTCTATTTTAAGTCGCAAACATTTTTAAATGTGGTAGAAGGGGAAACTGTCAATTAACAGAATAAGAACGCAGATACTGAAATGTGACGTCACCGCCATAAGTTTACGTGTGAACGAAAGAGATAGCGAGATGTTCCCACCACACTCCTATTCTTCCTCATAACAATATTAGAAAACGCTAATTGTTGCTTCATTTAATAACCAATTTTAAATGCTGTTGTAACAGAAAAATAATATGTTTAGCTTTATTAGCTTTCACCCACGAATTTGTCTGCGTAAATGTTAGTCATAATGGACGCGAAGTCAAAATCGAAGCCAGATAAAAAGTACCCCATGTCCTTCCTTGGGTTTCAAGCTTAAACCGTACAAAATTTCATCAAAATCGGTTTAATAGTTCAACCGAAAAAACGTAATAGACAGACAGTGTGTTTTTAATATCGCGCGGTTTTGATAGATAGGTAGATAAAACATTTATTTGATGCAACACAAAAATTAACAGATAGTAAAAAGCACAATCACACAAGCAGATAGTAAAAGTAATTAATCATGGTGTGCCAAATAAACATATTTTCTTTCTTTTCACAACAAAATTACAAACATAAAATTAAGCACATAAATTAATAAAAAATGTAAACAATCACAGACATCAATGCTACGAGTACATAGAGGTGTCTTCAAGGCTAGAGTGAATAGGCTCTTAATAAACTAGTGCGCCTGACCATCAATGATTGCATCTCCGCTTACCATCAGGTGGGATCGCAGTCAAGCACTGGTTTATATCAATTAAAAAAAAAAAAAAAAAGGTACATAAAAAACACGTTAAAAAATTAAACACAAACACATAGGTTAGTACTTAGCAAAAGTTTTGTGAGAAAAATAAGAAATAGCATAGTGCGGTGTGCGCTTCAAGGCTGCATCAAATAGGAGCCCAACTCAGCATGTGTCAGGCAAATATACCTGACGCTGGTATTCTGCTGGGTCCCTGATCACGCATGCAGGATTGCTCCGCACTCGTAAACACCGCAAATGTCTATTTCATACAAGTATTTATCGTAATGCGTGGAATACGCACGCGGGACGCGTTTTTTTCATCATTATCATCATCTTCCTGCCCTTGTCCCATCTTATTTGGGGTCGGCGCAACACGTTTTTTTCTTCCATTCTATCCTGTCAACCGTCATACTATCACTAACTTCCCTTTCTTTCATATCACTGTTCACACAATCCATCCATCTTTTCTTTGGCCTCCATGTATGTTGTATGTGTACATGTATAGTTGTATACTCATAACTCTTTTAGTAACATGCGTTTCATCTCTCCTCTTCACAACACCATACCAAGACAAACGATTCCCTTTCAACTTTTCAGTCACTGGCGCTACTTTCAAACTTCCTCTAATATATTCATTTCTCACTTTATCCATTCTCGTCACACCACACATCCATCTCAACATTCTCATCTCCGCTACATGCAATCTTTTTTTTTGTTTTTTTTTTTTACATTTTTAAATTTTCTGCACGCGGACCAATCCCGCATGCGTGATGAAATACGCACGTTATTAAAAAAACCCACAGAATTGCTTACACATTTAATATAAAAGGAGAAACTGACTGACTTATAAAAGAAAGCCATGTGCAAAACGGATGAAGCGTGTTTTGCACAAGGCTTTCTTTTATGATTATGACGTAGGCGAGCACTAAGAGAGGATTTCCCAAAATTTACCCTCTAAGGGTATGTAACAGGGGTCAAAGCTATATTTTTTTTTTAATTCATATAAACCAGTGCTTGACTGCGATCCCACCTGATGGTAAGCGGAGATGCAATCATTGATGGTCAGGCGCACTAGTTTATTAAGAGCCTATTCACTCTAACCTTGAAGACACCTATATTATAGAGTTTATATGGAGAAACCGTGTAAGAATGAGTTTAACACGCGAGCGAAACAGCAGAAATTAGTTAATAATAACCATTTTATTTTTAGGCAGCGGCCACGGCAAAATACGACCCATAGAAAAAAAAATACATAAAATAATCTTAAATAATAATAAACTAATACATATTATAAAAACAACATAATATCGCATACCCATATACATAATATTATTTAACCTTTTGAGTAGCGTAATAAGAGACACAATAGAAAGACAATGACCAAGCGAACGCCGGCGTTTGCTCGGGGTTTAATGAATTAAATGGTTTGTTGTTCAGTATAAAATTTTCCACAAAAAAAGAACAAAAAAACAGACGAAACCCAACCGCTATTTGAAGAAGCAGAAACGCCTACTTTTTCGTCAGAGTTACCTACACCAATATTGTTTTTAATTTATTTAATCGCGATATTTAGATTATAGATTATGTTAAAGATAACGTAACAGATATTATATTACAGGGATCAAAATTTTTGACAATAAATCAACCTTAGCGATTACGTGAATAAAATTCGTAATCCACTAAGTTTTCCAAATTATTTCGACTATCAGTCAAACCGCGGGACCATTGCATAACACCCATATCATAGCATAATCGTGAAGAGTAACTGAAGGTAAGTCTGACACTCCCTCGCGCTCCAGCCAGAGTTGAAGAAGTTATTTAACCCTTTAGCCGCCTACGTCGGATATATCCGACAAACGCTCGCGTTTATTCCGCCCTGTTCGCACATCCACGACCAAATACTCCATCTCGTCAGCTCTTCTGTCACCTATGGGGATTGAAGAGCTAAACGAGATGGAGTACCCAGTCGCAAACACACGACCCTGCCGAATAGGACACAAAAACACTCGTCGGACCAATCCGACGCAAGCGGTTACACGGTTGACGAATTTACACCCGAAAAAAAAAACACACAGACATAAACAGCCATAGTGCTGGTAGCTGGTTTAGTCAGTTCAGTGTGGGTTTGAGGGCCCAGTGTAAGATGGTGCGAAGCAGTAATGCTAGCAATGGAGGAGGCCGATCGCGTGAGGCAACGGCCCTCACGCCCCAACCGCCGCCGGGATTCTGATCCCGATTTCCGGCCATAGTAGGCGCGGGCTTGCGGACGGCGAGCATTGGGTAGCTCGCCGTCCGACCGTCCGGTAACCGTCCGGACCGAGCCCAAGTCGTCGACGGCGCGTTCTGTTTCACGCGCGCCTCAAGGAGATGTCAGCAACTGTAGGGGCTCAGCAGGGTCGAAGCCTACTGGGGCCAAGGGTCTGATTCTGAAAGGAAGACTCGGCCCCGGTACGAAAGGCGACGAAGAAACATGAGTGGGTTTTTAGTCAGTAAAAGTCTGACACTATCCCTCGCTCCGCCCAAGAGCGTGGGATGTCATAAGATGATTTTCCCACCGAAAAAAAAAGTGTAAGATGGTAACATATAAGCAATGCCTTCTGATTTTATCAATTCAACTTCATTGGTTTGTTTATTCAGTAATTTTAAGTATGTAATATGTAATCCTTGCTGGCCGATCATCGTCTCACCGTCGACGACGGCTGGTTCTGAAAATCAGCGCTGAGGCTCTGTCTTGCACGAGCCCCAGCATTTTGCTGAGCGCTGGCCGTTTTGCGAGGATGTGACGCATATCCTACCACTAAGTCGTTGTTATTATTTGTTTTTATTTTTAAGTTATGCGCCATGTTTGACGTAAATAAACTCTTTTTCTTTCTTTCTTTCCTAAATAATGTACAACCGTATTGTACACCTTAAAAAGGTCTACAAAAAAGTCAGCAATGGTATACGTCTTTCTCTTAGGGATAACCCACAATAACCATTTTTTAACCTTTACTTTTTACGAGAAATAATGGCTTATTTACGAAGCGATTTTAAGCAATATAGCATTAATCCTTATCCAATTACGCACTTTAAATACATTGTGCATTTAATATAGATCAATATGGTCCCCTTTACAGCATGTAATTTTACAGATTTAAAATGCTGCAACCGCTATGTCCCTCATAGCGGTTGCGGTGGTATTAGCATTGCACCCGTGCGTAGCCGGGGCGGGTCGCTAGTCGATTAATAAAACAAAATCAATAAAAAAAAAACCTAACACAAACATTTGAAACTTCTACGCGAATGAAGTCGCGGGCAAAAGCCAGTTACTGATAAAAGAAATATTCTTTGTTGTTCTTTTAACACAGTGACTATGCAAACATTTATTTCTATATTTATCTTGTAACATTGTGTGGAACAAAGACTTGTTTTGATGTTATGCCAAATAATAAACATTGTTTTGATTATATGACGTTTTTATGTACAAAAAAGGACGAATTAATGTGCGAGAAAACACAGCGGACCCCAAGAAGGGCAGTGCTGCATTATTAATTGTTTTTAATGAACCCAAATTCAGACTAGTGGCATCTCTACCAAATCGCAATGGGCCTTGCGTGGTGGATTGCAGCGAATGCCCTCGCCTATGACTGAATCCCAACAGTGGGAACATTATAAGGCTGATTAAGTTGTTATGCCTAATTTTAACTTTTTTTTTTATTTAAGTAATATTTTAATATTTCAAATGTAATTTTTAGTTTTAGCAAGTTTTTTTATGGTTGACTAACTGACCCGGCAAACTTCGTACCGCCTAATAGTAAAGATAACGCCATCTACTGGCATCACCAGAATAGCATTATTCATTTTTAACCGACTTCTAAAAAAGGAGGAGGTTCTCAATTCGGATGTTTGTATTTTATAATGACATTTTAATTAGAAATGGCGTTGTATTCTGTTTTTATTTCGTGAATTTGTCCATTTTTTCTCATCGTTTAAACCTTCCCTGGACTATCTCGAATATTTCAAGACCAAAATTAGCCAAATTGGTCCAGCCGTTTTTGAGTTTTAGCGAGACTAACACAGCTATTCATTTTTATATAAAGGTATAGATAAGCTGGCGTTTGACCACAATCTCACCTGATAGTTGAAGTTCTTGGGTGAGGCAAAAATAATTACTTTTTCTTTTTTATCCTATATACATTGTAGATTAAAACCCACTCCCTCTCACAGCAAGGAAGGTAGTATCCCGGAAAAGGGAAAACTATAGGCTATGCTGTGTGTCCCAGTAGTGAGAAAATTATAGGCTATGCTGTGTCCCAGTAGTGGAAAACTATAGGCTATGCTGTTTTTCGACAATAGACTATTAATATTATTATGAAAGCGAAAAGTTTGTATGAATGTATAGATGTTTGTTACTCTCTCACGCAAAAACTACTGAATATATTTCAAAGAAATTTGGTATACAGATAGACCATGTCCTGGAATAGCACATAGGAAACGTTTTTTTCCTGGGATTATGTTCCCTTGGGACAATTTTCTAATATCACAAGAGCGAAGCATCTGGCACTAGTTAGTTATAGCATATTTGTCAACGTACATTAAGCTGTGGGCTCAATAAGCATTAACCTATAATACAACATTATAAATTATTATATTAATAATGTTATCAGTTTAAAGTACATAGATAAAATGTTCTAATTGGTAATAAATTAAACCAATGAGAAGGACAATGATTGATGGCTGTACTTTGAACTGGATCTTCATAATGTAACATCACACTTTGGTTCTAAGGGGCGTTATCATTTTTAGGGTTCCGTAGCCAAATGGCAAAAAACGGGACCCTTATTCTATTGGTCATGTCTGTCTGTCTGTCCGTCCGTATGTCACAGCCACTTTTTTCTGAAACTATAAGAACTATACTGTTGAAACTTGGTAAGTAGATGTATTCTGTGAACCGCATTAAGATTTTCACACAAAAATAGAAAAAAACTGCAATAAAATTTGAGGGTTGCCCATACTTCGAACTGAAACTAGAAATTTTGTTTCATCAAACCCATTCATGTGGGGTATCTATGGATAGGTCTTCAAAAATGGTATTCTAGTATAATTTAGAGATTTCTAATATAATTTTTTTCTAAACTTAACAGTTTGCGCAAGAGACACTTCCAAAGTGGTAAAATGCCCCCCCCCCCCCTGTGACTTCTAAAATAAGAAAATGATAAAAGTAAAAAAACATTATGATGTACATTACCATGCAAACTTCCACCGAAAATTGGTTTGAACGAGATCTAGTAAGTAGTTTATTTTTAATAAGTCTTGGTCCGGAGGTTGTGGGTTTGATTCCCACCCAGGACAAATGTTTGTGTGATGACCACGATAATTTGATCTGTGTCTGGGTGTAATTTAGACATCTTTATTACATATATGTATTTAGAAATATATAAGTATGTTTATCAGTTGTCTAGGACTCATAACACAAGCTCTGCTTAGCTTGAGACTAGACGGTGTGGTGTGATGGTTGTGGAATGCTATTATATATTTTTTTTTAAGTGGGAAATCATCCAATTACTAACACCACACCTGTGTTCCTTTTGTTGCCCTTTGCATTCCAAGAATATGGGTTTCCCTTTCAGAAGTAAACCCATGGCCCCAGTAGAGTCTAACCCTGCTGGACTAAATGTGTTTTGCTGACATCTCTTTGAGGCATCAAGTAGAACACTATGCACCTCGATTCGAGCTCAAGGTCCACCAAGGACTAAATGTCATGAACAATGACTTGGGAGGTGGGTTGAGGTAACGAATACAAGTTTGCCACAATTTTGCCTGCGCAGACCGGTTTGTACACGGATCACCATGCATGTACTTGGTAAAACTTATTTACACAGTATTCCATATGAAGCTTGTGCGTTTGGAAGGCCCATTATACAATAGAATAAACTTTATTGTACACCAAAAAAGTAACACAACTTATACATAAACCTAAATCTATGGGTACAATGGTAGTCTTATCGCTGACAGCAATATCTACCAGACAACCTTAGGATGGATTTTAAGAACTTAATACAAAGGGTATTTCTTGGTACTAAAAATTGTAATAAGCATGTTTTACTCAACTACAAAAAGAAGCTGCTATTAATTCAATAAAATTGTATAGCAAGAAGAGATGCAGACAGTAACACAATTTACGAAAAAAGAAAACAAACATAGACAAGTAACTTTCTACTAGCTAATTTAAACATTAAAAAGTGGTGAACACTAGATATTTTGGTAGTCTCATTTAAGTTTTCCACATTTCAAAAGTTCTGATAATTCAATTGAATGCATGTAGGTTTTGTTTTCACAAACTGGGCTCAAGTTCAAAAATGATATCAGACTTTAAATTGCCTGATGAAATAGTTAAAACAAAACTAATTGAATTGATAGACCCAAAAACGAGGAACAATCAGGTCATGTGGCAGAATTTGATGATGCAGTAATCATTATAACCTTTTTAATTAAAAGAGAACATTCTAATTGGATCATAAACTTATAAGACGCAGTTTTTTATAAAGGTACGCAAGATTGAGGTTCCGACACCTGGCTTTTCAGACCATCTTCAAAGGATGTTCCGAAAATCAGCCAGTGATGACACATTGCAAAGAATCTTACCAACTGTTTATCAGCCGGCAAGAGTGTGCAAAGAGTTCCGTAAAGAATCGGACTTCGAATATCGGAATAAGGATTACAGAGATGTAATTATCAAAATAATATCACTATCTGTTATAAAATAATAACAGATAAAACAGTAAAGTATGAACCAAGATGACTCATATACAAAATATAGAACGCATAGGACAATAACCTAACAAAAATACAATTGAATACAATATATCATGAGAAAATTTAAATAAAGATTTTTTTTTTGTTCTATTGACCTCACGTGTTGTTGTCTTGGTCGTAAAAAAAACGTTTTTATTTATTTTTTTATAGAAAATATTTACATACCTCGAAAAGTTTCAGCAATATGTTCACATATAGCCTTCTGACGCCCAAGGATTTTCCAATTGAAGCAAGAAATATTATGCACAGAATTAAAAGTAACAACGGCGTGTACAATATAGATATAGCGACGGACACAAACGGCATGATTAACGCCATTTTGAAGACTGATTGATTTAATTGAGTGATTTGATAGCGAATGAGAAATCGCCGGGTGTTCATTCATTCGTGGGCTGTCAGTGTCAAAATTGCGTTTTATTATCGTTTTAAAAGAAAATGATCAACGAGTTTACACGTAAATTCAATGAAATTCTTGCTAATATGACTAAAAAATTCAATTCGTAACGTTTTTGTGCAGTTTGTTTGTAAAATTTCATCTAAAATAACATGTAAGCCGTTTTCTCAATCCATTCATTCTATTCGACCATTTTTTCTCAGCTGTTTTCTGTCAACAACGTTTAGTCACTATTACTTCTGCTAAAATCAATACAAAATAAAGGAAAATTGTTTATTGTGTTAATTTTTATTTAGACTATTAGTTAACATTTGAATAATTTTATTTACATTTAAAACTACGTATTTAAAAATATTTTCTATAACTCGTTGACAGCTGTTTTAAATATAACATTTTTAAATTGGCAACCCACCCAGTTATAACCTCTACGGTAAAATCGAAACTTGGGATTTTTCAATAAATCCTATTTGGATTTTCGAGTCCCAGATATTTCAAAATCAAAATGTCTGAGCTTCCCTTTGGACCCCCAGTGCGAGTATCGCCACTTATCAGGGTAAATATATTATTTCTAAAAAACATTTTTTTTCATACAAAATTTACCATTATGTAACACAGTGTTTTCGAACTGGAATTCGTAATTTGAAGTGATTTTTCTTTTTAAAACTGCGGTTTATGCAAAGAGGCTTTAATCTCACTTTTTCATGTGGTATGGACAGTTTTGTGTTCAATAATAATAAGGTTTTATATCATAGTAACCTAGTATTAGGCCTATCCGTAGGCTGGCCTGTCATAAACTCCAATAATTCTCTATTTTTGTAAGTTTTTTTTACGTCGGGTCCTCCCATGATAAGTCTAAGGGCTAAACATTTGATGCCAGTTCTCTTATTGGACTACAGAATCAATAATGGGTAGACATTTGATTAATCTTTGGCTAAGTTTGCTGTGATGATAACTACAATTGAACATTTTGTTCACAACAGAACCCATATTTACCAAGAATTTTGTCTTTAAAGTTCTTTTTTGCAAGTCAATGGTTAACTTTGTAAATAATTTTGGCCAAAAAAGTAGTCACATGAACTGCATGCTTTAAGTAGTGCCCGTAGGCCGTTCAAGTGTATGGGCCACATACTAGGCAAGAATGTTATCTACTAAAAGAAGATAGCAGTTTTGTTCCCAAAAAAATTTATTACTACAAATATAAAATATTTATATATATATTAAAGCTTCAGGGTAGTAAGAAGATAAGTAGTTTTGTGTCCAAAGATTATATTATTACTCGTATAAAATATTTATTAAACCCCAAGTGAACGCAATTCACTCACTCCTTGTCTTTCTATTGTGTCTCTAATTATGCTACTCAAAAGGTTAAGGTTCCAGGGTAATCCGTGAAATTCCAATTTTCAAGGTCTTTTTGCTAACAAAACTTATATTTGCGGTAATTATATTGATGTATTTACACAACTATACTCATTAGAACCATTTTTAGTTCTAATTTAGAAAGTTAATTAATTGTTTTATTGAGTATATATTTTTTTTTTGTAAACTCATATATGTTATTACCGAAAATATATATTTTTTTAATTTACTATCCGATATTGAACTATAAATTGCAAAAAAAGTATGAAAATTTTTGTGGAGTTTTCACCTTAAGTTCTTATAACACATATTACCTTCACAATGTCACTATCAGTCAGTCAGTTATAAAAAAAAGCAATGTACCTCCCCAACAATACTAAAACCTCTATCCTCCTCACATTCCAGTTCGGCCGCTGGTCGTTCCTAGCCACAGGCATCCTCTACGGTGCCTTCCACCAGAACAGGCTCACCAAGCGGGAGACCAAGCTACGTGAGATTGAGGCCAAGGAGAAGATCATCAGGGACGAGAAGCTTAAGAAGGAGAAGGCAATCGCTGCGGCTGGTATGTTCATGTTTTGTTAATTTAGTAGCTTCTATTGCCCAAATTCAAGTTGAAAATATTGTTGTGTACTTGTGGACTACTACATTTACCTGGAACAGGCGGTCCAGTTGGGTAGGTCAAACTTGAAAGAGGAACGAGAGGAACTAACGAGAAAGAGGTCAATCATCGAATCTGACTCGGCTGGGCAGTGTTAGGGAAGCTGCGCAGTAACTCCTCGTCCAACATACCACAGTGTCTCAAGACAAAAGTCTGAACAGTGCTTGTTGCCAGTCCCAGCAGTGGGAATATAAGGCTGATTATGCTATGCTATGTGCCCATAACACATAGTTATTTATGGAATTATAATCATGATGATGATGAATCATCAATATAACTCTCTCAATTAAGTCCCTGTTGAAATGGCTATTTTTTTTTTAATTGATGTAAACCAGTGCTTGACTGCGATCCCACCTGATGGTAAGCAGTGATGCAATCATTGATGGTGGGGCGCATTAGTTTATTAAGAGCCTATTCACTCTAGCCTTGAAGACACCTAAATTATAGTTGGACGGGAAGACCGCAGCAGGCAAATTGTTCCAGTCCTTCGATGTACGCGGTATAAACGACGAAGCGAAACGCTTAGTCCGGACCGTTCATTGATATTAACCATAAAACCGTTCCTTGAGATCTTGTGGGATTGTTTAATTATTCATCATCTTCCTGCCCTTGTCTCGTTTTATTTGTGGTCGGCGCAACACGTTTTTTTCTTCCATTCGGTCCTGTCACTCGTCACACTATCATTAAGGCCTGGAACTGCGTAAAGCGGGCGCCCGCGCGGTTCCATACAAAAGTGCCCGCGTGGGTCCCCGCATCGGAGCTCTTTTGTATGAAACCGTTTCAGCCCTAACTCCCTTTTCTTTCATATCACTTCTCACACAATCCATCCATCTTTTCTTTGGTCTTTCTCCATCTATATATGATAACTCTTTTAGTAACATGCGTTTCATCCCCCCTCTTCACATGACCATACTAAGACAAACGATTCCCTTTCAACTTTTCAGTCACTGGCGCCACTTTCAAACTTCCCCTAATATACTCATTTGATCATTAAAGCATAATCAGCCTTATAATGTTCCCACTGCTGGGACTCAGGCCTCTAAGAGAGGGAATGGAGCGTAATCTACCACTCTAGCCCAGTGCGGGATGGAGTCTTCGAATTTTTGGTTCTTGAACATGCTGATTTCTTTTCGCCGTATTGAAAGCTATGAAGATGAAATTAATTACACAAATTAAATCGCCTGCCTTGGTTTGATCCCACGAAATACTTGTAAGTCAGGGCCGTTACCACTAGGTCACACCAGCTCTTAGATATTACGAATAGTTTATTTTTGCACCCTAGTATTATCAAAACTATGTGTATTTCACTGTAAAATCGTAAATATTGTTTAATTATAATCTATCTTGCAAGATTGTAATCTGTTGAACCATTGTGACCCTCACAATAGTTTATAATCTGTCCAAGTGTTGCAGTGATTTTAATCGTATTTTTCTCTATTTTCAGCTGAAATCAAAGCCCTTGAAGAAATGGTTGCTCCCAAAAAGTGAACATCCCGGGACTAAATACTAGTTATAAGTGAATAGTGTTCGTCGCCATCATGAGAAGTGTTGCCGATTTAGAAAATGTTTAATTTTTTGAACTGGCAACGTTATTCCATCAATAAATTATGTTTTTAATGCAATATAGGTGATTATTATAGATTTGTTTTATTTCTCCTTAATTGACAAACCTACTAAACTTCACTAAAAATATTATTTTTATTAAGTTATATAAACTAGTGCTTGACTGCGATCCTACCTGAAGGTAAGCAGAGATGCAATCGTTGATGGTGGAGCGCACTAGTTTATTAAGAGCCTATTTACTTTAGCCTTGAAAACACCAAAAATTTTAATCGAGCGGGAAGACCGCAGCAGGCAAATAGTTCCATAATAAAGAAAGAAAAACCCATTTATTTGGAGTGTGCACTGTACAAACAGAAAAATAAAATTAATTTTAATATTAACTAATAATTAATGAAAATAAGATAAAAAAGACTTGTAAGGCCTCCTGTTTCAGTATATGCCGCGAATTTTATAAAAAACCGTTTTGGTTTTTTTACCCCATCTTCCGAAATGTGTATTTTTGTAAAAACCTCTTTTTTTTTCGTTATAGTGGTTTTTAGAATAGCGCTTATTATTGCCATTAAACCAACAAAGCTGCCAATTTGATCTTTTATTCTATCACAGATTAGATCTAAAGATCATGAAAGAGCAGTGGGTTCTTTTATGTAAAATATTAATTACTAGCTTTTGCCCGCGGCTTCGCCCGTGAACATGAAATATAGTCTCTGTCGCTTAGGAATACAATAGCTTTCTATCGGCGCGTGGTGCGCCTCCGCGACGGGTGTCCGCGCGGCGAGCCGCTACGGAGAACTTCTGTATGGACCGCGCGGGCGACCGCATAAACGCAGTTTCGGCCCTCAGAGATTATCTCCTACAAACAAAAAACAAACTACCTTTTTATAATATTAGTATAGAAGCGTAGACTAGTCCCACGCTGTTACATTCGCGTCTTGGAAACTGATCTGCTCCCAGTCATAGCGTGTGAAATAGCCTATCTCATTAATGGGCTATCCAACACTGATTATTTCATTTCGACCAGTTAGCTCTTGATATTAGCGCGTTTAAACAAAGAAACAAACTTCAGCCATTTAATTATTCTATTATAGAAAACCTTCGGAAAGTCATACCATCCATTTATGTAATCTATAGTTACCGAGTAATGCCATCTATTGATAGTCTATAGTTACCGAATAATGCCATCTATCGGTAGAGTCTCTTTTTACAATTTTGTGCAGTTTTAGATCATCAAAACTAGATGTCGCTAGGGGTCTCATTTAGGATTCTGAATGTTTGAACCAGGGACCATTTTGGTTACGCATTGAAAGGGTTTTTGATAGGGTTTTGACAAAGTGTTGTTTTAAAACTCATTTCATATTTGTTACACTTATTTAAGAAAACCCTCATCAATGGATAACCTCTTCCAAACCCTTTCGATTTGTTTACCTGTATATTCAAAAACCCATTCTTGGTGGTTTATACTTTTAAGCGGTAAGACGTTTTGAACGGGTTACCCCTTCAACGACTGTAACAGAGTTACCCATTTGGACTACAAATATTGTAATTTTATCTCTCGTGCCTTACTTTAAAGTACTAAACTGCATGCATGCGGCAGGTACGCGTCAAGTCGCAACACGTAATCTAGGACCTAGCGACTCCACAGTCCCATACACATACGATTATTTTACGGTTATTATTGCAGTGATTTTAAAGTTAAATGTATTTTTTTTCTGGAATAGTTGGGATTGTTTCATGTATAATCTTGTCTTTATTACAGAATCATAAATGTCATTGGATCGTCTCACTGATCATTTAGTGCCCGAAGGGAAGGTCAAAATCTATTCTTCCACTCCAACGTAATTTAAAATAATTTTATTTAAAACCCTTTGATTACCCCGACAAACCCTTTCAAAGGGTTATCTGCTTCAATTGGAACCGGTAACATCTTGAACTAGTTAACTTATTGATAGGGTTACCCTAACGTTAGTGTTATGAAAGGGCTAACACTACGAAGAGGAAACATTTTCCGTTTCTGTAGGCATACAATCTGTAACCCTTTTGAAAGAATTAACTTATATTCGGGTTTGTACGGTCCTTGGTTTGAACTAAAGTGAAAAAATCTTTGTTTTTAGTAAGGAATTTTTGAAATTAATATTTAACACCGTGCACCGTGACCACCGCTAGGCCACGAGTGGCATGGTACTCAAGTACAGGGTACTTACTAATTTTCTGTTTTGGTTTGAGGCAGGCGACAAGCTTTGCAAACTAGGAATCAGTAACCAATTTAACGTTTTTTTTTATTTATTTATATAATCTAGTGCTTGACAGCGATTCCACCTGATGGTAAGCAGTGATGCAATCGTTGATGGTGAGGTGCAATATTCACTCTAGCCTTGAGGACACCTAAATTATAATCGGGCGGGAAGACCCAGTGGCGTAGCGTGGGTTTTCGCCGCTTGAGCCGTCCGGCCCCTTGTTGGGTCCTTTGTTTTTTATTATGAACGGCCCAAACATTTTATGTAACGGACGTAAGTACCTTACACTTACGAAGAAATGAATAAACGAGGGTTGACCAGCGCCTCGTGGGGGAAGACGCGCGCCCGCCCTGTTACGATAAATGTAACAAAATTGTGGCGGGGGAGAGCACGCGCACTTTTCTGCACTAGTGCGGAAAATAGTCTATTACGTGCCTAAAAGCGGTGGGATAAGAGCGGGTTTTTGAGTAAGTATTGATAAAGTATTTATAGTCAATAATAATCTTTTCTCTGGATAGTAGTAAGGAACCCCAAGGGAACATACGCCCAATATAAAAAAAAATAAGTACTTAAGAGGTTGAAAAGAAGTGAATTGACGGTGATTTTTTGTGTTGAATCTTCGGCAAATACGTAAGACGTAGCAGAAAATATCGCGACTTCGTTTGCGTGTATTTACGCGAGCGTAGTCGCGAGTCATTACCTACCTACTAGTTATTTGCGAATAAATGACGTAGCAGAAAATATCGCGACTTGCATCGCGTAAATACACGCGATCGAAGTCGCGTGTAATGTACTAGTTATTTGTATAAGTAGCTACTTATAAAAACAGTTGCACTTGCCCCCTTCGTTCAAGGTGGTTCAGCGGACGGAGGTGTGACTGTACCGGCCCACCTACGAAGTCGAAGATCAGAAAAAAAAGAAATTTTTCAGGTGTCTTTACAACAACGCTGACAGGTAACATACTATTTATATTATGTGACAATTTGAAAATATTTCTGCTTTCGTGAACAAGCACCTGTCGCAAAAATGACACAATTACAAATTACGTAATTTTTTTGCAAATTTACTATTATGTCACTCATGTCTCACTGTGGCTCTGTGTCTTATCTACACGCATTATTGTGTTGAGCGATGGACGTTTTGTCTTGCCTCTAGACAAAATGGCCATCACCCACGAGAGATTAAGATAAGGTATTCGCTAGAATCTAGCGAACATCCCAGCTTTTTTCGCGGGTTTAAAATCCTCAGATACCTACATTAGGGGACAAAACGTCCCCAATCATGACGCGCAAAGCTGTCAAATTGTCCAACAACGTGTCCCGTGTCACGCGTATGTATCGTAAAATGTCGGGGGGGTAAGTTAAAAATCTGGCCCACGAATAGCTAGGTCGCTTTCAACAGAGACCCGTGGGGATACCCCTACCTAATGGTGTGGAGTAAACTCCGTACATGGAATCGCCTGCTACGCCGAGATTGCAGCCCGAGCTCACGGAGGACGTGATGAATGCTTTTTTCCTTTCGCAAGGGAAGCATTCTCCCACTGGCTTAGCTGCTTGCACTGTACGATGCGGTCACGCGGACCACGATGGCGACGGTGATGACTTTTCCCGGTAAACGACAAAAGCTAGGTTAAAAAATAATTTTGAAATACATAAGTATGTTTATCAGTTGTCTAGTACCACTAGTACTCATAACACAAGCTCTGCTTAGTTTGGGACTAGACGGCGTTGTGTGATAGTTGTGGTACCTATATTATTATTTTATTTTCCGGCAATGGAGGCCCACAGATAAAATAATGGTAAACACTAATACTTATTGTCAAAAAACTTATATAACTATAATTATACACATAATATACTCGGCGTCGTAAGTATTGCGCTGCGTGATGTCGCATAACCGTCCTCGGAAACGTTGATATACGACGCTTATCAGCCAAAAGTCCTCATTTAAGGTCTGTGGCTGGTTGCTTATTGTGGTCCCTTCAGTCGCAGTGCTCCCATAGTGACTATTTTGAGTGCCGTAACCGTGAAATCAATTGTCCTAGTGACCTCGGTCGCGAAATAGAGCGCAATGATAAATACGTCCAATTCCGCCCACACGCGTTGACAGCCCCTTGACGTCAGAGAGTAATAACCGCTCTGTTTGTTTGTGAGTTTAATAATATGCATAATGGCTAGCTAAATGGTTCGAGAACAAGAAAGTGTTTACGACAATGTTCTCTTTATATCTTCAAAAGTACACGAAGTTTTGATTTTGATTGACTGGCCTGTTGGTCTAGTAGTTAGTGGCCCTGATTGCTATGCTGGAGGTCGTGGGTTCGATTCCCACCCAGGACAAATGTTTGTGTGATGAGCAAGATCATTTGTTCTGTGTCTGGATGTAATTTATCTATAATATGTATGTATTTAGAAATGTATAAGTATGTTTATCAGTTGTCTAGTACTCATAACACAAGCTCTGCTTAGCTTGAGACTAGACAGCGTTGTGTGATTGATGTGGAATATTATTATTATTATTATTTCTTAGCGAGTATCAAAATATGCGCCTAAGAAGAACATAAACGGACTTGTCTTTATATTGGATTGATTCTTTGACTGTTGCTTGGGGTAGCGTACCTAAGTATTTGATATTAATTTCAGCTTCATACCTCCACTAGTGATGCAACAGAAGTGTCTTAACGGAAGCGAAAACAGATGTCAAAAGTAAATCTATGCGAATGCGGAAGCGGAATCGGAAACGGAAGTGTCAATACTATGAAGAAAAAGCGCAATTTTTTTTTTTTTTAAACAATAGAAGGTTTATGTTGTAATTACGTCACGAGGCGCGGTGAAGCGCAGAATGAACCAAAAAATATAATAATAAAGAAACTCTTCCAATGTGTCCAGTAAAACGAAGGAATACCCCCACACCCAACCCCGCGTTCCTCGCTGTATTCTTCCGTTTATAGATCTGTTATAAATTTTGCGGAAGCAGAAGCGGAAACGGAAGCGAAAAAACTGGCGGAACTTCTGCAAAAGCGGAAGCAGAGTTCTGTTGCAACACTAACTTCCACGCGTTCCTGGGTGATAGAATCTTGACAGACTGACAATAAAGTGATCCTATAAACATATCCTAGTTCAGAGGTTTAGATTTAGACCAATGTATCTTAAGTTTTGAAAATAAATTATTATTACTATTTCATTTTAGCCGACGTAGATGCTGTCCATCCTGCACAACCACCTGCAGTTTTAAGGATCTATACGAGGCAAATAACAGAGCCGTAGAGGTTGCCAAATACTGGTCAAAAAAATTTAGTTAGAGCACATCGACAAGAAAAGAAGAAGAAGAAAAAGCCGACGTAGATACCTACGGAGTCTTCTGTTTTTCTGTCGACTCTAAATAAGTGGCTTTATAATATCGACCACAGAAAATTCAGTGCCGTAACCCGCTGTAGTCAACAGCAGTCTATTTTAGAACAATTATTTTCAAAACGTATCGCAAATAACAAACGATTTGGCAATTTTACACAAACGCACATTGTTTTGTTTTGTTTGGCATTCAATACTTGGGTTAAATATTGTCATTGCATGCATGTTCTGTATTTTAGACCGAAGTGCGACCCACACACTAAGAGGTAATCACTTTATTAAGATGGAAGATACGGTCCTAACGTGACTGATATTTTCGCAAGATGGCGCTGAACTCAACCTATTTAGTTGGAACATAGGTGGGGCTTGCGGACGACGAGCAATGAGTAGCTCGCCGTCCGGCTGTCCGGTAATTGATGGCGCGCAGTATTCTATGCGCGCCTCAAAGAGATGTCAGCAAACCGTAGGGGCCCAGCAGGCATTTTTTAAAAAGGAAACCTGTCTCCGAACGCAGGTGTGGTTTTATTCAGTAAAAGTGTGACAAGCCCTCTCGCTCCACCCTAGAACGGGAGAAGTCATAATATGATTTCCCACCTAAAAGAATGACACGAAGAGGTAATCACTTTATTAAGATGTAACTAAACTACAACCCTAACGTGGCCAATATTTTCGCTGGATGGCGCTGAAATCAACATTTTATTTGGAAAAAAGGTGGATTTTAGTTAGTAAAAGTCTGACACGCGCTCTTGCTCCACTCTAGAGCGGGAATGTCATTTGATGATGACATGAAAAAAGTAAGATTTTTTTTTTGTTACTGTTTTTGGCTTGAATACTAAGTCCTTTAAGCCACATGGCTTAACTATTCATACGAAGACATCTTCGTATGAATAGGGAATTTGTTTACCATTAGAATATAGATGTACACATTCTAATGTTTTTGTTGTATTTGGAAGTCAAATGTATCAAGTCAAGCTCCTAGGCAAGCAGTCAACATCAACACTACAGTAAAATTCTCAGCTCCATTTTACCGAGATCGCGCCTGGGGCCCAAGTCTGCTATTTTTATAAATTCGTCATTCTAATACGATCCCCTTGTCATTTTGATAAAAGTTCATAATCTGCTAATTTATAATAATCGATCACTGATCGGTCAATGGGCTTGTAACAGAGTTGTGGTAGAATGTCAATATCGAGCTGTCACGCAACAAATTAAAAGCAATGACAATGACGTTCTAATGGTAAGTCACTGATCAAAGGAACTGTCAAAATTTTAGCAGATTATCGCATACGTCAGATATTAATTTGTCAATAAGTACGATATTACCATTCTATGCCACTTCTTTCAATGGAGTGTTAGTGGTTGACCATTGGAAAGTCATAATGACGCCATTATATTAGTAGATTACCAAACTTGTCAAAATCAACAATGATAAAATCAATGATAGACCATTCTGACACTATTGTAATAGCAGACTTGAGGCCCTGTTTCTATGATTCTATATATTATCCAGTTACGCAGACACTTGAAATAAAAAACTATACTTTTACATCTTAATATTCACAAGAATTCAATTTGCGAATAATTAAAACAGCCGACTGAACTTCACTTGAAAAGATCCCGCCAAAAACTCGCAAAAATAAACGACAGACGAACGTAAATGATGGGACAAAGAAATCGCTTACATTCTAATATAACAATATATGTACATCATTCATAGAATACCTATGTATCATACGCGGAATAAAATAAAAATATTTTGAATTTGGAAGGTTAAATTCGTGATTCATTCAATAAAATCGTCATGGTAGCTATTTAAAATATAAATCACAAAATTTTATTCACCTCGTAAATGCCTAAAATATAATAAATTTTAAGAAATATTATTGAAAAAAAAGCGAAAAGGCGAAAAAAAAATTATGTAACTTTTTAAAGTGTACCGAATGGCTGGAAAAGCGAGACATTCGGACTTCTGGCATTCGGCCAATGGCTACCGCCTGTGAATCTCAAGTAATTTATTTACATTGCTCAATTAGATATGTTTAAATGCATTTTATTGCTACAAGTTACATTAGAAAATAATAACAAACAGAAAGGAAGTAAAAATATTATTCTTCGATGTATTTACTAGCGCCATACATTAGCTGCAAAAATAAATTGCGGAACGAAAATATTGGCGACAGTTGCAATTTTTCGAATTCAATTTGGAGACTGATTTGTTGGGAAACATTATTTTAAATGCGGTATTGATGTTTTATTTGTGTTTAAAGAAAAAAAAACTGGGCAAGCGCGTGTCGGACTCGCGCACTGAGTGTTCCCTACAAGTTTAACATACCTATGAAAAAGGTTCAATTACCGAATTGAGTTACGAAAATTTTTCCGAATTGCAAATAAAGTATTTTAATAAAGTATTTTTTTGTGACGTTACAAAAAAATTACAGTTTTCAGAATTATACCTATTTTTGTGCTATGAGACCTTGTTTCATGCCAAATTTTAGGATCCTAGGTCAACGGGAGTACCCTATGAATTTTGATTCCCTTAAGAGTGTTTTCGACACTCTTAAGGGAATCAAAATTCCACGAATATCTATGGTCGAAATAAACGTTTTTTGCGACATAAACGGCCGTATCTTTTTTTCGTTCACTCAGATGATTTATATGACAGCTTCAAGGGACCGCAGACCTTAGTATATGGTTTTAATTTCAACTCGATACGTCCACGCGTTCACGAGATAAAGGGTCTTGACAGACAGACAGACAGACGGACGACAAAGTGATCCTATAGTAGCTCCGTTTTTTCCTTTTGAGGTACGGAACCCTAAAAATGGACGAATATTCAGCTAGACCGAAACTAACGTGTTTGAGCTGACGGTTTTGATAGAAAAACTGACTATGCCATTAATCTTTGTACGTTTTTAATTCAAAGCATTTTATTTCAAATAAACTATTTACTTTGAAATATCAAGAAGACAGGCAGTCAGAAATATGATGCTAATTGCACATTCCAAAGCGTAGCTCTCTATGGAGAAGAAAGTGCAAAAAACTCCATGGACACTCTTTTCAATAATTTTATGTAAGTATTACAGATATTTCTGTTACATGTTTCTTGTCACTACTACAAGTGAGAACAATGTAAATAATGTAAAAATAAAATCTAAATGTAGAAATTAAAATAAGCCAATGGCAGCTAAGAGATTACCAGTCTCAACTGACAGCGCTGTCAATTGTATTACATGCGCACTTTCCACTACAATGTGAGAAATGTAAAGAACGTTTTAGTTTTTAATTGAAATTAATTAAAAATAAACATATTATTGTGAACTAAAGTACATGATCTAAAAATAAATACCTTGTTTTTGTTTTTAACCTTTCGAATACCGTAATTAGAGACACAAAATTTGATTGGCCTGTTGGTCTAGTGGTTAGTGGCCCTGACTGCTATGCCAGAGGTCGTGGGTTCGATTCCCATCCAGGACAAATTGTTGTGTGATGAGCACGATCATTTGTTCTGTGTTTGGGTGTAATTTATCTATAATATGTATGTATTTAGAAATATATAAGTATGTTTATCAGTTGTCTAGTACTCATAACACAAGCTCTGCTTAGCTTAAAGACAATGATAGAGCGAACGCCGGCGTTGGCTTGGGGTTTAATGAATTAATGTTATGTAATGTTAAATAATTGACGTTACATTATAGTGGATTTTCTTGATATTACATTACTAGAATTTTATTGACATTTTTAATTTTACTTTTTACTATTTTATTTTTTACATTATTTCCTTTTTATTGACATTTAGCTTTTTTATTATTGTATTTAAACTATGATATTAATATGATGACAAATAATGTCGAATGTTAATTAATTTATTTACCTGGCAAGTTACCACCAGCATGTCGATGTAAATTAATTATTATTTTTTAATTATCAGTATTGTGTTTTTTGAATGTTTTATTATATTGTTAATTTTTCAACCATTCGACACAAATGTAAATTTGTAGATGAAATGAATAAATAAAAAATGTAACTATCAGTAATTTTGATGTATGTCTGACAAAGTATTTTCTGCGGGCTACAATGTCCTTTCCTTGGTATTGTTCGTCAAGTCGTTGAGCGCATTAATAGTCCTGAGTTGAGCTACACGAATACTGACAAATGCTTGCACTGACTGGACAGGTCCACTCAAATCTGTGTGGTTCTTTCCTCAAAAGATAATCTCAGACCTAAACTGAATTGTTAATGGGATGGAGCTCATCATTTTCTGAGAAAATATGCCAAACTGCGTATTACGCTATTGCAAATCTTGTTATGGTAAAATGACAGGACCTTGAACTTCAGTTTATTTTCGTAAATATTTTTTGTATTTACGAAGTAATTAATTAGAATTCAATATTTGTTAAAATAGTTCCAGAACATTAGCTGATTTTGTGATAACGCCATCTATTGCTGAAAAGCTTAACCTTACCTTTATCACACACTTAGGCTCCACCACGAGCTCATAACGTGATCTATTTTACGACCTAAACTGAACTGTTAAAGGGATGCTGAAGCTATATAGGGTGTATAGCTCCATCACTCTTTTCGCTCGTACGACTGACATTTTAATATTACTATGGTAAGGCCCCTGGCCACCCACTGAGCGATAGTTAAATAATTATAAATTTTGACAAATTTAATTTGCGTGTTTGCTATTCAAAGCCAGATGGCGTCACTGAGGCATAGGATGACAGTTTTTCTAAGACATTTTTTCTGATAGCCGCTCTATTGTATCTCTTTAAATCTCTTTGGCTCCATCCCTCTTTCTTGCTCACACGACTGACATTCTATGTTGTCTATTTTTCAAGGTCCACCACACAATTTGCTCGCTACACAACAGTGGGTCTCATACTTTGAGAGCCACAGTTGTAGATTCATTTCTAGGTGAATTGATACATCGATCAACAACGTACTCGAGCAACTATCACAATAGTTTACATCCAGGCTGAATGCAGACACGCCTGTGCCTCGTCAAGTGCGATCGTATTCTGCCACATTAAAAACCTAATACATAACCTCTATGGTTGACTTTAATTGCGCGACCATAGATTACAAGTTTTAGTGTTTTAGGCATAAAACATGTTTGTTTAGCAACATTCTTTTTTGGGAAGCTAAGGAAAATAGGCATTGATTTTATTGTGGTGGAAAATTTTACGTTTGTATCCGGTTTTCTTGGTCCATTGGTTAAGACACCCGCCTGTGATGCATGAAACCGGGCAAGTACCTACCAGTGTGAATTTTTTATTTATATGCATTTTTCTTTATATACATATAGTGTTGCAACAGGACTCTACTTCCGCTTCCGCTTTTGCAGACGTTCCGCAAGCTTTTTCACTTCTGTTTTCGCTTTAGCTTCCGCAAAATTTATAACAGAACTCTAAACGGAAGAATACAAATACAAAGACCCAGCCAGGGTTGAAGCCTACTGGGGCCACGGGTTCACTTCTAAAAGGAAAACCCGAGGTCCTGGAACGCAAGACAAAGAAGGAACATAGGAGTGGGTTTTAGTCAGTAAGTCTGACGGGGCCCCCGCTCCATCCCAGAGCGCGAGAACTCATTAGATGATTTCCTACCTAAAAAAAGACTTAGCCACCACTTGATTTCGCATAAATCATTTTGAAACACTGAAATTAGAAGATAGAAAAATAAATATCAAATTAATTTTCATCTATGCTTGACATATACACATTTAAAAGTGACAAGCACGTAATTCATAAGTTTCTAATTCAATATGACAGTTGCTAAATGAATATTTCCTTTAGCATTACATTGAACGATGATTTATTAACATGTTTTCTCATTGAACGCTGCATTGGATTCGTAATAGCGCCAAAACCGCGGAAATGTTTGAAATTGTAACCATAGCCATGGCCGGATCTACTTAATGGCTAAATGGGCTGCAGCCCAGGGCCCCAGGGATATAAGGATCCCCCGATTCTCATTAAAAACAATCTACAATACGGTTTAATCTTTTTGACAAAACTTGTTTAAAAACAATTATTGTACTACTGTTTAATTATGGTAGCAGTCATTGATATCGCTACTAATATGGGCGGGTCAATGGTTTACAACCGCTCAATGTTGGTGTTCACGTTCGACCTGTGATCAAAGTATTTATTTATTATTTACTTTATTGTACCTCATAACGTGGACAGGATAAACTTTTACAAAAACTAAGTGTTCAATCGGCGGTCTTCTCGCACAGGGCAATCTCTTATAGAAAACCACAAGACGAAGTATATTTTTAGACTTTCAAGTTAGCTATAGTAACTCATGTTCTCTTGTTCCATTAGGACGACATTTCTACAGTGATCGGTCGTTGTCGAAAAGGTACACTTTAGGAAAAATATAAACTTATTTTTAACAAAATGCCAATTAATTTGATTACTTAGGTGGGCCCCCAAGTAGTGTTAGCCCAGAGTCCAACAATTTCACGATCCGCCTCTGACCATAGCAGCCCTTGTAAAGGGCAACTTAAGTTTGGAGATTCTTCGGGCTATGTCTGTAACCTTGGTTCTCCTGCGGATATCTTCATTTCTGATGTGATCACGCAAGGAAACTCCGAGCATAGCACTTTTGTATTGCCTTTCTTTGAATGAATTTAAGCCTTCTGATGACGCCCTTTGTAAGCGACTACATTTCGGACCCGCGTTTGGCAGTGGTCAGGGCACATTGCTCGCAGAACAAATGGTAGATGGGGACGAAAGGTTCTGGAAGACGCAGCGTTGAAAAGCCTCGGACAAGGCGGACCGATGTCCTGGTGAGGGTTGCGGGAATCCGATAGATGCGAGACGCACAGTACCGGTCATTATGGCGACACTTAGGGGAGACCTATGTCCAACAGTGGACGTCTTTCGGTTGAAATGATGATGATGGGTTTTAAACATTACAAAAAACTTTTAACAAAAAAATACAACCGACTTCAATTTGAAAAAAAACACTGAAAAGTGCAAAATAACTTTAATTTTGTTTTTTTTACATTGTCGGTTGTATTTTTTTAAGTTTTTTATTTACGGTACCACCACTAAAAAGTACCCCTCAGCCAAACTTAAATACCTTATAACCAGAGTGCATCTCATGACAATTCTAACAATCCCAAACACTGTTAGATTACATTAAATTATTATAGAGTTCCGGTGCCTAACTTCAGGCTTCATCATCAGATCAGTTCGACATATTCCCCCTCTTCTTTCAGTCAGTCATCGACTACACGTATAAACAAAGCAATTTTACTTTTCACGACAGTTTTGTCGTGATCCTATGAGGAGTTCCATATCTTCATAACAATATTTCTATGGGACCAACTTGGAAGTTTAACCTTTCAATCAAAAAAACTAAATTCAAAATCGGTCTACAACTGACCGAGAAAACAGTGAACATACATTAAAAAAAAACATTCAGTCGTAAGAGATGAAAATAGAACTGCTATTGTTAAAAAAGTAATTTTTATAACTGCTTGAAACTTATGGCTTGTGAAGGCATTATATGTATAGTATCATCATCATCTTCCTGCCCTTGTCTCGTGTTATTTGGGGTCGGCGCAACACGTTTTTTCCTTCCTTTCTACCCTGTCACTCGTCATGCTATCACTAACTTCCTTTTCTTTCATATCACTCTTCACATTATCCATCCATCTTTTATTTGGTCTCCCTCTCCCTCTCTTTCCATCCACATGTAAATTCATAACTCTTTTAGTAACATGCGTCTCTTTTAGCATTAGTAATGAATTCTATTAATCTCTTCTACTTATAGAGATACAAGAAAAGCGATGTATTACTTCTTACTTATTTATTTGGCATACAAAACCAAATACAATCGGAGATATTTATCGTCCAGGTTAAGATTTACGGCGAATGCAGTTGTGATCATGTGCTTGAAATATATTGTAAACTAACATATAGCCAGCGGCTTTACCTGCGCGAAAATAGAAAATTGTACCAAGGGAACATACATAAAATAATAATAAATAAACAAAATACATATATAAATATTGTGTTTCCAGCGACCCTGACCAGGTCATCAGTCGACCTTTTAGGTGGCTTTCCAACGCTGCGTCTTCCGGTACGCGATCGTCACTCCAGAACCTTTCGTCCCCATCGACCATCTGCGAGCAATGTGCCCTGCCCATTGCCACTTAAGTTTGGCGATTCTTCGAGCTATGTCAGTAACCTTGGTTCTCCTGCGAATATCTTTATTTCTGATGTGATCACGCAAGGAAACTCCGAGCATAGCCCTTCCCATTGCCTTTTGGGTGGCTTTAAATCTTAATATGAGGCCCATTGTAAGCGATTACATACGTTTCGGAGCCATATGTCATCACTGGGAACACGCACTGGTCATAGACTTTCGTCGAAGTTATTTGGTGATTTTGAACTTCACAAAAAGGTATACCTACCAGTCAGATTGATTTTGCATAATAATAGCATAATCAACCTTAAAATATTCCCACTGCTGGGACGCAGGCCTCCTCTTTAAGAGAGGGAATGGGCCGCAGCCCGTTGTTCACCACACGGGTTCAATGTGGATTGGTGGATTTCAACTTCTTCAATTTTTTTTAGGGTGCCGTACTTCAAAAGGAAAAAACGGAACCCTTATAGAATCACTTTGTTGTCCGTCTGTCTGTCTATCTGTCAAGACACTTTACATCGGGAATGCGTGGAGGTATCGAGTTGAAATTAAAACCGAACACCCAAGTCTGCGGTCCCTTGAAGTTGTGAAAAAAATCAAACTTCAGAGTTAACGAAAAAAAAAGATACGGCCGTTTATGTCGCAAAAAACGTGTATTTCGACACTATCAAGGAATCGAAATTCATAGGGTACTTCCCGTTGACCTAGAATCTTGAAATTTGGCTTGAAGCAATGTCTCATAGCACAAGTATAGGAAAAAAAAAATCTGAAAACTGTAAATTTGTAGTTACGACACAAAAAAAAAATGCGATTCAGAAAAATCTTCGTAACTCAATTCGGGAATTGAACTGTTTTCATAGGTCATAGGTAAGTTTGTACGGAAACTTCAGTGTGCGAGTGGGATTCGCACTTGCCCGGTTTTTTTCAAGGATAGACATGCCGGTTTCCTTACGATGTTTTCCTTCAACATTTCTAGATAAAAATTACACAAAGTTATACGCCTGGCTGCGTTTGTGAACCCGCGACCTACAACTCGTAAGTCATTTGATTGATTTTGAGTTTGGGATAATTTCTTGGTTTCCTGTGTGAAGATCAAAGCTGTAGCTCATCAAATTTCAAAGAAATATCGGCTAAACAACGAATCCTGCCGATTGATTTATATTTAACATTGTTTTCGGTAATAAACTTGTGATCTCATCGATTTTTATTGATGTTCCATTGTTTTATCGACAACAGAAATAATTTTGTTTTTATCTGTGGTTATTTCGCGCCAATGTTAGGATGAATACAGAATGTTACCTTTGCTTATGTACCTACCTAATTAATATTCTTTTAGAAGGCTGAAGAGGCTGAAGGCTGAAGAATCATCAAATTTAAGTGGCAGTGGGTAGGGCACAATGTTTCGAAACGTGGTCGCTCACAATGGGCCTCATCAGAAGACTTAGTCAACCAAAGGGTTATGCTCAGAGTTTCCTTGCGTGATCGCATCAAGAATGAAGATATCCGCAGAAGAACCATAATTATCAACATCGCCCGAAGAATCGCTTATCTTAAGTAGCAATAGGCTTTTTTTTTTTATTGGGTGGAAAAATCATCCTTGTGACATCCCCGCTCTTGGGCGGAACGGGAGATAGTGTCAGACTCTTACTGACTAAAAACCCACTCCTGTTCCTTCGTTGCCTTCGTCCTAGGGCCCCGGGTTCCGCTTTCACACTACCCGTGGCCCCAGTAGGCTTCGACCCTGCTGGGCCCCTACGATTTGCTGACATCTCCTTGAGGCGCGCGTGGAACAGTACGCGCCGTCGACGACTTGGGCACAGTCCGGACGGTTACCGGACGGTCGGACGACGAGCCACCCATTGCTCGCCGTCTGCAAGCCCGCGCCTACGGTGGCCGGAAATCGGGATCGGAATCCCGGCGGCGGTTGGAGCGTAAGGACCGTTGCCTCACGCGATCGGCCGCCTCCTTTGCTAGCATTACTGCTTCGCAGAAGGAGGCGACCGCCTGCCACTCCTCCTCGCTCCGGACCATGGCCTGAACCAAGGCCCGGCGCGAGAGATCGCCGCCGCCGATTGCCCCCACGAGGACACGGCGTTGCTCTGCCCAAGCGGGGCACACGTCCACCGTGTGCTCTACCGTGTCCTCCGGGTGGGCCACACAGTGGCGACACCCGGGCGTCGTTTCCGCACGAATCCGATGCAGGAACCTCCCGAACTTACCATGTCCGGTGAGAACCTACGTCATGCGGAATGTGAGGACGCCGTGAGGTCTTTCCAACCACGCCTCAAAGAGGGGACTTACCGCCATAATTGTGGCTTGCCCAATTAGCAATGGGCTGAGTACATTGCTCGCAGAACCGAAAACTCAACGGGGTCAAACGGTTGTGGAGTGGCGACCACGTACCGGAAGACGCAGCGTTGGAAGGCCGCCCACAAGGTGGACTGTAGACTTGATGAGGGTCTCGGGAATCCGATAGATGCGAGACGCCCAGGACCGGATGGCATGTGTCCGATAATGGACGTCTTTCGGCTGATATGAAGATGGTTTTAGTAGTGACAAATACACTTTTTAAGATATCAGCAGGAGAACCAAGGTTGCCGACATAGCACGAAGAATCGCCAAACTTAAGTGGCAATGGGCAGGGCACATTGCTCGCAGAACGGATGGCCGTTGGGGCCGAAAGGTTCTGGAGTGGCGACCGCGTACCGGAAGACGCAGTGTTGGAAGGCCCTCTACAAGGTGGACCGATGACCTGGTGAGGGCTGCGGGAGTCCGATGGATGCGAGACGCACAGGACCGGTTCTTTGTGGCGACATTTGGGGGAGGCCTGTGTCCAACAGTGGATGTCTGTCGGCTGAAGTGAAATACACTTTTTTGCCAGGTGACCGACGAAGTATTTTGTAAGTATAACATCCGCAAATCCACTTTGTTTGACCCACTGTTTTATCAAATATGTTTTGGGAGTTTTTTTTTTTCGGTGGGAAAATCGGTTACCTATCATAAGTTCGAAAAATATTTGACCGACTTTCATTTCACCTAAAACTTTTCAACTATTATCGTTTCGTTTTTTTTTTATTTCATCGAAGTCACGTCTGCCACTGTATCAGTTGACCTATTATCAATTCGATTTTTTTCGTTACTCCGATGTTTCATTTGGTCGAAAAACTTTTCACCGATGGTGCACTTAGCCGAAATAACATTTGTTCGAAGTATTATGTTTTCGAACATTCATTATGACACTGTTTTAATTACCATATTTTCATTTCACCGAACGCCTAGAAAGTTTGTGCACATTATTCATCTCTAATTTTTGTTGTTTTGTTGTTGCTGTTTGTGTGTTTTGTTGTATGTAATGGCACTTAATAATACAGTTGATTATGAACAAAAGTGGTTTTAATAGTTCCTAGTAATAAGCATGCAAACAAGGATGCTTGCTTTAAGCATGCAGCATGGAAGCGTGCATGCAACATGCAGCGGGCATGGAACATGCAGCCAGTATGTAGCATGCAGCAGGCATGCAACATGCAGCAGGCATGTAGCATGCAAGCAGGCATGCAGCATGGAAGCAGGCATGTAGCAAGCATTGTTTCTGTCACGGCTCCGGCGCTGCGGGGTTTGGGCGGCCCCACGCAAGCTTATCGTCGCAGATGGTTTTAACGCTCACCAGCTTGCAGGCTTGCTGGCCGGCTTCGCCGGCCAGCCTCAGCCGCGGCGGCGGTCCTTCAAACCACCTGCTCCTCAGCTCGCGGGCCGCCCTACCCCTCCGCGCCTACGCGGAATTAAATTACACTCTAGGGGTAGGGCAGATGTAAGACTGTGTGAAGTCGGTTTTGCAGCGATTCATTTCGGTCACTAAATTTTGTAGCACAACATATTGACCTTTTATGACACTATTTTAATTTAATATTGAAATGCTACCAAGTAACCGTCCATCCCAATTCCGTCAAATGTTGTTTCGGTGTGGTGAAAATATAACAAATAAATTGTTTGGCAAATGAAAAAAGGTTAAAAAGAGGCTTCGGCCAATAGCAAAAAGTTATTATGTAAATCGGCGAAAAATAGTTCGGTAAAATAATACCTATGACACATGATACTTCGAAGATCTAAAAATATATCAAATAATGCATATGGCAAAAAAGACATCGGTCAATAGTTTTCGGTAAAATGAAATTCAAACAAAAAAATTTCGGAAAAGTGATCGGTTCCCGGGAAAATCATCCAATGACACTCCACACTTTTGGGCGGAGCGGGATATAGTGTTTATTTTACTGACTAAAAACCCACTCCTGTTCCTTTGTTGTTTCATACCAGGGCCGAGTCTTCCTTTCAGAAGCAGACCCTTGGCCCCAGTAGGCTTCGACCCTGCCGTCTGACATCTCCTTGAGCCACCCCTAGCCAAGTTGATAATCTGCAATCGTTAACGCTAGTCGGAAACTAATCAAATGTATGGAATGACATCATCTCAACGTTAAATCACGTGGTCAGAACAAACGAGTAGAAAATTCGTAGCCAAGTTCACATCGTTCAAAATAATAGAATGAATTGTTATCGTTTCTACAATGTTCAACGCTACATCCTTTGTTATTGTAGAACGATATTGTAGAACGAGTGGCCGACTCAGCCCCCCTAGCCAAGTTACGATCATTTCGTTTGCGTTGAACGCCTCGAGTAGGCCACGCCTCTGATTCCTTTGTTCTGACCACGTGACTGAGCGTTGAGGTGACGTCAGAACAAAGGAATCGAAAGCGTGGCCTACTCGAGGAGTTCGGCGCGAACGATACGATTGTAACTTGGCTAGGGGGGTAAGCGCGTCAACATGGCTACCAACTTATCGTTTTTCTACAATTGCTAACACCGAGGCGTTACCGATCGGAGAACGGGATTCGACACGAAACGGTTGTAACTTGGCTAGGGGGTAGACATTGTAAAGTCCCCCTTACGTGGGTATTATATTAGGTATTTGTGTTGGCTACAAAGCTGCAATAATAAACATTATTCATTCCATTCGTTTCTACATATTTTGTTAACTCGATCCAGACTTAAAAAGCTGCTAGATTTTGTATTTTTTTTTAGTTTGGCCAAGTCAAACAATTTCAAATTAGTCTGGACACCTACTGAAATTTTTTTATTATAGATTAGTAATTCTAGTTTTTTGTTTGTTATTTTTTTTAATTTTTTTTTTATAAACTATCGCTTGACTGTGATCTGATGGTAAGTGATGCAATCGTTGATGGTGAGGCGCACTAGTTTATTGAGAGCCTATTCACTGTTTTCATAGGTTATTTTGTACGAAACTCACAGGGCGCGAATCCATCAGTCGATAACTTAAAAGTTAGATTTTTTTTTACAGATTCAAGAGACCGCAGACTTGAGTATATAGTTTTAATTTCAACTCAATACATCCACGCGTTTCCGAGATAAAGGGTCTTGACAGACAGACCAACAGACGGACGAACAACAAAGTGATCCTATAAGGGTTCCGTTTTTTCCTTTTGAGGTACGGAACCCTATAAAACCAGACCGAACACGAAATAACACGCTGCGCTCCAAAATGTGTGTAATAGACGAGGGCAAAAAGACTGCCAGACTCAAAAGGGATTGGGCGGGTCACGTGATCACGTCAGCCGCATGCGCACACTTAGAGAAAGTGCCGCAGAGGCTGGCCTAGCAAGATATGGCGAGATGATCTGGACGTACCACGAGGACTGGTTTGAGCTTTTTATTCTTTTGACAAATTTATGATTTAACTTTGACGCGAATATTAATTTGGACTGAAAATTATTGTGACTTTTAATCGGATTGTTTTTATTTTAATTTGTGATTTGACTTTGATTTATTTGTTTTTCTTGTATTTTCTTTTATTTGTTTGTCATTTTTTATTATTTGACATTGTTATGTAATCATTTGTTGACTAAGTATATTTAACATTCAACAACAACAACATTCAACAACTATCACACAACGCCGTCTAGTCCCAAGCTAAGCAGAGCTTGTGTTATGGGTACTAGACAACTGATAAACATACTTAATATTTCTAAATACATACAAATATAGATAAATTACACCCAGACACAGAACAAATGATCGTGTTCATCACACAAACATTTGTTCTGGGTGGGAATCGAACCCACGACCTCCGGCATAGCAGTCAGGGCCACTAACCACTAGACCAACAGGCCACTCAATAGGATTGTTTTTATTTTAATTTGTGATTTGACTTCGATATATTTGTGTTTTTTGTCATTTTTTATTATTTGACATTGTTGTGTAATCATTTGGTGACTAAATATAATTTAACATTCTTTATATGACTTGTAAGAATCCCTAACCAATAAATTACTATGACTATGGTTTGATACGTCGCGGGAGAAGAATGGCTGGAAGGACTTGGGGCAGGCGTTTGCCCAGCTGTATGACAGTAATGGCAAGAAAAATATATCTCCCAACTTTATCCTTCGATAGTAACAGATAGTTTAAGCACAGATAAACTAAATATACCCCTATCTAATTCTTACCTAGGTAAGAATACGTTACCCTTAGAAGTGAGGCGTGCTCAAACGCTACCTGCGTTCAAAAAAATGGTGAATTAGCATTATATTTTACTTTGATTTTTTCTTCTCCTGGCTCAATTATATATTTAATACTTATTTTTTTTTTTCCTTTTTGGCAACTGAGCCGGTGTCGACTATTCTGCCAGTGTCATTTAATATTTATTAATACTTATATTTTTTTCTTATATTGTATGTATGTATTTGTGTTATTATGTCTTATTAGTATTTTTCTGATGTTGTACACTGACAGCCCTAAATCTAACTCTTTACGTTCAGTCCATCCAAAGGTTGTCTGTAAGAAATTGCCCTGTGCAATAAGACCCATTGTACACTTAATTTTAATTATGTTTGTCCTGTATTTTTGTAGTGGTGTACAATAAAGAATTAAATAAATTAATGTTAAACAGAAACAGAATGTAAGCGTTAACACGTTTAGTGCGGAACGAGGTCTAATACACCTCGTATGTGTCTTCCTCGCGGTGCGGCTAAGAAAAACATAAATTTCTCTCCCGAGTGGAGACTGTATCTGTGTGTGTGTGTGCGTGTTTTTGATTAGTTTATAAAAGAGACGAATAGGTATATACCTAAGAAGCCCGGTTAAAACAGAATGAATGTGTAGCGACATCTATCGCATCACATAAGAAAATCCTGAATCGCGCAATCAAAGTTCTCCGCTCGATATAGAACATATAGAACAGTCCGAAATCATCTATCGGGCAGTTGCAGCCCACCAGACATAACACCCGTCTGGTCGGAGGATCCTCCCTTTTCAACGGAGGTTTGCGGGACTTTACACTCTGTTCCATATACCTCCAAACTGGTGACCCTCGACAAAGAACGTCAGCGCAGCCTTCGTGCAGCTACTACTTCGTGACGTCATCATCACTTCCTCAAGCTTTCGAGCAGCGAGCCATACAGCCAGCACCCACGGCTATAAAGGGTATCCTGACCACCAGCATGCCTACCTGGTCATACCTGGTCATCACCCTCAGCCTCATCAGCGACCTTGGCGAAGCACACTGCACCTTCGGCCAGTCACATGAAGAGCAATGAAGAACCTCTCCTGGTCGACGCAAGCAGTCAAGCCACTACGTCGCACAGCACCGCTCCGACTCACTGGAGCCAGCAGCACTGCTCCGACTCACTGGAGCCTGCAGCATCATCCCGACTCACTGGGACAGCACCACCCCGACTCACTGGGGCATCACCGCAGACAGTTCCGACTCACCGAGAACTATGCGGCATTCGGTTCCGACTCACTGGAACCAACCTACCACTGGCCTGGCACGCATCAAGAAGCATCAAGAACCATCGATCTCCGATCTCCGGAGGGGAGTGATGTAGCGACATCTATCGCATCACATAAGAAAATCCTGAATCGCGCAATCAAAGTTCTCCGCGCGATATAGAACATATAGAACAGTCCGAAATCATCTATCGGGCAGTTGTAGCCCACCAGACGTAACATCCCGTCTGGTCGGAGGATCCTCCCTTTTCAACGGAGGTTTGCGGGACTTTACACTCTGTTCCATATACCTCCAAAAATGTACACTTGTGTGTGTGTTAATACGGGGTCACTTTGACCTCGTACCGCAATTAACTAAAAAACAGCTTTTTGTTTCTTAAATGTTACGAGGTCTAATATATGATAAATGATATTTATTTTGCAAATAGGTTTTAAATAACACTTTTACACGTAAACTTTTTTTCGTTACGAAAAAAAAATTATAAATGTCAAAAGTGTAAAATAAAATAAACAAACTAAGTTCTAAGACAAATTGTAAAATAAAATTTAAAAATCATTACTATATATATACCTACATACTTACTTTTCAAACGAGGTCTTAAACGCCTCGTACCACAGGAATGGAAATAATTCAAAAATAAGTGCCACTGTCAACGTGATCTCTTGAAAAAACACATGGCCCACCAAAAATATGAAACCTCAGCGTGCATTACCGATTTGTAGTGTCGAAAAATAATCATATTCGCGATGTCTAACGCCCCATCGATACTCTAAAAATAGAAGCGTCTTGCAGTCTGTATAATACCTTCCAGTTGGCTGGAGTCCGCCATACCGATTTGACATTTGGCATTCCCGATTCCCGCCCTTTTAAACGTCAATTTTTTATTTTTGGTCCTGAAAAAAAAAAGTGTAATTTAAATGACTATGGATTTATAAAAATTGTGTTCGATTAAAAAAAACTATTTTCAATTTATTTTTGGACAGTATTAATTTAAAAACAATGGAGTCGCTTAGAACAGCAAGAATATCAGTGATAATATTTTTAATTTGTCTATGTGTTGAAAGTAAAGCGAAATTAAATGAAAACAAGACCAGCGATCATTCAGCCGAAGTGAGAACTCCGAGAAAGGTATTTCTTTTTTTTTCTTTGACATTTACTTAGCATTTACTACATTTACGTTTAAAATATGTAATAGTAACCAAATAAATATTCGATATTATTATATTCTCTATAAATAAATAATAATTAATATTATTACCCTAAATAATTTTGTGTAAAACAATTAAATATACTACTAAAAAAAAAAATTAATACACCGGCTTCCCGCCGTCGGAAAATTAAAAAAATCTAATTTCAATGCAAGATATTTCACAAACAATTCAAAGGAAAGCTACAGATCTCTTTGTAGGTATTTAATTTTGTCCATGAAAACCACAATTCTTAAAATATTCTACAATAAACTTTTATAATAATCATTCACTACAAAATAAACCTAATTTACGACCCGATTACTCGCGCCAACGCTTGACAAAAACATTTTTATTTTCTCTGCTCTAACAAAAATATTCTTCTCATAATAATATTAGTATTAATAATTTAATATTGCCTAGCATGAGGCGGGAACCTGAACTGATAATTTTAAATTAAGAACATGTCAAACCCTACATTAAGGGTACGCTACTCGGGTTGCGGGATTGATTGTCGTTGTTGTTATAATAATATCTATTAATACTGTGTAATATGGAAATATTGTCAGATAACCATTTTTTTTTTTTAAAGTTACCTTGGTGTTTCTTGCCGGTTCTTTTCCATAGAAAACAACCAATTTGTAACCGTGAACTAGCTTCTGACGTTTTATAAGTGCCCATGTAGGCCTATGTGAAATTAAAATATTTGAATTTTGAATTTTTGTTCGAAAGAGTTTTCGCGGCCATTGCAAAGGGTCACTAAAGGAACACGTGTAGGTTTTAGTTAGTGATAATCTGACACTCCCTCTCTATCAATGTTTACCTTAAGTCTGGCAATTTTTCGGGCAAAAATCTAAAAGGGGTAATCGACACAAACTATCGTACCCCACAGGGGGTGCACTTAGCGTGTAGTCGCTTAGTTTTAAGTTAGTTAAGTAAGACTTGGCTGAAGGCTTTGATTCTATAATTGTGGCCGCCACATGCAAGTCCGGTTAAGCAGCCGACAACCTCCTAGGTGGACCTGCGAGAGGCCACACATAAAAAAAAACTACTCAAATCATTGAGGTTACCCCAGAAATGATTCTGATTTTCACGGGCTAACCTGGAACATCCACCTTAACGTGGCTACATGAAACATAAGTACACCACTACCCATTAGCGTCAGCAGGACTATTTTCAGGGGGTTATGTCTTGACTATCCCACCTCGAAAAATTTATTTTGCCTATTATAATACAGACTTCTAGGCAAGCGATGGGAAGGTTAGCTCATAGCGGCCATAGAAGGTTAAGCGGCCACGATTCATATTTCAGTTATTTGTAATGTAGTCCCGCCCCGCCCCGTGCAGTAATACGATGGCGATAGGTGAAGGCTGGTGGTTGTAACGACATAAATATTGTATTTGCACGTTTTGTTAAAAAAATGTTTATTCAGCTTTGTCTGTGTAGTATTAATTCTGGAATATAATAAAAAAGCATAAGAAAAAGATAAAAAAATAAAAATTGGTTGTCTAAAGGCAAAGCGGACCGGGCAAAGCGGCCTGCTGATCGCTTTACCCTTAATTGAAATATATATTAATATAAAGTAGTTATGATTTTATTCTATGAGCTATCTCTTCTTCTTCTCTCGCTATTTTAGTCTATGACCAGTGTGTGTTGCCAGTGATGACGTAAAGCTCCGAAACGTGGTCGCTTACAATGGGCCTCATCAGAAGGCTTAAAGTTACTCAAAGGGCAATGGAAAGGGCTATGCTCGGAGTTTCCTTGCGTGATCGCGTCAGAAATGAGGATATCCGCAGGAGAACCAAGGTTACCGACTTAGCCCGAAGAATCGCCAAACTTAAGTGGCAGTGGGCAGGGCACATTGCTCGCAGAACAGATGGTCGATGGGGACGAAAGGTTCTGGAATGGCGACCACGTACCGGAAAACGCAGCGTTGGAAGGCCTCCCACAAGGTGGACCGATGACCTGGTGAGGGTCGCGGGAATTCGATGGATGCGAGACGCACAGGACCGGTCATTGTGGCGGCATTTGGGGGAGGCCTATGTCCAACAGTGGACGTCTTTCGGCTGAAATGATGATGATGATTTTATTGTTATATAATGTTTGTCTGTGATTTTGTCTTCGTGATCAAGGTACTTAGGAATCGTGAAGTTTATTAATTTTGCTGGAATAAATAGTAGATTTCAAGATTTATTTTCGATATATTAACATCTCAAAGTATCACGTGAATTTATTGCTGTGTGTAAAACTACGAATAAAAGTACCAACAAATGTACAAAACTCATCTTTAAGAATACATTATTTATTTGTAATAAATAAAGAATATCAGTATTTATAAAACGGTATAATAAAAATAATTTGCATCGTTCATTAAATTAAGTATATATTATGTAACATATATTATATTTATTGTATTGTATCTGTGATTAATTTGTATATCTTTTCATTATTTATTGTTCTTTTTTAGTATGTCAACAACTATAGAGGGCTCATGCCAGACCCAGGAGTCATAGGTTGAGGTTATTACAGATTTTCAGGAAAATCATGATTCAATCAAATTTGTAGCCATCAAATATCCTTTTAAAGTTTAACGACTGCATACTAAGTATATTTAGGTACGTTTTAGACTTATTATGATCAAAGAAAACATGAATACAAAAATAAATATTTTTAACTGAATCCATTTCGTTTGATTTAAATTTTTAGTGTTTTCATTTCATCAAACACGATATATTATGCCATTAAAAACTATAAATTTCTTGTGAATGTTTATGCTGGCCACGTTGCCCTTATCACTATGGTCGTTTTAGACAGGCTCTCGGGCAAAGCGATTTTTAGACAAATTTTCGCAATATAAAAATTTTAAAGTAATATTAACATTTGGGCAAATTTGATTTACACCTAATAGAAGTTTAATAAATTATCTACATAGTAGTATATTATTTTCTTGAAAAAAATTTGTAATTAACGTGATTTTTTTGAACTCAAAGTTAAGGTGGCTGCTTTGAGCTAACCTTCCTTACGCGCCGTCAACGACTTGGGCTCGGTCCGGACGGTTACCGGATGGTCGGACGGCGAGTTACCCATTGCTCGCCATCTGCAAGCCCGCGTCTATTGTGACCGGAAATCGGGATGGGGGTCCCGGCGAATGGGACGTGATAGCGGTTCCCTCGCGCGTGCGCGTTCTACCCTCTCCTCGCTTCGGACCATGGTCTGTACCATGGCCCGGCGGGACAAAACGTTGCCGCCGATCGCAATGTTTTGGCGGTTGATTCAACCGATTGTTATCTATTTATTGCAAATTAATTACTGGTTTATGATTTTTTTTTTTCTTTTTGTTGTTTAGTTTATTTTTATAATTTTAATGTTGATTTTTAATTATTTTTTATTAATTTTTGTTTTTGTACCTATAATAAAATAATGATAATGTTATTGATTTGTATTATGTAATCTATGTTATTTTTTTATTATATTGTTAAATAATATTGACTCTCTGCTCGTGTTGGTTTCAACTGTTAGTGCAGAGAATGAGTCATAAAAATAAATAAATAAATTGGTGAGTTGTAGTCAGTTCATTTCTGACACGCCCTCTCGCTCTACCCTAGGAGAAGTCATTTGATGATTTCCCACCACAAAAAGGGGTAGTGTAAGGTACAAGTGTACGCTTTAAACCCGATGCCTATCCTACTACCAAAACTCTTCAAGGAATAAAGGCATCATATTATGCTTATATTCTTTTTTAAAAAGGTAGTCTACACAAAGAATGACTTCTGTATCGTGGATGAGATCACAAACATGTAAACTCAAGACACAAGAACACCCAGACCCAGAAATATTATCCGTGTAGGCCATAAAAATATAGATATATATGTTCGCTCGACACGCAGCAAATCAGCCAATCACTGAACTGCGGTAGGCGTGTGTAACTCTTTACTGAACCGACTCTCTGTTCCGAAACATTTTAGTGTTCCGAAACATTGGAACAGTAGTAATGTTTTAAATGTATCATTGGGAAAAATTAGAACACTGAAGCACTCTTTGCTTCAAGTGAACTGCAGTATTTTCAAAATTTTCAAAACTATTGGTGTATGTGGATCACGATTCATAACAGTCAGTGTCTGTGTTTGTATCCTTTGAGCCGTTGTTCCAAATGTTCCGTTTGTATCTTATGAGCCGACGTTTCAAATGTTTCGTTTGTATCAATTAAGCGTATGTTCCAATGTTCCGTTTGTATCTCGTGAGCCAATGTTCCAAATGTTCCGTTTGTATCTTGTGAGCCGACGTTTCAAATGTTTCGTTTGTATCAATTAAGCCTATGTTCCAATGTTCCGTTTGTATCTCGTGAGGCTATGTTCCAAATGTTCCAAATGATACATATCTGTTCCGTTTGTATTTGTTTCGGAACATTTCAGTGATTCAGATGCAAATGTTCCAATCGCAAAGATGACACACCTTGCCCACGCCTACACTGCGGCAACTGTGTATAATTTTAATATTATTTATAGTATTAAAAGTAAACACTTCAGACTCCATCGCCGGTTTGTTTATATAATGTCGATCAAGCTAGTGGCCACTTAATCAACGTACGTCAAAAATACATGCACATCAATCATTGCGATATTTCAAATTGAGAACTTAAATATCGATGCAATAAAAATTGTTTATGGTTTGTAGTAAGTCTAACTGACAGGTCGAGTTTTTGGCGGGATTTTTTCCATTGAAGTTCAGTGGCTGTTTTAATTATTCGCAAATTGATTCCTAGTGGATATTGTGATGTGAAATTAGAGTAATTTAGTATGGGTAAGATGTAGAATCATTGAAACAGGCGCGATCTCTCGATCTCGAGAATTTTACTGATTTCGACGGTGAAGTGCCAATAACTCCTAATTGTCGAAGTCAAAAATCTTCTGTCTTAAAAACGTCAGGAGGGAATACTATAAATTGACATGCTGGTTTAGTTAAGAGGTGTTTCCACAATTTAATTTGTTGCAGTAGCAACTAATATTTGCTTCAACAGATTTCACAAAAACATGCAGAAACACACATTTGAATTAAGAGCGCTAAAAATTAATTATCTTGAAAAATGTCAGTTAGAAGGTATTGGCACTTCACCGTCGATTTGTGACAAACGAGCAAAGCTGGGGCGGGTCTCTAGTATATTTTGTTTTTAGGGTTCCGTACCTCAAAAGAAAAAAAATGGAATCCTTATAGGATGGATCCACGGGTAGTGTGAAAGCGAAACCCGGGGCCCTGGGACGAAGGCAACGAAGGAACAGGAGTGAGTTTTTAGTCAGTAAAAGTCTGACACTATCTCTTGCTCCGCCCAAGAGCGGGATTTGTCATAAGATGATTTTCCCACCCAATAAAAAAATAACCCTTATAGGATCACTTTGTTGTCCGTCCGTCTGTCTGTCAAGACCCGTTATCTCGGAAACGCGTAGATATTGAGTTGAAATTAAAACCATGTACCTACTTAGATCTATGGTCCCTTGAAGCTGTGAAAAAATCACCACGGTTAGCGTGAAAGGCAAAGAAGGAACAGGATTGGGTTTCTAGTCAGTAAAAGTCGGACACTATCTCTCGGTCCGCCCAAGAGCGAGATTTTTCATGAGATGATATTCCCCTAAAAAAAAAGCTTCTAAGTTAACAAAAAAAGAAAGCGGCCGTTTATGTCGCAAAAAACGTGTATTTCGACACTCTCAAGGGAATCAAAATTCATAGGGTACTTCCCGTTGACCGAGAATCCTGAAAAGACGCGAATAAAACCGCGGGGACAGCCAGTAATATCTTCTTCTTTCAACAATTTCGTCTTTGAATTTAACGATCGGCATTTGGCATAGCATAATGACGGTTAACTTCCGTAAATAATCAAGTAATAAGAGAGAGAGATAATAAAGTAATAAAGATCATCAAGAAATAAAAACATCATCACATTTGAAATGATTACTTAAGTAGAAATTATAAAACGCAAATTATAAGCCACCCGTATTAATGCCGTCCGACCGTCCGGTAACCGTCCGGACAGAGCCCGAATTGTCTACGACACGTAGTGTTCCACGAGCGCTTCATGCAGATGTCAGCAAAACCGTAGGGGCCCAGCAGGGTCGAAGCCTACTGGGGCCATGGGTTGTGCGAAAGAGAACCCCGGGGCCCTAGAACGAAGGCAAAGAAGAAAAAATAAAGTAAAAAACTAAAACCCGACTGTGAGCAGTGGTGGCCGAGTGGTAACGGCCCTGACTTACGAGTTGTAGATCGCGGGTTTAAACCCCGCCAGGCGAATTACTTTGTGTAATTTATTTCATCACCACTGCTCTCAAAACGGTGAAGGAAAATATCGTGAGGAAACCGGCATGTCTTAGAACCAAAAATTCGAAGACATGTGACATTCACCAAACCGTACTGGGCCCGCGTGGAAAATACGGCCCGTTCCCTCTCCTAGAGAGAAGGCCTGAGTCGCAACAGTGGGAACATTATAAGGCAGACTATATAAAACCCGACTACGACAAAAAAAAAACGACGCTGTAAAAGTATGAAACAAGATTTTTATACTTCGAACAGAACAAAAAGAAAAGCCGCAGTCACACGTTATAGGTACCAACCTAAACACTTTAATAACGTGTGACTACAATTTTTCTTTTTGTTCTGTTCGAAGTATGAAAATCTTGTTTCATATTTTTTCAGCGTCGTTTTTTGTTTTGTCGTAGTCGGGTTTTATTTCTTTACTTTATTTTTATTTAAACAATTTTGGTGTTAAATTTAACACATGACTTTTTGCCCGCTAGAGGGCGTCACTTTAAATTTGAGCAAAATTTCGGAAATGTACAAGTGAAGCCCTTTCAAATGATACCAAACACGGCGTATTTATCTCCATTTTTATTTTTTAACACATTACTTTTTGTCCGCTAGAGGGCGCTATATCGAGTTTTGTGACACGTCACGTAGCCTATGTTCAGCGGACAATTAAGACGATTCTAACGATACCTCATATGTCGAGTTCCGATAAGTAGATTAGGAGCTATACGGGAACAGATGAACATACTCACATACATACATACAAACATACATACATAGCCTGTCAAAGTCATAATCTCAATCATAATAGCAGATTTATTACTTTTTTTTTAATTGATATAAACCAGTGCTGTGATCCCACCTGATGGTAAATAGTGATGCAATTATTGATGGCGAGGCGCACTAGTTTGTTAAAAGCCTATTCACTCTAGCTTTGAAGACACCTAAATTATAGTTGGACTGAAAGACTGCAGCAGGTAAATTGTTCCTGTCTTTCGAAGTACGCGGTATAAATGACGAAGCGAAACGCTTATTCTAGACCGTTGAAGTTTTAACAACGTAAGGGTGGATACTCGCCGTACGTCGAGTTGTTCGATGGTAGAAAGGAGATGGCGGAATCAAGTCATAAAATTCCCGCGTACACTCTCCAAAATGCAACCTGTAAAATACCGATAGGCTGGCTACCCTTCGCCTGTGCTCGAGGCTTCTGGATCCCAATTAGCCTCTTCGCACGCCCTTCCACTGAGTCCAAAGCTGCTAGATGGCATTTTGCAGCACCAGCCCATATGTGGCTGCAGTACTCCTTACACGATCGGTCCTGTGCTTTGTATAACATTAGAAGCTGTCCCGGTGTTTTTAATAAGCAATTTTAATGCTGTTTGTTGTTTAGTACATAATTTATATATATAAAAATCAATGCCACTTTTCGTTGTAATTTTATAACTCAAGAACGGGCTCACCTATAAAAACCAAATGTTTAAGGGCCTAATAATTACACTACTCGATATTCAAACAGTCTTAGACCTGTACCATGACGTTTAAAGTAAGATTGTTTCATTCTTATTTCAGTGTGGGTACGAGACAGAGCTATACAGGTCGTCTAGCGCCATCTCTTACTCACACTGGAAATAAGAATGAAACAATCTTACTTTAAACGTTATGGTACAGGTCCTGGTCGATGTAGCGTAGTGTAATAAGGGTTAGACTGGTCTTACTCGGAACAAAAAATAAGACAGTCTGAATATCGTGTAGTGTAATAGGCCCTTTAGGCTTTGTTCGGACTATTTAGTAGATGGTTTATGTGAAGTTTGCACAAAATCAGTCGAGCGGTTCTTCATTTATCATATTATTAGGCGGTACGAAGTTCGCCGAGTCAGCTAGTATTGTTTAAAAGTAAACAGAAAAGTAAACAATTTTTTCTTTTTACCAAAATAACATCCGTCCGGGCCAAGATTGTCGAAACATAAATGTCTTTTTTTTTAATGTCTAGAATCGCTTCTCATTGCGAATTGTCACTCTCAACTAGCTCTGGAATTTGGACACATCGAGTGTCTCACCTTGGTATAGTCTGTGGTCTAGTCTATGTCTGTTTTTAGCCATTTAAAGGAATTTATCATAGTTTACAGCTGTTTTCTTAATTATTTCAACCATTTAAGGGGTAATGATTTTATAAAATAGGTAGGTATACTAATAGCGACGCACTTCAGCCACATAAGTAGATATTGAACAGAGGCAAAGCTTTCTAAGAACGCGCAATATTGTTATCTATTTTGGTAGGGTTGTCACATTAGCTGAAAACAAATTAAATAAAACATTTGTTAAATAGTTTTATTATTCAGTACGATATTTTACAAATTCAAACTCTCATAATTTTATTTTTATAATTTTTAATGATTTATCTTTTTAATAATGTGGTAAATTTTGAATCTAACATAAAGTTTTTTTAAGAGATCTAACGGGAAACACTCACACGGTTATAAGTTAAGTTTATTTGAACCTAAAATTCCAAGTCAATCCAAAGATATAACACTTCAAAGCAACCCGTTTTAAAAAACGCCGATTTCATACTTTAACCCCGAATATATAGCTCCATCCCTCTCTCTCGCACGCCTGACATTTTAACTCGTCATGGTAAGGTCTCTACTCTTCAATGTATTAGCTCGTTAAAGTTTTTTCAAGAGATCTAACGGGAAACACTCACACGGTTATAAGTTAAGTTTATTTGAACCTAAAATTCCAAGTCAATCCAAAGATATAACACTTCAAAGCAACCCGTTTTAAAAAACGCCGATTTCATACTTTAACCCCGAATATATAGCTCCATCCCTCTCTCTCGCACGCCTGACATTTTAACTCGTCATGGTAAGGTCTCTACTCTTCAATGTATTAGCTCGTTAAATCTAATTTTGAAGAGTTAACAGGAATATTAAAGCTAGCACTATTAGGCATTACATAATCTTCAAACATAAAACATTAAGTTGTCTTGACATTACGAGAATATTGGCGCACTACGAAATCACGTGCAGTAAATGCCACATTAAATTATTATAATTTAGGCAGGTAATGTGGAAATTAATTTAATTCTGCTGACAGTGTTTCAGTTTGTAGGGTTCACCCCTACCACATAGTTTATTTATGTTTATGATAAACCCACACAAGACACCACAGTTAAAACACAAACATAAACACAGCCACAGTATTATTATCATTTATGTATATCAATAACACTACTCAACACTCACGGCATTTATAATGTTTACCATTATAATGTCGGATGGTGTCGGCTGCCCTAGCGCGCGGGCCAGCGCACGCGGCGGTTGAGCGTCCCTGGCTCAACCGTTACTTTTATTTTTATGAGGGTCAGTCGGTCGTAGACCTTACCGCGAACCGCCTGCGCCGCGCCCGTGATTAACTCGCTTATATATCGTTACGTGAATTGTTATTGTCTTGTGTACTGCTGTATTGTGCTGTGAATATTGTGTGTCTCTTCTGTCTGTTCTCCTTCTATGTGTTACGTGTACATATAGTGTATGGACCTAGTAAACCGTGAGTACCATAGCTGCAGTGACTTTTATTTCCACGCACCCGCACTCACCACATACACTTCTCTAAACTGGTGACCCTCGACAAAGAACACAGTATAAAAAAAAAACATGAGTGACAGTGAGACCGAGCACACAGCGTCATCGCAGCCCGACAATCATGTCGAGCACCGTGCGCGCAAGGCCAAACGCCTTTCGGTTCCAAAGGTCGAGCCGGCCGAGGTGTACCGCGTCGCTTTACGCCTACCTCCATTTTGGCCCGAGGAGCCCGAAATTTGGTTTGCGCAAATCGAGGCGCAATTTGAGAACGCAGGGGTGACGAACGACGTCACCAAATACAACTACGTCGTTGGACATCTTGACCACCAGCAGTCCAAGGAGGTCAAGGACATAATCATGTCCCCCCCGGCGCATAATCGGTACGAGAGGTTGAAGACGGAGTTAGTGCGAAGGCTCTCAGCGTCCCAAGAACGCAAAATAAAGCAGCTGCTGATGCATGAGGAGCTGGGTGACCGGAAGCCGTCACAGTTTCTCCGCCACCTACAGGGGTTAGCAGGCCCAACAGTGCCCGAGGACTTCGTGCGCACCATCTGGTGCAGCCGACTCCCCACCAATGTCCAGCCCCTCCTGGCATCGCAGCCCCACAGCACCCTGGGCGCGCTAGCCGAGCTGGCAGACCGCGTCCAGGACATCGTCGCGCCAGCAAGCCACGTCGCAGCAGCCTCGGCAGCAGGACCCTCGACAAGCGAGATGGCCGCCGAGATCGCCGAACTGAAGCGGGCAGTGAAGGACCTGACGCTGCAGCTGCGTGACAGCCGTTCGCGCAACCGCTCCCACAGTCGTGGTCGAGACGCGCGACGGCGCTCACGTCACCGGTCCTCCACCCGCTCGGACTCCAGCTACCGGCAGCACCCCGTGTGCTGGTACCACGCCATGCACGGGGAGAAGGCGAAGCGCTGTGTCAAGCCCTGCGACTACCGGCAGGGAAACGCCGCGGGCAGTCGGTGATGGCGACAAACGATTGCCCTCCCTCGACTGGTCGCCTGTTCGTCACGGACCGGAGCACGAAGACGCAGTTCCTGGTCGATACAGGTAGCGACCTCTGCGTCTACCCCCGCCGTCTACTTAGTGACCGTCGCGAGTGCACAAACTATGATTTAGTGGCCGCGAATGGCACGCCTATAAAAACTTTTGGATATGTGCAATTAAATTTAAATTTAGGACTCCGTAGGGACTTTAAGTGGCGTTTTGTGGTCGCTGAGGTGACAAAACCAATTATCGGCGTAGATTTTTTAAGTTTTTACTCGCTAGTCGTTGACTGTCGTAATCAACGACTAGTCGATAGTAGTACGAATGTTTTTACCGTTGCCTCGAATCACACAGATTCATCTTTATTTTCTGTAAAAATAACTTCTGGTGATTCGAGGTACCATAGAATTTTAGACGGGTTTCCCGACATCACCCGACCTGCCGGTACACTACGCAACACACCTCACAACACCGTACACCACATCCGCACTACCCCAGGCCCTCCAGTATCTTCACCATTTCGGCGCCTAGCGCCAGACAAATTAAAAATTGCTCAGCAGGAGTTCCAGCTGATGCTCGCCAATGGAACCGCCAGACCGTCGGAGAGTCCATGGGCATCACCACTGCACCTCGCTCCTAAAAAGGACAACGGATGGCGACCGTGCGGTGATTACCGCATGCTCAACGCCCGAACCGTCCCTGACAGGTATCCGATTAGGCACATCCACGACTTTGCTCACAGCATCTCTGGTTGCAAGGTCTTCAGCACCATAGACCTAGTAAAAGCCTACAATCAGATCCCTGTCAGTCCGGAAGACATTTCGAAGACGGCAATCACCACACCGTTCGGCCTGTACGAGTTCCCGTACATGACGTTCGGTCTGCGTAACGCAGGCCAAACGTTCCAACGTTTTGTGGACGAAATGACCAGAGGTTTGGACTTTTGCTACAGCTATTTGGATGACTTCCTTATATTTTCTAGGACGCAGGTGGAGCATGAGGAGCACCTCCGCATTATCTTCGGCAGGATGAAGGACTACGGCATGCTGATCAACACCTCTAAGTGCGTTTTTGGTGTCCCGGAGGTAACTTTTCTAGGTTACCGCATCTCCGAGAAGGGCACCCAACCACTAGACTCCAAGGTCGAGGCGATCAGGAACTACCCGCCTCCCAAAGATGTTCGTCAGTTACGCCGCTTCCTGGGTATGATCAATTATTATCGACGCTTCATACCCCACGCAGCTCAGATCCAGGCGCCGCTTCACAACCTCTTGATTGGCAACGTAAAGGGCTCGCAGCCCATATGTCTTGCGGAAAATACTTTGCAAGCATTTGAGGACTGCAAGGCAAGCTTAGCTAACGCTGCTCTTTTAGCTCACCCCGATTGCAATGCCAAACTCGCGTTAGTCACTGACGCGTCGGATACCGCAATCGGCGCGGTGTTACAGCAACTTAGCGATGATGGCTGGCAACCCTTAGCTTTCTTTTCCAGGAAGCTCAGCCCTTCGCAGGCAAAGTATTCTCCCTATGACAGGGAACTGCTGGCTATTTACGAGGCCATCAAATACTTCCGCCACATGCTCGAGGCTCGACACTTCGTCGTCTACACGGACCACAAGCCGATCAGTTTTGCATTCCACGAGAGGAAGAAAAACTGCTCGCCCAGGCAATTCCGGTACCTAGATTACATTGCCCAGTTTACCACCGACATAAGGCACATTTCCGGCAAGGACAACGTCGTAGCCGACCCCTTATCTCGCGTGGAAGCACTAAATGTACCGGTCAGCTTCGACACTCTCGCGGAATCGCAAACTTCGGATCCGGAACTGTCCAAGCTACTCCAGGAAGGTTCTTCGTTGGTTTTGGAGAGGGTGCAGGTCCCAGGGGAGCGTACATTTGTGTACTGTGACGTCAGTACAACGCCTCCCAGACCCTTTGTGCCCGTAATGCTACGAAAGCAAGTCTTCGACAGCTTGCATTCCCTCAGCCATCCTGGTGTCTCAGCGTCTGCCAAATTAATCGCAGAGCGCTTCGTTTGGCCAGGCATAAGGAAAGACTGCAGGGAGTGGGCTCGAGCTTGTCTTGAGTGCCAGCGGGCCAAAGTGAACCGACACGTTTCTGCGCCATTAGGGTCGTATCACCTCCCACGTGCAAGGTTCACCACTGTCCACATTGACCTGGTGGGCCCGCTTCCAATTTCGCAAGGCTTTAGGTACTGTCTGACGGCAGTCGACCGTTTTACTAGGTGGCCAGAAGTCATACCTGTCGTCGACATAACTGCCGAGACAGTAGCTAAAGCGCTGCTATCCGGATGGATTGCCCGGTTTGGCTGTCCAACAGATATTGTTACGGACAGGGGACGACAGTTCGAGTCGGCCCTGTTCGAACAATTGTCTAAATTGGCTGGTTTTCAGCACAAGCGGACAACGGCATACCATCCGGCTTGCAATGGTATGGTGGAGCGTTTCCACCGCCAGCTCAAGGCGTCCATCATGTGTCATGCAAATGACAAATGGACAGAGTCCTTGCCGTGGGTATTGCTTGGTATACGGAGCGCATACAAGAAGGATGCCCAAGCCTCTTCAGCCGAACTTGTTTACGGCGAACCACTAAGGCTCCCAGGTGAATTTTTCGCACCTAGTGACGAAGGAACGACCGACGTCACAGACTTCACAGCGCGCATACGCAAGTTTGCGCAAAACCTGCAACCAACTCCAGCATCCCGTCACAACAAGACCAGCATTTTTGTTTACAAGGATCTGCAGACCACTGATCACGTGTTCCTTCGTGAAGACGCATTACGTGGCTCGCTACAACCAGCGTACACAGGTCCTCACAAAGTTCTGCAAAGGGGAGACAAAGTCTTCAGGATATTATTCAAGGGCAGAGAGGTCACGGTCTCAATCGACCGCCTAAAACCAGCTTATATTTTGGCAGACAAAGCTGACCCAGAGGAAGTCACTCCACCTAGCAGTAGCAAGGAGTACACCACACGCTCTGGCCGTCATGTCAGGTTCCCGGATTTTTATCGCCCTTGACGGTCTCTGGAGGGGGGTGATGTAGGGTTCACCCCTACCACATAGTTTATTTATGTTTATGATAAACCCACACAAGACACCACAGTTAAAACACAAACATAAACACAGCCACAGTATTATTATCATTTATGTATATCAATAACACTACTCAACACTCACGGCATTTATAATGTTTACCATTATAATGTCGGATGGTGTCGGCTGCCCTAGCGCGCGGGCCAGCGCACGCGGCGGTTGAGCGTCCCTGGCTCAACCGTTACTTTTATTTTTATGAGGGTCAGTCGGTCGTAGACCTTACCGCGAACCGCCTGCGCCGCGCCCGTGATTAACTCGCTTATATATCGTTACGTGAATTGTTATTGTCTTGTGTACTGCTGTATTGTGCTGTGAATATTGTGTGTCTCTTCTGTCTGTTCTCCTTCTATGTGTTACGTGTACATATAGTGTATGGACCTAGTAAACCGTGAGTACCATAGCTGCAGTGACTTTTATTTCCACGCACCCGCACTCACCACATACACTTACTAAAAGTTCATTAATATCCCTATCATCAGACTAAAGAGGGAGCTTACTTACAAGATTTTATTCAAGCTAGCGACATTGCGAAGAAATTCATTAAGCGTAAAGCTAAGGAGTGGAATTCCTTGCCGGAATCTGTGTTTCCTGATGGCTACAACCCGGGAACTTTAAGTCAAGAGTGAATGGGTTGCTTCTAGGTAAGCGCGCTCCATCGTCGACCGCATCGTCGCTTTCCATCAGGTGAGATAGCGGTCAAGCGCGAACCTACCAACAATAAAAAATAAAAATATATTTTTTTTTTTGAAGACATTCGTCAGTTTACTTTTGGTTAATTCTAACCACTTCCAGATTTTCCACAAAAGCAATGTAGGCAAGTGTTTATATATGTCGTGGCCAGATCTTAGAATTGATCACTTCATGATATGGCCAACTAAAACTGGCCAAATCTTTTTAATCGTTAAAGTTTTCTTATTTATATGTATGTTTCTAAGTAGGTAATCGTATGTAATTACTATTGTAATTGTTTCTTTTCTGTAAGGGTTGCCTTTGCTGGAAGACTGGTCTTCCTTTCAGAAGCAGACCCTTGGCCCCAGTAGACTTCGACCGTGTTTGGCTTCTACGGTTGCTGACATCTGCTTGAGGCGCGCGAGGAACAACAGTACGCGCCGTCCGTAAGCCCGCGCCTACGGTGTCCGGAAATCGGAATCGAAATCCCGGTTGCGGTTGAGGCGTGAGGACCGTTGCCTTACGCGTGCGGCCGCCACCTTTGTTAGCATTACTGCTTCGCAGAAGGAGGCAACCGCCTGCCACTCCTCCTCGCTCCGGACCATGACCTGTACCAAGGCCCGGCGCGAGAGATCACCGCCTCCGATCGCCCCCACGAGGACACGGCGTTGCTCTGCCCAGGCGGGGTACACCTCCACCGTATGCTCCACCATGATTTGCCGACTGCTTAAGTGGAGAGTAATTATTTCTAACTAAATTTTATTCTTGTAATAATTTGTGAGGCCCTGATTACTTTAGTGTAGCCAACGCATACTGCTTCAATCTTTCTATAAGTACAGTATAAAGTGTAAAGATGAATCATCTCAATATAAAGAAAAACATAAACAAACGCCTTCATAAATTAAAAAAAATGGTCTGAAAACTAGCAGAAAAGTGCGATGATTTTAAATCATTGGACTTCAAAACAAATTAGAAAAGAAACATCTAGCCAGCATGTCAGCAGTATTAGAAAATTGTGGAAGAAAATATTTCAGTCTTTGTCCGTTATTTTCCACGTATTTAAATCGATGACAAGAATCAGAAGATATACCAGAGCTGCGGGGTTTTAGGCCTACTGTACACGGCCGCGTAGCTTCATAGACGCGTGTTCGTCATTATACGCATGGTGTACGCCTGCGTGAAGCTTACATACAAAATTATGAAACTCTGTCCACGAAGCGGCAACGTCGTGTGATCCGTCGTGTCGTTGCAGCTTCGTCGACAGAATTACGCGTCTATAAAGCTACGCGTCCTTGAACAATACGCGTGTACGAAGCTACGCGTCCGTGAAGAATACACGGTGATGAAGCTACGCCTCAGTGGTCAGTAGGTCTTAGTCTATCCAGTGGGAGAGAAATTATTTGGAGGCTCCTCGCTACATATAAAAAAGGATTAAATGGATTACATTCCAAATTTCAAATTTTATAAATACACGATATTCGAAATTGTAGGCGAAATTGTCTATGAATTATTGTAGGCGAAGGCCTTGACAATATGCTGCCCGTACTTTTTTTTACATTACAAAATAATAGCTAATGAAACACACATTATCTGCCAGCTTATTTTCATTTTCAACTTACATTATTGTTCATAGTATGATTGTGGTTATAAAAGTCATAAAATAATTTTCCTACCTCAAAAAAACAGTGGCTATATTAATATTATGTATGTGCGTATGTCGGACAGACGTCCAAAGCATGTATTTTGCGCACACTTGGGACAATTAGGTATGTAATACGATCCAGCACCAGCTCCTCAAGGAATGCCAGTACCACCCTGGTGTTACTGACCACTTCGGGACAGGTGCCTTGGTTTTCGAAGTACTTTGCCCTGTAGCCAGAGACCTCTGGGCAGTTGAGAAGCAGATGAGCTGTTGTCTCGTCCTCCTCCATGCAGGCTCTGCAGTGGGCTGTATGTAATATAAACAGTAAATAGTAATGAAAGTTTTGCGGCAATTTGATTGTTATTTTTGGATGTCATGTTAGAGTATATTCTTAGCTTTTGGCTTTTCTCTCTGTTGACGCACTCAGCTAAATTATTGGGTCTTTAAAATTCAATTTTAGCTGCAAGGATCATGCATGACGACGCTTTACCGAAAAAATATTAATCAGCGCTAATAGACGATAAATTCTTCCATAAAATAGTCCAAAGACATTTAATGAGGAGATTAATAATCTATGGCGTAACGCATAGATAATAAAAATCAAAAATAAACCACAAAGTTTCTCAATTCTACCATTTTTAATTTTATTTTTGTTTGTGTGACGTTCGATTTTACAATAAAGGTTATTTATAATATTTAATTTTGGAAGTTCGCCTGCATGATAATAATAATAATAATGCCGATGACCTGCGGAAGGTTGTGGGAATCCGATGGATAGAAGACGCACAGGACCGTTCATTGTGGCGACATTTGGGGGAGGCCTATGTCCAGCAGTGGACGTCGACGAAAAACTTATTCACAAGTTACAAAAAATTTTAACAGAGTAATTTAGGTCAGTAGGTATATGTGGTTTAGTCATCTGTAGCCGAACCAGGCAGAGCCTGTATTTCGAGTATCAGCGCCAAACCCCTATGAGTATTATACATTATAATTGCTTGTATCGAGTTGTAACGAAATCCATTCAGCCGTACGAATGAAATAGCCTTTATAATCTTATTTATTTACTAGCTTTTACCCGCGGCTTCGCTCCCGTCTATATTCTACTACTCTACCCTACTCTACCCAACTCTACCCTACTGTACCCCACTTTACCCTACTCTACCCTACTCTACCCAACTCTACCCTACTCTACCCCACTTTACCCTACTCTACCCTACTCTACCCAACTCTACCCTACTCTACCCCACTTTACCCTACTCTACCCTACTCTACCCTACTCTACCCTACTCTACCCAACTCTACCCTACTCTACCCAACTCTACCCTACTCTACCCAACTATACCCTACTCTACCCTACTCTACCCTACTCTACCCTAATCTACCCTACTCTACTCTACCCTAATCTACCCTACTCGATAAAATGTTTCCTATGTCCGTCCGTCGGTTCTGAACTACCTCCCCACCAATTTTCAGCAAAATCGGTTGAGCAGTTCTTGAGTTATAAATAGTGTAACTAACACGACTTTCTTTTATATATATAGATTTATCAATTGCTTGATACTCACAGTATGCACTAAAGCGGAAATCTACAATCTAAAAAAAAAAAATACAAACATTGATCATAGCTGTACTGTTATATAAAATATGTCGAATTTCAGTCCCTGAGCAATCAGGGCGTTCGTTCAGCAGATTGAGTGCCTGGGCTGTAGAGGCATATCGAGCCGTTAGGGCCTGCGCACACTTGAGACAAGACTGTCTTAGACAGACTTGTCTACGACGTCGCAGACTTTTCTGCGACAAGAGTATTTTGCTCCGACGAGATTACTAGAGAAGAGGTACGTCCATTGTTGTGGGTACATTAACATTAGTAGGTAAATTTAACATACAAATTTTTCAATAACAGCTATGTATTAATTCGTCTCCAGACGAATCATTTTTGTTGACACTATCACCATCGGTATCATATTGATAATTATGGATTCTATGATGCTGATTTACACCCGAGTGATCGCATTTTTAGTAAGAAATTGAATTTTTCTAAAGCACTAGAAAAATCCACTAGCCACTAAAACCAATATTTCGCAACTAAATGGTACCCCCATTGAGTTACGACATTTCATGTCATTTAAACACCAGTTTTAGTAGAAAATCCACTAAGTTCGCAACAGTGGCCGTGCGCCGCTACAGTCTAGCGGCGTACGGCCAGTGTGTTTTTCGTTTTGTCTTTATGGTGTGCGCCGTGTCATAGACAAAACAGTCTTGTCGAAGACAAGTCAGCGACGTCGTAGACAAGTCTGTCTAAGACAGTCTTGTCTCAAGTGTGCGCAGGCCCTTAGAGTACCTACGTGACGAAATGGGTAACGAACAGGCGACGCAACGATTAGTGAAATGTCAGTTGAAAAGTGTTGTAATGGGTACAATTTGTTATTTATGACAAGTCAAAAGTGACTCAAACGTTTAGTGAAATCCACGGTCAAGGCTCGCTCGCGTCACTTTTGATAAGAAAACGTTTGAAACTGAAGCGTTTTGGCACCGTATTGAAATGATTTCATCCAATGCCACGGAGATAAACCAGTCTTCGAGTTCAATACATTAAAAGCTCTGCCAATCGTTCAAATATAACTTGTAGTAGTAAGGGGGCATCCATGTACGAGGTGTGTATATTTTTCGTTTTTTGCGGGGATTAACGCACGCTTTCCCGCGAAGCGACGAGCCTTCTTGCTGGCCTGCCATCATGGGATTTGGAGGCAACAGTCCCTGGGACCTAAGTCTGTTATTTTTATAAATTCGTCATTCCAACACGATCCCATTGTCATTTTGCTAAAAGTTTGTAATCTGATAATTCATAATGGTCGATCACTGATCGGTCAATGGTCTTGTGATAGAATGACAATATTGAGCTGTCTCGAAATAAATTAAAAGCAATGACTGCACAATGACGTTCTAATGGTAGGTCACTGATCAAAAGAACTGTCAAAATTTAGGCAGTTATCCGCATACGTCAAATATTAATTTGTCATTATGTACGAGATTACCATTCTATGCCATTTCTTTCAATGGAGTGTCAGTGGTTGACCATTAGAAAGTCATAATGACGCCATTATATTAGTAGATTACTAAACTTGGTCAAAATCAACAATTATGAATTCAATGACAGACCATTCTGACACAATTGTAATAGCAGACTTGAGGCCCAGGACGCATGCACGATTTGCGCGTGGAGATGCAACGCCGCGCCGCGCGCCGCCCCTCACGCCCCAGCCGCCGGGATCCCGATCCCGATTTCCAGCTACCATAGGCGCGGTGTTGCGGATGGCGAGCAAAGGTTAGCTCGCCGTCCACAGGCCCACAAGTATCTATGTTAGTGTTACAATTTCTTATAGGTTAACACTACATGCCCCATAACAGTAAAAACTACATGCTACGAGTACCTACTTAATATAACATTAATAAAACTAAAACAAGAGAAAAACATTAGGAACTAAAATTAATAATAACAAAACGTTTGTTTCGTTTAAAATTGAAACTAAAATTGAAATTACAATTGAAATATTAAAATTATAACTAAAATCAAAATCCAAACTAAAAATTGAAATTAATATGAAATATTATAATATGAACAGTGGTGGCCGAGTGGTCACGGCCCCGACTTACGAGTTGTAGTTCGCGGGTTCAAACTCAGCCAAGCGCATTACTTTGTGTAATTTATTTCATCACCTCTGCTCTCAAAACGGTGAAGGAAAACATAGTGTGGAAACCGGCATGTCCTAGAACCAAAAATTCGAAGATATGTGACATCCACCAACCCGCACTGGGCCCGCGTGGTGGATTACGGCCCATTCCCTCTCTTAGAGAGGAGGCCTGAGTCCCAACAGTGGGAACATTATAAGGCCGACTATGCTATGCTATTATAATGCTATGCTATTATAATGCTATGCTTATTAATACTAAGTGGTTGTCTTGTAGATCGCCCATTGTTTGTTGGCCAGAGACAAGGCTGAATGTCTCAGTAGCCAGCAATAACAGCGGCACTTGAATGATCTCATTTTGACGCTTTGTACTAGCAGCTGCTATCTGGAGTATGATATGCCAAAAACATAAATATCTCCACAAAAACACAATACATAAAAAAAAACTGGGCAAGTGCGAGTGGGACTTGCGCACTGAGCATTCCGTACAAACTTACCTAACTAAATAGTTCAACATCCGAATGGAGTCTCGAAGATTTTTCCAAATCGATAAAAAAAAGTAACAACAAATTTACTGTTTTCTGATTTATTCCTATACTCGTGTTATAAGACCTTGCTTTGTGCAAAATTTCAGGATTCTAGGACAACGGGAAGTACTCTAGCATTTTGGTTCCCTTGAGTGTCGAAATACACATTTTTTGTGACATAAACTGGCGTATCTTTTTATTTTCGTTAACTTAGAAGTTTGATTTTTTCACAGTTTCAAGGGACCGCAGACTTGATTATATGGTTTTAATTTCAACTCAATACCTCCACTCGTTCCCAAGATAAAGGGTCTTGACACACAGACAGACGGACGGACCAAAAAGGGTTCTGTTGTTCCTTTTGAAATATTTTTCTTTCTTTATTTTTCTTCTTTCTTTTGAGGTACGGAACCCTAAAAAATAACATTAGAACAGTATTTTCGTGTTGTAACATTCGGAAGACGCTAGTTCTCAGCGATTTTTTATGAAACCTACATTTTATTTTACGCTAATATTTATGCAAGAGAATACGTAGGTATGTGACAAGTTTTTTTATACGCCAGTTTTAGAATAGAAAACTATTCCTGTAAATTATCTTGTAAAATGATTGTAATGTAGCAGAATTGTCCCACCATAAGCAATTAACTAGCGTCTGTGGACGGCGAGCAATGGTTAACCAGTCGTTACTAGTGTTGCCAGGCGTCAAAATTTGCGCGGGATGTCCCGATTTTCAGAGATCTGGGAACGCGTCCCGATTTGCGCTTGGTCGGGGCTAATTGTCCCGATAAATCAAATTCTTAAAAACTAATATATTATTACATCAGTCGCATCATTGTCATGTCTGTCAAGTGCGTTAAAATGACGGTGCATCACTAGCTTTTTGTCTCCCTCTCGCTCAGAGCCGCGTCATTTTCGTCCATCACACGCAACCGTCTTCTGCTTCACTCAATTAACTTAATTATAAGTAATCTACATCGGGAGTCGCAGAGCGATTTCCGGTCATCGTAGACTGCGGGCATGCGAACAATGAGCAATGGGTAGCTTGTCGTTCGCCCGTCCTGTAAGGATCGGGCCCGATTCAATGGCGCGTCGTGTTGCAAAACTGAACGGGTCCAGTAGGGCCAAATGACCGTGGCTCTGGAACACAAAGGCCAATTGAAGAGCATAGGTAAGTCTGACACGCCCTCTTGTTCCACCCTGAGAAGGGTGGAAGTCATTGGATGACTTCCTACCTCGAAAAAAAACTATTATTAAAAAAAAAAACAAATGATATGTAAAAAATTGGTATCTGTCTGCGAAATAAAAAGAAAACCAACTTTCTGAATTGTTTGATATTTTGATGGTTTTGGTTTGATATTGATTCGGTTTAAATAATACGACTTTAGTTTAGTTGAGTATACATGTGGATGGGTGGAGAGGGAGAGGAAGGCCAAAGAAAAGATGGATGGATTGTGTGAACAGTGATATGAAAGAAAAGGAAGTTAGTGATAGTATGACGGTTGACAGGATAGAATGGAAGAAAAAAACGTGTTGCGCCGACCCCAAATAAGATGGGACAAGGGCAGGAAGATGATGATGCGGATGAGTTTGGTTATGGTTTAAAGAACTAAGGGCGAAATTCACCAATAAAACTAATCGCGTTTTAACGTTTGGCTCGCATAATCGCGTTTAGCCGCTGTCACTAGTGTCACTTGTCTGTATTTTTGTTGTATTTTTACAAGTGACACTAGTGACAGCTGCTAAACGCGATTATGCGAGCAAAACGTTAAAACGCGATTAGTTTTATTGGTGAATTTCGCCCTAAATATCAATCAATTAACTAAATATCAATATCAACAAGTAAGAAAGCTAAGTTGATTTAATCTAAAAGATGGTTTGAATGGTTTTAGTACGATTTGAGTTATGCGATCGACGACCAAAAAAGAGTTATGAGTTTACATGTGGATGGATGGAGAGGGAGAGGGAGACCAAAGAAAAGATGGATGGATTGTGTGAAGAGTGATATGAAAGAAAAGGAAGTTAGTGATAGCATGACGAGTGACAGGGCAGAGTGGAAGAAAAAAACGTGTTGCGCCGACCCCAAATAACACGGGACAAGGGCAGGAAGATGATGATGATGATGATGATGATCGACGGCCAAATACGCACTGACTTAAATAATTACTTTTGCTGGTTTTATAAAAATGCAAAGTGCTTAGCTGTTTGGTTGTATTGCTCCGAACATGATATGATTCAGAACTACACTTCTCTCCAGACATTTTTTTAATTTTTTCTATTTCCCAAAATCACCTTCGCAAAATATTATAAAATTCAACATCAAAGACCGTACACATGCATCACGTCCCACGTGGCCATACATTTCAAATTCAGCGATACACGCAATCGTTCCAGAAGATAGAATACGGAAGTGACTAGAGACGCCATCTATACTTATTATAAATCTGTAGAAGTAAAAATTCTGAACATTGAAAATATCAAAAAAATAAATGGCAGGGGGTGTTACTAGACCGACACCGAACCTAAAAATGTGATTAAAAAAATTTTTGTCTGTCAGTCTGTTTGTTCAGAAATCACGCAAAAACTATATAAAATAAAAAACAAATTTAATTTTGCGGTTCGATTCCTAGACCCGATCACTGTACGAACCGCAAATAATAAGTTTGTCGTAGGTTACGTCACCCGCAGTGGAATTCACTAAGGGGCGCTGCACAAGGCTAAGATACTATAATATTTTATCTTAAGATACAATATCGCTAGTCATACAATTCAATGGACTACCACACACGACGAAGATAATAAATAATATTTCATATTTTCGTATCTCAAAAAAAAAACCTAATAAAACCATTTTCAACTTCTAAGTGGACGAAGTCGCGGGCGCTAGTCTATACTATAATAAGTCTTCCCTTATATCTTTTTGTTATACATTAGAATGCGAATTTAGCCATTTTAATGTTTTTGGAGTATTTGGCAACAAATGTATCGATTCAGCCTTCTCAGCAAACTTCGCTAAGGTAGCTAAAACTACAATAAAATTGTCAACTCCATTTTACCTAGATCGCGCCTACGTCAATGATTCCAAATATTAATCCAGTTGCGGAGACACTTGAGATACAAAAATACACCAATTTCACATCACAATATCCACTAGGAATCAATTTGCGAATAATTAAAACAGACACTGAACTTCACACGAAGAAATCCCGCCAAAACCGTCTCATCGGATCCTAAAAAAAAACTAGCGTTCGTTGTTTTTTTAATATCGCAGCGTTAGTGAGATAGTAGCCTTTTTGGCCTAGCACAGGTCTTCTTATATTTAAAGAATATTATTGTACACAACTTTTACAGATATAAAAAAACACATTACAAAAAAAAAGACAGCAGTTATACACAGGCTTCTTTTTATTTTTTTATATTTCAAGTTATTCAATAGAGATTAATGAACATTTTTATTATATTGTTGTTTTTCCTGTGCGAGTCTCAAATAGATTTATTTTCTTTTATTCCTCCTTTTTTAGTTTTAAAAAAAGAATGCCGGATACCAGTGCCCGCTATGATGATTTAGTGGTCTATGCTCCAATGCATAGCTAGAGGTGTACTATTTTAGATTATTTCCGAAGGTGACACGATAATATACCTACGATTCCAGTGGGGAATTGGCACAGATAGGTGTTATTAGAATTGTTTATAGGCAGGTAGGAAACTTCAATGGAATTGAGGATATTTTTGCTGCAGGATTAATAATAATAATAATATTCCACAACAACACGCCGCCATTTACGGGGTTACCATGACGGTCAAAGTAAGATTGTTTCATTCATATTTCAGTGTGGGTAAGAGACAGAGCTATACAGGTTGTCTAGCGCCATCTCTTACCTACACTGGAAATAAGAATGAAACAATCTTACTGTGAACGTCATGGTACAGGTCCTAGTCCCAAATTAAATAGAGCTTGGGGTATGAATACTAGATAGCCGATAAAAATACGTATATATTTCTAAATATATACATATTATAGATAAATTACCCCCAGACACAGAACGAATGATTGAGCTCGTCACACGAACATTTGTCTTGGGTGGGAAACGAATCCGCGAGCTCCGGCATAGCAGTCAGGGCCACTAACCACTAGACCAACAGGCCAGAGAAAAAGAAAAAGACAGATCATACTGAAAGAGGTCGGACAGTGTAAGGCTGTATACAGAAAGAAAGCTGGAAACTTATAAGCGCTTGACAGCGCTGGTAACCCGCGCAGGAAAATATATGAACGAGCGCCGATAAGCACTGAACGGTGCCGACAAGTTCCGACAAGCTTCAACACGCGCTGGTCAGCGCTGGGCGCTGCCATTTAAAATTAATAAACAACTGCGACAACACGTGCAATTACGACCAAATTATCGTCCGATGAGTTCGACATTTTGCTTGGTCTGCTTCAACCTGCTTCCTTTGTGTGGAACGGACCAGCGCTGTCAAGCGCCGTTAAGCGCTTATAAGTTTCCAGCTTTCTTTCTGTATACAGCCTAAGGCAACACTGTACCCAAAAGCATAATTTAAATATTAAGTGTTCTCAAATTCACACTATTTTTTTTTTTTTTATTGGGTGGTAAAATCATCCTAATGACATCCCCGCTCTTGGGCGGAGCGGGAGATAGTGTCAGACTCTTACTGACTAAAAACCCACTCCTGTTCCTTCATTGCCTTCGTTCCAGGGCCCCGGGTTCCGCTTTCACACTACCCGTGGCCCCAGTAGGCTTCGACCCTGCTGGGCCCCTACGATTTGCTGACATCTCCTTGAGGCGCGCGTGGAACAAAACGCGCCGTCGACGACTTGGGCTCGGTCCGGACGGTTACCGGACGGTCCGACGGCGAGCCACCTATTGCTCGGCGTCTGCAAGCCCGCGCCTACGGTGGCCAAATTCACACTATTAAAAATATTCTATATAAAAATAAAATATTTTATAGTTGCATCCGGTTTGCAATCTACGTAGAAGCCGACACGAACGTAGTTGGGAACGCGAGCTTGCGGACTACGAGCAATGGGTAGTTCGCTCTCTGGCCGTCCGGTATCCGGATCGAGCCGCAAAGCCGTAATAGTGGCCCAGTAGGACCGAAGCCTACTGTGGTCATGAGTTGACTTCTAAAAGGAAATCCCGAGGTCCTGGAATCCATAGGCAAAGAAGGAACAGGTTTTAGTCAGTAAAAAGTATCATCGAAGGACTAGAACGATTTGCCTGCTGCGGTCTTCCCGTCCAACTATAATTTAGTGCTCTTCAAGGCTAGAGTGAATAGGCTCTTAATAAACTAGTGCGCCTCACCATCAATGATTGCATCTCTGCTTACCATCAGGTGGGATCGCAGTCAAGCACTGGTTTATATCAATTACAAAAAAAGTCTGACACTCCCTTGCGCTCTGTCCTAGGGCGCGAGAAGTCTTTACAAAATTTCCCACCTTAAAAAAAAAACAGTCGAGCAAAGGCTAGAGAAATTGATTCAGAAGCTGAGCCACACACAAAAAAATACAAGCAAGAATTTTCGTTGCTTATTTTAGAACGAATGTTGCATAATTCGCTTTTCAAGCAAATATTCCCGTGATCAAAAGACAGATTGAAATGTTCGAGACACGGACTGATCTAACAATATCATAAGATCTTTTAATCAATTAAAAATGTACAATGCGTTCCAAACAAGAATAGGATCGATTGCCATGTTGTGACGTCACGTTATACTGTCAAATCGAAGAATTATTATGATGAGCAAAACAAGAAAATTTTAATATTTAATTTATTTACGAACTATGAACGAAAAATGTTTAATCAGAATCCAGTTCTTCAATTTTTCTCATTTCTGAGTTCTTCAATTTTGCCCAATTTCTTGCGATTTGACAGTATGACGTGACGTCACAACATGGCAATCGATCCTATTCTTATTTGGAACGCATTGTAAACAGTTTAAATGCACTGAAAATGGAAATGGCGCTGAGAAATGTTGAATAAAAAAAAAAGTCCTAGACAAAACCTCGACGGGTCCAATGTGAAAAGTTATCTGTAGTTTTGCGGTTGCTTTTTTTTTGGCGGGATTTTATGGAGTGAACTTCAGTGGCTGTTTTAATTATTTACAAATTGATTCCTAGTGGATATTGTGATGTGAAATTGGTGTAGTTTTGTATCTCAAGTGTCTTCACATCTGGACAATATGTTGCATTGAAAAAGTCGCGATCGAGTCGGTAAAATAAAGCTTAGAATATTATTGTGTACCCAATAAAGCCCTATACCTCTAACAGTTCAGTTTAGGTTTTCAAATAAATCGTATTAAGAGTTCATGGCAGGACATCTGCTTAGTGCGCCTAAAGAAGCTTTCACTTTCTAAAATCTACAAATCCATCATCCACCTAAAAACCTCTAAAAAGATGGATTCGTTGTGTAAAAATTGATATGAAAGAAAAGGGAGGTCAGAGGAGGAGGTCCCTACCACCTAAACTGAACTGTTAAACAGATGGAGCTATACAGGGTGTCTTTGACATCGACGCATAAACGAATATCAAGGATCCAGTACATGATTCTGGACCCCCAGTGGTGGATTTTTTTGTCGGTTTTCTTCCGACAAAAAAATCCACCACAACAACGTTGTGGGACATTTTGTCCCTAATGTATCTGAGACTTAAAGAAGCTTCCACTTCCAAAATATAAGAATTCATCATCCATTGGTCTGTCTACCTCTAAAAAGATGGATGAATGTTACGAAAGACACGAAAAAAAAGGAAGGTCTGATGACGTAGGTAGGTACCTAAACTCTGACCTCGTGAGTCATTTGTACCCCAAAGTGTAGCGATATCTATGATTACATATAGGTAACGAAAGTTCAAAATCCTGCATTGCCGCGCGATTACAACATGTAGAACAGCCCGAAATCAAAGAGTTGACCGGATTCGGATATCCTCTAGCCTTAAACCCAAAAAAAAACAAAACTATGAATAATCTAAGCATAAAAGAGTTTTACAAAATTCTTACAAACATTTTGTGTGGTAGATCAGCCAAAACTAAAATATTTTTTCAGACTCTCCGTCTTAAAATCCATAAACCAGTCTTTTTATCGATTAAACCTCGAAATCGTCATTTCCAGTGGCACTATTAAAAATCTACAGTACCAACAAACATACAGATAGCTATTACAATGTTCTAATAGCGAACATATGTATATTATCGCTCGATTTTGGCATTTGTCCAACACAAACTTTCATGCGAACATTATCGAGTGGTAGGTTATCGTTTATTGGCTGTATGAATTACAATACCTGTGCGTAATATTTATAAAAGCTAATATAGAGCGCTGTCAAGGCTATGGTTTATAAAAAAATGGCGAAAGGCGGGAAAATAATTATTTTGGAATATAAAATGAATCAGTTTTTATTTTGAGATGATTTTTCTTGTATTTTGACGTGTGTATATGTGATACAATTTGTCTGCTGAAACGTCTGAGATTCTCGACGCACGGGACATGTGTACCTACTAGATTATGATTTATTTAAGATATAGTGGAGTTACATGACGGAATTAATGCAAAAAAGTGCCTATTCTCTACCAGTCAATCTTGGTGTGTGTTAAGTGTACACAGTAAATAAATAATAATATAATAGGTAATTGAAATATAATGAAGTATCGTTAAGATTAGGTAGGCTAATGGCTGAGAAAACTACGTTTCTTATAATTCTCTTTCCGGCTTACGACTATGACCAAAAGTGACATGGCTATTTTTTATTTATTTAATTAAGTTTCGCCAACAGTTGTTACAGATATTATATAGTTTTTTATTTATTATTCTTGATAGGTTCGCGCTTGACCGCTACCTGATGGAAAGCGACGATGTGGTCGACGATGGAGCGCGCTTACCTAGAAGTAACCTATTCACTCTTGACTTAAAGATTCCCGGGTTGTAGCCATCAGGAAACACACATTCCGGCAAGGAATTCCACTCCTTGGCTGTACGCACAATGAATGTGTTCCCAAAACGTTTTGTGCGTATAGGCGGGATGTCCACCATGTACCGGTGGCGCCTTGCCGAGCGTTTGGTGGTCCGATGAAGAATGGAACTTATAAGTAATCGTGTCTTAAATCTAACTGTACAACCAATTACAGGGAAACACTACATGCAAAATGCTCCTTCTAATTCAAATTATTTAAACTTAGATCTAATGCTGTTTTTAATAATTATTCTAACTTGACTTACCTGCCCCCCTAGCCAAGTTACGATCGTTTCGTTTGCATCGAACGCCTCGAGTAGTCCAAGCCTCCGATTCCTTTGTTTCCAGTCCCGTGGTCAGAACAAAGGAATAGGAGGCGTGGCCTACTCGAGGCGTTCGACGCAAACGAAACGATCGTAACTTGGCTAGGGGGGCTGTTCTTAATTTCTAAAGGCTAGGTATGTATGCATATACATACCTACATTACCTACTACTACACTTTTTTTATAGGAAGATGTGAGTGATCACAGATATGTCAATGGCTATGGCCACGTCCTTTTCTTAAATTACTTATGGTGGACCCACACGTTTCGGATTTGCATACCTACATCTGGCTTTTTTACGTTATCCTGTTTTTTTTTTTTTAATGTTCTTATGTACTAAATCTTTATCGTGTTTTTTGGAAGTGGGAAATTGTCACATGACTTTTCCCACTTTAGGGCAAAAGTCTAACCGTATAGAAGCACCATTACGCTTTATATAATTACGAATAATAATATAATCTGGATGGATAAAGTGAGAAATGAATATATTAGGGGAAGTTTGAAAGTGGCGCCAGTGACTGAAAAGTTGAAAGGGAATCGTTTGTCTTGGTATGGTCATGTAAAGAGGAGAGATGAAACACATGTTAGTAAAAGAGTTATGAGTATACTTGTGGATGGGTGGAGAGGGAGAGGGAGGCCAAAGAAAAGATGGATGGATTGTGTGAACAGTGATATGAAAGAAAAGGAAGTTAGTGATATTATGACGGTTGACAGGATAGAATGGAAGAAAAAAAACGTGTTGCGCCGACCCCAAATAAGATGGGACAAGGGCAGGAAGATGATGATGAATAATAATGTAATCTATCATCACAAAAATCTACGATATTTTTACTACATCGCAATTTGGCCTAAATCGACTCAGCTATCAAAGTAAATCAATGACAAAAAGTTATTTTTATATATATTTACTTTGTCGATGTTAAAAAAAAAATGAAGGGCACTGATCAAAGACAATGTTACCACGTCCTATCAGTCAATGTCAAAATCGAAGTAAGTAGGGCAACGGACTCATCTGCCAAGATCAAAAAGTTCAGTACAATGCACTATAGAACTTCTCAGCAATATTACTGTCGATATTTTGTATGTGTGTATGTTTTTTTTTTGACATTAGACCAGCGCTTGACTGCGATCCCACCTGATGGCAAGCAGTGATGCAATCGTTGATAGTGAGGCGCACTAGTTTAGAGACTTTTCACTCTAGCCTTGAAGACACCTAAATTAAAGGAGGCAAATTGTTCCAACTCTTTGATGAACGCGGTATAAATGACGAGGCGAAACGCTTAGTCCGGACCGTAGAGGTTTTAACAGCATAAGCGTAGACACTCGCCGTAGGTCGAGTTGTCCGATGGTAGAAAGGTGATGGCGGAGTCGCTACAAAATAATCCTATCAGTAAATGAGATATAGCTAACACATAATAATTCCGGCCTAGTGCGAGTTAGACTCGCGCACAAAGGGTACCGTACCGTCCGTCGCAAAAAAACGACAAAAAATCACGTTCTTTTTTTCGTTGTTTGGGAGCCCAATATTTATTTTATTCTGCTTTTTAATATTTGTTGTTATAACGGCAACAGATCTGTGAAAATTTCAACTATCTAACTGTCACGGTTCATAAGATACACCCTGGTGACTGGCGGACAGACAGATGGACGGACAGCGGAGTCTTAGTAATAGGGTCCCGTTTTATCCCTTGGGTGCGGAACCCTAAATATTATTTATCAGCTGTTAAGTGGACGAAGCAGTGACAAAAACTAGTCCAGCCATTAATATCTAGGGAGCCAAAACAACTGACAAACGCTGCCAAGTACAATGGTTATTTATTATGACGAGTGAAAGTAAAAAGACAATATATTGTTGTAAGAATTATGGGACTATTTCCCTTGTTGACTAGGTCATGATTTAATTGACGTTTGAGATCGTCAGCTTGGGTTGGCTGATTTTAAGCCTAGAGTGCTCACGCGATGAGTAATTTGCCGCCGCACGCGACCTAGGAGTAGTCTTTTTTTTTTGTATCGCGGTCATCTGTTAACTGGGGCCTTCCTATGACGTATTAAAATGTCTTGTGACAGAATGAGAAATAGGGAAGGAGCTATACACCTTAAATAGCTCCATCCCTTTAACAATTAAGTCGTCAAAGAGCTCATGGCAAAGCCGTTGATTTACTTCTAACTTGTATTACAGGTAGGTGAAGGATGAGAGGTCTGCTACTAGGCTACGTTTGACCGTGAAACTTGCTTTGAGAATAATAAAGTTTGTTTTTGAGGGCGGCAAAATGCTCAAAGCCCGAGCACTCTAGGATCAACTTACTGTCCGGCCATCCGTTAAGGACCGAGCGCATGTTGACAGCTCGTTGACTTACACGAGCGTCGCAAAGAGATGTCCAAACCTGAAACCTGCTTGGGCTGCGAGAATGTTTGATAGAGTTGCATGACCACTCCAGGATGTTGAATTATTTTGTAGCGATTCGAAATTCTATGACTGACGTCAAAATACTGATAACTTCACACATAAATCAGTCATGTCAGAGAAGGGGTACTTAAATATAACCCTAGATACGCCAATTGAAAACAGGTTTTCAAATCATCATCTTCCTGCCCTTGTCCCGTGTTATTTGGGGTCGGCACAACACGTTTTTTTCTTCCACTCTGCCCTGTCACTCGTCATACTATCACTAACTTCCTTTTCTTTCATATCACTCTTCACACAATCCATCCATCTTTTCTTTGATTTCCCTCTCCCTCTCCATCCATCCACATGTAAACTCATAACTCATCATGTAAACTGGTTCTCAAAATGGAGAAAATTTTCTGTAAGAAGTCATATTATTTAATGTAAAGCAAATGATTTCTGCTCGTTAACTTATATTAATTAATGAATAGAAAGCCGCTAATGATCACACCTTCTCATCCATTCACACAACTGTAACATGGCAATGAGCCGAGAAATGGACGAAATAGATGATAGATGGCGCTCTCTACCTACACATTCACAGTCTTTATTTAAAACACTTACGTTTCCTTTGAAAATACTACTTCCTCAATTTACTCTTTGAAGACAATGATGAATAACGTACACGGTCGTTGATAAATTATGCAATGACTCTCTAAACACTTAAAAACTTTAAAATCTAGAAAACAGAAGAAATATTCATAATAAATAAAACCTACTTATTTCTAAAATTATTGTCTATGGTTAGCACTTATGTATGATTGCTTTGGCTCAACTCTAGCTCGTTATAAGAAAAAATAATAATGTTCCCACCTGTTAGTAATAATTTTCTACTAACGTTGCATTCTTCCAGAAATATACATACCTATATTTTTTCAAATTTCGAATTCTAATAATTTCATGTTGTGTCGTTGCTGTTGTCGACAATTTTCTTTTGAAGAGATTATAATTTTAAAATAATTTGTTTTAAAACTATAATAACAACTATAAGAATATTAAAAATCCCGCAAAAATCCAATAGGCATAAGATTACTAAAACAGATTATCTACACTAATATTTGTGTACCAAATAAGCGTGTTTTCTTTCATTCTTATTCTAAGGGCGGAATTCACCAATAAAACTAATCACGTTTTAACGTTAGGGTCGCATAATCGCGTTTAGCCGCTGTCACAGGTGTCACTTGTCTGTATTTTTCTTTTGTCGTATTTTTACAAGTGACACTAGTGACGTGACTAGTTAAAACGCGATTAGTTTTATTGGTGAATTCCGCCCTTAGAGATTTCACGATAACATTGTTTAGTAACGCATCTTACCTCCTTTCATTCAGACACTAGATATTTTTAGGATTCCGTACCTCAAAAGGAAAAACGGAACCCTTATAGGAACACTTTGTTGTCCCTCTGTCTGTCTGTCTATCAAGACCCTTTATCTCGGAAACGCGTGGAGGTATCGAGTTGAAATTAAAACCATATACTCAGGTTAGCGGCCCCTTGAATCTGTGAAAAACATTAAACTTCTGAGTTATCGAAAAAAAAAGATATGGCCGTTTATGTCGCAAAAAACGTATATTTGGACACTCTCAAGAAAATCAAAATTCATTGGGCACTTCCCATTACTCTAGAATCCTAAAATTTGCTATGAAAGAAGGTCTCATAGCATAAGTATAGGAAATAATCTGAAAACTGTACATTTGTAGTTACGACAAAAAAAAAAAATTTTTTTTGCGATTCAGAAAAATCTTCGTAACTCAATCCGGGAATTGAACTGTTTTCTTAAGTAAGTTTGTACTGAACCATACGTGCGCGAGTCCAACTCGCACTTGTTTAAAATTTATTAATGGGTCGTCAACATTGCAAATAATAATACAAGATTAATTAATAGTAGTGAAACATCCAGACAGAAAGAATAAAATTATACACATTCCGTTTATACACCATCTGGCTAACAGTTACCATAAAAAAACGTTAAAATTAAAATTAGATAGCTATATTGAAAATTATAAACACACGTCCGTGAATCATGTTAACCTCTGTAGCCGACAATAGACAATTGCCAACGCAAAAATCGAGTGCGCTAAAAATATACACAAACATACGAACGTAGGGAACATGTTTATTTTAAAAGAACAAAAGAAACCATACATTTTTTACTATTTTAAGACTTGAAGTAGCGTTTACTCTTTTAAACAACACACTGATAAAAACAAAAGTTTGTGTGTTTTTTTCTTTTTTCGTTGGGAAAAATCTTCTTATGACATTCCCCTTGAATGGCTTGGCTCTTGGGTGGAGCGGGAGATAGTGTCAGACTTTTACTGACTAAAAAACCACTCCAGTTTCTTCGTTGCCTTTCGTACCGGGGCAGAGTCTTCCTTTCAGAATCAGACCCTTGGCCCCAGTAAGCTTCGACCCTGCTGGGCCCCTACAGTTGCTGACATCTCCTTGAGGCGCGCGTGGAACAGTACGCGCCGTCGATGACTTGGGCTCAGTCCGGACGGTTACCGGACGTTCGGAAGGCAAGCTTCCGCAAGCCCGCGCCTACGGTGGCCGGAAATCGGGATCGGAATCCCGGCGGCGGTTGGGGTGTGAGGACCATTGCCTCATGCGATCATCCGCCTCCGTTGTTAGCATTACTGCTTCGCAGACGGAGACGACCGCCTGCCACTCCTCCTCGTTCCGGACCATGGCCTCTATCAAGGCCCGGCGACAGAGATCGCCGCCGCCGATCGCTCCCACGAGGACACGGCGTTGCTCTCTGCCCAAGCGGGGCACACCTCCACCGTGTGATCCACCGTGTCCTCCGGGCGGTCCACACAATGGTGACACCTGGGCGTTTCTTCCGCACGAATCCGGTGCAGGAACCTCCCGAACTTTTGTAAGTGGGTAGGTTATTTTTTTTAGGTGGGAAATCATCCTATCCTTCTCTTGGGCGTAGCGTGAGGGTGTATCAGACGTTTACTGACTAAAACCCAGTCCTATATTCCTTCTTTGACTTGCGTTCCAGGACCCGGGTTTCCCTCTCGGAAGCCAACCCATGGCCCCAGTAGGTTCAGCCTTGCTGGGCCTTTACAGTTTTGCTGACATCTCTTTGAAGCGCGCGTTGAACAGAACGCGCCGTCGACGACTTGGGCTCGGACCGGATGGTTGCCGGACGGCCGGACGGCGAGCTACCCATTGCTCGTCGTCCGGAGATCCGCAAACCCATGCCTACGGTGGCTGGACATCGTGGCGGGTCCCGGCAGCTGGGGCGTGAGGAAGTCCGTTCCTCACGCGTGCGGCCGCCTCCTTTACTGGCATTACTGTTTCGCAGAAGGAGGCGACCACCTACCATTTCTCCTCGCTTCGGACCATGGCCTGTACCAGGACCCGGAGCGAGAGGTCACCGCCGCCGATCGCCACCACGAGAACACCGCGGTGCTCCGTCCAAGCGGAGCACACCTCTACCGTATGCTCCACCGTGTCCTCCGAGCAGTCCACACAATGGTGACAACCGAGCGTCTCTTCCGCACGAATCCGGTGCAGGAACCTCAAGTAATCAAAGACGCGAGCAAAACCACGGGGGATAGCGAAGTCATAAAATCGTTTACAATTTACGTTTTACAAATTGTTTACGTTTACATTTCAAAGCTTAACAACGGGAAACATTTAGAGTGTGTTTGGTTCTGAGAGAATTAATGAATGACATATATTATGTAGCTGTAACATCCTTATTAGTGTGGTAATGAGAGGTTTTAGAAGTCGCATGCGCGCGGAAGGCCTACAATAAGTCGCACGAGGCTTTAGCACGTGTTTATAAAGGGGCCATTCAAATATTACGTAAGCACTACAGGGGGGTGGGGGGGTCCTTGCTTTGCTTATTTTTGATGACATGGGGGATGGGGGGGTCTAGATGGTGATTACGTCAGCACTGCAATTTTTTTTTAACTTTTTAAGGAAACAATGTCGATGTTTCAAAATCACAAGAAAGTGAGCAGATACACATCGTTAAGCAGCATACATACATCTAATGTCGTTGAAGTTGACATTAGTGTGTCATGGACTGAGAACTGTTAACTTAAATTAATAATATCAAAATTTTAAATTAACTCTGTTTTTTTTCCTTTATTTCAAGTATTCCTTTTTTCTAGACTTCCAACTACTGCTCATAAATTAATAACCTAACTAACACATTGACAAATGTACGTACCAATGTTTACGTAAGCATGGGGGGGGGTGAGAGTATTGCTTACTTTGGCTGACTAGGGGGAGGGGGGGGAGTTAATATTTGCAATAAATCTGCTTACGTAATATTTGAACGGCCCCAAAGCGATCCATTTGAAGACCTAAACTGAACTGCTAAAGGGATGGAGCTATATAGGGTGTATAGCTCCATCCCTTTAATATCCACGGGTAGTGTGAAAGCGAAGCCCGGGTCCCCAGGATGAAGGCAAAGAAGGAACAGGAGTGGGTTTTTAGTCAGTAAAAGTCTGACACTATCTCACGCACCGCCCAAGAGCGGGATTGGTCATAAGATGATTTTCCCAACTAAAAAAAAATCCCTTTAACATGTTTCACAGATTTAAATAAAGTTTCAAGCATTGTTTGAAACAATTAGAAAAAACAAGCTTTAAAACTACTTTTCGTGGTGAATGGTTATAAAATGAAAATAAATTGAGAGTCTAAATAATATTCACACAACTATCACACAACGCCGTCTAGTCCTAAGCTAAGCAGAGCTTGTGTTATGAGTACTAGACAACTGATAAACATACTTATATATTTCTAAATACATACATATTATAGATAAATTACACCAAGACACAGCACAAATGATCGTGCTCATCACATAAACATTTGTCCTGGGTGGGAATCGAACCCACGACCTCCGGCATAGCAGTCAGGGCCACTAACCACTGGACCAACAGGCCAGTCAATTTTATATGGTCCAAGCATGTTAGGAGAATGACCATTGTTCTTTAGAATTCAAATTCCATTTGCATTTACTCGTACCAACACATTAAAGTGGAATTAGGTACACTTGCAATTAGCCCTGAAACACGTTTGACATAAAGTATATTGGTTAACAATCAATAAAATTGTTAGAGGCAGTTAAACTTACAACGATCGATTAAATTCGATCGTATTGTGTGTTCGCTATGCTTCTGACCATCTGTCGGATTCGACTGTAGTCTAACTCAAAATTATTTTTTACTAGCTAATTTTTAACTAGCTGACCCGGCGAACTTCGTACCGCCTAATAGTAAGGATAACGCCATCTACTGGCATTACCAGAACAGCATAATTCATTTTAAAATGATATTTTAATTAGAGATGGCGTTGTATTCGGATTTCTTTTCGTGAATTTTTCCATATTTTCTCACTGTTTAAACCTACCCTGGAGTACCATGAATATTTGAAGACTAAAATTCTTCTCTCTTCTCGAGTTTTAGCGAGACTAACGAACAACTATTCATTTTTATATATTTTTTTTATGTAGGCCTACACAGGCACTTATAAAACGTTAGAAGCTAGCGCACGGTTCCAAATGGTCGTTTCATATGGAGAAGAACCGGAAAGAAACTCCATGGTTACTCTTTTAAAAAAATTATTGATTTTACAATATTTCCATAATACAATATTAATAGATATTTATGAAAAGACTGCGTAGACGCAGTCAATATTGTACCCAAAAGCACAAAAAAGTTAAAATTCAAAGTAATCTATGAATCAGCGGAGTCTACAGTGTTCTCACATGCATAATTTTTTATTATTATTATTTTTTCAACGATATAAACCAGTATTTGATAGTAAGCAGTGATGCAATCGTTGATGGTGAGACGCACTAGTTTATTAAGAGCCTATTCACTCTAGCCTTGAAGACACCTAAATTACAATCGGACGGGAAGACCGCTGCAGGCAAATTTTTTCCAATCCTTCGATGTACGCGGTATAAACGACGAAGCGAAACGCTTAGTCCGGACCGTAGAGGTGTTAACAATCTAAGGGCGGACACTCGCCGTACGTCGGGTTGACCGATGATAGAAAAGTGATGGCGAATCAAGACGTGTAATTCCCGCGCACACTCTCCAAAATGCATCCTGTAAAATACCGAAATATAAAAAGTGCTTGTCGGACTTGTCGGACGCACGAAGGTTTTCATACCGTCCGTAGCAAAAAGCGACCAAAAAAAATCACGTTTGTTGTACGGGAGCCCCACTTATATATTCATTTTATTCTGTTTTTAGTATTTGTTGTTATAGCAGTAACAGAAATATATCATCTGTGAAAATTTCAACTGTCTAGCTATCATTGTTCATAAGTTACAGCCTGGTGACGGACAGACAGACAGCGGAGTCTTAGTTTAAGGGTCCCGTTTTACCCTTTGGATACAGAACTCTAAAAATAGGCTCCCGAACGCCGTCAAGATCCAATAATCATTGTTTGTTTATTCGCAGTTGAACGAGGGGGCGGCGCTCGTGTTCGCAGATGAACTGAAACAGACGCTTGACAAATATCTCTTCGGGATCTGCCCGCAAAGCTTTAAGGTAAGTTTCGTTTGTAAATAGATGCACGGTAGTGTTAAGAAGGTCCTTTTCCACTCGCCTATCGTCAACATCGAGCATGGTTTAAAAGCTTTTCACTTCATCTAACGCAATCCCACGCGATGTTTGACGAAAAGGCAATGCGAAAGAAGAGAGATAACGCCTTAATACTCTGTTGGCATTCGGTAATTTCGTGATTTACTCGAATGTTTTACAAAACTTGTTCTAGGAAATACGTGTTTTTTTTTTTAAATTCTTATTTAGAAGTTTTTGAAAGATTAAATTTGCATGGCTTTATTGTTATACTTTTTTCACTATTTTAATTTTTGAGCTTATTATGAAGCGTCAAAGTTCAAGATTTTCAGAGGTATTTACTGGATTAGTTTTACACAAATTTATAAGTTGATTTCAGTAGAAGCTTATAATAATATCCACAAGATACTGTGTTTCCAAAATATCTAATGAAAAATGTGTAATAACGTCATAATCACGTAAGAGCGGTTGTATGAAAAACAGTGAAAATGTATGTCGAGTTTGTACAGGGAAATTAGCCTTTTTTTTAAGTTGGGAAATTATCCAATGACGTCTCCCGCTCTTGGGCGGAGCGCTAAGGCGTGTCAGACTTTTACTGTCTAAAACCCACCCCTGTTCCTTCTGACCCCGGGGTTCACTTTCACACAACCCATGGCCTCAGTAGGCTTCGATCCTGCTGGGCCCCTTCGATTTGCTGAGTTCTCATTGAGGCGTGCGTGGACCACTATGCGCCGTGTCAACAACTTGGGTTCGGTCTGAACAGCACCCCTAGCCAAGTTGATAATCTGCAATCGTTAACGCTAGTCGAAAACTAATCAAATGTATGGGAATGACATCATCTCAACGTTAAGTCACGTGGTCAGAACAAACGAATAGAAAATTCGTAGCCAAGTTCACAACGTTCAAAATGATAGAATGAATTGTTATCGGTTCTACAATGTTTAACGCTACATCCTTAGTAATACAAACGCTACATTATAGAACGAGCGGCCGACTCAGGCGCGTCAACATGGCTACCAACTTATCGTTTTCTACAATTGCTGACACCGAGGTGTTACCGATTAGAGAACGGAATTCGACACGAAACGGTTGTAACTTGGCTAGGATTACGTGTGCCGTTCCCTCGCGCGTGCGGCCGCCTCCTTTGCTAGCATTTTTGCTTCGCAGAAGGAGGCGAGGCAACCGCTTGCCATTAATGAACCATTTCAAGTGATACAGGTTAATTCATACTCTTTGCGTATTCGAGCAACGGTGTTGTTATCGAACTCGTCATTCTAAAATATAATCGTTGAATAGAAATGATTACGTTTTATGAATTATTTAACACTACCCCCCCAGCCAAGTTACGATCGTTTCGTTCGCGCCGAACGCCTTGAGTAAGCCACGCCTCCGATTCCTTTGTTCTGACCACGTGACTGAGCGTTGAGATGACGTGAGAACAAAGAAATCGGAGGCGTGGCCTACTCGAGGCGTTCGGCGCGAAAGAAACGATTGTAACTTGGCTAGGAGGGCTGGTCTTTTAAGGATGTAGATAAAGTTTAAAAATATTTCACTCTGAAAGTACTCTCTGTGTCGCTAGCAGCTACTGATATTTCGGTATGAATCGACCCTTAGGCCCCTCGACCACGGCGACTTTTTGCAGCGATGCTGTAGCGCGTTCGCATCGATACAGTCGCGCGTTGGCATTTTTTCTATAGCGCTTGCAAATGCGACTAACGCGCGTAACTGCTGCCCTGCGGCGCCGGGCTGAGCGAGCGGCGCGCCTTGTTGCTGTTGCTAGGTGAACATACCCCGGGCCAGCCCGCTTGCTGCTGCTGCCACTGCTGCCACTGGTACCACTGCTGCGCGGTGTAGTTGGCGGGTCACTGCTGCCCCGCGGCGCCCTTGGCCCCCTCGGAGCCGGGCGGGGCGCCCCCGGCGGCGGTGGCCGCATTCGCGCCTTGTTGCTGCTGATTGCCCCAATTGCCCCAGTTACCCCAGTTACCCCAGTTACCCCAGTTACCCCAGTTACCCCAACTAGAAAGAACTTTGTCAGTGGACTAAAAGTATAGACAAAGTAAACAAAAATCTCTACCTATCTATCTATCTACAAAAAGTCGTCGTGAGCGAGGAACCTTAGGTGATTAATTGAAGGTTTGATTATGTCTCGTCGTAGTCTCCCTAATTTCATGGAAAAAAATGTTTGACGTTTCAGCTGTCAAATTATAATGTCAGTTTCATGTCATGTTTGTTTAGACTAGATCATTGTTTTTTTTTTTAAACTAAACTTACTTCAGTTAAAGTTCTTTGGTGCTTTTGCTCCAGGCAGAAAATGATGTGTCAACATCGATCTTAATATTGACAAAAGTTGTTTAAATCATCGATTTTAAATCTATGCTTATAAAAGCGAAATACCACTCACTGACCTTTCGAATACCGTAATTAGAAACACAATAGAAATACAGTGAGAGAGCGAACGCCCGGCGTTTAAAGAATTAATCACGAAATCTCAGAAACTACAACACCTACAAACTAAAAATTTGGCAGGTAGATTCCTTATAGGGTGTAGACATCCGCTAAAAACGGATTTTCCGAAATTCTCCCCCTAAGAGGATGAAACGGGGGTCCAAAGTTTGTATGGAAAAACTTACTTTCGCGCTGGCGAAACCGCTGGCGGAAGCTAGTAATTTAATATTTAAAAACACATATTAGCACAAGACAAAAAGGTCACATTTTTAAACTATGCCCCACTCTAAGAATTACCCCTGTGTCGTGCGTGCATTCACAAACAGGTAAGGGCCTGCACACACTTGAGACAAGACTGTCTTAGGGACTTGTCTATGACGTCGCAGACTTGCTTGCGATAAAACAGTCTTGTCGCAGACAAATCTTCGACGTCTTAGACAAGTCTGTCTAAGACAGTCTTGTCTCAAGTGTGCGCAGGCCCTAAGTTCACGTTCACAAGACGGCCGGACCCGGAACAACTATCTGCAAACCGTGCAAATATTTGTTCCGTGCTTGAACGAATCCGGGAAACGCAGCACAATAGCCAATCGTTCAAACACTGCATCAACAATGCCATAAAAGTCAGTGATAGATTGAGGTTTGATGGTTTGATTACGTCTCGCAGTCTCGCGCTAATTCACTCGCAAAAAAAAATTACGTTTGACGTTTCAGCTGTCAAATTAAAATGTCAGTTCCAGAACTCGTTTGTTTAGTCTATACTGCCCCCCTAGCCAAGTTACAATCGTATCGGTCGCGCCGAACGCCTCGAGTAGGCCACGCCTCCGATTCCTTTGTTCTGACGTTATCTCAACGCTCAGTCACGTGGTCAGAACAAAGGAATCGGAGACGTGGCCTACTCGAGGCGTTCGGCGCGAACGAAACCATTGTAACTTGGCTTGGGGGGCTAAAGATTTTATATATCCTGTCTATAGTCTATATTCCATTCGCAATAAAATTAGATTTTTACTCAGAATCAAAAAATATGACTTAACAGATAAACAAACCTTTCATAATGTCCGTTCAACCGATTTTGGCTTTTATTTCGTTGGTAGTATGATACATGGCGACTGCAGTAAATAGTTGGTATTGTAACCACTTTTTTGCTTTTAATGCCATCCTTAAGTCCACGGAATAGAACTCAAAATCGGTTGAACGGACAGTAAAGGATGGTTGTTTAAATGTCTCATTGCGAATGAAGTATAGATCATAATTAGCCTGTCATTCATCATCTTCCTGCCCTTATCCCGTGTTATTTGGGGTCGGCGCAACACGTTTTTTTCTTCCACTCTGCCCTGTTACTCGTCATGCTATCACTAACTTCCTTTTCTTTCATATCACTCTTCACACAATCCATCCATCTTTTCTTTGGTCCCCCTCTCCCTCTCCATCCATCCACATGTAAACTCATAACTCTTTTAGTAACATGTATTTAATCCCTCCTCTTCACATGACCATACCAAGACAAACGATTCCCTTTCAACTTTTCAGTCACTGGCGCCACTTTCAAACATAATTAGCCTGTCATTGTTCCACTGTAAAGAAACCGCGGATCCACAGTTATACTAAAACTAGTCCTAGGTCTAAAATGTGTTCTGATAACAAAACTAAGACTACTCGAGGATCAGTTAGGTCCATAAATTACGTGAGATGTTTAAGGGGGGAGGGGGTCGAGTCAAATCTCATCTAATCTTACGTTGGAGTTTTTTTTCTGTATGAAACAAAAAAAAATATACTATTTTGGTCCATTTAATATAATATAATAATAATAATATAATATAATATTCCACAACTTTCACACAACGTCGTCTAGTCCCAAGCTAAGCAGAGCTTGTGTTATGGGTACTAGACAACTGATAAACATACTTATATATGTATTTCTAAATACATACATATATAGATAAACTGCACTATTTAATCCAGGTTGTACATGCTTAAGATTTAATCTTAAGCGTAATCGTAATACGATTAAGATCATTCGCTAATTGTCACAAGACGAGCTAATGAGTTACTGTGCGCAAGAGCCAACGGCTTAGAGTGGCTACATCAGAACGAAGTTGAAGGAACAGATGATTTTACTGAAAATCATATGGACATGTTGGTTCCAATAGTCTCTCTTGAGGCCGCGCATGATTCTCCATGGACTGAATTAGAGTAGATATTCCTTTTTTAATCACAGTTTTTACGATTTAAGTATCTATTCTTTTGTTAAATTTTTATTACACTTATAACTCTCAGCAATATTATTATAAAATCTCACGTGAGATTGGGGGATGGGGGAGGGGGTTGAATCGAATCTCACGGCATCTCACCAGGGGGGGAGGGAGGGACAGAAAACAAAATACCTCACGTAATTTATGGACGCCCCTTTAGTACCAAAGAAAAGTTTAAATAATGATGTGATGTTAATGTGATATTGCACTTTCACCACCACGTTGATATAGATTTGTAACTTTCGTCAGCGATTTTGGCTGCAAATAGTATAAACCAGTGCTTGACTGCGATCCCACCTGATGGTAAGCAGAGATGCAATCGTTGATGGTGATGCGCACTAGTTTATTAAGAGCCTATTCACTCTAGCCTTAAAGACATCTAAATCATAGTTGGGAGACCACAGCAGGTAAATTGTTCCAGTCCTTCAATGTACACGGTATAAACGACGAAGCGAAACGCTTAGTCCGGACCGTTGAAGTTTCAAGAACGTAAGGGTGGATACTCGCCGTACGTCGGGTTGTGCGATGGTAGAAAGGAGATGGCGGAAAGATCTAATAGTGTTTATAGATACCTATGCAGAACAAAGTGTAAAGTCTGGGTTTGAAGCGACCTACAACTTGTAAGTCAGGGCATTATAAGCAGCTCGCAGCGGAATACGACGCCGTCATTTCGTGTGCAATAGTATAGTTTCTTTTATACATATGTATTAGTTTATTATTTTGTAAGATTATTTTTGTATTTTATCTATGGGCCTTAGTTGCCTGATAATAAATGATTATATATTATATTCCGTTTATTTATTTTTTATACATATTTATTACATTGTTAAATAATCCTTAAAAAAACATATTAAAAAAAAACATTTAAAAATATAAAAAATAGTTGTCCGCCGGTGTCGGGAACAGGGTCCAAGCTACCGGTCGTTAGGGCTCCAGAGACAGGAACCTCCTCACAATGCGAGCCGTATTTAGTACTGCCTTCTGTATCAGGCTCTTGATCCAGCCGCGCAACGACAGCTTCGATAGATGGTCGTCGAAGCTTTTGGCTATAAGGCCATTGGCGGTCACGTCAATCGGCGCAATGACAGCCGAGTCTACATTCCACATGTCGACAATCTCGTGTCGAGATATTTGATTTGTTTCTCTTTCCTTTTATTATTATTATTATAATATTGCTGAAACTGTATCATTGAAAACAGTTACGATGACACAATTTTTATTAGAAACAGGCCAATGCCATTCATTTCAAATCCACTTCAGATCTTTTGCATCGGCTAGCCAACAGAATCGCGACCTAATAAATAAATAAGTATTGGGTCAAACTGAGCTCAGAATATATCAAATCATAAACATTGAATTAACATAACTGTACGACTTGTAAAATGTAGGGTAGGTACAAAAATACTCATACGCAGAGATGACTCTAACCACAGAACAAAGAATACAGAGAAGTGCCCCTACACTGGCTAAGCACGGGAACCAGTGTCGTCAAACTCACACATTTGCATATCAAATTGTCTATTACACACATAAAAAACAGTGATTTGATTGGCTACAAATTACTAACGCAACTTTTACAAATCATCTTCTTATCGCTTTCAAAAATTAAGTCTTATTACAAGGAGTGAAAGTTGTTATTATTTGACATGACACAAACATTAAAGACGTTTTTCGTTTAAAAACTTTAAAGAGACAAATTTACAATGAGTTCAGCTACTCAACGCTAGATGGCGCTATAATCAATTCATGCTATTCAGAACGCTAGCACCTTTGAAATAGATGTCATATTCCCATGCACATGTGATCTCATTTGCTACTCAATTAGAGATGTAGATATATATCGATATTTTAATATTGATGTTACGTAATTTATTCGGGTGAACAATGTATAATAATTTGTTAACATCATACAAATGCTTAATAATGGAAAAGGTTGATTATCTTTAAAATATCAATGTTAAAGAGGTATTTGTATGTTTGTATGTAGGGCTAGGAGGTAATCTTATTTTCATGTAATCAAGTACAATGCGTTCCAAATAAGAATTGGATCGATTCCATTTTGTGACTTCACGTCATATTGTCAAATCGAAGAAATTACGAAACGACGAATTACGAATCTTGAACTAAAAAAGTTTAGTCAGAATCCAGTTTCACAACTTTGCTCATCTTTGCGTCCCTGTGTGAAGTGTCGTCAGTAGTGGAAAATGGAAGAAGGAAAATTATTCCTAACAATGAAAATAAGAAACAAAACTTTTTATTTTTAACTAATTAAGACTTAAAACCATATATTTATTTCGCAGTTAATATATATTAAACAATAATAATATTATAACAATAGTTATTAATTCCCCTAGAGTTAACCAAGACATAATAATACAAAGCAAAAAATAACATTTATTGATACGCAAATAAGTTTTCTTTGCAAACTGTACTTATCACTCAACATTTAACAGATTGAGGTTATTGGCTTTCCTATTCTTTATTTTGGAACGCACAGTGCGCGGGCGAAGCCGCTGACAGAAGCTAACGATAAATGAAACGATAACAGATATGTAGTACGAAAAATATTTACTGTCCTTGAAATAACAACAACAACTTTCGTGACGTGGTCTACCCATGTACCAATTTTAATTGAAATCCGTTCAGCCTTTCGATCGTGAAGTGGAAGAAAGTGATTAGCAACCCGCACCTACTTCGAACGGATGCAGGTTACGTGTTGTTAAAACCTCGAGATTTCTGTGCAATCTTAGTTAAATATTTATAAATTATACACATGAACCGTCCGACACACATTGTGGATGATGGTGCCAGCCATGAAATGAAGAGTTAGAAATAAATAAAAATTATCGATACCGACCTACTTTACGGATGTGTCCCATCCCTAATTGAGTAGCGTCGAAGTTACTAGAATTTATGTTACGATTTTCCAGACGACGACCAAGGGCATTTAAACTTTGTGGTAATGTTTATAAGGTTGTTTATAGTTTGCATTGAAGTCATAAAATGTGGTATTGTAATTAAAATCAACTATATTAAAAATTAACAAAGTTTTGTACTTATCGATGATACGATACACCTCCACAAGATTCATTTTTTTTCTGCTTTCGTTTTTGCAAGTCAAAACCGCAGAATAAGGCTTAATTTGTAATTTTTCGGGTATTTCTGAGACAACCAATCGCGACAAGTATCTGACGGCGAATAAGAGAAATGTTGCGCAGCTCTGCTTAATGTTGACACGCATGCGATATCGGAGGGGCAATTCCTCTACCTTCTTTATTTCGTGACTCTAACCTTTGTAGTTTCAAGTTCAAAACAAGTCATTTTAACCTATGGATATCTATAGGTATATAGGAAATAACAGAAAGGTTTGATTATTTTTAACATTTACTAGACTACTTTATGAAGAACTTCTTAATAATGTACTTGGATAAATACTCTATAAATAAAACGCTCAATATTTTATAATCTATGCGGACGCTAGCGTTTAACCTAAATGGCGCGAAATCACGCGCGAGCGTCGCCGGCGTTTTATTTGTGTTTTGAGTGGTGCAGTCTGATGCAAGCACAAACTCTCGAAAAAACATAACCCTACTACTAGCGCAGTCGGGCAAAAATACTTACAGTTTATTTACCCAACTGCGCTAAAAGGATAGTTATATTTTTCGAGTATCATAGAGTAGCATATACACGGTGTTTTTGACATCGACACACAAACGAATACCACGGATTCAGTACATGATTCTGGACCCCCCAGTGGTAGAACATTTCGTCGGCTTTTTCCTAATTTAAAAAAAAATTGTACTTTTTAAAATTTGAAACTGTGTAAAATCGTTATTCTAACCAACACCGATGATATTACTTAGTAAAAAAAAAAAACATTTTTGACTTAAAAATAAATTGATTAAAGCGACATTTTTAATTTTAAAAGTAATTAATTCATTTTTTTTTTCACTAAAAATGTTAGTATAACGATTTTATACAGTTTAAATTAAAAAATATAAAAAAAAATTGACTACAACAAAAGATTTACAACAATTAGGTACACATATAGTTACAAGTATAAAACACAACATAAACGCCATTAACTCAAATCCTAAATATAACTTTGAGAATTATTCTCACTTCACAGTTGAACTGAAATACTGAACATTATAAACGGGGAGTGCCGAGTGCGTCAGCCCGTCAAATGTACGTAAATAATGTTTGTAGTTTCGTGTAATTGTTTATATACACTCCTTGCTAATTTCAGTTCAGCCTTAGCTGATGAGTTTGATCGTTTTTAGGGTTCCGTACACAAAGGGTAAAAACGGGATCCTATTATTAAGACTCCATTGTTCGTCTGTTTGTCACCAGGCTGTATCTCATGAACCGTGACAGCTAGACAGTTTAAATTTTGACAGATGATGTGTTTCTGTTACCGCTACAAATACTAAAAACAGAATAAAATAAATATTTAAGTGGGGCTCCACCACTGTGTGCTTGCTGCCCTTGCCATCTTCCTGCCCTTGTCCCGTGTTATTTGGGGTCGGCGCAACACGTTTTTTTCTTCCACCCTGCCCTGTCACTCGTCATGCTATCACTAACTTCCTTTTCTTTCATATCATTCTTCACACAATCCATCCGTTTTTTCTTTGGTCTCCCTCTACCTCTCCATCCACATGTAAACTCATAACTCTTTTAGTAACATGCGTTTCATCTCTCCTCTTCACATGACCATACCAAGACAAATGATTCCCTTTCAACTTTTCAGTCACTGGCGCCACTTTCAAACTTTCCCTAATATATTCAGAAAGAGAAAAGGAGAATAAGACAGGACTTTTTATGCTCCGTTTGACACATTTTGACGCTCGCTAGGGAATCGAAATCTACACCAACGGGAAGTATCAGTTGACCTAAAATTCTAAAGGCAAGAAGTAAGTTAAAAAATGTCTAAAAACCGTGTACATCATTCAATAATTACTTTTTTGCAATTCAGAAAAGTCTGAGACTCGATTCATGAATCAAATAAAATATTCACATAAGTTTAATATGTATAGTATTTTTACGGAACCCTCGGTGTGCGACTCGCACTTGACTAACTTTTTATTAACATATGTGTTATACTGTGTACCTAAATTCGAGCGGTGGCGCAGAAGTAACAAACCCAGCCAGGCGCATTACCGAACCAAAAATTCGAAGATATGTGACATCCACCAACCCGCACTGGGCCCGCGTGGTGGATTACGGCCAATTCCCTCTCCTAGAGAAGAGGCCTGAGTCCCAGCAGTTGGAACATTAAAAAGGCTGATTATGCTATACTATGCTATGCTATGCTATGTCCACTCTTGAAATTAGACGATAATACTAGAAATCGTAATATTATCACACAGTCTCGTTGGTTTCAGCTGCCGCTGAAGGGCAAGAACATCACCTCGGTGCCCTGCGACCTGGACACCGATCAACAGGACTTGGCTGGCAGGTGAGCATCTTATTTATAGCTGTTAAGATGTATGCTCGCAGAAAAGATGGCCGTTGAGGTCAAAAGGTTCTGGAGTGGCGACCGCGTACCGGAAGACGTAGCGTTGGAAGGCCACCTACAAATTGGACCGATGACCTGGTATGGGCTGCGGGAATCCGATGGATGCGAGAGGCACAGGACCGTTCATAGTGGCGACACCTGGGGAGGGCTATGTCTAACAATGGACATCTTTCGGCTGAAATGATGATGATGAGATTTATGCGAAATAGAGTGTCCTCCTCCTTAGATTGAAATCTTGACAGAATGGTCGTGGTTGACAATGTTGCATTTTCGTTGGCGAGTAAGGCTCCCGCGATGCGTCTCCACTTGTCACGGTTTACGGCGTCTCGGGAACTCTGGACTATGGAGATTTGTGATGAAGCTGTTATGAAGTCTGTCCAACGCGTAGGTGAGCGCTTGACTGCTTCCCCTCCACTTGTCCCTGGACAGCGAGTCATTCCATGGAGTATTCGTTGCAAACAACGTGAGCGAAATATTTGAGATTTTTGCTCCTCCAAGATCGAGACGTTAGTCCTAAGTGCTGTCTAAGGGATCCGCAGCAGTCGCCGCCAGCACCACATCTCGAGTGCATCGATTTTGCGTCGTTCTTTGAGGCAAACTAGGGTGTAAAATCCCGCAAACCTCCGATGAAAGGGTCCTCCTACCAGTCGGGTGTTGTCCCTGTTCCGTGCAACTGCTGATTTAGGACTGTTGTAAGCTTGACCATATTCTATGTATTTAGGTGTGGTTTCCGCACTTAGTTCTATGTGGACCATCAAAAAAGGTTGACCATAAAGCTAGGTTCATATTCCTTTCCTAAAAAGGGAGGATCCTCCTATTAGCCAGACGCAGATGGGTTTTGTGTCTGGTCCGGGCAACCGGGCCCGATAGTTTTTAATTTCAAACTGTTGTATATGTTGTAAACTTAGAGTTGCCTGTTAAAAATTTTGGAAAGTGACCTAACCTAAACTTAAAATTACCTTAATTCTCTAGCAAGAATATTATGGTTAACCAATCGGTAACATGCCAAACTAAGACATTTATATAAAATTTGGTACTTATTTAAGCGGATAGTTAATTTATAAGTATGACGTTTGTAATTTTAAATCCATGTCTTCGTTTTGCAAGCACGTTACCGATTGGGGCACGAATGCGTGGTTTACCTTAGTGTTTTCTTGCAAATCCAGACCCCACTGTTAGCCACTTCCAAAATATAAGTACTCTCTTGTTCTCGTTTTTTTTTTTTTGTAATAGTAGCTTTTCTATTTTCCAGACTGGCCACCCTAGCGCTCCGCGCGCACTCTGCCGCGCGGTCTGACTGCGCTCGCCTCGGCGGCGCTCTCGCCAACACACTCGGTGAACTCGCGCGCACTGCCGCTAACAGGCAGCTCTTAGCTGCAGGTTTGTTCCCCTTTCATATCTATTTTCTATATTTATACAACATTAGTGTTTTAGTATATTATGCGAAACCCGAAACACGTGTTTAGTATTTTTATGTAAAGAATCTATGTACAAAAATTCATAACGGTGTCATGAAAAATCACAAAGTTATATGTTAGTTATGTTACCTGGTTGTCCGCACAAACAGATGGTCACCAGGCCATCCGGGCGCCTGACGGCTGGTTTTGCTCCCACTCCCAGCTGTGCGCTGGCGCCTAATGCCCGCTATGACCTGCCATGACCTGTGTTTTACTTAGTGTCGGTGGTGTCCGACTTGTAAACATTTTTTAAATATTTTTGGGTAAAAATGTAACATGGTGTAAAAATTATGGGTATCGATTCAGTTAGTGATTCTGAACAAACTATATTCTGGTTTCGCATATACTAAAAATAATGATAGAGATTGTATAGAGGAACTAGCTGGTGCCCGCGAATTCATCTACGCAGGATTAGTACTTCGAGTAGCTTATTAGCTATCAATATAATAAATATATTTATATAACAAGCACTCCAGAATAGCTCAATGATGGCATATTTTTTTCCAACTTACTTGACACGTCATATTTTGGATAATTCACACAATCATATTCAGCCTCTTAATGTTCCCACTGCTGGGACTCAGGCCTCCTCTCTAGGAGAGGGAATGGGCCGTAATCCACCACGCGGGCCCAGTGCGGATTGGTGGATGTCACATGTCTTCGAATTTTTTGGTTCTAGGACATGCCGGTTTCCTCACGATGTTTTCCTTCACCGTTTTGAGAGCAGTGGTGATGAAATAAATTACACAAAGTAATGCGCCTGGCTGGGCTTGAACCCGCGACCTACAACTCGTAAGTCAGGGCCGTTACCACTCGGCCACCACTGCTCTCAATATCTTTGTAAATTATAGCTTAAGTGTTATTCTGTTGTATAAGCTATATTATTATAAAGACATTCTGTATTTTTGCGTTAAATTTCAAACGTCCATCCACACCAGAAAGTTTGTATGTACAAATTTTCACATTTATTATATTAGTAGAATGAGGAATTCTAGTCCTGCATATTGTTTATGTCATGAGCACGATCATTTGTTTTGTGTTTGGGTGTTATTTATCTATGATATGTATGTATTTAGAAATATGTAAGTATGTTTATCAGTTGTCTAGTACTCATAACACAAACTCTGCTTAGTTTGGGACTAGATGGCGTTGTGTGATAGTTGTGTGAATGTTATATTATATATCTCCGAGGAAAAGGGAAACAGAGTTGTGTACCCGAGATGGTGGCGCGTAGTATTCCACGCGCACCTCTCTTAGACGTATACGGGAGACACTCCCATATACCAGACGAGCCTCGCAGGCAGGCAGTGGGCTGATCATGATGAGCAATACTAATCAGCAGCAACGAAAATCACATTACATCCGCAGCCCCTGGTTTTAGTCAATAAGAGTCTGACATACCCTTCTGCTCACCCCAGCCCTGCGTTCAAAAATAACCAGAGTAAGGTAGAGTCTTTACTCTAACCGTTCAAAAATGCTTCGAATTGCAACCCAGAGTCGTTCTTTTATAACTCGAGTAGCTACCCTAGAGTTAACCCAACTAACTCTAACTCCGAGCAGGGTAGGTTGGTGTAAGAGGAATGACAGTTGCTTGGCATTGACAGTTGAACTCTACGTTCGCGTTCGAAAATGCCAGCGTAGAGTATCCCTGATGACGTCATTCGAGTTAACTCTAACCTCATTTTTGAACGGGTATCATTTAAGCTATCACCAATTTAATTAGTTTTTTGTTTCTTAAATAATAGGGTTTGTCCTCAAAATAGTAGATCTGTCACCAAAATGTAGTCACCAAACAATGCAAAATCAGTTCCACAATAAATCACCTAAAATCCTGAGATATAAGGTCTAGTACCAAATAAATGTTTTTGTATGTATTATAATAGGTGTGTCCTAATAAGTATTTAAGCAAACTAATTTAAAGAGATCACCAATAAATCATATTATGTTACTAGAAAATTGCATTAAGTTCAAATAAAAAATTAGGGTTGTCATCATCGTTTCAACCAAAATATTCTGCTACTTAACTAGACTCCCAAGGTTTTAAATTTCCACTGGTAGTATAAATTATATTTAAATAAAAATTTTAGCAAAGTAGTAAATAAAACAATTAAAGTCAAAATAATCAATATTTATTGTTTAAAATAATTACCACCGAACAATCAGCGCTGGTTTAAAATAGCTGGCTTATGGCTAGCAGAATAATAGATAAATTTTTAAAGCGCGCCAATTTGTCTCCGCCCCTTTGATCATTTTTTCATTAAAATTATAAATTGATGTATTAAATTGGTAACGAATACTATTAATTTAATATCTGAACGAAATAAAATGTTACTACTGTATTGGTGACAAAATATCAAATAAAAAGGAGTCGCAGTCAGGGATCGATAATCGATTTATTTGGTGACAGATCTACCATTCTGAGCACAGAACTATTATTTAAGTAACAAAACTGTTATTATAAGAACGAAGTTTATATTCATGTAATGCAATATAATTTTATTGGTTATCGATCTCTTATTTTACACATATATTAACATTAATTTGATAATTCATACCTGGGAACAATTTTTGTTTATCTGAGAACGAAAATATTTCGTGGCGATAGATCTATTTATTAGGTGATACAACTTGATGACAAATATAAATTTTGGTGATAGAAAATATAGTTCCCTTTTTGAACGCAGGGCAGGGCAGAGGATATCCACGACTACCACCCAAAAAAAAAACAAGATGGGTGCTATATATGGCCTGGGCAATCGGACTGTTGTGTAATGTTTTAATCGCGCAACGAATTTTGTAGTTTAAATGTAGATAGTTTATACCGCAAATCACTTCTCGCGAATCTCGGAACGGCAACAAAGTGTTACAACGAGGTGAATCTAATGGCTCTACACTGCCGGTGAACGCCAAATAATTCACGGTTGTAAGTTTAGAACGTCAACAAGAACACGATTCGCTTCCCTTGAGGCTTCTAAAAACTTTCTGGAACGATCGCGATCAGCGACCGATCAAGAGTTCTAACCGCCCTAGGCTAATTATGAGGACGCGCCCCCACTAGGTGTGTTACGGACGGCCTAAAAAGTAGTGAGTAGAGTACTAGTGGGAAAATTTTAACATAGTTCATACGACCTATAAAAATTTCAAATCGATTTGCAAGCGAAACTAACGTTGTCATTTAATCTGCATGACATTCAACCTAAAGAAGGCAAACCATTTTTTAACCTGACCGTACATAAAGGCAAAATACCTCACGCATTATAAGACCAAAATCATGACAAGTGACTGCAGGCTACCAAGTAGAAAACCAAATCCAAATCGTGTTTGGTTAGTTGTGAAGTTGCTTCGACTTGAGTATTTTTTAAATATTTACACTTCTGTTATTATTAAAAAAAAGAGGAGAGGCATCATACAAGTGAAACATTTTTGCAACTGATTAATAATTTATTTGAAAATTATAGTAATCAAGTAATTATTACGAAGGCGGCTCTGAAAATTTCGGGAATCAAGGAAGTGACACAACATTACTATTTAAAAATGTATTTATTGCTTTTCGAAGTATTCTACGCGAAATTTAACACATTTTTCCATACGATGGAACCAATCATTGAAGCAACCATTCCATTCGGAAGTTGGGGTCTCACAGTTTCTTCAGGTGATGAAAATCTCTGTCCACGCAATTTATTCTTTATTTTAAGGAAAATATAGAAATCATTAGGTCTAAGGTCGGGGCTGTACGGCGGATGGTCTAATAATTCTATGTTTTCTTGCTCTAATAACTCTTTTGTTCTGTGCGCGGTGTGAGAACTCGCATTGTCATGATGGAGGATGATGTAGCGGTTGTAGTTCTCTTTACGGAGTTCAGAAACGACCTGTGGCAAACAAATGCTAGCATACCATTCTGCATTAACCGTTCTTTGTCCCTCAAGAGGAATAGTCGTAACAGGGCCGGTTTTGGAGACAAACGTGGCCACAATTTTTTGCGCCACTCCGTGAACGAACTTTTTGTTGGTTTTAACTCATTTTCGAACACCCAAACTCGTGACTGGTTTTTTGTTTCGGGTTCGTACGAGTATATCCAGGATTCGTCACCTGATACGATGTTGTATTCAGCATTTGAGGATCCTGCGTGGAATCTTTCGAGAGTTCTGACGCACCGAGTAACGCGAGCCGCTTTTTGCTCTTCACAGAGCGAATGCGGTATCCATCGGGAAAACAACTTTTTTTACACCTAATTGTTCATGCAAGATTATTTGTATTTGACTCTTGCCAATGTCTAAAGTTGCCTGAATTTCGCGGTATGTCACATATCGATCTTCCTCAATCAGCTTACGCACAGCATCAACGTTTTCTTGGGTGACTGCAGTTTTTGGACGACCTTGACGGGGATCATCACTGAGCTTGACACGTCCTCGTTGAAATTCAGCAAACCAGCGGTAAATTGTGGTTTTGGATGGGGCTTCATCACTAAATGCAGAAATCATCCGGTCAACACACTGTTTTTGTGTTAAACCACTTCAAAAGTCATAATAAATCATCGCTCTTAAATTTTCTCGAGTCAATTCCATTTTCTCAACGACTAAACAAGTTTGACAAAACCTTGTGACAAGACTGAGAATCTTTTTTTAAATAAATGGTATTCGATTTTTAAAACCAAAGAGTTTTCAATTAAAAAGATTTTAATATGACAGGAACAGTGGAAATATTCCATTCCCGATACTTTTAGTGCAGCCTATGTATTAGATTATACAAGTCATTTTTCGTGCTTTGGTGTTTGCAAATCTTTCTACATTGTTTTTTCAAATTTAATAGTTTGTAAAAAATAACTCTCTATACACATTAGTGAGAGCGCTGCAAGTTTTTGGCGGAGTGTGGAGCGCAAGTATTTTTTTACTCTTTTAAGTGCTGGAAAATACCTTTTGCCGCTGCAGTTGGTAACACGATTCGAGTAACAAGTCAGTGTTTGATAAAAACGCGCTTTTTAAAATTTCATAATTTATTGTTAAAATCAGGGAACCTCAAGCGCATTTATTTTAGTGTTTTGTCGTGGTCTACTTGAAATATGTAGGGTAGATGCAATGATGCTAGATTATTGCATGCGAAGACACGACCTTAGCGCGCCCCCCCGAACCTCGCGCCCTAGGCTGTAGCCTAATTAGCCTAAGGGTTAATCAGGGCCTGATCGCGATGTGTTCCGAATACTTAAAAGTTATTGTGAACTAGATTTCGCTATGGCACGTTTAGCACAGTGGTTTGGCGATTGGATGCCGCAGTGTGTGTGGTGGGTTCGTTTCCCTGTATGGACTACAGATAGTTGTTCTGGGTCTGGATGTCTTGTGTATGTATAAATTCTAGTGTGGAGAAAAAATCAACAAATTAACATAATCTTATACTCGTTGTCTAGAAATAAAAAAAGTCGAGTGATTCCATTGCCTGTTGATACTTCGCTCAACTAATCGTAACATTTGGCACGCGTTTAAAAGAATTTTTTAAAAGTTTTCTGTGTTGATTTATGTTCGAAAAACTTAATTTTTTTTAATAGTGACACTTTACAATTATGATGTATATCATAATTTGATTGTATAATCAACCACACTTAGGTAATTGTTTCCTGCCAGGGCTGCGAGAAATCATAAAATGACTTCTCTCGATTTAGGGTGGAGTGGGAGAGCAAGTCAGACTTTTTCTAACCACACACAAAGAAAACGACGCCTGTGTCTTTCAGTGTACCTGGAACACAAATGACAACTGAATGAACACAGGTGGGTTTTAGTCAGTAAGAGTCTGAAACTCCCGCTCTGATTGGGGCGAGAGGGAGATTGTCTCTACCCAAAAGAAAAACTGGGCCTTTTATCTTTAAACGAGGTATTTTTGTCTTGGTATGCTCATGTAAAGAGGGAGGATGAAACGCATGTTACTAAAAGAGTTATGAGCATACACATGGATGGATAGAGAGGGAGAGGGAGGCCAAAGAAAAGATGGTAGGATTGTGTGAAGAATGATATGAAAGAAAAGGAAGTTAGTGATAGCATGACGAGTAACAGGCCAGAATGGAAGAAAAAAACGGGTTGCGCTGACCTCAAATAACACGGGACAAGGGCAGGAAGTGAGGTAACAATAGCGGCTATTTCCGGAGTGCTAGCACGTGCCAATATATTAACAAAACAGTGGCCACTCAATCAATAATCACATCTTTTTTTTCCCCACAGCAGCAAGCAATGATCAGAAGAAACGGAAACTGTCCAAAAGCCAGAAGATGAAGATCCAAGCGAAGCAGAGGACAGCGCTCGCCGTCAAGAAGAAGGCGGCCGCGGTAGCAGCCGCAGCAGCCGCTAAGATGACCACTTAATTTTATATAAATTATGTATGTCATTCCCAATATGTTGTTTATTTTATGTCGAGCTTCTATACTGTCGAAAGTTACTGTTAACCCTATTTATTTATTAAGTATAAACTGTGTATTTATGAGATTTGTCGTTGGCAAAATTTACCCACCATATTTCACAGATAATATATTTTGTTGACCCTATAAAGAAATATTTAACTGGGCCTCCCATACAACAAACGTGATTTCTTTTGCCGTTTTTTAATATTTATAGTACGGAACCCTTAAGGCCTCCCCCAAGTGTCGCCACAATAAACGGTCCTGTGCTTCTCGCATCCATATAAGAAAAATTGCATGCCAACGTTTCATGTAGACCCAACTGTTTAGGCTGATACTTGCTAGGACTATGGCTAGGCTTTTTAAAAGGATACTTACAGTCCTAGAACGCTAAAAGCAACTGAAGGAATATAGGTGTGGTATTAATCAGTTAAAGTTTGACACGCACTCTCGCTCCGCCCCGCGCCCTTGAAAGCGTTAGATAATTTACACCTCAAAAGAAAAAAAAACCTTTTAAGCTTTGCATTGTCTGCCAGTGTATATAAAATTTTCTCTCTCGACCGAATTTCACCTCAGTGACATTGGCCAATCTCAACGGAGACTAGCCAAGTACTTAGAAGATATTATAATGCACAAGTGCGCATACACAGGTGCACTCTCTGTCCCATTATTCTCATAGTCCAAGGGGCAATCTGATACGATCGGAATGAGATCAAGCATAATCTATTGATCAATTTCTTTATTATTTAACTATTGTTTCACTTTTATACAACTCGAGGTATAAGACGAAATGCCTTTAACAAGACTTCTGCAAGTAAATATGTGTAATCCTAATCCTATATTTACTAGTAATTGGTGCTAGAATATAGATAAAGTTTATTTAGGTAATTTAATAAATATATTTAAAAAGAAAACTAAACACTGTAAATGTGAAAAAATGTTGCACAAAATTAACTTGTTTATGTAATTATATGTACTTACTAAGTATTATAATGTTAAGTTATTTATTAATGTAATGATTACTTACGTAATTTGTAATTATTTGCAAATAAAACATATTTTTATTAAACGTGTTTTTCATTTTACCTATGTTACAAATGTACGCGTTTGGAAAATTTAATGAATGAGCACAATGCATGCATTTGTGTGATTATGTCAATTTTATACCCTATTAACAAGACCGTTCAATACATCGATCGTCCTTTCTTGGCTCACAGGTAATATGTATACATGTGTAACAATGTTAAGGCCCAATATACTATCATTATATAATACTCATATTAAATAGACAATTGAAACCAATCAGAAAATATTTTTTTTACTATTTTAGTAGAAAATATATTAGTTTGCCACATCGAACTGTCATTTTTTAATTAAAGTCAAAATTGACAGGAGTTTTTGACGGGATTTGTTCGAGTGAAGTTCAGTGGCTGTTTTAATTTAATTATTCGCAAATTTATTCCTAGTGGATATTGTGATGTGAAATTGTTGCAGTTTTGTATCTCAAGTGTCTGCGCAACTAGAATAATATGTGGAATCATTAAAATAGGCGGGATCTCGATAAAATGCAGCTGAGAATTTTATTGTAGTTTTAGCTACCTCAGTGAAGTTTGTTGAGAAGGCTGAATCGATACATTTGTTGCCAAATACTTCAAATACCTTTAGAGTGCGTTACACCCGCATTCTAATGTAAAAAAAGCAATTATTACGGAAGACTCATTACGCAAAAAAACATGGACGAAAGACTAAGCGATATGGTCGAACGACTTTAGCCTTCCTTATGATGTAAACAGAAAAAAAAACAAAATTGACATTGACATTTACATCAAAATAATTTTCTGCAACCTGCACGAATTGCATTTTTGCAATGTCAACTGTGGTAAATAAAGTGTATTTTACGCATGATTTCGTCTGTTAAATAATTGCTTACGACACGCAGTATAGCAGGTAAGTTAAAGCTACCTAGATCATCAACAAACCCTGTGAAATTTTCAGCAAATTATTTGAATTTCGATCTAGATACTGTGAAAATGAGAAGACTAAAGCATTATACCTAAAATTACGCTAGTATGCGTTGGTACTTTAACATCATCACTAATAAATAATCTCTGTTATTAATGGCCATTAGCTTACAAAGGCTTTGTAGTCAGATATCCACATAATTCATGCTTTATAACTCTACATATACACGAACTGTTTCTCCTAAAGAAATCGGTCGATGTGGCTTATTTCTTATCAAAAAAAAGTCACATATCGCCGTTTATGGCTACACTTTGGGGAGACCTATGTCCAGCAGTGGACGTCTTTTGGCTGAGATGATGATTTGACATTGTACATTCTTATTTTTGTGTAACACAGCCAAACCTAAAATTATCTTCATACATTGTCATGATATGGCCAACTAAAACTGGCTAGCTAGATCATTTAACATTTTGAGTAGTGTAATTAGAGACACATTAGAAAGACAATGACCGAGCGTTCGCTCGGGGTTTAATGAATTAAATGTTAACATTTAAATGATCAATAGCTAAATGATAATAATTATAGTTAATGATAATGATTATAGTTCATATGTCAATCCTCGTTTGGCAAATACTTATTGTATTTGGCTATTTGTACACTCTTTCATTTTTTTCTTTGATAATTTATATGGCAACACAATGTCAAATCAACTGTTAATCATAATAATCAAAGCATTTTACATAATTCCAGAGCATCTTCTGCCAAGTTTAATTGGTAAAAAATCTACAAAATATAAAATTGACAATAAAATATGGACGAAATCAAAGAAGAAATAATAACTAAAAGTAATCAAAATGCAGGTGAAGATATAGTGAGAGAACATTGTTACGTTGAAGTCAATACAAAGACAGTGCTTTGTCATTTAATGGATCATAATTACTTGTAAGTTTTTTATTTAGCTATTTTAATTTCTCACAGAACACATTGTCGATTGGACGAAAGGTTCTGGAATAGAGGCGACCATGTACCGGAAGACACAGCGTTGGAAAGCCTCCCACAAGGTTTTTAGGTTGGAAACCATCCAATGACTTCTCGCTCTAGACACACCCTGTCCGACTTTTACTGACTAAAACCCACTTCAGTATTCCTTCTTTGTCTTGCGTTCCAGGGCCCCCGGGTTTCCCTTTTGGAATCGAACCCATGGCCCCAGTAGGCTTCGGTCCTGCTGGACCCCTACGGTTTTTATGATATTTCTTTGAGGCGCGCGTGGTACACTCCACGCCGTTGACGCCACGGTCCGGACGGTTCGGGGATACCGCACGTCCTCCCATGAAGCATTGAGCCCCCTTGCCGGCCTGCTACTATGCGATATAAAGACAACAGTCCTTGCACGCCTAACAGAAACGCGAATTGCTGCGGTGCGATTTCGTGCGGCAAAGCATCGCGTCAGGTGTCAATCAAGACGCAAGTTCTTGCGATGCGTCGTGCGAGATCGCAGATTTTCACGAAGTCGCATCGTATAGCAGTTTTGTGTTTGGACCCTAATAAAATAATAAAAAATGGAAAGTTCTGGCATAGTTGTTCTCTCTTATGAAGACAGGTTGGTCTTGTTATTTTTTTTATAGCAACTAAGCAATGTTCACTATTCAGCCATAGTATATTTTACGAGACGAAAGTCTATGACCAGTGCGTGTTGCCAGTAATGACATATGGCTCTGAAACGTGGTCGCTTACAATGGGCCTCATCAGAAAACTCAAAGTCACCCAAAGGGCAATGGAAAGGGCTATGCTCGGAGTTTCCTTGCGTGATCGAATCAGGAATGAGGATATCCGCAGGAGAACCAAGGTCACCGACATAGCACGAAGAATCGCCAAACTTAAGTGGCAATTGGCAGGGCACATTGCTCGCAGAACGGATGGCCGCTGGGGCCGAAAGCTTCTGGAATGGCGACCACGTACCGGAAGACGTAGCGTTGGAAGGCCTCCTGCAAGGTGGACCGATGACCTGGTAACGGTTGCGGGAGTACGATGGATGCGAGACGCACAGGACCGTTCATTGTGGCGACACTTGGGGGAGGCCTATGTCCAGCAGTGGACATCTTTTGGCTGAAATGATGATGATGATGATGATGATATTTTACGTGGCGAAGGCAGCACCGTTAGGTGATCCATCAAACTTTGCACTTTGTGGTAGATTTACAATGTGAGTAGTTGAAAATCTAACAGCAGTCTTGCCAAGTTATGAGGATGATGAGCAATGGGTTGATGCCGTCCGGTATAGACCGAGCTCGGGTCGACGACGGCGCGTTGCGTTCCACGTGCACCTAACGGAGATATTAGCAAAGCCGTAGCGGACCAGCAGGGCTGATACTCGCTACAGCCACAGGAATTTTTGGAAGATATACCATGTTCCTGGAATGAATAGGTCAATTAAAGGACACAAGTTGGTTTTAGTCAGTAAAGAAGAAGTCATTGGATGACTTTTCACCTCAATAAAAGTTACTAAGCTACCACCAATTATGCTACCAAATTACTGAGTTGTGGAGGGTAGAATAAAGGCAGACCCTCCTTATAGAATACTGGCATCAAGCTGCATATCATCGTTGTGACTTTAAGATGTGTAAAATTCAACTTTATGAGAAAATCGATAACAACTGTCTACTGAAAAAAATATTATGAAACCAACTACAACAAAAAATATAGGTATCAGCCAATGATTTCCTGCATTTAATTTTGCTATTGTTAGTTGAATTTAAAAGTAGTATGATAGTAAAAAAAAACAGTTTAGCACATGAAGCACATTGATGATTTTGAAATTGATAAACAAATAACGATTAAATCGCCATATACACATGAGAGTTTTTGCATTCGATAGAGCTTCAAAATATTAAAAAGGATGGTGGAAAAAAGTGATTTTGCCAAAAGTGACACACAAGAGGTCTTAAAGTCGCAACGACGATATGGTTAGACTAAAAGCTGACCTAAACACATTTTATATATTTGTTACTTCTTCACACTCAGACGGCTGATTAGATTCCGATGAAACATCGTACTCTGGTACACCTCATCCTGAAATAGCACATAGGATACTTCTTTATCCCCACTGGCAGTACCCAGTGAAAGTTTTTTTTTTTATTATTAAATCATTATTTTATTTCCTTATTTCTCAGTAATCCACCATTTTTAATTCCAGTGGGACAGACAGCCCAAAACAAAAGATGAAGCCAGTTAAGAAAACACAAAATCGTAAACGTAATATCAAAATAACAGAACTGCGAGCCGTCTACAACTGCAAAACATGCGGATATCGCACAATGGACAGACAGATGTCAGCCAAACACATCTGTGATAGAAAACCCGCTAAGTACGTTCCTTGCACAAAGTGTGACCGATATAAGGCCCCTGAGGGATACCTGCAATGTACTAAATGTTCCTACTTCACCAAAACCAAGGCAAGCTTGAAAGTCCATATGCACATACATGCTAAAGGTACACCTTACAAATGTACGGAATGTGATTTTTCAGGGAGGGATCTGAGGGATTTAATCTCACATTTTGATAAGGTTAAAGATTTGAAATGCGAGTGTGGGTTCACGACGCATGTTAAAACTCAGATGGTCGCTCATAAAAGGACTCATTCAGGATTTAAGCCGTTTTGTTGTGGGATATGCACTTATGCTTCGGCCGATGGTTCAGGGCTTTACAGGCATTTGAAGGTACATTCACCTTAATGTAGAAGATTTATATATTGGGTTAAATTTGTTTGTCTGACCTATTCTTGCTGAAAGTGGATGGGTCATGCTTACTTATTTATCTATGATGGAATTGCCCCCAAGAATGTAAAATACATTTTAAATTTAATTATGTTCCTATTATTTCGTTATCAATACTATGTTTCACTTTAGTGTTACTGTGACATAAAAATTGTTTTCAAATAAAATTTAAAAAAAAATCGTGTCGGGGCGACAAAAACACCTCTGTTTTGTTTTATTTATTTGAGAAATCTAGTTTTTTCACGTTCTAGGTGGAGCTTTCACTGACCCGCCTGTTCTTCAGTTGCCCTTTTACTATCCAGGGTCGCAGTAACTATTTCGAACAATTACAGGGCCCCTGACTGGCGTCGGCCCTATCGGGTACCGTCAAGAGTGTATGAGGTCCTGGACTTCATTCTCAGGGCCCTGAAAGCATTATTGTACTGGACTCGCAGAGCACTAACGTTGTGTGACGTCTGTCTTATTCGCTAATTATTCCACAACCACGCAACGGATTTTGATACGGTTTTCACTATTTTTAGGGTTCCGTACCTCAAAAGGAAAAAACGGAACCCTTATAGGATGACTTTATTGTTCGTCCGTCTGTCGGTCAAGACCCTTTATCTAAAGAACGCGTGGAGGTATCGAGTTGAAATTAAAACCATATTACTCAAGTCTGCGGTCCCTTGAAGCTGTGAAAAAATCAAACTTCTGAGTTAACGAAAAAAAAAGATACAGTCACAAAAACGGATGGAAATCACAAAGCATAGCGTACTTCCTGTTGGCCCAGATTCCTGAAATTTGGCAAGAAGTATAAGAGGTAAATTTGTAGTTACATCACAAAAGAAAACTTTACAATTTAGAAATTCTTCGTGACTCAATTCGCGAATCGAACTGTTTTCATAAGTAAGTTTGTGCGGAACCCTCAGTACACGAGTCCGACTCGCACTTGCCGTGTTTTTTATTTTCGAGTTGATGGTAAACTATAGGATATAGGTTTTTATTTATTGTATATATTAGTTACCTCGTCCGAACTAAATGTTTATTTATTGAGTGCGGTACACATACCTATTTGTTTAGTAAGTATATTTTTAGTTTTAGGTATGATTTAATTAATGCGTTTAAATAATTTTTTTGTGCACTTGCCTCAAGTGCAAAATTTCTCCCTCATTCATATTAGTTTGATGTAAGAAAACCCAATTGAGTGTTAAGCTCATCTGTGTACATCAGCTAAACTATTTTGTTTGTTTTTTTAAAAGTAGTGTGTACAATAACACACACACACAAATCATCACACTCTTGATTTGTTGTATTCGTTTTTCTCTCAATATCATTCTTTATTTGTATGTATGTATCTAAGTATATATTTATTATTATTCTTATTTCCTCTTTGTCAGTCTTTTTTTAAGCTGCACCTGCCATGTTATGTCTCTGCACCATTCTAAGGTCGACTGGTAGAAAATGCCAAAGGCATTAAGTCCGCCTTTGTACAATGTTTCATTAGTGCATATACTAGTTTAACTGTTGTTTGGGCGCAGTAGGTGACTACGATAACTGCTGTATCAGGCACTCATTAAGTCCTCCAAAGTGCTGGCGTATGAACACTTGGGCACTCTAACGTGTGGCTCATATTTTGAACAGGGCCACCGCACGCACATTGAGTATCCGACGGGTCTATAAAACCCAATTTCGCCAAGTTGTGTTTGCAGCAGCCAATCGAATTAGTGCTTCCATATTCACGTCCAGAAGGGATATGCTTGGGGTTTTAAGAAGTCTGATGGTGGTACAATATCGCCGACGTGTCTTGGCGAGTCCGAACTTTGCGCAAAAGGTTGCGCAAGACCTTTTTTTAGGGACCAAAAAGAGGCATGAGTCGATGTACGCACGGCGGTGGTCTCCTCACACGTTAGCATTGGTGTCATTTTCGTGTATGTATCTGTCATGAGCACAGCCGGTTACAAAAATTTTTGATGCTTGTTATTATATTGTTAAGTTTGTTTCTTTAATTCGTAATTTATTTTTGTAGCTTTCTGTCTCAAAGTGTTTTGATATTTATTTTATTTGTACTTGGTCCCTGTATGAGTAAATATTTATTTGACTTTGGTTTAAAAAAAATGGCAATAAGAGTTTTTTTTTTACATGTGTTCGTGCGCTAAATTTCGCAGAGCCTATATATTTAGACTCGCCAAGTTACGTCGGCCATAGATGTTCTTCCCAAACCTTAATTCTTTATTAAGGCCAGCCGCACACGATCGGTTTCCTAATTAGGTTTCTTGATCAGGAATTCAGATTAGGACACCTAAATGCTCTGTTTACATACAAAATGTTATTTTTTCCGTTAGGAAAAAATATGAACGTGTTGAATATTTTGTACGCAAATCATTTAGGTTTCCGAATTCGATTTCCTAATCAGGAAACCTTAATAGGGAACCGAACGTTTGCGACCGGCCTTAAAGAACAATCAACGGGGAATCTTTGAGTGCATAATTTGTAAATAGCCGAGCAAAGCCAGGACGGATCACTAGTAAAAAATAAAAACAACAGGTTTTATATAAAAAATGCAATTTATTTACAGATAATCACTTGTACAAAATTCATTATTCATTTAATTCTCGTATATTTTTTACAAATTAAAGTTCTTAATCATAAAATCGGAGTATTTTAACACCCGTACAATAAAAGTCTAACATAGTTTTTTTTTTGTCAAAAATACTATTTTTCAGTGGGATTATTATTACAATAAACGTATTTTATTATATTTACTAAAATGATTACGCAGCTTTTCTACCGGTACCCCATTCGCAATAGGATTAGGCACGTAAACAAACTTATTTTACTGTCCGTTCAACCGATTTTGACTTTTATTGCGTTGGTGGTATGATACATGGCGGCTGTAGTAAATAGTTGGTATTGTAACCACTTTTTTGCTTTTAATAACATCCTTATGCCTACGTAATAGATGTCAAAATCGGTTGAACTGACAGTAAAAACGGTTTGTTTCATCTTACTTCGAATGGAGTATAACAGTTTTACATTATATATATTATATAGAGATCTAAATGAAGTGTGTTGTCTACAAACCGACCAAGTCAAATTAGAAACGCCTCTATACCTTATTAAATTCATAATTCGAGATATATGGAGACTCGGTTAGCCACAGCTATACGGTTTGCCAACTGCAAGCAAATATCCTTTTGATGCATGCTCACAAGACAAAGCAAAATGTGTCCGGCACGCCATGGTCACGACTACATAACAGACTTAACGACCAACCATTCCTATCAAAAATACCCTAAAAATATATGTGTCAAAGTATAAAATAAATGTGAGAGCAGTTATGGCTCAGTGGTAACGGTCCCGTCTTATGAGTTGTATGTTGCGGGTTCAATCCCAGCCACTAATGCTCTCAAAACGGTGAAGGAAACCAATCGAAGACATGTGGCATCCACCAACCCCCACTGGGCCCGTATGGGGGATACCGACCCATTCCCTCGCCTAGAGAGAAGGCCTGAGGCCTGAGTCCCAGCAGTGGGAACATTAAAAGGCTGATTAAAATATCCTGCTATGCAATGTAATTTGAACTTTATCTTGTATTACACAGAGTTAGTTACAACATTTGATATTATCTCGAATTTTGAATGCAAATATAGGTATAGGTAAAAAAAATAGCCTCTAGGGCTTTTACAATCCACCTCATATTTGCGGATAAGGTAGAGATACTTTTGATTTAGAATTTAAAGTATTCATTTGGTCGGTTAATCTACGATAGTAATACAGTCTTTCAGCTGTACAGTCAGAGAAACAAATTGATCTGCAGGTTATAATGTAAAATTACCATCTAAACACAATTTATTGTGATACAAGAATTAAATTTGTGATTTTAAATTTAAAGACACAATTTTTATACTCCAATCACAATATTTTTTACTGCTCGTTCAACCGATTTTAACTTCTATTCCAAATTCAAATTCACTTTTTTTTTCCGTAGTCATAAGGATGGCATTACCTTCAGCCGACATTTTTCATGCCAGCAATACAATAAAAATCAAAATCTGTTGAACAGACAGCATAAAAAGTTTGTTAAAATGGCTATTTTTATTGCGAATGTATTGTAGGGTAACATATCGCTCACCTAGCAATATATTGGCACATCCACATATTTCATATTTTACAGAAACTAGTATCAAAGATTGTACAAGTATTTAAAACGAAGTTTTGGAGTTCATTTTATATCAGAAATTGTGATGTTGGCTACTAAAATAGACCATAATACTGAGACTGGCCTGTCGGTCTAGTGGTTAGTGGCCCTGACTGCTATGCCGGAGGTTGTGGATTCTATTCCCACCCAGGACAAATGTTTTTGTGATGAGCACGATCATTTGTTCTGTGTCTGGGTGTAATTTATCTATAATATGTATGCATTTAGAAATATATAAGTATCTTCATCAGTTGTCTAGTACTCATAACACAAGATCTGCTTAGCTTGGGACTAGACGGCGTTGTGTGATAGTTGTGGAATTTTATTATTATTATAATTATTTTGTTTATTATTATTATAGATAGTCAAATATATAAATAATCCACTTTTAAACACTTAGGCTGTTAAAACTCAATTTCGCATTTATTGTAGATAATGACAAAATTTTTAACCGAAGCTGGGGATCGAACTAGCGGCAAATGTCGTTCAATACCTACAGTTTGGATTATTGCTCACCCCCCATAGCAAATAGCGTGATAATTTATAGCCTATAAGTTGCCCTGACCTATAAGGATTATGTATGCAAAATTTGAACAGGATTCAGTAGTTTTTGCGCCAATTAATACCATCGCAAAATAATTTTACTTTTTATTATATGTATAGATGTGCCAATATTTTTTTAACAATTCGTTCCTCTGACGGTACATACTTCACATTATTCTGTCACTGCATTCCTTGCAATTAAAATGTTATAAAATAGCGTCAAGGTATATTCTATCACCATATATTTCTAATCTATGAACATACTATGATTATTTTGTGAAAATACTGTTTAATAAAATACTGGTAAATACACTTGCGGAAGAATAAAATATTAAGCAGTTTTTAAAAATATATTTTTTATTTATTAGGCTGGAGTTTGACCACTATCTCAGTATTGGTATGTGGTCGTCGATGGAGCACGCTTGCCTAGAAGTAACCTATTCCATTCTTGACTTAAAATGGTTATTATATCTAGGATAAAACAGCGAAATTCATATATTTTTTTTAAGTTTTTAGCATTTTTCAGGTCCCTGTTAAATTGTATTTTCATTAAAACATGATTTGCGACTGTAACAAATGTGACTTAACTGAGTTATAATTAGTGATGCAACGAAGGCGTCACAACGGAAGCTAACTTAAGCAAAGTCGTATTAATTTGATTTTTTTTCCCCTTAACATTTTCCTCCCGCAAGTGTACAAACCAACCGGCTCATTTCATTCATCAATGACAAATAGTTTCAAACGCATAAATATCGTATTTTCTAGTCCGTATAAGCACTAGACTGTTTCAGTTCATAAGTTGAGTGAATGAAGGCATGAAAGGCTACGTTAAAGGCTTCGTCTTAAACACTAAAACCCAGTTTCTGGGATGAAAATTAAAAACTGATAAAATTCTTACCAGAAACTGGGTGTAAGAGGCACATACACGAACTACGAGTTACAAGACCTAGGACACCTAGGAATTCTAGGAACGCCGTATAGCTAAGTTTGTTCTGAAATGGTAAGCTAATGGAGTTTTCGTAGATAATTTGTGTAGTGTATGCCCGTGATCCCCACTGTCCATGTCCCCCATCATACGTACAACGGTATGTCATAAAATTTTCTTACAGTTGTCTCCTTTACGTTCATACGGGCAAAGGAGCCAAAGGACAGTTAAAATTTCACATATCGTTGTTAACTTAAAAGTTTATTTGTTTTGTTTTACTTGGGGTCTCCATTTAATGGGGACAACACGGGCATATACCATTTTTGTTGACAAAATAGTCGCATCTCTAGATTTCACATGAAGTAAGATCTTTCCATCAACATAAGACATAAACAAACGTTTTTTTGACGTTTTTGAGAGGTCTAGACGATTTTTTAGTGTGAGTTATAACTCCAAATTGCTAGCTACCAATACATCCATTGCACAATATTCGGTTATTCGGTATTACAACAGACGTTTATACTTCCATAAAATATTTGCATTGAAATCTATATCCACGAAAATCAAGATCAATATCAGATATAATTTATAATTGGGTACTTACACTAAAAAAAAATTTCAAAATCGGTCCACAATTGACCGAGAAATCGGTGAACATACATAAAAACATACATTCAGCCGAGCATAGAACCTTCTCCTTTTTGAAGTCGGTTAAAAAGAAATCTATCTGAAAATTGCATCAAAATTGAATATTAAATAAAGTAGAAATTAGCCTGTCAAATATTGGCGTGAAGAAAAGTGGGAGCGAGGTGGGAACATCCCGCCATCTCTTTTGTACACGCGTAACCTACCGGCAGTGACGTGACATTATAGTATATGCATCCTTTTCCTGTTACATGACAACTTCACTTTTAATGGTCTTCTAACTTACTTAACCGTTTAAACGCTTGCGTCGGATTTTTCCGACGAGTGTTTTCGTGTCCGGGTCTTGTGTTTGCGACTGGGTACTCCATCTCGTTTAGCTCTTCAATCCCCATAGGTAACAGAAGAGCTGACGAGATGGCGTATTTGGTCGTGGATGTGCGACGCTGGCGGAATAAACGCGAAAGTGTTTGTCGGATATATCCGACGTAGGCGAATTAAAGGTAATTGAACCGATTTGAAAATTTCCCATTTGTAATAATCAGACGAAGCATTTATGTTTGTTGTAAATACCGAATATACTGCGCAACTACTGATTAAATATATCAATGTAATTTCTTCTGACATTACTGCTTACAAGACTAATGTAAAATACTTTATGTACAGAAAATATAGTCTTAAACCTACCCGCTTTTTGTTCTAACCACATTTGGTAGTAATTTTATGGAAATGGACTTATTATATGATATACACCATTTTTTTATTTTTATTAGTACAATTAGGGCTCCTATCTAATGATTAGTGTAGTAAAAAGTAAAAAAAAAACACGATATCCCAAAATAGTCCACGAAAATTTGTCATAATTGGTAAACTCATAATAGAATCAATCATTCATAAAAATTGCTACTAGAAAATACTACGCGCATAGCTTCGTCATTCATTCAATTACAAATTAATAGCCTGTACAATGTTTCCACAAATTGAGTGAAATTTTGGGACATAAACAAACGCTAATAACTTTGCTGTTTATGAATTTTATTTATTGAGACTTTACTTATATGAAAACAAGACCTTTTCTAATAAGCCCTTTAAGTATTTGTACTAATTAAAAAGTAATGGTGTATTTACTGTGTTGTGGAGGTCTGATAAACAGTCGCTCCATGTAGAACACGGGTATTCAGCCGCGTTCAGGGTTGACTGGAATCCGACCCCAAGCTAGCTGAGAAAAGGCTACATAGATGATGAATTGAATGAACAATGTTGATTTAACTACCAAATGTGGTTTTTATTTGCATTATCCTTGTCATTTCATTTAAAGTCATTTCAAAATTAATCAGATTTGTTATATTTTGTCCTCTTCAATGACAAAGTATTTAAAAAGTTTAAATTTTACGAGGCTTACATATCCTTGTATCATTTTTATGCAATGTATTTTCTTAGTATAGTAGAAACTTGAAAATATTTAGTTATGGATAATTTTCAAGGAGATGTCAGTAAACCGTAGGGACCCAGCAGGGTCGAAGCCTACTGGGGTCAAGGGTCTGCTTTTGAAAGGAAGACTCGGCCCTGGTATGAAAGGCAACAATGGAACAGGAGTGCGTTTTTAGTCAGTAAAAGTCTGACACACCCTCTCGCCCCGCCCAAGAGCGAGACTTGTCATAAGATGATTTTCCCACCGAAAAAAAAAAGAGGACAACTAAATTTTTGCCCTGTATGAGGAGCAGTTGACTCGTTTATTTCTTCGTGAGTTTTTAATTTTATTATTTGAAGGCTAGATATCGTTTTTTGTTAGGCTAACATTGTGTCCCCCCGCTGGGCAAACAGGACGAGATCTTGGGCGATCCCTTGCCAAGTTTGCTCCGCGTATACAGGGTGACTGGCAATTAGTGAACAATACTTAAACACGTGATTGTACTCATGATTACAAACAACTTTCCCAAAGAAACTAGTTTGAGTTCGAGTTAGTTTAACTATTCTGGATATTATGGCCTGTTGGTCTAGTGGTTAGTGGCCCTGACTGCTATGACGGAGGTCGTGGATTCGATTCCCACCCAGGACAAATGTTTGTGTGATGAGCACGATCATTTGTTCTGTGTCTGGGTGTAATTTATCTATATGTATGTATTTAGAAATAAATAAGTATGTTTATCAGTTGTCTAGTACTCATAACACAAGCACTGCTTAGCTTGGGGCTAGACGGCGTTGTGTGATAGTTGTGGAATATTATTATTATTATTATTATTATTATACCGATACTTGTAGGTACATTGCTTACGTCATTGATAACGCGGGCGCGGAACAGCTGATCAGGTAGAGGCGCGCACGCGAAATCTAAAGTTTTTTTTTTTATATATAAACCAGTGCTTGACTGCGATCCCACCTGATGGTTAGCGGAGCTGCAATCATTGATGGTGAGGCGCACTAGTTTATTAAGAGCCTATTCACTCTAGCCTTGAAGACACCTAAATTATAGTTGGACGGGAAGACCGCCGCAGTTTCAAACAGCTGTTTTGTTATTGTGATTAAACTAATTAGTATATAAAAAAAGTTTCTTTGGGAAAGTTGTTTGTAATCATGAGTATAATCACGTGTTTAAGTATTGGTCACTAATTGCCAGTCACCCTATAGGTAGTAATAAAGTGTAGGAGGGAGAGCGGCGATTAGCTTCGATTTTCCGGTGACATATATAGATTATCTATTGTGATTGTATATTGCATTTAACCCTTTCGGCAATTAGTGGCGACATTATGTTATATAACTTTTAGATGAAATATGTTTAAGTATATCAGTATCTCTATACTAAAAATACATTGCACAAAAACTTAAAAATCCTCGACAATTTTGAAACGCCCAACAGGAAAAACACCCCCAATTCTTTCTAAGACCCTCGAAGCATACACAATCCACTATAAATCCTACATACGGTCACCCATCCTTTTCTATACCTTGCTTTACTTTTGACACTTGACAAAGAATGTACATTTTACATCTAGATTCTAACCTAGAGCTCTAATACTGTTATTATTTTGGTCTGTATTGTGATATACGGGAAAAATTCGGGCAGCCTAAATAGTATGATAGGAATATTTCTATATTTTGGAAGCGTTTTTTTCTAGAAATAGTCTTTTTTTAATACAATTTTAGGCTTATATGTGACGTGGGATTTTAAAAGAGTAACCATGGAGTTTCTTGCCGGTTCTTCTTCATAGGAAACGACCAATTTGGAACCGTGCACTAGCTTCTGACGTTTTATAAGTGCCCATGTAGGCCTATGTGAAATAAAAAGATTTTGAATTTGATTCCTACGAAGTTTCTCAGCAGCATCCTTTTTTTTGTGGTGGAAAACCAAATATTCCTCTCGCTCTGAGTAGAGCGAGAGGGAGTGTCAGACTTTTACTGACTAAGCCCACCCGAAGTGCCTCTTTCGAACAATGCAATATCACCAAAAAATGGAACTTATGAAACACAAGTGCGTTTTAGTCAGTTAAAGTCTGACACTAACCCCTCGCTCCACTCGGGGGAGGAGTTATTTTATGTTTTCCCACCAAACAAGACCTCAGTGATACTTCCTATTGATATACACGGTGTTTCTTTTTTAATCAAAGTTTTGCTCAGATATTTATCCTGAAATTCAAAATATTTTTATTTTACATAGCCTGCCTACATGGGCACTTATAAAACGTCAGAAGCTAGTGCACTTGATAATACGTCACCCTACGTAACATATCTGTTCGTTTCTCCCACGCCACCTCCCAAACTACACTAAACATGATTATGTAACCTACACTAATAAATGCGTTTGATTTGTTACCTTCATGCGGGCATTCTTCAATACTAGGTCTTTTCAGCGGCTTCGCTTCTGTGAAAATAGAAGACTAAGGCGGGAGTTCCGCTCCGCTCCCACATTAGCTTTCTGAAAAAAACCTGTCCGTGTCGGAGTGCCCTACGATTCCGAGCTCGCATTGTAAAAAAAGTCGAATTAATTTACACGGCACGAAAAATGTTCTCTAGAGGAGATCCTTACTTTGATGAGCATCCTAAATCGACATATATTTTTGTAAATGCCCACACGAAGATAACATACCATTTAGCTAGAAAAATACTAATATTTTGTACAATTTTTTTTTATATATAAAAATACAGTGATGTGCTATTTTACGCTTACTCTATAAGGGTGGACAGGCGGATAGGGTGTAAGACCCTTTTGTCAGCAGTCTACCTAATGTACTCTGATAGTGGATTTTGAAAACACAGGGGAATGTTTGAGATGGTATAGATACCGGCACGGATCTTGAGCGCTGACTTCTACAGTTCTACTTGCGCAGAAGCACGCAGAAGTGAAATATCGGGTCTCTTTAGTGGTATGAAGAGAGATGCGGGGGCGGGGAGTGAAATCCTTGTACAGTGATTGCCTCGCCGATGTGTACGATGCGCAAAACGATCCCCGCTCTTTCGCCGAGCGCTCAAGATTCGTGCCGCTATCTGTATCTAAACGATAGTTTCAAGAAAACGCTGCTAAGAGACAATCTGTAACTTTCTAAGATATTTTGAACTGAATTCACAGAGGCCATTCAAATATTACGTAAACACTACACGAGGGAGGGGGTCTTTGCTTTGCTTGGGGGGAATCTGGATGGTGATAACGCCAGCAGCATATGTCTTTTCTATTTTTTTAAAAGAATTATGTTCCAAAATCGCACTAAAGCGGCATTGAAGACTTGAACCTGTACCATGACGTTTAAAGTAAGATTGTTCCATTCTTATTTCCAGTGTGGGTAAGAGATAGCGCTAGACAACCTGTATAGCTCTGTCTCTTACCCACACTGAAATAAGAATGAAACAATCTTACTTTGAACGTCATGGTAACCCCGCATGTCACATGGATTCGTGTGTCATGGAGTGAAAAATTAATTTTTGCTCCTCTATTTCTTATGTTAGGCATGTTGGTCTAGTGGTTAGTGGCCTTGAATGCTATGCCGCAGGTCGTGCGTTTCCAATCCCACCCAAGACAAATGTTTGTGTGATGAGCACGATCATTTGTTCTGTGTCTGAGTGTAATTTAACTATAATATGTTTGTATTTAGAAATAATAAATAAGGTGTTAAAAAATTAACTTTAAGAATTTCGAGGGGTACAATGTCCCCTCGAAATTCTATAATCGGCTGCTCCATACATTTTGACGAGTTATGCGAACATAAATGTATGGAGCAGCAGATTTTTTTTTTAGCCTTCTCAGGTTTGGTTCCATAGTAAAAGTTGTTCATAATGAGGATTACAATGTCCCCTCGAAATTCGTAAAGTTAATTTTTTAACACCTTATATAAGTATGTTTATCAGTTGTCTAGTACTCATAGCACAAGCTCTGCTTAGTTCGGAACTAAACTCCATTCGCATTGAGATCAAAACCAGACAGTAAAAAACTGTCCATTCAACCGATTTTGAATTTTATTGCGTTGGTAGCATGACAAATAGCAATTGCAGTAAACAGTTGTATTGTAACCACTTTTTTTTTTGCTTTCATGCCATCCTTATACCTACAGAATAGAAGTCAAAATCGTTTGATCGGATAGTAAAAGTTTGTTAAAATGTCTACTCTTAACGCGAATGGAGTAAAGATGGCGTTGTGTGATAGTTGTGGAATATTTTCATTTTAAGTATCTTTACTTAGGTAGACTTCTGACAGTTACAACTAACATGAACTTGTTTAGCCATTCATCGAAGGCACTAAGTATTGTTATAGGGGAGTACCAATTGTTGTTGGACGAGAAAACGAGAGACCGCAGGAGAACCAAGGTTACCGACATAGCCCGAAAAATCGTCGAACTTAAGTGGCAGTGTGCAGGGCACATTGGTCGTAGAACAGATGGCCGATGGGACCGAAAGGTTCTGGGCCTCAAGTCTGCTATCACAATAGTGTCAGAATGGTCTATCATTGATTTTATAATTGCTGATTTTGACAAGTTTGGTAATCTACTAATATAATGGCGTCATTATGACTTTCCAATGGTCAACCACTGACACTCCATTGAAAGAAATGGCATAGAATGGTAATCTCGTACGTAATGACAAATTAATATCTGACGTATGCGGTAATCTGCTAAAATTTTGACAGTTTCTTTGATCAGTGACCTACCATTGGAACGTCACTGTGCAGTCATTGCTTTTAATTCGTTACAAGACAGCTCGTACCACAATTCTATTACGAGACCACTGATCGCTCAATGATCGGCCATTATGAATTAACAGATTACGAACTTTTAACAAAATGACAATGGAATCGTTTTGGAATGACGAATTTATAAAAATAGCAGACTTGGACCCCTGTAGTGGCGACCGCGTACAACCCCCCTAGCTAAGTTACAATCGTTTCGTTTGCGTCGAACGCCTCGAGTAGGCCACGCCTCCGATTCCTTTGTTCTGACGTCATCTCAACGCTTAGTCACGTGGTCAGAACCAATGAATTGGAGGCGTGGCCTACTCGAGGCGTTCGACGCAAACGAAACGTTCGTAGCTTGGCTAGGGGGACTGAGGACTTAGCGTTGGCGCGGCCTCCCACAAGGTGGACCGATGATCTAGTGAGAGTCGCGTATCCGATGGATGCGAGACGCACAGGACCGGTCGTTGTGGAGACACTTAGGGGAGGCCTATGTACAACAGCTGAAATGATGATGAAGACTAAGAGTTATTGCCTAAAACCACACCTACGTTCCTTCTTTGGCTAGCGTTCCAGGACCCGGGGGTACCTCTTTCAGTCCCCATGATATCCCACTTAAAAATAGACCCCTCTCATAACAACAATTGGTACCTCCGTCCTATTTCTTTTTTAAACCATTTCAGCTGCCTAAAGATTACAATAAATGCATTATTTACGAGTAGTAACATAATTACAGCGAGTATATGGATAAAATACACAGAGCAAGGAACCATCAAGCCGGCTGCTAACTGAGACGACATTACATTATACGCGAAGCGGCGCGTTAGGGAAAAACATTTGTTCTACGTGCACCGCACCCACGTGAGGGTTCACGTGGGTGCGGTGCAGTGACGACCGAAGCGAAGCGGACGCAATTCAGAAGATTGTTTTAAAGCTTTAAACGCCCGCGACGAATTGAACTGACGAGTGTTTTCGTGTCATATTCGCCAGTCGTTTGTTAGAAACGGGGTACTTCATCTCGTTTAGCTCTTCAAACCCCATAGGTGACACATGAGCTGACAATGAGAGTATTTGGTAGTGGATGTGCGACCCTGGCAGAATAAACTCGAGTGTTTGTTAAATAAATTGACTTCGCACATACGTATTACGAACTCGAGTGCGTTGAATCGCTTCAAAATCGCATTAGCGTTCGAATCGCTTACTTAGAACGCCATGTAATAATATTCGTGCTGATTACTGAGTTGTGAAGGTCAGATAGACAATCGCTCCATGTAAAATATTGGTCAGCTGCACCTGGTTAGACTGGAAATAGACCCAATCTCGTTGGAACAGGCGGGGCACCTTGGTGCTGACATAGTCAAAGTCAGTATCGATTCTGAAAATATCTATATTGTCTGTCAGTTACGATTACCAAAAATAATTGGACGCTTGCAGTTGTAAGTCCATTCACAATATGATGAGACAATTAAACAAATCTTTTTTACTGTCCGTTTAACAGATTTTGAGTTCTATTCCGAAGGCATAAAGAAGGCATTAAAAGCATAAAAAGTGGTTACAATACCAAATACTTTTTGCAGCCGCCATTCATCATGCCACTTAGAGACAGAGGTCAATCGTTGAATCCGACTCGGTTGGACAGCGTTCGAGAAGCTGCGCGGTTTTTTTTTTAGGTGTATAATACACGAAAATTACAGTAAAGGTAACCCGTGCTTGACTGCGATCCCACCTGATGGTAAGCAGTGATGCAATCGTTAATGGTGAGGCGCACTAGTTTATTAAGAGCCTATTCACTCTAGCCTTGAAGATACCTAAATTATAATTAGACGGGAAGACCGCAACAGGCAAATTGCTCGAACCTTCGATGTACGCGGTATAAACGACGAAGCGAAACGCTTAGTCCGGACCGTAGTTGTTTGTTAGTTTTTTGATAATGTAACTGACAGAATAAATAGAACTATGTATTACTTTTTTATTGAGAAACATGACGGAAAGTTAATCTTTATGGGGTAAGAAGTGAAGTTTACTAACTCGCTTTTTCCTTTAGTGAGAAACCAACTAATGACTTCCCCCGTTTTAGGAGGGCGAAAGGGAGTGTGAAATTTTTACTAACTAAAGCTCAGCCGGGTTCCTTCAGTTGCCCTTTGCGTTTCGGTACAGGTACAAGCCATGGTCCGGAGCGAGGAGGAATGGCAGATGGAGACGGCCGCACGCGTGAGAGAACGGATATTCTCACGCCCCAACAACGGAGACTTCGACTACCAACCACCGTAGACGTGGTCTTATAGACGACGAGCAATAATTAGCTCGCCGTCCAGCCGAAGCCTACAAAGGCCATTAGTCGACTTCTAAAAGGTTTACCCGTAGTCTTGGGAAGCAAAGGGCAACTGAAGAAACATAGGTGTGGTTTTAGTCAATAAAAGTCTGAACCGCCCTTCAGCTCCACCCTAGGGCGGGTGAAGTCATTAGATGAAAAAGACTTCTCAGATCACTGACATGCTTGCATGCTCCGACCGTCCGGTAACCGTCCGGACCAAGCCCAAGTCGTCGACGGCGCGTACTGTTTCACGCGCGCCTCAAGGAGATGTCAGCAACTAGCCCAGCAGGGTCGGAGCCTACTGGGGCTAAGGTTCTGATTCCGAAAGGCAACAAAGGAACAGGAGTGGCTTTTTAGTCAGTAAAAGTCTGACACTATCTCCCACTCCGCCCAAGAGCGGAGGATGTCATAAGATGATTTTAGCACCGAAAAAAAAAAATATCACTGACATGTTTGGGTCCTATGGAATGTTTCACTAATGCCGTCTCAATGAGTAACCGCTTTAGTGTCCGTACTTTGTGATAAATATGTCTTATACAAAATAATACTACATGTTTTTTTTAAATATTATGCATTACAATTACTGGCCTTATGTTGGCAACATTTATTAAAAAAATATATTGTAAAAAGTTGCCAATATAAAAAATGAACACGTAGTGTTGCTAGTTTATTCCTAAGACTTAAATTTAAAAGCTGCATTGAAGTCTTTTAAGTAAAATCATGTTAAAATAAATAAATTGTAGTGAATTATTTTATTATTATTTAAAATGTTCAGCATGCATTTAAAACACCGCCCTTAGTACATTTTATTTTGTTCCTAAAATCGAACTTTACTAGAAATCCGAAATCTCTCTAAAATCTTTAAAATCTTATAACTACGCCAAAAATGTTGCCAACATTAATTACTGGGTTACCATATCACTTAAATTTGGAATATTTCGAACAATCACAAAATCCTACCAAACTAAAAGTATTGCCATACTAACTTCTTTATCGATTAATTAATTAATTAAATCAAAAATCATTTGAACAAAAAAGGGCTACTACTACACAATCACAAAATACTTAACCTAAAAGTTGCCATAAAAATCACATTAAAAAAAATACTACCAAAACATTGCCAGCATCGAAAAAAACCTACTAAACGATAAAAAATACTGTGGGTTGCCAGCGTCAACGTCGCAAAATACTACTAAAAATTACATTACCTTATTCTATTAGCTATTAGGGGCGGCATCTCGCCATGTACTGAACCAACTAACGTTGAACATGCCTGAATATGGATGTTTTCGCTTTTTATGGAGACGTAACGACTCTTCTGAAGCATACCAGAACTGTGGGAACTTATCATAGGGGTACTTCACAGGTTCTTTGACGAAGGGCTCCGAAGGATCGTCTGAAATTAAAATAGATTTTTTTTATTAAAATCGTATTGCATTTTTGCAAAGTTGTTGTTTATATACACACAGATATCGACGGCGAAGTGCCAATACCCTCTAAATGTCATTTTTCGATAAAATTACTTTTAAGTGCTTATATTTTAAATGCGTGTTTCCGCATGTTTCGTAAAATATCCGAAGCGGATATTTAGTTGCAACTGCATCAAATTAATTTGTGGAAACAAACACCTAACTAAACCAACGTGTCAATTTATAGTATTACTTCCTTACATTTTTTGGACAGATAATTTTGACTTCCGACAGTTAGGAGTTATTGGTACTTCACCGTCGATATGCAATATATGAAAAAGATACCACATTATAAAAATTTTTACGAAGGTACTGCTTATTTCAAAAAGAAATTTCTTCCAGCAGACCTGTGAAAGGAAAAATCAGAAGAAATGTAGACAATAGCGTGTAGAAGACTTTGAGAAATCTTAAATTCAATTAAAAACAAAACAAAATAACACATATAATTATCAAACTAAAGAGGAAAGATAGTTCTCTTTTACTTGAGATTTAAAGAGTGAAATAGACATATTCAAATCTCGAGTGCTAGGTGGAAGAGAGTTCCACAACCTTACTGCATGGACAGAGAAAGAGTAGGAGTGGTGGATTTATGAGGAGACGAAGCATGACGTCGTGACTAAATAAATAATCTTATTTTAATCAACATAATAACAGGACCATTCGAGAATTTCGTAAGCACTACAGGGTTAGGGTTAGGTTGCTTATTGTTGAAGACTGGGGGGTCTGGATGCTGATTACGTCAGCAGTTTATATTTTTTCTTCGTCTCAGGGCCCCGGGTTCCGCTTTCACACTACTCGTGGCCCCAGTAGGCTTCGACCCTGCTGGGCCCCTACGATTTGCTGACATCTCCTTGAGGCGCGCGTGGAACAAAACGCGCCGTCGACGACTTGGGCTCGGTCCGGACGGTTACCGGACGGTCAGACGGCGAGCCACCCATAGCTCGGCGTCTGCAAGCCCGCGCCTACAGTGGCCGGAAATCGGGATCGGAATCCCGGCGGCGGTTGGAGCGTAAGGACCGTTGCCTCACGCGATCGGCCGCCTCCTTAGCTAGCATTACTGCTTCGCAGAAGGAGGCGACCGCCTGCCACTCCTCCTCGCTCCGGAGCATGGCCTGAGCCAAGGCCCGGCGCGAGAGATCACCGCCGCCGATTGCCCCCACGAGGACACGGCGTTGCTCTGCCCAAGCGGGGCACACCTCCACCGACCGATGACCTGGTGAGGATCGCGGGAATCCGACGGATGCGCGACACGTGGGGGAGGCCTATGTTCAACAGTGGACGTCTTTCGGCTGAAATGATGATGATGAATGGTGTTACTTACGGGCAGGTAAGCAATATAAACAGAATATCCTGTGCTTTCTGCTCTCGTGGCTCTCCAGGTGCTTCTTGTGGTGTTTCCTGCGCGTGGACACGTGAGGACAGCAGGGGCACGGGATGGCCAGGTCCTTGGGTACGCAGCCGTGCCGCTCTGCTGCGTGGGTTATTAGCGTGGAGGCTACGCGGTAGCCCTGGAAAGAAATGAATTGGAGAACATCATGATTGAATTTTCGGATAGATATTTAACCCTTGAACCACAGAATCAGAATCAGAATCATTTATTCGTAAACATAGGTGATAATTATTATATACAAGATGTAAAAAAATTTGGTATTGCGCTGTTTTGCCAATTGACATAAAAATTATTAAGATAAAAAATATTATACTATTAAATTAAGTTTGAGTGTTCGAGTGTTTTTCGTGTCCTATTCGCCAGGGTCGTGTGTTCACGACTGGATACTCCAACTCGTTTAGCTCTTCAATCCCCATAGGAGACAGAAGAGCTGACGAGATGGAGTATTTGGTCGTGGAAGTGCTACCCTGGCGGAATAACGCGAGAGTGTGTGTCGGATATATCCGACGTAGGCTGTTAAAGGGATATGAAGTACTGAAAGTCTTGATTTAAATTTGAAATTGAGTTCCTGGGATAACGGAAAGACGGCGAGCTACCGACTGCTCGCCATCCGACACAAGTTTAAACTGAGACAACAGATAGATAATAAAAAATAAATATAAGATAGTTACTTTGAAGCAATGTTCGCACTGGTAAGGGAAGTCCTTCCATTTTGGGTTCTTTTTCCTACTGAACACCATCTTGTAGGGCTCCGTGGGGAACCAGTCCTCAGGGTCTAGAAGTAACTCTACCAGCTCTGTTCCTGTAAGCAATCACACTAATATTACAAAGGCGAAGGTTTGAGTGACAAACATAAAAACGGCTAAACAAAGCCGTAGCAAATATTACAACGTCATACCTTTAGGGCTATATTTGACAGTGACACCATGGCGGCGCGACCTGTCGCTGCTACCAACAAAATGTATACAACTCAATAGAGAGTCACTCACCTGGACTCAACCACTGACACTCCATTGAAAGAAATGACACAGAATGGTAATCTCGTACATAATGACAAATGAATGTCGGACGTATGCGATAATCTGCTAAAATTTTGACAGTTCCTTTGAACAGTGACCTACCATTAGAACGTCATTGTGCAGTCATTGCTTTTAAATAGCTCGATATTGTCATTCTACAAGACCATTGGCCGATCAATGATCGATCATTATGAATTTACAGATTACAAACTTTTAGCAAAATGACAATGGGATCGTGTTGGAATGACGAATTTATAAAAATAGCTGACTTGGGCCCCTGGTGTCCGTTTTATTGTGCAACCAACTTGGCGGCGTGACTAACTCGGACGCGTGCACTTAAAGTCCCTTTTGATACTGTCTCAGTGTGGTGTACCGACAATGGTGTCTGTATGATGTCTAGTTTAGTGGTGATGAAATATAGCCCTTAAGGTATGTACTAGTTCTTTCAAATGCCGGATTATTTCAATACAGTGATCACAATTTCAATTAGAACAATAAGTAAACCTTTAAAATTATGTTTTTATTTTCGAGTCAAGTTTTTATACATGGCAGTTTTAGTGAATTTACAAATTATTAGCAGTTGTTGTGCAGTAATGATATTTGGAAACTAGGGAGGTACTAGTTCAGTACATTGAAACGGCGCAACAAAACAAAAAAGAATGATTAAAATTGGTAACGCATGTTACTAAAAGAGTTATGAGTATACATGTGGATGGGTGGAGAGGGAGAGGGAGGCCAAAGAAAAGATGGATGGATTGTGTGAACAGTGATATGAAAGAAAAGGAAGTTAGTGATAGTATGACGGTTGACAGGATAGAATGGAAGAAAAAAACGTGTTGCGCCGACCCCAAATAAGATGGGACAAGGGCAGGAAGATGATGATGGTCCAGCCGACCAAAACAGCCGTGTAAATTCTCTAGAATTGTGAATGAGTCACATAAGACTAACTTGCAAACAACGCATTGAAACGGCTTTCAATACAATTAAGGAGGAAATACGACTTCGTACAACAACTGTTAAAAAAATTTGGGTCTTATTTTGGTAAAACAATAAAAAGTCGATGAAAAAAAATCCACAGGGCATGAGAAGTGTTTAGGGGTCTGAAAGGATAGCGGATGACCCCTCCCGTCGACCATATCAATTTGGCACACGGTGCACCTAACACCCTGTATATCCGGGATCACTGAGTACATTAAAAGCTCTTTTATGTACCCAGTATTTTTACTGACTGGCCTGTTGGTCTAGTGGTTAGTGGCCCTGACTGATATGCCTCCGGCATATCGTGGGTTCGATTCCCACCCAGGACAAATGTTTGTGTGATGAGCACAACCATTTGTTCTGTATCTGGGTGTAATTTATCTATAATATGTATGTATTTAGAAATATATAAGTATGTTTTTCAGTTGTCTAGTACTCATAACACAAGCTCTGCTTAGCTTGAGACTAGACGGGGTCGTGTGATAGACGTAAAAAAAAAAAAATTTGACATATACGCATCACGCTGAACAAATAAAACTAGAATGATTTTACATACCTTCAGGTACTTCAATATCCGGTACAGGCTCCGGTTTAGGTGCTATCGCAGGTTGTATGGTCACACCTGTGATCGTAGTGTTGTTGGCTGCCAGCAGGCTTGATAGTATCGTGTTCTGTGTCTGTAAAGAAGTCTGGATCTTTTAATTATAGATAGAACTTTGCTGTACACTTTAAGGCGGATACAGACTTTGCGAGGCTTGCGCCGCGAACGGAGCACAACGAATGCCTTGCAAGGTGTGTATTTGCATATTCGTGGCGACGTATGTGCTACGTTCGTGCGAGGGCGAACCAACGAATTTCGGCATATGCTTCAAAATCAAAGAGCCTCAGTGCGTGCATTACATTCATTATGGACGTAGTTGCCCATGTACGTTCGAGGTGTGCGCCGCGTAAGATATCTACGCACACCTCGACTGAGAAAATAAAACTGTTTGCTCGGTTCAAATAGCGCTGTCAAGATGGCACCGTCATGGGCGCATCGCGTGTGCGTATCCGCTGCTGCTTTTATAATTATTCATTGAATTATTGAAAAAAAAACAAAAAGGGACAGGGGGGAGGGGGAGTTGAAAGGGAATCGTTTGTCTTGGTATGGTCATGTGAAGAGGAGGGATGAAACGCATGTTACTAAAAGAGTTATGAGTTTACATGTGGATGGATGGAGAGGGAGAGGGAGACCAAAGAAAAGATGGATGGATTGTGTGAAGAGTGATATGAAAGAAAAGGAAGTTAGTGATAGCATGACGAGTAACAGGGCAGAGTGGAAGAAAAAAACGTGTTGCGCCGACCCCAAATAATACGGGATAAGGGCAGGAAGATGATGAGATGATGATGAATTATTGAAAAAAAAAAAAACTAAAAAATATTGCATCACCTTTGTACCTATTTTTTTCTGTTCCCTCGCTAAAAAAATTACAGCGAAGCGGACACAACCGTTCAAAAGCAATGCACTGCTCGCAATGAGGCGAAACACGCTGGCTCGCCTCGCACGTGCGCAGCCTGTGCGTGGCACATGCCTCGCCTCAAACATGAAGACAGAGAAACTAGCTAGACTAGCTGCTACAAATACCGGCACGGATCTTGAGCGCTGACTTCCACTTGCGCAGAAGTGAATTATCGAGTCTGTTTAGTGGTATGAAGTGAGACGCGGAGGCGGGTAGTGTGATCCTTGTACAGTGATTGGCTCGCCGTTGTGTACGATGCGCAAAGCGATCCCCACTTTTTCACCGAGCGGTCAAGATTCATGCCGGTATCTGTACCCGAGCAAATGTTGGTATATTTTTGGACACGCGCGCCTCAAGTAGAGGCTTTCGTTCTGGCTCATGCCACGAACGGCGTTCGTAGCGCATGCCTCGCAAAGTCTGTATCCACCTTTAAGGGTCACCGCACAAGGGCCACACGCGACTATTTTTTTGTATGGTGTGGTGGCCACCGGCGTCAGCCGTGTGCGAGGCCATTTAAAATGTATGAAAACTACAGGAAATACACGCCGGTAGCTGCGTCTGGCTGAATCGATTGCGGGCTCAAATCAATCTGGCTAAATGAAGTATCCAACTGAAGACAACTTTTTGTATGATGAACTTTTTGTACAAATCGTCCCTTAGCTAACAACACCGCATAAGCCATTTTTATCAACTTTACAGGAAACGAAACAATCTATGCGGTGTTGAGAGTTCAGCCGACTTGCACGCTGTCACTACTTTTCGAATTATAGCTTCTGATTGGCTGAAATGTATATCATGTGACCAATCGTTAGACGCACAATGAGCAGCTCCATCTAAAGGCATTCAAATGTGAAAACCGCCAATTTCCGACTTGAGCGGTGTTGTAAGCTAAGGGACGATATGTATGTTGAGAAATATATAAAAATGTTTATCAGTTGCAAAAGCTCTGCTTAGTTTGGGACTAGATGGCGTTGTGTGATAGTTGTAAATAATGTAAAAAAATTACCTGCAACGGAACTCCGTTAAAACTTTGCGATAGCTCCAGCTTCTCAGGCTTCGGTTTCCTTTTATATCCCTTCGGAGGTCCACGCTTCTTGGCCACCTCTCCATTCTTCTTATACCTTACAACCTCCCCATTTACTACCGGAGTAATTGTCAATTTAGCTGGCAAAGAATACCGGTTATGAAGATTCTTTACTATGCTTTCTCCATTCGGTGTTGTTGCAAATGCTAACGGGTTAGCTAAGTTCAATGGGTTGTTCACAAAGTTTGGCAAAGTGTTTGTAGGATATATTGACAGTGACTTCGGTGTGTTGAACGCAGGTATCTGGTATACTTGTAAGTTTAACGGTGAGTACTTGATACGTTTGGCCTCTGGCTCGTCATCGTCAGAGTCTGATTGGGTGATGCTCAATGGATCTTTGTCCGATGAGAAGGAGGATCGTTCTTTCTCTTGGACGCAGAACATCTGAAATGGTAGTAATAAAAAATTATATTAATAAATTATAGCAGCTGTATAAATGTGAATGTCTACATGTTTTCGTAGAACTAGTGCTTGACTACGATCGCACCTGATGGTAAGCAGTGATTCAATCATTAAAAGTGAATTTCACTAATCTATTAAAAGCCTAATCTAGTGAATACACTCTAGCTTTGAAGACACCTGTAGATGAAGGCAAATTGTTTCAGTACTTCGATGTATGCGGTATAAACTACGAGACGAAACGCTTAGTCCGGACCGTAGAGGTGTTAACTATGTAAGGGTGTAACTCACTATACCTCGGATTGTCCGATGGTAGAAAAGTGATGACGGAATCAAGTCAAAATCCTGTAAAGTAACGAAAGGCTGGCTACCCTGCGCCTGTGCTCCAGGCGATCCGTGGTTTGGAGATTGGACTTAACCAAATCTGGATCACCATTAGCCTATTCGCACGCCTTTCCATCCAGTCCAAAGTTGTTAATCAATCAGAGCTCAGCAGAACAGATTTGAAGAACCTGTATAAGAATATAGTATGCTTTTTATGCCTATTCCTTTTTTTTAGGTGGTACATTATTATCAAATAACTCAGCTCGCTCCGGGTAGACAAGAGGTTTGCCTACAGTGACTGATAATCGCTCTACGACCCCCGACACCCAAAGCGTTTCCCTCACCCTTTCAGCCAATCCCTTGGTAGCAGTGGTGGGCCAGTGATAACAGCTCCATCTTACAAATCATCATGGGTTAAAACTCAGCCAGGTTATCATATTATCAGACGTTACTTTATGTAATTTATTTCATCACCACTGCTCTCAAAACGGTGAAGGTAAACATTGTGAGGAAACCGGCATGTCATAAAGATAGTTTATTTGTCAAAACATGAGTGAGCAATACAGAAAACATAGTTTGCAAAGAATGGTGTACAAAAATATTCCTAATATGTTTTACTTATATATGGAAACAAATTTTAAAATGTTGACTTGTTTAACGTAACCAAAAATTCAAAGACATGTATCATCCACCAATCCACACTGGGCCCATGTGGTGCATTACGGACCACTTCTTCTTCGAGAGAGGAGGCCTGAGTCCCAGCAGTGGGAACATTATAAGGCTGTTTATGTTATCCCATGCATTTCAAATTGGGTGCACTAGTTTCTGACATTTTATAAATCCATATGCATTTATAAAATCTAAGCATTTCTTCTTCTGTCATGTTGATCTGACTCAGATCTAGTCTAAACAATATTTAGCCACCTGGACAGCTCTGTCATTGGCCTTGCATAAAGCTAGAACTACACTGCCAACATGTGTGCCACACACAGCGATCTGGGCATGTCTCCATACATTTTATATAGAAACTAGACTTTGTAGAGCTACCCTTGATCCACGCCACGCGACGTCGTTCTACGTACAAATCAGGCATGTTACTCATATGGGTCTATCTAATGTAGTTCTAGCTGAAGTCTTGGGAGGTGCAGGTAGTTCATGCTGGGTAGGAAAAGAGTTGACACATATTCTGTGAAGGGGCTCCACACTGGCATTGTATAATAATGTCAGGATACCCCTTTTGTCCATGTTAGAGAATGAATTTAAATAAAGACATACTTTAATTGAATTTGAGCAGTTTTCAACTAAAGTTTACACTAAAATCCTGTCAAATATTGTGACTAAAGTAGTATTTGGCAAGTTCTACTTAAAATACACAATTGAGAAACCTTTTTCTGTTATATCTACACATTTCTCAAGATCTAAATAATGTGTATAAGTACCACAATTATAGTTTTGAGTTTTCTTTAGTTATTTTCTTTGAAGTCTGCTGTCACCAAAGCAAATTATGAGTTACAAAGCTGAAGTGGAAAGATATCACAGTTTTAATATAACTAAATGCATAAATAACTTTGAATTTATTTTTTTGTACGTAAAACAAAGAGGTTAATGACCTTTGTATGAATATTTTGTTTTTTTTTTGGAATAGGTATATTTTAACAAATACGGCACATCGTTTTTTTTTTGCGCGAAATCTGACAAGTTATGTTTCAATATTCTAAATGAATCTCTAAAACTAAGTCAATGAAAGTACTTAGTTTCATTCTTTTGTTATAAATACGGTTATACAAATACATAATTACGGACGTCAAATAGCGGTTTCACACCAAAAATGTTACGAAATTATGATTCATTCGTCTAGCCATCTAGTTCCGTGTCAACTTTATTCGTAAATTTCTCGTTTATGAATATATTGATCATAGTTATCAAAAAAGGAAACATATTTATTTTAATAAAACGTAGTACAAACTTTTTACTTCAATTCCCAAACGTAAGAAACGGACGCTTCATGAAAAAATCAACATTCGATTTTCAAAACATCATAACACCACACTTTGATAGAGATAACACAAAACTTTGCGAAAATAACACAGAAATAACTTCATAAGCTCACAAAATGGCGTTGTAATTCATAAATGCAAGAAACAATAAGACTTCTCATGAAATAACTGCACACGGGTATACGTCGGGTTGATCTAATTATATTATTATGTACTTATTTTGAATGAAACACTGACCTTTTACCGGTTTTTCTCACAGTATGAGCCAAAATATCGCTATTTGGATCACATTAATGGCGTTTTCCTTTGATTTTTATTGTTTCTTAGTTAAAATTATAGCGAAACATGAAAATAAAAGGTTAAGTACACCCGTATAATAATAACAAGTTCTTTTGTGTAGTGATGGGGCACGCCGAGTTAGTGAGTCGCTCGACAACGTTTTAATCGATTATGTTAAAAACGAATTTTGAGTTTCAAATGTCAATGATTCATTTTATATTACAACTAAATTCACTACTCTTTCTGTAATATGATATATTAAACCATGTATTTTTTTAAATCTTAAAAGTATGTTGAAAATGAGCTAGGTACCACGAAATATTGTACAACTTGACAATAGAAATGATATTTTACTTAATAATAATGAATAATCATGTTACTAAAATATTAGGTTGAATTTTACTCGATCATTATGCAAACACTTGTCTTTGAATCGAAAGACGATACATGCGATTTATGACAACACTACACAAAGCTTCACGTCCGCGCATTCAAAGTTGCATTGTAAATAGTTGTGAATGAAAATTAGGTTTTATTACATGCCAATAGGGTTTAAAATTAATATTTTCTTTACGTTACTGTTTAACATTCTGTGATTGGATCAATTTCAATCTCGAGCGTCATATTTATTAATCGTTCAGAAAAATATAGATAATGCAAATTATCTCCGTTTTAAAATTATCGCATATCATAAATATTACAATTTGGTACTTCTGAACAAGACGTAGTACTTAAAAATGTTCTTAAACCTAATTAATAACATAATTTTATGGCTTTGTTTAGTGAATAAAATTTCTAAATTTTACGATAGTTCATGGTGTAACTACTAGATGTCACCACATCAATACTAAAATAGAAAATGTTGAAAGGGCTTTTGCAAAAATTCTACCATAGCTTTATAAAACACTGCAGTTTGGTCAAAATATATTGTTGACCACTCTGAAGTAGGTGCGTTTCAAACAATTACCCATACTCGAAAATATATCGAGAGATATGTCTTGGGGGCGTGGCACGTGCCGCCTCGATTTTATCAAATTAGTCATATAATCGAACGGCAGCTATACGCGTCATTCAGTCGCTTTGCAATTGCGTAGGTACAGTGTACTATTGATGCATAAAAAACCAAAATGCCAAGTTGTGCAGTAATTATATGTAAAAATAGGTCAAATACCATCAACCTGAAGACAAATGGCATGTCCTACCACCGGTTAATAAACAATCATGTCACTGTTTAATATTTTAAATAAATTTTTAATTATTTTACTAACTCCCCATGAGTTAGTAAAATAATTAAAAATTTATTTAAAATATTAAACATTACACTACGCGATATTCAGAACACGATATTCAGTCTTATTTTTTGATCCGAGTACGACCGATCTAACCCTTATTATTATTGCACTAGCTTCCTATGTGAAATAAAAAACTTTCGACTTTGACTCATTACAATACGCGACGTCGACTACGACTGTCTGAATATTGAGTAGTGTAATAGGCCTTTAAGTTTGTACAAAACTCTCAGTGCGCGAGTCGGACCCACACTTGCCCAGTTTTATTTTGTTACAAGTATTTATATTAAGCAGTGGTGGCCGAGTGGTAACGGCCCCGACCTTACGAGTTTTAGGTTGCGGGTTCAAACCCAGCCAGGCGCATTACTTTGTGTAATTTATTTAATTACCACTGCTCTCAAAACGGTGAAGGAAAACATCGTGAGGAAACCGGCATGTCCTAGAACCAAAAATTCGAAGACATGTGACATCCTCCAACCCGCACCTGGCCCGCGTGGTGCATTACGGTCCATACCCTCTCCTAGAGAGGAGGCCTGAGTCCCAACAGTGGGAACATTATAAGGCCGACTATGCTATACTATATGCTATTTATATTGAGTGGTTAGTGTGAGTTATTTCATCTTTTGAACTCGATCCTGTCAGCATCAACTACCTACAATTTGTCTAATTTATCTAAAATTACAACTAGTTTGCTAGACGAGGCTATTTATTCTATAGTTAACGCATGTTAACGCTATCGAGTTTGAATATGAGTATAAATTTACCTAACTGTTTAAACCAACCCTGAATGTAGGTAGGCATTTATAATTAAAATATATTTTTTTAAGATTATGTAATATATTATATAATAATAAAGCATGATCTATAACAGAGAACGTTCCCTTTAACCGGTAATACGATACTAAAAATATATTTTATATTATTAAAAGTAAACTCTTTTTTCAGATAGGTACGTATAAAAAAAAGAAATTATTTAAAAAAATTAAACGAAGTAATTATATTACAAGAATATGCTCAAATTCAATATCGATAAATATTACCGACCATCTCGTTTGACTCACTAATTGCATGCGTCATGATGCGTGTGGATTGAATGATCCCAAATAACAAGTGTTTACAAGTGAATGCCTCGCCCATTCTCTTTATGTGTGCTATTAGAAATTGATTTAGTGTAGCTGCTTTCTTATAGTGCGTGTGCAAAATTTAAGTGTGTCGTAAATACACTATTTGTGAATGGTGTAATTATTATTTTGGTGGGAGACAAGCGGCATCACTAGGACTCCTAAAGGGCCTATTACACCACTCGATATTCAGACAGTTTAAGTCTATGATTCGACATATCGCGTAGTGTAATAAGGGTCAGACTGTCATAGTCAGAACAAAAAATAAGACTTTTTAAAGCCCTTTACTAATCGGCAAGGAAGGCGTTTCTCCGAATATCTATGCTTTCGCCATAATGCAATTCTTCCTGCGCAGGCAATTGTTCGAAGTGCGGAGTGGTCAAGATATTTCGACTGTACTGTAATTTGGCATCGTTTTTGTTTGGTAATCCTTTCAGTATAAAAAGGCTCTACTTAATTTTATTTAGATTTATTATTTAAGCAGTTGTCATTGTGTGTGTAGAATGTTATTTAGTCATTAACTATTTTAAACAGATGAACTGCATTTTATACTTACACTAAAGGCGCAGATACGCGTGCGCGGTGAGCGTAGGTATTAAATATTAAAAAAATATAAAAGGGGCGAAAAATACACAAAAATGTTCGATAACCATTTTTATTTCAAACTTAATCTAATCTCCAACGTCATTACAGTGCTTGATTTTCACAAAATAATAATAATAAAAAAAGAAAAAATAAATTACTAAAGACTAGATGACAATGCTGTACATGACCAAGTTCTGAAAAAAATATTAAAAAGAGACACGATATCACATACCACTTGGTCTTACTTATTAGTGCTGATGACTGAGAAATAATATTTAGATGGATTTTTTTTTTTCAACAATTTTGTTTTTGAGATATGACAAGCCTATTATGGTAATGTCACTTTACAATGACCGATACTTGAAAAAAAGGCGAAGATAATATAACACCAGGATTATGGTATTATTCGAAAGAGTTACCGCGGCACTAGAATGGAAGGGACACCTGACGGTACATATTTGGGTTATAGTCAGTAAAAGTTTATAGAATTATCTGATGATATACCACAAAAAAAAATCTTGTCAAAGTATAAAATATGTCCTAAACAAACAAAGTCACAATATATTGTAACTATATCTACAGGAAGTAAATGAACTTGGTAAAAAAAAAAAACAGAAAGTCAAAGATGTAATTGTTTACCCGATTTTCCCAGATCTATAAGTTCTAATCTACTTTCTCAGTCCAACACTAATATTCCCATTCACACATTTATATACATTTTTCCACTAAATACTACAAGATTTGGCTTGAATAGTCTGTTTACTTTTTTGTCAAACTGGTCACCTCGTTTTGGTATTACATTATTATTATAAAAAAATGTCTTATGAATAAATAAATAAAGACTAATTTGCGTTGCGTTTATTGTTACATTGGCCAAATATTATGCAGTTGGGTAAAACAGATGTTATATTATTTTAGAAGTCATATATATTTTTTTATTCATATTTTAGTGCCCCAATGTCCCAATAAACGAAGCGCAACACATAATACAAAAAAGTCTGATTACACAATTAAAGATTATTTTATAAATTAAAGTTAAATTGAATGAAACTGGCTTAACGTTTGGTTTATGTATTGGTAATCAAGGAATGGTTATATTATTTACAACAAAAAGATTCAAGTTTAACACGTGTTTGAACGTCCGTTATTAGTTGACTGTCGATTAAAGTTACCACCAAACTTTATGACAGCTGTGAAGTGTTTTACTCTCTGAGTAATACTCCTCACTCTCGCTGTCATTTGAATTTGTTTCTCTATAGCGACTAGCTCTGAGAAGCCATTAAGTTAACCATCATGTTGCTTATCAAAACCTGAATCTTGATCTAAAGATTTTAATGGTACAGAAAGCTCAACACGGCAAAAAAAAACTTGAAATTAAAAGTATCCATACAAGAAACATTCAGTCCAAACGAACTGAATCAAAAAGATATGTTTTATTACAAATAAATGCATTAATTATTACAAAGGGTTGTTCAGTCCTTATCATTTTAAATTATCTCGACTGAAAGAGTACCAGGGTGACATGATTCACAAAGAGGTCATTAAAAGTCAGATGAGTTTAAGTAATAAAGGTGCAATTGCATATAAAAATGATATGCTAACAATTGCTTTGAAAAAGTTGAGCATTTAAGGAATGATAGATACAAGAATACAAAAAAAAAAATTGGTGTCATTATCATCTACAAGTCAAACGTGATTTAAATTGTCAACCGAAAGAAATAACTTTTCAACGATGATCGACAAATGTTTCTAAAAACAATTACTTTCTTCGATTACAGTATAAGTATGGAAGGTATTCAAAGATTTCGACTGTGAGTCATCATAAATCTACAGTCACTAGCTAGGCGGGACTATTTCCGAAACCTGTAACTACTAAAGAACGAAAAAAAACTAAGACACCTTTTTTATTTAAAGCTCAGCAATGCCTATTGTCGTTATGCAGTAAAAAAAATGCGTCCCCACAACTTTCTACCATCGATCAGATAAATTTAACACTGGCAACACAGCGTGGTAGCTTTGGTAGATCTACCGGCTTTATTAAAGCTAAATTTTCGATCGACGCAGTTCGCTTTGAAACGAATATTAATTATAATTAACACACGAAAAATAAAGGCGTTATGTCAAGAAAATTGTTTTGAGGCATTTTTAGGAACTCCCATTTTGTTTAGAAATATCAAATATAATATTCAGTATGCTAAATAAGTAAACTGTCAAAGTACAAAGTTATATACAGTTCATGATAAGTTTGTCAGTCTGAAACTAGGCTAACCGATGTTATTAATAGTATTATTTTACCCAGTTACTGGGTGCTGGAGGTTGGAAAGGCAGTCGGTTCACGTCCTGATAGACTGAAAGCCGACATTAGCATAATAGGGAAAAAATCTAGGCAGATTGAATCATTCAGAGTTAGGCAGAGTAGTCTACTTCAGACCAACAAACTTATGAAGAGTCTATGGCGCGAACTGCAAACGCGATTTCCGTAGAAATTATTATTTTTAAATATAACTTTTCTCTGACAGTCAGCTGTCTTTGGAGTCTTAAAATTTAAGAGAAAGTGATGAAATAGATCCATATTTAAAACTGTTGTCTTTTATCTGTAAATAAGCGTTAAATATGTCAGATTCGTCCAATTTTATTGTAAAACATTTTGATAACAAAATCATCACTGTCTCTTGAAATATTTGCGTTAATAATTAAAGATTATGATATGATTATTATAATTAATAATTATTAAATGCTTACAATAGTGTCATGGACGTAAATTACAATCGTTTTCTTATGAATTTACTATGTTTTGTGTCCTAAATCAAATTTAGAATAGCGGCATCTACCGGCGACTTCGCGAAACATAACAAATAAAAAAAGTGTAACTATACAAAGATCTTTTTGCGCGTAATTAAAATCTGAACAAATGCCGCCATCTTCTTTTTTCATTTCACAGACAATTTCATTTTGGCGCCAAAAGATCTTTGTAGCACTTAGTGTGAGACATTAAATACGGAATACCTTTTAAAGGCAATATTCGTGTAAAAATAATGAAAAATAAGGACACAAACACTTAAAGGCAGTGCTAAACGGAAACGAATGTTTAACGGCTCGAGTAAAGTGATACATCAGCGGTTAGTTGTCAAAGTCCAAAATGTCACACTTGTCAAACCCATAAAAATTATGTACCGTCAAACGGGGTAAATAGGAACGCAGGGGTAAATAGGAACAAAACTTTGCTTAAGTTTTTCACATTGGTATATATTTATATTATTGATTTCTATCAAAGCATCTGTTTTAATCACAATTAATGAATAAATAGGAGTACTTAAATGCTGGGAAAAATTGTTTATTAACGCGAAGATCCTCTTCAAACTTTTGTTCCTATTTACCCCGTTTGACTGCAACTGAATTATTTGGAGATCAGATAAACAGTCGCTTCATGTAAAATACTGGTTTTCACCTGTATCCTGTCAGACTGGAAGCTGACTCTAAAGGCTTGGTAGACTGATGTCAATTTCATACATTTTGAGCTCCGTAACCACTGATACAATATCACCGTTGTTTAGAGCTAGCTACAATCGTGTACCTATCCCTTAATTCTAGCATACCTACATTATATACACTGCATAGCCTCGCTTTCAAATTGTGGCTATTTTCAACAACTACACTCCATTCGTGTTAAGACTACACATGTACACAAAACTTTTTACTGTCCGTTCAATCGATAACAGTTGTATTGTAACCATGTTTTTGCTTTTAATGCCAGCCTTAGTGCCTACAGAATACAAGTCAAAATCGGTTGGACGGATAGTAAAAAAGCTTTGTAAAAATGTCTAGTCTTAACGCGAATGAAGTCTAGTTGAAAATAAAAAAGGGGGCGAATCTATTCAACGTTCTACATTTTACCCCTTTTTATTTGGGGGCGAATTTAATGTCATTGATTGTTTATTTCTGAGTACATTTCGTCCTAAAGTCGTAGTTATTTTTATTTTCATAAGGGGTTGAAATCGGGTTATATTTTCTAACTTCTTTTTTCTCTTGTTTCTCTTTCCGTCAAAGATCTAATATTATTAAGTTGCGTCGGAGAATGTTTTCGTGTCCTATACGCCAGGGTCGTGTATTTGTGACTGAGTACTCCAACTCGTTTAGCTCTTTAATCCCCATAGGCGACAGAAGAGCCGACGAGATGGAGCATTTGGTCGTGGATGTGCGACCCTGGCGGAATAAACGCGAGAGTGTTTGTTGGATATACGCGACGCAATCGGATCAAAGGTAGTGTTTCAACCGCACTGCAGTCAATTCCCTTTCGACCCCATTACAACCCCTTACGAAAAATGTCCTAAAATTGTTTTTAAATGTCATAAAAACGATTTCCTAAGGTTAATATAATCATCGTATAAAATTTCAACCCATTCCAACCCTAAAAATTTGGCTACTACCCCTTTTCTAAAAGATGGCAGTATTAGTGTGTAATTTCATAGAATAATATGTATTATTGAAAGAAACAAGAAAATAACAAAAGAGATGAAATTCCCCTTTTTATGTTAAAGACAGATTTACTGAATAAAGCAAATTATGAACAGAAATATTATAGGGATCTGTATGTTTAGTTTTAAAGATTATTAAAATTACACACTACACTGTCAAAAGTACAAATAAAGATAAATTGAATCAAATAATAATTTTTTTCTATACAAAAATGTCACCACATCATTAATTTATTGGCAACATTGATTAAAAAAAAAAAACTATTTACCGCCAATTTACTCTATGATTTACTGTCAACTGTTTCTGTCAATATACAAATGTTGCCACATAAAAAAATTATTTAACCAATCATAGCCGTCTTACGTCACTCCGCCGCCGCCATCTTTTTTACGTCATTAGAATAAATAACCGTCTAACAAGCGAACCGTTTTTTTTATATATTATTATTATTATTGATATATTATTAATTTCTAGTTATTCTTTTTGTACTGAAAATGAGTTTTTTTAAGCCAAGTTTAATTTACCAAGTATCAAATCAACAATCCAGCCTTTTTACCCGACCTGACCAAAACGGAGGGTTCACATATATTCATTTGACCCCCTTAGATCCCAATTTCAGTACAAAAAAGAACCCCTAACCTAACTACCAAATATATACAAAGATTTTTTTGGGATTACAAAACGAATTTGGCATCTACACACATCAGGATTTATATGTACGGATCACATCTTTGATTTGAGCCCTACAGAGGGGGCACTGGCCACCCCCTTTGCCCCTCCATTGCTGAACAGCACACCGGTAACACATACACATATGACCACACATATAGAGGACTGAATCTATAGGGTTTTCATAGCATATTGTGCATTCAGTTCCGGTTAGGTTACCAGTTGTTGCAGCCCCTTCACCTATGACAGAATATATGGGCTGGTGACGACTTGTTGAAGGTCCATTTTGAAGTCTGTCAGCCAGTCTTAATGGCTCTGTGTGCCCGTTGGGGAGCTGTGCTTGCTCATTTATGTTATTCTGGTTGGTTGAAGAACATTGGTTGTCGGTTCTCGGTCTGGGCGGCTGGTAGTTGCAGGTTGCTGGTTGGTTGATGGGCAGCCCAGTTAGGCAGAGCTGCGAGGTTGTCTGGATCGGCTGGAAAAACAAATTAAAAACATATTTATTTGAACAATTTAAAGAAATCGGTACCTATTATGATGGTAGAAGGTAAAATTTTTTTTACACAATTTCACACAACTCCATCTAGTCCCAAACTAAGCAGAGCTTGTGCTATGAGTACTAGACAACTGATAAACATACTTATATATTTCCAAATACATACATTATTATCAAATGATCGTGTGTGTGGTGGGAATCGAACCCATCAGGCATAGCAGGTCAGGGCCACTAACCACTAGACCAGCAGATCAGTCATATGTATGGCTTATTTCATTCATGATAATCCTTATTAAAACAAGTCACCTACTGCGTTCGTCCATCTATTCGCGATAACTCAAAAACTGCTGAACTAATTTTCATGAGGTTGAGTGATTCATGAGGAAGGTTTATGTGTATGCATATTTTAGTAGAGAAAAGCCGAGAATTTCAAAGATTTCTTGTAACACCCGAGCGAAGTTGGGGCAGGTTGCAGTAGTGATAACATGTAATATAGATAGACGACTATCTTTCATAATAAGACTGAAAAAAAAGTGAGCAAACAATGGCAGAAGGTCCAAAAACTAAAGAAGATCGTCAACACGAAACTCACCTCAATATAATGCGCGCTGGCCAGCGTAAGGCTCTGTTGGTTTGCAGCATTCTGTCCATTCTGGGGAGGCAAGCTAACCACCAAGACTGTACCACCAGCTCCGGCAGTGATCGACCCCGCAGACCCTGTGAGCACCCTCAACTGCTGAGGAGGAGTCTGAGCTTGCTGGACCACTTGGGTACTGAGCATCCTGACCTTCTGCGTAGCCCCATAAATGTCCACAAACGCCCACAGTCTTAGAGTATGGTCTACATGCATGACTGTCACAGGAGTCGAGCCATTTCTACTGACTCTGACTTCGCCGTCTTGTGTCAATGTCACTGCTAGCTCATCGCCTCTTCGAAGGCCGTTAGCAGCGTCCCGCCTCACAACCCAGTACTCCGGACGGTCTAGAAGTAATTCCGCATCGTCTGGCAGATCGCAGGGTCTTAATGTGGCTGGATCGCAGGACGTAAGGCCGATAGCTAAGCTGCCTGCATAAGCTGCTTCTGTTGCTAGGATCTGAACGACGATAGTCTGTCCGGGACGCATTGGACGCGCAGTAAATACATATCCTTGGCAGAATTCTGCATCAGCCCTTGCAGCAACCCCTCTGTCATTTACACACTGTACGTTCCTTCCTTTAGTTCTGTGTAAGCTGAGTGGTACTAAAGGATTTTGGTATCGGGGCGGTGGTAAAGATTCTTCGACAGACAACGACCTCATGCTGCCAACGAGTCTATCTTCCTCCAAAGGACTATGTCTTCTCTGGCTTGGGGCTCGTGGATCAGCGAACTGGACGGCTGTGCAGTTGCCGTATACATCTACTAAGGCCCAAAGAGGGCTTCTGGTGTCTACGCCAGAGAAGAACAAGCCCTTGTCTTCTCCATTTACCCCGAAATGGACGTCGCCGGAAGAATTGACGTAGTAGTATAAAATATTGTCCTTTTCACAGAATCTTTCGCCGAGGGCTTTGGCCCAGTTGCCTGGTTTGTTGGTCAAGTCTGGACAAGCGTATTTGGGGAGTGGATGCGCGAGAGTGGAAGGGTCGTGGTTTGTGAATCCGAAGCGGATCACGCCGCTCCAGCTGTTTGAGATTTCGACGAAGCGGAGGCAGACCTGAAAGGAGAAATGGGGAGGTTAAATGTGTTTGAATTGTAATTTATTTTACATGGAATTTCAGTAAGTTAATTCTGCTTTGTGCGAGTATATACTTTTTGTTTTCTTTCGGGGTGGAAATCCTCATGGATGACTAAAGCCACCCCGATGTTCCCTCGCACACTTACGGGACTGCGGGTGCAGTGTAATTTTCATTGCCACGGGCCACCCGCGGACCTCGACCCGTTTTAGGGAGTGACTTGCCTATAAGACTAATAGGGCCGCATGGGGAACACTACTCGCCACCATTTCGGACCTGAGTATACGCTAATCCAATTGCAATGAACCAGGGATGTGAAAATTTCAGTTCAGTTAATGTAATACTGTTCATTTTTCTAATCAGCTTTCTTCGACTTCTAATTATCAACAAAAAACCAGTTTTATTCGTATAAGATTCCATTTGTACAAAGACCCATCATCAGAAGATACCCACCTTCTCGTTGACTCTGACCGGCCTCGCGCTGAATGCCATGCCTTTGCAGAAGGACTCCACCCGACGAGCCATGGATCCATCACGGGACACTCTGACGTTCTCTCCGTGGACGGAGTGGAAGCCCAGTGGGGGGAGGTTGTTCGGAGTACCACCGGTGCATGACGTGCGGGGAGCTGTAACAAAAGAGACGAGGTTTTAGTAATGAGGTTTTAAAGAGATTTCGATGGATTTGACAGTTGTGGACGTTCCAATTTGGATGATATATTTGGATATATATGATATATGATATAGATTGTTTCATTCTTATTTCCAGTGTGGGTAAGAGATGGCGCTAGACAACCTGTATAGCTCTGTCTCTTACCCACACTGAAATAAGAATGAAACAATCTTACTTTGAACGTCATGGTAACCCCGTTGGTTAATTTAACGCTATGGCCTGATGCGACAGTCAATACATAACAGTCACATCGAACGATGAAACGCTGAGCAACAGAAACCGCTAGAAACTTCGCAAAAAAAAAAATTACAACATTCGTTTCTTCACAAAAATAACTTCTTAAAAATTACAATCTACTGGCATGACAATACAAAAATTCCTGTCCCCTAAGAACGCCTATATAGTTTCCCCCTCGGTTAAGTTAAATCCAATATGGCGGCGCGTCACCTGCAGGACAGATGTGTCGAGTACGCAGCTTGCCTATGCGCAGCTTATACACCGAACAAGGATATCGACTTTAATTATATTTTGGGGCAAGTTTCTTTTAATTGAGAATACCGGCTGTAAAATGGCACGTAAATTATTGTGCGTACAGTTAAGAAGTGGAACAACTTGCCCATAGTCTTTGTTTCCTGATAGTGAACCCCGGGGGTCCTGGAACGCAAAGGAGGAACATAGGAGTGGGTTTTAGTCAGTAAAAGTCTAACACGCCCTCGCGCTCCGCCCAAGAGCGAGATAAAAAAAGGCTTTGTTGTTAAGTCAAGAGTGAATAGGTTTCTTATAGGTAAGCGTGCTCCATCGTCGACTTCGTCATCAGATTTGATTGTTCGTCATCAGCAGATCACAGCTCCGAACAATTACAGGAGTCTTCACGGGGCACTATGCCACCAGCAAACAGCTCCACAACATGGGACTAGCAAGCGACCCGACTTGTAGGTTCTGTCCCGAATTGGAGATGCAGAGGAGAATATGCTACACTTACTGTGCGACTGTGCAGCACTAGGCTCCAAAAGACTAGAGTATCTGGGCCAACCATATCCAAGACCAGAGGACTACAGGCTCAGCCCCATCAAACCCATACTGGGACTCATGAAGAAGGTGCACGGAGGGCTAGGGGTTGAGTAGACAGGAGGGAACAGCACAAAAGATCCAGAAGGGTCGAAGTGCTCTGGCCCAGGGCCAGCCCAATACAAGATAAGATAAGATAAGATAAGGTCAAGACAAACGAGATTAAGTAACAATAGTAAAAATCAAACTATAGATATACTAACTAGCGCGTGAAGTTATCCATACAAACTTTCAACCCCTTTTTCATCCTCTTAAGGGATACACATGTCTTGTTTTTAATATCGTGCGGATTTCATTACGCATGCGGGATTGCCCCGCACGTGTAACCCCCGCAAATATCCATTTCATACAAGTATTTATTGTATTTTTTTTTGCATTTCGATTTTTTCTGCATGCGGAGCGTTCCCGCATGCCTGATGAAATCCGCATGATATTAAAAACACCCTTAGTGCTCGCCTACGTCATAAAAGGAAGCCTTTTGTAAAATTTCATGCTCCTAGGCCTTGTAGTTTTGGCTGTGCGTTGATATGTCAGTCAGTCAGTTTTTCTTTTTATTTATTTATTTAATACTTTATGCACAAACGTACAGCGGTAGACTTAATGCCTTAGGCATTTTCTACCAGTCAACCTTAGGGTGATGCAGAGATAAATAGTGGTAGGTGCAATAAAAGAGAGAGAAAAGGCGAATAGGTACAAGAAAGCAGGCTAGGAAGGTAGGCTTTTTGTATATAGAAAAAAAAAAAGTTCATGTTTCTGTCATTCACAGTTTTGTGATAATCTTATTAAAAGTTCCATATGTTATGATAACTTTAGTGCACTGTAAGACGGTTTTGTTTGGCTGTACATGTAATTTATTTCAAACAGAAGACAATTCTCTAGCAAATCAAAAAGTTAGTGCGAATTGGTTCCATCCGCTTATTACATTCGCGAATTTGATACAGTATCAAAATAGATTTTAGTGTAGTTCGAAGCAGGAGGAAATGTACAATAAAAACCAAGCCAGAATCGTCGGCGTTCAATGTTCCACGTACCCCTCAAAGAGAGGTCACCAAAATGAACGGGCTCCAGCAGGGCTGATGCCTGCGAGGGCTGTGGTAAAGTTTGAAAGAGCTACCGTGGCCTTTGAACGCAAAGATAACTGAAGGAATACAACTGGTGGTTATTTTTTTATTATTAAAAGGCTCGCGTTTCACCATTATCTCACCTGATGGAAAGCGACGATATGGTCTATGATGGAGCACGCTTGCCTAGAAGTAACCTATCCACTTTTACCTTAAAGACCTCTAGGTTGTAGCTATCAGAGAATACAGACTCCGGTAGGGAATTCCACTCCTTAGCTGGCCCCACAATGTGTTCCCTAAACGCTTTATGCGCATGGGTGGGATATCTACCATGTATTGATAGAGCAACGCCATAAGTCTAGTGCACATCGGAGGTCCGATGACAGAACGGACTTGTTGAAATTAATTGTACGATTCCAATGCACACTCCCCGAAATGTAAACGATAGAAAACCGACAGGCTAGCAACTCAGCGTCGATGCTCAAGACTTTGCAGTTTTGACTCGACAAGTGCTCGCTCCTCAATCGACGCTGGCCAACTACAAAAATAAGCTTATTCGTTACTCGTGAGACCTCTTGAAGTCTAGACCAACGAAAAACTTTCAAACGTAGTTTCAATTATACTTGTAACAGAAAAAAAAAACAAGATACGTGCTTCTACAATACCACACAAGATTTTAGTCCCCTATCAAATTAAGCTTTCACCCCGAGCTAGGCGAGGGGGGCCGCCATTGTGTAAGCACGTGTCACTTCCTTCTAAATCGGAAGTTACGTAACGCGACACGCGCCGAGCTCAATTTGGCGAATAATTTTGATGGAGTAATTTGTTTTATGAGTTGGTAATGACATCCTTTAGGATAAATAGGTTACGGTTTAAATATGAAGCTATAATGATATCGCATTAACTTTCCGTGCAATGTAAGGCCAAAAATCCGGTTTGCGGACGGTGAGCAATGGGTAACTCGCTATCCGGTCGTCCAAGTTAAAGTCCGGTAAAGACCAAGCTCGAGTAGAAGGCACGTTATGTACCACGTGCGCCTTAAAGAGATGTCAGCAAAATGAACTAAGGCTGCGGGATTGTTTAAAAGAGTTACTGTGACCCAGGAACGGAAAGGGCAACGAAAGGATCACGGGTCGGTTCTAGTCAGTAAAATTCTGATGCTCCCTTTCACACTAATAGCGGGAGAAGTTATTTGACGATTTCAAAACGTTATTATACCATTTTTCACGGGGCAATTGTAGTAATTAAGAACAAGATTATACACATACAGAAACTCAGGTTCTAGTCCGTAAAATTCTGATGCTCCCTTTCGCTGCACTAATAGCAGAGAAGTTATTTGATGATTTCCAACCCTCAAACGTTCGACTATACCATTTTTCACGGGGCAAATGTAGAATAATTTTGCTACAGCACAAACGCTCAATTAATCAATAAAAAAAGAATTAAGAACAAGATTATACCTACACGAGAGAGACACGACATTTGGCCAAGTGTTCAGTTCGCCCCCTAAGATGTTTGGCCCCCCAGCAATCGAACAATAGGCGTTTTATTACACCCCCTTGAGAATATTTGATAATAAACACAGATGTATAGCCATGAGGGTAGTCAACGATGTCGGTATTTGGGTCAGCCTATTAATAAAACAGGGATATACGGCCTAAGTGTGGAGTGGTAATCTCTCTCGGGTTCTGTGGGCTGATTTTTTAGGGTTCCATAACCTCAAAGAGAGAGTGGTGGCCGAGTGGTAATAGCCCCGATTTACGAGTTGTAGTTCGCGGGTTCAAACCCAACCAGGCGGATTACTCTGTGTAATTTATTTCATCACCATTGCTCTCAAAACGGTGAAGGACAACATCGTGAGGAAACCGGCATGTCCAAGAACCAAAAATTCGAAGACATGTGACATCCACCAACCCGCACTGGGCTCGCGTGGTGGATTATGGCCCATTCCCTCTCCTAGAGAGGAGGCCTGAGTCCCAACATTGGGAACATTATAAGGCCGACTATGCTATGCTATACCTCAAAAGGGAAAAACGGAACCCTTATAGAATCAATCACTTTGTTGTTTGTGGTGGAGGTATCAAGTTGAAATTAAAACCATATTACTCAGGTCTACGGTCCCTTGAAGCTGTGAAAAAATCAAACTTTTAAGTTAATATGATATGGCCAAACGAGGATTGACATACATATCTGGTCAGTTTTAGTTGGCCATATCATGAATTGATCAATTCTGAGATATGACCACGACATTATTTAGTTACGGAATTATGATCATCAATACGCAATCATTACAGTTCGTCTTACTGTCTTGAATGCCTTGTTTTTTTTTTTTTTTTCATTTTATAGCTAGGTACAACCTGGGGATCTTTGAGTCAAGAGTAAATAGGTTACTTCTAGGCAAGCGTGCTCCATCATCGACCATATCGTCGCTTTCTATCAGGTGAGATAGTAGTGAAACGCGAGCCTTTTAATAATAAAAAAAAATCACCAGTAGTATTCCTTCAGTTATCTTTGCGTTCAAAGGCCATGGTAGCTCTTTCAAACATTACCACAGCCTTAGAAGGCATCGGCTCTGCTGGGCCCTGTCCATTTTGGTGACTTCTCTTTGAAGGGTACGTGGAACATTGAATGCCGTAGATTCTGGCTTGATTTTTGTTGTAATTTTTCTCCTACTTCGAACTACACTAAAATCGATATATCGATAGATAGAAAAACAATTTGTTATTTAGGAAATTTTATTTTTTAAATTATCTTTAATAGTCTACACTAATATTATAAAGAGGTAAAGTTTGTTTTTATGTATACGAGGTAATCTCTGAAAATACTGGTCCGACTGCAAAAATTTTTTCACCGAGAGAAAGCTGCTTTATTCCTGAGTGACATAGGCTATATTATTTTACGTACGCGGGTGAAGCAAGCCGCGTGCAAAAGCTAGTGTTCTAATATACGATTAGCCACTTAAAACCACATCTCACAAAATCTCAAAGACACAGCAATAGACAGACACTTGATATACCATTTTTAAAGTATCCCATTTCGTACAAACTCCCCCAAAATCAAAATCGAATCGAAAGCATCCGCCGGAAGTGATCCCCTCAAATCCTCTCACCCCTCAATAGTTTTTTTTCTACTTCCGAATCAAAAACACCTGGTATCTTGAAGAGCTTTGTTTCCCCCATTTTGAGGAAACATCTGTTTTTACTTTAAAGTCATTTTACATAATTAACTTTGGAGATTTACACACAAAGGCCAATGACCAATTGATCAATTTTTGGACCAATTGTTTTAAGTATTTTAGTGTATGTATGTAGTGTATTAACTTGAGTATTTATTGTATAATTGTATTATATAAGGTGTTAAAAAATTAACTTTAAAAATTTCGAGGAGATATTGTACTCCTGCAAATTTTTTTTTCGCGATTTCAGGTTTGGATTTCAGATTTCAGATTTCGCGATGTTCTCTCGAAATTCTTAAAGTTAATTTTTTAACACCATATATTTATTCTATGGTTTATTAGTATATCTATTCTATGGTCGATAAGTATATCCATTCCTGTATTCGCCTTTTTCTCTCTCTTTTATAGCACCTACTACTACTTTTCTCTGCATCACCCAAAGGTTGACTGGTAGAAAATGCCTAAGGCATTAAGTCCGCCTTTGTACTTTTGTGTGCATAATAAAGCATTAAATAAATAAATAAAGGCCAAATTTTTCTGGTTTTAAAATTTAAGAGTTATGCAACATTGAGTGTAAAGTCCTGCAAACCTCCATTGAAAAGGGAGGATCCTCCGACCAGACTGGTGTTATGTATGATTCGGGATGACTTCCCGATAAATGATTTCGGGTCGTTGTGTACATGTTTAAATCGAGCGGAGAACTCTATATCGCGGTTCTCAATTATCTAGAAAGAAGGAAAGAAAGAAAAAAAGAAATATATTTTATTTAGCACGCATGCATGGATACATACAATGTAAAAACAAAATTTAAGACAACAAAGAAAAAAACAAAGAAAAAACACTGTCACAATGTGTGTCTCACGGCTGCGCCAAATAGGTCCAGTTCAGCAAAAATGCCAGACAACTACATGGCAATCAGTGGTAGTTGCTGTTTTTATGCTGGTAATCTCTTTGATTGTTAAGTAATTAAGAGGGACCCAAAGGCAGGATCCCGACGCGTCTATCGTCAACCGGAGCTTGGTTTAAAAGTTAGTTGATTCATCCAACGCAATGTTTGATAGAGGCAATGCGAAAAAAGAGAGATAACACCTTAACGCTCTGTTGGCATTTGGTAATTCCATCATTTACTCGAATATTTTGGAAAACTTGTTCCAGGAAATACGAGAATCTTAATTAAATGTACAAGGTTTCTATAGTTACATTTATGAGTACATTATGAAGGGCCGAATTTCACGTAAAATAGCAAATTGACACAGGTCTTAACTGGATTAGTCTTACATAAAACAATTTGATTTCAATAGAAACCTAGATAATATCCATAAGATATCTGTGTTTCAAAAATATTTAAAAAAAGAAGTGTAATAACGTCATAATCGTGTAAGAGCGTTTGTACGAAAATGTTAGGAAGGACGCTCTTAAGAACAAAATGAAAGGACAGTGTAGACAAGACACTACGACGGTAAAAATAATTACGGAATTAGGACGTTTTTATCAGGCAATTAAGCCTAACACCTTCCTTGATAGCCGAACAAAACCAAAGAAAGCTAGTCTAGGTTCTATTCTAGAACTGGACCAGGATTGACGTCAAGCGGGCCTATAGTTAGCTTGAGATTGCACCAGGAAGATCTGGTGACGCAGTTCGTGACATTTGCGCTTGCACACAGAGCGTCGCAACGAATTTATTGGCTTTGATTTTTTTTTTATGCCTCTGATGTTGGCAGTAAGTTTGAAAATGGCGCCAGTGACTGAAAATTTTGAAGGGTTCGTCTTGGTATGGTCATGTGAATAAGGATGAAACGCATGTATAAATTATAACTGACTGACTTGACTGGCCTGTTGGTCTAGCGGTTAGTGGCCCTGACTGCTAAGCCGGAGATCGTGGGTTCGATTCCTACCCAGGACAAATGTTTGTGTGATGAGCACGATCATTTGTTCTGTGTCTGGGTGTAATTTATCTATATATGTATGTATTTAGAAATATATAAGTATGTTTATCAGTTGTCTAGTGGGTACTAGACAACTGATAACTGGTAACTGGTAGCTAAGCAGAGCTTGTGTTATGGGTATAACACAAGCTCTGCTTAGCTTGGGACTAGACGGCGTTGTGTGATAGTTGTGGAATATTATATTATATTATTATAATGTTTGATTGGAGAACTGTTTGATTAGTTTGTGTGTTATTGACTGGAAGCTGTAGTGCACAGGTTATTGAACTGGAAGAAATGAAAATGAGTATTTAAAAGAGGTATTGAAAGTGGCGCCAGTGACTGAAAAGTTGAAAAGTAATCGTTTGTCTTGGTATGGTCATGTGAAGAGGAGGTATGAAACTCATGTTACTGAAAAAGTAATGAGTATATATGTGGATGGATGGAGAGAGGTGAGGAGAGGGAGACTAAATAAAATATGAATGAATTGTGTGAGCGACTGATGAAAAGGGCCTCATGGTGGACCGATGGCCAGGTGAGTTCTTTTTGAGGTACGGAACCCTAAAAAAGAGTTAATAAAGAACGACTGTGACTTATCGATGCGATGCGCCGGTGCGATGGTCGATAGGAACGAAAGGTTCTGGAGTGGCGACCACGTATCGAAAGACGCAGCGTTGGAAGGCTTCCCACAAGGTGGACCGATGACCTGGTGAGGGTAGAGGGAATCAGATGGAAGCGAGTCACATACGACCGATCGTTATGGTGACACTTGAGGAAAGCCTATGTCCAACAGTAGACATCTTTCGGATGAAAAGATGACGATGGAAGCAGAGAATTTCATAGATTTTTAACACCCATGCAAGCGAAGATGTATCTATATCTATTCGTCTCTCTCATTATCTATTGCCATCCTACTCTCGTCAAGGTCCACAACCCATCCTAACATGGCCCTAAAAAAGGAAAATCTATCACCGTGACACCCCTATATACGTAACAGTTCTAAGAGCGGAGATCCACACCACTGCGTCGACGCATCCGGCAGTAGAGGAAATCCAATATAATGACTAGTGGATATTTAGTGATTTTGTAAGATCCTTTAGTGATTACGGCTTTGAATTTCCGTGGTTTTTTAGTACTATTGAGCAGTGGCGTAGATATGTGACAAACGGCCTTGGGGCAAAAAAAAAAAAAACAGAGTCCCCTTTTTTATATGGGAAATCATCAAATAACGTCTTCCTACTCTAGGTGGAGCGCGAAGGAGTGTCACCCTTACTGACTAAAACGAGTTGCCATGATCAAAGTAGTGTTGCAACCTATTTTATTTAGATTTCAAAGGTGGGAGAGATTCTCGATAGTTCAATATGAGGTTTACTAATGAGATTTTAGGGCCCCCCGAGCCCGGGGGCCCTGGGGCTCAGCCCCGACTAGCCCTTCTGTAGCTACGACATAGTACAAGACGTCCACTGCTTGACATAAGCCTACCCAAGTGTCGCCACAATGAACGGTCCTGTATGTCTCGCATCCCGATTCCCGCGATCCTTACCAGGTCATCGTTACACCTTGTGGAAGTGAAATGCTGCGTCTACCGGTACGTGGTCGCCGCTCCAGAACCTTTCGTCCCCATCGACCTTCTATATCGACGTATGGTATAGTCTGAGGAAATGCATAGCCATTGTAGCTTCGAATAAATGATATTTATTTGTAAGTAGGTTTAAAAAAACACTTTCACACGTCTTTTTTTTTCGTCATTTTAAACTAGATGAGTGTTTCCTATCTGACTACCCTGAGAAGAAACACCGAAACGAACTCAGGGGTCAGTCTCTTTTAAAGACCATACAGTTATATGTAATGGTCAAATCACATGAGAACAATGCAGATTTGTCTGAGATGGTATTTTGAAGAAAGAACCATACAGATTTGAGTGGACCTGTCCAGTCAGTGCAAGCATTTGTCAGTATTCGTAAAGCTCAACCCAGGACTACTAAGGAGCTCAACGACTTGACGAACAATACCAAGGAAAGGACATTTGGGTAGGCCGCAGAATATACTCAAATTGCCAGACATACGTTAAAATAACTGACAAGGAAAAAAAAAAGCAATCAACATTGTTTATTTATTTATTAAAACTTTATGCACTAGTAAGAAACACTGTACAAAGGCGGACTTAATGCCGTAGGCATTTTCTACCAGTCGACCTTAGGGTGGTGCAGAAATGTAACATGGTAGGTGCAACATAATGATAAACTAGATTAAGAAAACAATAATAAATATATACTTAGATACATACATACAAATTAACAAAGTTATTATGAAAAACGTATCCAACAAATCATCGCTGTGATGATTACACCAACTTCTTACGAATGTATTCACGAGCCATCACCTTAAAAGTGAACCGACTGGAAGCCGTCCTGATGTTCAGAGGGAGCGCATTCCAAAGAGAGATCGCCTGGACAAAGAAAGAGGACTGGATTGTTGTCTTTCTTTGCTCAGCAGTAGGAAAGTATACATTATAAATGATATTTATGATGAGCTTCGCGATTATCCGTTAATATGGATGCGAGACGCACAGGACCGGTCGTTGCGTCGACAATTGGGGGAAGCCTACGTCCAACAATGGACGTCTTTCGGCTGAAATGATGAACCATACGTCATCTATAATGACGAACAGTCAACAAGTTACACAATACGGCAGTAATGACGTCTTTTCCGATTGTCTGACTGATTGTAGGAATGTGAGCCGTAAACAATACATTCTATGACGTTATTGACGTAATTTTCGTGTAGCCAAAACGCTGGAATGTATCTCGGAAGCGTTAGTGTTTATAGATGTAGCAGTATTTGCGAGTATTTCTATCTAGACACTGTTTTGAGTACGTAAACCACATTTAGGGCGAAACAGAATTTCGTATTTCTGGATGTGGTTAGCAATGAGTATGGGGATTGGCACCAGAGAAGTTCATGCCCTGCAGTGGGTGAAGCCGGGCCGTGAATGTAATAATTAAATAACATGTATTACGTAAAATTAACTGAACAAACCGTTGCGGCATCGTTTCGAAAACTAAGGCACTGAAGTAAAACAAAGCATTTGGACATTTAAAATTGTAGCTAGCTAGGCCCCCGTCACCCCTTCTTACCAGGTTTGCGAGGTAGTTCGAAAGAGTTACTACGGCCATGGAACCCACAGGAACTGTGAAGGAACGCGGGTGGATTTTAGTCAGTAAAAGTTTGATACTCCCTCTCGGTCCACCCAGAGCGAGTATATCTATGACGATAACTTACAAAAAGAAAAAAACAGCTATTCATTTACGGTCTGTAGTTCGGATACTCCCGTTAGACCTCCCCCTCATTGAGTGAATGTTTTTAGGTTCTAGATTCTGAGTCTCTTCTATATTCCGTAACATTTAGAGCTTAACTATTTACCTACACGTAACCTAGAAACCATCGGTGCTTCTTACCAGTACAATGAACTTATACAACGTATATTTTAGTATCGGTGTTGCATCATATACTTTTTAATAAGAAATCTATTTATAGACCTCTTGAAAGTAAATCCATCTGCGGTGTTCGAAAGAGTTTTGGCCCTGGAACGCAAAGGGTAACTGAAGGAACACTGGGCTTTTAGTCAGTAAAAATTCCGGGAGAAGTTACTCGATTATTTGCTACCTAACAATTTAAAACCCAAAACTATTCATCAATAGTTTGTAGCTTGAATATGGCTGTAAATAGGACTAGAATACAAAAAAAAAAAACACGTTTATTTAGCACACAGATACACATAATGAAGTAGCAATTACATATATATAGAAACTTAAATAAAAGAGCAAGAGTACTCCTGTTACCCGTCATCCCCGTTCCCCCTTCTTACTAGGTTTGCGGGATTGTTCGAAAGGGTTTCCACGGTTCTGGAACGCAAAGGGCAAATGGAAGAACCTGGGTTTAATCCTCTCGCTTCGCAAAAGAAACGAAAATGTTGCATCAATTTCTTTAATAGATTTATAGGCGTTTTTTCTCTCGAATTAAACTGCGTAGCCATTTCCGGACGGCTTCCAGTCTACCCAGACACTGGATATCAGTACCTACCTTACATGGAGCGACTGCCTACCTGACCTCCATAACCCAGTAACTGGTTAACATAATAATCCAACTTTATCATTCATGTTTTCTTCCAAAATTTACTATTATGTCAAAATCCCGCTCAAAATTATCTATTAAAAGGTTAAGGCCATAATTTCGTAATATCGGGACAAAATTGGATCAAAGATGGCGCCCCTCCCTAGGGGCCGCCGTATTCGATTTATTTTTAATAAGGGGTGCAGATGCTGCGTTGTACGCCCCCGCTGTTTGCGAAAATCCTATTAACTATGTATTATCTTGAGTTAGAGTCTTTCAAGACTTATATATTACGCCTATTCTAAAAGTGTAGTATACAATGTATTTGTGTAGTATTTATGGTTAAATCTAGCCGGTAATACGGCTTCTTAATCCGATTTCCTGCACTTTTTTGTGCTCTGATACTTGTTATGCCGAAAAAAAAACGTCATGAAGCACAGAATCAGAGCGATTTGGATACCAATTACAACGCAAAAACGCAAACCACAGACCCGTAACCATTAGCTGTCAAAAACAATTGAATTCTAAAATGGCGGCAATAAAAAACACGTTCGAAATTCGAACTCAATAAAACATTCCGCAATTAAAAAATATAAAATTAAAACACATCACATTCGAAATACGAAAATCAATTAAAACACAATAAAATCGGGACCGTTTCCGAGTGGAACTAACCGAATAATTGAAATAAGAAAAAAAAAATCGGAGCATGGTAAATTGACGGTCCGGTTATCCGTCATGCTGGATAAGCCTCTGGGTCTATGACCTGGCTGTGTTCCTTCATGCCTTTGCTTATTGCGATGTTTAGAAAAAAGAACATGACTTAGATTGTATGAAATTCCTTTGTGGGAACAGATTATAGAGATGCGCGGTTTGTTTGCAAAATCTATTTTACTTGAACGATCTTTTTTTTTTAAATTCTTTATGTCTACTTTTTGACTGACCGTTGATGGCCGGTTATGTAGTTATAGTCATTGTTTCAATGATTAAATGCGCTTTTTATGTTTATTGGATTGTTATTTTTTAATTGTCAATGTGAAATTAAATGCTCCGTTCTTTATGTGTCTTGCCCGTAAAGTTGAGAATTGGATTTTCTTTAACCTATCTATTAAACTTAAGATATCTAGATAAAGTACCTATGTGTTAGTTTAAAAAGTCATTAAATCTTCATACTCAACTAGAAAGAATCTTCTTTCTTGATAGGTTAATTACAACAGAGGTCTTTGGTACACCCCCACTTCGTCATTATCTAATAGCCCGCAATTGAAGTCTTGAAACTGCCTCTCACTCTACTCGGGAGTTATTCAATACCCTCTCTCAACTGCAAGAACTTATCACCATAACATATTCCATAACACTCATAAGACTTTCGTTACTATCTCCCATCTCTGTTCCACACTATATCCATCTCTCTCTACCGTCACGCTACACTGCTAAGCATGCGTTCACTTCGTCACGCTCTGTGAACACACCCGACACACGCGAATGCAATCCATGGTAATATACCACAAAGTAACAGAAATATTATTGCTTAAAATATGAAACACTACCTTCATCAGTAGTCTTGCGAAGGGGTGAGAGAAAGAGCCACAGAACTGAAGGATCACGGATGGGTTTTAGTCAGTAAAAGAAAGTGTTAGAACATCAGTCTCGATCCAGCCAGAGAAGCAGAAGTCATTTGATGAATTCACATCGAAAAAAATAGGCCCGATCATCAAGCCTACTGCATGCGATACAGTGTCAAAACCAAAAATAAAGGAAAAATAAGCAAGTCATTCAGTTTGAACTCTGCCACACACAGCTCTTGCAGGTCCGAGAGAAGAAATACTTGAGCACAGGCGCAGAGTAGCCAGCCTATCGGTATTTTACAGGTTACATTTTGGAGAGTGTTCGCGGGAATTGCATGAGTTGATTCCGCCATCTCCTTTCTACCATCGGACAACCCGACGAACAGCGAGTATCCACCCTTACGTTGTTGAAACTTCAACGGTCCGGACTAAGCGTTTCGCTTCGTCAGTTATACCGCGTACATCGAAGGACTGGAACAATTTGCCTGCTGCGGTCTTCCCGTCCAATTAAAATTTAGGTGGCTTCAAGGCTAGAGTGAATAGGCTCTTAATAAACTAGTGCGCCTGACCATCAATGATTGCATCTCCGCTTACCATCAGGTGGGATCGCAGTCAAGCACTGGTTTATATCAAATATATAGCTATAGGTACAAATATCCTACTAAATGCAACGAGACGGGAGTCATGGCCACATAATGACGTAATAATCTTGCTTCGCAAATGAATTGGTCATCGCGGACTCACAGTAGATACATTATTTTTTAAGTAGTTTATTTAATCTGTCAAAACAGCTAATAGAAGGATCAATGGACGTCTCAGTTTAGTTGAAGTAATACAATGAGCATCAAACCGTATAAAAATATTTTTGTTTGTGAATAAAATTGGCAGCTCTCATAATCTCAACCTTCGAGCATCCAAAAACATACTTCTTCATATTCCTTCTCACCGTACTGGGTTTATGGCTAATTCTTACACTGTCTCTACCATAAAACTCTGGAATGTGCTTCCCCTTGACATCAAAAAAGCTGAAAGTAAATTTTCCTTCAAGCGAAAAATTCGGAACTACTACTTGAAGTTCTCTCAATCTTAGTTTGGTCTTCGTCATAATTGCTATATTTTAAGTTCTCTTAATTAGAATGATTTCTTATGTATCATAGTATTTATTAGTTTATTATATTAGCATAAATACGTATTTTATTATTATAAGCCACTTAATTTAATGATACTACATTCTATTTCAAAAATATCTGATAATTATTTATTGTGCACACCTACCACAGTGTTGTCTTTTTAACCCAATGGTTGACTGGTAGAGAATGCTTTGTGGCATTAAGTCCGCCTATGTACCACCACTGTACATGAAGTTTAAATAAATAAAAACTGTTTCAGCTAGAAAATACAGTTAATTCTTAACGGATAGATTTTATCTTTCAAGAATCCATCTTAACACACATAACAAGTGAAACTAAATAATCTCATAATAAAATAACCACTTCATATTAACACAAAGCACTTTCCCTCTAATTTTAAACGACGCGGGGGCGGCCATCTTTCAAAATAAACAAAGTGTACGTGGGGCATAGACTAAAGAGTACAGGCGAAGCTTCGAAGTAACAAATGTGGTACAGATGGCTTTGTTCCACGGGGATTTCTTGCGGTCCCTTTATTTTGTATTGTATTTATGTGGTTATATATGTGTCACCATTCCCCCATGGGCAGTCCAAGTGCATTAAAGTACGTTTTAAAGATACACCACACTATGACACATGACAGTTATGGTTTGTTCTATATTTGAATTTCGAAGGCGATTTATGTTTTGTTCAAAACTCGGCTCTCATTTTACTCATATTCCCTCATTAAAGTGTTAAATAATTACCGCAGCCCTGTAACGCAAAGGCCAACTGAAGGAACTCAGGTCGGTTTTAGTTAGTAAAAGTCAAACTCTTTTGTTTCACCCTGCCCTGCGTTCAAAAATTAGGTTAGAGTTAACTTTTTTGATCGCGAACGAAGAGTTCAACTGTCAATGTCAAGCAAGTGTAATTTATGGCTGCTTACACCAACCTACCCAGCTCGGAGTTAGAGTTAGTTGGGTTAACTCTAGGGTAGCTACTCGAACTATAAAAGAACGACCCTGGTTGTAACTCGGAAGCATTTTTGAACGGTTGGAGTAGTGACTCTACTCTACTCTGGTTATTTTGAACGTAAGGCAGTGCGGGAGAAGTGATTTGATAATTTCTCACAACAACAAAAACATTGGAAAATCATCTTTTAGTGCTCGCCTACGTCACAAAAGAAATCCTTGTGCAAAATTATACGTTCCTAGAATCAGTCGTTTTGGCTTTGCATTATTATGTCAGTCAGTCAGTCAGTTTCTCCTTTTATATAAACAGATAATTCAAGAACAAAACGTCAAAACAGCATCCCATAAACAAGAAACACGTCACAGTCCAACTAAAACAGTTACCCAACCTGTCACTTCCGATTTGACATGAGAATACACAAGACCACAGATAAAAAACCAGCTTTCCCAACCGTATCGAGTAACGGATAAGGTGTGGTTGGTTATGGTAGGCAGGATGACCATAGACTTAGCCGGATGGCCATGGGTACGTCGGAAATATAACTTGATATTAATACCACATAAAAGATGTTGAAATGGTTTCATTAGTGGTCCTTGATTGGCGAAGCTGTTATTAATGCTTTGGTATATTATAAAGTTTTAGCAATGTTAATTAGTGTTCCGTACCTCAAAACAAAAAAAATCGGAACCTTTATAGGATCACTTTATTTTCCGTCCTTCTGTCTGTCTGTCTGTCAAGACCCTTTATCTCGGGAACGCGTACAGGTATTGAGTTGAAATTAAAACCATATACTCAGGTCTGCGGTCCCTTGAAGCTGTGAAAAAATTAAACTTCTAAGTTAACGGAAAAAGAAGATACAACCGTTTATGTCGCAAAAAACGTTTATTTCGATACTCTCAAGGGAATCAAAATTCATACTTCCCGTTAACTCAGAATCCTGAAATTTGGCATAAAGCAAGGTCTTATAGCACAGATATATGAGTGAATCTGAAAATAGTATTTTTTTTCGTTACGTCACAATAAAAGGTTTTTGCGCTTCGGAAAAAGGTTCTAGAGTGGCGACCGCGCACCGGAAAACGCAGCGCTGGAAGGTATCCCACAAGGTGGAACGACGACCTGGTGAGAGTCGCGGGAGTGCGGTGGATGCGAGACGCACAGGATCGGTCGTTGTGGCGTCGCTTGGGGGAGGCCTATGTCCAACAGTGGACGTCTTTCGGCTGAAATGATGATGATGATGTAATGAATGAGAACAATGCTGCTTTATCACTGAGTAACATGGGGACACGAGCAAAACAGCTGGCAGAGGCAAGTTTCAAATAGAATTAGACAACCCATCATCATCATCTTCCTGCCCTTGTCCAATCTTATTTGGGGTCGGCGCAACACGTTTTTTTCTTCCATTCTATCCTGTCAACCGTCATACTATCACTAACTCCCTTTTCTTTCATATCACTGTTCGCACAATCCATCCATCTTTTCTTTGGCCTCCCTCTCCCTTAGAGAGAATTAGACAACCCGAAAACCCCTAACGACGCGATGTTGACAGAATTAACCGGCTTTCCTACTTTAAAAGACTAATCACAATAAATTATAATTAATAGTATAATAAATCATAGATCAATTGGGTTGTAACGTAATGGTGAGTTACAATGCGCACGCACAAGGCTTTCCCACGGTTAATGATCTATAGATCATTTTTAACATCACGCTTTAAGTACTTGTGAAGTAAGAGCAAATGATGTAGTTTATTGAGTACTTATATGTAGGCTGAGAGCAGTGGTGGTATCGGCCCCGACTTACGAGTTGTAGGTTTCAGGTTCAAACCCAGCCAGGCGCATTACTTGGCATGATTTATTTCATCATCACTGCTCTCAAAACGGTTAAGGAAAACATCGTGAGGAAACCGGCATGTCCTAGAACCAAAAATTCGAAGACATGTGACATCCAAACCGCACTGAGCCAGCGTGGTGAATTACGGCCCATTCCCTCTCCTAGAGACGAGGCCTGAGTCCCAGCAGTGGGAACATTATAAGACCGACTATGCTATGGAGGCTGAATGATGTTCTAGATTGGTATACAGCAAAATCTCACAATGACAGATGAATTTGGCATACACAAAAAAACAATGGCGTCATAATAACAAGTCTCATAAGAGACTATGCCCCAACATTGCCCACTGTGTACAGCACAGTGACAGCCACCAACAACTGGACTGCGTGTGAATCATCAAAAAAGTCACATCACTTACCAAGAATAAGACCACACAAACGAGTTTTTAACAATTCCATTGAGAACTTGAAGTGATCTTACTTAATAGAATTTCTTACATTCAAAATCAAACTTTACTCGTTTGAGATAAGACTCGATTTTCATTATACGATCAGTTTCTCATGGATCCAGTATACGACTCGTTTTTTTTTTTAAATTGTAATTGTAACCTAGTGTGTAAACGTCAAGCGCGAACCGATTAAATCGCGAAGTTCTTGAGATAACATCTTTTCAGACAGAAAGAAAGCAAATAATAGGAAACAAAGAGATTCAGACGTGTTTTGAAAAACCTTATTTTAATGGAAATAGAAAATAAAGAATGTGTAGCGACATCTATCGCGTCACATAAGAACTAATCCTGATTCGCGCAATCAAAGTTCTCCGCGCGATTAGAACATATAGAACAGCCCGAAATCATCTACCGGGCAGTTGCAGCCCACCAGACATAACATACCGTCTGGTCGGAGGATCCTCCCTTTTCAACGGAGGTTTGCGGGACTACTCTCTGTTTCGCCTACCTCCAAAAATGTTTCAGCCGAAATAAAGATGTTTATTTATATGTAAAACGTAAAAAACAATGCGTACAAAATAATAAGCATTACTAAACTTAAGAATGCTGAAACAAAACAATGTCTTTTATCACCAAAATGCGTGAAGGCGTATCAGTCTGACAAAGCGAGAACCACAATAGGCCGACCACACACGTGGGCTACGCCTCATTTTTGTACATAGCGGCGCGTGGCGTGGATATAATGTAGCTCCACAAGTCTATGTGCCATACTATAAAATGTATGGAGAACGCGCCCAGACCGGCGTACGTGGCCAATGTGTGCGCAATGTAGTTCTACCTTAAAACCCCCTGTGTAAATTCAATTGCCTTTTGCGTTCGAGGGTCAAGGTAACTCTTCCGCACCATCCCGCAGCCTGAGTCATGATCAGTCCTGCTGGACCTCGTTTATTTTAAAAGGCACCGTCTCCTAGGGTTTGGTCTTTATCGGACGGCCGGACCACCATACCCTGCTCGTCCACGACCCACTGCTTCGAACATACCCGCAGCCCTAGCAGGAATTGGCCCCACAAAGCCCCTGTAGTTTTGCTGATGAGGCGCGCGTGTTAAAACAACCGGAGTTGGCCCTTAATCGCCTTGCGACTCCCGAGTCCAGTGAGTCTTTCGAACAATCTCGTTGTCCTGGTAAACGAGGATGTGGTCTACGATGGAGCACGCTTGCCTAGCAGTAACCTATTCGCACTCAACTTAAAGACCCCTAAGTTGTAGCTATCAGGAAACACGGACTCCGGCAGGGAATTCCACTCCTTAGCTGTACGCATAAAGAATGTGTTCCCAATACGCTATGTACGTATGGGTGGGATGTCTACCGTATACCGATGGCGCAACGCCGTACAATATAAAACGTAAACAAAAATGGTTTTATAATCCTGCGCGGATCCCTAGAACAGGACAGGACGATGTCTATTATAACTGTAAAGCCTTCGTATTCCCACGGCTGTGACTTTTATTTTCAAGAACCATTTTGTTTTTGTATATTTTTTTTCTCTATTTTTCTCCAGTTTTATTACTTTTAATTTTGCTTTCAATGAGAGTAATGAAGTTGAGAATTTAATTGAAGTTGGTACGTTTAGTGTTATGATTGGGTTTTGTTTAGTTTTTTTTTTTAATTTTTATTAGTCTAGCTGCCACTATGGCGGCATGGCATGATGGTGAATTATCTTAAAGTGGTCATGCCATGGTAATTATTATGTATGAATATTTGGCAGTAATAGGGTTGTAGAGGGTCTGATTGTCTAGGATAAGAAGGTAGTATCTTGATTTTGTAATGGAGCAGGACACATTGCTCGCAGAACAGATCGATGGGAACGGAAGGTTCTGGAGTGGCAACCGCGTAGGAAGGTCTTCTATAAGGTGGACCGATGACCTGGTGAGGGTAGAGGGAGTCCAGACTCAGAACGGGTCGTTGTGGCGGCACTTGGGGGAGGCCTATGATGATGATGATGATCTTGATTTTGCTATGCTTTTTTATAATATATTGTGGCCTAATTGTTGTATGTAATGCTGAGACCGAATCTGGCCCAAAAAAGGTAATGTTGCTCTGGGAATTATTTAAAATTTGTGTTACTGCTACTATAATTTAGGAATACTGTGAAAATTCAATACCTGAGAACTAAAGAAAAAAAAAGTCTATAGAATTTCTCAGCCATAATTTCGAGTCGCCAACGTGTCTTTAGTACAGTCAGATAAAAAGTTTTAAAATTTTAAAATATGATATACGGGAAAAATAAGCGTTATCAAAACTATTTTAGGCTGAATTTGAGACAGCAGCTTCGGGTAATTAACTTTATTTTACAACTTTTTTTTATGTGACAAAATGATAAATGATATTTTTTTTTGCAAATAATTTTTTAAAAACACTTTTACACACGTAAATTTTTTCATCTTTTTAAACTAGATGAGGCCGGTGTCTCCTAGCTGACTATCCTGAGAAGAAATACCGAAACAAACTCAAGGGACTGACTGTACTGAACAGCTTCAATAAATTTGGTGGTTTCCGAATCTTCAGTTGAAAAATATTGGAAATAAAATTTGTCGATTCGGACACTGTGTCCGAATACATTGTGTCCGTATCATCAGTAGCTCATAATTTCTATAAGACCTTATTAGACGGTACTCATTATGAAACAGTGCTTCTATTTTTAAACCGAACCAACATGTCCCATTGTGTACAAACTACACAGCCATTACACCCAACTAGTTGCAAGTTGTCCCGTGTGACAGGATATATTCTTTTTTATATTTTTTTTTTCACAACGCGTGGGAAGCTCACTTGTTCTGCCTATTTTCTTTTTTTTTTTAGTTTTACCGTTAAGTGTACCTTAATTATTGTGTCTGGATGTACTGTTTTGCTATGTTTTGCTTTTTTAAGGTCTGGTTTTCTAGGGAGTAATCTTACTGGCCAGTATCTCAGACTGTCATTAACTTTTTTTTTTCGGTTTACAGCTAACTGTTATTTTAGAGAAGAGACTGAAAAAGCTGGTTATCAGTCTTTTTTATTTTTGACTAGTTTCTACTAGCGGCTTCATCCGCGTGAATGTCGGTTATTAATGACGCGAAGCTGAAGTCGAAGTCAGATAATAAGTAGCCCATGTCCTTCCTAGGGGTTCAAGCTTATTCCATTCACACATTCACATAAATAATATTATAAAAAGTATCGATATGCTCGCCTTTGATCATTATCTCATCTGATGGTCTAAGCAATGTGGTCGACGATGAATCACTCTTGCCTAAAAATAACCTATTCACTCTTAATTATGCGAAGATCTAAACAGAATTTTAGTTCCTGTATTTACTAAACACAGAACTGTAATTTGCTGTCTAAAACACAGTAATACTAGTAAAACTACAACATTAATAAAGCTTAAAAATCTTCAAAAATCAAACAAGTTAAATGAAAAACAAGTTAGGACAGTCCCTAATCTACTTTCACCGAAAACAATATCAATATATCGATACCAAATGACAGATCGATACGAACGAAAGGTGAGGTTCCCACGGAGCGTGTGACTGTGCGAGCGGGACACACTTAATGGAGCGAGACAGAAGATGTTGCGACATACAACGAGATAGTAATGCCGTGAATTCTGTAAGATGCGTTAAGTTAGGCAACCTTGTTGAAGGAATTGAGGATAGGGCTGTAAATACTGATGAAGAAAATGTTGAGTGTTATTTTTTGTTTTGTTAATATTTTTTGGCTTGGATACTAAGTCCTTTAAGATTCCAGAAAATCTGACCATCAGTCTATTTAATGATTACTGTGTTGCCCAGTAACTGGGTTGTGAAGGTCTGATCCGGACGGTTACCGTACTATCGGTCGGCGAGCTACCCATTGTTCGCCGTCAGCAAGCCCGCGTCTACGGTGGCCGGAAATCGGGATCAGAATCCCGGCGGCGGTTGAGGCGTGAGGACCTTTGTCTCACGCGATCGGCCGCTTCCTTTGCTAGCATTACTGCTTCGCAGAAGGAGGCGACCGCCTGCCACTCCTCGCTCCGGACCATGGCCTGTACCAAGGCCCGGCGCGAGAGATCGCTGCCACGTAGACACGGCGGTGCTTTGCCCAGACGCTCCACTAACCCGCACTAGGCCCGCGTGGTGAGAATTACAGCCCATTCCTAAGTCCCAGTTTTGGAAAACATTATAGAGCTGATTATGCTAACCATAACAACAGTAGAACAAGTCGCGTGAGAAAGAAAATTCACATCCAATGACGATTTTCCGTAATCCACACGGACATAATATAACAAGAGTGTCACAATGGATACTAAAGAACTCAAATGAATCATTGTCATTACTCATCGGTCAACAGAATAAAAAGTACAGAGTGCTTGCTTTGTTGTAAGCGTGTGAACTTGGCAATATCAGTTGAGCGCTATTAGCAAGGGGCTGACATTGAACGACCGATAATGTATTAGGTTAGAAGAAAAGATGACGATTGGCGAAGAAGACAATACAGCAGATAATTTAAATGACGAAGAAGATAATACAGCAGATAATTTAAATGACGAAGAAGACAATACAGCAGATACTTTAAATGACGAAGAAGACAATATAGCAGATAATTTAAATGACGATGAAGATAAGCGTAAGCTAGTAGAAGAATGACGTGATTTTAAAGGCATGCCGTCCCGACGTACGGCGAGTTACGGACACTCGTCGTCTTCCGCAAACCCGCCACTACTCCTGACACTTAGGGCACGTCCTGCAGCGGTTGTGGTGCTAAGATATCCTCTCCCTTGCGGATAGCCTTCAGTATATTTGACATTTGGTCTTCTGGACTACCAATGTACCAACCAGGAATCAAGACGCATTTTGAGAAGTGTGCGCGGGAATTGCATGTCTTGATTCCGCCATCTCCTTTCTACGAGCGGAAAACCCTTACGTTTTTCCTCTACGGTCCAGACTAAGCGTTTTTCCTCGTCGTTTATACCGCGTACATCGAAGGATTGGAATAATATGCTTGCAGCTGTCTTTCCATCTGATTATAATTTAGGTGTCTTCAAGACTAGAGTGAATAGGCTCTTAATAAACTAGTGCGTCTCACTATCAACGATTGCATCACTGCTTACCATCAGGTGAGATCGCAGTCAAGCGCTAGTTTAATAATTAAAAATAAAATAAATCTGACACGTCCCCTCGCTCCATCTAGAGTGGGAGGATTTATTTGATGATTACTCATCTATAAAAAAAGGGTAGATTTTTGATGAAAAAGGCATTGTAAAGAAAATTTATTCAGCACTAGCTTCTGACAGAGGCTTCACCCCTTTTCATCCCCTTAGGGGGCGAATTTTACGTGAAAAATCCTCTCTTACGTGCTCGCCTACGTTATCAAAATTTCACGTTCCTAGGCCCAATAGTTCCGGCTGTGCGTTGATATGTCAATCAGTCAGTTTCTCCTTTTATATATATATAGACTAATTTTTGCTTTTCTTTCAAAGATTACCTCCTACAAACAAAAAAAACAAACATTACCTGTTTATTATATTAGTGTGGTAAGGTAAACCTTATTTCATTACGAAGTTACATATTTCGTCGTATACAACTGTTTCCAAGTACCAAAAGGTTTTTTTTCTCAAATCATCTCACGTATAGATCTCAGCTATAGATCACTGCGTGCCGTAGATCATTAGCTGCGGCCGCGCCGATCGTGATCCGAATAAAACACGAAGATGAACGAACGATGCGCTTGCGCCGAAATTTTGATGTTTCTTGGTAATTTTGGTATAAATGTTTATTGGTGTGAAGTTTTTGAACTTGAAGTGGTATACAACGATTTTTTTTTTATACAAGATTTTTTTAGGCATAATAAAATATGTAATAATTTCTCATCATCATCATTTCAGTCGATAGACGTCCACTGTTGGACATAGGCCTCCCCCAAATGTCGCCACAATGAACGGTCCTGGGCGTCTCGCATCCATCGGATCCCCGCAACCTTCACCAGGTCATCGGTCCACCTTGTAGGGGGGCCTTCCAACACACTAATAATTTCTACTGTGGTTTAATCAATTTGAAAGATTTATTTTTTATCGATGAATAAAGTAGAGAAAGAAATATGATAGTATTTCTTTCTCTACTTTATTTTTTTATTCTGTCGTATGGCAGTTTTTTTTACAAACCTCCATTATTACCACTAGTCCTTTTAACGATAATCTTAATGCCAAAGATAGCTACACATTTACACTTTATCCACCTGTCGCTTTTAAAGATCACTATTCACTACAATAGCCCAGTGAAAGGTGGATCTTTAATACACCTGAATAACTTGTTTCCTTGAGTTACTACACCTTGCGTGGGTAGCAAGCAGATGATACTACAAAATAGGCTGTTTGAAAGACCAAACCTTTGCCAATTAAAAAAAAAACTGACGTTTGACGTTCGCATGCATAATCTGTGGCAGAATTTGAAAAGAAGGAACAACCCTTTCGCTCCAAAAAAAAAAGAACAAAATTTCAAATTTCGATTTTTCGACCGTGGGAATGGAAACGTCAAATGAAAATGCATTTTTATTTTTGCTTTCGTAGAAAACGTGTACGTACAAATATGGGCTTTATTTTTAAGAAAACAAAGTTCGTGTTTAGTTTTCGTTACTGCATTTCTTTAGTGGTAACATTACCGAATTCTATTTGCGTTTCATCAAAGCGAATGTAACCTTATTAGGAAACGATACAGTACTTTTTTGAATATCGTAAGTGAATTCACAATTTTGTCGAATCACTACAGAGTATTTCACACACATTCTAATTACGTTTATGCATATTGAATTCGAACTGTGTTAGAAGACAATAAGGTGCATAATTGAATATAGTACAAGTATTTACAAGTTTGTTCAATGACTACAGAGTATGAATGTTAATAATTGTTAACAATTGTTCCCGCGTTTCCATCATGGCGGCGACGCTTCCGGGATATTAGAACTATATTATAGAATATTTTATTACTCATTTCTTCTATAAATGGTATTGCAACTGTAAAATAAATTAGCATATTTTAATAAAAAGACGTCCATTTTTGCAATGCATTGTTAACAAAATTATTTTTACGCAATCATAAAAAGGCGATTGACCAAAATCACTTGACACAACAAAAAAAGCACGTCTACCACGCATGTGTGTATGTGTGTGGTCTATCTACGAAAGTGTAGTAACAGTAAGGTAAGAGCGAGGTCACAGGTCGTGAGATGCTCGTGCTTTGCTCACAACTGGCCACGTACCTGATGTACCTTAGAAACTAGTTTAGAGAACCCATCTGTTACTCGACAACGGTAAAGTACAAAGTGATATTGGTTTTAACAGTACGTGCTTATTTGGTGGTAAAGTATGCGCCAAATATGGACAGGTGAAACAGTGACCATATTAGACCAAGGTCGAAGATTTTGGGTAAAAAGGTCACCTCTATTACAATGGGACTAGCAACTTCCAGCTGCCGCGACAGGAGACGCTATGGGCGTCAGAAGTCACAGATCGATTCCCAGCCAGCAGGCACGAGCTTGCAGTCGACGAGCAATGAGCAGCTCGCCGTCCACCCGCCCCGATAAGGACCGAGCCCGAATCATTGATAGCGCGTAGTGTTCCACGTGCACCTCAAAGACATATCAGCAAACCGTAGGGGTCCAGCAGGACCGATGCCCGTCAGGGACGCGGGGGAATTTTAGAAAAGGAAACCCGTGGTCCTAAGGAAGGGACATAGGTGATTTTCACTCAGTAAAAGTCTGACACGCCCCTTTACTCCACCTTAGAGCGTGAGAAGTCATTAGATGATTGCGCACCAACCAAAAAAAAAACTATTTGGACTATCCCTGACTACCCTCTCTGAGAAGTGAGACAAATGTGATTTAGAAGAAAGTTTTTACGGTGTTTTACAATGTAATATGTATGTAGAAGGGATATGGATCATAAAGTCTTTAAAACTTTCACTGGTACACTATCTAATTAGTTCCAACTATCTCTTGGTATGAAGCTGCTAAAATTCTAGTACATACATATAAGAAAATAATAGTCTGAAGCAGGAATAGTAACTAACAAGTACCAGGAAAACATAAAATAAAGATGGTTCGGATAAGAATCAAAATCTTGAACTACGTAGGTTATGCACTTCCGAATGCTTGCAAGGTTCTAAAAACCAAGGTTTCTATTAAAAAAAAACAATAAAATTATGAAACTTCAGCTATAGAAAGTACTAGGACTATATAACACGAAGGAGGTAGCATGAAATTACAATGGCTTACTAATCAATATGTCAGGATATTGAACTATTTTACAAGGATTTTCTAGAGCAACACTAATTATTTTATTTTATTTATCTTTATTCCAAAAGGTATGTAATTTATAAGATAAGCCCCACAAAACCGTTGCAATGGTTTGACTGTGGGGTCGGTGAGTCTCTAGACATACTTTTAAAACATTTATAAATAATATAATTTTAATTTGCGTCTAAATCTATTTGTGTTTGTTTCACTCCTATGTCTGCCAGCAGACTGTTCAATAGGTATGGTATTCTCTTTTTTAGTGTTCTGTCACCAAAGTAATTGGTGACTTTGAGTACATTGAATCTACCAGCAGCCATAGATCGTGTATTATGATTATTGTATACGTGAGTTAATAATAAAACCGCGGATGCTAATAAAATAAAAGTACCAGGGCCGCATAAATCCAAAAGAGGTTACATGTAAGAAATCACTTTAAATACCGATAGGTCGACAGTCACGGTACAAGTTGGTACAGTAACATTACTTGAAAGCATCATCGATTTGATGCACTTGGTAAAAACTCCGTTACCTAACTGTGCGAAGTGTCTTTAGTTTTTAACGTATTTCTTGTTTCATTAGAAATGATTTGAGAAGGAGGAAGACATTTTGATAGCTACAAATCTATAAAAATTTTTTAGCACTTTCCTGGAATTTTGAGAGCGTAAATCGGCAAGCATAGCGAAGGAACCCATCTAGAGGACCTGATTACATGGTTAAGATCTCAAATATCCTTCAAATCTATGGAAGACATGACATGAGTTGTGGACAAGCTTGGGAGAAGCTCACGCCAAGCATTGGACGTCTTTCGTCTGGATTATATTGATGACACATTTAACAAATTCGGTCATTTAAGGACCCAAGCGTGGGAAAAGATGTATTGAGGTCCTTTTGATTCGGGAAAACAAAGCCTTAAATTAACATTTAAATTGTCAAGAGACGAATTTGAAGTTATAAGATACATCTACAGTAGCGCCATTCTCACAAACACTATACCAATAAATAAAACACAAACGTATACAAACAAATTCGAATTTCAAATATTCCGAGCGTTTCGGAGCGGTTCGGCCGGGTAAACATTCCCGATGTTTTCTCACGATCATTAGTGAACGATTTCGGCTGCATTCGGCCGCTTTCGGCGTACGCTCGGACACCTTAGTAAATTTTATGTTTAGAATATGGAATAGTAAATGAGATTTTAATTGGATGTCATCATTTATGAATTGGAATTCGGACGGGATAGACGTTTATTGATTTTTGGGATTTTCATTTTATGTAGAGATTAGTATACATAATAAAATTCTTTCCCATCTAACGAATCACTGTTAGACCTGGTATTATCAATGAAAACAACAACTCCTCTTACAACAGCATTTTTCAGCTGTCTATCCTACCAAATTGAAAATTTTCTCTCAATATTTTTGCATTTTACCGGTCAATGTCAAGTTCAGGAGTTTATTACAATCTTCTCAGTTCAACTAACCCTAATGAATTACATTTTCATATAATTATAATTCCAAAAATAAATAAGTTTTACGGTCGCAAATCATATTTTAAAGAACACAGAACCAGCTAAAATAACATAGCATTATCAGCCTTATAATGTTCCCACTGCTGGGACTCAGGCCTCTTCTCTAGGAGAGGGAAGGGCCGTAACGTCCACCACGCGGGCAGTGAGCAACTTGGAGTATGTCACGTGTCTACGAATTTTTAATTCTAAGACATGCCTCTTTCCTCATGATGTTTTCCTTCACCATTGTTGAGAGTTGAGGTGACAAAACAATAATTACATAATAAAATTACTTAGCGTAATGAAAAATATTACCCTGACACTTTTGCTCTAAAACAGATTTTTTTTCAGCGATCTTTTCGTCCTAAATGCTACCCGTATTCTCAATAATTTATATTACACCTCATACGGGCAGCAGCTGATACAGTTTCTTCAACAAAACATCAGCTTTTCTACTTAGAAATGAGCATTCGGTTTGGGCCGATCCCACAAAAACTCCGGACAATTCTGTACACCTTTAGTAGTACAAAAACCCTCATCTAATATCAGGACTCACCTGGATATCATCTGTTGTATCGCCATCCCTGTCTTTCATACAAAGATATGCATCTCGCATCTCGTTCTTGTGTTTAACGGTCAAAAACAGCTGGTTTGGAACTTTTTTTAAGTAGTATTGATATTTAAAGCAATTGTAGTATGTAGGCTCATTGTATGGAGCTGAATTTAAACTGTACATGGATAAAAAACTAAGCTTTCTTGCCAATTATTTAATATAAGAATTCCGTCAGAATAATTTGATCATTTCCATTTTTTTTTACTCGAGTACATACTGGAGTTTAACTAAGATCTCGACTGATGTTAAGCGATGATGTGATCGACGGTAGAGTGCGTTTGCGTAAGAGTAACCTATTTACTCTTAATTGAATAACTTTAACGAGTATTTCAGGACCAGAACGGGATAATATTTTTGACATTACATTAACTATAGAGCAGTGGTGGCCGAGTGGTATCGGCCCTGACTTACGAGTTGTAGGTTGCGGATTCACACCCAGCCAGGCGCATTACTTTGTGTAATTTCTTTCATCACCTCTGCTCCCAAAAAGATGAAAAAAAACATCGTGTGGAAACCGGCATGTCCTAGAACCGAAGACATGTGACATCCACCAACCCACACTGGGCCCGCGTGGTGAATGGCCTCCTCTCTAGGAGAGGGAATATGCCGCAGCCTATTCCCTCTCCTGAATCCCAACAGTGGGAACATTATAGGCCTCCACTATGCTATTAACTATAATGGCCATACTCCTTTGTGTTTTTATTATCTATATCTATATTTATTATATATCTTTACCTATTATTAGGCGCACAATAAAGTATATAATATATGTTACAAAATGATTCAAACATGAATACCTATGACTCTTCTCGATCCTTTGGCTTACGCGTGCAAAATTGCAATGCAAGTTTTATTTTTTCTAGATGCACGGCATTACAAAGACCTTTGGAAGGTCGCCATTAAAAAAAAGGCATAAAAGGACCAGCTGGTCGTATAGAAAATGAAACGTTGTAGTAAGTAAGCAGCTGACTGTAAGGCGTCAGGGTTGTCAACCAAAGAATCGTAGACATAAATTCAAGAAAGGACTGAAGATTACGCTATGGTCAAAATGGCTGAAATTATTTGGCCCTCTCTGGTTTCTACAATTTATTAACTATGGATTTTAAGAGCCTCTGGCCTCTGAGAATGTTTCAGTGTATATTTTTAGGGTAGTAATAAAAGAAAGTCCCTCAAGCGTCTGTCTGTCGGTATGTTCGCAATAAACTCAAAAACTCCTGAACATATTTTCATACGGTTTTCACTAATAGACAGAGTGATTCATGAGGAAGGTTTAGGTGTATAATAAAAGCATAGAATTTTAAAGATTTGTAACACCCGTGCGAAGGCCGCTAGTTCAGGTTACGGTTGAATTGACGGGTATTTTAAAATCCATTTATAAACATAAACAAATAATTTATCTAAATGCCAAAGTAAAACATGCTTTGTTTTGAAACACACGACTTGTAAAGATGGGACAAAAAAAACCAAAAAAAAAACCAGACGTGATAACTTATCATCGTAAGTTTCTGTGACATTGTTACTATTTTGGTATACAATTAAGTTTATTGTATTCTAATTTTACCTCCTCTACAATTTTTACGTTTTCCCCAAATATATTTTGGACTCTCCACTTCTTTGTACCAAAAATACTTATTTATTTATTACCCTGCTGTATTACTTTACAACTTACGTCTCTTCCCAAAAATAACTAAATTTATTTTCCCTCAATCTAGAAAAAAAATCTTCCAAAAATAATCCACTGCCACCCCTAGCATCTGCGCCGGCGCACGCCACTAAGATCCCGTTGCGAAACAGCTGTAGGAGTTTGTAAATAAGTGTGAGAGAGATGCAAGATACAATTTCTGTGTGTACGAGTGAGAAGGAAACAGGACATATGGTACGAGTGATAACGAGTGCTTCCGAATGCTAGCTAGGTACTATATACTTTACCCAACTGAGTCAACTAAGTGATACTGTTTTTGGAAAATATTTATCATATTAAGTGGATGTAATCTTTAGGTAAACGCAGCTTGCTTTACTGGCTTTTATCGTTAAGGCCTGTTGGTCTAGTGGTCAGTGGCCCTGACTGCTATGCCGGAGATCGTGGGTTCGATTCCCACCCAGGACAAATGTTTGTGTGATGAGCATGATCATTTGTTCTGTGTCTGGGTGTAATTTACCTATAATATGTATGTATAGTATGTTTATCAGTTGTCTAGTACTCATAACACAAGCTCTGCTTAGCTTGGGACGTGTGAAAGTTGTGAAATATTATTATTACTATATAAAAGCGAAATACCGCTCACTGATTAATCACGAAATCTCAGAAACTATAACAACCTCAAACTAAAAATATGGCAGGTAGGTTCCTTATAGGGTATAGACATCCGCTAAGAACGGATTTTAACCCTAAGGGGTAAAATGGGGTTGGTAGTTTATATGGAGAAACCGACTTATACAGCTATATATACGAAAGGAGAAATTGACTGACTGACATATCAATATCAACACAGCTGAAACTACTGGGACTGGGAGCGTGAAATTTTGCACAAGGTTTCCTTTTATGACGTAGGCGAGCACTAAGAGGTTTTCCAAGAGCACCCTACCCTATGGATATGAAATGGAGGTTCAAAGTTTGTATGGAGAAACAAACTTTCACGCGGCAGAAGTCACTTGCAAAAGCTAGTTGTAAATAAAAAAAATACTATAATTGTTTTTAGGGTTCCGTACCTCAAAAGAAAAAAAACGTAACCCTTATAGGATCACTTTGTTGTCCGTCTGTTTGTCAAGACCCTTCTCGGGAAAACGTGGAGGTATCGAGTTGAAATTAAAACCACATACTCAGGTCTGCGGTCCCTAGAAGCTGTGAAAAAATCAAATTTCTGAGATAACGAAAAAAAAAAGATACGGCCGTTTATATCGCCAAAAACGTGTATTTCGACACTCTCAAGGGAATCAAAATTCATAGGGTACTTCCCGTTGACCTAGAATCTTGAAATTCGGCATGAAGCAAGGCAGAATCGCACTTGTCCAGTTTTTTATAATTATTTTTAAACGGATACGGCTATCATATCTCATCCGTTTTAAAAATTTTCCCAGCGTTTAATTTTTATTATCATTTATTGTTTTGTTTCATGACTTAATTATATTAATTCATGATACCTACTGGAGTAATTCCAAGTGTTTGTAGGCAGAAACACGGAACGCCTCATTATCTCCCTGCTATTGACCTGTACCATGACGTTTAAAGTAAGATTGTTTCATTATTATTATTTCCAGTGCGGGTAAGAGATGGCGCTAGACAACCTGTATAGCTCTGTCTCTTGCCCATACTGAAATAAGAAGGAAACAATCTTACTTTGAACGTCATGGTAACCCCGATTGTCCCATGTTATTTGAGGTCGGCGCAACACGTTTTTTTCTTCCATTCTATCCTGTCAACCGTCATACTATCACTAACTGCCTTTTCTTTCATATCACTGTTCACACAATCCATCCATCTTTTCTTTGGCCTCCGTCTCTCTCTCCACCCATCCACATGTATATTCATTACCCTTTTAGTAACATGCGTTTCATCCCTCCTCTTCATATGATTATACCAAGACAAACGATTCCCCTTCAACTTTTCAGTCACTGGCGCCACTTTCAAACTTACTCTAATTTACTCAACTCGTCACACCACACATCCGTCTCAACACTCACAGAATGCCACCACACCACACCCACCGTCCGACCGTCCGGTGACCGTCCGGACCGATCCCGAGTCGTCGACGGCGCGTATTGTTCCACGCGCGCCTCAGGGAGATGTCAGCAAATCGTAGGAGCCCAGCAGGGTCGAAGCCTACTGGCGCACTGGGTAGTGTGAAAACGAAACCCGGGGCCCTGGGACGAAGGCAACGAAGGAACAGGAGTGGATTTTTAGGGAGTAAAAGTCTGATAGTATGTCCCGCTCCGCCCAAGAGCAGGATTTGTCATAAGATGATTTTCCCACCTAAAAAAAAGCCACATACAACCCTTACATACTCATTTCCATTTCTTCTAGTTCAAAAACCTGTACATATAAGCTTCCAGTCAAACAGACATACAAAATAATAATACTGTTCTCCCATCAAACAATACAATTTGTAACTGAAGGTAATTTCTAGTGTTCGACCGAAATTAGTTCTCACGGCCGAAACCTGAACCGAATTTCGGCTTCGGTCTTAGTTTTAGCCGAAACCAATATTGCCGTCGTTATCAAAAAGGGGCGAGGGGGGGGGAAGGACATAAGGTCACCTTTTCGTGGGGGGCAAGATAGTCAATTTTAATCAGCAATGTTTGCTATCGAACTCCTTCGAAACGGCTCAACCGCTTTTTTTTTTGTGGTAGGTCTCGTAGGCGTAGGCTATTTTTATCCTTTTTCGCCCATACTCCATTTTTTTTTCATCGCAGATCAACGTTTGCCGAGTCAGCTAGTTGTATTTCATTATTCATTCAGTTGCTGATATTAGAAGTACGAAACAAAATTACCTTTTAACTAATAAATAAGGTGCATAACATAACACGTACGAACTCAGCGCGTGCTGACTGCGGACACAGAAGAACCTCTCGAATTCAGTTTCAGTTTCCGCCGCAGTTTTAACTGGATGGCAGCCCAAGCCGAAACTCGTTTTGTAGCCGAAACTAGAACGAATACCGAAACCGAAAATTCGGTCAGGCACTAGTAATTTCTTTAGGGAAAAAAAGGACCTTACGTCACGATCTCCTCGGTAAGGTGTAATTTCGACCACACATAGTAATCACGATTTCCAAGCCGCATGCACGAGCCAATGATGGCCGGTAAGAACAAACGTATAGAAATAAAAATGGCCGACAGTGTCAAAAAATTTTGGTTAAGTATTATATTGTTTGTGGTCACGTTTTATGAAGACAATACATTATAGAATAGAAACAACAACATGGCGCGGACGAGTTAAGTTCAGCTTACGCAATAATTTCATGATTGATTGATTTATTTGCGAGTGTCAAAATAAGTGGCTAAGAGTTTTTTTTTTAATTATTTTTGATAGGCTAGTGCTTAACTGCTATATCTCCACGTGACTGAGCGTTGAGATGACGTCAGAACAAAGGATACGGAGGCGTGGCCGACTCGAAGCGATCTACGAAAAAAGAATCGAAGCCCAACGGTTGTAACTTGGCTAGGGGGCTTATGGTAAAGATAATCATGCGATCTACGATTAGGGCTGTCATCGCCTGATTTGCCGACGCCGGAAAAACATGGCAAAAATCCCAACACACTTTGGGCGAAATATGGTTTTTTCTCGGGACACGTCGGAAAAAATAATTTTTACAACAAAAACTAAAAACATCGTTTTAATTTTTTTATACAGGTTGTTAATAACATCGAATTAGAAAGGTACGTATGTAACCGCAACAATCAATAGACATTTTTAAGTAATAAAATAGTCCAGGTTTCACCCAGACACTGTTGAAAACCCCGCCCGGACGCCCTTCAGAATAGGACAAATCCGGGGAAACCCGGACGGATAGCAACCCTATCTACAATGGAACACGCTTGCCTAGAAGTAACCTATTCACTTTTGAATTAAAGAAAAGGTTGTAGTTATTAAGAACAGTCCTGTAGGGAATTTCACTCCTCAGCTGTACGCAAAATTAATGTGTTCCTAAAATATTTTTTGCATATGGGTGGGAGGGACCACCATGTATCGATGGCAAGTTTTTTTTGTATATTAATCTTAACGCTTTATTTTTTACTACAAACCGAGAACTAAGTAATTAACTTGGCTTGAGATAAGCAGTCTTTTTATATAGACAAACAGATAACGAAGTGATCATACAATGGTTCCTTATGTTTAATTTTTGTGTGCCATTATCAAATAATTATCTAACTATCTCCAGCTCAGGTTGGAGCGAGAAATAGAGTCTGGCTTTTATTGACGTGGGTTTTACCACGTTTTCCTTCAGTTGCCCTTTGCGCTGCAGGGCCACAGTAACTCATTCGAACAATCTTGTAGTTCAAACAAAACTTTAACAAAAAAATATTCTCGTTAATTATTAACAATACCCTGACATAAAAGACCTTTACAATCACAAATACAAGTAAGACCAAACATCTGGTAACATATCTCAATTGTTTCAATTCTCCTAGCAAAACCTTACGAAGCAAACACAACGTCCCAAGAACCAAACGTTGAAAAAAAAAAAGTCAACATCTGGCTCGGCGAAAACTCAAGAACTACACTCCATTCGACAAATACATCTGGTGTTTCTGTTAAATTGCTTCAATACGGAAATAAAGGGCCAGGTTTAGGCCGTAATTCCGGAATAAGGCGTGGGACACGGAAACATCTGGTACGACTTCATAATGCCATGCATTGTTGCAAATTGCTATTGTTTAAAACTTTTGAACATGTGTCTGTGTTATTTGACTTTAAAGAGGTCTTAGTTATTGATTTCAAGACCTTCTTTTACGGCTTAAAGGACTTTTTTTTTTCTTTATTGGTATTGACACTAGCTGACTCAACAGACGTCGTTCTGTCAAAACGATTGACAGCTAACCTAAATATTGACGGGTTTCATTCCCGCGCACGGAACAAATATTTGTAGGTATGGCCTACGGATAGTTCCGGGTCTGGATGTCTTGTGTGTGTGAATTTACATGTATGTGAACGCACTCACGATACAGGAGCACCTAATTATTTACTAGTGTGGGGCAACGTTAAAAAAAAACAAGAAAAAAAAAACGAGAGTAAGGACTTCGTGCCACGAATTTGTCGCACACAACAATAAAAATTGTATTTACGAAACATTACGAAATTCATTATGAACGAATAGCATTCTATATTTTTTATAGAGGTCATATGAGCAGTAAGCGCAATGCTTACTCTCATTCGCTTTATATTACTCAATAGTTTTAGTGTTCGCCATCTTTATTAAAGAATACTTTTATTAATATGAGACGTTGGTTTTATTTTATTTTTTTAAATTGGGAATTCATCAAATTACTTCTCCTGGTCCACACCTCTGTACCTTCAGTTGTTCTTGGCTATCCAGGATCGCGTTGACTCTAGAACGCGAAGCGCAAATGAAGGAACACAGATGGGTTTTAGTCAATAAAAGTCTGACACGTCTTCTCGTTCCACCATATTGTGAAATTCATGTATGATGTAATTGTGACGATTAACTGCATATTTATTAAGGAAAACCGAACATAATTCTGTGCAGTTTTCCTTAATTTCTACTAAGAAATTTGCAAAAACATTAATTACTGTTTATGCAAATTATTTTATTTTTCCTGTATGTAAGTACAGCGTTGGCTAACTACACCGCGTAAACAAAAAAAAATTAAAAAAAAAAACTCTCAAGTTGGTGACAGAAAACAATAGCCGATTAGCAATGTAGTTCTATAAAAAAAAAAAACTATAATCGACCTTATTATCTAGACAAAATTAGTCAAGGTGCAAAGGCAGGTGGCCAATAAGTTGTATTGCGAAAAAAAAAAAAAACAGTAAAAAAACAAAACTCGATCATCGCAGCAATAACACGCAAAGGCAGATGGCACGCGCTATACAAGTTTTTTTTTTTTAGTAAAAACATTTTTAACAAAAATATTTACGCTGTTTTGCATTTTTTTTTTTGTTACTAAGTTATGATTTTATGCAAAAAAAATTAGTTATTAAATGACAGCTGTCACCATTTTTTTTTTTTTGTTTGGTGGTACTTATATTTTTTTTTCTTTATTATAATTGTGACTAAAATGAATTAATGAGTGACTAATTAGCTAGATAACAGGAACAAGCAGATGTTACGTTACACAAACTATATTTTAGCCAACATTTTGAGCAAAAAAAAAATCCTCGCAAACTATTTTTTGCTCGTTTTTTTTTTTTGCTAATCTAAGTCGAGATTAGAACTGATACACGCGATATGGTTACAGACTTTTATTACTTCATCGCAGATGTTGGCAAATAGGTTTTTTTATAGGTCATGTACCTTAACATTCCTTTGTCATGTTATGAGTAGATTAATAGATAAAACAGGGCCAGAAAGAAAACATTATTTTTAAAATATATCTTTCTTGACCGGTAAAAATGTTTTCTTTCTTGAAACCATCATCATCTTTCGACCCTTTTATCAAATAGTTTGGGGTCAACTTCCAGTCCAACCAGATGCGGTTGAATACCCATGTTTTACATGGAGAGACTGCCTAACAGACTAGAACCCACTGGGCAACACGATACTCCTTGACTGACGGTCTTTTTTGAAACCAAATTACAAAAAAAAAAGACAAAAGATTTATGCATTTTTTTTATAACTTACCTGCCCGATGCTTCAATGCCATTACGTTTAAAACAGTTCCTTGACTTAAATATTTCACAAGACCCCTTATTGTACTAATTAACAGAGACAACACATTACGAGTACAAATTAAGAAACACACTGAAGAAACAAAAATTCATATGGCTAAAGCTACCTTAATTTTTTAGAGCAACAGTTGGCTACTAATGTCGGTACTTTGATAAAATCTTCTAATATTAAAAAGACCGTTACTCCACTATGGACTCCATTTAGATTAGGTACTATGTAAAGCTTACATTTAAAGAAAAAAAAAAAAAACTAAAATGTCAGTTAAAACATATCTATGGTCACATCACTAAAACAAACAAAAAAAAAACCGTTAAAAACTCACCCAGTCCGATCTTTTTCTTAATTTTCTTCAGAACCTTCATTTTAGATCCTTTCTTATCCTTAACAGGGGTGGTTTCTGGCTCAAGTGCCATCGGGGGGAGTACGAGCGTCTGCGGAGGCATCTGAACCCCATGGCCCGAAGCCCTAGGGCACGCGGGGCAGTGGCACGAGCCCCTAGCCTGCCTCACGCTCATACAACCACTTACGCCCATCATTGAAACGGAAAATCCAAAAAAACCGTTTGCGAAAACAAAAAAAAAAACTTCTATATCATATCTATCACACCGAAAAATTAATACACGGCTTGATTAATTTTCAAATTACGAACGACGATTATTATTTACGAACTCACGATATCCATAACGCACTTAGTACACGGTTGTTTTGATTAACGCGAGACGCCCGCACGCGACGCGGTCTTGCGGCGGAGTGAGCGATGTACTTGCGCTAGCAAGGGCTTTGGGAAAGCTGCGTGCGCATCCAATAGCCCTTATTCTTTCTCACTCTTCCCAACCTCATTAGAACGAGACGAAAAGTAAAGTGGAGGGAGAATGTCAACATTGTATAGGTATTTTCAGCTTAGCAGATGTGAGGCACAAAGGGATGATAGAGGAAAAGTTATTTAAAGTGACATTTAGAAGAGTCTTTGTTCAGGAGTTCGAATAAAGGTGTTAATGTAGAATTGAGAGGCAGACAATGGCCTAAAGGGTGGATTTTTGTAGCACGTGCCTAAAATATTCAAGGTGGCAGACTTATACATTAGATATAAAAACATTGAATTTTTTTCTTAGAACTAGGCACAAAGAGTACAAAAGTTTCAGTGCGGTTTTCAATGTCAAGGAAACTTGGATAAGTAAGTCATTCAGGGTGATTATTTTCGAGTGTAGTTCAAAGGCTGTTTTAAGTATTCGCAAATTAATTTCTAGTGGATATTGTGATGTGATTGGTTTAGTTTAGTATGGGCAAGATGTAGAATCATTGAAATAGGCGCGATCTCTCGATCTCAACAATTTTAATGATTTGTGACACCCGAGCTAAGCTGGGGCGGGTCACTAGTACATTAAAAAAAAAAAAATATATAAAGCTGAAGAGCTTGTTTGGTTTTACAGACAATTCTCAGGAACTACTCGTTCGAATTGAGAAAAAAAAATTGTGTTGGATCACAACAATCTTACATTACAATATCTGTGATGTAAGATCGGTCTAATTTTTGTATCCCAAGTGTCTACACAACAGGATGTAGGTATCAATTATTGAAGTTTATTGTAAAAGTGTGGTGCAGCGAAGGCGACTTAGCACACTGGTAGCCAGCCGGGAATGGGGGAAGTCAAGTCATCATAGCCCTTATCCAGATGCCAGGTACAAAAATTTGACTCTGAGAAAATGGGTACATTTTGAGGCATAAAAATGTGGGGTGTCGTGGATACTTGGATACTTGGTACAAGACTAGTTCATAGCACTCTAGTTGTCAATGGGGTGTAGGGGAAACGGCTATAGCCACAATCCAATAGCCAGGCATAAACCCATTCTTTGGGCAGTTTTAACGAATTCCAAGGTAGATTTCGGCAGTTGTAAAAACTACAGAGATGGAGGCCGTTAGAAATGTGTGTGTGAAGCCTCCATCGTCCTCTCAAAACACATGCTGATACTGCAAAACGCAATAGGTCTAGAGACACAACACTTCAAACAATTGGTATTATGCCCAAAACGTTCGAAATGGACATTTTAGAAAAGCCCTGCAGTTCGTCAGGTTCCCAAGGATAATAAAGACAACTCAGTGGATAGACGAACAAGTCAGTCAAATTTTAGATATCTATAACAACCATCAGCTCAAAGACAGTACAGTCAGTCGAGCCGAATATTCGGCCAGTTTTTGGCCGAAACCTGTCTTTTTGCCGAAACTGGCAAAAGCCGAATTTTCGATCGGACTCTACTAATTTCTATTACTCAGCCACTAAGTGATTACTTCACAAGAACAAGGTACCTATCAAATTAATTATGACAATACGATGCAAATACTATATGAGATTATTATCAGCACACATAATAAGTGTTCCTAATAATTCATCAGTACTTCCCACGTATTATTTAGTTAATTACTTTCACTAATTGAAATCTTTTGTTTTGAAAACCAACGATGATTCAACAGTGGCCCTTAAGTTTTTTGCAACTATTTTATTTATTTATTTAAAACTTTATGCACTAATGAAACAGTGTACAAAGGCGGACTTAATGCCTTAAGCATTTTCTACCAGTCGACCTTAGGGTGGTGCAGAGATATAACATGGCAGGTGCAGCTTAAAAGAAGACTGACAGAGAGGAAATAATAACAATAATAAATATATACTTAGATACATACATACAAATAAATATTTTGCTGCCTAACTTATATTTGAACCACAGAATGAGTTACTTTGCTTTTATTACTAAGCCAAAAGTGGTAACTTTATGAAAGTATCTAATAAAAAGGAAGTGGTATCTAGTAAAGAACGACTTTTTTTATTATTTTTTTTCGGTGGGAAAATCATCTTATGACATCCCCGGAGCGGGAGATAGTGTCAGACTTTTACTGACTAAAAACCCACTCCTGTTCCTTCGTTGCCTTTCGTACCAGGACAGAGTCTAGCTTTCAGAAGCAGACCTTTGGACCCAGTAGTCTTCGACCCTGCTGGGCCCCTACGGTTTGCTGACATCTCCTTGAAGCGCGCGTGGAACAGTACGCGCTGTCGACGACTTGGTCGAACGGCGAGCAACTCATTGCTCGCCGTCGTGGAGTCGGTTTTTTTTTGTAAAGTTTAAAAAAAAAGCTTTTGTCACCGCGGTTTCACCGGCTTGTTATGTTGATAAAAGGTATCTCAAGTTAAGTCTTTTCCATGTCCTAGACTACCTACTTATGTCCTAAGTTAAATACCATTAAGATCGGTTCGGCAGTTTAGGCGTGAAGATGTAACATACAGAGTAACTTTCGCATTTATGAATTACTAGCTTCTGCCAGCGGGTTCGCCCGCGTTAATGTCGGTTTCTCCATACAAACTTTTGGACCCCTGTTTCATCCCCTTAGGGGGTGAATTTGGGAAAATCCGAAAATTCTTAGCTGATCTACACTGCGCTATACCCCATAAGGAACCTACCTGCCAAATTTTAGGTTTGTAGGTGTTACAGTTTCTGAGATTTCGTGATTAATCAGTGAGTGGTGTTTATAGAAGATAACTAAATAACTACGAATTTTTTTTTTTCAATATTCCAATAAAGATACGTGTTTTTCGAGTATCAAGTCCTCGTGATGCAGAGCATTTTATGCATTTTGACATAAAAAAAATAAAAAAAATTGTGATACCGGTTTTTGAACAGTGATAAAGCTACGAAAAATTGCCATAGTTTGCGGGATTGTTACCGTGGTCCCAAAACGCAAAGGGCAACTGAAGGAACACAAATAGGTTTTAGTTAGTAACAGTCTGACACTCCCTCTTGCTCCACCCTAGGGCGTGAAAAGTCATTGGATGATTTTCCATCTCAAGAAAAAAATAAACGTGATCAACACGAATGGACTGACCTTTAAACAGGGCTAGACAAAACACCTTACGCACTAATCTCCTAACAGTACCCAACAAAGGCTCAATAGCCACAATGCCATGATCCTAATCTACATTCTTAAAAAAAAAAACCTGGGCAAGTGCGAGTCGGACACGCGCACTGAGGGTTCCGTACAAACTTCTCGATGATTTTTCCAAATCATAAAAAGTAGCTATTTTTTTTTGTGATGTGACAAAGGACATCGTCTACCCTCCATACAATTTTGTTCCAAATTTGAAAGTGCCCAAAGAAAAAAAATACAGTATTCTGTAAGAACTCGATTTCATTTTTTGTTATGGCAACATCGCTGTGGGATCCTCGGTTTTATTTCAGTTCAAAAATTATTCGTTTTCAATTAAAAAGTTCTCAAAAAATAAAATATCCAACAACACCAACAGTTTTCAGATTTATTCCTATACCTGTGCTATAAGACCTTTCTTTATGCAAAATTTCAGGATTTTGGGTCAACAGGAAGTAACCTATGATTTTTGATTCCCTTGAGAGTGTCGAAATATACGCTTTGTGCGACCTAAGCGGCCGTATCTTTTTTTTCGTTAACTTAGAAGTTTAATTTTTCTGCAGACCTAAGTACATGGTTTAAATTTCAACTCGATACCTGCACGCGTTCCCGAGTTAAGGGTCTTGACAGACAGACACACGGACCACAAAAAGATTCTATAAGAGTTCAGCTTTTTCTTTTTGAGGTAAGGAACCCTAAAAATAACTTTGACAGATGCTAAAAAAATTAGAGGTAGGGCTCCACGCATGCTCGCGACGCAAGGTGGCACCGAGCATCTGGCATTTGGCAATGTGGCTCGCGTCGACATATTTTAACGCGAATAATAATAAAGTGCACTTTCTACAAAACATGTCTAGCACTTATTGGAAGCCATTTTGGATTCTCTTTGTCTATGGTCAAGGGTAAAGGACCTGAGAAAAAATGTGAAGGGTTGTCGGCTCAGGGCGGGCGTTGAGCGTTACAAATTCCAGGATCTAAGTACCAACTATGACCTAGGAAATATAATTTTTACCATCGCATTACATTGCAGAACAATGCCTTCCAAATAAGAATAGGATTGACTTTTCGCCAAGTTGTGACGTCTTATCTGTCAAATCAAAGAAATTGAGTAGGGTAAGCAAAACAAGAAATTTTTAAAATTTAGTTTATGTACGAATCATGAACGAAAAAAGGTTAATCAGAATATAGTTCTTCAATTTTGCTCATCTCTGCGTCGCTGTGTGAAGTGTCTGAGTAGTGGCAAACGGAAGAAAAAGGCGAATTGTTCCTAATAATGAAAATAAGAAAGATTTTTTTTTAATAATAATGTCTTAAACAATATATTTAGTTAATTAAGATTAAACAATAACGTTTTTACTTCACCTAGATTTTACAAAGACTCAGTAATACAAAGCAAAAAGTTTATCTTTGCAAACCGTACTTTACAATCAACATTTGACAGATCGAGGTTATTGACTTCCCTATTCTTATCAAAGATCTACGAATGACCACCAGGACCAACGGCTTTACGTGCTTGGGTGTCGGTAATGTCCTAGATAAAATTGTAAGTACAGTGAAAAATCACTTATCCGGCTTCGAACCTGCAATCTCACGATTTTTATTTTACTATCAATATTAGTATTTAATACAACGATTAGCAAAACTTGCGTAGGCGAGCATTAAACACCTCTGCCTTCCTCTCCAACACCGTGTGGGCAACATCTATTTAAAACTAAAGGTCAAAGCCCACCTGCTTTTAAAATGTCATATGAACCGCTATGACAATGATGTCACTTCATTGAAGAAATTAATCGACTTAACAAGTGCAGGGCCTTACCATGACGTTTTAAAATATCAAGCATGCGAGCGAGAAGGACAGAGCTATACAACCCATATAGCTCCATCTCTTTAAGGTGTATAGTCCCTTGAACATCTAGCCGGAGTAAAATGCACACATATTTATTTATTTATTTATACTTCATGCACATAAAGGTACAGAGGCGGACTTAATGCCTTAGGCATTTTCTACCAGTCAACCTTCGGGTGATGCAGAGAAGAATAGTGGTAGGTGCAATAAAAGAGAGAGAAGGGAAAAAAAAACAATATAAAAAAGATATACAAATGAATCATAGATACAATACAACATAGGTAAATATAATATATACATAATTTAATGAACTATACAGATATTGGTCCAAAACGACAAACAGAGAAACATTAACGTTGTGATGATACTACTGCCAACTGCCAACATACTCGTACTGCCGCCTGCGCCCGCATAAAGCCTCGCTGACCTTTAAATCCATTTTCTTTGCGAATTATTGATTGATTTACATATGCTATGTACATTCTGAAGAATACTAAACCAGCGATTTTTTTGTGTAAACATATTTCTAAAGATCAAGAGCCGTTTGAAAGGACTAGGGGAAAACAAGCGAAAAAATATGAAAGAAGAAAAGAAAGCAAAAGAATTTCGACAACATGTTTATCGAAACTCTTTTTCTTTCTTTTCTTACTACTAACTCTTTTTCTATTTCTTCCTGCACATAACTTAAAAAATATAAAAATAACAAATCTACACAATAGAATGAGTTACCTATGCGACACATCCGCGTAAAACGGCCATCATAATATCATGTTGATAATTTTTTTTTTTGGCATACGAAAAAATCATTTATGTTGATAATGTTATATTTATGAATCTATAATAAAAAAATTTAACCTTCCATCGCCAAACTTAAGTGGCAATGGGCAGGGCACATTGCTCGCAGAACAGATGGCCGTTGGGGCCGAAAGGTTCTGGAGTGGCGACCGCGTACCAGAAGACGCGGTGTTGGAAAGCTCCCTACAAGGTGGACCGATGACCTGGTGAGGGTTGCGGGAATCCGAAGGATACAAGACGCACAGGACCGTTCTATGTGGCGACACTTAGGGGAGGCCTATGTCCAGCAGTGGACGTCTATCTGCTGAAATGATGATGATGAACCTGTTCACCTAGCTATTACCGAGTAATAGGCTTCAGAAAATCATTGTCTTATGTCACTTCTCGAGAGCTAGGACCTTAACAGTCCAGTTTAGATCGTCAAAATGGATCGAGTTACAAGCTCGTGGTAGGGCCTCAGTTAATTTCTCCAATTAAACGATTAGTAATGTCATAAGGTTAAATACTTCCTTTGGTGCTGCGAGTGGGAGATTGGCTTTTATTCGCAGTACTCGCTTGTGCTCGTGGCTTTGCCTGCGTTTAGGCCGGAATAATGATAACTTGAATAATTACGCCACGGTAATTAGTACTGTCAGGATAAGAAGTTTTCTTTTTGGTAGGGAAATTATCAAATAACTTTCCCGCTTTGGATAGAGCGTGAGGGAGTGTCAGACTATTACTGATTAAAAACCATCTATATAAGGTGTTAAAAAATTAACTTTAAGAATTTCGAGGAGTACAATACTCCTCATTATGAACAACTTTTACTATGGGACCAAACCTGAAATCGCGGGAAAAAAAATCAGCTGCTCCATACATTTTGACGAGTTATGCGAACATAAATGTAGGGAACAGCTGATTTTTTTTTCGCGATTTCTAACAGGATTCCTTCAGTAACCCTTTGCAGTCCAGGGCCATGGTTTTGGACAATCCCGCAGCTCCAGCAAGCAGGCGGATTGGACCGAAGAGTGTTTTCGTGTCCTATTCGAAAGGGTCGTGTGTTTGCGACTGGGTACTCCATTTCGTCAGCTCTTCTGTCACCTATGAAGATGGGGATTGGGGACTACAAGGTTGAAAAATTGGTATAACAAAAAAAAAATATATGCATTAATAACCTAATAAAAAAAAAAACGTCGGAATAAAAATTTAAAAAGAAAAATTTCAAATAGTCATTAGAATGCACTACAAATGAATCAAACAATGTCAGATAAAATAAAAAATATTATATGTCAAATTGTCATTAATATGCATTAATAAATTAATATAAAAAAGGCAGTATGTAGTAGCATGATTATAATATCGATTAGATTACAGACCGGTTCTGCGCAGAGTCCTTTACCAAATCGCCTTATCTGGTAGATATGACTAATTTTTAGAATAAAAAAAAGATTTTATAACACCTACAGATTATGATTTCCTGGTATTATATATACTTCCTGGATTGGCGGTAAAAAAAAAATCAACTTATTTTTCTGATATAAGACTGGCCTGTTGGTCTATTGGTTAGTGGCCCTGACTGCTATGCCGGAGGTCGTGGTTTCGATTCCCACCCAAATGTTTCACCAAACCCACGCGCGCCTCAAGGAGATGTCAGCAAATCGTAGGGGCCCAGCAGGGTCGAAGCCTACTGGGACCACGGGTAGTGCGAAAGCGAAACCCGGGGCCCTGTGACGAAGGCAACGAAGGAACAGGAGTGGGTTTTTAGTCAGTAAAAGTGTGACACTATTTCCCGCTCCACCCAAGAGCGAGATTTGTCATAAGATGATTTTCCCATCGAGTAAAAAGAAAAAACCCCAAATGTTTGTGATGAGGACGATCATTTGTTCTGTGTCTGGGTGTAATTTATCTATAACATGTCTGTATTTAGAAATATATAAGTATGTTTATCAGTTGTTTAGTACTCATAGTACAAGCTCTGCTTAGTTTGGGACTAGATAGATTTGTGTGATAATATGGAATATTTAAAAAAAAACTGACTGACTGACATATCAACGCACAGCCGAAACTAGTGGACCTAGCATACCATAGTCGGCCGTATAATGTTCCCACTGTCGGGACTCAGGCCTCCGTTCTAGGAGAGGGAATGGGCCGTAATCCACCACGCGGGCCCAGTGCGGGTTGGTGGATGTCACATGTCTTCGAATTTTTGTTTCTAGGACATGCCGGTTTCCTCATGATGTTTATATTCACCGTTTTGAGAGCATTGGTGATGAAATAAATCACACAAAGTAATGCGCTTGGCTGGGTTTGAAACCGCGAACTACAAATTGTAAGTCAGGGCCGTTACCACTCGGCCACCACTGCAGTCACTGCTAGTGGACCTAGGAACGTGAAATTTTGCACAAGGCTTCATTTTATGCTGTAAGCAAGCACGCTAAGAAAGGGTTTTTGAATGTTCAACTTGGAAGGAGGTGAAAAAGGGGAAATTCGTTTAAAAGGAAAATTTTATTCCAGGTCTTTAGAGGTGTTAAAGTTTTTATGAGATCTTTCACGCGAATGAAGTCGATAACTTTTTTTTATTTTTTATCCTTCATAGATTCGCGCTTAACCGCTATCTCACCTGATGCAAAGCGACGATGCGGTCGAAAATGGACCGCGCTTACCTAGAAGTAACCTATTCACTCTTGACTTAAAGATTCCTGGGTTGTAGCTATCAGGAACACAGATTGCGGCAAGGAATTCCACTCCTTAGCTGTACTCTTTACTTCTAACTTTGCTAGTACAATATACATGCATTACCTATTGAAAAAGTGTCGTTTGAAAAATGTCCTATCATGTCCTAATACACGTCCTATAGGATGTGGATGATGGATGCGAGACGCACGGGACCGTTCATTGTGGCGGCACTTGGGGGAGGCCTATGTCCAGCAGTGGACGTCTTTCGGCTGAAATGATGATGATGATGAAGACACGTCCTATAAGAAAGCTTATATTTTACAAAAGTAAATTTCACAATACCTTCATAAAATAATAAACTTTCTGCACCTTTACTTAGTAAATATTTTTTTTATTCTTCTATCATGGTCAAAAAACATCGCAAATGTCAAAAATCATGAAACAAAAAAAAAACCACTCAAATTCGCAATATGGCGCTAGAGAAAAACAGCGCGAAGCCTGCTCCTTTCCTATTGGCTGTCGCCACGCGTCGGCGCGTGCCTATATGACAGCTGGCGGGAGTTTGTTTTTTTTTTATTCAACTTTTTTTTTGCTCGCGTCGCGTCCTTGTTCGGCCTTTTCGTAAAGAGTATGGTAGAAATGTGCCCGAGGCAGGTTTTGGGTCACGTGAAGTCAATGTCTTAGGGACCGGCTGTTGAAAGTCCATGACAGTTGGGTTTAAAGACTGACAGATGGGTTTAAGTTTAGGATATTGATATTACCATGTTGTGTTTGATGTAATGAAGCAAAAAGATGTCAAAGGACATTTCAACTTATTTAAAAAAAAACCGGGCAAGTGCGAGTTGGACTCGCGCACTGAGGGTTCCGTAGAAACTTACCTATGAAAACAGTTAAATTCCCGAACTAAGTTACTAAGATTTTTCCGAATAGCAAAAAAGTTTTTTTTTTGTGACGTAACTACAAATTTACAATCTTCAGATTTTTTTCCTATACTTGTGCTACATGCCAAATATCAGGATTCTAAGTCAACGGAAAGTACACTATGAATTTTGATTCTCTTGAGAGTGTCGAAATACACGTTTTTCGCGACATAAACAGCCGTATTTTTTATTATGTATAAAATATTATATATTAAAACCATATGCGTTCCGAGATAAGGAGTCTTAACAGACAGACAGACAGACTGACGGACAACAAAATGATCCTATAAGGGTTCGATAGGGTTGCGGGCATACTCTGAACAGGAAACCCGTGGTCTAAGAATTCAAAGAGTAACTAAGGGACACAGTTATGGTCTAGTCATTCCAAGTCTGACCCTCGCGCTCCATCGTCAAAAACATCATCGTTTACCATCAGGTGAGATAGTGGTCAAGCGTGAGGTTAATAGTAATTTAAAAAAAAAAAACAGTACGCCAAAATTAATTGCCATATCATAACCACTTCAACTCCACAAAAGCCTTTTCATCTTTCATTTTTTTCTAATATGGCAAGAGTCATTCATCCAATACTCATTGACTCAAGGTGTACCAACCAAAAGGTGACAACATTAATTCAAATATCGAACGCACATCAATAGTAATGACAGATGCGCGTGCGCATATGTGCCGGAAGTTCACGAGATGTTCGAAATTCGAATTACGGCTTCTGTTTATAATCAGCTGTTTGTAGGAGGGTAGGATGAGGTCTTTCACCCTTGGATTGCTTTTGTATCCCGGTCTTTGGAAACCTGGACCATAGAGGAATTAACATAGGACTTTTTTTTTAAATATTTTAAACTAGTTCTTGATTACGATCCCATCTGATGGTAAGCAGTTATGCAATCGTTGAAGGTGAATCGCACTAGTTTATTGAGAGCCTATTAGGGAAGACCGCAGTAGGCAATTTTTTCTAATCCTTCGATGTACGCGGGATAAGTTTCAGAAGCTAGAACTTAACTGTCGTGTGTGGAGTACTACAGTCACATGGGCTGGTGCTGCAAAATGCCATCTAGCAGCTTTGGACTCAGTGGAAGGGCGTGCGAAGAGGCTAATTGGGGATCCAGATTTGGTTAAATGCAATCTACAAAGCCTCGAGCACAGGCGCAGGGAAGCCAGCCTATCGGTATTTTAGAGGTTACATTTTGGAGAGTGTGCGCGGAAATTGCATGACTTGATTCCGCTATCTCCTTTCTACCATCGGACAACCCCACGAACGGCGAGTATCCACCCTTACGATGTTGAAACATCAACGGTCTGGACTAAGCGTTTCGCTTCGTCGTTTATACCGCGTACATCGAAGGACTGGAACAATTTGCCTGCTGCGGTCTTCCCGTCCAACTATAATTTAGGCGTCTTCAAGACTAGAGTGAATAGGCTCTTAATAAATAGTGCACCTCACCATCAATGATTGCATCTCTTACCATCAGGTGGGATCGCAGTCAAGTACTGGTTTATATCAATTCAAAAAAAAAAACTGCTATACAAATGGTCGGTTCTTAACATCACCAATTGAATCTTCGGTCAATAACGACCGATGCCAGTAGTCCCAATTTTATGGAGCTGATGGAATGCGCGATAAGCTGTAGGGTTACACAGGTATCCGTTACTGATGGCCCAATACCTTATCTTCGATCAGAAGTGTGATTGGGATTGAGACGCAAGATCAATAAATGTAAATTTGACATATAACTTAAGGGCATGCAACTCGACGTATATTTTCACTCTTTTTTATACAACCGTTCTTACGCGATTATGAATTTATAACACATTAGTTATTTTGAAAACACAGTATCTTGTGGATATTATCTAGGCTTCTCATCATCGTCATCTTCCTGCCCTTGTCCCGTTTTATTTGGGGTTAGCGCAACACGTTTTTTTCTTCCACTCTGCCCTGTCACTCGTCATACTATCACTAACTTCCTCTTCTTTCATATCACTCTTCACACAATCCATCCATCTTTTCTTTGGTCTCCCTCTCCCTCTCCATCCATCCACATGTAAACTCATAACTCTTTTAGTAATATGCGTTTCATCCCTCCTCTTCACATGACCATTATCTAGGCTTCTATTAAAATAAATTTATAAATTTGTGTAAAATTAATCCAGTAAAGACCTCTGATAATCTTGCTATTTTGCATCAACTTTGACACTTCATAATTTACTCAGAAATTAAAAAAGTCAATAACAATAGAAGCCTTGCAAATTTAATGAAGATTAATGACGACAATTTTTTTCAAAAACTTTTAGGGTTTAAAAATTATACGTATTTCCTGGAACAAGTTTTGGCCAGGTTTTACTAATAAACGAAACGGTCAAGTGCGAGTGAGACTCGCGCACTGGGGGTTCCGTACAAACTTACCTTTGAAAACAGTTCAATTCCCGAATTGAGTTATGAAGATTTTCCCAATCGCAAAAAAAAGTTTTGTTTTTGTGACTTAACTGCAAATTTACAGTTTTCAGATTTTTTCCTATACTTGTGTTATGAGATCTTGCTTTATACCACATTTCAGGATTCTAGGTCAACGGGAAGTACCCTATGAATTTTGATTCCCTTGTGTGTGTCGAAACACACGTTTTTTGCGACATAAACGGCCGTATCTTTTTTTCCGTTAACTCAGTTGTTTGATTGTTTCTCAGCTTCAAGAGACCGCAAACTTGAGTATATGGTTTTAATTTCAACTCGATACCTCTACGTGTTCCCGAGATAAAAGGTCTTGACAGACAGACAGATGGACGGCAACAACAAAGTGATTCTATAAGGGTACCGTTTTTTCCTTTTGAGGTACGGAACCCTAAAAACCCAGTAGCACTTTTTGCCCGACCCGGAAATCGAACCCAGGACTCCATGCTTAGCAGTCGCGCTTGCGACCACGAGACCAACGAGGCAGTTAAACTACTATTAAAGGAGTACTTCTTAAACACATTACTCATCTTTTTTCCAAAACAATCGGTTACAACTCCACGTGCCTAACGGCACTGTAACGACCTTTTTAGACCGTGGGAGAGGCAAAGGGATCACATTCATACAGTCGTTGAATAGGCCGCTTTAGCTTTGTTAGTTACGACGCGTGGGTCGCTTTATTAGAAGTTTTATTTCTTTTTTTTTTCAATTTGAATTTGGAAGCGTTTAAATTCTAGAGTCGTTGGTTGATGATATTGGTTTTGTCTTTTTTACTGGTTGGTTTAGTGGGTAGAATTCGAAGTCGTCATTACTTCTTGCGCTCTTGGCGGAACGAGAGGGAGTGTCAGCGATCGTGTTCCTTCAGTCAAATCTGTGTGGTACATTTCTCATAGACCATCTAAGACATCAATCTGCATGGTTCTCATATGATTTGACCATTACATGTTTACTGTATCGACTTTAAAAAGACTTTGACACCTGAGTTTGTTTCGGTGTTTCTCTCAGCTGGGAAACACCGGCCTCATTTAGTTTAAAATGACGAAAAAATTTACTTGTAAAAGAGTTTTTATAAAAACATATTTCAAAGGTTCCGTACTTCAAAAGGAAAAAACGGAACCCTTATAAGGTCACTTTGTTGTCCGTCCTTCTGTCTGTCTGTCAAGACCCTTTATCTCGGGAACGCGAGGAGGTATCGAGTTGAAATTATAACCATATACTCAGGTCTGCGGTTCCTTGAATCTGTGAAAAAATCAAATTTCTGAATTAACGTAAAAAAAAGATAAGGCTGTTTATATCACAAAAACGTTTCGACACGCTCAAGGGAATCAAAACTCATAGGGTACTTCCCGTTGACCTAGAATTCTGAAATGTGGCATGAAGCAAGATCTCATAACACAAGTATAGGAAAAAATCTGAAAACTGTAAATTTGTAGTTACGTCACAAAAAAAACTGTTTTTGCGATTCGGAAAAATCTTCGTAACTCAATTCGGGAATTGAACTGTTTTCATAGATAAGTTAAAATTAGCCCGAATTGAGTACAAATGTACGGAAGCCTGCCAGTACGCGAGTCCGACTCGCACTTGCCCAGTTTTTTTTAAATTGATATAGTCTAGTGCTTGACTGCAATCCCACCTGATGGTAAGCAGTGATGCAATCGTTGATAGTGAGGCGCACTAGTTTATTAAGAGCCTATTCACTCTAGCCTTGAAGACACCCAAATTATATATAATTATATATTTTTTGTTTTTAAGCTCACGTTTGACCACCATCTCACCTGATGGAAAGCGATGATGTGGCCGACGATGGAGCACGCTTGCCTAGATCGAACAATGGAGACTGTTCAACTTGGTACCCAAAATGTTTGACTGGCCTGTTGCTTTAGTGGTTAGTGGCCCTGACTGCTACGCCGGAGGTCGTGGGTTCGATTCCCACCCAGGTCAAATGTTTGTGTGATGAGCATAATCATTTGTCCTGTGTCTGGGTGTAATTTATCTATAATATGTATGTATTTAGAAATATATAAGTATGTTTATCAGTTGTCTAGTACTCATAAAACAAGTTCTGCTTAGCTTGGGATTAGACGGCGTTGTGTAATAGTTGTGTGAATATTATTATATTATTATTAAAATAATATTTATTTTTGATCACCTCTGCCAACTCCCTTGGGGTATAGCGGGCATTAAGTTATTAGAACCAGTTCAATTCCTCAAGCTCAGGTGCAAAATGAGGTCATAGTCCTTCATAATTAAGACGAAAACTTAAAAAGCCATTTAAGTATTGGACAACAGCTGATTACCAGCTGGTGCGAAAGAATGTCTACCTGAAGTGAGAACAGACAAAAACCAACCTTAACTCTCTAAGCTAAAAGTCGAAATTCCATTGCCTTGAAAATTTATCATAGGAAATTGAACCTTAAATTTTATAATTAAGGTTCAATATTGATTTGTAGGGTAGTTCTTCTTTGTGAATTTGGCCTGTTGCTAAGCAAGACATAGGCTGTCTTTTACTTGGGAAATGTTTTTGTTTTATTCCTACCCTTTCTCTTAAAGGGTATGTTAGAATATTAAACCTGTAAAAACGGGCCAAGCCGTGAGAAATAACTAGTAGGGGTACACAAACCATCGACATTTAAAAAGTCTGCTATTTTTATAAATTCGTCGTTCCCAACACTAGCAAAATCCCCAACCGCCGCCGGGACTCCGATCCCGATTTCCGGCCACCGTAGGCGCGGGCTTGCGGACGGCGAGCAATGGGTGGCTCGCCATCCGGTAACCGTCCGGACCGAGCCCAAGTTGTCGACGGCGCCTATTGTTCCACGCGCGCCTCAAGGAAATGTCAGTAACTGTAGGGGCCCAGCAGGGTCGAAGCCTACTGGGGCCATGGGTGATGCGAAAGAGATCCCCGGGGCCCTGAAAAAATGGCAAAGAAGGAACAGGAGTGGGTTTTTAGTCAGTAAAAGTCTGACACTATCTCCCGCTCCGTCCAAGAGCAGATTTATTTTCCAAACCGAAAAAAAAAAAACTATCTTTGGGTCGACTTCCAGTCTAGCCTGATGCGGCTGAATACCCATGTTCTACATGGAGCGACTGTCTATCAGACCTCCACAACTCAGTGACGAAAGCGTCGTGATGGTCCATTGGTTAAGGCATCCGCCTCTCATGCGGGCTTCGAAACCGGGCAAGTACCTACCAATATTTCAACTCAAATGTACTTTTCTAAGTTTATCTGGTACATGGTGGACATCCCACCTATACGCACGAAACGTTTTGGGAACACATTCATTGTGCGTACAGTTAAGGAGTGGAATTCCTTGCCGGAATCTGTGTTTCCTGATGGCTACAACCCGGGAATCTTTAACTCAAGAGTGAATAGGTTACTTCTAGGTAAGCGCGTTCCATCGTCGACCGCATCGTCGCTTTCCGTCAGTTGAGATAGCGGTCAAGCGCGAACCAATGAAGAATTAAAAAAAAAAATTTAGGACATTACTGACACCCCGTGCATCGGAAAGCAAGTGAAGCCGTTGGTCCCGGTTGTCATTTGTAAATCTTTGACAGTCGTTACAGGAAGACAGACGCCAGAAAGTCTGACCATCAGTCTATCCAAGAACTTACTTACCATCAGGTGGTCCAACCTGGTAATCGAACCACGGGTAGTGTGAAAGCGGAACCCGGGGCCCTGGGACGAAGGCAACGAAGGAACAGGAGTGGGTTTTTAGTCAGTAAGAGTCTGACACTATCTCCGGCTCCGCCCAAGAGCGGGGATGTCATTAGGATGATTTTCCCACCCAATAAAAAAAAAAAAAAAAAAACCTGGTAATCGAAACCAGGACCTCATCCTCAGCCTTTACTACCACTTGAACAAAGAGGCAGTCTGACAAAACTACAATGACCAAATAGGAAAGGTATTAAAAACCAATTTCATTTTTTTAACACAATCTCTGAATGGCCCATGTATCTGTGGTCAATCGACCAATTGTTGAAAAAAAAAATAGTCTTTGACGGTCAAAGACAATTTTTTTCTACATTTTTTTTTCTTTTATTATGCAACTACACTACCTGTCCTTGTGCTAATCAGCTGTTCCATTGCGATACTTTTAAAATCATCTGTGATTTGTTACTAGCCAGTGACAATAGTAGTTTTTTTTTCATTGAAATTAAAATTTGTTTTGGTCAGTGGGTCGTCTTAGGGGCGGATTTTTTCGAATGAAGTTCGGTGGCCGTATTAATTATTGGCAAATTGATTTCTAGTGGATATTGTGGTGTAGTTTTGTATCTTATGTGTCTACATAAATTGATAATATATGGAAACATTGAAACAGGCATTGAGAGCAGTGGTGGCCGAGTGGTAACGGCCCCGACTTATAAGTTGTAAGTCGCGGGTTCAAACCCAGCCAGGCGCATTACTTTGTGTAATTTATTTCATCACCACTGCTCTCAAAACGGTAAAGGAAAACATCGTGAGGAAACAGGCATGTCTTAGAAACAAAAATTCAAAGACATGTGACATTCACCAACCCGCACTGGGCCCGCGTGGTGGATTACGTCCCATTCCCTCTCCTAGAGAGGAGGCCTGAGTCCCAACAGTGGGAACATTATAAGGCCGAGTATGAGTATGTATTATGTATACTAGCTGATTCAGCAAACGTTGTTTTGCCAAATCAAAAAAATTGGGGATTGATGTAGGAGGGTATAAAATAGCCCACCACCTATTCTAAAACTTACTAAAAGTAAAAATCGGTGAAGCCGTGGAGTTCGATAACAAACTGACACGAACTCAAACTGTGATACGAGATTTTTATTGTATATACACTAACTGACACGGCGAACTTCGTACCGCCTAATAGTATAAGGATAACGCCATCTACTGGCATTATTAGAACAGCATAATTCATTTTATAATGACATTTTAATTAGAGATGGCGTTGTATTCAATTTTTTTTTTTTCATTTTTTCTCACTGTTTACCTTCCCTGGACTATTACAAATATTTCAAGACCAAAATTAGCTAAATCAACTAACGAACTGCTATTCATTTCTATATATAATAGATAGATACTTATTAGAATAGCAGGCACATTGCTCGCAGTACGGATGGCCGTTGGGGCCGAAAGGTTCTGGAGTGGCGACCGCGTACCGGAAGACGCAGTGTTGGAAGGCCTCCTACAAGGTGGACCGATGACCTGGTGAAGGTTGCGGAAAACCGATGGATGCGAGACGCACAGGACCGTTCTTTGTGGCGACATTTGGGGGAGGCCGATGTCCAGCAGTGGACGTCTATCGGCTGAAATGATGATGATGATGATGATATTAGAATAGACTACAAGGAATACAATTTTGCGTACTAATTAATAATTTGAGGTGTATATATGTATCCTTCAAACCTTCGCAAGCTTTCAACAATTGTACCTCGAAGTAACAAAAGTAGTTTTTGTGAAGCCATTTCTTGTGCAAAGCTTCTACCTGCGTGTCTGCTCTATACAATCAGCTGATGAACGACATCCCGTGGGCTCCACATTCAGATCAGCTGAGCTCGTGTCTTGTATTCAAATTCTTTATCATCATCATCATCTTCCTGCCCTTATCCCGTGTTATTTGGGGTCGGCGCAACACGTTTTTTTCTTCCACTCTGCCCTGTTACTCGTCATGCTATCACTAACTTCCTTTTCTTTCATATCACTGTTCACACAATCCATCCATCTTTTCTTTGGCCTTCCTCTCCCTCTCCACCCATCCACATGTAAACTCATAACTCTTTTAGTAACATGCGTTTCATCCCTTCTCTTCACATGACCATACCAAGACAAACGATTCCCTTTCAACTTTTCAGTCACTGGCGCCACTTTCAAACTTCAAATTCTTTATCAACCGGTTTTTTTTTTTTTTTGAGACTGCTCTAGTAACTAGGCGATTTACCATGATTTGTTAAAATTTTAATCGTGCGAGCGAGAAAGAGGATTTTTTTTTTTGTGGGAAAATCATCTTATAAGAAATCTCTTGGGCGGAGCGGGAGATAGTGTCAGACTTTTACCGACTAAAAACCCATTCCTGTTCCTTCTTTGCCTTCATCCCGGGGCCCCGGCCTTCGCTTTCACACAACCCGTGGAGAAAGAGGGATGGATATAAGTTTAGAGATATAGCTTCTGCCAGCGGCTTCGCTCGCGTGAAAGTAGGTTTCTCCATACAAACTTTGGACCCCCGTTTCATCCCTTTAGGGGGTGAATTTTGGAAAATCCTCTCTTAGTGCTCGCCTACGTCATATAAGGAAACCTTATGCAAAATTTCACGCTCCTAGTCCCAGTAGTTGCGGCTATGCGAAGATATGTCAGTCAGTCAGTTTCTCCTTTTTAACCCCCGACGGAAAAGAGGGGTGTTATAAGTTTGACGTGTCTGTGTGTCTGTCCGTGGCATCGTAGCTCCTAAACGAATGGACTGATTTTGATGCGGTTTTTTTTGCTTGAAAGCTGACCTAATCGAGATGGTTCTTAGCACTATAGCGCAATGTGTAGCTTACCTAGGTTCCTTACTTAGCGGACCCCAGACTCAGGGAGGCTCATCTTTAAAATATTTATAGATTCTTTTAATAAAGTTAAAAGGCTGAAAGAGTAATTTATTAACCTTGTTTTTTTTTACTTTCTTTTTGTGTCGGGGTTTTTTTTAAATTTTTATATATATACTAGCGACCCGCCCCGGCTTCGCACGGGTGCAATAATGTGATAAATGAAGAACCGCTGGACCGATTTTGTGCAAACTTCACATAAACCATCTACTAAATAGTCCGAACAAAGCCAAAATATTTGGTTTCGATAGGTGAGCCCGTTCTTGAGTTATAAAATTACAACGAAAAGTGGCATTGATTTATATATATATATAGATTTAGGGGTGGATTACCCTTAACATTTAGGGGAAATAAAAAATAGATGTTTTCCGATTCTCAGACCTACCCAATATGCACACAAAATTTCATGAGAATCAGGAAAGCCGTTTCGGAGGAGTTTAACCACAAACACCGCGACACGAGAATTTTATATATTAGATAGATTATCAACCTTTGTACCTTTATGAGAGAAAAAAATAAATATATTATTATTATTATTCCCCGCTAGTCTCCAGAACCAATGAAACGTCATTGCATAACTTACACAAAGACAAACAAATTTTTTCAAATCATTTCTTGCACTACCTGTATATCTTTAGAAACAGCTGACGCGGCATCGTGTTACTTTCTATTCAGTCAGCTGATGGGTACAGTATCTTTTCGGTTTTCTATTCAAATCAGCTGAGCTTTGTTATCATAAGAAATTGTCTACCAGTAAAGCGAAACTTTTTTTTTTTTGAGGTGTGACATTTTCCAATTGCGCGATCTAGAGAGGAGCGAGAAGGCCCACCCGTGTACCTAAAGGCGATATCATCTTCCTGCCCTTGTCCCGTGTTTTTTGGGGTCGGCGCAACACGTTTTTTTCTTCCACTCTGCCCTGTCACTCGTCATGCTATCACTAACTTCCTTTTCTTTCATATCACTCTTCACACAATCCATCCATCTTTTCTTCTGTCTCCCTCTCCCTCTCCATCCATCCACATGTAAACTCATAACTCTTTTAGTAACATGCGTTTCATCCCTCCTCTTCACATGACCATACCAAGACAAACGATTCCCTTTCAACTTTTCAGTCACTGGCGCCACTTTCAAACTTCCCCTAATATATATTCCCCTAATATATACCTAAAGGCGATATGTAGTAATATAAATAGGCGTGTCGATATGCCTCACTTGGGAGTCGCGGGGCCATCTCCAGCCACCGTAGGCGCGCCGGCTTACGGACGACGAGCAATGAGTAGTTCATCGTCCCTGTCCGGTAAGTCGTCAACAGCGCGTAGTGTTCCATGCGCACCTCAAAGAGATGTTAGCAAAACCGTAGGGGCCCAGTAAGTTTGATACCCGCTAGGGAAATTTTAAAAGAGATACTGTGGTTCTGGAACGCAAAGGGCAACTGAAAGAACCCTCGTGGGTTTTAGTCAGTAGAAGTCTGACACTCCCTATCAGAACGAGGGGAGTGTGTGACCCAGAGCTCTCCACTGAGAGGAAAATTTCAGGATTTTTGGTCAACGGGGGTCCCTATGAATTTTGATTCCCCGAAACATACGTTTTTGCGACATAAACGGTTGTATCTTTTTTCTTCGTTAACACAGAAGTTTGATTTTTTTCATAGCTTCAAGGGACTTGAGTATATGGTTTTAATTTCAACTCCATATCATACCTCCACGCGTTCCCGAGATAAACGGTCTTGACAGTCAGACAGACAACAAAGTGTTCCTATAAGGGGTCCCTTTTTTTCCTTTTGAGGTACGGAACTCTAAAAAATGCTTTATGCAGCCATATCTATCGGTAAATACAGACAATATAGTCGACTTGTAATTTATATCTTCAACATAAAGAATCACCACTAAACAGTGAAGGAAAACATCGTGAGGAAACCGGCAATTAAAAATTCGAAATCGTCTGACATCCACCAACCCGCACTGGGCCTGCGTGGTGGGTTACGGTCCATTCCCTCTCTTAGAAAAGAGGCCTGAATCCTAGCAATGGGAACATTATAAGGTTAATTATGCTATTTTTTAAACAATCTGATTGGCGGCTTAGGATTGGTTAGCATAATGCATGGTCATCATACATGGTCTTCAAAATTATTTTTATATAGCTCAGCCTTACTCATGATTTATTCTTCGCTCAGTTTCTTTGACAAATTGTCACAAAATGTTGTCACAAAGGCAACTCAGCTGATTTGAAAAGAAATCTCCATTGGGATCAGCTGATTGTAAGAAGCTCACAGGTAGAAGGTAGTTGAATGCATTCTTGCATTGCATTAATGTTAGGAATAAAAAAAAGTGTCATTGCGTAAATGTAGCTAGATTTTTTAGGGTTGCCAACCTCAAAAAGAAGAAACTGAATCCTTATAGGATCATTTTCTTGCCCGTCCGTGTGTCAAGACCCTTTATCTCGGAACGCGTGAAGGTATGGAGTTGAAATTAAAACCATATACTTAGGTCTGCGGTCCCTTGAAGCTGTGAAAAAATTAAACTCCTGAGTTAACGAAAAAAAAAGATACAGCCGTTTGTGTCGTATCAAAAAACGTATATTTCGACACCCTCAAGGGAATCACAATGCATAAGGTACTTCCCGTTGAACTAGAATCCTGAAATATGGCATAAAACAAGGTCTCTTAACGAACTATATAACTATAGGAAAAAATATGAAATCTGTAAATTTTTAGTTACGTCACAAAAAATAAATCTTCGTAACTCGATTTGAAAATTGAACTGTTTTCATAGATAAATTTGTACGGAACCCTCAGTGCGCGAGTCCGACTCGCACTTGCCCAGTTTTTAATGGTTTAGGATTTCAATGATGATAAAAGCATGTTTTTTTTTTGTTGGCCTGTTCTGGCCCACTCTTGGTAAAGGCTTCCCTCCAATCCTTCCGGAATCTGTCTAGTTCGTCGAGCCATCTCTTTCGTGGTCTGCGGTGACCCCGTCGCACTGTTTCAGGGCACCAACTTCGTGCCACTTTAACCCACTGTCATGACAATATTGTCATTTCAGTTATGCAGCCTTTTGAGTCAAATCAACTATAGTTTTGGATCGCAGTATAGTGTTTCGAACTCGATCCATTAATTTAACACCTAGTATACTGCGCTCCATTGCTCGTTAGCAAACCTTGAGTTTGGACTTCTGGATGTTAGTCAAAAACCAAGTCTGAGCACCATAGGTCATCAAGACGGAGTTAATAAACATGTCCATGAGCATTTTTTTTAAGTTTTGTGAATGTGAAGTACCATGGAGCATTTTTATCAGGTTTACAACTTGTTTGAAATTACGAGCATGGCAGTTGAGAGTTTTTCATGCTCACTCAAATGTCTCGCTGAAGGTGGCACGTGTTACTGGGTCATTCGGTTCCCTTCAAAATGGTTGAGCTGAGTGGGGGCTGATGCACGCGTCTGTCAGAGTGGTCATCTCTCAGCTGCCAGTGGCTTAATTCAATTTCTATTTTTTTTATTTGTTTAAGTTTTTTATTGTAATTATTATTACTTATCTACATTGTGCTCATATATTCGAAGCGACAAGAAATATGTAACCAAGATTTATGTAAGTAACTCATAATATGATTTAAAAGAGTGTCCATGGAGTTTCTTGCACGTTCTTCTCCATAGAGATCTACGCTTTGGAACGTGCAATTTAGCTTCACTTTTTTTTTTTTGACTCTCCGACATTTTGACAATTCAAAAGTGCCTGTAATTGGTCTATTTGAAATAAACGTTTCTGATTTCTTTTGTTTTAGTGCCATGGGCAACTCACCTTTGAATACGTCTTTCATGGACCATATAAAGCATGTATGATTATGTTTAAGCTCAGCTGATTCAAGAATCCTGTCCCATCAGCTGATAGACACAGGTACCTAGCTTGTATAACTTGTGGTTTCAGAAAAAAAACACTCTTTGTGCAATGGTCTTCTTGTAATATTTTTTTGGTGATGATTATGGCACAAATAATAATTGCATTGGGTTCTGTACATAAAGTCGCAAGCCACTTTTTTTTGGTGGGAAATATATCAAATAACTTCTCGCTCTGGACGGAGTGAGAGGGGAGTGTCAGGCTTTTAGTATCTAAAACCTACCAGCGTTCCTTCAGTTGTCCTTTGGAGCCGTTCAAGTATTACGTAAGCAGATTTTTTTGCAAATACGCCCCCCCCCCCTCCCCCTCGTCAGCAAAAGTAAGCAATACTCTCACCTCCCCCCCCCATGCTTACGTAAACAATTGGTACGTGCATTTGTCAATGTGTTAGTTAGGTTATTAATTTATGAGCAGTAGTTGTCAGTCTAGAATAAAGGAATACTTGAAATAAAGGAAAAAAAACAGAGTTAATTTAAAATTTTTGACATTATTTATTCAAATCAACAGTTCTCAGTCCATGACACACTGAGCCATGACACTAAGTCTTCAATGACATTAGATGCATGCTGCCTAATGATGTGTGTCTGCTCACTTTCTTATGATTTTGAAACATCGACATTGTTCTCATAAAAAAATTGCACTGCTGACGTAATCACCATCTAGACCCCCATGTCATCAAAAATAAGTAAAGCAAAGATCCCCCCAACCCCCTGTAATGCTTACGTAATACTTGAATGGCCCCTTTGCGTTCCAGGGCTGCGATGGTTCTTCCGAACAATAACCCATCCGATGGTCTTGATCGGAAGACCTCAGAAGACCTGCCTTACCGCGATTTTTTTTTTTAAAGAGTAGCCATGGAGTTTCTTGCCGGTTCTTCTCCATAGGAAACGACCAATTTGGAACCGTGCACTAGCTTCTGACGTTTTATAAGTGCCCATGTGGCCTATGTGAAATAAAACACTTTGACTTTGACTTTGATTCATTTACAGCCCTTAACCGTTTGCTTTAGATTGGTACGACGAGTGTTTTCGTGTCCTATACGCCAGGGTCGTGTGTTCGTGACTGGGTACTCCATCTCGTTTAGCTCTTCAATCCCCATAGGTGACAGAAGACTTGACGAGATAGAGTATTTGATCGTGTATGAGCGATCCTGGCGGAATAAACGCAAGAGTGTTTGTTGGACATATTCGACGTTTAAAGGAACACCGTATGCATATGCCCCACCTTTGTTTTCATTGTTTTACTTCACATTTGCCAATATACGTCCCCACCTTTCGTTTCTTTTTGTTTCATATTGAACCCCAATTTATCGAATAACGAACGTCAGTCCATTCAAAACTGACTCTTAAACTCACCCAATAAAGTTTCAAAATCATTTACCACTATTACCTATTGATGTGGACAGTCGAAAATACGTCTTAACATTTCGAAAATAGAGTTCAATTTTCCTAGCTGTTATATGAAGTCCATTTTGCAATATTGACAATAAAATATGCACGTGCGCTTGCAAGGAGCGGAATTAAAAAAAAAACGCACAGGTATACAATTTTACAGCTGAGAGTCAGCTGTTTTTTGTTGGAAGTGGGATAATATGTCTTATGGCGCGAATTTAAGGTTCATTTTTATTTGACATGGTGGTTTTATTATTATTTTAAAATATCAAGTACCCACGTATGGTAAGTAACGCAATAATTATGTTCATTTTTTTCTTTTTTTTGCCACAACTATCACACAACACCATCTAGTCCCAAACTAAGCAGAGCTTGTGCTATGAGTACTAGACGACTGATAAATATACCTAAATATTTCTATATTCCTAGATAAATTACACCCAGACACACAAAAAATCATCATCACACAAACATTTGTCTTGGATGGGAATCGAACCCACGACCTCCGGCATAGCAGTCAGGGCCACTAACCACTAGACAACTCACAAGACTGCTTCCCAGAAGAAAGTGACTACTTCCCACACCCTCTTACTCCGTACCATGGCGTGGACCAGGGCCAGGCGAGAGAGGACGCTCTCACCAATCGCCGTCACGAGGGTATTTGGGGCATAAATGGGGCAGACCTCCATCGTGTTCTCCTGGAGACCCGCATAATGGTCACACTCGGGCGTTTTTTCCCGCCGGATCCGTTACAAGAACCTCCCGAAACAACCAAGTCTAGTGAGGACCTGCGACAGGCAGGGAGCGATCATGCCGAGGCGCCTCCCTAGGGCCCCTAAAAATCTGCTTACGTAATACTTGAAGGGCCTCCTAGGCTAGGTGGCCCTTCAAGTATTACGTAGCCTTGAAAATTTGTAAATCCGTCACTGGATTTAATGTAACCTTCGCAAAGAAAGTGCAACTGAAGGAACCCTGGGTCAGTAAAGTTCTGAGACTCGAGAGAGGAACAGTTTTTGACTGGCCTGTTGGTCTAGTGGTCAGTGGCTCTGACTGCTATTCCGGAGGCCGTGGGTTCGATTCCCACCCCCCATGTTTGTGTGATAAGCACGATCATTTGTTCTGTGTCTGGGTGTAATTTATCTATATATGTATGTATTTAGAAATATATAAGTATGTTTATCAGTTGTCTAGTACTCATAACACAAGCTCTGCTTAGCTTTGGACTAGACGGCGTTGTGTGATAGTTGAGGAAAAAAAAAAAAAGTTATTTGACGACTCCCCATGTAAAAAATAAATAACAGGCCAAGTGCGAGTCGGACTCGTGCACGAAGGGTTACGTACCATACATAGCAAAAAAATCACGTTTGTTGTATCACAGCCCCACTTATATATTTATTTTATTCTGTTTTTAATATTTATTTTTATAGCGGCAACAGAAATACATCATCTGTGAAAATTTCAACTGTCTATGTTTTTTTTTTTTTATTGGCTGGCAAAATCATCTTATGACATCCCCGCTCTTGGGCGGAACGGGAGATAGTGTCAGGCTTTTACTGACTAAAAACCCACTCCTGTTCCTTCGTTGCCTTCGTCCCAGGGCCCCGGGTTTCGCTTTCACACTACCCGTGGCCCCAGTAGGCTTCGACCCTGCTGAGCTCCTACGATTTGCTGACATCTCTTTGAGGCGGGCGTGGAACAGTACGCGCCGTCGACGACTTGGGCTCGGTCCGATTACTGGACGGTCGGACGGCGAGCCACCCACTGCTCGCCGTCCGCAAGCCCGCGCCTACGGTGGCCGGAAATCGGGATCGGAATCCCGGCGGCGACGGTTGGAGAGTCTATGTCACGGTTCATGAGATACATACTGGTGACAGACAGACGGACATTGGAGTGATAGCAATAGGGTCCCGTTTTTACACTTTAGGTACGGAACGCTAATAAAAAAGGACATTTATCTAAACTCGCTTTCAAGCACTTGTGCTTATCATAATTAATTATACAGAACTGATAATGTCTGATATGATAATAGTATCATTGACAACAAGTATCTACTACTTGTTACTATTAAGCGAGAACTACACTAGACCGACGCACACGTGGACCACGCCTGGTTTGTACGTAGCGGCGCGTTGCGTAGCGTCGCGTGGCGTGGATCTAATGTAGCTCTGCAAGTTTAGTTGCCATATAAAATGTATGGAGACGCGCCCAGATCGGCGTACGTAGCCTACGTGTGCGCAATGTAGTTCTACCTTTATTGAATCATTTTGATTATTACATAAATTTATTCACTACTAGCTTTTGCCCGCGGCTTCGCTCCCATCAACTTACTAACTACCTACACTACCCTACCTTACCCTATGTACCTAACCTACCCTAACTAAAAAAAGAATAAGATGACAAAACAAGAAAAAAAAAGTACTAATAATAATAAAAAAAAAATTTTGTTTCTGAGGTGGACTCGCGTAGTTTTTAAGCTTAGTTTTTAAGTAAATGTTAAGATGAGGTCACGACAGAATGCCAATGAAACAAATTTATAAATAACTAGCTTCTGCCAGCGGCTTCGCCCGCGTGAAAGTAGGTTTCTCCTAACAAACTTTGGTAGATATTTATAAGATCTCAATTAATTAGAACACTTTATGGTTCTATCTTTTATAGTTTAGGCAGCGTACGCAAAATAAGTAACTTTTCTGGTTGACTTTTTACACCTTGTGTCCGAAAAACTCAAATATCTTACGGAACCCTACTTTTTCCAAAATAAAATATAGCCTATGTTACTCGTGGATAATGTAGCTTTCGAATGGTGAAAGAATTTTTAAAATCGGTCCAGTAGTTTTTGAGCCTATTCATTACAAACAAACAAACAAAGTTTTCCTCTTTATAATATTAGAGTAGATAACACTAAAAAATGGTGCGGACCATCATGTCTGCGGTCAAATAGATACATAACAAAAAGACCTACCCTAACTACCATATCTAACTACTCTACGCTACCTACCTAGCCTACCTATTACTACCTACCTGCCAACCTATCTACTTACCTACCTGCCTGCCTAAGTCTTACCTACTCTACCTGGAACCTACCTATTTTTATTTTACTTTTAAACCTTCCCTGTAAGCTTTTTTTTGTTTTTGTTTGGGTGGGAAAATCATACAGTGACATCCCACGCTCTTGGGCGGAGCGCGAGGGTGTGTCAAGCAACAACAATTATTTTTTTATTATAACTGATCCAGCTATTCTTAAGTTATAGCATGACCAGGAGAAATAGGGGTTAATTTTTATATATTACTAATATTATAAAGAGGTAAACTTTGTTTGTTTGTTTGTAATGAGTAGGCTCAAAAACTACTGGACCGATTTTAAAAATTCTTTCACCATTCGAAAGCTACATTATCCACGAGTAACATAGGCTATATTTTATTTTGGAAAAAAATAGGGTTCCGTAAGATATTTGAGCTTTTCGGACACAAGGTGTAAAAAGTCAACCAGAAAAGTTACTTATTTTGCGTACGCTGCCTAAACTATAAAAGATAGAACCATAAAATGTTCTAATTAATTGTAGATCTTATAAATATCTACCAAAGTGTGTTAGGAGAAACCTACTTTCACGCGGGCGAAGCCGCTGGCAGAAGCTAGTATATTATATTTCTAGACTAGCTGCCAGCCAATTGGTCATTGTCAACCTTGGGGGAGGCCTATGTCAAACAGTGGACGTTTTTCTGAAGTAGGGCATTATTTTACTTGTTATTTTATTGTTTCCAATGATTGAAACAAACAAAAGGCCCAACATATTATTAAAATAAACAAAAGCCCACTTTGCAGAGCCTGTATACTTGACTGGCCTAAATCAACCAGTCTAGTAGTTAGCGGCTCTAACTGCTATGCCAGAGGACATGTGTTTGATGTCCAACCAGGACAAATGTTTGTGTAATGTAGCATGATTATTTGTTCTGTGTCTGGGTGTAATTAATCTATAATATGTGTATTTAGAAACAGACAAACATGTTTATCAGTTGTCTAGTACTCATAGCACAGGTTCTGCTTAGTTTGGGACTAGACGGCGATGTGTGATAGTTGTGGAATATTATTATTATTGTATGGTGGTGGTGGTGGTGGTATTACTTTGTGCAATTTATTTTATCACCACTGCTCTCAAAACGGTGAAGGAAAACATCGTGAGGAAACCGGCATGTCCTAGAACCAAAAATTCGAAGACATGTGACATCCACCAACCCGCACTGGGCCCGCGTGGTGGATTACGGCCCATTCCCTCTCCTGGAGAGGAGGCCTGAGTCCCAACAGTGGGAACATTATAAGGCCGACTATGCTATGCTATGCTATGGTGGAGGATGAGACAGGAGGTCTGCTTCTAATAAGCCCAGTCGTCACTGGATATAAGGCAAAGAACTTTGAGAACTCAGATACCCTTTACAAAAAGGTCAGTAACACCAAGCTGCTGGCCTTCCTTGAGGAGCTAGTGTGGATCAAAAGGCATATTTATCCCACCAATATGCCAAATATGCACTTTAGAGAGCAGTGGTAGCTGAGTGGTGACGGCCCCTACTTACTGCGGGATCAAACCCAGCTAGGCACATTACTTTGTATAATTTATTTCATCACCACTGCTCTCAGAACATCAGGAAGTGAGGTGAAGGAAAACATTGTGAGGAAACTGGCATGTCCTAGAAACAAAAATTCAAATACATGTGACATTTACCAATCCGCACTGGGCTCATGTGGTGGATTATGGCCCATTCCCTCTCCTAGAGAGAAGGGTCCTGAGTCCTAGCCGTGGGAACATTAAAAGGCTGATTATGGTAGGCTCGGCATACAGTACAATCATACAAAAGTAATATCTTTTCTAAAGTAAAACATTGCCCCATACTAAGAATTCCTTCACTATGAAATGGGAAATTTGTGAGAAATTCCAATGAGGGCTTCAGAAACATTTTTTTTATTCTTAAAATAATGTACTTTCATGTCTAAAAAATTGTGTTTAGTTTATTTATATCTCTCATTACTCTTATTGGAAAGCAGTAAGTTTAAATAATCTTAGCTGGCTATCATAGAGAGCTAGAAATTAATAAGAATAGATTCTTCATCAACCCTTTCCGCTACAATGGGTATAACTACATATAATTTTTGCTAGGTTAGTGATTCATCAATGCACATTATAGTGATTAACCTTTTGAGTAGCGTAATTAGAGACACTATAGAAAGACAATGACCAAGTGAACGCCGACATTCGCTCAGGGTTTAATGAATGAATTTTTTTTTTTTATTCATATGTATATTGCTAGTTTTCTTTTTAATAACAAATAGAAACAAAAAAAAAATATACCAATTTTAATAATGATTTGAACATAGTTGTCAGGCATTTTTGCTGCACTGTACCTAATTGGTGCAGCCATGAGACACAACCTCAGTGTTCTTTTTTTAAATTTTAAGTTTCTACATGTTGTTTTTACACTGTATATATCTATGTGAGCCAAATAAGACAATTTTTCTTCTTTCTTCTAATTGGTAAGTGAAATCTTTTCAAATAAGATTCTTACTAGAACATGGAGAGAAAAGATGACTATTCTTACTGGACCATCGACAATTTAAACAATGTTTTTATTAATAGGATAACGAAAAATCAAGGTATGTATGATATTAAGCTGACTGATGCATAAGTATTCCAAACACAGAGGTTATAATCAGAATACCACATTTATTCGAGTTAGATACCAATTAGAACATTCTGGCGCATATTTAGAGAGTAATTAACAACACTTACCGGGCACCGTACTGCCTGTCTGACCCATTTTTCGATGTATTCTCCACGGTCTTCCGCTCTTCAATTATCACAGATATATCGTTATTTGTACAACGTTAATGTCCTTTTAACACATTTAGGGACTCTTAAATGTCTCACAACACACACAAACTTGACCTATGAACCGCTCGCACGCATGTTTACTATATTTATTTAAATAAAACACGATTGTTGAACTACGATCAGTAACTAATCCAATTTTGTTTGGGATTCACGTAACTAATGCCCTATATTCGCTTAGGATTAACTTATATTCTAACACTATTAATATTGCACTCGTTATCGTATCTTTATTGCGAATTATTAAAATTATTTCTATAAATTAAACATTACGGTCACTGTGTCCACTTTGACAACATCTATTTGCGATAAATATTGCAGTTCGGATACTAATTGTGTCATTGCGAATAAATTATATTTGACGTGGGAAAGTGAAGCGGTTATTATTTTGCGTGATTATGTTACAAATTTAGGACAAAAGGTTTTAATTTCGCAAAGAAAATGAAAAATAGAGATTTTGAAACTCATTTAAACAAAGTCTCCCGCTAGTAAATAAAGTAAATTATTCGTACATGTATCCAAATATTCTAATGTCAATTTCTTAAGAGGGGTACACACTGAATCATATTTAAGGTCTACGAAGCAGAAGATCGGAGAAAGGCTGATGTCAAAAGCAAGAAAGACTCGCATAGTAGTACCAGGAGATTAGAACCAAGAAGAAATAATTCTGGGTTTGTGAGCGATTAAAGTTGTCAAAAAATAAAAGGTCTGTTTTGACATTTGTATTTTGACTACCTAGCGGCTTGACCAGTGTAGTGTATGCTATTAAAATAACAGGGGTCAAAATATGAAATTGCCGTTTTTTAAAACGGGTTGCTTTGAAGTGTTATATATTTGAACTTATAATTTAAGTTCAAATACACTCTTTATTAAAGGTACGTTATTCTTTTTTCGAAATTAGGTATTTATTGGTTTCTTTATGTCTTGTATTTCTGTAATATTTTCAACTTTCTTCTAACAAAAGAACTCTGTGTTCATGGTTTAATAGCTTTCGTTTTGGAAATTACTAGATTCTTTAATGAAGTTAAAAGGCTGAAAGAGTAATTTATAAACTTATTTTTTAATTTCTTTTTGAGTTAGGGGTTTTTTTAATTTTATTTTTATTTTACACTTTTTAAATTATTTGCGGAACCCATTATTGTGATAACTACTTAAATTGCATGTTCATAAATATTATCAACTAACGGTTCGCCCCGAATTCGCGTGGGGAACAATATTCAGGCACCTAGCGACCTGATATAATATTATACAGACAAACCACATCCTATTTCTAGAATCCGGTTCTTATCATTTGAAATGGATAAAACTGGTTAAGACGGATCTAACGAGCCCAAACTTGACGGGTTTACTAGTAGGCATTCCAGGGTTTCATCAGCCACTTCCCAATTCTAGCATCAGCTCCTCGTCATCACGAGAAACATATAGCATTAGATAGGCGAATCTAATGAGCCCAAACTAGATAGGTTTACTAATAGGTAATCCAGGGTTACATCTGTTACATTCGATCTCCATCATCAGATCAGCTCAATGGCACCAGCATGTACAAGAGTATTTCAAATATTAGGTTACACATTTGTTTAAAAGTAAAGTAAACACCTATTAACTGTATAAGATCTCTACAGCAGTTAAAAAACGAGCTGATGACCTTAAACGCCTAGACGGATCTTCATAAATTGTAGCTTTAAACAAAAAAAAACTGCATCAAAATCGGTCCATTCGTTTGGGAGCTACGGTGCCACGGACAGACACACAGACACGTCAGACTTATAACACCCCTCTTTTCCGACGCGGGTTAAAAATACTTTGAATCTTTGAACGACATTGGCATAAGTTGCTCTTTTTCTTGTGTGACGCTACATAGACTAGGACTGTCTGAACATCGAGTGGTGTGATAGGCGCTTTAGAATGTAGATTAAAACGCAGGTAGGCCATAGACGATTGTTCCAAAAAGTTACCGTCTTACTGTGGCTCTCTTATAGGGCTGAAAAAACACACATCTATCTGTAGTCTGTGAAAAACAGATTGGTTTTTTGATCGGTATAAAAGTGTGACACTCTCTTTCGCTCCACTCAGAACTGAAGAAGTTATTTGATGATTTCCCACGTAAAAAAAAGGTAGCTCATAGATGAGAAATTTTCAAGCAAACGTTTGTGAAATTCACAAGAATATCATTATCTAACTATGACCACCATTTTTAGGGTTCCGAACCTCAAAAGGAAAAAACGGAATCCCATATAGGATCACTTTGTTGTCAGTCTGTTTGTCTGTCAAGAACCTTTATCTCGGTAACGCATGGAGTTATAGAGTTGAAATTATAACCATATATTCAGGTTTGTGGCCCTTAAAGCTGTGTAAAAATCAAACTTCTAAGTTAACGAAAAAAAAGACACGGCTGTTTATGTCGCAAAAAATATTTTGCATTATACATTGCAACACTCACAAAGAAATCAAAATTCATAGGGTACTTCAAGGTAAGGTACGGTTAAAGCAAGGCCTTATAGCATAAGTATAGGACTAAATCTGAAAACAGTAATTTTTTTGGTTACGTCACAAAAATAACCTTTTTTTGCGATTCGAAATAATTTTCGAGATTCCGCTTGGGAATTGAACTGTTTGCATAAGTACGGAACCCTCAGTGGGCGAATCCGACTCGCACTTGCCCAGTTTTTAAAAAATATTTTCTCTTCTTTTAGCTTCGCACGGTTTGTGCAAACCAATTTCATGTTTGGATATTTTATTATAAAATAAAAGTCATCATCATCTTCCTGCCCTTATCCCGTGTTATTTGGGGTCGGCGCAACACGTTTTTTTCTTCCACTCTGCCCTGTTACTCGTCATGCTATCACTAACTTCCTTTTCTTTCATATCACTCTTCACACAATCCATCCATCGTTTCTTTGGTCTCCCTCTTCCTCTCCATCCATCCACATGTAAACTCATAACTCTTTTAGTAACATGCGTTTCATCCCTCCTCTTCACATGACCATACCAAGACAAACGATTCCCTTTCAACTTTTCAGTCACTGGCGCCACTTTCAAACTTCCCCTAATATATTCATTTCTCACTTTATCCATTCTCGTCACACCACACATCCATCTTAACATTCTCATCTCCGCTACATGCAATCTTTTTTCATCCGTCTTTTTCACAGCCCAACATTCTGATCCATACAGTATGACAGGCCTTATCACGGACTTATAGATTTTACCCTTCAACTTGAGGGGCATCCGTGGGTCACAAGTTGTTCCCGTGACCTGTCTCCATTTCATCCATCCTGCGTTGATCCGATGTGTTACGTCCCGGTCTACCTCACCATTCCCTTGGATGAGTGACCCGAGGTACCGAAAGTCAGAGCAGATCGGTATGGGCGTTCCAGCTAGAGCTAAAGGCACTGGATTGGAGAGACCGCCGAAATCGCAGAACAAGTATTCCGTTTTGGTTCTACTCAATTTCAGGCCAACACTCTCCAGTCTGTGCCACCACACCTCCAATCTGTTCTGGACCTCTAGGCCACTCTCGGCAACCAACACAATATCATCAGCAAATAACATACACCAGGGAGCCTCTTCCTGAATGTCCGACGTCAGAGCGTCCATTATCATCAGGAAGAGGTAAGGGCTGAGCGCCGACCCTTGATGTAAGCCAACTGCCACATTGAAGCTGCCAGTGGTGCCCACTGTAGACCGGACTTGGGTACTGCATCGACTGTACATCGCTCGGATCAACTGCACATACTTTCCAGGCACACCTTTCTCCTTAAGGGCCCACCACAGAACCTCACGAGGTACCCGGTCGTATGCCTTTTCGAGGTCAATGAATACCATGTGCAAGTTTTTATGCGCACCTCTATATTTCTCGCACAGCTGGCGTATAGCAAAAATGGCATCCGTTGTACCCCGACCAGGCATAAAACCGAATTGGGTCTGTGAAATTTCACTCTCTTCTCTCAGCCTCCTTTCAATAACTTTCTCCCAGGCTTTCATAGTATGTGACATTAGCTTTATTCCTCTATAATTGTTGCACTCAAGCACATCACCTTTGTTTTTAAAAATCGGCACCAAAGAGCTATTGCACCACTCATCAGGTATGGCTTCTTCCAGCAACAACTTATTGAAGAACAAAGCTAACCACGTCCATCCATCCACTCGCAATAACTTCCACACTTCAACTGGTATTCCATCTGGACCAATGGCTTTACCATTCTTCATTCCATTTACTGCTATTCTGACTTCATCCATATTAACAATTCGCACTAATCCCACATTCACTGGTTTATTCTCTAACACCCCACTCCAATTATTTTCCTCATTCATCAGTCTTTCAAAATATTGCTTCCACCTCTTTTTGATTTTTTCATCATCCGATAGAACCATTCCAGTTTCATCTCTCATACATCTTACCTGACAAACATCCCTCGCCTTTCTCTCTCTTATTCTAGTAAGCCGGTATAGCTCTTTTTGGCCTGCAGGACTGTCCAGTGTGTCATATAGTTTGTCCTGGGCCTTTGATTTTGCTATTGCCACGGCTTTCTTAGCTTTCTTCTTTAAAACGTCATACTCATTCTTTTTTTCAGCTTTTAAACTAGCGTTTCCTGGCTCTACACACTGCCATTCTTTGAATTTTTTCTTCTTTTCTTTCAACACACTCTGAATTTCTGTCGACCACCACCATGTATCCCTATCTATTGTACCCTTTCCTCTCGTCTCTCCCAAAATATCTTTCGCTGCATGCCTGATACACCCAGCCATCTCATTCCAGCTTTCATTTATACTTCGATCATTCATGTCTCCCATCTCTATCATTTTGTCCACCACTCGCTCCCTGAACTTCTTCGCACAATCATTCTTCTCTAACATATGCCATTTTATTTTAGGGGGAGAACGCTCTTTGTATTTGTTAGACAGTACTTTGACCACTGATGTCATAACCAGGAGTCTGTGTTGTGATACTAGGTCTTCTCCTGGCAGTACTTTGCAGTCTTTGACGTGCTTTAAGTGGTTGCGCCGAACTAGAAAGTAGTCTATTTGGGTCTTATGATTACCACTTTTGTACGTGATCATGTGTTCGTCTCTTTTCTGGAACCACGTATTGGCTACTGCCAGGTCAAATGCAGTAGCGGATTGCAGCAGTGTCTCTCCTTCACTGTTCGGTCTACCGAAACCCCATCCCCCATGTACTCTTTCATAAACACCTTTCATTCTTCCCACATGTCCATTAAAATCACCTCCAACTATTAATTCTTCATGAACAGGGATGTTCATTAACGCTGTATCAAAATCCTCCCAAAACTTCTCTTTCACCGTTTCATCACATCCTACTTGTGGTGCATACACACTAACTACATTCAACATCACATTCTCTAACATAACTTTCACAACTATAAATCTATCACTAATCCTTTGTACTTCCATCACGCTTTCTTTCAATTTACTGTCTAACACTATTCCTACACCATTTCTTTTTCCATCACTTCCACAGTAGTAGAACTTATATCCATTATAAAATAAAAGTAAAGAACAAAAATTCTTATAAAGCATTAATTTTTAACAGCAGGCTAAATAAAAAAAGAAATTGAAAAAGAACCATAATTTGGTAGAAATTTTTTCATTATCTGGCAACATTCAATTGAAAAAGTCAAACGTATTATTTTGAAAATCTCCGTTGGCTTTATTGTAGATTGTTTTGAATTGTTTTTATGAAGCAAATAAGTGAAAATGTCTGACAATAATGTGATAAACGCAAAGAAAAAGGCTTTGTTAGCATTTAAAGAGAAGATTCTAGGCGAGATCAAGTATTATGAGAAGAGTATTGATGACTTGCGCGCCAATCTTAAAAACAACAATTTTTACGATGATCTTGCTGACAGGTAAGTGAAAAATGAATAAAAACAATCATTACCTCATAGTTCGTTGTATTATAAATACTCAAAACTTCATTTACAGTGAGGACATCTCATGCACAACCATACATTTTAGTAATTTGCATCAGCATAAAGAGTTCTTGTAACTGATGAATGGGATGAAACTTTGCTCACAGTTAAACTATGTTTTGGTATAAGGAATGACATAGGATACTTGTAATACCATAATTTTGACTCTCATATGCTTGCTTAAGTTTTATTTTCTTCTTTATGCATTGTATCACGGAATTGTATCGGGAAACGAGATTGAGGTATGCAAGTTGGAATGTAGGGACAATGACTGGAAGGGCCAGAGAGTTAGTGGATGTATTAAAAAGAAGACGAATAAACGTGGCATGCTTACAAGAAACAAAATGGAGAGGAACTAAAGCGAGAGAAATTGGTGAGGGATATAAGTTTTATTACTGTGGAAGTGATGCTAAAAGAAATGGTGTAGGAATAGTGTTAGACAGCAAATTAAAAGAAAGCGTGATGGAAGTACAAAGGATTAATGATAGGCTTATAGTTGTGAAGACTATGTTAGAGAATGTAATGTTGAATGTAGTTAGTGTGTATGCACCACAAGTAGGATGCGATGAAACGGTGAAAGAGAAGTTTTGGGAGGATTTTGATAGAGCTTTAATGGCCATCCCTGTACATGAGGAATTGATTGTTGGAGGTGACTTTAATGGACATGTGGGAAGAATGAGAGGTATTTACGAAAGAGTACACGGGGGATGGGGTTTTGGAAGTCCGAATAGTGAAGGGGAGATGCCACTGTCTACATTTTAAGCGACAGCCAAGCAACACTCAAGGCACTCACGTCCAATAGAGTGGATTCTGGACTGGTACTGAACTGTATCAAAGTACTAAACCGGATAGGAAGGCACAACCAGGTCAGACGGATCTGGGTGCCAGGTCATACAGGAGTGGCAGGTAATAAAAGAGCCGACACTCTGGCAAGAAAAGGATCCGACACACTGGCGCAAAACAACGGGCCAGAAACACGCAAAGCTATTTCTCAATGACATAGACAAGGCCTCGACCCAAAAACTATGGAGGTACAGCAGATCACAGCTCCGAACAATTACAGGAGTCTTCACGGGGCACTATGCCACCAACAAACAGCTCCACAACATGGGACTAGCAAGTAACCCGACTTGTAGGTTCTGTGGAGATGCAGAGGAGAATATGCTACACCTACTGTGCGACTGTGCAGCACTAGGCTCCAAAAGACTAGAGTATCTGGGCCAACCATATCCAAGACCAGAGGACTACAGGCTCGGTGCACAGAGGGCTAGGGGTTGAGTAGACAGGAGGGAACAGTACAAAAGATCCTGACGGGTCGAAGTGCTCTGGCCCAGGGCCAGCCCAACACAAGATAAGATAAGATAAGAAGGGGAGACGCTGCTGCAATCTGCTACTACATTTAACCTGGCAGTAGCCAATACTTGGTTCCAGAAAGGAGACAAACACCTGGTCACGTACAAAAGCGGTAACCACAATACGCATATCGATTACTTCCTGGTTAGGCGTAATCAACTAAAGCACGTCAAAGACTGTAAAGTGCTACCAGGAGAAGACCTAGTCTCACAGCACAGGCTCCTGGTTATGGTGTTAGTAGTCAAGCTCCATAACAAAAAAAGCAAAGAGCGTCCCCCTCCTAAAATAAAATGGCATATGCTAGAGAAGAGTGACTGTGCGAAGAAGTTCAGGGAGCGAGTGGTGGACAGAATGATAGAGATGGGAGACATGAATGATCAAAGTATAAATGAAAGCTGGAATGAGATTGCTGAGTGTATTAGACATGCAGCGAAAGATATTTTGGGAGAGACGAGAGGAAAGGGTACAATAGATAGGGATACATGGTGGTGGTCGATAGATATACAGAATGTGTTGAAGGAAAAAAGAGGAAATTTAAGGAATGGCAGCATATAGATCCGGAAAACACTAGCTCAAAGTCTGCGAAAAAAAGTGATTATGATGCTTTAAAGAAAAAAGCCAAAAAAGCCGTGGCAATAGCGAAAGCAAAAGCACAGGACCAATTATACGATACACTAGATAGTCCGGCAGGCCAGAAAGATCTATACCGGCTTGCTAGAGCAAGAGAGAGAAATGCGAGAGATGTTTGTCAGATAAGATGTATAAGGGATGAAACTGGAATGATTCTATCAGAAGATGAAAAAATCAAAGAGAGGTGGAAGGACTATTTTGAAAGACTGATGAATGAGGAAAATAACTGGAATGGGATTTTAGAGAGCAAACCAGTGAATGTGGGTTTAGTGAGAATGATTAGTATGGATGAAGTCAGAATAGCTGTAAATGGAATGAAGAATGGTAAGGCAATTGGTCCAGACGGAATACCAGTTGAAGTGTGGAAGTTGCTGCGAGTGGATGGATGGATGTGGCTGGCTTTGTTTTTCAATAAGTTGTTGCGGGTAGAAGCCATACCTGATGAGTGGTGCAACAGTTCCCTGGTGCCCATCTTTAAAAACAAGGGTGATGTGCTTGAATGCAACAATTATAGAGGAATAAAGCTAATGTCACATACTATGAAAGCCTGGGAGAAAGTTATTGAAAGAAGGCTGAGAGAAGAGAGTGAAATTTCACAGAACCAATTCGGTTTTATGCCTGGTCGGGGTACAACGGATGCAATTTTTTCTATACGCCAGCTGTGCGAGAAATACAGGGGTGCGCATAAAAACTTGCACATGGTATTCATCGACCTCGAAAAGGCATACGACCGGGTACCTCGTGAGGTTCTGTGGTGGGCCATTAAGGAGAAAGGTGTGCCTGGGAAGTATGTGCAGTTGATCCGAGCGATGTACAGTCGATGCAGTACCCAAGTCCGGTCTACAGTGGGCACCACTGGCAGCTTCAATGTGGCTGTCGGCTTACATCAAGGGTCGGCTCTCAGCTCTTACCTCTTCCTGATGATAATGGATGCTCTGACGTCGGACATTCAGGAAGAGGCTCCCTGGTGTATGCTGTTTGCCGATGACATTGTGTTGGTTACCGAGAGTGGCCTAGAGGTCCAGAACAGATTGGAGGTGTGGTGGCACAGACTGGAGAGTGTTGGCCTGAAATTGAGTAGAACCAAAACGGAATACTTGTTCTGCGATTTCGGTGGTCTCTCCGGTCCTATGCCCTTAGCTCTCGCTGGAACGCCCATACCAATCTGCTCCGACTTTCGGTACCTCGGGTCGCTTATCCAAGGAGATGGCGAGGTAGACCGAGACGTATCACATCGGATCAATACAGGATGGATGAAATGGCGACAGGTCACTGGAACAACTTGTGACCCACGGATGCCCCTCAAGTTGAAGGGTAAAATCTACAAGTCCGTGATAAGACCTGTCATACTGTATGGATCAGAATGTTGGGCTGTGAAAAAGACGCATGAAAAAAGATTGCATGTAGCGGAGATGAGAATGTTGAGATGGATGTGTGGTGTGACGAGAATGGATAAAGTAAGAAATGAATATATTAGAGGAAGTTTGAAAGTGGCGCCAGTGACTGAAAAGTTGAAGGGGAATCGTTTGTCTTGGTATGGTCATGTAAAGAGGAGAGATGAAACACATGTTACTAAAAGAGTTATGAGTTTACATGTGGATGGGTGGAGAGGGAGAGGGAGGCCAAAGAAAAGATGGATGGATTGTGTGAACAGTGATATGAAAGAAAAGGAAGTTAGTGATAGTATGACTTTTGACAGGATAGAATGGAAGAAAAAAATGTGTTGCGCCGACCCCAAATAAGATGGGACAAGGGCAGGAAGATGATGATGATGCATTGTATCATAGAACATTTAGCAATAGGCATATGGTGTTATTAGTGAGCCACTGCCCCAACCATTCTTAACTATAGCTCATTCAAGCTGATTATTCCTTAAGTAAGTCTTCTTTTCAGTCTTGAGAATGTCACTCGATTAGACATAACGTCCCTTAGCTAACAACACCGCATAAGTAATTTTTACCGACATTACCGGTAACGAAAAAAACTATGTGGTGTTGAGGGGCCAGCTGACTTGCACTCTGTCACTATTTTTCGAATTATGGGTTCTGATTGGCTGAAATCTATATCATGTGACCAATGGTTTTAGACGCCCAATAAGCAGCACCATCTAAAGGCATTCAAATGTGAAAACCGCCAATTTTCGACTTGAGCGGTGTTGTAAGCTAAGGGATGATAAGCTAAAGAAAATACATGTAACTAAATATTTTAACTTTAAAACTTCTCAACATTTTACAGTTCAGACTCTGATGATGACTTGCCATCACCAATCGACATGGGTCCATCAGTTACTCAGCTGAAACTGCAGCAATCTATGTTGAACACCTGCCTGCGTGCTACAGAGGAGCTTACCAGTTTGACGGTACTGCAGTCTTCAGTCGATGTACTGGTTGAGGAGCCCAAGTTTGAAGGGTAAGCAGTTCTATAGTAAGCATGGTTGCTGCAATTGACTGTAGGTCCAATTCCTGCATATAATATTTGTATTGCCTCCAGAAATTTTTTTTTCTGATTAAACTTAACTTCACTAGGAATGACACCTGTATTGTGGATGCATTCAGAAACATGTGAATTTATACATATACACAAGACACTCTGACTGGGATCACTTATTGTTCATCATCATCATCATTTCAGCCGAAAGACATCCACTGTTGGACATAGGTGTCCCCTAAGCGTTTCCGCAACAACCGATCTGCGTCTCGCATCCACCGCATTCCCGTGACTCTCACCAGGTTGTCGATCCACCTTGTGGGAGGCCTTCCAACGCTGCATTTTCCATTCTGCAGTCACGACTCTAGAACCTTTCGGCCCCATCAACCATCCGCTTACGTTGTTTTCTTACTTTTCAAGTAACAATCACTATTTCATTTTCAGAGAACCTCCAGTAAAAGAAGCGGGCACTTGGAGGGAAGTTATTGCTGAATGCCGGATAGACCTCATACATTTCACCATGTCGTTCTTCATGCATACTCCTGTAAGTACTTTTTATATCACAGTTTGACAACGTTGTACATCGGACGTCCGGACCATGGCCTGTACTAAGGCCCGGCGCGAGGACTCCCACGAAGACATAGCGGTGCTCTGCCCAGGCGGGGCACACCGTATGCTCAACTGTGTCCTCCGGGCGGTCCACACAATGGTGACACCCGGGCGTTTTTTCCGCACGAATCCGGTGCAGGAACCTCCTGAACTTACCATGTCTGGTGAGGACCTTGCGGAATGTGAGGACGTCGTGTAAAAATCGTGCACGTGTACAAGGATTGTTGACTCCAGATCACATGGTGGCAGTTAAGCAAGGGGGCTCGCCGTTTCGCGGGAAACCGTGCGTTTTCCCCGCACCATCTGTATGCCTATGACCCTCTGGCATGCCTTCAGCCCGGCCGCCGCCGCGCCGCCTGGCAAATATGTTATAAAATATGTTACAATATGTTTCTTACCTAATTTAAGCATTCGACAACCTCATAGGGTGACCATTGAGAAGCCACTAACAAAAAAAAAAAACTATCATTAATTTACAGGATCGCAAGTTCGGCCAGGTCTCATACCGCGGTCTCCGAGTGGTGCCCGTCAAACCTACCCATGAGCTGGAACTCGCCAAGTCAGTGCTGCACAGTTTGAAGCTGCCCAGTGACGCTGTAGAGGTAAGATCGCATTCAAAAGCAGAGGCTCTACCACGAACTCTTAACGCAATCCATTTTAACGGCCTGTTTACCACTTCGGTCATAGCGGCGAGCGGGGCGGCATCGGTAAGCGAGCGCCGGGCGCTATGAGTGTCGTCTCGTGGCGTTCTTCAAACATTTTCATAATTTTTTTCTGGCCGCTCACCGCCCCGCGCTTAGCTCCCGCTCACCGCCCCGCGCTTAGCTCCCGTTCACCATAAGACCTAAACCACAAAATAGCTTAAACTGTGTAACATATCACCCACCTCTCCTCGGAAATGTTTTCTCTCTGTAACTTAAAGGTTTGCTGGGAGAAAAGACATTGCTGAGTTAAGCTCGCCTTTTTACATAAACTGTCTGTATCATCGTGTACTGTGTATGTTTTTGTTTACAGTAAAGAATTATACTGAACTGTTAAAAGGGATGGAGCTATATAGGATGTATAGCTTCATCCCTCTTTCTTTGGTAAGACCCTGGTTAGGGTGTTCCAGGTTTTTAAGATGTTCGATTTTTTTATAAGTTAACAAAAAAAAAAGATACGACCGTTTATGTCGCAAAAAACGTACATTTCGACACTCAAGGGAATCAAAATTCATAGGGTACTTCCCATTAACCCAGAATCTTGAAATTTGGCTTAAAGCAAGGTCTTAATAGCACAGGTATAGGAATAAATCTAAAAACAGTAATTTTTTTTTGCGATTCGGAAAAGTCATCAAGACATTCGGGAATTGAACTTTTTACATAGGTAAGTTTGTATGAAATCCTCAGTGCGCGAGTTCAACTCGCACTTGCCCAGTTTTTATTTATATTTATAGATGCATAGATAGGCTCGCGTTTGACCACTATCTCACCTGATGTAAAGTTATGACGTGGGCGACAATGGAGATCGCTTGCCTAAATAACCTATTCACTCTTAACTTAAACACCCCTAGGATGTAGTTATCAGGAAACACAGACTCCGGTGAGGAATTCAGACCACGTTTTGTTACAGGTGTTAAGAAGTTACGCGGCAGGGTACCGCTCTCGTCGCACCACACTCGCTCGCTTGGCTGACAAATATACCAATGCTTTGTTTATGGAGCCTCATGTGAGTTAAAACAGTATTTTCTAAACTTTTTTTTTTACTTTTATCTCGTGACTATCTTTGTTCGGGTGGAATCTTGTAACTCAATTTTAGGGCAGATATCTTCAACCAATTGAGCTGAAATCTTGTATACACGTTTAATTTGGATGACAGTGAATGATAAGCTGTGTGACGTCATTCTAAATCCAATATGGCGGACTCCTGAAGATGCCGAGCTGGTTTTTTATGTACCTCGTGATATGGGTAGCAATTATGAGTTTGTTGTGAAGAAAATGAAAAAAAAAACAATTTTTAAAAATCTGTTGTTTTTTTTTTAATTTTAACATTATCTTGTTAGACGAGGGTGTCTGGTCCCGGTATCTGCGAGATAGTTGATTTCAAAGGCTCCCAATCGCGCTGGCGAACATAACTTCTGATGCTACCAAAACCCACCACGCGATTGGGAGCCTAGACCCAATATGCTCATCTGAAGTCGAGGAAATAATCACATCGGGGTCACCAGTGAAGCGGGTTTTGCAGGAGATATGGGAGATAAATTAATATGTTATAAAAATAGAAATCCGTAATATATTTGAAGGTGAAAATTTACAATATTCTATTGTTCCTTCTACCAAACACCCTGTATAAATATTATCTTCTTTCTACAGCCTGAAGGGGGTTTTGTGATGAAATGCGCGGACCTTCTAGAAGTATCTTGGAGGCTGGAGAACAAGCGGTCACCAGTAGCACCATTCCATCACACGATGAAGTTCGATTTGGAGTTCATGGGTAACTTGACATGGACTACAAGAGTTCGAAAGAGCAAATTTATTTATTTAATTAATTACAACGGTTAAACAACCAATTACAGGAATTAAACAAAAAGTTTTAGGTTAAAAACAACATGTACTTACATCAATTCCTCTCACAGTACTTCTGGCATACCAATAAAATCATCTTCCATTCATCCGCAAACAGATCGTTTGTTGGATATGTATCCAAGAGACCATTAAATGCAGCCAAAGTGCGAGGTATTGGAGACTGCGCACGGGCAAAGAGTCACTGAAGGAACACGGGTATGTTTTAGTCAGTAATAGGCTGACACTCCCGCTTCAACTTGAGTGGCAGGAGTTTAAAAACGAATAGAAGAAAAATATTTTATTTTTAACCGACGTCTAAAAAAGGAGGAGGTTCTCAATTCGGATGTTAGTATTTTTTTTTTAATGTTTGTTCGCGCATAACTTCGTCGCTTACCAACCGATTTGAAAAATTCTATTTTTGTTGGAAAGGATATACTTCCCAAATGGTCCCATAGTCACTAAGTCGGGATCTGATGATGGATTTTTTAGTGAAGTCGGTTGTTTTTTTTGTAAAAAGTTTTATGCACTCATAGATACACACAAGTAATCATAGATACACACAAGTAATCATAGATACACACAAGTAACAACTAGAGATTAAAAAAAATGACTAACATAGTGTGTCTTATGGCTGCGTTAAATAGGTCTAGGGAGACCCCTAGACCCCTAGACCTAGAAGATGGTTAGACAACCATCTTCTTTGTCCTCTCCTGTTCCCATTATTTGGGATCAGGTCTCCTCACTAATCGGCACCAGGATATTTTGTCCTGGGTTGTCGGCTTTGGCAAATGGGCTAATGGTCTAGAGGTAGGGAGATTTTAGCAAATCGTCGGGGCCCAGCAGGATCGAAGCCTACTGGGGCCACGGGTAGTGTGAAAGTGTAACCCGGGGCCCTGGGACGAAGGCAAAGAAGGAATAGGAGTGGGTTCTTAGTCAGTAAAAGTCTGACACTATCTCCCGCTCTGCCTAAGTGCGGGATTTGTCATTAGATGATTTTCACACCTAAAAAAGAAAATGGTCCAGAGATGACATGACGTGTTAAATGTCAGTCGAGAGAGCGAGAAAGAGGGATGGAGCTGTACACCCTATATAGCTCCATCCCTTTTCAGTTTAGGTCGTCAAATGAAATGAGTTAGTACAATATTGACCGGTCTACACTGTCCATACATAATATCTACTTTAAACTGTAATATGGAAATATTGTAAGAACAATATTGTTTTTTAAAAGAGTAACCATGGAGTTTCTTGTCGGTTCTTCTCACGAAAAAAAAGAACGTCCCGCTAACAACACCGCATAAGTCATTTTTATCAAATTTATAGGAAACGAAAAACTGTGCGGTGTTGAGAGAACAGCCGACTTGCACGCTATCACTACTTTTCGAATTATTGCTTCTGATTGGCCGAAATCTATATCATGTGACCAATGGTTAGACGCGCAATGAGCAGCTCCATCTAAAGGCATTCAAATGTTAAAACCGCCTATTTTCGACTTGAGCTGTGTTGTAAGCTAAGGGGACGAAAACCCTAATGGCCCAGCAGGGCCGAAGCCTACTGGGGCCATGGGTAGTCCGAAAAGGAACCCAGGGTCCTGGGACACAAGGCAAAGAAGGAACATAGGAGTGGGTTATAGTCAGTAAAAGTCTGACACGCCCTCACGCTCCACCCTACAGTGAGAGGAATCATTAAAAAATTCTTCAGTGCTTTCACCAGTAGAATACTAATTTATGACTGATTGACATAGATATATGTATATATAAATTGTCTACTATCATGCGGGTAAAGCCGCTAGCAAAAGCTAATCTCAAATAATTACGTTTTCTTTCCAGAGGAATCCTACGTTAAAATAATAACTCAAGCCCACAAGCAATTGCTAAACCCTGCCATACCGACCGACGAACGTACCCTGCTCCTAGCCAAAATTATAACCACCTGTCTCGAAGCACGGGGTCCAATAGACCCCGAATCAGACCTAGAGTCGAAAACCACAGAAAGAGACAATGAAATTGATAAAAGAGATAGCGAAGTGATGGCTCCACCGAAAAGCTTACCCAAGAAAAGTAAGCAGAAGTCTAAAGATGTGGCAACTGCCCAAAAAAGAAGTATAGATGATGATAATACTGATTCCAAAGCTAAAAAAATGAAAAACGATGTCATTGAAGCTAAAAAAAACATTGTTGAAGCTAATAATCCTAGGAAAACTAAAATTAATGATGTAGATACAGAAAGCGGTAAAAAAAGAAAGATAAGCGAAGTTAATAAAGTTGCTAGTGCTAAAAATGTTAAAGATAGTGGCAACACTGAAGACGGTAACGTAAATAATAAAGAAGATAAAACAGGCAACGCTAAACCTAAGAATGCTAAACCATCTGGGAATGATAAAACTAAGAATTCAAAAGAAACTGAAGATAATACTGTCAATAGAAACTCTAAAGCTAGTAATGTGAAAGAATCTGTATGCAATGATGATAAAAATACTAAAACGAAAAATCAAATCGCAAAGGAAACAGGCGATACTGTAAATAAAGAAAAAATTACAAAACTCAAAAATAAAAATATTAAAGAACCCGCAAAAAATTTAAAGGAACCAGTTAACATTGAGGGTAATACTAAGTCCAAAACAAAAATTGACAAAGAAACTGGGAAGAAACAAGAAAGTGACAATCGTGAAGAATTTGATAAAAATGGTAAAGAGGTTGACAAAAATAAAGCTAGTGTAACTAAAATTGTTGAGAAAAGTACTAAAGAGGTTGATAAAAATAAAGCTAGCGTAACTAAAGTTGTTGACAAAAATAATAAAGGTGATGATAAAAATAAAGATAATGTAACTGAAGTTGTTGATAAAAATAAAGCTAGTGTAACTAAAGTTGTTGAAAAAAATACTAAAGATGTTGATAAAAAAAAAGCTACTATAACTAAAGTTGTTGACAAAAATAATAAAGGTGATGACAAAAATAAAGATAATGTAACTAAAGTTGTTGAAAAAAATAAAGAAGTTGATAAAAATAAAGAAGTTGATAAAAATAAAGGAAGTGCAACTAACAGCAATGCAAAGGAACCTGCTAATGTAGAAAAAGTAAAAAATGGCGTAAATAAAACAAAAAATGTACCAACGAAAGAAACTGAAAATTCAGAAGAGAATAATCAAAATGATAAAACTAAAAATATTGAGAAAAAGAAATCTAAGACAGTGGCTAACACAAAAAGTAAAGAAAACATAGATTGTAATAAAGATGCTGGGCATCTCAAAAGCAAAGTTTCTGAAAAAGCTACAAATAATGACAAAAATACTCTTAAAATTGACAATAAACCTAAAGATAATGACTCTGCTAAAGCTAAGAATGTTGCCAATACGAAAAATGATAAACAAGCTATTAAAAAAACTTCTCAAAGTAATATCAATGTTGCCAACACAAAAAACGATGAACAAATCAAAAAGGCTTCTGACAAAAAGATTACGAACAAAGAAAAAGTTGAAGTGGCTTATAAAGATAAGAATATTAAAGAGAAACCAGCTAATACTAACGTTAAAAACATCACACAAATAGTTAAAAAAGTTACGGAAAGAAACGCAACAAATTTAAGAATTAAAGATAAAATATCACCACTAACAGAAAAAATCTTGAAAGAAAAATCCACACAACTTAAAAATGTATCCGAAAAAGTATTAAACAGTAATTTAACTGCTAACAAAACTAAAGAACCCACTAACAATGCCAAAAACATAATTAAAAAGCCACCAATCACAAAATTAGCTTCGCATAGGAGTTCTCTAAAACCGCAAAATCCACCAAAAATATTAAAGACTGGTAACACTAAACTTGTCTCCACTGGCAACACTGAGAAGGAAAATGGCGGCAAAGGGTCGAAAATTCCTCAGAAGAAAATGTCTATTACCAGTGAAGGGTCTTCAAAGAAAAATATGTTAAGGATAAGTCCAAGTGAGTATTAAAAATTATGAAATATTATGACAATAAAAGTGAGCAGTGGTGGCCGAGTGGTAACGGCCCCGACTTACGAGTTGTAGGTCGCGGGTTCAAACCCAGCCAGGCGCATTACTTAGTGTAATTTATTTCATCACCACTGCTCTCAAAACGGTGAAGGAAAACATCGTAAGGAAACCGGCATGTCCTAGAACGAAAAATTCGAAGACATGTGACATGCACCAACCCGCACTGGGTCCGCGTTGTGGATTATAGCCCATTCCCTCTCCTAGAGTGGAGGCCTGAGTCCCAGCAGTGGGAACATTATAAGGCCGGAATTGCATAACATAATTCCGCCTAGCCCGTTCCATCATCGGACCACCAGGCGCACGGCGATGCTCCACCGGTACATGGTGGACATCCCACCTATACGCACAAAACGTTTTGGGATCACATTCATTGTGGGTACAGCTAAGGAGTGGAATTCCTTGCCGGAATCTGTGTTTCCTGATGGCTACAACCCGGGCATCTTTAAGTAAAGAGTGAATAGGTTACTTCTTCCATCGTCGACCGCATCGTCGCTTTCCATCAAGTGTGATAGCGGTCAAGCGCGAACCTGCCAAGAATAAAAAAAAAAGCCAACTATGCTATGGCATAACAACAAAAGTCATAAATTTCTAGATACTCATAAGTGCTAATGCTAGTGAAGGAGGCGAGTTAGGGAACGGACTTCTTCACATCCCAGCTGCCGAAATTCCCATCCCTCATTTCCAGCCACCGTAGGCGTGGGCTTGCGGATGACGAGAAATGGGTAGCTCGCCGTCCGGCCGTCCGGTAACCGTTCGGATCCGGACCGTGCCTCAACAAGATGACAGCTATCCGGGGTCCAGCAGGGCCGAAGCCTACTGGCCGGGGCCATGGACATGTGTCCTGGAACGCAAGGCAAAGTAACATAGGAGTGGGTTTTAGCCAGTAAAAGTCTGACACGCCTTCTCGCTCCGCCCTAGAGCGCGAGAAGTCATTAGATGATTAAAAAAAACGAGTGCAAGTGCAAAGTAAAGGCGTATTAGGTTTTTTGGATGGATTTCTTTGAGTGAAGTTCAGTGCCTGTTTTAATTATTCGCAAATTGATTCCTAGTGGATATTGTGATGTGAAATTTGTGTGCTTTTGTATCTCAAGTGTCTGCGCAACAGGACAATATCGACGGTGAAGTGCCAATACCTTCTAACTGACATTTTTCGATAAAATTACTTTTAAGTGCTTATATTTTAAATGCGTGTTTCCGCATGCTTCGTAAAATATCCGAAGCGGATATTTAGTTGCAACTGCATCAAATTAATTTGTGGAAACAAACACCTAACTAAACCAACGTGTCAATTTATAGTATTACTTCCTAACAATGTTTGGACAGATAATTTTGACTTTCGACAATTAAGAGTTATTGGTACTTCACCGTCGATATGCAGAATCATTGAAACAGGCGCGATCTCGGTAAAATGAAGCTGAGAATTTTATTGTAGTGGTGACTACCTCAGCGAAGTTTACCGAGAAGGTTGACTTGATACTAGAAAAGCATTAGAATTTGTACATCCATATTCTAATGGCAAACAAATTAACTATTCTCACGAAGACATGGCTTAAAGGACTTAGTATCCAAGCCAAAAACATAGGCTGTTTATTTAACAGTCATCCTTGCTTCTGGCTGATATTATCTGAAGTGATTTTAGCACAGTGAGTGCACAGCAACAGTTGATTACCACAGCGAAGTTTGCCGAGAAGGTTGACTTGATATGTATATTGGTTGGTTGGTTGGTAGAACCAAAAATTCGAAGACATGTGACATCCACAAACCCGCACTGGGCCCGCGTGGTGGATTACGGCCCGTTCCCTCTCCTAGAGAGGAGGCCTGAGTCCCAACAGTGGGAACATTATAAGGCCGACTATGCTATGCTATGCTATGTATATTGGTTGCCAAATACTACAGTCAGTGCTGGGGTAAAAACCAAACAACTACATCTGGTTGGGAATGTCACTTATTTTTGCAAAAATCCTCACTACGATGATATTATCGGTCCGACGAGTTTTTTAGCGTCCTATTCGCCAGGGTCGGATGTTTGCGACTGTGTACTCCATCTCGTTTAGCTCTCCAATCCCCATAGGTGACAGAAGAGCTGACGAGATGGAGTATTTGGTCGTGGATGTGCGACCCTGGCGGAATAAACGCGAGAGTGTTTGTCGGATATATCCGACGCAGGCGGTTAAATGGTTGGCACTTGTCGGTGGGGATTTCTGGAATAAGTGTTTTTTTTTAACTGTTTCATAATTTGCAGGAAAACTCCCATCAAAGTTCAAGACGGCGCCCCAAGAGGTGTTCAAGCAGAAAATGGTGAAGTCCACGAATATACCACGTAAGTAGACATTCTTTTCCAGAGCTGTAGAATTGGTCAAAAGGGTCACCAGGCCCTAGAGCGAAAAGGGCAAGTGAAGGAACACAGGTGGATTTTAGTCGAGTAAAAGTCTGACATTTCGTTTCATCCAGAGTGGGACGAGATATTTGATAATTTCCCATCACAAAAATAAAAAAAATAGATGAGCTTGTCATCTTTGAGGCTACTCCCTCCAAACTGGGACTAGGAACTTGAAATTTTACACAAGGTTTCCTTTTATGACGTAGGCGAGCACTAAGAAAGGATTTTCCAAATATTTTTTTTTAATATTTATGTATTTAGAAATATATAAGTATGTTTATCAGTTGTCTAGTACTCATAGCACAAGCTCTGCTTAGCTTGGGACTAGATGGTGTTGTATGGAAATTGTGGATAAGAAAAAAAGAAAAGACATGCATTTTATTATTATATTTTATTAAAAATATCGATGTAGCCACCGTAACCTGACGTAAATATTGGGTTAACCAAAATATTATAGTACTAGCTTTTGCCCGCGACTTCATCCGCGTAGAAGTCGAACATGGTTTTATTAGGTTTTTCGAGATACGAAAATATGAAATATTATTTATTATCTTCGTCGTGTGTGATAGTCCAATGAATTGTATGGCGAGCGATGTTGTATCTTAAGATAAAATATTATAGTATCTTAGCCGTGTGCAGCGCCCCTTAGTGAACTCCACTGCGGGTGACGTAACCTACGACAAACTTATTATTTTCGGTTGGTACAGTAATCGGGTCTAGGGATCGAACCGCAAAATTAAGTTTGTTTTTTTATTGTATATACTTTTCCGGGATAAAAAGTACCCAGTGTGGTGCCCCGGATATTAAAGAATAATTATACCAAGTTTCATCGTAATCGAAACGGTAGTTTTTGCGTGATGCCTGAACAAACAGACAGACAGCCAAAAATTTTTTTAATCACAATGGGTTCGGTGTTGGTCTAGTAACACCCCCTGCCATTTATTTTTTTGATAATTTCAATGTACAGAATTTTCACTTCTACAGATTTATTATAAGTATAGATAGTATATAAATAGTATATTTCTTATTTCAGGGTTGCTGAAAAAGCCGGCTCCAAAGACGACATAACGGATACTTGGAAAAATATAGTACAAAATGTGTGCCTTACCTTAGAATTGTGAAGTATTTAAAATTGTGTATTTGTCAAACTCAAGTGCCTAGAACCAGTCAAACTTTGGGGGCCATCTATAAATTACGTCAAAAGATTTGCATGATTTTTTCGAACCCCGTCTCCCCTTTATTGGGGCCACGGGTAGTGTGAAAGTGAAACCAGTGGCTTTGGGACGAAGGCAAAGAAGGAAAAGGAGTGGGTTTTTAATCAGTAAAAGTCTGACACTCTCGGGAGCTCCGCTCATGAGCGGGATTTGTCATTAGACGATTTTCCCACCTAAAAAAAAACACATTTTTGAGACTCCCCCTACCTAGTGTGACGCCATATTTTTGCAATTTTATTTCTCTAAACGATTAAATTAAAACAGCCGTTTCGAAATGTATTTTTTTTATTTTAATGAAATCATGTTTGAAATGACAACATCACAGATAGAGTTACAAATATACAATTTCACACGTCGTCACGAAACGTTTGATTCCTCCCACCCCTTGTCACACAGTCACACTTCGTCGTTCCCTTCCCCCCACCCCTTAAAGTGGACGTAATTTATAGATGGTCCCTTTGGCAATAAATATAGGTGTATAAAAGTATATAAGTGTGTACAGTCCATACGCAATAAGATTAGATATTTGAACAAACTTCTCTTACTGCCCGTTCAACCGATTTTGACTTCTATTCCGTGGGCATAAGGATGGTATTAAAAGCAAAATAGTGGTTACAATACCAATTGTTTACTGCAGCCGCCATGTATCAAATCAATAGCATTTTATTTCAAATAAACCATTTGCAGGCACTTTTGAAATGTCAAGAAGTCAGTCAGTCAGAAAAAAAAAATGCTAATTGCACATTCCAAAGCGATTCTCTATGGAGAAGAACGTGCAAGAAACTCCATGGACACTCTTTTAAATCATGTTTTGTAATTAAAAATATCTCTGTTACATGTTTCTTGTCGCTATCATGTGAGAACAAAAATAAAGTTAAAACTAAATATAGATATTAAAATAGCAACTGGCAGCTGAGAGATGACCAGTCTCAACTGACAGCGCCCGTTCACGGACATGACGCTAATATTAGCACCACTTAGCTCAACCATTTTGAAGGGAACCGAATGATCCAACACCCGCGCCACCATCAGTGAGACATTTGAGTGAGCATGACAAACTCTCAACTACCATGCTCATTTATGTTAAACAAGTCCAATAGTAACATAAAAACCATAAAATAGCTCCATGGTACTCACATTTAAAAACTTTGAAAAAAATGCTTCTACATTATACAATACTTATATTATAAAATTAAAAAAAAAATAAAAAAAACATTAAAAAATAATAATAATAATTACAAAAACTTATTGTACACCCCGGTGGTAGTGGAGCTGGACCAGCATTGAGCCAAGCATTTTTATTCTGAATATAATCCTCCAACTTATAATATGCTTGCCTGCATAGTGTGCGTTTAATACAAGATTTAAATTTCGTTTCATTGAGTTGTAATATTTGTTATCATACCACAAACGCAATAAAAGTTAAAATCGAATGAACGGACAGTAAAAAAGGTCTGTTTAATGTCCAATCTTAATGCGAATGGAGTGTACGTAATTTGTCTCATTCTTAACTCTCAAATACTCAATTCAGAAATGTTTTTAGTTATAAATGAATTATGTTAAGTGAAATCATTATTGAATAAAATAAAAATACAAGATTTTTTTTACTTACTAATATTTATTTTATTTATTGAAAATGAATGCTTAAACTACTACAATTTTTACTTATAAAAAATGTATTTTATTTATTAAAAATTAATTCTAAAAATTACCTACTAACACCCGGTTCTAGAATGAAATTATTGGCGGGTTACAAATTATTCGCAAGTCGGATCTACTTTCCACGGACGCGTAGCTTCAAAGACGCGTAACGTCATGATACGTGTGATGTAAGCCTACGTGAAGCTTGCATACTAAACTATGAAACTGTGTCGACGAAGCGGCAACGACTGCATGTAGCGACGCGACCGCGACGTTGTCGCTTCGTCGACAGAATTTTGTACGTAAGCTTCACGCAGGCGTACACCAAGCGTATAATGAGGTATACGCGTCTATGAAGCTATGCGTCCGTGGACAGTAGGCCTTATGCAATTGGCTGTTGAGGGGTTAGTCTAAAAACGTCTTTCGCAAAATGTCTCTCACAATGTCGCTTTCGCAGAATGACTCTCAAAAGGCTTAAAGCGACGTTTTGTGAGAGACAATGTAATAAATGCTTCTCGCAAAATGTCGCATTAGGCCTACTGTCTCACGGACGCGTAGCTTCATAGTCGCGTACTCGTCATTATACGCTTGGCGCAATCTCTCTCACAATGTCGCTTTCGCAGAATGACTCTCAAAAAGTAGCTCTCAAAAGGCCTAATGCGACGTTTTGCGAGAGGCAATGTAAGAAATGCTTCTCGCAAAATGACGCATTAGGCCTACTGTCCACGGACGCATAGCTTCATAGTCGCGTACTTGTCATTATACGCTTGGTGTACGCTTGCTCACAGCTTACATAAAAAATTCTGTCGACGAAGCGGCAATGTGCGGTCGCGTCGCTACATGCAGACGTTGCCGATTCGTCGACAGTTTCATAGTTTTGTATATAAGCTTTGAGCAGGCGTATACCAAGCGTATAATGATGAGTACGCGTCTATGAAGCTACGCGTCCGTGGACAGTAGGTCTAACGTGAAATTTTGCGAAAAGCAATTCTTACATGGCCTCTCTCAAAACGTCGCATTAAGTCTTTTGAGAGCGTCTTTTTGAGAGTCATTCTGCGAAAGCGACATAGTGAGAGAGATTGCGCCAAGCGTATAATGACGAATACGCGACTATTAGGTTTGAATCTGAGTAAAGCGGGCGTCCGCGCGGTTCCTTACAAAAGTGCTCCGTTACGGGACCACGCGCGGGAACTTTTATATGGAACCGCACGGGCACCCGCTATTCGCAGTTTCAACTCTGAAGCTACGCGTCCGTGGACTGTAGGCCGTAGTAACGTGCTGTGCGGCGACCTCCCCGGCGCCTTCAGCGTGGTCTGCTACGCTGACGACACGCTAGTCCTGGCACAGGTGAAGTCGCACCAAGCGGCAGCCGAGCTAGCGGCACACATGCTGCCGTCGTTGTTAAAAGGGGCACAACTAAATTTTTTTCCAAAATTGAGTTAAATACATATTCGGTTTTTTTTTTTTTTGATTCCGAATATCTATTTAACTCAATTTCGAAAGAAGTGTTAGTTGTGCCCTTTTTAATAAAGACGGCAAAATGAACGACCTGATGATATGTATCGATCTAGCGGGGCCACTCGAGCTAGACCGAAAAAAACTAGTGGCAATGCTTGGTTTGTTCAATGTCCCTCACGAGACTAACAAGATCCAAAGTGACTACCTCAACTAATTTGATAGAAATTACAGTTAATCGCCTCATCCATCCAACGGGGCCCGTGGTTGTATTGCGCTCGTGCCTAGTGCGAATTAGTTCCACGTTAGCGCGATCGACACGTTTATGACGTGCGGCGCTCCGATTGGCCCGCCCCAAACCAATCAGAGAGCCAAACGTTGTAAACGTTCCGATTGCGTTAACGTAAAAACCGACTCTCACTCAGCGCTCCGAATACATAACCGTGGGCCCCAAGCGATTAACTATAATTTCTATGAAAAAAGTTAGGTACATTGGATCTGTTTAGTAGATTTATGAGGTACATTGAAGAAATAAAACATTGCCACTAGTTTTTTTCGATCTAGCTCGAGTGGCCCCGCTAGATCGATAACACATACTTTTACATTGTCTTTCGCAAAATGTCGCGTTAGTAACATGTTGCGCGGTGATCATCCCGGCGGCGTTAGCGTGGTCTGCTAGGCTGAGGACACGCTGGTCATGGCGCAGGTCGAGTCGCACCAGGCTGCGGCCGAATTAGCGGCACACACGTACGGCACCTTTTGGTGATGCAAATACTGGGGCTAAACGGTTCCGGCGACAGCGACTGCCTCAACCCAGCGCTGGGCACGCTAAGATAAGCCCCTTCAAAAAGGTGTTAGCAAATCGTACCCAGCCCACGACCGTCGATGCCTGCTAGGGTCACGAGGGAATCTCCAAGGAAACCGGTAGTCCGTAGTCCTTGATTGATTTTACTACGCGATATTTTGCTAAAGAGACACTCTGCGAAAGACATTGTGAGAAAGCTACATTTAGCCAGAGTCATTCTGCGAAAACGACAAGAGACATTTTGCGAAAAACGTGCGACTAGGTCCTATTTAATTTATTGTTTTTAAATTCTTGTAAAACTGTAATCGTGTAATTTAATTGTGAGTAAATCCAGATACAAATTACTTGTATAAAAATAAATGACTGAATATTGAGGCTCATTCAGCCAATCACAGTAGTCTGCGCGCTTTTGATTTATTGTTGCACGGGTCGTTCCTTTTTGTTATAGACAATCGGTCAGGAAATGTTGCCGAGGTGTATTTCGTTCACTCAGCAACGCAAACTAGATATCCAGTACTCTAATCCGTCATATTTTGTGTGTGCGAGAAAAATGTTGGTCTTGTTTAAAGCAGATTTTGAAACTTGAACTTCTTTGAGACAAGCGACGTTCTATAAAAAAGAAGAAACGATCCTGATTAAATTCGCCATAATTTTCTATCTGAAACCGGGTGTAAACTATAAACTAATTGTCACAAAAATACTTAATTAAAGTTAAAAGAAAGTCACAAAAATTATAAAAAAATATAAGCTAATTAAAGAATATTAAAAAGTCACTAAAATTATGAAAACTTATACCTATTAGCTTAATAAGCTCTAAGAAGTAAAATGATATTTAATGAAAGCCCAGTGTGTGTTTACATATGAAATGAAAATCACATAAAATAAGAAGTCCCATCACCAATACATTAAAATTAACTTAAATGAAAAATTACACATTAGTGTCTAACCGTAAGTGCTTGTTTACGGAGACGCGGGGCGCGGCCCGCACTAAATTCAAACACAATATTGAAAAAAACTAACATATTATGTTTGAATTTAGTGCGGGCCGGTAGAGCTGGGCCACACAATTCGTTGCGGAGCCGCACTGCAATTATTTAGAAGAATCGGCGGGCACACGAGCGACATGTCCCCGCCCGTACGGCCTACCAATTCGTCGAAATATTTGCGGTACCGCGCCACAACGCATCGTGTAGCCCAGCTGTTACGGTGAAGCGTTTTTACACGTGTTTGCTTGAAATATAGACGCTGTCCGCCGCGGCGCTTGCGACGGCGCATGCCCCAATACGAACATACGGCGATACCTGCTACTGCGCTTGCCGCGTTCGTAGCCGCGGGCGCTGCGGCAGGCAGCGCTACTTTAAACTCCCCGCGTCTTCGTAAACAACATCGTACATTGCCAAACGTTTGTTTGCGCGAGCGATGCGCGATGACGCGGGCCGCTGCACGCGCCGATAGACGCTACGCTGCGCGCGCCGCTAGACGCGACGCGCGACGCCCCGCGTCTCCGTAAACAAGCACTTATACAAATAAAAACTTAAGACAAAATCACAAGACGATGAGCAAATTAACTAAACACACAAAAAATATTGATGATTAAAATACATATATCTAAATTTATTAATAGTATTACGCTTATTATAAAAAATAATCTCAAATTAAATGAAAAGGCACACAATAACGTGGCAAGTACACAAAAAAACCAATACAAATAAAAACTAAACCAAATTAGACAAAATCACATAATTTTTGACGAGTTATCAAATATAAATTGAGCAAACAAAAAATATTGATGATAAAAATAATTCTAAATTCATACGCTTATACTTATTAAAATCAAATTAAATGAAAAGCTAAGCTAATTACGTTAAGTTTTAAGTACCTAGGTATAAAATTAAACTAAATGAAAAGACACAAAAATGGTTTCATAATAGAAAATGATTTAAAAGTTTCATGATTCTAAAAACCAATAGTTTTTGTGAGTGTTGCCCATTCTGAAAATTTAATTTGTGGTGCAAATGATAGAGAGGAATTTAATCGTCATTGAATTGCTATTGATTTCATGTAAAACTTGTGTAGTTGACTGTGTGTCTAGTGGTTGTAAAATGAAGAGACATTTTACTAACACCTGGCTTCTAGAATGAAACTATTGACGTGTCACAAATTAAACGCAAGTCGAGTGAAGCAATTGTTTGTTTAGGGCTTAGTCGTCAAACGTCTTTCGTAAAATGTATACTGGTCGTAAAATGTCTTTCTCATAAAGTCGCTTTCGTAGAGTGACTCTTTTTCAAATGGTTACTCTTACAATGCCTCTTTCGCAAAGATCCTAGCGCAGGGGGAATCGCACCAGGCGGTTGAACTAGCAGCCACATGCACGTGGAGTTGCAACGCTGGCGTGAAACTCCACTGTCGCGACCAATTACGGCATGGCAGAGAATCCCGGCGATAGTGACTATTGCAACCCCGCCGGCGGGTTGCGATAGTAGCTGTCGCCGGAATTCTTGTGCCCATCGACATGGACACGCAACAATCACGGTAGCAAGCCCCCTCGAAGAGATGACAGCTAACCGTACCCCCGAAAAGTCCTTGCTCCGTAATTGTTGTAACTACGCGATATTCTGCGAAAGAGGCATTGTGACAAACCGACATTTTGCGAAAGAGTCATTCTGCGAAAACGACATTATGCGAAAGATACATTTTATGGTTAGTAAGAGCTCTAACACACGAGCGGTATGTTACCAACAACAGAGGTAGCTGCAGCCGTCCACACGTCGGCAGTTGTTGACGCTCGTCGCCATCGACGGCGCCGTCGACATTCCAACAAATGAAGATCACCGGTTACCGTCCAAGTGTCAACAACTGCCGTCGCCCCCTTGTCGACGGCTGCAGTTAACTCTGTCATTGGCAACATACCGCTCGTGTGTTACAGCTTATAGACATATTGCGAAAGACGTTTTGCGACTAGTCACTATCGCCCTATTCATTCAACCAATCACAGCAACTCGTGCGTTCTAGACAAATTGTTACACGGGTCGTTCCTTTTCGCTACAGACAATCGGTCAGTAAAAATATGGTGCGGCGGATGTGCATTTCGTCGCCGCTCTGTTATTCGTTAACTACTATAAATGCACCGTGTTTTGGCCTTTAAGAAATAAAAAATAATTGAATTTTTTTTTTTTTTTAGTCTTAGACCGATTTTAATGAGACTTCTTACACATACGCAAGGTACTTATTAAAAGATGGCGAGGAGACGGCGAGAGCAATTTAAAATTTTCTATAGAAAGTTAAAAATCACTCTTCTCACATTTCCGTGAATAAGGATTTGCCATTTTGTATGAAACACTTAGTTGTAAACACTATTAATTACTTTGAAGGGACAAGCGACGGTCTATAAAAAGAAGAAACGATCCAGATTAAATTCTTAATAATTTTCTACCCCGAAACTGGGCTTAAGCTATGAAATAATTGTCTAAAACTACTTAATTAATTATTTTTTTCTTCTAAAATAATAAGCTCTACTCTACATTGGTATACAATTAAAATGATACTAATTACTAAGACAATTATTTGTGTCATTGTAAAAAAATAAAATTATAAAAATACAAATTAAATGAAAACTACACACACACTCATTAAAATTAAAATCAAATTAAATGAAATGTTACACACTAATGTGTAACCCTTATACAAATAAAAGCTTAAAACAAATAAATCGAAATCACAAGACGATGAGCAAATTATAATCTAAGCACACAAAAATATTGATGAGAAAACATTACTCTAAGTTCCTTAATATGCTACGCTTACATCTAGAAAAATGAAAATCAAATTAAATGAAAAGGCACACAATAAAAGTAAGACACTGAAAATTAAAATCTAATTAAATCTAAATGTAATTTATTGAGTTATTTCGTGCTAAGAAAGGTCTCAGGACCCTGGAGGCCTGGAGGACCTTTAGAAGGCGTACGAGGGGGCGGAGCCAACTCGCAGAGGCCCCTTAGACACTTCGTGGAACGTGGTACCAACCGACGATTATCCCTGTACGCGCTATGCTAGTGCACCCAAGGACAACCCCCGGTTGGTGGGCAACTATTACGACATATGGAAAACAAAGATAGGGCTATGGGTTTTGGGAGGCTAAAGTGGACTGGTTACCAAAATTATAGCCCCTGCCTAATATACATCGTTAAAAAGGGCAGGGGGTGACTTGCACACTCAATCAATGGGCCCCAAAAAAAGTCGCTAGCACGAGGCGTAGCAACGAGGGAGCAACATATCCTGAAGTGCTTTGCGAATCTCCGCAGTTTCAGCTCAGTTCTTCATCACGGCCGGCTAATAAGCCCAAGCCCGAGATGAGGAACGAAAATCCTCCCGGGAGATCGGGTCCGTGGGGTCGCTAATGCCCAACAGTTCGCCACAAAACTGCCCTGCGGTTTGTATCTCTCTTAGTCTGGCTCCACACCCTGGGCATGTTACGGTAAAGCAAACTCTACCGTTATGTACCTAGGGTTTATTAGAGCGCGCAAGCCCCACCACGACGTCAACGTAGAGATACGGCGATGGGGTTATTGTTAATATTAAATGTAACTCATACAATTATTGTGTGACTTTTTATTTAATTTGATTGTCATTAATTGTAGTCAGTGATTGTAGTTAGACAAAGTCACAAAATGATGAGAGAATTATCATTATACGTTGAGCAAATAAAAAATTATTTTCATAAATATTTCTGAATTCATTCATAAATTACACTTACACACATGAAAATAAAAATCAAATTAAATGAAAAGAGTAGCTTAATATATTGCTACATGTTATGCTTTTATGTACATATAAAAAATTATATGAAATTAAATGAAATGACACACAAAAAATGATTTCTTAATAGAAAACTAATTTAAGTTTTATGATTCCGAAAACGGATAGTTCTTGTGAGTATCGCCCATTCTGAAAAAAAAATCAATATTTATTAAAATGATACAGATTAAAAGAGCTGCCAAACTTACGAAATTCCTCATATATACGAGATTGGTAAGACGGTGCGCGCACTGTTGACTTTTGTCACCGTGACTTTAAAGTGTTTGTCACTGTCACGTCACGTTTCCAAAATGGAGTGCGCTCACGAAGAGAGACAGAGACAAAACTTTTTTGAAATCCAAGCGTCATTTGCCGATATGGATTTCGAAGAGATGGTCGTTCTCTGAGAACTCGTGAGACAGGAGAAAAAGAAAGCAAAAAGAATGCTGGGTACACCCCCTTTGGAGTGACAGGCTACTAAGTGGAAAGTTCTAATCTATGTATTATAAACTTCGAGAACATCCAAATCATTTTTTTAGATGTTTCCGAATGAGTGTTAGAAGCTTTGGTGAATTACTTCGCACTTTAGGACCTGCATTAATATATGAAAATACAAATGGCGAACGACCGACGACGAGAGTGACAATGTTGTCACCGGCTTACACAAAGGTCACCCAGTTGTCACGTCGTAACGTGCGCGCGTCTCCATCCATATCCACGGACTTGATAAGTGACGAAACAGTCACGATGACAAAAGTCATCAGTGCGCGCACCATCTAACCATCATTTTAGGTGGGAAATCATCTAATGACATCTACCGCCCTTGGGCTTAGCAAGAGGGCGTGTCAGACTTTTACTGACTAAAACTTACTTCTGTTCCTTCTTTGCCTTCGTTTCAGGGCCTCGGGGTTCACTTTCTCACAACCCATGGCCCCATTAGGCTTCGACCCTGCTGTGCCCCTACAGTATTATTGATAGGCTAGCCCTACCACTACCTCACCTGATGGTAAATGATGATGTGGTCGACGGTAGAGCACGCTTGTGTAGAAGTAAACTATTCACTCTTGGCTTAGAGGAGCTCCTAGGTTGTAGATATCAAGAAACATTTAGCCTTTAGCCCCTATCTCCAGTAGAGGAAGCTTTTCCGCTGAAATGGTGATAATCACTTCATCATCTTCCTGCCCTTGTCCCATCTTATTTGGGGTCGGCGCAACACGTTTTTTTCTTCCATTCTATCCTGTCAACCGTCATACTATCACTAACTTCCTTTTCTTTCATATCACTGTTCACACAATCCATCCATCTTTTCTTTGGCCTCCCTCTCCTTCTCCACCCATCCACATGTATACTCATAACATAACATAATGATGATAATCACTTACCCTTTAAAAACAAAAGTACGTTTTTGCCGATTGAGCGCGCTGAGTGCGTCCACTTGGGACTTGTCCAGACTGAAGGTCAGAGCTTGAAGGTCGTCCCACAGGTGGGCAGCGGTAGAGGCCTTCACTACTACGTTGTGACCACGCTCGATCTGGTATCTGTTCGTAAGCAAATAAAGAAATGTACTTTATTTTTTGACTGGCCTGTTGGTCTAGTGGTTAGTGGCCCTGACTGCTATGACGGAGGTCGTGTTTGTGTGATGAGCACGTTCACTAGTTCTGCCTGGGTGTCGTTTATTTAATTTTTATTGAGGCTACTGAACCAGCAAAGACTTCGCCACTAATGGAGTTGGCAATTTCTTTTGCCAGCTTTATTCGTGGCGAAGTTTTTGCATGTGGAATATGGGAGAAGAATGGTTAAAATGAGGTATTAATTTTGAGTGACTTATATTTGCTAGCAGTACACTTCAGACTACCCCCCTTTTTTAGTTTCGGTACTAGATATCGCTGTCAGCGATAAGACCACCATTGTACAGAAACTGAAATCTGTGCGATATAAGTTTCTGTGAAATTATTACTTTAAATAAATATTTTGGTGCGAAATTATTTTGGTTTACAATAAAGTTAATTCTATTCTATTATCAACTCATTTTAATTACTACCTTGTTTTTAGCAAATAAATATATTATTATATCATTATTATTATTATTTCAAACTCATCCTATTCCCAATTCTAACCATGACAAAGAAAGAAGAAGATAAAAGAAACAGTTACCTGATCAAGAGCTGTGCTGGGCTGATACCAAGTCCGGAAGCCATCACCTTAACCAGGGCGTCGTCAATCACAGGAGTGGTGGAGTTCTTGAATGCGGCTGGCGTACCCTGGAAACGAAACAGGCGGTCTGAAAAGTTTCCCACCTAACAAAGATATCCATTTTTCTTACAATTTATTTTTCTATTTCTAAATGGTCTCTTTGTAACTCTACACACTTCTCCCAGCGATGCCCCCATTTCTCTAACCCGTTCAATAGTAGTCTGCGTTTTTCTCTGTGAAATGATTGTTCACGAAGGTGATTGCCTTGAAATTGCTATTCGGAAAAATCTTCGTTCCTCAATTCGGGAATTTAACTGTTTTCGTAGGTAAGTTTGCGCGAGCCCGACTCGATCTTGCCCGGTTTTTTTGTAAAGTATATTATAAGGAGACCTTACCTTCGAGCCGAGTACTCCGAAACAGCTGAGTGTGATGTTTCGTTGCTTGCAGAAATTATCCAAGCGTAGTTGCGTTAAGTACGGATGATTTTCCACCTGAAAAAAGTATATAATGATTTTAATTAGAGCTAAAAGATTTTTTTCCGCTTGCCGCCCCGCGCTTAGTTACCGCTCACTGCCGCAAGGTCGTGAACGGGCCGTTAGGGTGAGTTTCTACTGAAGCGGAGCTGGGTGGAGTGGAGAGGAGCTGACTGAACAGGCCATTCGCAGTGCTCGAAATCTCCACTTCAGATACACTGTTTCCGCATCAGTGGAAACATGTAAAAGGAGCGCTCTTGGGCGGAGCGCGAGGGCCTGTCAGACTTCTATTAAATAAAACCTAGGAGTGCCTATGTTCCTTCTTTGCCTTTGTTCCAGGGCTCTGGGGTTCATTTTCACGTAACCCATGGCCCCAGTAGGCTTCGACCCTGCTAGGTTACCTACGTTTTGCTGACATCTCCTAGTGGCGTGCGTGGAACAATACGCGCCGTCAACGACTTGGGCTCGGTCCGACCTGTTACCGGACGGTAGGACGGCGGGATACCCATTGTTCGCCGTCCGCAAGTCCAATACGGTGGCCGGAAATCGGGATCGGAATCCCTGCGGCGGTTGGAGCGTAAGGACCGTTGCATAACGCGATCGACCGCTTCCTTTGCTAGCATTACTGCTTCGCAGAAGTAGGCGACCGCCTGCCACTCCTCCTCGCTCCGAACCATGGCCTGTACCCAGGCCCAGGTTTATGTGGTGTACACCAAAGAATATAATAAATAAATAAGTTTACCTGGTTAATGACCGGCTTTATCCTCCCCTTGTCCAAAATTCTCTGTATTTGGTGGGCGTTAAAGTTGCTGACTCCAATGCTCTTCGCGAGACCCTTGTTGACCAGGGCTTCCATGCCGTACCAAGCGTCCAAGAAGTCGTGCTGCGAGTATTGTACGACTGACGCGATCTTTGGAATCGGATCGGAACCTTCCTGTAAGGAAAAATTACTGTATTAATTAATCTACACTAATATTATAAAGAGCTTAAGTTTGTTTGTAGGAGGTAATCTCTGAAAGAGGTCAATCGTCGAATCCGACTCGGCTGGACAGCGTTCGGGAAGCTGCGCAGTATCTTCTCGTCCAACATACCAAAGTGTGTCAAGACTAAAGTGCGTGTTGCCAGTGATACTAGTGGGATGATTTCCCATGTAAAAATGGGACACTAATTTTTTTCCCCAAGGGCCATTGGTTATCTGTTGGTCATCTTGCTATGCCACTGACCACAAAAGTCCGATGGTTGCGAGAGGCACTTGAACAACACTTTTATTTCAATTTGATTTAATTCGTGTTCGATTTTAGCAAATATTAAACGTTGACATAATGCTCCCATATACTAAAAACAAAATAAATTTAAAAATTGAGATCAGCGCCATCTAGCGCATCACCCCATATATAAGCTTTCAGATTAACATCTAAAATCAAAAGAGGGCGCTACTTGACTTACTTTAAAGGACATGGGATTGTGAACCAAGTAGAGATCAAAGTAGCTCAGTCCCAAGTTCTTGAGGGAAGCATTGCAGGCCTCCTCGACCAGATCTGTGCGGTGGTATGTACTCCAGAGCTTCGAGATGATGAAGAGGTCCTCACTGTGAACAATATTATAAATTAATAGTTGCTACCAGTGACTTCGCCCGCATGAAATGTAGAAAATTGTCCCAAGGGAACAAAATTCCCGAGATAAAAAGTACACTATGTACATTACCAGCACCCCTAGCCAAGTTTATAATCTGCAATCTTAGAGCTAGTCGAAAACTAACGTTAAATCTCGATGTCAGAACAAAAGAATAGAGAATTCGTAGTCAAGCTCACATTGTTCAAAATGATAGAATGAACTGGAGTGAGGTGGGCTGGTTGGAGTGAAGACCGCGGTGGCTCACGCACAATGGTCCGCCAAGGACTAAGTGCGGAAACCAGACCATAATAGATAGATAGATAAAAGCTAACAAGTTATATTACAACTACAATCTAGTATTTGTGTACCTGTGTGAAATAATAGTAAGTATAATTAAGTCGAGGCAGCCGGCTACCTGCAATGCCACCAAGAACTTTTAATCCATTTTATGACTTAAACTGTTAAAGAGATGGAAATATACAGGGGTATAGCTCTTTCTCGCTCGCACGACGGACATTTTGACACGTCATTACCGATTGACCGCCCGCGACGCATGCTGTCATCGAGTCATTATATTTACTATATTCTGGTCATTCGTCTGCGTTCGCTCCATGAACGCGGTGTGTTTCTCTGTGCTTGTGCTTGTTTTTTGTTAATTAAGTGTTTGTGAGACTTTCAAGGTAAGTTTTTTCTATGATTTTATGCTAGTATGTAGCATAGCATAGTCGGCCTTATAATGTTCTCACTGTTGGGACTCAGGCCTCCTCTCTAGGAGAGGGAATGGGCCGTAATCCACCACGCGGGTCTAGTGCGGGTTGGTGAATGTCACATGTCTTCGAATTTTTGGTTTTAGGACATGCCGGTTTCCTCACGATGTTTTCCTTCACCGTTTTGAGAGCAGTGATGATGAAATAAATTACACAAAGTAATGCGCCTGGCTGGATTTGAACCCGCGACCTACAACTCGTAAGTCGGGGCCGTTACCACTCGGCCACCACTGCTCACTGTTGGCATCATGCTAGTATGTATTTTAGTTTAATCATAAATATGTATTAAACTGTTTTTATTTATTTTTAAACAAAGGACTGTTTAAAAATAAATAAAAACTTTAGTTTTATCTACGGATTTAATTTTTTTTCTACATAAATTCCCTGTATATTGGGTATATTTTTCTGAAAGGTATATAGTCATATTAGTTTATTAATAAGGGATTCTTACAATTCATATACAGAATGTTACATTATACGTAGTCAACAAATGATTACATTACAATGTCAAATAATAAAAGAAGAAACAAGAAAGCAAATAAATCAAAGTCAAATCACAAATAAAAATAAAAATAAATCATAATAAAAGAAACAATAATTTTCTTTGCATCAAAGTTAAATTAAATTAAATCATTAATTAGTCAAAAGAATAAAAATCTTGCTCCACAGCCATTTTGGTCTAGTGGTCTGTGGCCCTGATTGCAATGCCGGAGGTTGTGGGTTCGATTCCCACCCAGGACAAATGTTTGTGTGATGAGCACGATCATTTATTCTGTGTCTGGGTGTAATTTATCTATAATATATATTTAGAAATATACTCCGAAGGTTTATCAGTTGTCTAGTGCTCATAGCACAAGCTCTGCTTAGTTTGGAACTAGATGGCGTTGTGAAATATTCAGTGGATTACTGCAACCGCTTTCAAATAAAATAATAAAAATATGTTTATCAGTTGTCTAGTACTCATACTACAAGCTTTGTTTTGTTTGGGACTACATGGCGCCGTATGAAAGTTGTGGAATATTATTATATTATGATTCATAGACTACAAGAAAAAAATTAATATGCTTGTAAAAGTTTGTGACACTCATTTAAGTTTTTCTTATTTTCAGATGACTCCACAAACTCGCCGTTCGCTTTTTACCCAACTTCGCTACAAGGGCGGGTTATGTGTTTATCAGTCCGTATACCTATGTTTGTCAGTTTGCGGTGCTCTAGATATCAAAAACGAGGGCCGATTTTATTGATTCTTACGTCAAACAATTCATTTTAGTAGCACAAGTGTCAGTAAAGGCATTCACTATTCATAATGGCGGTAGACCAGACGCCATATTGAATAAAAAAAGAAAAAGTCTACATATAGAAGTCAAGTGGAATAAGACTTCAAAGTTGTGTTTATTATCAATCTATGTATGTTTGTTCCATGGTGGCGTTCTAGAAATTAAACATACCAAAACGCGTGGGTTTTTTTTTTCAACCTAGGAGGTTGTCGACTGCTTAACCGGACTTGCCTGTGGCGGCCTCAATTATAGAATCAAAGCCTCCAGCCAGGGCTTACTTAAACTAACATAAAAACTAAGCGACTAAACGCATTTTTTTTTTTGCGAGTGACCTCTCGCATGTCAACGTATGAGGTTGTCATCTTCTTAGACCCCTCGCACACGGCGACTTTTAGTAGCGATGCTGTAGCGCGTTCGCATCGATACAGTCGCTATGCTGTAGCGCGTTAGTAGCGCGTTGGCATAATTTCTATAGCGCTTGCAAATGCGATTAACGCGCGTTAGTAGCGATGGTGTCGCGCGCTTACGAAACGCGCGACAGCATCCCTCATCGGCCTTAACCAGACTCCTGGCTTTAATAAATAAAGTAACAAGTGTAACAACATTATAAATAAGATAAAGGTAATCATAATCTTACCGTCTCACAGTGCCATCGTCAATTTTAGCTTTAATTCCCTGTCCAATTTCTTTCTCGTTACCATAGATGTACGCTGTGTCTATGGCGCGATAACCCATGTCAATTGCTGCCCCGATTGTATGCGGCAGGAGACGGGTGTCCATCTGCAAATAGGATTGTGTGGGTTTTTGAAAATTCACAGGCCCTGATGGTTCCCGATTTCATAATCAATGTCATTGCTCAACATGGCAATGCTGGCAGAGTTCTGGGCAGTTTTCCACTGACATCGATGTAGATGTTATTTTTATGCCTAATTATTTCTTATTTTATCTTTTTTTTCTTTGAGGTGGGAAATCAAACGAGACGCTGTCAGATTTTTACTGATTGAAACCCACCTGTATTCTTTTATTTGCCCTTTGCTTTCTAGGGCCACGGTAATTATTTCAAAAGATCCCGCAACTTGATAATTCAAGTTCCGGTGAATCGTTTCATTGAAATTTCTTTCGAGTTTTAATTTGATTCACTTACCAATGCCGTGCCCAATGCTAACACTGGGATTTCATTGCCATCAGCCAACGGTAGATATAACATATTTTCCAATCTGCCATAACGAGTGTTTGCAGTTTTCAAATCTTCAATCATCTCTTGGTATTCCTCCTCTGATATTATGGGGGTGGTAGTTTTTTCCGTTGTGGTGGTAGTTTTTTCCGTTGTGGTAGTTCTTGCAGTGGTTGATACCAATGGCGTTGATTGAGTTGTCAATTCTTCAATCTTCTGTTGGTATGTCTCTTTACATGTTATGGGGGTGCTAGATTTTTCTGTTGTGGTCGTTCTGGTAGTCGTTGATACCAATGGCGTTGATTGAGTTGTCAATTCTTCAATCTTCTGTTGGTATGCCTCCTCTGATGTTATGGGGGTGCTAGTTTTTTCCGTTGTGGTCGTTCTTGTAGTCGTTGATACGTACTGCCTGGAATGAACTGTCGATTCTTCAATTTTCCCATGGTTCGCCTCCTCTGACAAAATGGGGGTGGTATTTTTTTCTGTCGTAGCAGTTCTTGCAGTCGTGGAAACGCTTGACCTTGATTGGACTGCCGATTCTTCAATTTTCCCATGGTTTGCTACCTCTGACAAAATGGGGGTGGTATTTTTTTCGGTTGTGGCAGTTCTTGCAGTCGTGGTAACGCTTGACCGTGATGGAACTGTCGATTCTTGAATTTTCCCATGGTTTGCCTCCTCTGACAATATGGGGGTGGTATATTTTTCTGTTGTAGCAGTTTTTGCAGTCGTGGTAACGCTTGACCTTGACTGAACTGTCGATTCTTCAATTTTTCCATGGTTTGCCTCCTCTGACAATACGGGGATGGTATTTTTTTCTGTTGTAGCAGTTTTTGCAGTCGTAGTAACGCTTAACCTTGAATGGACTGTCGATTCTTCAATTTTCCCATGGTTTGCCCCCTCTGACAATATGGGGGTGGTGGTAATTTTTGTTGTGGTAGTCCTTGCAGTCGTTGATGTGTACGGCCTAGATTGCGTTGTCAATTCTGGAATATTCTGTCTGTATGCCCCCTCTGATAACACGGGAGTGGTTGAGATTTTCGTTGTGGTCCTTACAGTCGTTAATTTTGCTTGGGCTGTTTTTTCCTGTAAAGTTTTAATTTGTTAGAGAATGCTGTTTATGATTTCTATTACTGGGGAGTTTGGAGCACTCAGTTAAAACACTAGGAACCGGAACAGAGCAAGAGACCGTCTTTAGAAAAAAAAGAATTCTAACAAAAAAAGCTTTTAAAAACATGGCCGCCATATTGGATTTAATGTGACGTAGATTTTTTTTAGTTTCTTCTCAAGAAAAAGCTTTTAAAAACTTTTCCACCATATTGGATTTAATGTGACGTAGTTTTTTTATTTTCTTCTCAACAAAAAGCTTTTAAAAACTTGTCCGCCATATTGGATTTTATGTGACGTAGTTTTTTTTTATTTTCTTCTCACACACAAACCATTTTAATTGATACCCATATCATGGGAATTCAATAAAATAATTGCTAGTCCGCATTATTGGATTTAGAAAAACATGGATTTGCACAAGCCTTGTTTAATAATTACGGGGATGGTAGTAATTTTCGTTGTGTTGGTAGCCCTTGTCGTCTTTAATCTTGCTTAGACTGATTTTTTTTCCTGTATTTCATTTCAATTATTCAATTAAATTTTTTTACATTATGTCTGAAAGTTTTACAAAAATAAAGCTCAAAATAATTTTCTAATCATTAATTTGTTTGAAAATGAGGCCACGTCTTCTACTCAGTTAAAACACTAGGAAGTTGTGTAGGGCATCCATTTTAGGAGACCGTATCTTATAAAAATGATAATTAAAAAAAAAACATTTCTAAAAACAACATTTTCAAAAATTTTCCGCCGTATTCGATTTTTTAAATGTCGTTTTTGTTCGGTCTAGGTTGAAGCTAATAAATATGTCAATTCTATAATTACATATGGCATGTAAAAAGATTACTGTCTGATCTCAAAACGAAATTTTCATTTTTTTATTATTCAGCCATTTTGATTACTGATTAAAAAAAATCTGGGTTAAAATATTTTTGTTAGACTTTTTTCTCTATTTGGACACCACTTTGAAGATACCTGTTGAGATATATTTTAAACGCAACTTATCTCACTTTAATTGTAATTTAATGTATTTTAATTGTAAACTAATTCATTTTAATTGCAAACAAATATGTTTTAATTGTAATTTAATTTATTATTTATCGATGCACTGTGAATTACTTAATTAAAATAAAATAAAATTCATAATACATATTATCTAATTAATCTTTTTTAACTGAATTGTTTTTGCTTTTAATTTTATGTGTTGTGTTGTAATGTCATTTTATTTATTATATTGAACAGATTTTTTTATTTTATAATTTTTTATTACATTTCATTAATGAATGAAGTTCCGAATTAATATATAATGTCAATATATTGTGTTGTTGGCTGAATAAATAAATAAATTTTCTTCAATATTCTTTGTTTTTTTTTTTTTTAATTACTAATAAATGTTCTTTTCTTTCTTCTCCTTTTTTAAAAAAGAAACGTGTCCCCACACTAGGAATTACTCCTGGATTTTGGGTGTGTTCAAAAACATGTAGACTCACATACGGAAGACATCCAGACCTGGAACACCTGTAGATCATACAAATATTAGTTTCGAGTGAACATCGAACCCGCGACACAGAACACAGCAGCCGATCGCTCAACCACTGCGCCAAGCGTGCTGTCAATTCGTCAAGTCATATTGGTTAAAGTTAATGTCAAAGTACATGGCCAGAAACATGGTAATGGGCATGTTAAATACAATAAAGCTAGACTACACTACACTGCTACACTGCGCACACGTGTGTCACACACACCGATCTGGTCGCGTCGGTCTCCATACATTTTATATGGAAACTAGACTTGTAGAGCTACACTTGATCCACGCCACGCGACAAATCAGGCGATTACACGTGTACGTCGGTCTAATGTAGTTCTAGCTTTATAAGTTCCATGTGTTTCACCAGTGATTGGTATATTAATATTAGGTAGTTTAAAATATTTAAAAGAATTATAAATTATTAAAATATTTTTACAGCATTCAATAAAAAATGACAATTGAATATATCATATTAAATAAAATATAATTTTGCATTTTTAACATGTCACATTGTCACTATGACAAACTTTTTTATTTAGGTATTTAGGTTACTATATTCGTGCTGTGTTTTAAATATTAAGTATGCATACATATTAAATTCCCTCTTTTCAACCCTTATACAGGTTAAATTGCGTAAAACTTCTTCTTAGTGCTCACTAGGGCTTTCAAATACCGGATTTTTTGCTTTCAATTACCACCATAATCATGGCGTGCCCAGCACTGGGTTGGTGCGACAGTTGCTGTCGCCATTCCACCATGAGATCCCGCCGGGAATATGCCGCGACTTATCGCAGCAGCTGAATTTCGCCTCGGCGTTGCATCTCTACGCGCAAATTGTGCATGCGTGCAAGAACTGTTGCCTCCAGATCCTATAATAGCAGGACGGCAAGGAGACTCGTCGTGCGGTGTTTCCGCACCATCCAGGAACTAATCATTTAGGCTGTACTTTATTATATATAGCTTTTGCCTGCGGCTTTGCCTGTGTGAAAGCAGGTTTCTCCATACAAACTTTGGACCCCTTTTCATCCCCATAGAGGATAAATTTTGAAAAATTCTTTTTTATTTTCGGTCTAAGTGCTCGCCTACGTCATAAATGGAAGCTTCGTGCAAAATTTCACACTCCTAATTTTAGTAGTTTCGGCTGTTCGTGGATATGTCAGTCAGTCAGTTTCTACATTTATCTATTGAACTACAGTTGTTGGCAACACCGATTCAACGCCACGAAACTGCTGTCAACTGGTGGCAGAATAATTGAAAATCACGACCGTTGACGTCTACAGAAGTTATATAAGGGCTATGCATGAGCGAAGCGGTCTCTTTTTCGGACTGACGCATGCCTGAATAACATTTTCCTAAGTGTATTTTCGATTACTGTGAACTTATATAGTTAAATATAATATAGTTGTAATTTGCTCGGTATTTTCTCGTCAATACCGTGATTTAAAACGTACCTATGGGTTTGAAGAAAAAAATTTTTTTGAGTTACAGTTCTAAGTGTTATGAACCTCCAAAATTTATTATTTTTCTCTATTTTTGTGTAAAAATCTTAATGCAGTTCACAGAATACTATATACTTACCAAGTTTCAACAGAATAGTTCTTATAGTTTCGTAAAAAAGTGGCTGTGACATACGGACGGACAGACAGACATGACGAATCCATAAGGGTTCCGTTTTTTTGCCATTTGGCGACGGAACCCTAAAAAGACCAATATATATCCGGGGTCACGGTATTACGGAATCCCGGAATACCGGTATTGAAAGCCCTAGTGCTCACCTAAGTCACAATAAGAAACCTTGTGCAAAATTTCAGATTCCTAGTCCCAGAAGTTTCGGCTGTGCGTTGCTTGTCAGTCAGTCAGTTTCTGCTTTTATATTTTAAAGAAAGGATTTCGGTAACGGGACAATCCACCAACTAGACTGTTATTTTAGTACATCTAATTAAATAATAATTAATATATTATATATGAATTTCGACGTTGATACGTGGCGCGTTATATGTTTACAAAGAGATTTAAAGAGATGCAATAGAGCGGCTATCAGAAAAAATGTCTTAGAAAAACTGTCATCCTATGGCTCAGTGACGCCATCTGGCTTGGAATAGCAAACAAGCGAATTAAATTTGTCAAAATTTATAATGATTTCACTATCGCTCGGTAGGTGGCCAGGGGCCTTACCATGATAATGTTAAAATGTTAGTCGTATGAGCGAAAGAGAGTGATAGAGCTATACACCCTATATAGCTCCATCCTTTTAACAGATCGATTGAGGTCGAAAAATTTATCACGTTATAAGCTCGTGGTAGAGCCTCGGTGTGTGATAATGGAAAGGTTAAGCTTTTCAGCAATAGATGGCGTCAACATAAAATCTGAAAATGTTCTGGAACTATTTATAAAAATTATTGAATTCTAATTAAATGTTTCGTACATACCAAAAATATTCACGAAAATAAACCGAAGTTAGGTCCAGTCATTTTACCATAGCAAGATTTACAATAGCGTAATGCGTAGTTCGGCATATTTTCTCAGAAAATGATTTTCTTTTAGTGCATAGAACGGATACAAACACGACTTGACGTGTAGGTGTGTCATACTAGACTGAGTGACTTATGACCAACGTGGAATAAGTATCGGATCACGATTTTGTTCGCTATGTCCGGTCTATTGGTAGTATATATTGAATGTCTTTGTATGTTTATTTTAAATATGTTTTGTCATACAAAATGTTTGCAATATGTTTGTTTTAAGTTTGCGCCTTCACCGGCAAATAAAAAGTTTTTCTTTCTTTCTTCATACACATATCTACTCCATATTGACATAAAATAACAATTTAAATAGACTTTACAATTATGGTGGCAGCGGCTTCTCTCACGTAAACGTAGGAAAGTATCCCAAGGGAACATACTCGTTCGAGAAATATTTACCGTTTCATAAGTACTCAACTGCGTAAATGAAATAAAAACATTAATTTTCAATTATTTTATAGAAATAGAAATAATAAACATTAATCCCTTGATCAAAGCCAGCTTTTACTGGTGACTGTAGGTACCAAACCTTCTCATGGATTCGTAGAGAAAGAAAATATTTAATATTTTAAAATGACGTGGACTCATTGGGAACTAATGTTCGTATAGATACTGGCACGAATCTTGAGCGCTCGGCGTAAGAGCAAGGATCGCTTTGCGTATCATAACACATCAGCGAGCCAATCACTGTACACGGATTGCACTCCCTCGCCCCCGCGTCTCTTTTCATACCACTAAAGAGACCCGATATTTCACTTCTGCGTGCTTCTGCGCAAGTAGAACTGCAGAAGTCAGCGCTCAAGATCCGTGCCGCTATCTGTACTATCATTTATTCGAGAACAATAGACTCTTGGACCTTTGGGAACAACCCGAAAATTATACTTATCAAGTGAACATAAATCTAAAATAAATCCTATGTATTCCAGGATTTTGTCTAACCGTGTGTTAAAATTTCATCCAAATCTGTTGAACCGTTTGAGCGTGAAGGAGTAGGTGTCAAAAAAACACATATACATGCATATTTGACTGGCCTGTTGGTCTAGTGGTTAGTGGCCCTAACTGCTATGCCGGAGGTCGTGGGTTCGATTCCCACCCAGGACAAATGTTTGTGTGATGAGCACGATCATTTGTTCTGTGTCTGGGCGTAATTTATCTATAATATGTATGTATTTATAAATATATAAGTATGTTTATCAGTTGTCTAGTACTCAAAACACAAGCTCTGCTTAGCTTGGGACTAGACGGCGTTGTGTGATAGTTATGGAATATTATTATTATATTATGACGGACAGGGTGGCGCAGTAGTTGAGCGATGGGCTGCTGCGCTGCGTGACGCGGCTTCGATTCCCGTACAGAACTAATATGTATTTCTATGATCTACAGATAGGTTTTTAGGCGTCTTATGTATATGAGTTTACTGTTTGTGAACGCTCCCATGATGGTGTGAGGCAACGTTTTTCTTTTTGTTGTAAATAAATAAACACCTAAATAGATAGATATAGAAACAGTAGCGTAGCTAGGCGTGGGCGAAGTGGGCCCTCGGTCACGCCAAAGGGGCCTGCACAAGTGATGGCTCGTTAAGAATTATGTTTTTTTTATTATAATTGATAGGCTCGCGTTTTGGCTATTTTTCACCAGATGGTAAGAGGGTGACCAGACGGTTGCAAACTAGCGTTCCAACCAAGGTGACCTTGGTTTATGTGTTAGGTTTGTGTTGCGGCTACATGGATGTAAACCACGCGCCAACACGTTCAGTGGTTGAGAAAACGCGCCACCTAACCAAGGGCGTTGAAAGTCATAGATTACAACTACTGTCTACATGGATTGAAACTAGCAAGGTCACTTTGGTTGGGACGTTGGTTTGCAACCGTTTAATCACCACTTAAGCAATGATGTGGTCAAACACCGGGTTGCGACAGTTGCTGTCTCGTTTTCGAATTTATGAAAGACAAAGACCTCGCTGATGTGCTTTCACCCACGTCTAAAATAGTCCAAGCTACGCCTCTGTATACTAAGTAACTTTCACCTTTATAGTATATTACGACTGTTTAGTTTTAAATAGTAACAACAACTTTTCTAATTAATAAATGAATTATAATATGAATTTAATAGGTACCTTATTTTTTTCAGTGTTTTTCTGGCTCTGATACGGCTGATGTCGCACGCGATTCGGAAAATAAGATACGAAAAGTTATATATTTAACTGTACCTACAATTTATATAATTGTTTGTTGCAATTTCATGCATCACAAAAGCAAGGTGGACTTAATGCTTAAAGAGCCCTACAAACGATCAAAATTGTTTGTCAAACTACTTTTTCAAAAAAACAAAACCAAACAATTTTGAAACAAAATGTTTTTTAATTCTTGTCCTTAATGCTACCCAGTGCATTATTTTCTATCTTGTTGGACTGTTCACTGGATGGTTGCGTCTTCCATGAGGCCAAGACGACTGAGATACTAGTATATATGTTGTGGCCAGATCTTAGAATTGATCACTTCATGATATGACTGGCCTTACTGGATTTCATGATATGGCCAACAAAAACTGGCCAGACCGTTTAAACGTCAACGTTTCGTCATATTTCAATCAACGTTTGACCATATCATAATGTACGGTTTCCATGACATCAAGGGTTTAATAAAAATTCCAAATTAAGAATATTAAAGATAAATAATTTATACTGATATTGTTTGACAAACACTCCAGTTCACGTTTAAGCTTGTTCGTCAAACAAGTCGGCGACGTCAATATCGTCAATCAAGATTATCAAAAAACACACCGAACACATAAACTGTTTGACAAACGTGTCACACAAAACTGCATGCATCAAATAATTTGTCAAACAAGTAGAAATTGCCAAGCAATTTGATCGTATACAGGGAGCTTTAGGCATTCTCTACCAGACAACCAAGGAGGCAACATGGAAGGTACATAAAAACAGAAAGTACCTACCTACATTAATATTTAAAAAAAAAAACCGAAAAAGGGTATGCGTATGTAAGTAGAAAGTTAAAATAAAAATATGCCATCATCATCGTTTTCTAGCCTTTTTTCCATTTTACGGGGTCAACGAAACACGTTTTTTCTACAGTCCAATCGATGTGTTAAATGTCTGTCGTGTGTACCCTATAAGTATAAGCCCTATGTAAGTTTTTGAGGATGGGAGGGCCTGGAGTCCTAAGATACAGTCTTAGGCATAGTTTAGACTCCAGATCTCCCACAAATTACAAATTCATCTATTTAAGTTTTTATGTTTTTTCTGCCAAATAACATATTGGATGTTTGAAGTGTAATTTGTGGAGAATAATAAACACTTTTTTGATTTGATTTGATTTTTGATGTCAATTCCATCGTACCTACTTACTATTATCTAAACTTTAATCACAAATAATCTACTTTCTTAAATCAATAAAAAAAATATATAAAACTTTTGCTTCACTACACTTTCGTATCGCTAAGATGCCATAAAAAAATCCTACGTCCATTGCGGACAATTTTAATGACTCTTGTCTTTATAATAATAATAATAATAATAATATCATTTATTTGCGTAAAATGTGGTAGGTACAAAAGATGTTGTATACAGGAGACTAAGTGCAAAGACACATTCCGCCATTTAGTGATGGCATGCAAATATTTAGTCGATAGTGTTTTAGTAAGAGCATCACCTGCCACCATCCGACTTTTTGAGACCCCAAGAGCATCTCCCGCCTGGACGCGATTTGCAGTGGCCGGTATGGAAGACACTAAATCGGTTGCGAACCCAGGTAGGCCGCTGCAAACTCAACTTGGCAAAATGGGGTTTTATAGACCCGTCGAATACTCAATGTGAGTGCGGAGCTCCTGTTCAAAACATGAGCCACATGTTGGAATGCCCCAGGTGTCCGTATACCTGCACTTTGGAGGATTTGATGAGTGCTACCGATGCTGCTATTAATGTAGCCACCTATTGGGCCCAAAAAGTTTGACGAGTTTACCATCGAATCGAAAAGAAGAAGAAGAAGAACATAAAGTAACTCACAACTATCTAGAGTTCTACGGTTAAAAAAAAAACAGAAATATGAACAGATCTTTACCCAAATTATTTAAACTAAATAATATTAGACACACATTAAGGTAACCAAATTACCAGAGATTTAGGTAAATGAAATACTTAAAAATAAAACACATTACAGACTACAAAACATTCCTGAAGTGGTAGGATTGGCAAGTTTTTTTATTTAGAAATTCACCTACTGAGTAAAAACTATGCGATATCAACCATTTTTTTTAAAACTACACTTGAACTATACAATCTTTAAAACCTCCTAAATTGATATAATTGGAGGTAGTTTTGAAAATGAATACTGACATCCTTTATTATTTACTTTAAGTTACTATTAGTGCTAACTTTCAAGTATATTGGTACAGGGGCGCCGACTCCGAGAAATAAACAGTGCCGAGCACCTCTGAGAATAGACATCAAGAAAAAGATCAGTAATCGCCTTTTAGGTTACGTATAAATTATAATATTTCTTGATACCTACAAAAAATTTGTTTCATTTTTATCTAATGGTTTCATTTTATATTTTTATCAAATGTATTTAGTAATTAAGTACGTAGTATGTAAGTAGGACATTTATTTATTTGTCGGTCGATCAGTGCGTATTTCTCTTCTCACTGTTCGCCACTTTTTCGAGTACATCAAATGAGTATGAGCACCCATAAGGTTTTCTAAAAGCCGGCGCCCCTGTATTGGTACACGGAATTAGATTTAACAAACGAAATTCGTCCTTTTCAACCCCTTAAAAATTGTATTCTTTTAAAACCCGTATTTTTAATTGCTCGCCTACATCGTAAAACTAAGCCTTGTGCATAATTTTACGTTCCTAGTCCCAGCTGTGAGTTGTGTCAGTTAGTCATATTATATAGATAACACTATACTACTTATAGCAAAACAAAAAAACAACGAACAATTATGGAAAAACTACCTACAAATACAAAATAAACAAAAAACCGACCAAGTGAAGTCGGACTCGCGCCAAAGGTACCTTCCGTAGCAAAAAAACAACAAAATATCACGTATGTTGTACGAGAGATATATTTTTATATATTAAAAAAAAAAACAACTGTCTAGCTATCACTGTTCATGAGATATAGACTGGTGACAGACAGATGGGCAGCGGAGTGATAGCAATATGGTCCCATTTTTATCCTTTGGGTACGAAACCCTAAAAAAACAGAAGACTTCTAAAAAGCATATTGTTTTTTGCGACAGTCTTTCATATTTTTTACATTTAACTGTGGTAGGTACCTACCCTATAACTAAATCTAAATATTAAACAAATTATCTGTTAAGCTAACTAAAAGATTGTCAAAATACCCTTTTAGAGAAAAATTTACACATTGCTTTGGGATTGTAAAATTAAATATAAGTAACTAGCACTCAGCATAATTCGTCGTATACTTACACGATTATTTAAAAAATACTTAACTAAAATAAACTTATCATATCTACACACTAAAGGCTACTCCTAACATAAATATGGCGTCATAAAACTCCTCCGCATCGCTGTCGACTGGAAGTGTGCCCAAAAGGCTGGCGGCATTGCCACGTTGTATGGCAATGCTTAATCTCTGACCGAGGTAAAAGCCAGCACTTGGGTCATGCGTAGTGTCAAATAAGCGTTTAGGATAGTTTTTTCATTTCAAATATCAAATCGATCTATATGTAGAAAAAGTTTTTTTTTTAAATCGACTAGCAGCGACTTCGTTCGCGAGAATGTTTGAATAAAAAAAAAATACTCGACCGCAAAAAAAATAACTTTAAATAAAATCTGAAAAGAAAAAAAAACAAGTTCAGTCCAGTAGCGTAGAAACCAATTTAATTAAAACAAAGGTTTTTTTTGTACGTTTAATAACACGTATCCTTAAATCAGTATGAAAACTGATTTCCTTCACCTTCCCAGGCTCGGTAGTTTCGTCAGTGCGTTGAAATGTCAGTCCGTCAATTTCTCCTTTTATTTATATAGGGTGAATGGTAATTAGCGACCGATACTCGTGATAATACGTGATTGTACTCATGATTACAAACTACTTATATTATATTTGCAAAACATGAAAAAGAAAAGTTTTTTTTTCTTTTGTTTTTACGTATACCGTCCTGTACCATATTAAAAAAAAAATTAGTATGTATAAGCATTTTTTTAACGGGACATCATAAAATAATCTCTAGCGCTTAGGTTGGAGCGAGAGGGAGTGTCAGACTTTTACTGACTAAAATCCACCCGTGTTCCTTCAATTGCCCTTTGCGTTCTAGGGTCACAGTAATCGACGGAAAAAATCTAAACTGATACTACCCTTCACAAACTCAAAAGTTGTCGGGAAAAGTCCATACTCAAGACTAGCTAATATATTTAATAAACTACCCGAAAGTTTGAAATCCATACCAAATGACTTGACGTTCTCGAAACAGTTGAAATCTCTATTATACCAGCGTCAGGCAACTACCACGAAGTTGTCTGGCATTTTTGCTGAACTGCGGGGTTACCATGACGTTCAAAGTAAGATTGTTTCATTCTTATTCCAGTGTGGGTAAGAGACAGAGCTATACAGGTTGTCTACCGCCATCTCTTACCCACACTGGAAATAAGAATGAAACAATCTTACTTTAAACGTCATGGTACAGGTCCTGGACCTGTTTGGCGCAGGCACGAGACACACAATGTTAGTTATTTTATTTTCCTATTTTCTTAAGTGTTTACATGTTGTTTCTACATTGTGTATATCTGTGTATGTGTGCCAAATAAAATATTTTTCTTTCTTTCTTCTTCTGTCTTTCTTTCTTTATTAATAAAAAAGTCTACTATAATACCGTTGAGGAATTTAAATCTGACAAATTGTAAATTATCAACCTTGTATTAATATATTTCAGCGTAAATATGAAACAAGTAAATGATTAATTACAAAAATTAAAACATTTCCAATATGATTAAAATTAATAAATTAATGAATGAATTGATAATTATTTAATTTAATTTAAAACAAGAAGTCAAAGTCAAAGTCAAAAGGTTTTTATTTCACATAGGCCTACATGGGCACTTATAAAACGTCAGAAGCTAGTGCACGGTTCCTAATTGGTCGTTTCCTATGGAGAAGAACCGGCAAGAAACTCCATGGTAAGTAATGTAAGTAATTAATTATTGACTAATGTTTAGCATAATTTAATAAATTGTAATGATAATATTAATTAGAATTGATATAATGTAATTTAATAATTTTATAAGTAAAATTTGCAGTGCTCTTACAGGGTGCATGTTTTAATACTGTGTAATGAAATTTAAATGCATGCTTAATATCCAGTTTAGAGTTACAGTGTTTTACATGTCAGCAAATAAATAAATAAAAATAACACTTGAATAGTCGCACAGCCCTAGCAGGCATCGGCCTTGGGTATCCGTTTTTCTGATCTCTTTGAGGCGGGCGTGGATCTCGAGGTGCTTTCGATCGTAACCTGTATCGGACGGAGAGTTACCCATTACTGTCCTTCAATTTGATCCCAACCTCGTTACATTTAATTTTTATTTTATTGCGTTGGCTATGTAGGTATTTTGTATTTTTTAGCCGCCATTTTAGATTATTAAGAAGTTGTTAATCCTACATTACGTGAACCGTGGTGGATCCATAGAAATCAAACGCAACGACACGATATTTTTTAAACCTGATGAAGAGTTTAAGCGCGAACAAGAAGGAACGAACAAAATTTTTTTTTTTTTAAATTATGGTTAATAGGCTCACGCTTTACCATTACCTCTCTGAATGGTAAAGGTGACCAGACGGTTGCAAACTAGCGTTCCAACCAAGGTGACCTTGGTTTATGTGTTTGGTTTGTGTTGCGGCTACATGGATGTAAACCACGCGTCAACACGTTCGGTGGTCGAGAAAACGCGCCTTGACCAGATGGTTGCGTCGATGTTTGGGAAAACGCGCCTCCCAACCAAGCGTTGAAGGTCATGGATTACAATTGCTGTCTACAAGGATTGAAGCTAGCAAGGTCACATTGGTTGAAACGCTAGTTTGCAACCGTTCGGTCACCACTTTAGTAAATATTTGAAAAAAAAAAATGTCATAGTACAGAAAGAATAAAAAAATAAATTTTTGTCTATGATTGACTGGCCTGATGTCAGGTCACTTTTTTTAGAGTGTGGAAGTCATTGAGTTCACTCACTTTCTAGGTTAGAGCGAGAGTGCGTGAGTACATTTTCATATGTTCCTGGAGAGGACAGTGCTCTTTTAACTCAAACCATAGACATTTCCAAGGATTTAAACAACGCGGCAACACCTTTGGTGGTTGGGAAAACGCGTCTCCCAACCAAGGGCGTTTAAGGTCATGGATTACAACATACTGTATACAAGGATTCAAGCTAGCAAGGTCACCTTGGTTGGGACGTTGGTTTGCAACTATCTGGTCACCCCTTAAGCGATGATGTGGTTGACGATGGAGCGCGCTTGCCTAGAAGTAACCTAGTCACACTTGAAATAAAGTTGTAGCCCCAAAATTATGGCTACCTAGCCCCTAGGGCCCAGTCGTGATACATCCATACACCATATTCAAACAGCCCCTTTGTTATAACCTCTTGACTTCTGGCCTCCAGCAGCCATGATACATACACCATATAGACTGCTAACTTTAACACTACCAGTATATTGTCGGGTTAAAGTAAATACTTCTAGGAGATTATGAATGTGATCAAAATAATGTAGGTACGACAAAAAAGAAAAAAAAAGTACACAAAAATGGCGAACGTTGGAATTTGAAAATTTAAAATTGGAATCTTTACGTTAAATCTTTCTATATCTTTATCTAAATAATTTTTCTGCACATGTGTTTGTCACCTAACTCCTTCTTTCTAAACATCTGGACCGATTTGATTGAAACTGTATATATTTGAGTGAATCCCCTGACGGTTTGAAAATATGATTCAACCCAGTAGGTGAAGCCGCAATGGGGTTCAAAATTTTTTTTTCTGACAAAAAGCCAGCTTGTGAATATGAGAAACTGACTGACTGCTTTTCATTGTTTTTTCAAAATTAAGTAGGTACTCTTATAAAATTATTATTTTAGGGTAAAAAGGGGAACCTTGATACATTATTCCGTGTACCAATATACTATAAAGTTAGCACAAGTAGTAACCTGTGTAGCCTGTTAGTATTATTGTTTTCAAAACAAACCACAATAGAAAAATTTAAGGGTTTTAAAGATTGTATGGAAGTTTCTCGTTTCTTGGGTTTTTAAACTTATTAAATGAATAAGTAATAGAGACTGGCATTATGTTGTCCGAATTAAATGAAATTTAATTTAATTATTAGTTTTTAAAACTACCCTCAAAAAGAATGAAGAAGAATTTTTCTTACGAACAAAGTCACTTGCAAAGTGCTAGTCAAATTTTAAGATTTGACACAAGTGTTCTGACTTCATATAAAAACTCAGAATGCTGAAATTGTGGATGGTGGATATCACAAAATATCTAAAAGGCGAAGATCTCTCTGACTCGTCAGCACAACGCTCAACCCAGACCCTTGGGCCTACGTCGTTGGGGAACGTCGAAATTTATTATTTATTTAGAGATTCCTTTTAAGATGTATGCAAAGAATAAGAAAGAATCTTTCAAAATTCACTACTTAAGGGAATGAGACGAGGATCTAAAGTTTATATAAAGAAATTTATTTTTATGTAGGCGGAGCCGCATAAATGATCTGGACTGGAAATCAAAAATAAACCACGTGTTGGATGTCACATGTTTCCGAATTTTTGTTTTTAGAACATGCCGGTTTCGTCACGATGTTTTCCTTCACCGTTTTATGAGCAGTGGCGATGAAAAAAAATTATCTAAATATATCAATATTAAATATAATATTATCCATTAAGGTATCCTCATCATCACCTTCAAGGAATATGTAAAAGAAAACAAACCATAACACAATCGATAAATAGCCATACATAGTGGGATCATTAAACCGGATAGTTTGGAGCATGGAATAACAAAAGAATGTACTCACAAACGTAAACATACACATGGCACAGAACAACATCACTAGATTCTTCATTTTGAATTGTCAAATAAAAAACTAGGAAAAAGATTACGGAATGAATTCAAATTAAGACCATCAGAGACGAGCACTGGTCCACAAGTGATCTCTGTTATTGAAGTCGGCGAATAATGAAATGTGAATTGACAAATTTTGGATAGCTATTGAATTAGAAATACCCACATTTTTTTTTGCGAAACAGACATTTGAAAATAGGTGTTTAAGTACCAACAAAAGGGGTGACCAGATGGTTGCAAACTTGCGTTCCAACAAGGTGACCTTGGTTTATGTGTTCGGTTTGTGTTGCGGCTACATGGATGTAAGGCGGAGCCGCTGGCTAAAGTTAGTCATAAGTAATCTGGACTCGAAATTAAAAATAAACCACGTGGTGGATGTCACATGTCTCCGAATTTTTGTTTCTAGGACATGCAGGTTTCGTCACGATGTTTTCCTTCACTGTTTTGAGATCAGTGGCTATGAAAAAATATTAACGACACGACGTGAATCTACCAAAAATAAACGCGAGTAGAAAATAACGGCAAAATATTTGAATTATTCAAACAATTTATATTAGGACGATCATTCATCAAGGAATATGTAAAAGAAAAAAAACCAGAACACAATTGATAAATAGGCATACAGAGTGGGATCAGCAAAGCGGTCATTTTGGAGCATATAATAACAAAAGAATATACTTACAAAAGTAAATATAATCATGGCTAGGAACAACATCGTTAGTTTCTTCATTTTGAATGGTCAAGTAAAAAACTAATGATAAAAAATAACGGAATGAATTTAAATTAAGACCATCAGAGACGAGCACTGGTCCACAAGTGATCTCTGTTATTGAAGTCGGCGAATAATGAAACGTGAATCGTCAAATTTTGGCTGTTGAATTAGAAATACCCACATTTTTTTAATCACTCTAGCTGACATTGACATAGTTTTAAGAATAAGTGTTTAAGTACCTACAAAAGGGATGACCAGATGGTTGCAAACTTGTGTTCTAACCAAGGTGACCTTGGTTTATGGGGTTGGTTTGTGTTGCGGCTATATGGATGTAAACTACGCGCCAACACGTTCGGTGGTTGGGAAAACGCGCCTTGTAACCAAGGGCTTTGAAGGTCATGGATTACAATTGTTGTCTACATGCATTGAACTAGCAATGTCACTTTGGTTGGAACGCTAGTTTGCAACCGTCTGGTCACCATTTTAGTAAATAAGTGAAAAAAAAATGTCATAGTACAGAAAGAATAAAAAATTAAATTGTTGTCTATGATTGACTGGCCTGATGTCAGGGCAGGGCACTTTTTTTTAGAGTCTGCAAGTCATCAATTGAGTTCTCTCACTTTCTAGGGTGGAGCGAGAGTGCGTGCCAGACTTTTACTGACTAAAACCCACCTACTCGTACTGTAGTGTGAAAACGAAACCCGGGGCCTTGGGACGAAGGCAACGAAGGAACAAGAGTGGGTTTTTAGTCAGTAAAAGTCTGACACTATCTCCCGCTCCGCCCAAGAGCGAGATTTGTCATAGATGATTTTCCCACCCAATAAAAAAAAAACCTACTCGTACTGTGTTCTTTTATTTGCTCTTTGCATTCTAGAGCCACGGTAGGTAACTCTTCCAAACGTTCCTGGAGAGGAAAGTGCTTTTTGGAACTCAAACCATAGACATTGCCAATTATTATTTCACTGTAAAACTATTATGAACTGACATTCCATCAATCCCCTCTGTAATTAGGAATTAATAGCTAACTTCTGTGTAACTGTGTCTGCGTGTAATTTACCTACACTAATTTATAAAAGAGGTTATGTTTGTTTTTTGTTTGTAAAATTATTTTAGAATGAAAAGGGGAAATGTGAAATCTTATTCCGTGTACCAACATACTATAAAGTTAGCACAAATAGTAACCTGTTCAGCCTGTTAGTATTATAGTTCTCAAAACTACCCCCAATAGAAAAATTAAAGATTGTGTGGAAGATTTTCATTTCTTGGGTTAACAAACTTAGTACAAATTCTAAACAAAATGAATAATAGAGACTTGCATTATGTTGTCCGAATTAAATGAATTTTATATTAATTATTAGTTTTTAAAACGACCCCCAAAATACATTTTAAAGAATGTTAAGTTTATATGAAAATTTTCTCACGGACAAACTCCCTGGACAAATTATATAATCTGGCATAAATGTTCCGACTTCATATAAAAAATCAGAATGGTGAAATGGTGGATATCACAAAATATCTAAAACGCGAAGTTCTCTCTGACTCGTCAACGCAACGTTAACGTAAACCCTTGGACCTAGGACGTCAAAATTTAGTACAGAGGTTCCTTTTAAAATGTATGCAGAGAATAAAAAATAATCTTTCAAAATTCACTACTTAAGGGTATGAGATGAGGGTCTAGAGTTTGTACGAAAAAATCTATTTTAAATCTAAATCTAGTCAAAAGTGATCTGGACTGAAATGATTTGAAATTTTAAACAATTTATTTTAGGGCGATCAATCAAAGAATGTGTAAATGAAATAAATCCACATCCCAACTGATGTAAAGAAATACATAATGGCATCAGGAGACTTAATTTGAAGCATAGCATAACAAAAGTATGTACTTACATACATAAACATGCACAAAGCTAGGAACGAAAATATAGCATTCTTCATTTTGAATAGTCAAGTAAAAAACTAGGGATAAAAAACAACGGAATTAATTTAAATTAAGACCATCAGAGACGAACACTGGTCCACAAGTGATCTCTGTTATTGAAGTCGGCAAATAATGAAGTTTGAATCGACAAATTTTGTCTACTGAATTACAAATACCCACATTTTTTAATCTTACTTTTGAGCATAGATGTTTTAAGGGGTGGTCAGATGGATACAAACTAGTGTTGGCCAACCAAGCTCCAACCAAGGTGACCTTGGTTGGAGCTTGGTTTGTGTTGTGGCTAAATGGAGGTAAACTACGCGCCAACGATGTTGCAAACTAGCGTTCCAACCAAGGTGACCTTGGTTGAAACGCTAGTTTGGTTTGAATGTTTGGTCTGTGTATCCGCTACGTGGATGTAAACCACGTACCAACACGTTTGCAAATTAGTCTTAGGGATGTCGACAGTGATGAAATATATCGATTTATCGATGTATGAATATGTCGGTCAAACTTTTCGATATTTTCGGTTTTGAAATAATATTTTTTTTAGTACAGTCTAGGTCAATATTAGGTAATAATATTTTTTATAAAAAGGTACATTATTTAAATTTAAGAGAATCTTAATGAAATGAGATAAAAATATTCTAATATTTCGAAGAATTTATTATTTCAGACAACTCACTATTTGTCCGGTAAAAAAAGTAAAAACCATATATTATATATCTGTTGTAAAAACATACTAGTCATAGACATACAGTTATTTTTTTCCGTTCGTTCCATCTTTTACGACTTTGAATTCCGTCAAATATTCTGCTAATAAGTTAATTTTGGTTTTTGATACGATTTTCAATATTGAATATTTTATATCGATAAATAGATATAAAAAAAATATCGATATATCGATATTTTTTATCACTGCTATACTGCATTAAACCACAGACGAGACATGCATTTTTTAACCGACTGCAAAACAAAGGAGGAGGTTACCAATTCGGTTATGTTTTTTTTGTGTGTTACCACAGAACTCTGTCGTCTATGGACCGATTTGCAAATATTTTTTTCCTCTTAGAGGAGTTGTCCCATTTTTTTCAAAATTCAGTTCTGATGATGGAATCCATGAGGAATCGAGGGAACTCCAAAAATATTATAGGCAACTATATGGTAATTTTGGTATTTTCATCGAGAACTTAAGCATTTACAGTCAAATGTTAACTTCATCAAATGTTACTTCATTTGATGAAGTGAAACTGGTGAAGAAGACCAGAAATGGCCAACGGAACTTCATACTCACATATATCAGCGGGGTTACCATGACGTTCAAAGTAAGACTGTTTCATTCTTATTTCAGTGTGGGTAAGAGACAGAGCTATACAGGTTGTCAAGCGCTATCTCTTACCCTCACTGGAAATAAGAATGAAACATTTTTACTTTAAACGTCATGGTACAGGTCCAGATATGTTGAAAGCGAATAAGTAATCATATAATGGTAAAATATAATGTCAAATATAGATATCATGAAGATACTCAATTCTTTATTTCCACAATGTAGACTTAGGTGGTAAACATTTGCCAAAAGAAACAATCATGGTTGTCGGGCACAGCTAAAGAAGGATATAATAAGCGGAGAGGAGGAATTATTTTCGGCTTCATAGAATCTAACTTAGTCTAAATAAATTTTTATGAAATAATTTATTATTAATAATGTAAATATTTAAAATGTATTTTGCAAAAGTAATAATTAATAATGTCAATATTTAAAATGTAATTTGTAATAATAATAATTAATTATGTCAATATTTAAAATCTAAATTATACGTAAATAAGTCAAAATAAAGGAAATAGTAATTTAATAGTATTGCTTATTCCATTCATGTGGTTAAATGATTTATCATTTAAATATTGTTAACACTATAGTAACATTTTCTTATTAATAGCTTTTTTAATTTATTTGTTAATAAATGAAATTTTTATCCTTCTCTTATTGCTTCGGGTAACATGTTGTAAATTTTGATTGACATAATTAGAGGACTTGTTGAGTGTATTTTTAAGCGGGATGTTGGCATGTTGAGTCGTGTTTAGTGTCGGAGTGTGTATCCTGATTGTATGTCTTTTAATCTAGACAACTGTGTTGTCTATGGTCATATAGAGCAACACAGTTATACCAGATACACATTTATGGCCTGTCAGGAACTTAGTTTTTATATTTTTGTAATGAATTATGCGTCTGTTTAGGCAGAATAAACATGTTTTCTTTTCTTTTTCTTTCTTTTCGTTTAGTGTAAAAGTCTTTATGTCTGTGAGCGAACTTGCATATTTCAAGTACCTATATATATACAAGGTAAAGTTAAAATATTCAGATTTATAAAATGGGGTATGCAGCTATCTGTTTGCTGTATCTTAAAATAGTTAAGCGACTATGACAATACAAATTAATAAATGGTTCTGAATAGTTATGTTGAAAATGGTATTATCGAAGTGAACTGATGATGATGATGGAGCCGGAAGGTAGGCACTGCAACTCCGTTATTAATCAATGTAAATCTAAAGAATCTAGCCGTGTTTGGGCTTATTAGAATTTTCATTAGATGCACTTTGGCTATAAGGTACTATTGAACTGATCTGATGGTGGAGCCGAAAGGTGAAATGTAGATATTATAATGATTCGAATTGTCATGAGGGTCAGTGGGTAGCCTTAGGGGCGGATTTTTAGGAGTTGGAGTATATCCTTAGGGGCGCTATGAGAAGCAAAGAAAACGAAAAAAAAATTATTTTGGTTAAAAAAATTTTTGGGACTTTTTCGAAATAATTTTTTTTTTTCGAGTTGGTACCATACGCTTATAGGCACCATGAGCAGAGCAGAAAACAAAAAAAAAATTTTTGGTAAATTGCCGCGCGCCATAGCGCCCCTAAGGCTACACTCCAACCGTCACGTCATGAGAAATAGGCACTCTAATAGGCACTCTATGGCAACTAAAAAGTGTGAAGTAAAAAATTTTTTACAAAAAAAAACCGGTAGGTGGTAAATATGAAACAAACAATACCGAGAAACACCGACTTCCGAAATTAAAGTTATTTTGATCCTTTTAGTATTTTTTATAGTGAAGTCGGTTATTTGTTTTTTGTAAAAAGTTTTTTTTTTGTATAACAAGCTCAAGCAAAGTAATTATAAGATATAAAGCGTAAATTATACCTATTAAATGTAGTACATTGATATCGGAGTATCTACTGAATCATAACTACACAGACACAGAGAAACTATTGGAAGTTTTAGTATAATTGTAGCTTTAGTTTATAAGTTGTTATTCTGTAATTTCTGTGTACATGCACCCGTAGTTATAGTCTTGTAAGTGATGACCCGAAACACATGTTTTATAAATCTAGCTCGGGCAAGTCGCTTATTATACATAATTCTAGGACCTGTACCATGACGTTTAAAGTAAGATTGTTTCATTCTTATTTCCAGAGTGGGTAAGAGATGGCGGTAGACAACCTGTACAGATCTGTCTCTTACCCACACTGAAATAAGAATGAAACAATCTTACTTTGAACGTCATGGTAAACCCGCAAGTTAATAAAGTCAATTTTCATTTAGTTCTTAAATAATGATAAGTTAATTATAGTTATTCCTTGGGCACTAGCATAATTATTAGTTTAAGATTTACTTGTGGCTGTTACATGTAACTATTTTGTGTAAAAGATGAAATAAAGATTATTATTATTACTAGCTTTTACCCGCGACTTCGTCCGCGTAGAAGTCGAAAATGGTTTTATTAGATTTTTTGAGCTACGAAAATATGAAATATTATTTATTATCTTCGCCGTGTGTGATAGTCCATTGAATTGTATGGCGAGCGATATTGTATCTTAAGACAAAATATCATAGTATCTTAGCCGTGTGCAGTGACTTGTTAATTATGGTTGGTACAGTAATCGGGTCTAGGGATCGAACCGCAAAATTAAGTTTGTTTTTTATTGTATATACTTTTCCGAGATAAAAAGTACCCAGTGTGGTGCCCAGGATATTAAAGAATATACAGAGTTTCATCTTAATCGAACTGGTAGTTTTTGCGTGATGCCTGAACAAACAAACAGACAGACAAAAATTTTTATGATCACATTTTTGGTGCCTGTGTCGGTCTAGTAACACCTGCCATTTATTTTTTTGATATTTTCAATGTATAGAGTTTTCACTTCTACAGATTTATTATAAGTATAGATTAATAGCTAACTTCTGTGTAACTCTGTCTGGGTGTAATTTATCTACACTAATTTATAAAGAGGTTAAGTTTGTTTTTTTGTTTGTAAAATTATTTTAGGATGAAAAGGGGAAATGTGAAATCTTATTCGGTGTACCAACATACTATAAAGTTAGCACAAATAGTAACCTGTTCAGCCTGTTAGTATTATAGTTTTCAAAACTACGCCCAATAGAAAAATATAATAAAATATTCACACAACTATCACACTACGCTGTCTAGTCCCAAGCTAAGCAGAGCTTGTGTTATGAGTACTAGACAACTGATAAACATATTTAAATATTTCTAAAAACATACATATATAGATAAATTACACCCAGACACAGAACAAATGATCGTGCTCATCACACAAACATATGTCCTGGGTGGGAATCGAACACACGCTCTGGTATAGCAGTCAAGGCCACGAACCACTAGACCAACAGGCCAGTCGGAATAAATCAAATTTAAGGGTTTTAAAGATTGTATGGAAAATTCTCATTTTGTTGGGTTAATAAACTTAGTAAAAATAAACAAAATTAATAATAGAAACTGGAATTATTATTTTTATAAACTACCCTCAAAATACAGTTAAAAGAATGATAAGTTTTTATGAAAATTTTCTTACGTACAAAGACACTGGCAAAGTGCTAGTCAAATTATATGATTTGGCACAAGTGTTCTGACTTCATATAAAAACTCAGAATGCTGAAATGGTGGATGGTGGATATCACAAATTATCTAAAAGGCAAAGTTCTCAATGACTCGTCAACGCAACGCTCAACCCAAACTCTTGGACCTAGACCGTCGAAATTTAGTACAGAGGTTCTTTTTAAGATGTATGCAAAGAATAAGAAATAATCTTTCAAAATTCACAACTTAAGGGGATTAGACGAGGTTCTAAAGGGGTTGCAAACCAACGTCCCAACCAATGCAACCTTGCCAGTTTCAATCCGTGTTGACAGCAGTTGTAATCCATGACCTTCAACGCCCTTGGTTGGGAGGCGTGTTTTCCCAACCATTGAACATGTTGGCGCGTGGTTTACATCCATGTAGCCGCAAAACAAACCAAACACATAAACCAAGGTCACCTTGGTTGGAACGCTATTCTGCAACCGTCTAGTCACCCCTTAAAGTTTGTACGAAGAAATCTACTTTGACGTGGGCGAAGCCGCCGCTATAAGTGATCTGGACTGGAAATCAAAAACTAAACCACGTGTTGGATGTCACATGTCTCCGAATTTTTGTTTCTAGGACATGCCGGTTTCGTCACGATGTTTTCCTTCACCGTTTTATGAGCAGTGGTGATGAAAAAATATTATCTAAATATATCAATATATAAATATAACATTCTCCATTACGGTATCCTCTTCATCACATTCAAGGAATATGTAAAAGAAAATAAACCATAACATAACTGCGAAATAGGCATACACGGCGGCATCAGAAAAGTTGGTTTGAATCAAAGCATAACAAAAGAATGTACTCACAAACGTAAACATACACATGGCTAGGAACATCATCATTAGACTCTTCATTTTGAATGGTCAAATAAAAAAACAATTACGGACAAAAAATAAAGTAATGATATTAATTTAAAACCATCAAAGACGAACACTGGTCCACAAGTGATCTCTGTTATTGAAGTCGGCGAATAATGAAATATGAATCGACAAATATTTCGGCTATTGAATTAGAAATACCCACATTTTTTTCATCACTCTAGCTGACATTGACATACTTTTGAGGAGAGGTGTTTAAGTACCTACTAAGTATTATGCTGGAGCCACATTTGCGTGTGTCTTTAGTATATAATGGCCCGGCTACACGCTTCGTCTTGCCTGCGAGCATGCCTGCACAAACCAGTTTGCGCAAGTAAGCACGTGGACGATAGGACGGTAGCTCGCTCAGTCCCGGAAGCGCGGTTTGTGCATTCGTTGACTAGGTGTGGCTAGGTGGATGCAAACTAGCGTTCCAACCAAAGCGTTCCTTGGTTGCAAATCAGTCGTCGAGATATCGACAGTGATGAAATATATCGATTTGTCAATATATATCCATACATTCGCGCAGGACCGTTCTTTGTGGCGACATTTGGGGGAGGCCTATGTCCAGCAGTGGACGTCTGTCGGCTGAAATGATGATGATGATGATCCATACATTGATAAATCAGAAAAGTTAAACCGATATATCTATATCGGTCAAACTTTTCGATATTTTCGGTTTCGAAATAATAATTTATTTAGTTCAGTCTAGTTCAATAATAGGTAATAGTAGTAAAGTTTTATAAAAAGGTACATTATTTAAATTTAAGAGAATCTTAATAAAACTAAATAAAAATATTCTAATACTTTGAATAATTTATTATTTCAGGCAACCCACCATTTGTCCGGTAACAAAAGTAAAAACTATATATTTATTTATAGTATAAATAATAACCATATATATATATTTAGACAATACAGTTATTTTTTTCCATTCGTTCTTATCTTTTATGGCTTTGAATTCCATTAAATATTCTGCAAATAAATTAATATAAAAAAAATCGTTTTTGATACGAATTTCGATATTGAATATTTTATATCGATAAATCGATATATCGGATCAAAATATATCGGTTAAAAATATCGATATATCGATATTTTTTATCACTGCCGACATGCCTAGTATTTGGTTAGAAGTGCTGACTAGACGGATGTAAACCACGCGTTCCAACCATCTCTGAATGTGGTTGGGGAAACGCGCCTCCCAACCAAGGGCGTTGAAGGTCATGGTTTACAACTGCTGTCTACACGGATTGAAACTAGCAAGGTCACCTTGGTTGGGATGTTGGTTTGCAACCACCTGGACACCCCTTTACCGAAGATTTGGACTGCGCAAACTTAGCTTGCATGGCTTTACTAGAACGTGTGACTGGTCATTCAAGCCGCATATCAGTCCGAGGAAATAATTTTCGACAAACTATACATCGCAAATCAAAAAATGAGTGATGTAAGGACTAAAATAATGCTACTAATAAAAAGCCCTCTTCTGTTGGCCACATCGTGACGTGGTGTGTGACGAGCTCTCAAAACACAATTAGGATTGCCTAGTTCGGTTTGCACGAGGTTCCTTGCAGCCACTACACAGTGTTCCTTCTTTTTGTACGGTCATGACTGCACAAGCCTGAACTACGCAGGCAAGCCGGAGCGTGTAGCCGGACCATAACAAAGTTCTCTGTGATTGTTAAGCCGTATGCGCAAAATGATCGTTGCTTTGCATGATATACAACAACTTGGTTCGCACGTGCGTACCAAGTTGTAACAAAGTCAAAGTTAAAGTCAAAGTCAAAAGTTTTTCATATCACATAGGCCTACATGGGCACTTATAAAACGTCAGAAGCTAGTGCACGGTTCCAAATTGGTCGTTAACTATGGAGAAGAACCGGCAAGAAACTCCATAACTCTACTGAACGTTGAAGAACACTCTGTTCGTCAAATGTGGTTATGACCATAGAAATATATGTATGGTAGCGAAGATGCTATTAGTATGGTCTATATGAACGGTTACTCAGAAGTCAGAATAGTATGGCGTTCACATTAACGGCTATGTAATTTAACACGTAATAAAGTCATAAACTTTTCAAAAAACTATCCAAACGCTTAGGTTTTCACTTCGCGTGACCCAAGGGCTGGCTTTTACCTCGGTCAGAGATTAAGCATTGCCATACAACGTGGCAATGCCGCCAGCCTTTTGAGTACACTTCTAGTCGACAGCGATGCGGAGGAGTTTTATGACGCCATATTTTAGCTAGTAGTTTTTGCTTTTAATGTATATATAGTTTTAATTAGTTAAATGTTTTTATTGAATCATATTATAACCATAATAATTAAAAAAAATAAACGAAAAAAAAAACGAATTAAAATGCAATAATCCATGCCAGATTTTTTATTATTCTTCGTTTTATTAAAATGTGTACTGAAATATACCATCATCAATTATTCCTTATTTTTTTAATAATAATGTATATAATAATATAATATTCCACAACTATCACACAACGCCGTCCAGTCTCAAGCTAAGCAGAGCTTGTGTTATGAGTACTAGACAACTAATAAACATACTTAAATATATCTAAATACATACATAGTATAGATAGATAAATTACACCCAGACACAGAACAAATGATCGTGCTCATCACACAAACATTTGTCCTGGGTGGGAATCGAACCCACGACCCCCGACATAGCAGTCAGGGCCACTAACTACTAGACCAACAGGCCAGTCATACTTTGATACCATTTCTTTTTTCCCTAACTATTTTTTTTTCGGTGGGAAAATCATCTTATGACATCCCCCGCTCTTGGGCGGGGCGGGAGATAGTGTCAGACTTTTACTGACTAAAAACCCACTCCTGTTCCTTCGTTGCCTTTCGTACTGGGGCCGAGTCTTCCTTTCAGAATCAGACCCTTGGCCCCAGTAGGCTTCGACCCTGCTGGGCCCCAACAGTTGCTGACATCTCCTTGAGGCGCGCGTGGAACAGTACGCGCCGTCGACAACTTGGGCTCGGTCCGGACAGTTACCGGACTTTCCTTCCGAACTTCCAAAATTTTAATTGCTTTTCAAATGACGCCATGCATCAGCCACCAAATGAGAAGATGATATATATCGACAGGTGTCGTGTCAAAGATGTGTGACACTCTTTGCAAATGTGGCCCCAACATAATAAAATGCGAACAGTCATGTTTGTTTAAAAAAATCAGTTTACACATGAGTGTCGAGTGTAATCTAGAATAAATGTGATTTTTATCCAACACAAAAGGGAAAAACGCACGTTACAAATTAAACAAATAAAAAAAAAAAAAAATTCCAAAATTAGAACATTATAAAGACTTTTTAGGAAAATTATTTTGAACTTGATGGGTTGAACAGTTTTTGAAAAGTTTTACAAAATAATTTCTGAACTAAGTTTGTAATTTAACCGTATATGCAAGCATTTTTTTAAACTTAGTTTACATATTTTATTATCCTGAACGTATTTTCTTTCAAATAGGTAATAAAAGAATTATTAAAATCGGTTCACGCAATCCAAAATTACCAACGAAAACCCAACATATATGGTTGACTGGTAGAGAATGCCTTGTGGCATTAAGTCCGCCTATGTACCACCACTGTACATGACGTTTAAATAAATAAATAAATACATAACCGTCTAGTTTGTATAAATTAGTAACCCAATTTCTCGAGAGATGGCGCTGTACTTTGGGCTACTTCGCGCTGTTAACATTTTTCCTGAGTTGATGGGGTCGGGACAGGTATGAGCTATTTTATTGTAGAATTGTTCGGAAAGTCTCTCGATGGCATTGGTGGTATATGTTCTTGCTCATTGTCTGTCGTTCATTAACTTTTAAGTGGGGACACTTATTGTGACGGACGGAAAATTACGGAAGTAAATTTTAAATTTTGCTGGATACCCTTGAGTATTCACACTAATGATTCTGATGTCAACCATCATCATCATAATCATAATCGTAATCACAATCATAATCTTAATCATAGTCAACATAATCATCATCATCATCATCATCATCATCATCATCATCATCATCATCATCATCATCATCTTCCTGACCTTGTCCCATAACTTGTCGCAACACGTTACGTCAATCAATTTATCTAATCTTGCGAGTATCGGTAATGATATGACAGTAATTAAAATTCTTATACTATAAGGCCGCGTTCTCACTATGTCGTAACGGATAATTTATCGTCGGACTATCGTCTCTAGCTGTTCTCAATACAACAACTGATTTACCATCACGGTTTAGTCTTGACTTTTTATCGTTTTAAGACTGTCGTGCTAGCCGTTCCCACTGTCATGACAATTTGTGGTCACCGCAATAAAAGTCGTAGGCGCCATTTAATCGTGTCGTCGTTTATGTGAACATCTCCATTTAAATATATAAACCATGATACCTAAAATTAGTGTGAGTGAGCAATGAGTTACTGTTATTAAAACTTACCTCAAAAAGTGCAATCTTCTCTAATACAGACATCTTCCTCGGCAATTCCTTGATGTTAATCTCAGTCTTCACACTCCCTCTTCTACTAAAGTCTACTGACTTTATTCTCCCCACTATTTTTTTTACTTTGCCATGGACTACATCTCCTAAATCTAATTCAGCTAAAGACTTTGCTCGTTTCAATTCTTCTGTTGATGTTTTGAAGTCATCTGCACCGTATGCGCTTCTTGTTAGAGTATTTTCAACTCTAGTCGCATCGAAATTGAATCCAGTTTCATTAGTAACGTTCTTATTATTTTCAACATCACTTAGCTTTTGATTATAATCACTTGGAGATTTAATTAAGTTTTGTTCTTGTCGGTCACTTTTTGGTAGTTTATTTTGAACCATATTAGAATCAAAATTATGTTCATATTCTGTTGTGGAGTTACTTTGGTTGTAATCTGTTGTATATGAGTGACTTTCTTCGATTGTTTCTGATGTTAGGTCATAAGTATTATCAACTGTACTGGTCAAAGAAGAAACAGTCTTAGCTTCATGTGTTTTAGGACCAATATCGCTTATAGAATAAGTTTTTGTTTGTAATTCGTCTACTCTTTTTTCATAATCATTGCCAGCATCAGTCTCCACTGGAACAGGCGTGTTCATAGGTGTGTTTGTACTATCTTGAACGGTTCTTTTATTAGTTATAAAGAACAGTTTTCTTTTTATGCTTCCTATGATGGATTCTGTATTTTTTTTATGCCCAACTGAAGTATCTTCATCATCAAGTTCTGGGTCACTGAATCCCGGAGAAAGAGGATTGGAATCTATACTGAATCCTGGAGAGACAGGAATTGAGTCTATTGGAATGTCAACCTTATAAACATTATCTTTACTTCCTTGGGCAATTTCGTTTTCAAGAACTATATTTTCATGTGAATTGAGACGAATAAGCATAGGCAGTGGTTTGAACCGTGGTGTATGTTTAAATGGATCAATTGTGATAGCCGCTGGTAAGATTTGAGCAACTTCTACCTTATTGGCATTGACTTCTGTATTACCTTCTGTTTCGATAATTTTATCTTTATTTTCTTTTGTATTAGAGCTAATTGGTGCTTGAAAAATTTTTCCTTCTCCAACGTGACTTTCATAAGTTACGTCTATTTTACCCAATGTACTAGCGATTTCTTCCAAATGTTCGCCTTTCACAACATCTATTTTATCAACTAGGGTTTTGTTTATTTCAACTTGTTGTTCCCAAGCTTTTAAGTTCAGCTTTCCTACCTTTTCTACATTATTCTGACTTAAAAAGGTTTTGATGCTTTCCGTTTGATTATCAGTCGAGCTATTATCTTGTATGATTTCACTGATTTCGGCTTTGGATTCATTGTTCACAAATTCCGTGTCAAAGTCAATTTTACCTATTAATATTCTGGGTTCTTCATCTTGGTTTTCTGAAGAACTAAAGTTAATAATCGCTGGTAGTGTAGTAGCCACTTCTTCTTGGCTACTGTAACTAGTTGTACTATAATTTACAGTTTCTGGCAAAGGCCTGACAGTCGCGGCTTGAGTTTCATTGGTACTAAAATCTACAAATCCCAGTAATGGTTTTGCTACTTCAGCATGATTTTCAGTAAAATCGAATTCTATTTTACCTGGTAAAGTATGAGCTGTTTCAAACGATCTTTCAGTGGGACTGACAATTTGAGCAGTGTTTGTTTTAGCAGTATCATCTTTATAGTCTGTACGATGAAGCACGTTAGTCCCTTGTATTGTCTCAGTTACTCTGATGTTTTTACGACCCCGATTAAAGACGTCAGGTCTCCCAGACAGTGCCTTTGTCATTTCAGCTTCTTTACTTTTTCTGATGTCAGTTTTACCTACAAAGGTTTTGTTGGTTTCAACCTGACTTTGCCATAAACCGAGGTTAATTTTGCCTGGTTTAGGTTTAGTACTAATTCCCTTTAAATTAGATTCAGTTTTTTTGTTATCTTTTGTAACTGGAACAAAGCCAAAAGCTGTCAAAGTTTTTTCAATTTCAGTTTCTTCTATTTTGCCTGGTAACGTTGTTGCAACTTCAGTTTGTATTTCGTACGATTTAAAGTCTATTTTGGCAGGTAAAGTTGTGATATCATCAAACAGGTAGCCTTGTGTTATACCCGTTTTATGGTCATTAACTTCATTTTGACTGTCGTCGATTTTACTATCATTTCTACCTACCAATGTTTGTGCGACTTCTTCACTATTAAAGTTTATTTTAGCAGGTAAAATTGTGACACCCTGAATTTGATTTTCTTCTATATTGAAGTCAGTAAATCCTGGTAAGTCTGTGCTTACTGGGACATGACTCTCATTAGTTTTAAAATCAACTTTTCCCGGTAATGTCTGAGCTATATCGTGTAGACTTTCTTCTTTTAAAACGTCAATTTTATCAATAGTACTCTTGTTTATTTCAACTTGAGTTGACCAAACATTTAGATTGATCTTTCCAGGTTTAGTTTTACCAATATCAGCTTCGTAATTGATTCTAGCCGGGAAAATCGTCGGCATCTCAATAACACTAGGTTCTCTTTGAATTTGTGCTTTAACATCTGTAGTTCTAGTCAATTCTATTTGACTTTCTTCAGGGTTAAAATCAATTGTAGTAGGTAGAATTTTTGCCATTTCGAAATCTTTTGTTTCTTGTTGAGAATGGAACGAGGTAGCTTTTGTTGTAGTTGTTACTTGTCTTATATTTGTAACATTTGATCCTTTAGTATTCCAATATTCAGTAACAGCTGGTTCACTTCTATATGTAACTTCATCATAGTTTTCTCCAATTTCAACCTGTTTAGTATCTTCTATAAGTTCTGATTGTATTGGTTCTTTTAGTACTTCATCTACTATCTTGGGTAAGTCTGCGCTGTTGGTCCGGTTTAGGTTTGGTGGTACATATTTGCATTTTATTCTGCGTACTTCAATTACCGGATGAGGTTCCTTTGGTTCTAGGCGCTGTAATAAAATAGCAGTTATAAATATCATGCATAAATATAAAAATATATTTACCGATCTAAAATTAATAAATGAAGTTAATGACCATGGTGAGCAGTGGTGGCCGAGTGGGAGAGCAGTGGTGGCCGAGTGGTAACGGCCCCGACTTACGAGTTGTAGGTCGCGGGTTCAAACCCAACCAGACGTATTACTTTGTGTAATTTATTTCATCACCACTGCTCTCAAAACGGTGAAGGAAAACATCGTGAGGAAACCGGCATGTCCTAAAACCTACAATTCGAAGACATGTGACATCCACCAATCCGCACTGGGCCCGCGTGGTGGATTACGGCCCATTCCCTCTCCTAGAGAGAGGAGGCCTGAGTCCCAACAGTGGGAACATTATAAGGCTGACTATGCTATGCTAATGACCATGGTTAAGTCTTTTTATTTTTAGTTATAATAATAGTTACAGATAACTGATAGTTGTAGAATGATATACTAACCTCAAAAATTGCAATTTTAGACAAGACAGATTTCTTTTTAGGAAGTTCGTCTTCGGGTTCTTTCATTGAAACGGTAACAGTTTCTTTTGCTATCTTATCTTTCAGCCTATTTACATTTCCTTTGAGTACCGTAACTTCTGCGTTATCACTACCTTTGGTTTGCGTTGACAGTTTACTATTAACTATATCGCTTTTTTCAGTTATAATGTCCTCTGGAGTAATATTTTTGTTACTGAATTTATGGTAATCATTTTCTTGTTTCGCACCATCTAAACTCATTTGAGTACTAATTTCTTTAGATACCTTGAAATCTCTATCAACAACTTTACCTACTACACTCATCTGCGTTCCAAATTCTCTAGATACCTTTGATTCTCCATCAAAACTTGAAACGACAGTTTTTTCAACGGTACTCATTTGGGTACCAAACTCTTTGGACGTAGCATCTTTATCAGTAGTTGAACTAGTAAGTTTATTTGGTAAATTCTTCTCTTTGGCAAGTTTGACGTCTCTATCAAATGACAAATCTAAAGATTTGCCTTCCTCACTCATTTGAGTACCAAACTCTTTAACATACTTGAAGATTCTGTCAACTGGTTTACCATCTATACTCATCTGTGTTCCAATTTCTCTAGATACTTTGTAATCTCTTTCTACTGTTAAATCAATATCACTACTAAGAGTATACGTAGTCTTCTCCACATTAGTGATTTGTTCTTCCGATTTGTATTCCTTCACTTTTTTAGTTGTTATTTTATTGGCCATATCTTTAATATTGTCTTGTGTTTTACTTTCCAAAACTGGGTATTTTAGTGACTTGGTCTTGGTTATAGCTTCATCATTATCACTTTGGGCAGTAAGCTTATCATTTATATCCGTAACTTCACTAATAGCGACTGGCGTTTCATATTTCCATTTCCCGGCTTCTTTAAGCTCATTCTTAGTAACTTTCTCACTGACGCTTCTTGAAAAGTCTATATACGGAGTCTTCTCTACATTGGCAATTTGTTCTTCTGATTTGTATTCCGTCACCTTTTTAGTTGTTATTTTATTGGCCAAATCTTTGATATTATCTTGAATTTTGCTTGCTAAGACTGGGTATTTTTGTACACTGTTAGCTTCATTATTATCATCTTTATTAGTAGGCTTATTATTAACATCCGTATCTTCAGTAATAGCGACTGGCGTTTCGTATTTCCATTTCCCAGCATCTTTAAGCTCGTTCTTAGTAACTTTCTCACTGACGCTTCGTGATAAGTTTTTAGTTTTAACTTCATCTGCTGGTTTCCATTCAATAGTTCTACTCATTTCTACATTTTCTATCCTACCTTTAGAAAAACTTCGAGTGACTTTTGTATAAACTGGTATACTTTTCACGCCTTCTTTTTCAATGAGCTCAGTCTGCATTGCTTCTTTATTAAGTACATGTTTATTATCACTGACGGGTATCACGATATCTTTACTTCTGCTTCTTTGTTTAATATTGCCCATCTCTCTGCTGATGCCTCTTGTAAACCTTTCAGTTTTTACAGGTATTCCGGTAGTATTTTCTCTAACGTATGTAGTAATTTTCTTACCACCTTCATCTGTTATCTCTTCAAAGCTTGTAACTCCTTTGACACTATTATTTTCACCTTCAGAACTTCTTTCACGGCTAATTTTGCGAATGATCTTTTCAGTGACTACGGGTGTTCCTATAACCAGACTTTCAGTTGTTTTAGTAGTAACTGTTCGAGTTGCACCATCTTCAAGTTCTTCAACTGTCACAGTTTCAGTACTGTTAATATTCCGTCCGTCTTTGTTTATCTCTTTAGTAACACCACGAATTATTTTTTCCGTTCTAACTGGGGTTGCGTCAGCATTTTCTTTAGCAGTGGTTTTTGTAGTAATGTCGTGATCATCAAAGTCATTAAATTCTGGATCTATTCTTGAATCCTCAATTCTATTTTTAAACTCTCTTCTGATATCTTGCAAATTCTTACTCAATTCTCTGTTTAGATTTCTCTCCCGAGTTTCTTTACTTACAGTGCGACTAAATCTTTTAGTTTTATTCATTGTTCCATCTTTTTTATCCAAATTTTCTGTCACAACAGTTTTTTGGCTGTTATCTTCAACAGTTTTATCTGCTTCCGCTTTATTTTCTTCAACCACACGTTTAGTGATCTGTCGAAATGTCCTCTCCGTTGGTGCAGTTTTAACAACAGTTTCTTCGACAAAAACATCATTATCCTCATTAATATCAATAGTTTCTGTAACTTCAATTTGCTGCTCACTACTCAAATCTTTGCTGTTACCTCTTGAAATTCTTTTTGTCCTAATAGTAGAAGCAGTCACCTTAAATCCTCCATCTTTGAGTTTAGTTTCTGTAATAGTACTCTTTTCTTTAGCTCTATCAATTAACGCTCCAAGTCTACTCGATCCTTCATCGGGTTTACGTCTCAAAGCCGGTATTTTGGATACTCTAGAAACAGTTTGTTTATCATGTTCATTTTCGACGTAAGCGTGGATAATTTCTTCGAATTTTGTTTCAATTTTTTCCGGGTCTTCCATTGTGACTGAAGGTAGTTTTTCTTCGACTTCTTTCAGCTTAGGATCAACTATTTCTTCGTACAGTTTGTCAAACTCGTCATCTACTTGGGGTGTGATATTGAGGGACATATCTCGCTTGATAGGGGCTTTTTTTGCATCTTTAGTTAGTTTTGGTATTGATGATCTGCGAGGCTGAAAAAAAGATGAAGGTTAAATTAAATTATTGTATTTGGGTGCTCCCGCTCTAGGCGGAGTAAGAGGGAGTGTCAGACTTAGGCCTTCGTTCTTACCGGGCTTACTGACGAGCGAGCTGCTCGTCGTCCGAAAGCCCAACCTACGATGGTCGCTTTCGTCCGGTTTTTTTAGGTTGTTAATCACACAGGACTTCTCTCGCTCTAGAGCGGAGCGCGAGGGCGTGTTATACTTTTACTGGCTAAAACCCACTCTTATGTTATTACTTTGACTTGCGTTCCAGGGCCCTGGGTTTTTTTTTCAGAAGCGAACGGTTTTGCTACCATCTCTTTGAGTCGGGCTCGGTCCGGACGGCGAGCTACCCATTGCTCATCGTCCACAAGCCTACGCCTACCGCCAAGCTCGAGTTAATGGCGCGTTGAGTCTCACTCTAAGCATAGCTCTTTCCCTTTGGGTAAGTTACATTTAGGACTTGATAGCAAAATATACTTACTTGCCCTCCCTTTGCTCTCTGAGCTTCCCTCTCTCTCTTCACAGTTTCAACTGCTTGTTTCAGTCTCAACAATGGGATCTTTGACTTTGACTTTAATTTCGGAAGTCGGTGTTCAATAAGATACAAATAATACAGAAAAACACCGACTTCCGAAATTAAAGTTATTTTGATCCTTTTAGTCTTTTTTTTACTGAAGTCGGTTATTCTTTTTTTGTAAAAAGTTTTTTTTAGGTTGGTAATCATCTAATGACTTCTCTCGGTCTAGGGCAGAGCGCGAGGGCGTGTTATACTTTTACTGGCTAAAACCCACTCTTATATTATTTATTTGCCTTGCGTTCCAGGACCCTGAATTTTTCTTTCAGAATTGAACGGATTTGCCGCTCATTGAGGTGGGCTCTGTCCTGACGGCGAGCTACCCATTGCTCACCGTCTACAAGCCTACGCCTACCGCCAAGCTCGAGTCAACGGCGCGTTGGGTTTCACTCTAAGCATAGCTCTTTCCCTTTGGGTAAGTTACATTTAGGACTTGATAGCAAAATATACTTACTTGCCCTCCCTTTGCTCTCTGAGCTTCCCTCTCTCTCTTCACAGTTTCAACTGCTTGTTTCAGTCTTAACAATGGGATCTTTGACTTTGTATCATCTTGATTATTTTCTGCAATCATTGAAAATGAGAAATGTATTTGTAAATGTATTTGACTGGCCTGTTGATTTAGTGGTTCGTGTCCCTGACTGCTATGCCGGAGGTTGTGGGTTCGATTCCCACCCAGGGCAAATGTTTGTGTGATGAGCACGATAATTTTTCTTCGAGTACCTAAATAAAGGAATTACCGAATGCCAACAGAATTTTCATGCGTCATCTCTCTTATTTTGGCTTTGCCCAACTTTGAAACAACAGCCAAGTTACAACCGTTTTGTTTTGATTCTCTTTTCGTTGATCACCTCGAGTCGGCCACGCTTCTTATTTCTTTGTTCTGATCACATGAGTGAGCGATGAGATGACGACAGATTAAAGGAATCTGAGGCGTGGCCTACTCGAGGCGATCGACGAAAAGAGAATCGAAACGAAATGGTTGTAATTTGGCTAGGGGGGTAGGCTTTTAACCCAATGCTCATGTAGACGATTGGCGAGTGGGAAGGCCCCTCTTAAATTTTCGTGGTGAATCAATAATGACTACATTATGATAGGTTGTTAGAAAAAATGACTCACCTTCCCCTTCCATCTTTTCAGTTACTCTCTCTTCCGTTCTTCTCTCACTTGTCTTTACAGTTATACTGTCTGGCTGTCCGTTCGTCTGCGTCAAGGTTTCAACTTTGTGTGATATTCTGTAGCCACCATTCTCTGTGGCTTCCTCCTGAAATAGATATAGACTCGAGTTTAACATGGTTTGTTATTTGACTCTAAAAGGATTATTGGCATTTATCTACAACATCTATCTATACTTATAATAAATCTGTAGAAGTGAAAATTCTGTACATTGAAAATATCAAAAAAATAAATGGCAAGGGGTGTTACTAGACCAACACCGAACACAAAAATGTGATTAAAAAAAAATTTGTCCGTCTGTCTGTTTGTTCAGGCATCAATCACGCAAAAACTACCGGTTCGATTACGATGAAACTTGGTATAATTATTCTTTAATATCCTGGGCACCACACTGGGTACTTTTTATCCCGGAAAAGTATATACAATAAAAAACAAACTGAATTTTGCGGTTCGATCCCTAGACCCGATTACTGTACCAAACGTAAATAATAAGTTTGTCGTAGGTTACGTCACCCGCAGTGGAGTTCACTAAGGGGCGCTGCACACGGCTAAGATACTATAATATTTTATCTTAAGATACAATATCGCTCGCCATACAATTCAATGGACTACCACACACGATGAAGATAATAAATAATATTTCATATTTTCATATCTCAAAAAACCTAATAAAACCTTTTTCGACTTCTACGCGGACGAACTCGCGGGCAAAAGATCATAAAATCAAAGATCATAAAATCATAATAAACGCTCATATTGGAAAGTGACAGATATGAAAGAAAAGGAAGTTAGTGATAGCATGACGAGTGACAAAGCAAAATGGAAGAAAAAGACGTGTTGCGCTGACCCCAAATAATACGGGACAAGGGCTGATGTAACGCTCATATTGGAAGTAATATTTCAAAATCGGCAGCAGAATCGATATCAGCTATTTTTAAATTCGTGATAGTTAAATCTTGATTTCGTCATACGCCAGCCTCTCTCTCTCTCCTCAAATACGTTCATGTCAATCAGTCGGTATACATACATACATACATACATAATCAGCCTTTTAATGTTTCCACTGCTGGGACTCAGGCCTCCTCTCTAGGAAAGGGAATGGGCCGCAATCAACCACGCGGGCCCAGTGCGGTTTGGTGAATGTCACATGTCTTCGAATTTTTGGTTCTAGGACTCACCTTCCTCACGATGTTTTCCTTCACCGTTTTTGAGAGCAGTGGTGATGAAATAAATTCAAATCAGTCGGTATATGATTTTATAAATAGATATGGATTGCGTCAATTATGAAAGGAAATGCTCTAAGACATCCAGAGAAGGGTTATCACGAATGGAGTGTAGGAGAGTTCCAGAGACGCACTGCAGTAACAGAGAAGGACTCATCTTAACGGCTTTAAGTGTGAGGAGTACGAAAGAGAAGAGAAGAGAAGTGGTAGTGCGACAGGGCTTACCCCTCGAGAGAAGGTACTCAAAGCATTCACGAAGGTATTGAGGAGATTTAGGATTGTGTAAGATAGTATAAAGAAGGAATAGAATGTATGTATAATTTTCGTTTTTTTTTAGAATTTATTGTTTTGTTTTTTCACTGGTGAGTATGAAATTCGCGAGTACATAATTTGGGACTTTCCAATTTTACCTAAGAATTTTTTTTGTCGTCAAATCATGTACAATGTGTACCCAATGAGAATAGGATCGATTTTTACGCCATGTTGTGACGTCATACTGTCAAATCGAAGAAATTGGATAGGGTGAGCAAAACAGGAAATTTTTTAAAGGACATCATCCATTTTGTTCCAAATATCAAAGTCGGCCAATAAAAAAAAGTGCTTTATTCTGAAAGAACTCGTTCGCCTTAGCATTTTTTTATATGACACCAAAGCTGTAGCACCAATATACCGGCACTTTTACTTTTGGACCAAAACTGTATGAAATGTGGATGATGTCCTTTGATTTATTTACGGATCATGAACGAAAAAAGTTTAATCAGAATCCAGTTATTCAATTTTGCTCATCTCTGCGTTACTGTGTGAAGTGTCTGAGTAGTGGCAAATGGAAAAAAGGCCAATTGTTCCTAACAATGAAAATAATAAAGAAAGTGGTTTCTGTAACTAATTATGTCTTAAACAATATCTAGCTAATTTAGATTAAATTATAACGTTTTTACTTCACCGAGATTTAACTATGACTCAGTAAAACAAACCAAAAAAAAAAAATATTGACACGCAATTGATAAGTTTTCTTTGCAAACCGTACTTTTCAATCAACATTTGACAGATCGAGGTTATTGACTTTCCTATTCTTATTTGGAACGCACAGTACGTTTCTTGTCAGAAACAAAAACTTCTCATAAAACATATAACCCTGACACGGACAGGTTAGGTTAGAAGGGGATAACGGGATCTATAGAGAGCGAGCAAAGCGAACGAACGAAGCCCCCGTTATCCCCTTCATGTTAGGTTACTGTAAACCCCACAGACAGAAATAAGCGGGATATCCAAGATGACCAAAGGGAAGAACTCAAATTGTTGCTAAAATATTTTGAGGTTACTAGCCAATCTAAATACATACATAAGCGAACAAAGCCGCGGGCCATTTATTTATAGTTATTGGTTTCAAACCGTTTTCATTTGACTGTATTATAGTTAATTTATATGTGCGAGCAACATACCTAGATAGGTAGGTAGAGTAGGTACCTACCTGCAAACGGGGGGGAGATCAGATGTGGTCTTAGTAATAAGCGAATTTCACGAGAATGTACGGCCGACAGAGACACAGCAGAGGGAGCAGTGGTGGCCGAGTGGTAACAGCCCCGACTTACGAATTTTAGGTCGCGGATTCAAACCCCGCCAGGCGCATTACTTTGTGTAATTTATTTAATCACCACTGCTCCTCAAAACGATGAAGGAAAACATCGTGAGGAAACCGACATGTCCTAGAACCAAAAATTCGAAGACATGTGACATCCACCAATCCGCACTGGGCTCGCGTGGTGGATTACGGCCCATTCCCTCTCCTACAGAGGAGGCCTGAGTCCCAGCAGTGGGAACATTATAAGGCCGACTATGCTATGTACGGCCGACAAACTGCTATGCAGTTTGGCTGATGTTATAAATGATTCTTGATGTAACAAATATATAAAAAAATAATAATAATAATAACATGACGACGAAACCTTTCGATTATACCCATGTTTTCGTCACGCTCACGCGTAAGTTCCACACACGCAAGTTGCCGAACAAGCCAATTCATTATGCGCTGTTATCAGCAGATCTCTTCACTGATAGCAGTCTACCTACAATCTAGATGACTAATCTTGGACACTCATTTGATGCATGATGTACTTGTTAATGTTTGTTTCATGAATATGTCAAGAACTCGGACACCCTTTTTTGAGTTTTTTTTTAGGTGTGAAAATCATCTAGTGACAAATCCCAATCTTGGGCGGAGTGGGAGATAGTGTCAGACTTTTGCTGACTAAAATCCACTTTTTTTTACATGGGAAATCATCCAATTACTTCTCCCACTTTAAGGCGGAGTGGGATACTTCGCAAAAGGAGGCGACCGCCTGCCATTCCTCCTCGCTCCGAACCATGGCCTGTACCAGGTTCCGGCGCTAGAGGTTGTTGCCATCGATCACCCCCACGAGGACATGGCGGTGCTCCACCGTGTCCTCCGCGCGGTCCACATAGTGGTGACACCCGTGCGTTCCTTCCGCACGGTGCAGGAATCTCCTGAACTTACCATGTCCGGTGAGGACCTGCGTCATGCAGAAGGTGAGGACGCTGTGACGTCTTTCCAGCCACTCCTCAGATAGGGGACTTGCCGCCATAATTATGGCGCGCGTGCCCGACTAAAATCCCTGTCTTCCTTCAGTCGCCTTTAGCGTTCAAGGGTCACGGGAACTTTTTCAATCAATCACGCAGCCCTTCAGACATCGACGGCGCGTACTGTTCCGCGCGCGCGTCAAGAAGATGTCAGCAAACCGTAGGGGCCCAGCAGGGTCGAAGCCTACTGAGGCAATGAGACGTGCGAAAGAGAACCTCAGGGCCCTGGAACGAAGGCAAAGAAGGAACAAACGAGTGGGTTTCGATCAGTAAAAGACTGACACGTCCTCCCGCTCCACCCAAGGGCGAGAGATGTCATTGGATGATTTCCTACTTAAAAAAAGCCCTTATAGGGATGTCCCCCGAGCTAGATGGAGATATTCCTCTCACTCCACCTTAGAGTGGTGGAAGTTATTTGGAAATCTCATAAAGAAAAAGTTATCTATCTGACGTCATCTCAACGCTCATTCACGTGGCCAGAACAAAGGAATCGGAGGCGTGACCTACTCGAGGCATTTGGCGCGAACGAAACGATTGTAACTGGGCTAGGGGGGCAGATATTTCAAATAGAATGTAGTATCATAGAATGTTTTTTGTTTTTTAGCGATAGAAAGCTGCTTTATTCCTGAGTGACATAGGCTATACTTAAGTACCTACGCGGGCGAAGTCGCGGGCAATTGTTTAGATTCCCACCCAAGACAAATGTTTGTGTGATGAGCACGATCATTTGTTCTGTGTCTGGGTGTAGTTTATCATTTTTATGTATAAATAAATACATAAAAATAGTAGACAACTGATAAATATACTTAGATATTGCTAACAATATATAAGTATATTTATCAGTTGTCTAGTACTCATAGCACAAGCTCTGCTTAGCTTGGGACTAGATGGCGTTGTGTGATAGTTGTGGAATATTATTATTTATTATTTTATTTTATTTTTTCTTAAATGCTGCCGTGCCATAAATGAACTTTAATAAATAATTCTTTGCTATCTTTCGATAGTCAGAGTCTATATCCAGCCAATTTCTTTTTAAATATTTTTTTTTTAACAGTAATTAACACGTTACGTCGCAGGCGTTACTTAAACCTAGCGTAATGCATTTTTGTGCCAACGTAGGAACTTTGAATACTCGTTCGTACTACGAACTGAAATCAAGTAATGTAATGGGACTCTTTGGTGTTTACAAAAGTAGTGTTTGGAAAATATTGTGTGTAGGAGGGTTGTGTTGTGCACGCGGTGGCGGCCGCGGCGGCGGCGGGCGCGAGGGGTTAAAAAAAGACTAGTGTGGGACTTATGGTCGACCTATGCGAACGTAATCGAACACCTATTTTTTTTTCTTTTACTATTTATTAATTTTAACTATTTTCGTATCCTATTCGCCAGGGTCGTGTATTTGTGACTGGGTACTCCATCTCGTTTATCTCTGCAATCCCCGTAAGTATATTTGGTCGTGCCTGTGCGACCCTGGCGGAATAAACGCGAGAGTGTTTGTCGGGTATATCCGACAAAGGCGGTTAAAAGGGAGGTATAATAAAACTCAACAAACACATTCAATAGTTGTATTCAAGTTTCTGTACACTGGTAACGACAGTTTTACCAGGTTTCACATCTTTTTTGAACAAATGCCTGTAACTCACCGATATATCTTCAGTAACAGTTAATTTTTGCTGCTTCATATCACTCTTAGTAAGTGTCGATTCCTTTTTTGTAACAGTTATAACAGGTGAGTACGTGAAATCAGCGCCTGTTACTTTAATTTCGGAACTGTTATTTTCGTCACTTTCTGAACCTGTTACTTTATCGGAGCTGGTATTTTTGCAGTCCTCCGAACCTGTAATATTTATTTCGGTATTGTTATTTTCTTCGGAAGTGGAACTTTTATCTTTGTTAGTGATAGTTACATTAGGTGAGAACGTGAAATTCCCACCAGTTGTTTTTACTTCAGAAATGAAATGTTTGCCTTCGTCCGCATTTGTTATTGTTATTTCGGAACTGTTGTCTTTTTCAGTAACAGTTATTTTAGGCGAGAACGTAAAATCTGCACCTTTTATTGTTACTGTGCTGTTAATATCATTAGTTATATTCAATGTAGGTTTGAAAGTGTAATTCACACCTGTTAAATTTCCGAAACTGTTAAATTTTTCGTCACTCTCTCGGATTTTATGCGTCCCTGGTACCTCTGCTTCTACGTTTGGTGGACTTTCATAGTCTGTTTCGATTTTTATTACTGGTATTTCCGGCTTTTCCGCCATTTCGGTTCTGAAATTTAATTATTGGTTAGAAAGAATTCAGCTAAAAGCTCTGCTGGACCTAGGCTAACAGGAGTGAGCTATATCCAATAATTCTACTACAAATCCGCACTTTGGATTGCTACTAAAAATGTTCTATTAGGAAAACCCAATAACCCCTTTCCGACTCGGGGATTGAACCCAACTTTAAATCAGTTAGTATTTGCGCTTGTGTTCACTGGACCGGCAGATATTTCTTTTTTAAACAGTCTAAAATCAGGCAGATCACTTGGTTATCACTATATAAGACATTGCAATGCCTGAGGCATCGCATCTCAAGTGCATAGCCATCGCAGAGACAAAGAAATATAATCATGTGCTGCACATAGCTACACATTTTCTTTTTTTTGTTGCGATATTATAGGTGGAGCGTGAGAGAATGTCATGTTTTACTGATTAAAAGACATCTAAGTTAATAGCAGCTACAGTAACTTTTTCGAACAATGCAGCAGCCCAACGACAATGGCAAATCATTAACGCTTGACGGCAGAAATATGTATGGTGGTAGTAAGTACTTTCTTAGGCAAGTTGCAAGCTCAAATAATTACTTGTAAATTAAATAACAAAGATAATTTATTTACTTACTCGTCTTCACGGCTTTCCTTCAAAAACTTCAACAACCTACTATGTTCCACTTCCATTGTAATGATATCAAGTTTATCACATCGATAATAATAAAGATATGATGATTATTAATTTATCGCCTATTAGCATTATCTAGAAATTGAGAATGTCATGTTAATAATATGTTGATATTGGTACATTACATCATTCGTCATTTGTGGGATTAAATGAGCTACTTATAATCTCTTTATGAAATAGTTAGGTAGATATATTATAAAATTTAGTAGAATATACATTTAGAGGATAAATCAGTGTCACGGACGCCATATTGAATTCCCGGAATTCAATATGGCATTTGAGGACCTAAACTGAATTGCTAAAGGGATAGAGCTATATTGGGTACATAGCTCCATCCCTCTCTCTCACTCGCTTGCCTCACATTTTAACATGTCGGCATCATGGTAAGGCTCAGAGGTCAATAATTAAATCGTCAATGCAGTGAGGCGTTCCAGCTAGCCCATGCCCGATGCAAAGACACCTTTATCCCTGAGGAGTTTACTCTACTTTCCACGCATACTGCAAAAGATTATGAGGAAACCTCAAGGTGTTCTAGCTGGCCATTGTGGTCAGTGCTAGGGGCAGGAGACGCTGTTTAGATTTTCGTATGAATTTTTAGTTGAAGTTCACTATTTCATTCTCTGGTTATTATTAAATTCACTACAATATTAATACATGACTACAGTCTGCAGCAGCAGTACACTCAGAGCTAGTAATAATAATAACCTTATGTTATCTAGGTTTATTGTGACATATTTGAACGAGCAGGTATAAAAATCCCGTAAATTTTCCGGTTTGCCCAATTATCTATGGTTTTTTTTTAGGTGGGAAATCATTCAATGACTTCTCGTTCTAGGATGAAGTGGGAAAGCGTGTCAGATTTTTACAGACTAAAAATAAATCTAGAACTCTTGTAACCATAATTACTAGCAATGTATGTTCCTTCTTTGCCTGCGTTCCAGGGCCCCGGGGTTCTCTTTCACACTACCCATGGCTGTGAAAGTAGACTTCGACCCTGCCGGGCTTCGACAGTTTTGCTGACATCTTGAGACGCGCGTGGAACACTACGCACCGTCGACAATTCGGGCTCAGTCCGGACGGTTACCGGACCGCCGGCCGGAGAGCTACCCGTTGCTCGTTGTCCGCAAGCCCACGCCTATGGTGGCTGGAAATCGGGGTCGGGATCTAGTAGCGCAAGGGCCGTGAGGAGGTCCGTTCCCTCACGCGTGCGGCTGTGTCTTTCACTAGCATTACTGCTTCACAAAAGGAGGCAGCCGCCTGCCATTCCTCCTCGCTCCAGACCATAGCCTGTACCAACGCCCGGCGCAAAAGGCCGCCGCCGCCGATCGCCCCTACGAAAACACAGCGGAGCTCTGCCCAAGTGGGGCATATCTCCACCTTATACTCCACCGCAAAAACCAGTATTAAGTAGTGTAAGGAGAGTAGATCTTTGTCCAGAAGTGGGACGATACGGGATCGATACGGGGTCATGGAATCTTTATTTCACTACTACACTAAGACGTCTCCTAATGTCCCCACAACGACCGGTATATGTTTACAGCATCTAGATCTAGAGGACACACCTTCCATCGATTATATAGATACACTAGAAGATGAGGGTTGAAAAAATACGCACCTTTCGGTTCGCCGATCACATTCTTTCAGCTCCTTCGATCATTCGGTCTCTAAAGCAGTATCAGGTACGAGGCCAGTAGGTACCGACTTCAGTTTGGCAATAACAAATAATAAAAACTATAGTTGTTTGTGATTAGCCGAAATTAAACCAGATAAATATTAATTATTTTTTTCTGATAACCATGTTAATAAATAGGAGTAGGATTCACATCAGGGTCGTTATTTCCCAAAGGGGCAGATTTACTTAATATAGGCACCAGTGGCGTAACTAGCCCGGAGCCAGTTTCTGAAACTGCCCTCCTAAAAAAAGTCCGTATTGGGAAAGTTTAATCCACCTGACGCTGGTGCTCATTGGACGTAAGTGAGTCGAGAGCTACCTGTTTCAGATCTGGCGGGAAGAAACATTCGAATGTCACCATTGTGCAGATCGCTCAGAGCTCACCGTTAAGCATATGATGGAAGTTTGCTCCGCTTCTGTGGAGTTCCGATGGGTCGAGCAGCGGTAGCGACCTGAGCGTCCGGCCCTGGTTCAAGCTAAGGTATGGAGCGAGAGACAATAGGAAACAGTAACCTCCTTCTCATGAAATGAATAATACAAATCTTGGCCTTGGTTTGATCATTTCTGCGCCCGGCAGGGTCTGGGTCCTGTGCCAGAGCACCGATAGCACCGCCCTAGTTACGGCACTGACCAGAACATTTTGCCAGTAATAAGGGCGATCCTATTGCGTTTCTCTAGGCACGAATTCAAAATGGGTAACTACCATGCTAAGCATTTTCTTAGGGCACAATACTTCAGAGTGCCTAGTGTGAATGTGTTTTACGTTAACGCGATCGACATCTTTATGACGTTCGGCGCTCCGATTGGCCCACTTCCAGCTCTTAACCAATCAGGGAACCAAACGCGGTAGACGTTTTAATCGCGATAACGTAATAAATGCCTTGCACTGCTCAATTTAAATATCGAACTTATGATAAATGATATTTATTTTGTAAGTAGGTTTAAAAAAATACTTTTACACGTCAATTTTTTTTTTGTCATTTTAATCTAGATGAGGCCGGTGTTTCCTAGCTGACTACCCTGAGAAGAAACACCGAAACAAACTCAGGGGTCAAAGTCTCTTTTAAAGTCCATACAGTTAATATGTAATGGTCAAATACTTAAGACTCTAGGCTTTGCAGGCGCAGTTGTGACCACTAGCCGATGTAATTGAACGAAATAAATAACTATAAATTATTTACAAGTTTTCAGATTGATTACAATTGCAGCTGATTGTGATAAGCAAACTGCAAAGTTCTGATATGACGGTTGATTGGATGGGCTGATTACAATTAGGGGCTTGTAGTGACTTTCCGTTTTGACGGGATCCCTACTCCGATTTTCAGCCACTGTAAGCGTGGGCTTGCAGACGGTGAGCAATGGGTAGCTCAGCATCCGGCCGTCCGGTAACCGTCCGGACCATGCTCGAATAATCGACGGCGTGTAGTGTTCCACGCGCACGCCTCGAAAAGATATCAGCAAAACCATAGGAGCTCTGCAGGGTCGAAGCCTACTGGCGCCATGGGTTCACTTCTGAAAGGAAAACCTGGGGTCCTGGAACAGGCAAAGAAGGAACATAGGAGCAGGTTTCAGTCAGTCTTCTTCTTTTCGAATCTATGGTAAACCCGTTGTGTTTGGGCCCAGTAGGTAGTAAGCTACGTTAAAAGTCTGACATATCCTTGCGCTCGGCCCTAGAGTGGGAAAAGTCATTGGATGATTTCCCTCCTAAAAAAAAAGAGACCGAACTCATGACTCAAGCAATTGTATTTGCAACCAGACCACACACCAACCAAGCACTTTCCTCGATTTTCCACGATTCATAATTTGCACAATTTCTAGAATTATATAATTATTACTTACGCTGCGCTGTCACAAAACCATGTTTCCTTAAAATAATGCTAATCACACACTATTTAATCTTAATGCACTAAACAGTACCTAATCCTTTGAACACTAGATAAAAAAATATTTACGTAACTTTGGCACTAAAAAACAAAAAAAAATCACTGCACTAATACGCCAAATAAAAAAAAATACTCCCTTCCTACCCTAGAACTATAAAGTAGTATTGGAACAGGTTTAAAAATAACTTAAACTCGAAATAAATGTTAAAAAAAAATACCTAAATGTATTGGTGTACCGGTTGACAGGTGAACACTAAATATTTTCGTAGTTATTTACGTACTGACTATCTTCGCTATCGTAAATTTTGAAATGATAAAATAATGATAAATGCGTGTAGTCATCGATACTGAGCTTTGTGATTGGAGTTTTAAAATAGTTGTAGATTTGTTTTCGTTTTCTTACCAACTAAATACTTGCTATCTTTCAGGCAGGGTGGATTTCAAAATACTTGATGTTTCAGGCAGGGTGAGTTTTTAAACAGAGGCGGCGCAAGGCGTGGGCGACGTGGGCCACCGCCTACGGCCTCGCAGTCCGAGGGGGCCTCGCACCTAACTTGAAACTATATTACTTAAAAGCCTTGTCTCTAGTCATTCTCTATTACAGCCTGAGTATTCTTGGTCCTTAATTATTTTAGCGTGAGACAACAAATGTACTGGTATTACCTAGTGTAGGAACGGTAATTAAAACAACTTATCTACGCTGCGTCTTCCGGTAAGCAGTCGTCACTCCAGGCCCTTTCGACCACAACGGCCATTTGTTCTGCGAGCAATGTGCCCTGCAACGTTGGAAGGCCTCCTACAAGGTGGACCGATGACTTGGTGAGAGTCGCAGGAATCCGATGGATGCGAGACACACATGACTGTTCATTAACGCGATATTTTGGGAGAGTGTTATACCTAACAGTGGACGTTTTAAGTTTACGTCAGGCTCGCACTGTTCGTCTTCTTACACCACCAGAAGGCCTCGCAAAAAGTACCTTGCCCACATCAGATTTAGATCTAACCCCGCCACTGTTTATAAAGATGACATAGAGAAATATGGGTAACAAATTCACCCATAATATTTTATCATGTAGGCATGTAAAAGACATGAAACATTTAAAAATATTATGGTGCGTTAACACGTGGGCCGAGACACGTGTCGCCATTGTTTAAACGGGGTTTCCCCGTTTACATAATGGCTAGGAATGACGTTTGGCCGAGGCTGGGCCCACGTGTAAACGGGGCATTACACATCAACAACAACCTACAACCTACGTACAAAACAAAGAAAATATTTTATTTCTATTTAGCCTATACTTTCCTACGTCTGGGCCAAAGCCTCCCCCAACTTCTTCCACGTATTCTTTTATTGAGCCAACTTGAACCAGCCGTTGCGGTAGGCATCTAGGTCGTCTCGCCACTTCTTCCCAGGTCGACCTCGGCGGCGCCGTCCGTCCCCAGGTACCCACTTTGTGGAGACTCTTTCCGAGCTTGCGGTTGATGTGACCCGCACAATCCCATTTTAGCCTGGCAGCATTTTTTTCTACGTCTATGATCCCCGTCTTTCTTTAAGAGGGTGTTTTTTCACTCGCCTATCGTCAACATCGAGCACGTTTTATAAGCTTGTTACTTCATTTATCGCAATCCAACGCGATGTTTGACGAAAAGGCAACGCGAAAAAAGAGAGATAACGCCTGAAAACTCTGTTAGCATTCGGTAATTCCGTGACTTACTCGAATATTTTACAAAACTGCTTCCAGGAAATAGGAAATACGTGTTTTTCTAACCACTTAAAAGTTTATGTAAAAATTGTCGTCATTCAAAATCTTGAATAAAACAAGGCTTCTATTGTTATATTAACTTTTTTGACTATTTTAATTTTTGAGTAGATTATGAAGTGTTAAAGTTCATGCAAAAAAGCAGATTTTCAGAGGTCTTTACTGGATTAGTTTTACACAAATTTATAAAATGATTTTGATAGAAGCCTGAATATTTCCAAAAGATACTTTGTTTCCAAAATATGTAATGAAAAATATGTAATAACGTCATAATCGCGTAAGAGCGGTTGTATAAAAAACAGTGAAAATGTATGTTGGGTTCGGCTTCCAGGATGCAGCTGATAGAGTGACAGCCTATCTCACCTCCACAACCCAAGTAGGTAACAAAAAACAACAGTAAAATTACTTCAGCACCTATCTATAAACGAAGGGTGTGGACGGAGTAACAATCGCCTGATTCAGGAAATACGATAAGATAATGCTACAGAATTGTTTTGTTGTACACTTGTCGACTTATCGGATAAAATTAAAATATATTAATGAACAGCCGTCCGGGTCGAGCGATCCAAGGTATTTTTTTGAGGCGGGAATCATTCAATTACTTCTCTTTCTTTAGGGTGGAGCGCAAGGGCGTGTCAGACTTTTTCGTTCTAGAACTACGGGTTTCCTTTTCAGAAATTCCTCGTAGTCTTAGCGGGCATCGACCCTGCTGGGCCTCTTCAGTTATACTGACATCTCTTTGAGGCGCGCGTGGAACACTACGTGTCGTCGTCGATTCGGGCTCGGTCCTGTACGGACGAGCGGAGGGCGAGCTACCCATTGCTCATCGCCTGCAAACCAGCGCCTGCGATGGCCAGGACCAGCGCTTTGTTATCCGTCCGTCTCTCTGTCTATCAAGACCTTTTATCTCGGGAACGCGTGAAGGTATCGAGTTGAAATTAAAACCATATACTTTGGTTTGCGGTCCCTTGAAGCTGTGAAAAATCAAACTTCTTAAGTTAACAAATAAAAAAAAGATACGGCCGTTTATGTCGCAAAAAACGTATATTTCGATCATCATTTCAGCCGAAAGACGTCCACTGCTGGACATGGGCCTAATATATTTCGATACTCTCAAAGAAATGAAAATTCATAGGGTACCTACTTCCCGTTGACCCAGAATCCTGAAATTTGGCATAAAGCATCACCTATAGTAATAAATATGAAAACAGTAAATTTGTTGTTACCAGTTACAAAAAAAAAACTTTTTTGGCATTCGGAAAGATGTTCGAGACTCCATTCGGGAATTGTAGTTTGTACGGAATCCTTAGTGCGCGAGTTCGACTCGCACTTGCCCAGTTTTTATTTTCATGCTCTGTGTTTTTTTAGTTTATAATATGACACGCTTAGGTATGCCAACAGCTTCGTCCGCGTGAATGTTGGTTATTGCGGACGCGAAGTCACTGTCAAAGATGGATAAAAAGTAGCTCAAGTCCATCCTTGCAGTTCAAGCTTCTTTCGTACCTTTGATCAAAATCGGTTCATTAGTTTTACCTTGAAAACGTAGCAAGAGTTACTTCCACATTTATATTATTAAGAAATATGGATTGTGTGAGGTGTGTATCTTTTCGTGTAGTAAATAAAAATATATTTTGAGTCGCTCTTCGCGTGGTTAATACGTCTCGGTGTGAACTAGGCGTGTTAACTCTTTACTGAACCGACTCACTGTTTCGAAACTTTTTAGTGTTCCGAAAGATTGGAACATCAGTAATGTTTTAAATGCATCATTTGGAACAATTGGAACATTGAAACACTCTATACTTTAGGTTATTAGCAGTCTTTCTAAAATTCAAATTATAAGGTAAATAGTGTAAATATAATTAATGACCCGAACAAAAAACATCTGCTTTAAATTATTCTCAAATCAAAATTTTATTATTAAAACTTTTAGTGTATATGACGCAACGTAACAGATCACGATTCATAAGTCAGTGTCTGTATCTTTTGAGCCGTTGTTCCAAATGTTCCGTTTGTATCTTGTGAGCCGATGTTTCAAATCATCCATTTGTATCTTTTGAGCCGTTGTTCCAAATGTTCCGTTTGTATCTTGTGAGCCGATGTTTCAAATGCTCCGTTTGTATCTATTGAGCCGATGTTTCAAATGATACATATCACTGTTTCGGAACATTTCATTGATTCAGATGCAAATTTACCAATCACAAAGATGACACACTTTTCCCACGCTTAGTGTGAACTGACCCTAAACGTTTTTTCTTTCTTTCTTTCAGGCGACATCGCTCGCAGAAAAGATGGTCGATGGGGCCGAAAGGAGGAGCGATAGTTGAGAAATAAAACACTTTTTACATGAAGATATTTTATATTTTTCATAAAATATTACCTAACTAGGAAGAAATACATAGGTACCTATACCTTAAAACGGAGTGAATAGAAACAAAACAAGTTTGGTTAATCACTTTGCACAAAGCATTGACTTTTTAGAATTCATTAATATATTGATATCGCTCACCTAGCTATAATTATTAAAAATATTGGCACATCTACATTTTTCATATTTTACAGAAACTAGGATCAAAGATTGTACAAGTATTTAAAACAAAGTTTTGAGTTCATTTTATATCAGAAATTGTGATGTTGACTACTAGTATATAGACCATAATAGATAGTCAAAGATATAAATTATCCACTTTTAAACACTTAGGCCGTTAAAACCCAATTTCGCATTTATTGTAGATGTGCCAATATTTTACTAGGTAAGCAATAATAGTTTAATGCAGCAAAAAATATTCAAATATCGTGATAATACCCTTTGAAGCTTTGTTTCTATTCACCCCTAAGTTTCTATTCACCCCTGAGTTTCTGTTCATCCCATTTGACTGCACTTCATTCGTAATAAGATTGGACACTTAAACAAACCTTTTTACTATCCGTTCAACCGATTTAGACCTTTATTGCGTGGTTATTGCCACGCAATAAAAGTCTTTTCAGGATAAAGCAAAAGATTGCATGTAGCGGAGATGAGAATGTTAAGATGGATGTGTGGTGTGACGAGAATGGATAAAGTGAGAAATGAATATATTAGAGGAAGTTTGTAAAAGCGGCAGTGTCTAAAAAGTTGAAAGGGAATCGTTTGTCTTGGTATGGTCATGTGAAGAGGAGGGAGGAAACGCATGTTACTAAAAGAGTTATGAGTATACATGTGGATGGATGGAGAGGGAGAGGGAGACCAAATAAAAGAAGGATGGATTGTGTGAAGAGTGATATGAAAGAAAAGGAAGTTAGTGATAGCATGACGAGTGACAGGGCAGAGTGGAAGAAAAAAACGTGTTGCGCCGACCCCAAATAACACGGGACAAGGGCAGGAAGATGATGATGATGATGAAGAATAAGGATGGCACTAAAAACAAAAAAGTGGTTACAAATGTTACAATACTATTTACTGCATCCGACATTTATCATGTCACAAACGCAATAGAAGCCAAAATCGGTTGAACGGACAGTAAAAAAGGTTGGTTGAACGTCTCATCTTATTGCGAGTACACTAAATTATATTTAAGTTCAGTTTCACAATCTCGTGATAAGCTTTTTTTTTTAATTGATATAAACCAGTGCTTGACTGCGATCCCACCTGATGGTAAGCGGAGATGCAATCATTGATGGTGAGGCGCACCAGTTTATTAAGAGCCTATTCATTCTAGCCTTGAAGACACCTATATTATATTTGGACTGGAAGACCGCAGCAGGCAATTGTTCCTTTTGTTACCTGACAACTGTTTTTGCCTATCCAGGGCTGATAAAATATGTATTTTGTTTTAAACTTAAAAGTACAAGACATACTTAAAGAATAAGGATAACAAATACTTTGGTCAAAATTGAAGGGCTATTTTGTGACTATCTATCCATACAATGTTTTGAACCCTATAACCACCTACGTCGGATATATCCGACAAGCACTCTCGCGTTTATTCCGCCAGGGTCGCACTTCCACGACCAAATACTCCATCTCGTCAGCTCTTCTGTCACCTATGGGGATTGAAGAGCTAAAAGAGATGCGAGTGTACTCCATCATTCCAGTAAGCTAATCTGTTAATAATATTCCACAACTATCACACAACGCCGTCTAGTCCCAAGCTAAAAAGAGCTTGTGTTATGGGTACAAGACAACTGATAAACATACTTATATATTTCTAAATACATAGATAAATTACATCCAGACACAGAACAAATGATCGTGCTCATCACACAAACATTTGTCCTGGGTGGGAATCGAACCCACGACCTCCGGCTTAGCAGTCCGGGCCGCTAACCCTTGACCAACAGGCCAGTCAAATGTAGTGTAATGGTGCCAATGACCTTGTTTACAAGCTAAATTTTATTTAGAAGTACGTATTTTACGTATTTATCAATTCTATAAAGGACGAATATATCCAGCTAATTTTTTTAGACAGTAACTAAAATAAAGGCAGAAATTTCGGAACAGAAATTTTCTTTAATCTCTCGCGACGTACTTTTGCTTCCTACCTGGTCGTGTGTTTGCGACTACTTGGGTACGCCATCTCGTTTAGCTCTTCAATTCCCAGCAGTGACAGAAGAGATGACGAGATGGGAGTATTTGGTCGTGGATATGCGACCCTGGCGGAATAAACGCGAGAGTGCTTGTCGGATATATCCGACGTAGGCGATTAAAAGGTTAAATTCAAAAGAGATTCAGAAACTTCAAAATAAAAACTATACTTATCTTAGAATATACTTAAAATTAAAAAAAGGGAACTTATAAGTTCGTTTACAAATTACCAACATTTTTAAATTCAGTGTCACTGAATAATCACAATATTTTTATTTAAGTGGAAGCTATCGACCCGAGCGTGGCCATGTTCTCGCTAGATGGCGCTGTATTCAACATTTTTAGTGTATGGGAGCATTATTGAGAGGGTCTTTCCTCACTTATCTATCGTCAATGTGAGCATGGTTTTAAGGCAACAAGAAAAACGCCTGAGAGAAAGAGAGAGAACGCCTGAAAATTCGGTTAGCATTCGGTAATTTTTCAAATCATCCCCTTGGATGCTTTGAAAATACCACACTCAAATATATGCACAAAATTTGATCCAAACCGGTCAACCTGTCTAGAAGTTATATAACAAACACACGTACAGAAGAATTATACACATATATTAGCGAGTACATGGCTACGCTCACTCTCACAGCTTTCACCTCACACCAACAATATATTAAAACAATCTGGATAACATTTAAAAAGAAATAGTATCATATACTTTTTGCATTTTAACAATACAATGGTGAGATATTGAAGCACCACATAACCTCTAAATAATGTAAGTCACAGTCTGTGAAGATAGTATACTTTAATAGTACTTCTAATAGAAAAACTGTTCACACACATTAACTTCTCAAGGTTACAACATCCATAAAACATCTGAAGATCTCTAATCAAATAGCAGTTTACCAAATATTAGTACCAGTGTAAAGTGGGGTACTTTGGCCCTGAGGAGTCTTAACTGATGGGTTATATTTGAACTGCACGCTGGCTGGAAAATTGCAGGTTGGATGTTGATATAACTGCCAATAAAAAGCTTCCAGAGTTGCATGCCAACTGCAAGTGAATTGGGCAATCGGTTACTATTTTCGATGTAGTTACATCTATTGCGATTTTGCAGCTGATATGCAGTTCAAATACTAAATCCAGAGCATGAACAGAAGAATGATTATGTGTGAGTAGAATTTGAATTGAATGATGGCTTGTAACGCACCCATGAGTTACGGTCTGGAACTAATTCATATGGCAGCAAAGGTAAGGAATACTATGTGCATTGTAAATATCACTTCATAGACATTGTTAGGTTAGTCATTTTTATGTACCCTTAAAAAGCAATCAGACCTGCTATGAGTTTAAACCTCTAACCAACTGTGTCGGAAAATTCCGACGAGTTTTTTCGTGTCCTATTCGACAGGGTATTGTGTTTACGACTGGGTTCTCCATCTCGATTAACTCTTCAATCCCCATAGGTGACAGATGAGCTGACGAGAGTATTTGGTCGTGGATGTGCGACCCTGGCGGAATAAACACGACTGTTTGTCGGATATATCCGACGAATGCAGTTAAAAGGTTAAGAATGATCTGGAAATTATTTGAAAAGTGTATATTGTGATATTAATCCCAATATTCACAATCTGGATCATTTTCTGGCAGATAGTCTTTCTGCAATAATGGTTTTGGTGTAGTCATGGCTCCAACAGTATTGTTCTGGGCTGCTTTTGCTTTAGGTATAGGGTAGTCAATTGGTTTATCCGGACACGTATTGTAATGATTCTGCTTTAAATGCTCCTGGCAACGATGAGTGGCATTGAACGGGCATATCCAGAGCTCCGGGTTGACCTTCTGGCATTTTACTAGGTGATACTGCAACCGGGACCGAGGTACGCGATGGCTGGCGTTGTACGGACAGGTTGTGAATTCGTCGTCATTCATTTTGAAACTGTAAACAAAGATAAAACACATGCTGTAGCATTTTCTTAAGACCGTATTAACAAAATTTTGGTAACTGACAGTGATAAATGACATTTATTTTGTAAGTAGGTTTAAAAAAACACTTTTACACGTCAATTTTTTTTTCGTCATTTTAAACTAGATGAGGCCGGTGTTTCCTAGCTGACTACCCTGAGAAGAAACACCGAAACAAATTCAGGGGTCAAAGTTAAAAGTTTAAAGTCCATACGGTTAATATGTAATGGTCAAATCACATGAGAACAGTGCAGATTTGCCTGAGATGGTCTTTTGAAGAAAGAACCAGTAGTACTGACTGACAGACAAACAGGGTCAAAGATCTCAATTATAGAAAAAAGATTGTTTCGTCTCCTTGTAACACCAATTTTCTAGAATTCCTTTCTCAATTTTGTTAAGAAAAAAAAAAACAAAATTTTATTTATTTATTCAAATTTCATTATACAGAAAACAATCAAAAAAGTTTGCACTTAGTGGATATAAAAATGTTAAGATGGATGTGTGGTGTGACGAAAATGGATAAAGTGAGAAATGAATATGTTAGAGGAAGTTTGAAAGTGGCGCCAGTGACTGAAAAGTTGAAAGGGAATTGTTTGTCTTCGTATGGTCATGTCATGAGGATGGATGAAACAAATGTTGCTAAAATTGTTATGAGTTTACATGTGGATGGGTGGAGAGGGAGAGGGGGGCCAAAGAAAAGATTGATGGATTGTGTGAGGAGTGATATAAAAGAAAGGGGAGTTAGTGATAGCGTGGCGAGTGACAGGACAGAATGGAAGAAAAGAACGTATTGCGCCGACTCCAAATAAAACGGGACAAGGGCAGGAAGATGATGGTACAAAGGCGGACTTAATTGAAGGCATTCTTTACCAGTCAACCTTTCAGTCAATTTTATTATTTATTTAAACTTCAGGTACAATAGCAGCTCATCTGCTTCAAGCTGCCCAGTCGTTGCTGGATATAGGAAGGGCAAAGTACTTTGGAAACCCAGGTACCCTTCGTGAAATGGTCAGTAACACCAAGGTACTGCTGGCTTTCCTTGAGGAGCTGGGATGGATCGAACAACACATTTTTCTGATCCATTTAGTCATGGGAATGCAGACACCAGCCCAAAATACAAATACAATAACTATTAATAAATATTGACATTAATTTTAACAAAATAATTATTATTATTAATTAATTATTTCATAAAAATGCATTTAGATTAAGTTAGATTATAAGATGCCGAAAATAAGTCCTCTTCTCCGCTTATTATATCCTTCTTTTGCTGTGCCCGACAGGGTCCATGATCTTTTGGAAAATGTTACCACCTAAGTCTACATTGTGGAATACAATAACACCAGTTCTCATTCAGTAACTATTTGAGTGAATAAAATGCTGTTTGAGAAGTCTGTCAAGTCTCTCTCAGGGAACATTTTGGAAATATTCGACAAAGTTATAGAGCAAGAAATTGACGCTAAAAATAGCGCGATCTGTACCCGACTGTCTAACACCGCGTAAGTCCATATCGGGAACTTTTCAGGAGAGCAACTGCAAATAAGCCAGCGACTCGATTTTTACAATAAACAAAAACTGAATTACGCACTGTTGCTATGTCAGTACAACTAATTTCCGTGGTTTTCTGTACTTGGCTTTTCTGTTCAACACTGGCATATGTATTGTTTTTGACGTTTGCTTTCCTACCGAAAGACATGCGTAACGTATTTTGACAAAAAATTACTTACGCGGAGTGAGAACCTAAGCGACGACAGGATGTCAACTAAATAAAATACAATTTATGTAAAAGTAACGAAAGAACTCAAATCAAACGTGCCCTTTTGGCTTAAAATTCCCGAGTTCCTGACTGAGCATCAATGCCTATGCCTTCAATTGTTTTAGAACAAGGCTCGAGTGCTAAAACAGCAATAAAACTCAGACTAAACAAAACATTCGGTCATATTACAAGGAATAAAATAAATCTACTATGGTGATTTTATTGTTTACAAAATGTTGAGTGAACTTACAAGCGATACAATTATTTCCTGTACGAATAATTCAGCAATGTCTTTTGGATATTTCCCACGAATTCTATTGAGATTGATAAGCGGTACCGGCCGGCTTCTTGTTTACAAAATAAAAATAAAAATTAAAAAGTAAAAACTAGTCTACACCATCAGCGCGTTCCAAATTACGTCAAAATCTAGCGCGTTGATTCTAGGCATGCCTCCGATATATCAAAGCGATTTCAAAATCCGATATCAATCACAAACAATACGTACCGATATCTAAATTAGAAAAACCGATTTCAAAAAACGAAAACCAAACCAAACGCTAATGATCTATATCTACCAAAACTAAAATCTGAAATCTAACTGAAATCGCGATATATTCGCCGTCATATAAAGAGAGAAGGCGAATATCATATCGCATCAGTCAGTTTGCGTTTGAATCAGGGACCGTACAACCCCGAATATAAGTTAATTCTTTCAAAAGGGTTACAGATTATATGCCTACAGTAACGGAAAATGTTACCTCTTCGTAGTGTTAGCCCTTTCATAACACTAACGTTAGGGTAACCCTATCAATAAGTTAACTAGTTCAAGATGTTACCGGATCCAATTGAAGCAGATAACCCTTTGAAAGGGTTTGTCGGGGTAATCAAAGGGTTTTAAATAAAATCATTTTAAATTACGTTGGAGTGGAAGAATAGATTTTGACCTTCCCTTCGGGCACTAAATGATGAGTGAGACGATCCAATGACATTTATGATTCCGTAAAAAAAACAAGATTATACATGAAACAATCCCGACTATTCCAGAAAAAAAATACATTTAACTTTAAAATCACTGAAATAATAACCATAAAATAATCGTATGTGTATGGACTGTGGAGTCGCTAGGTCCTAGATTACGTGTTGCGACTTGACGCCTACCTGCCGCATGCATGCAGTTTAGTACTTTAAAGTAAGGCACGAGAGATAAAATTACAATATTTGTAGTCCAAATGGGTAACTCTGTTACAGTCGTTGAAGGGGTAACCCGTTCAAAACGTCTTACCGCTAAAAAGTATAAACCACCAAGAATGGGTTTTTGAATATACAGGTAAACAAATCGAAAGGGTTTGGAAAAGGTTATCCATTGATGCGGGTTTTCGTAAATAAGTGTAACAAATATGAAATGGGTTTTAAAACAACTCTTTGTCAAAACCCTTTCAATGGGTAACCAAAATGGTCCCTGGTTTGAATATCCATAAAAATCATATAAATAAAGTTGTCATTACCGAATGTCCCTCAAGTTGATGTCAGTCTAATTTTTGAAGACACAAAACTTGATGTAATAACGAAAACTGTTCTTAGGTATAACTACCGATTCTAACCTGCAGTGGGGCGCTCATATTAGAACTCACTCGGGAAGATTAAGCTCAGCTGCATATGCAGTAGGAAAAATAAGGCAATTGACAGATGTAGCCACAGCTAGGTCAGTTTACTATGCTTATTTCCACAATAGTTTTATGGCATTTAACTGTGGGGATCTGCAGCTGATGTAGACTCAATTTTTATATTGCAAAAGAGAGCAATCCGGGCTATTTATAAAATGGATCCTCGCGAGTCCCTCAGAAACAAATTCAAAGAAATCGATATACTAACTCTGCCTTCTCTTTATATCTTATGGGCCACCACTCCATATTCAGACAGTCTTAGTCTATGTCGCGTAGTGTAATAAGGGTAAGGTTGTCTTACTCTGAATTCCGACGGCCAGATCAGGCTGGGCGAGGCTTACTGTCTTACTGTCTGAATATTGAGTAGTGTAAGGCGTCCATTACACGATATCTGGACAATAATTGGAATCATTGAAACAGGTGCGATTTCGGTAAAATAGAGCTGAGAATTTTATCGTAATTTTGGATACCTCAACGAAGTTTGACTCAAAACAATTGCTGCCAAATACTACAAATCATTAGAATGTGTACATCCATGTTCTAATGGTAAACAAATGAATTATTTTAACGAAGACATGGCTCTAATGACTTAGTTTCTAAGCCAAAAACATTAACAAAAAAACGCTGGCTAAATTCCAAATTGAAATGCCTTGCGTTCCAGGGCCCCAGGGTTAATTAAAGGAAAGAATTTTTGAAGCAAACCGCTACAGATATCGGATATTGAAATCGATTTCTAAATCAGAAATTGCTTACGCTATTATGAATTTGTGACGAGCAGGTCGAGTTATTTTAATCGAGGTACTCGAGACAAACAACAAACGAGTTGCGGGGTTTCGGAATAAATCATTTTATGTTTATTAGGATGCATAGTGGTTTGTGCGTCCCCATACAAGAGATCGGACTTACGAACATGAAACTAAAAATAAGAAAATTTGAAAAATCTAATTATGCTATTGCGTTTGTCTATTAGAGGGAAACAATTTATTTTACTTGTAGAACTTTATTTCAATAACGTCAGTAGTTTTTTTTACTATGGAACGCACGTCTGTATCTCGTTCAGCCCCTGATATTTCATTTTGTTATTTTATATTTAGTTTATACTCCATTTATTAAATTATTTACACATATTAATTACATTTTTAAATATTTCTTAAAAAAAAAAACATTAAAAAACATTTAAAAATATAAAAAATATATACATAGTTTATACTTATTATTAGCCACATTTTTTCTAAAGATACAGTGCGCCACTCGTGCACTTACGAGATATGTAGAAAAAAGATTTAAAAATATATATATTCAAGTGTTTTTCTCTTGAATAGTAATAATTACAATGTTTTTTTTACAAAATAACTTGCAGAGGCTCAAAATAGATGTTCAAAACTACCGTAACACCGGGAATAGCAATTAAAAATGGACTGTATTATAACTATAAAATAGGTTATAATTTAAAGGCACACCATAACCGCCATAATACCAGGAATAGGGATTAGAAAAGATCGTTATCATAACATAATAACCTCATTAAGGCTATTGTTTGTTAATTACCTGGTGTGACGCCGACCCTTTCTACTCGTTATTCCTGGAATTATTTTTGTTTTGCTGCATTATGTTATGATACCTACCAATTCTAACTGCTATTCCTGGTATTAAAGTTCTTTTGTTATTATGTTAATTACCTATGTTACCGATTTTTTCTAACCGGTTTCCAGGTACCTATTATCACTTTAATACCTGGAATAGTGGTTGGAGGACACAAGCACCCCGAACCGCTGTCGCTTGTAAATTATTACCTAATATGGTTATGATGCAGACCTTTTGTATTTGCTATTCCTGGTGTTACAGTAGTTTCGAACATGTCTCTGGTAGTTATTTTGTAACAAAAAGTATAATTTCTGTACCCGTGTACTTACGATCTGTAAAATGACATTACATAAAAATAAATAAAATATCTCGAGATATGTAGATGGTGTAGGTAATACGCGTTTAAAACTTGCACAAGTGCTGCACTATGTCTTTAGAGAAAATGTGGCTAATAATAAGTATAAACTAAAGGGCCTATTACACTACGCGATATTCAGCACACGATATTCAGACTGTCTTATTTTTTATTCCGAGTAAGACCGGTCTAACCCTTATTACACTACGCGACATTGCATAAGACTGTCTGAATATCGAGTTTTTTTTTTTTGTGTGTGGCCTCTCGCAGGTCAACCTAGGAGGTTGTCGGCTGCTTAACCGGTCTTGCCTGTGGCGGCCTCGATTAGAAAATCAAAGCCTCCAGCCAGGGCTTACTTAAAACTACTTAAAACTAAGCGACTACACGCTAACGGCACCCCCTGTGGGGTACGGGCCTCGGCTTAGGGCGTCGCTGGGGGGGGCAGCAAGGGACGAGCTGGATCGAGCAGATTTAATTATTATTAAACGGGGATTTTTTTAAACTACAGGCTCAGCGGCGCGGGCTGGCTCGAGCAAGGGACGGGGAGGACGTTTAAGAGATTGTCGCGGCGGGCCTCGGCGGCGAGGACGGAAAGACAGCGGTTTGAGATGTCTTTTAACTGTACTGGTTTCCCTACGGCTCTCTTGGAGCAGGATAATAGGGTCATCGGGGGTGGAGCAGGGTAATAGGGTCATCGGGGGCTGAATATCGAGTAGTGTAATAGGCCCTTATATATGGAATCGCAAAACGAAATGTAAGGGGATGAGCGAGATACACACTAAAAAACTACTACTAGTTTTGTTCAATTTATTCCTAAACTACTGAAGATATTGAAAAAATGAAAAAAAGTAATGATATAAATTGTTGCCCTTTAGACAAACACAATAGCATAATAAAAATTTTAAAATTCTATTTTTTTTATTTTATTGTTCCTACGTACGTCCGACCTCTTGTATGGGGACAAACCACTGTACTATGTCTAAAACTAGAGGCTGAAACGTCCGACTCATTCAGTGGCCAGCTCACAACCACTGAGTTGTCAAGCCTGGTTCCGGGTGTCCCGTGTATGCGAATTAACGCGTTTGTGAACGCGCCCACGATACCGGAATAATTCCTAGTGTGCGCTACCGCTCTCTTTTTTCAAAAAAAAAAGGAAAATTGAACAAAACAATGGGATTACGCCTTTGAGTAATCTATTCTCATGTATATCAGTTAACAACAATCTATTCGGGTATATACGAATAATTGTACAGTATTATGTACTCACTTTCGCCTCGCCGCCATTTTTGTGGAGTTTCGGGAAAAAAGCACTTTATATTTCTTACGACGTCTGAAGCTAGGGGTTAACACGTCCGACTCACTCGGTGGCTAGCTCACAACTGAGGGCTAGGCTTGTTTGCAATAATGTCGATACATCGAAGTATCGATATTTTTGCTTTGATGTATCGATATTTTCAGCCGATCATATGCATACAAAATATTCGATATCTAAAATTGTATCAAAAAGACATTTTTTTTTCATAATTATTTATTAGCAGAATATTTAACGGAATTCAAAGCCATAAAAGATAGGAACAAACGAAAAAGATAACTGTATTGTCAATGTCTACTATGTTTTTACTTTCGTAACCGGATAAATGATGGGTTGGCTGAAACAATAAATTGTTCAAAATATTAGAACAATATTATTTAATTTTATTAAGATTCTCATATATTAAAATAATGTATATTTTGTATAAAAAAATCTATTTCCTATTATTTAAGATAGACTAGACTGAACTAAATAAATAATAAATATTTTAAAACAGAAAATCGCGGAAAGTTTAACCGATATATTGATATCTTTCCTAGATATATCGATATTATGTTTCTTATAAATATCGATACATAAATATATCGAAATTATTCATCACTGTCTACATACCGACTGAGGACCGACTACCCACGCCACCGAACGGTCCGTCTTAGTTTTATTGGTGAATTCCGCCCTTAATGGCGATAACATTCCGTCATTCAAACATAATTCATTATTGGTGGTTTTAATTGACGTTTGCATGACCGTGTAATGGACGCCTATGCAAGCCATAAAGGGTTACACTACGCGTTATTCAGACAGTCTATGTAGCGTCACACAAGAAAAAGAGCAACTTACGTCAATGTCGTGTAAACTTGTAAAGGAATGAAACAGAACGATGAGATACACAGAAATACATAGACTAAGACTGTGTCTGAATAACGCGTAGTGTAATAGGCCCTTAACTGAACACTCTTTCTTTATATACTATACGTCACACGAGTAAACTCGAGTTGCTTTTTCCTTCAACCTGAGTTGACTCGATAGGTAACTTGGTACCTAGTGATTCAGTAACACGACGTGACGCGAGTCGCGACTATAGATGTAAGGCCGGTTTCAAGCCAATTAAACCTATTTATTTATTTAAATATACTTTATTGTATACCAAGATTACAATTTTTTAAAATGAAATTGTAATACAAAAAAAAACATACAATTGGCGGTCTTATCGCACTCGGCGATTTCTTCCAGGCAACCCAGAATGGATAGAGACTGCCTGGACACTAAATGGGGTTGCACTTGGTGCAAATATAAAAGTAAAACAAAACTTGATACTTAATACTAAAAATAGATATACATATACATACATAAAAAATATAAATATATAACCTATCCGTTTATAACGGAAAAAAAAACTCTTAAAAACTGTTTTTTTTTTCGATTTATAACGGTTGGTGTTGATGACTTTGTATGTTATTCTTAATAATTATAAATATTTTCTTGATGTTACCGAAATAGGGATATAACGGAGTATCAATAAGCTGTGTCAAGATTTTTTTAATGTGTAATATACTGAATGACCAAGCGTAGGTATTACCTACCTAAGTTATAAAAACTCTATTAATATAAGTTAAAAACTCTGTGTTGGTAAATAAACATTTTTTTTCAATATTTTGAGACGATATAAATAAACAATCTGATTCGGTTTAAAATCAAACTCACTCTCTTGTTGACGTCGTCACTCGTGAGTTGATGCAACGTTCCCAGCTCACATGCACATTGTAGGCATGTTTTCAACTGTCAAAACGGTTTATTTGTGGTTTAAAACGGCAACATTTTATATTTAAAATTTTAAATCGGTTGTTTTATATGTATATTTATTCGCGACGCCCTGTTGCGATCAACTCGTTACAAAGTTTTCGGTTGACGGTTTTGCGCTTCTTTCGTTTAATACGAGCTTTTTTGTATGATAAATGATAACAGCGAGTATAATTTAGTTAGCGGATGTTGTTAGTTTGAACGTTGTAATGTGCTGTTTCTCGTAAACCATGTTCAACTGGCGAACTCGGTCAACCGAACTGGGCTTTTGCCCACCCAGGCGAGTTGACTCAAGTTGCAATTTGAGTCATGGATGGTGTCCATCCAACTCGAGTAACAAGTGGTTGAAAATACGAATCGACCCATCGCTAGAACAAGTCAATGCTAATGTTGTGAAACTAAAATACCTAAATTCATTTTTGTAACTTTGCACTTTAGTTTGATTCAAACTCTTATGATTGCACTTTGTTACTAACCTAAGCTTTATAATTGTGGTGCTTGCTTTAAATCACAGCTTTTTTCTGGTTCGCACAGGCTAGGCAGGGATACTACGTATCTCGTTCATGACTTCGTGAATCGTGAGGTCGTGCCTTTACAATAGCAGAATACTTATAAGAAATAATTTAATCCTGGCAACCAGTCAATAAGTTTCGCTCGTACACATAATTAATTGTATTCACATGAGATTAAAACCGAAAACCATATAAGATTCTTGGATTAAAATCTTGGAAAAAACTGTGACATCGAAAAAAGATTGCGATTCTGTTGAGTATCTTTTTGTTATCTTTCTGAATGTTATATGATACTTCAAAGTCTAAATGTCAATTTTGAATTTGAAAGCTGCCAAACTACATAGGTGAAGGAAAACTTTTGAAACTTTAAAAAACTACAATAAAAATTATATATTATATACCTGATATGAGTACTCCAAATAAACGCAAAGACGTTATGGAAGGTAATAGACAGTTTCAAGCAAAAAAAAACATTGTTTCTCTTAAAATTTGGAATGAATTTCAACAAACAACTTATTGTTCACCATATTTGTCTATTTCAGATAGCAAAACCGCCAAAAGACCTAAAAAGGAGTGTCCATATGGAGATAAATGCTTCAGGCTGAATCCTATACACTTCAAAGAGTTCAGCCATGAACATTGTAAGTAAATATGACACGTTTTATTGTCCACAACATAGAGTGCATATGGTTGATAAACAAAACTTCAATTGGTATGATATATCTAAGTAAGACCTACTAGTAGGTGCTTGAGGGAGAGGGAATACTCCTCGGCCGCTGCAGGAGACGCCTTGGGCGGGAGTAGGACGATTTCTGGCCAACAAAGAGCATAAAATAAAAAGTTTTGAATCAATCACTCACATCTAGCACAACCCAGACTAAACATAGATAAACAAAATTTTGCATTAATTTCCTTGCAATCTCACTTTGATTCTCGATTTCATTTTGTTTACAGCTAAGGTGTATAATTCTCCTCTGTAGTCTGTGTTTACTGTTCAGCTTCAACCTGAGGGTCTTTTAAGTTAAGATTGAATAGGTTACCTTCATGTAAACATGCTGAATGTGGTTGACAACCATATTATCACATACCAACAGTCTACCAATATTATAAGAAAGATTATCACAACCATTCAGCCGTTTCAATGTGAAGGATTAATAAACAATGCACATACAGACATTTAATATACTTACTATTTCATGAAAATTACAAAGAATACTTATTTATAAGTAGAAAGTAAGGTCGCGGGTTCAAACCAGCCAGGTGCATTATGTGTAATTAATTTATTTCTGTAATGTGTAATTTATTTCATCACCACTGCTCTCAAAACGGTGAAGGAAAACATTGTGAGGAAACCGGCATGTCCTAGAACCAAAAATTTGAAGACATGTGACATTCACCAATCTGCATTGGCCCGCGTGGTAGATTACAGCCCATTCCCTCTCCTAGAGAGGAGGCCTGAGTCCCAGCAGTGGGAACATTAAAAGCCTGATGCTTATGCTTATTCATAACTACGGTATTAATAATAAAGGGCTCGAGAAGATTATATAAAAAAGATTGATTCTGAGTCTTTGAAAAATTCAACAAGATAGCGAGAAAATGGCAGACAAACTGGCTGACAGATTACTATTTAACCAAAAGCCAATCTGTGGGATCAAGATACTGAGAAACCCCTTATATTGGTTAACCTATGAATCAAACTTGAAAAATCATACAAAGAGTTTGGACTCGAATGTACAGGCACAGTCTAGATTGGGCACTTCTGATGCCAAATAACTTTATTATTTGTATGAAGGATGCATTATATTTGACTGTTCTGTAGGTCTAGTGGTTAGTGGCCCGAACTGCTTCTATATGGAATATCTATATAATATAATAATATATAATATTCACACAACTATCACACAATGCCGTTTAGTCCCAAGCTAAGCAGAGCTTGTGTTATGAGTACTAGACAATTGATAAACATACTTAAATATTTCTAAATACATACATATATAGATAAATTACACCCAGACACAGAACAAATGATCGTGTTCATCACACAAACATTTGTCCTGGGTGGGAATGGAACCCATAACCTTTGGCATAGCAGTCAGGGCCACTAACCACTAGACCAACAGGCCAATCAATCTATGTTTCTTTTATACTAATATCTCTTTGTATATTACAACATTCGAACATCTTTGTGTTGATACCGGTTACCGGCTCACATTGAAAACCATCGCTGTAGACTCGTCGCATTATACATGTGGCCAACAGCTTTATGCTGTGCATTCAGCCGTATTGCGCAAATGTGACGCATGTTTTCCCTACAGTAATTTTTTATGGCGACAATTAGGGCAGGCCTATGGCCAACAGTGGACATCTATCGCCTGAAATGATGATGATGATGATTTATAAGTCTTAAGACTCGTCATTTTCCACAAATGAATTTCTTCAAATTTTTCCTTTGCAGTGGAATCAATCCTCGACTCGTACACGGGTAATGGAGACTTCCCGATCCCTGCGAAGCTGTTCAGCCAGAAGCAGATGTACGTGGATCAGCTCAAGATGATCATTCACAAGCAGCTGTACACTCCTGGAAAAAATTTTGAGAGTGAGCAGGGGTGTAGGTATGTTGTAAAAAACATTTTACAAAAAAACAAAAATCGACTCGGGGCCTGTTCAGTATTGCGTTAAAACAAACCATCAAAATACAAGCAAACATCTACATACCTCTCTGAAACAACTGGTAGCCTAAAAAACGTCAATTCATAGTTTAATGTTGAATTCAAACAACCGTCCACTTAACAGATAGAATAAGTTTTGTTTTGTTGGTCCATTTTAACAAAAAAGTTCACAGACGCGTGTCTCAAACGGATAGCACTCGAGCTCGCATTGAGCTGAATTGAGCCGAGATATCGTGTCCGTGAGCGGTGTCTATGTGTGCGTTGCTTGAGCGCGCTTTGTGTGTAGATTGACTTCTGTACCTATCTATTTTATGAAAAATAATATCCGTCATTCTATCAACAGCAACTTTCCGACGAACAATGTCGGATAATGCTTTACGACTGTGTTGAATGCGAAGTAAATAGACGCATGTGATTTTTCTAGAAAACCGTGTAAATATTTTTATTTATGTGCAATTATATCTGTCAAATTCTACGTATTTTATTTCATTGGTTAATTGATTGGAAATCCTCCACAGCACATCGTCATCTTCAAAAGAAGAACAAGTTACACAAACAGAACAAAAGACTACAGAAGATAAAAATTCAAGTTTAAAAATCAGACAGAGTGACAAGAGCAAATCACCAATGAGAAGTGGTGAGAATAGTAAGAGATTAGATAGCAGAAGTGGAGAGAACAGTAAGAGAAGTGAGAGTAAGAGAGGAGAGAATAGCCAGAGAAGTGAGAGTAGGGGTGGGGAGAATAGTCGAACTTCAATGAGTGGGAGTGGAGAGAGTAGTAGAGCTTCGTCGTCTAGTGGAAGAGAGGCTAAGAAAGGTAAGATATTGATTTTTATAAATAACTAAGCTAGTTGAGTATGTTTCCTTGGGCGTATTTTCTACTTTCGAGGTCGAGTTGAAAAGTAGCTTCTGTCAGTAGCTTACTTGCATTCTTTATGGCGCCATTTTTTTATAATAAATTACCTAAACATTGGATGGGAAGACACAACCGCAAAATTAAGAAATAGGTTAAAAAATGTTTTGTTAGAGAAAGCTTATTACAGTACAAATGAGAGAGAGAGAGTTTTTGACATGTTTAAAATAGAATAGAACAAACTTTATTGTACACCAAAATAGTAACAAAACTTATACACTAACTTAAATCTATGGGTACAAAGGCGGTCTTATCGCTGACAGCGAGAATTTGAAATAAAAAAAAGGGGGGTAGTCTGCGGTGTACTGCAAATTAATAACGTAAATATTAGATTAAAATTATATAGTAGACTATACATAGATATAATATTGCTATTATATATAAAAGACAATATATAAATATTATATATAAGGTGTTAAAAAATTAACTTTAAAAATTTCGAGGGGACATTGTACTCCTCATTATGAACATGTTTTACTATGGGACCAAACCTGAAATCGCGAAAATAAAATCAGCTGCTCCATACATTTTCACGAGTTATGCGAACATAAACGTAGGGAACAGCTGGTTTTTTTTTTGGAGGAGATTAATATAGGATAACCATTAATATAGGATTAGAATAGGATAACCATTAGAGTGAAAGGAAATGATCTTTGACTAGGTTTTTGAAAGAAGCTAGTGATTGGGCTTGCCTAATTGGTACCGGCAACGTGTGCCACAATTGCACCGCTTGGACTGTGAACGATTTGTCACTGAACTAATACAATATTATGGCCATATCATGAAGTGATTAATTGTAAAATCTGACCACGACAGATACAATAATGTAAAATTATTACTTACAATTTACTTTAGAGCAGTGGTGGCCGAGTGGTAACGGCCCCGACTTACGAGCTGTAGATCGCGGGTTCAAAACCCAGCCAGGCGCATTACTTTGTGTAATTTATTTCATCACCACCGCTCTCAAAACGGTGGAGGAAAACATCGTGAGGAAACCGGCATGTCCTAGAACCAAAAATTCGAAGACATGTGACATCCACCAACCCGCACTGGGCCCGCGTGATGGATTACGGCCCATTCCCTCTCCTAGAGAGGAGGCCTGAGTCCTAATAGTGGGAACATTATAAGTCCTACTATGCTATGCTATATTACGTACAATTCAACATGTTCCCCCTCCTCAGATAGCGACTACCGCCCCATAGTACAGCCGACACGACGGGCTGAAGATTTTTTATCTGTAGTCCGTCCCAAAGGCAAGATGGCGGACAAGCACGCCGCCAGCGCCCCCTACCACATCTTCTACACAACCATCACGGACGCCAAGGAGACGCATGCGCAGCCTTACTCTATTACTTTTCAAGGTAAATGGGAAACAGATTACAATAAAGGCCTATTTATGCAGACCAGGATGACATGACAAAGGATTTTTTTTTATTGATATAAACCGGTGCTTGACTGCGATCCCACCTGATGATAAGCAGAGATGCAATCATTGATGGTCAGGCGCACTAGTTTATTAAGAGCCTATTCACTCTAGCCTTGAAGATACCTAAATTATAGATTAATATATATTTAAATTTTTACCAATGGATATTGATACAGGCTTATATCTAGTTCAGGTAGGATGTAATTCTGTACCTTTACCTCTATAGCCCTTAATTTGTAAATATTTATGTAAATTAAATAATATAATAATAATATAATATTCAACAACTATCACACAACGCCATCTAGTCCCAAACTAAGCAGAGCTCGTGTTATGAGTACTAGACAACTGATAAACATACTTATATATTTCTAAATACATACATGTTATAAATAAATTACACTCAGACACAGAACAAATGATCGTGCTCATCACATAAACATTTGTTTTGGGTGGGAATCGAACCCACAATCTCTGGCGTAGCAGTCAGGACCACTGACCACTAGACCAACTGGCCAGGCAAAAAATAATAATTCAATAAAAATATTATTGTTTAAACATATCGAAATTCTGAATTCGAACCGGGATTCTGATCCCGATTTCCAGCCACTGTAGGCGCGGGCTGGCGGATGGCAAGCAAAAAGTAGCTCACCGTCCGACCGTACGGTAACCGGCCGGACCGAGCCCAAGTCGTCAACGGCGCGTACGCGCGTCTCAAGGAGTTGTCAGCAAACCGTGGGGACCCAGCAGGGTCGAAGCCTACTGGGGCCACGGGTGGGGCGAAGGAGAATCCAGGGCCCTGGAACGCAGGCAAAGAAGGAACAGGAGTGGGTTTTAATCAGTAAAAGTCTTACATGCCCTCTCGCCCCGCCCCAGGGCGGGAGATGTCACTAGATAGAAAGTGAATGTTTAAGTGAATAGGCTCTTAATAAACTAGTGCGCCTCACCATCAACGATTGCATCACTGCTTACCATCAGGTGGGATCGCAAACGGCCAGCGCTCAGCAAAATGCTGGGGCTCGTGTAAGACAGAGCCTCAGCGCCTGATTTTCAGCACCAGCCGTCGTCGACGGTGAGACGTTGATCGGCCAGCAAGGATTACATATTATATACAATTGTAGCGAAAATAAGCGAAGGCAAATACCAAATACCAAGAGCAATGGTGGCCGAGTGGTAACGGACCCGACTTACGAGTTGTAGGTCGCGGGTTCAAACCCAGCCAGGCGTATTACTTTGTGTAATTTATTTCATCACCACTGCTCTCAAAAACGGTGAAGGAAAACATCGTGAGGAAACCGGCATGTCCTAGAACCAAAAATTCGAAGACATGTGACATCCACCAATCCGCACTGGGCCCGCGTGGTGGATTATGGCCCATTCCCTCTCCTAGAGAGGAGGCCTGAGTCCCAACAGTGGGAACATTATAAGGCCGACTATGCTATGCTATGCTAAATACGAAATTGGAGATATTTTTTTTTTGTAGAGATCCTGGACCGCAGTTTAGGTGAACTAAAGTGTTCATTACAAATCAACTTCATGGTGGAAATCGGATGGCTGCTGGCTCAATACTACTTTGCTGGGTACAGGTACGTATTGTACAGGTTTTAGAAGCATGCGAGACAGGATGTGAAGTCCCGCAAACCTCCATTGAAAAGGGAGGATCCTCCGACCAGACGGACAAACCCACATAAAAAAAAAGTTAAAGAAGAAAAAGTGAAGTGTTGATAAAGTTCAAAAAATATTTAAGCTTATTTTTCACGGACGTATAGCTTCACAGACGCATACTAATGATTAAAAAAAAAAGATCTTTATTGCATATCATTTTAGCTTAAATTGCATGTCGAGGAGCCTCCATCTAGGCGTAGAAATGCCTGCCTCCCTAGCCAAGTTACGATCGTTTCATTTGCGTCGAATGCCTCGAGTAGGCCACGCCTCCGATTACTTTGTTCTGACGTCATCTCAACGCTCAGTCACGTGGTCAGAACAAGGGAATCGGAGGCGTGGCCGACTCAAAGCGTTCGACGCAAACGAAACGATCGTAACTTGCTAGGGGGGCTGTAGTTGAAAGCTCCGCTCTTCCCTTACATTATAAATATTCAACTAGGCCGGTGACAAAAAGGAACAAAGTAAAATAAATAGAAAAAAAAATAACAAGGAAACAAATAAAATTAAAAAACGATCAATTGTGTACGTGCGTGAGTGTATTTGGGTGTGTGTGTGTGATGGTGTATGTTATGTGTGATGGTGTGTGTGTGTGGGAGAGTGTGTTGGTATATCTGTGGGAGAGAAGGAGATTCCTTATCGGAATCTGTGTTTCCTGATGGCTACAACCCGGGAATCTTGTAAGTCAAGAGTGAATAGGTTACTTCTAGGTAAGCGCGTTCCATCGTCGACCGCATCGTCGCTTTCCATCAGCCCCCCTAGCCAAGTTGCAATCGTTTCGTTCGCGCCGAACGCCTCAAATAGGCCGCGCCTCCGATTCCTTTGTTCTGATCACGTGACTGAGCGTTGACATGACGTCAGAACAAAGGAATCGGAGGCGTGGCCTACTCGAGGCGTTCGGCGCGAACGATACGATTGTAACTGGGCTAGGGGGGCAGGTGAGATAGCGGTCAAGCGCGAACCTATCAAGAATAAAAAAAAAAGATTATGAGTTTTATAATTAAGTCACATGTTGCAAAAGTAACTCTGTATTATTATAATTTAAATCTTGTAGCCATATTGGTAATTGTTTTTTTGCATTCAGTTCTTTTTCGAAGCTCACATACAAAACTATGAAACGTGCCGTCGTGTCGACAGAATTTCATAGTTTAGCATGCAAGCTTCACGCAGGCATACACCAAGCGTATAATGACGAATACGCGTCTATGAAGCTATGCGTCCATGGACAGTAGGCCTTAGTTTGTGGATACGCTAAACAATCATTCTGTTTTCCATTAAAATGTGGATGCTTAGCTGCCAGTTGCTATTTTAATATCTATATTGTATTTCTATTTTTACTTTATTTACATTGTTCTCACATGATAGCGACAAGAAACATCATCATCATCATCTTCCTGCCCTTGTCCCATCTTATTTTGGGGTCGGCGCAACACGTTTTTTTCTTCCATTCTATCCTGTCAACCGTCATACTATCACTAACTTCCTTTTCTTTCATATCATTCTTCACACAATCCATCCATCTTTTCTTTGACCTCCCTCTCCCTCTCCACCCATCCACATGTATACTCATAACTCTTTTAGTAACATGCGTTTCATCTCTCCTCTTTACATGACCATACCAAGACAAACGATTCCCCTTCAACTTTTCAGTCACTGGCGCCACTTTCAAACTTCCTCTAATATATTCATTTCTCACTTTATCCATTCTCGTCACACCACAAATCCATCTCAACATTCTCATCTCCGCTACATGCAATCTTTTTTTATCCGTCTTTTTCACAGCCCAACATTCTGATCCATACAGTATGACAGGTCTTATCACGGACTTGTAGACAAGCTACAAGAAACATGTAACAGAGATATTTGTAATTACAAAACATGATTGAAAAGAGTGTCCATGGAGTTTTGCACATTCTTCTCCATAGAGATCTACGCTTTGGAATGTGCAATTAGCATCATTTTTTCTGACTGACTGACTTCTTGACATTTCAAAAGTGCCTGTAAATGGTTTATTTGAAATAAAATGCTTTTGATTTTTGATTTTGATGTAACACATTCTAATGTTTTTTTTATACTTGCCTAGAAATAATCTATTCACTCCAAAGAGCTTCAGAATAGCTAATAGAATCTTCAACTTTAACATCCAACAAATAAGGTTCTTTTCCTTTCAGTGAGAAGAAGCTAACAATTCTATACGGGGAAGATTGCTCAGATCTCAAGAACATAAGTCAAAAGAAACCTCAAGTAGATGCGCATTATGTTACTATGTCAACACCCTTCGGTAAACATCATACGTAAGTTTTATTTTATTTTTCCGTGTTCTATACGCCGGGGTCGTGTGTTCGCGACTGGGTACTCCACCCCGTTTTCTCCAAGATTTACAACAAAATAAACAAACTCGTCAATATTTAGCACCTAAAACGAAATGACCTTAAAAAGAATTTGACTGGTTAAAAACACTTTTGTACAGTGATACTGAGAAAATTTTGGAACCTTAGAAATTATTAATACATACACACACAACACATATACACACACTACACACTACATATTACACACTACACACTTATTGTTATGTCTGGGACATTGTTTTCTTAACCATCTTTATGAGCGTTGATAGTTGCGACACAGTTTACAACTTATACAGAGTGACTGGTAATTAGTGACCGATACTGATACACGTGATTGTACTCATGATTACAAACAACTTTCCCAAACAAACTTTTTTTATATACTCACTAGTTTTATCACAATAACAAAACAGTTGTTTGAATGTAAGACTGTTTGTAATACGCGCGCGCCTGCGACCAGAGACCGCTCAGCTGTTTTTAGCCGCGGGACGCCGCTGTACCTACAATACTAATAGAACACCCGAGGCTTGCAAACCCAGCGGTGTACTTAATCAGTTTATGTACCGGATTTAAATAGCTGCTTGTGATAAAACTAATAAGAATATAAAAAAAGTTTCTTTGGGAAAGTTGTTTGTAATCATGAGTACAATCACGTGTTTAAGTATCGGTCACTAATTACCAGTCACCCTATATATCGTTATTGTCAATTGTTTTATGTTCCAAAAAAAAAAAATTTGTTTAGCTTTTCAAATCCCATAGGTGACAGAAGAGCTGGGGCCCAAGTTTGCTATTTTTATAAATTTGTCATTCCAACACGATCCCATTGTCATTTTGCTAAAAGTTCGTAATCTGATAATTCATAATGATCGATCATTGATCGGTCAATGATCTTGTGGTAGAATGGCAATATCGAGCTGTCGCGAAACGAATTAAAAGCAAAGACTGCACAATGACTTTCTAATAGTAGGTGATCTGATGACTGATCAAAGCAACTGTTAAAATTTTGGCAGTTATCCGCATACGTCAAATTTTCATTTGTCATTATGTACGAGATTACCATTCTATGCCATTTCTTTCAATGGAGTGTCAGTGGTTGACCATTGGAAAGTTATAATGACGCCATTATATTAGTAGATTACCAAACTTGGTCAAAATCAATAATTATGAAGTCAATGATAGACCATTCTGATACTATTGTAATAGCAGACTTGAGGCCCTGACGAGATGGACTCCACAAACCCACTTACAAACTTTCATCTTTTAAAATTAGACTGAATGTGATACATCGGAATAAAATAGAGGCTAAAAGCTAAACTAGTCATTTATAAAACTGGGTAAGTGCGAGTCAGACTCGCGCACTGAGGGTTCCGTACAAACTTACATATGAAAACAGTTCGATTCCCGAATCGAGTTACGAAGATTTTTCCGAATCGCAAAAAAAGTTTTTTTTGGTGACGTAACTACAAATTTACAGTTTTCAGATTTTTTTCTGTACTATTGCTATGAGATCTTGCTTTATGCTAAATTTCAGTATTCTAGGTCAAAGGGAAGTACCCTATAAATTTTGATTCACTTGAGAGTGTCGAAATACACGTTTTTTGCGACATAAACGGCCGTATCTTTTTTTTTTCGTTAACTCAGAAATTTGATGTTTTTCACAGCTTCAATCGAATGCAGACTTGAGTGTATGGTTTTAATTTCAATTCGATACCTCCACGCGTTCTCGAGATAAAGGGCCTTGGTAGACAGATAGACAGAAGGACGGACAGGAAAGTGATCTTATAAAGCGTTCTGTTTTATCCTTTAGGGGTACGGAACCCTAATAATAATGCAAAGATGTAGTACAAATAAAATTATATTGTTTCAGTAAAATGATGATCCTGTGTTACGAAGACGGGTCCCTACGCGTGGTGATATCTACGGCGAACTTGTATCTGGATGATTGGGAGAACAGAACTCAAGGGTAAGTGACTTTTGGTATATTTGCCTTGAGGAACAAACAAACTTCATTTAAAATTTTTTTTTGATCAAGTCTTCAATGACATTGTATGTTTTCTGCTCAGTGATGTGTGTCTGCTCACTTTCGTGTCATTTTGGAACATCGATATTGTTCTCTTAAAAACCAAAAAAATAAAAAATAAACTGCTGACGTAATCACCATCCAGGCACCCCCATCCCCCGTGTCATAAAAAATAAGCTAAGCAAAGACTCCACTCCCCAGCCCCCCTAGCCAAGTTACGATCGTTTCGTTTGCATCGAACGCCTCGAGTAGGCCACGCCGCCGATTTCTTTTTTCTGACGCCATCTCAACGCTCAGTCACGTAGTCAGAACAAAGGAATCGGAGGGGTGGCCTACTCGATGCGTTTGACACAAACGAAACAATCGTAACTTGGCTAGGGGGGCTGTTGTGTTTACGTAATACTTGAATGGCATCTATCTGGTTTCCAGCCTCTGGTTCAGTCCCTCCTGCCCCGAGTTACCACCAGACGCGATGCCTCACGACGGCGAGTCCCCCACGATGTTCAAGAAGTGTCTGCTGAGGTACCTGAATCACTACCACCTGCCGCAGCTCGCTTACTATGTGGACAGAGTCAAGAGATGCGATTTTAGTCATATAAAGTGAGTACTCATAATAATAATCATCATCATATCAGCTGAAAGACGTCTACTTTTAGACACAGGCCTCCCCCAAGTGTCGCCACAATGAACGGTCCTAAGGACTTAGCTAAGTTGATAATCTACAATTGTTAACGCTAGTAGAAAACTTCAAATGTATGGGAGTGACATAATCTCAAAGTTAAGTCACGTGGTCAGAACAAACGAATCGGAGGCGTTACAGACTGTAGAAAGAGATTAAACGATCGTAACTTGGCTAGGCCTGCTGTGCATCTCGCATTCATACATCTAAATAAAAATGAAGTGTCTGTTCATAATATAAAGATAAAAATTTTTTCCTCAATGTTTTTTTTTTTTTTATAAAGAGATACTGTTTATTTACGCGAAATGACGCAATCTTAAAACTAGCTAACAAATATAATCAATAGATAGGGAAGATATGCGTTACATCCGCGCTAAACGGCCGAACGCTCAGCATAAAGCCTGCCTGTTTGTCCCGGCTAAACTCTGCAACGGCCGGACTAATTGTGACGAGACTTTCACTGACGGATAGCTAATTTTACATTGGGTAACTTAATAGTTTAAACGGCTTATAACGGATTCGACTGGGTACATGCGTATAGCCCATGTCCTGGATTTTGTTGTGCCATGCCATGTCCTGTGTTTTTCCGTTTTCTTGGTGGAGCTGGTGGGACTTTCAGACTTTTACTGACTAAGCAGACGGCGAGCTACCCAATGCTTGCCATCCTCAACCCTGTGCTTGCCTCCTGCGACTCTCGGGGCCGGAGCAAGCGTGAGGCTTATCTCTGCCTCACGTTTTCAGATTTACATTACATCGTGGCTTATTAATTTATAAATGAACATTTCTTCCCAACGTGTTCCAGGTTTCCACTTCGATCTAGATTGGGGCACGAGCCGGGTTGGCTTTTTGTTGAGACAGCATTGTTGTGTCCCCACCGCCACTAGAAATCTGCTATTTAAGCCACTTTCCGGGTAGTTAAAAAAAAAGAAGGCTAAGGCGGGAACTCCGGTCCACTCCACTCCCGCCTTAGCTTTCTAACCTAACATGTCCGGGTCCTTTTGGACTGAGAATTTAAAATTTTTACATTTATAAATGATTTCTTCTCAGCGTGTTCCTGGTGGCATCAGTACCAGGGTCCCACTTCGATCTAGACTGGGGCATGAGCCGGGTTGGTTCGTTGTTGAGACAGCATTGTTGTGTCCCCACTGCCACTAGAAATCTGCTATTTAAGCCACTTTCCGGGTAGTTAAAAAAAAAGAAGGCTAAGGCGGGAACTCCGGACAACTCCACTCCCGCCTTAGCTTTCTAACCTGACATATCCGGGTCGTTTTAGATTGAGAATTTTTTTTTTTTTTTATTCTCAGTGTGTTCCTGGTGGCATCAGTCCCAGGGTCCCATTTCGATCTAGACTGGGGCATGACCCGGGTTGGTTCGTTGTTGAGGCAACACTGCTGTATCCCCGCCGACGAGACGCGACAGTGGCCGCTCATAGCGCAGGCCAGCAGTATCGGCAGCTATGGAAAAGATCCTAAGGTTGGTGCATCAACGCATTAATAATAACAATAAAACTTTATTGACAGAAATCCTTATAACATGCTTAATATCACTTAGCATAGTCGGCCATATAATGTTCCCACTGTTGGGACTCAGGCCTCCTCTCTAGAAGAGGGAATGGGCCGTAATCCACCACGCGGGCCCAGCGCGGATTGGTGGATGTCACATGTCTTCGAACTTTTGATTCTAGGACATGCCGGTTTCCTCACGATGTTTTCCTTCACCGTTTTGAGAGCAGTGGTGATGAAATAAATTACACAAAGTAATGCGCCTTGCTGTGTTTGAACCCGCGACCTAAAGCTCGTAAATCGAGGCTGTTACCACTCGGCCTCCACTGCTCTCCTGCCCTGCTGCTCCTAATATCACTTAAGTTACAATAATTAAAGGCGCACAAAAGTTGACACCCTGACTCCTAAACTAGGAATTCCTGTGTCTTAGGAGTCAGTATTCTACTGCTACTTTTGGACACTATAAACACATATATAAGAATTTTAAAGCTGGTAAGGTGATATTGCATTGAAGAATATATTATTAGGTACATAGTAAAAAAAGTTTTTTTTTTTTTTTAAATTTATATAAACCAGTGCTTGACTGCGATCCCACCTGATGGTAAGCGGAGATGCAATCATTGATGGTCAGGCGCACTAGTTTATTAAGAGCCTATTCACTCTAGCCTTGAAGACACCTATACTATAGTTGGACGGAAAGACCGCAGCAGGCAGATTGTTCCAGTCCTTCGATGTACGCGGAAAAAAACAAAACAACAAACAAAAAGAATTAAACAAAATAAAAGTAAAAGGTTGAATTAAAAGCTAAATTAAATTAAAAGTAAAATGACTGCGTGGTTGATTCTGTGTGTGACTGAGAATCGTGTTTGTAATGTGTGAGTATGTGTGGGGTGAGTGTCTGTGTGTGTGAGTGTCTGTGTGTGTGTGAGTGTCTGTGTGTGTGAGTGTCTGTGTGTGTGAGTGTCTGTGTGTGTGGGTGTCTGTGTGTGTGAGTGTCTGTGTGTGTGTGTCTGTGTGTGTGTGTGTCTGTGTGTGTGAGTGTCTGTGTGTGTGAGTGTCTGAGTGTGTGAGTGTCTGTGTGCATTAAATAGTGTTAACGATAAACAGATATGCGATTGCAGCAATTCTGGAAGATTTGATATCATTTATTGAAGACTGGCCTGTTGGTCTAGTGGTTAGTGACCCTGACTGCTACGCCGGAGGTCGTGGGTTTGATTCCCACCCAGGATAAATGTTTGTGTGATGAGCACGATCATTTGTTCTGTGTCTGGGTGTAATGTATTTAGAAATATATGTTTATCAGTTGTCTAGTACTCATAACACAAGCTCTGCTTGGCTCGAGACTAGACGGCGTTGTGTGATGGTTGTGGAACATTATATATTATATTATTATATAATTCGTGAGCAGTGGTGGCCGAGTGGTAACGGCTCCGACTTACGAGTTGTAGATCGTGGTTTCAAACCCAGCCAGGCGCATTACTTTGTGTAATTTATTTCATCACCACTGCTCTCAAAACGGTGAAGGAAAATATCGTGAGGAAACCGGCATGTCCTAGAACCAAAAATTCGAAGACATGTGACATTCACCAACCCGCACTGGGCCCGCGTGGTGGATTACGGCCCATTCCCTCTCCTAGAGAGGAGGCCTGAGTCCCAGCAGTGGGAACATTGAAAGGCTGATTATGCTATTGAAGAATTCCATGACCTGTCTCCGAAGTTCTTCATCAGATCTTAACCAAAATTAAATATGACCACCTGGGAGACAAACTCTTCGAAACAAGAAAAGAATCGTCTAAGTCGGTTGATCCTTCTCTTTTTGGAAGTCAGTTAAAAACCAACCTGTGTTTCTTCAGTTGCCCTTTGTGTTACAAGGCCACGGGTAATTCTTTCGAACGAACACGCAGCTCTAGCAGGCATTGAGCCTAGTGGGCCCCGTCCGTTAACTCGGGCGGCCTGACGGCGAGCTGCCCATTGCTCACCGTCCGCAAGCCCACATTTTCAGTCCTGATGCTGTTTTTCTTTTCACAGTTATGGCTGACCGGTGATTTTCTTCACAATTTCACAAAAATCAAGAATCAATCTCAACTGTTATCAAGTCCGCCTGAATTGAAGATTGTGTACCCATCGTTAGGTAAGCGATAAGTCTATATAAGCCCTCGATTGGTCCGACGAGTGTTTCCGTATCTCATTCGCCAATGTCGTGTGTTCGCGACTGGGTACTCCATCTCGTTTAGCTCTTCAATCCCCATAGGTGACAGAAGAGCTGACGAGATGGAGTATTTGGTCGTGGATGTGCGACCCTGGCGGAATAAACGCGACAACTTCTCATTCATGCGGGTAGCTAGATAGCTAGTACAATATTTTGTAGCAAATTTTTGTGTGAGAAATGTCTACTTATTTATAATTTCTGGTGAACAGAGAACGTACGGCAGTCTCATGACAACCTGCTGGGCGGAGGATGTCTGCCGTACGCCGCGGACGCGCACGCCAAGCAACCGTGGTTGAACGCTTTCCTGTAGTAAGTATTTATGGAATATTTTTAACTGTGCATCAAAATATTAATGGACTTTTTACGATTTTTGAGGGACTTGGGGCTCCTCGATTCGGACAGGTTAGGTTATAAGACAGACACGGACCCCGTCATCCCCTTCGTAGTTATTTTTAGGGTTCCGTACCCAAAGAGTATAACGGGACCCTATTAATCTGAATAAGACTCCGCTATCTGTCTGTCTGTTCGTATTCAGGCTGTATCTCATGAACCGTGATAGCTAGACTGTTGAAATTTTCACTGATAATTTATTTCTGTTGGCGCTATAACATTAAATACTAAAAACAGAATAAATAAATAAATATTTAAGTGGGGCTCCCATATAACAAACGTGATTTTAGGATTCCGTACCTCAAAAGGAATAAGGGTTCCGTTATAGGATCGTTTGTTAATAGGATCGGATGTGTTGAGTTGAAATGAAAACCATATACTCAAGTCTACGGTCTCTTGAAGCTGTAAAAAATTCAAACTTCTGAGTTAGCGGAAAAAAAAGATATGGCCGTTTATGTCGCAAAAAACGTATATTTCGACGCTCAAGAGAACCAAAATTCTATAGTACTCCCCGTTGACCCAGGATCGTGGACCTTGTTGTTGGACCAGGAAATTTTGCATAAAGCAAGGTCTTATAACACAAGTATAGGAATAAATCTGAAAACTGAAAATTTGTTTTTACGTCACTTTTTTTTTTGCGATTTGGAAAAGCTTTCGAGACCCCGATCAGGAATTGAACTCTTTACATAGGTAAGTTTGTACGGAACCCTCAAGGCGCGAGTTCGACTCGCACTTGGCCGGTTATTTTGCTACGGACGGTACGGAACCCTTTGTGCGCGAGTCCGACCCGCACTTGGCTGGTTATTTTTTTTTAAAACGATGCAGAGCATGTTTTAATGAAAAAAATTGTATTTTTGGCAAACAAAGGCGTATTTTATAGAAGAAAACAAAAGATTAGTTAGACTGGTATATTAAACCTTTACAATATATATATGAACTTATGTCTTTAAGTTAAAATTAGTGAAACGTGCGCTTTTCGCGATGGCTGTGAGGTCTCTGCTGAGCGTGTGCCAACCTTGTAGCGGCGGCAACAACTACCAACTATTTATTCTCTCCTAGAGAGGAACTTTGAGTCCCAGCTGTGAAAATATAGACTGACTTAACGCCTTCGGCTTGTTCGAAAGGGTTACCGCAATCCTAGAACATAAAGGGCAACAGACGGAACTCGAATGTGTTTTAATCAGTAAAAATCAGACACTCCCTCTCGATGGGAGGAAGTTTTTGATTGTTGCACTCAAAAAGCCAGTTAATATATAATCGAGGTTTGTGGCTATTAAGCCATTGGCTGACACGACTATCAGTACAATGGTCACCGAGTCGACTCCCTGTCTTTTCCCAAATAGTTTTTTTTTTTTACAGTTTTCTCCTACGTAATTGGAGTCATTGCTATGCCTAATAATTGCTACTCGTTCATTCCAGTTCTCGCTCGTATGCATCTCGTACCTTTTTTCTTCTTTCTTTTATCCGTCATATCTTTCTTACTCGAGGTTAGGATAGACCATCTAGCCTCTATTTCTATTTTCCACCTTATTTTTAATACAACACAATGGTAAATAATTTCTTTAACACAAATATTTCTTATCAACAATACATTCAAAACAAATGTTTCCAGAAAGCAGCCTTCACTGGGCGTGTATTTATAACCTTTCAATACTTTTTTATTAAAGTTTTCAATATAAATCTATCATAGAACTTAAATATTAACTAAACTATTTATACTAAAACCTAACTATATACATAAAAACTATAAATACTATTATACTAAACCTAACTATGTACATATGATACAAAAACACCTATTACACTCAGGCGTCGAAGTACTCCTCCACATCGCTGTCATCCGGAAACGTGCCCAGAAGGCTGGCAGCATTGCCACGTTGAATGGCAATGCTAATTCTTTGGGCAAAGAACGAGCCAGCCCTCTGGTCACGCAAAGTGTCGATCAGACGGCGTGAAATTTCCTTGAAAAGGAGACGCGCACTCGGACCCCATGACCCAAGCGTTTCGACCCCAAACTCCTCAAAACTGTAATTACCAATAAGGTTACAGTATTTGCGCCGTTTGAGGGTCTCAGCAGCCGCAGCGGCAGCGCCGGCACAGCCCGCCGAACTAAGAACATGGGATGGCGCGAGGGTGCCGACACAGGTTGCGTCCCACACCAGAGGCCTACCCACCTTCCACGGCACCAACGTCATACCATCTGGTCTCTTCCCATAATAATCATAACCTTTCAATTACACTCTATACACTCTAATATCCGTGAACCGTGCGCTTGCGTCCGTCCGTTTGTCTATGGTTTTGACAAATGATCTTGGAGCGCGGCGTCATGCGTCTGTCTATGGTTTATTATTTATTGCATTTTTATAAATATTTCTTTAACACATGACACGTATTCACATAATTTCACGCTTTTTACCAATGTTATGTATTTATTATTTTTCCAATGTTTGTATTTATTATTTTGTTTCGATACCTATATAATTTTATTTAACCTCTGTGAGTGTGACCGTGGCAACACCGAGGGCCCTAACAGAATACCAGCGCTGCGTTATTTATCGTTTTAAATATCGCAGAATATGCTGAGTTAGGCGCCTTTTTAGCCTTTCACAGATTTTAAAGTTATTTTTTTTTTCATACTTAAAGTTCTGCTGTATGTGTGAGGTACGAATACACGCTTTTTCTTTCTTTCTTTCTTCGTTCTTCAGTTGTCTTGGATCTTTATTTGTAGCGATCTTTTTGCTATTGTTTTGCAGTATTCAACAAAATTTTCTCTTGATTTTTTTGTCTTTCAATGTCTGCCTTGACCACGGTTTTCATTTCTGCTTCTACCTGTAGCCTCTGTATAGTGTTGACTGGGCACTCAACTGTTAAATATTCTATACTTTATTCTTTTTCTTCGTCGCAGATGCACTTCGGACTCTCCCTGCACTTAAAACGGTGTAAGTAATGAGAAAACCCACCGTGCACTGTCAAAACCTGCACTTGACGATGCGGTACGCCTCTAACGCATACCCAATGCCTTGGAGGCGTACCACGTACAACTAGCTTGGGGTCGGCTTCCTGTCTAACCAAATGCGGCTGAATACTCATTTTTTACATGGAGCTACTGCCTAACAACCCAGTTACTGGGCTACTTTAATATTGTTTTTTTTTTTCACAGCCAGTGGCAAGCAAAATCTACCGGCCGAAACCGCGCGATGCCTCACATTAAGTCCTACACGAGGTTCTCGAACAACAGAGCAGCGTACTACCTCCTGACATCAGCAAACGTCAGCAAAGCCGCTTGGGGCCAGCTGAACAAGGGTAATGGAGCTCTCAGGATCATGAGCTATGAAGCTGGAGTACTGTTCCTGCCTCAGTTTGTTGTAAGTTATTTTTTTAATTATATGACGTTAGTTTTAGTATAAGAAGACTTTAAAGTCACCCAAAGGGCAATAGAAAGGGCTATGCTCGGAGTTTCTTTGCGTGATCACGTCAGGAATGAAGATATCCGCAGGAGAACCATGGTTGCCGATATAGCTCGAAGAATTGCCAAACTTAAGTGACATTGCTCGCAGAACAGATGGTCGATGGGGACGAAAGGTTCTGGAGTGGCGACCGGAAGAGGCGTAGCGTTGGCGCCCGAGCACAAGGTGGAGCGTGCACCTGGTGAGGGGCGCGGGAATCCGATGGATGCGAGCCGCACAGGACCGGTCGTTGTGGCGACGAAATGATGACGATGTTTAGTTTTAGCATATGCGAAACCCGAAACACGTGTCTAGTATTTTTATGTAAAGAATCTATGTACAAAATTTCATAACTGAGGAGTGTAAAAAAAAAGATTTGATTCTGATTAATTGATTATTCCATCCTATATAAAATCTGATTAGTTGATTATTCCATCCTATTGTTACAGATCAAGGAAGACTATTTCCCTCTCCAGCAGCATGCGAAGAATCGTCTTGTGATCCCGTATGACTTACCGCCTACGAAATATACACCTGAAATGTCTGTCTGGGTTCAAGACTACCTCAGATAAAACCATTATATTTTTTAGGTTGGAAATTCTCAAGTACCGTGGCCCTGGAATACAGGTAGATTTTAGTCAGCAAAAGTCTGACACGCCCTCTCGCTCTAACCAGAAGTGAAGACTTTTGATGATTGGACCTTAAAAAAAAGATATGAATCAATATTTGAGATCGTCAGCCACCCCAATATACTACACAAATTTTTAATTAGTAAAAATATTTAAAGGGTTTATTAGAAAAGGTCTTGTTATTATTTAAGTAAAGTCTCAATAAATAATATTCATAAACAGCAAAGTTATTAGCGTTTGTTTATATCCCAAAATGTCACTCAATTTATGGAAATATTGTACAGGCTATTGATTATGAATGGCGATCAAAATGGAAAAACACAGCACGTAGTATTTTCTAGTAGCAATTGTTATGAATGATTGATTCTATTATGAATTTACCAAATTTGACAAATTTTCGTGAACAAATATATGATCAGTAACACGTACGGATAGAGCCCTATTTTTTTTGTACTAATTAAAAAGTAGTGGTGTATAATAATAATAATAATATTCTACAACTACCATACAACGCCATCTAGACTCAAATTAAGCAGAGCTTGTGCTATGAGTACTAGACAACTGATTAACATACTTATATAAGGTGTAAAAAAATTAACTTTAAGAATTTCGTAGGTACATTGTACTCCTCATTATGAACAACTTTTACTATGGGACCAAACCTGAAATTGCGAAAAAAAAAGCTGTTCCCTACATTTATGTTCGCATAACTCGCCAAAATGTATGGAGCAGCTGATTTTTTTTACGCGATTTCAGGTTTGGTCCCATAGTAAAAGTTGTTCATAATGAGGAGTACAATGTCCCCTCGAAATTCTTGAAGTTAATTATTTAACACCTTATATAATTCTAAATTCATACATATTATAGAAGAATTACACCCAGACACAGAACAAATGATCGTGCTCATCATACACACATTTGTCGTTGGTGGGAATCGAACCCACGACTTCTGATATAGCAGCCACAGGCCACAAATTACTAGCTAAACCATTATCGTGGACGGTCAAGTCTGTAACTATGAAAAATTGCGAAAAACATTCAAAAACAGGGGCGTAGCGTGAACTTATTTAGACGTGGGCGAAGCGAGCCCTTTTTCTTTCATAAATTCGAAAACGAGAAAGCGACTGTCGCAACCAAGTCTTCGTCCATTTCGTCGCTTACCATCAACTGAAATAGTGGTCAAACGCGAGCCTATCAGTTAGAAAATGACCCTTGTTGTTAAAGAACCCTCGCTTGCGAAGGGCCCCTTAAGGTGTGAGGTGGGCAAGGGGCCGCTTCGCCCACGCCTAGCTACGCTACTGCTCAAAAAAGTTGCCAGATTTTGATGCAAAAATTAAACTGTATTATTATGTTTCTAAGAAGCGCAACTTTGTGATTCCAGGTTATAATTATTATATTATTATGTAAGTCGTAATTGTTAATGATTTTTTATATGATGATGATTGAATTGTAATAAATCATTTGTTTTTTGTATGTTTGTCGTTTAATTTAAAACCCAGAAGATCTGACCATTAGTATATCTCTCTCTCTCTCTCACACACACACACACACACACACTTTCTCACACATACTACTCCAGCATGCGTACTCACACGTACATAAATTATTGTTATTTTTACACTTTTGGTTCATCGAATTCTGGTAATTGTAATAATGGACGAATGGTTGTCTCCTATAACACAGGACTTTCTTAGCATAGGGGACATTATTCACAAAATATATAAAAAAGAACTTAAACTTATATGTAACATGTCATGTATTTTCTTTTCTTTCTTTGGGAAATAAATTATTTATTATTATTATTCCATTTATTTATTAACATAACATATAAATTATATTTTAAAATATTTCAATTAAGAAAAAAAGACATTTACAAATATAAAAAATAGTAGTCCACCGGCATCGGGAACAGGGTCCAAGCTGCCGGGTGGTCAGAGCTCCTGAGAGAGGAATCTCTTGACAATGCGCGCCGTGTCCTGAAGTACTACTTTCTGGATCAGGCCCTTGATCCAGCTGCCTAACGAGAGCCTCCTTAGATGTTTTTCCTTTGGTCCAATCGCTTGTCTTGCCTATAATTGACTATGCTGATGTTTGTTACTCTGATCTATCCCAGGAACTTCTAAACAAATTGGATCGACTTCTCAATAACTGTATTCGTTTTATATTTGGCCTTCGTAAATATGATCATATTTCTTCTTTCCGTTCTCAGCTTAAATGGCTGCCTATCCGCCACAGGAGATCCCTCAGATCCCTCAGCACGCTCTTCACTATTATGAACGATCCATGTGCTCCTGATTACTTGAAACAATATTTTAAATTACTGGGCAGCTCTCATAATCTCAACCTTCGAGCATCCAAAAACATACTTCTTCATATTCCTTCTCACCGTACTGGGTTTATGGCTAATTCTTACACTGTCTCTACCATAAAACTCTGGAATGTGCTTCCCCTTGACATCAAAAAAGCTGAAAGTAAATTTTCCTTCAAGCGTAAAATTCTGAGAATGCGTGAAATTCTGATTCTGATTCTGAGAATGCTTTGTGGCATTAAGTCCGCCTATGTACCACCACTGTACATGAAGTTTAGATAAATAAATAAATGTTGTTTGAGGCTCTTAGCTATTAAGCCATTGGCCGTTACGACTATCGGCACAATGATTGCTCTATTCACTTCCCACATGTCGACAACCTCGCGATCCAAGTCAAGATTATCCAAAGAGTATCGTATTGCCCAGTAGCTGGGTTGGGAAGATCTGATAGGCAGTCGCTCCACTGGTACACGGGTATTCAGCCGCATCCGGTTAGACTGGGAGCCGACCTTGTGGTCTTGGGGGCTAACCTCGGGGTCAGCTTCCAGGCTAGTTAGTAGTAGAGGACGAAAAGTCGCTATACAAGCTCGCGCCTACGGTGGTCGGAAATCGGGATTGAGATCCCGGCGGCAAACGCGTGAGGGCCGCGCCCTCGCGTGTACACGTACGGCCTCTTTTACTAGCATTACTGCTTCGCAGAAAGAGCCGACCACCTGCCACTCCTCGCTTCGGACCATGGCCTGTACCAAGGCTCGGTTCGAGAGATCGTTGCCGCCGATCTCCCTCACGAGGACACGGCGGTGCTCTGCCCAGGTGGGGCACACGTCTACCGTGTAGGTACTCCACCGTTTCCTCCGGGCGGTCCACACAGTGATGACACCCGGGCGTTACTTCCGCACGAATTCGGTGCAGGAACTTCCCGAACTAACCATATTCGGTGAGAACCTGCGTCATGCGAAAGGTGAGGACGCCGTAGGGTTTTTCCAGACACTCCTCAAAGAGGACATCATCGCTTACCATCAGCTCGCGTTTGATAATTTTCGAGCGGGTAAAGTCGCTGGCAGACACTAGTTCGTAATGTTTTTGGTTATTTTCGTAGAGCTATAAAATTACGTGAAAGTGATTACAAAACTATCACTTCTTAATTAATTCTTACGTAGTTTTAACCGATTCGTTTAGTGCAGTTAATAAATAATTCACATCCTGTATATTATTTCCGTTGTTACTTATACAGGGTGATGTAAGTTATCAACACACGTTAGCGCTCGTTACGAAATAATTTGAACGCTTAAATTTTACTTTTCTGTTTTGGTAATCTCGTCATTTCAGCTGAACGATTTCCACTGTTGGACATAGGCTTCTCTTAAGTGTCGCCACAAGGATCGGTCCTGTGCGTCTCTCATCCATCGGATTCCCGTAACCTTCACCAGGTCGTCGGTCTACCTTGTGGGAGGCCTTCCAACGCTGAGTGTTTCTGTATGCGGTCGCAACTAGGGTTGCCAACTTTTATTAGAAGAAAAATAGTATATCTCATTTCCAAGGAAGTAAATAAAGAGTACGAACTTATAAAGAAACCGGCAAAGAGCGTGTCGGGCCACGCTCAGTGTAGGGTTCCGTAGTTTCCCGTCCGTCACAATAAGTGTACCCATTTAAAGAGTTAATGAACGACAGACAGCGAATAAGAACAAATACCACCAATGCCAACGAGAGACCAAGCGAACAATTCGATAATATAATAGCTCATACCCGTCCCGACCCCATCAACTCAGGAAAAATCTTAACAGAGCGAAGTAGACCAACGTACAGCGCCATCTCTCGGGAATTTGGGTTACTAATTTGTGGAAAAATCATCTTATGACATCCCGCGCCCTTGGGCGGAGCGGGAGATAATATCAGACTTTTACTGACTAAGAACCCACTTCTGTTCCTTCGTTGCCTTTCGTACCAGGGCCGAGTCTTTCTTTCAGAATCAGACAATAATAATAATTATTATTATTATAAATATAATAATTTCAATAGATTATATCTGTTTTTTTATTTACCTCCCTAAATTAGGTATACTCTATTTCTTCTAACAAAAGTTGGAAACCCTACGTGGGGGTTTGAACCCCCGACCTACTGCTCGTAAGTCGGGGCCATTACCACTAGACCACCACTGCTCTCAACCAAACCTGCTCACCCCACATAATTGGTGATGATGTGAACATATGAGTTTTTTTTTAAGGTGGAAAATCATCAATGATTTCTCCTGGTCTGGGTGGAGCTGGAGGGTAGGTCAGACTTTTACTGACTAAAACCATACCGGTGTCCTTCAGTTGCACTTTGCGTTCTAGGACTACGGGATTTCTTAACAAAAATTCTTCGCTGTCCTAGCGGGTATCGGCCCTGCTGGGCCCCTACGGTTTGCTGACATCTCTTTAAGGAGTGCGTGGGTTACAACGTGCCTGCAAATGGTTCATCTATACGTATAATAAATCTGTAGAAATTTTTAGTTGTGCTTGTGCGCGCATTATGTAAAATGTATTTTATACATCAAAATTGTGTGTAACTTGATTTATTACTTAGGCTTTGTTTCATCGCAATCGGTCGACTATATCAAAAGGAAGAATGATAGAAAAACATTTTATTTGGCACACATGGATACACACACTGTAAAAACAAAATTTAAGACAACTAAGAAAAATAAAAAAAACACTGACACAATATGTGTCGCACGGCTATGCCAAATAGGTCCAGCCCCCCTGGCCAAGTTACGATGGTTTCGTCTGCGTCGAACGCCTCGAGTAGGCCACGCCTCCGATTTTTTGTTTTGACCACGTGACTGAGCGCTGAGATGACGTCAGAACAAAGGAATCGGAGGCGTGGCCTACTCGAGGCGTTCGACGCAAACGAAACGATCGTACTTGGCTAAGGGGGCAGTTCAGCAAAAATGCCAGACATGGTAGTCAGAATTAGTTGCCTCCGCTGGTTTTCAACTAAGCCTTATTGAGAGTGAACGGCAATGGGAAAGATAATTAATACTATCCGCAGGAGAACCAAGGTTACAGACATAGCCCGAAGAATCGCCAAACTTAAGTGGCAGTGGGCAGGGCTCATTGCTCGTAGAACGGATGGTCTACGGGGACGAAAGGATTCTGGAATAGCGACCACGTACCGGAAGATGCAGCGTTGGAAGGCCTCCCAAAAGGTGGACCGATGACCTAATGAGGGTCGCGGGAATCCGATGGACGCGAGACGCACAGGACCGGTCATTATTGTGACATTTGGGGGAGGCCTATGTCCAACTATGTGAGCAGGGGGAGACCTATGTGAGCAGGGGGAGACCTATGTGAGCAGGGGGAGACCTATGTGAGCAGAGGTGGCTGAGTGGTAACGGCCCCGACTTACGAGTTGTAGATCACGGGTTCAAACCCAGCCAGGCGCATTACTTTGTGTAATTTATTTCATCAGCACTGCTCTCAAAACGGTGAAGGAAAACATCGTGAGGAAACCGGCATGTCCTAGAACCGGAAAAATTCGAAGACATGTGACATCCACCAACCCGCACTGGACCCGCGTGGTGGATTACGGCCCGTTCCCTCTTCTAGAGAGGAGGCCTGAGTCCCAACTGTGTGAACATTATAAGGCCGACTATGCTATGTCCAACAGTGGACGTTTTTCGTCTGAAATGATGATTAAAACTACATCATTGACTGATAGGCGTTACGAAGTTTGTCGGGTCAACTAGTTTGAAATGAAATGCTTTGAATCTTGAATCCTACTGCTTGTTAGTCGGCACCACTCATCATCATCATCATCATTTCAGCCGAAAGAAGTCCACTGTTGGACATAGGCCTCCTCCAAGCGACGCCACAACGACCGATCCTGTGCGTCTCGCATCCACTGCACTCCCTTGTCTCCTGTATTGACGCGCTTGTATCGCCTCTCATTTAGGACTGGTATAGTGCCCAAGTCCTGGAAGCTTGCCAACGTGCAACCCGTGCCCAAAAAGGGCAGTCGTGCCGATCCTACCAACTATCGGCCGATTTCAGTAACCTCCATACTCTGCAAGATTATGGAGCGTGTATTGAACTCGCGCCTCCTGGCATACCTGGAAGGTAACGATCTCCTCAGTGACCGACAATACGGGTTTCGCCAAAATCGGTCTACTGGGGACCTACTAGTGTATACCACTCACATGTGGGGCGAGGCCCTCGAGAAGAATGGAGAAGCGATTGCTGTCTCATTGGACGTCTCGAAGGCCTTCGACAGGGTATGGCACGCCAGCCTTTTGAGTAAGCTTCCAGCGTACGGCATTTCCCCTGGCCTGATTAACTGGGTAAAAGACTTTCTGAGTGAACGGTCTCTCCGAGTTGTTGTCGATGGATGCTCATCAGAGCCCATGACGACTAATGCCGGAGTTCCTCAGGGGTCAGTTCTCTCTGCAACTCTTTTCCTGCTGCATATTAACGATCTGCTGATGCCCGGTATCTATGGGTATGCAGACGATAGCACAGTTGTAGAGAGGTACCTGCCAGGTCCTCGGGCCAGTAAGGAGCAAATTCGGTCCGAACGAGAGGCTATGGTAGAGCGTACGAATGTCTCACTTCAGGCAGTCTCCAAGTGGGGCGAAACCAATCTGGTAAGATTCAACGCCGCCAAAACACAAGCGTGTCTGTTCACCGCTAAGAGGAGCCCGTTCACCTTGGCTCCCGTTTTTCAGAATGTATCCCTGGAGTGCACCGACCGCCTTCAACTCTTAGGAGTTGAAATTTCCTCAGATCTCAATTTCGGGCGGTTCATTGAGTCCAAAGCCAAGGTAGCTGCTAGAAAACTAGGCGTTCTTGCAAAGGTCCGACGGTACTTCACACCGGGACAGCTTCTAATGTTATACAAAGCACAGTTCCGATCGTGTGTGGAGTACTGCAGTCACATATGGGCTGGTGCTGCAAAATGCCATCTAGCAGCTTTGGACTCAGTGGAAAGGCGTGCGAAGAGGCTAATTGGGGATCCAGATTTGGTTAAGTCCAATCTACAAAGCCTCGAGCACAGGCGCAGAGTAGCCAGCCTATCGGTATTTTACAGGTTACATTTTGGAGAGTGTGCGCGGGAACTGCATGACTTGATTCCGCCATCTCCTTTCTACCATCGGACAAGCCGCCGAACGGCGAGTATCCACCCTTACGTTGTTGAAACTTCAACGGTCCGGACTAAGCGTTTCGCTTCGTCGTTTATACCGCGTACATCGAAGGACTGGAACAATCTGCCTGCTGCGGTCTTTCCGTCCAACTATAATATAGGTGTCTTCAAGGCTAGAGTGAATAGGCTCTTAATAAACTAGTGCGCCTGACCATCAATGATTGCATCTCCGCTTATCATCAGGTGGGATCGCAGTCAAGCACTGGTTTATATCAATTAAAAAAAAAAAAAAAAACTCCCGCGACTCTCACCAGGTCGTCGGTCCACCTTGTGGGAGGCCGCGCCAACGTTGCGTTTACCGGTGGTCAGCACCACTGCTCTCAACCAAACCTGCTCAATTAGAAGTATGAACATATGTGAGGTAATGCGATAATTAGTGCAATCATTTGACCGCGTTATTGTAACCTGGTTAAATGGTACTGAACACGCGACGAACGAAACTTGTGACTGCCTTAATTTCTTTCATGCCTTGCGGGGTTACCATGACGTACACTTTGTACGTAAATGATTCTTATTTCAGTGTGGGTTTTATTTTTTTATTGGGTGGGAAAATCATCTTATGACAAAACCATCTCTTGGGCGGAGCGGGAGATAGTGTCAGACTTTTACTGACTAAAAAACCCACTCCTGTTCCTTCGTTGCCTTCGTCCCAGGGCCCCGGGTTTCGCTTTCACACTACCCGTGGATTTAAGTGTGGGTAAGAGACAGAGCTATACAGGTTGTCTAGCGCCATCTCTTACGCACACTGGAAATAAGAATGAAACAATCTTACTTTGAACGTCATGGTACAGGTGACAGGTAATAAATAATAATAATAATATTCCACAACTTTCACACAACGTCGTCTAGTCCCAGGCTAAGCAGAGCTTGTGTTATGAGTACTAGACAACTGATAAACATACTTATATATTTCAAAATCATCAATCATACATATTATAGATAAATTACACCCAGACACAGAACAAATGATCGTGCTCATAACACAAAAATTTGTCCTGGGTGGGAATCGAACCCACGACCTCCGGCATAGCAGTGAGGGCCACTGACCACTAGACCAACAGGCCAGTCAAGGTCCTGTAATGTGCTTCGAGTTTATCTTCAAAAACATCAGACCTTTGGATGGCGATGATCACCAACAGACTGGATTGCCCGTACATCCGGAAATGTTCCAGTCGGCATATGTTTTCGTGTAGTTAAGGGCCTGTGCACGCATGTTTTAGAAACCAAAGAGATTTAAAGAGATACAATAGAGTGGCTATCAGATCGTCTTAGAAAAACGTTCATCCTATGCCTCAGTGACGCCATCTGGCTTGGAATAGCAAACAAGCTCGTGGTAGAGCCTCAGTGTGTGATAATGGAAAGGTTAAGCTTTTCAGCAATAGATGGCGTTAACACAAAATCCTAAAATGTTCTGGAACTATTTATAAAAATTGAATTCTAATTAAATATTTCGTAAATACCAAAAATATTTACGAAAATAAACCGAAGTTAGGTTTTTTTTTTTTTTTTTTAATTGATATAAACCAGTGCTTGACTGCGATCCCACCTGATGGTCCAGTCATTTTACCATAACAAGATTTACAATAGCGTAATGCGTAGTTCGGCATATTTTCTCAGAAAATGATTTTCTTTTAGTGCATAGAACGGATACAAACACGACTTGACGTGTAGGTGTGTCATACTAGACTGAGTGGCTTATGACCACCGGGGAATAAGTATCGGATCACGATTTTGTTCGCTATGTCCGGTCTATTGGCAGTATATATTGAATGTCTTTGTTAGAAAGGGATAATGAAACCTGGGTTTCGGCGTGTTAGTAATCGTGAACGGTGCTAGGATAGACTATTCTCTGGAAAAGCTCATAAGATATTTTTCATCCCGGGAGGTTTGTTCTCTTACTTTTTCACGGATAAAGCCATTGACAGAAAATAGTTTAGTAATAATTTAGTAAGTAACTTCATTTACACTAATATATAATAATAAAATATATATTCCACAGCTATCACACAACGCCGTCTAGTCCCAAGCTAAGCAGAGCTTGTGTTATGAGTACTAGACAACTGATAAACATACTTATATATTTCTAAATACATACATATATAGATAAATTACACCCAGACACAGAACAAATGATCGTGATCATCACACAAACATTTGTCCTGGGTGGGAATTGAACCCACGACCTCCGGCATAGCAGTCAGGGCCACCAACCAACAGGCCAGTCAAATTTCAAAGAGGTAAAGTTTGTTATTTTATTTTTATGTTTTTTTGTTGGTCTCCTACAAACATAAAAACAAAATCTAATCATTATGTAATCTCTGAAAGTACTGGACCGATTGCTAAAATTTTTTCACCGATAGAAAGCTGCTTTATTCCTGAGTGACAAAGGCTATAGGTATTTTATATACGCGGACGAAGTCGCAGGCAAAAGCTAGTATACTAAATTAACGAAAAAAATTATTAAAAAATGATTATTTGTTAATTAAGTGAGAATATTTAAACGAACCAGTGTAGCGAATTAAGTACCTGTCTAAGTTATTAAATTAGTTAATTAAAATTTTTCAGTTTTTCATCATAATTATTAATTAATACACTGGCTTTTGCCCGCGACTTCATCCGTGTAGAAGTCGAAAATGGTTGTATTAGGTTTTTTGAGATACGAAAATATGAAATATTATTTATAATCTGTGTTGAGGTACGGTTTAATAATCTGGGGCAATTCTACGGACAGTGAGAGGGCTTTTATTGTCCAAAAAAAGTGCCTAAGAGCGGTGTTCGGTATTGGTCCATTAGAATCGTGCAGACCCATTTTTAAAGAGAATAAATTGTTAACACTTGCATGCTTATACATACTGGAGATGGGTTTATTTGTAAAAAAAACATCCGGCGTTGTTTAATAAGGCAGATAGCGAAAATGTTTATAAGATAGGCAAAAAATCTAGGGATCCAACTAAATTAGCAATGCCTAGATGTGGGACAGCTTTTTTCCACAAAAACGCAAGTCGTATGGTAATTAAAATATTTAATAGGATACCTAAGCAAATCAGAGAATTGCCAATGAATTTTTTCCAAAAAGAGCTGAAAGCATGGCTCATGCACAAATGTTTCTATACGGTAAATGAATTTTTAAACTATAATATTAAAAAAGACGAATTAAATAATTTATAATTAAATTTAACATTTTGTAATATTTTAGTTTTTGACAATTTGTATATTTTATTTTATGACATATTGAATCTTTGAGTTTTTGACAATTTGTAAATTTTAGTTTATGACATATTGTATCTTTTAGTTTTGACATTTTGTATTTCTTAATTTATGACATTTTGTATCTTTTAGTTTTTGACATTTGTATCTTTTAGTTTTCGACATTTGTATCTTTTAGTTCTTGACATTTTGTATTTTTTAATTTGACATTGTGTATCATTTAGTTTTCGACATTTTGTATTTTTTAATTTATGACATTTTGTATCTTTTAGTTTTGATATTTGTATCTTTTAGTTTTTGACATTTGTATCTTTTAGTTCTTGACATTTTTATCTTTTAATTTTTGAATTTTATTTATTGTAATTTTTTTTTTAACTATATTATAAATAATTTTTGATGAAAATAATTGAGAGTCAAGCCCATTCGTAATAAATTTGCATGCTGATTAAGAGGCGGAATATGAAGAAACATTATTGTAATTTAAGACCTGTACCTGTAACCATATTTCAAGCAAATAAATTATATTATTATTATTATTATTATAATCTTCATCGTGTGTTATAGTCCATTGAATTGTATGGCGAGCGATATTGTATCTTAAGATAAAATATTATAGTATCTTAGCCGTGTGTAGCGCCCCTTAGTGAACTCCACTGCGGGTGACGTAACCTACGACAAACTTATTATTTTCGGTTGGTACAGTAATCGGGTCTAGGGATCGGACCGCAAAATTAATTTTGTTTTTTATTGTATATACTTTTCCGGGATAAAAAGTACCCAGTGTGGTGCCCAGGATATTATAGAATAATTATATCAAGTTTCATCGTAATCGAACCGGTAGTTTTTGCGTGATGCCTGAACAGACAGACCGACAGACAGACAAAATATTTTTTTTTCACATTTTTGGGTTCAGTGTCGGTCTAGTAACACCCCCTGCCATTTATTGTTTTGATATCTTCAATGTACAGAATTTTCACTTCTAGAGATTTATTATAAGTATAGATGATAATAATATTAGTATTATTAATACAGGATGTTAAAGTCCTGTTTTTAGGGTTTCGTACGCATAGGGTAAAACGGAACTTTATTACTAAGACTCCGTTGTCCATCTGTCCGTTTGTCACCAGGCTGTATCTTATGAACCGTGATAGTTAGACAATTGAAATTTTCACAGACGATGTATTTCTGTTGCCGTTATAACAACAAATACTAAAAACAGAATAAAATAAATATTTTAGGGCAAAAAAGTCACGTTAGCTGTGTGGGAGCCCCACACAGCTAACGTGATTTTTTTGCCGTTTTTATAGATGGAAGAACCTACGTTTTTATAGAATGGTAAGGAACCCTGCATGCGCGAGTCCAACCCGCACTTAGCCGGTATTTTTTGGTTGACACCTCTAAGGTCCGGACTAAGCGTTTCACTTCATCGTTTATACCGCGTAGATCGAAGGACTGGACGTCATTTCAACGCTCAGTCATGTGGTCAGAACAAAGGAATCGTAGGCGTGGCCTACTCTAGGCGTTCGGCGCGAACGATACGATTGTAACTTGGCTAGGGGGGCTGTGTTTCTAAAAAACTAACGGCGTTTTCTATGTCGTCCGCACTTTGTTCACGTCGGACTTCTTTTTCATATTAGCAGCTTTGAAGCTGTAGGTATATCTTTGTTGCTAATGAATTGTGTTGGTAGAAATTATTTCATATTTGTAGTAAACAAAACATCATATTCCCAATTTGGGCGAAGGCAACCACTGACTGGATTCCGAACAGCAGGAGCCGGCGACGCGGTAGGCACAGAAGGAGATGGCGTGACGATTTGGCCTACCTTAAGGATTGGCCAGAAGTGGCTAAGGACAGAAAAGAGTAGAATAACGGAAGGGAGGCCTTTGCCCTTGTTTGCCCTGCAGTGGTAGACAACGAGCTCATAATAATAAAAATAATAATGACATGTAGGAAGTGGATAGAGCAATCATTGTGCCGATAGTCGTGACGGCCAATGGCTTAATTGCCAAGAGCCTCGACCAACATCTGAGGAGGCTCTCGTTAGGCAGTTGGATCAAGGGCTTGAGTCAGAAGGCAGTACTTCTGGACACGGCGCGTATTGTTCGGAGATTCCTCTCTTAGGAGCCCTTACCACGGGTAGCTTGGACCCTGTTCCCGATGCCGGTGGACTACTACTTTAAACACTACTATTTGAAATACACATACATATGGTACTGAAACGTGGTCGCTTACAATGGTCCTCATCAGAAGGCTTACAGTCACCCAAAGGGCAATGGAAAGGGCTAAGCTCGAAGTTTCCTTGTGTGATCGCATAAAGAATGAAGATAGCAGGAGAACCAAGGTCGCCGACATAGCCCGAAGAATCGCCAAACTAAAGTGGCAGTAGGCAGGGCACATTGCTCGTAGAACGGACGGTCGATGGGGCCGAAAGGTTCTAGAATGGCGACCGCGCACCGGAAAACGCAGCGTTGGAAGGCCTCCCACAAGGTGGACCGACGACCTGGTGAGAGTCGCGGGAGTGCGGTGTATGCGAGACGCACAGGATCGGTAGTTGTGGCGTCACTTGGGGGAGGCCTATGTCTAGCAGTAGACTTCTTTCGGCTGAAATGATGATGATGATGATGAAGAAATATTTAAAAATGTAAACAGTATGTGAAGAAAAAAAAAATAAAGGAAATAACAATAATAATTCCCCATTTCGCTGCGATCTTCGTCCATCCATCAACTCGTTAGGTCTCGGTCTATTGGTCTCCTTGCTACACCGCTGTATATGTATGTGTCCGGTTCATAATTGCGACTCATTTTCTGGCCGTCTGTCACACGGTGAGGGCGTGTTCAAAGTTGCTGATTCCAAAATGAGGGTGAGTTTTTTTGTTTGTGTAGTATGTTTTAGATACTGGCTAATCCTTGTTGTGTTAGCTATTACTAAGTTTATTTTGTTTTAGTGGGTTATTCATTTGTTATTTTAATATATTTGTATTGATTTGTGTCTATATTTACTTGTTTATATATAATCAGCACGGTCGCGGGTTCAAACCCAGCCAGGCACATTACTTTGTGAAAACATCGTGAGGAAACCGGCATGTCTTAGAACCAAAAATTCGAAGATATGTGACATTCACCAACCCGCATTGGTGTGCCTGCGTGGTGGATTACGGTCCATTCCCTATCCTAGAGAAGAGGCCTGAGTCCCAGCAGTGGGAACATTAAAAGGCTGATTATGCTATTATTATTCTATCTTTGTTTATAAACACTCATGATAGTTACATATTTTTTCTTTTTTATTTACAAGTCCTTTATATTTACAAGCATTTATTCATTAATCTAACATAGTATTTAGCTAAAACTACGATGTATTTTTTTGTGTTACGTTCAAGATTTTCGTAGTGAATTTGTTTAGGTCTTTTTTTCTATAATTAATAGTTTTTTTATTTGTTACAATTTTATAAAATATGAATTTTTATTTTTGATAAAATGTTTTTATTTTTAAAATCAATACTTCGGCGCCTCGTACGCCTTCAAAGGTCCAGGACCTTAGGATCTAAAGATGTACAAATAAATAAAAAATAATCAATAAATAGTAATATTTATTTACACGAATTATGTAATATATATTCTATTGTAAATAATATATGGTGGACATTCCACCTGTACGCACAAAACGTTTTGGGAACACATTCATTGTGCGTACAGCTAAGGAGTGGAATTCCTTGCCGGAGTCTGTGTTTCCTGATAGCTACAACCCGGAAATCTTTAAGTCAAGAGTGAATAGGTTACTTCTAGGTAAGCGCGTTCCATCGTCGACCGCATCGTCGCTTTCCACCAGGTGAGATGGCGGTCAAGCGCGAACCTATCAAGCATAAAAAAAAAACTTATATTTTAATATATAATCTTTTATTTGCAAATATGGGTATTCTACATAGCTATGTCGTCATAATGTAAAGGTTCTCCATAGTCCCCCAACACGGGCATATATTCAAAATAAAATATAATTATAACATTTAGGTACAATACCTGGAAGGGAAGTTATGAGTATACATGAGGATGGGTGGAGAGGGAGAGGGAGGCCAAAGAAAAGATGGATGGATTGTGTGAACAGTGATATGAAAGAAAAAGAAGTTAGTGATAGTATGACGGTTGACAGGATAGAATGGAAGAAAAAAACGTGTTGCGCCGACCCCAAATAAGATGGGACAAGGGCAGGAAGATGATGATGACCTGGGAGGGAAGTCAGGTTGGGATTTTTTTAAAACTTGTATTATTTGTTCCAGTTAATATGTTTCTGGTGCTTCCTCCTGGCGGCAGCTGTCCGCTCACAAAACAATGGATATTATGCACCACAGACTTTTAGACAGGTAAGTTTATTTTAATTTTTTTCAATACACTAACTTGAAAACCCGCCCTTATCCCACAAGGGTCGGCCCTGGTACGACAGGCAACGAAGGAATAAGAGTGGGTTTTTAGTCAGTAAAAGTCTATAGTGTCAGACTTTTACTGACTAAAAATCAATCATCTTTTGACATCTCCCGCCCCGCCCAAGAGCGGGAGATGTCAAAAGATGATTTACCCACCGGAAAAAAAAACACATCAATCACAAGGGTGGGTTTTCGAGTAAGACTGCTTTTAGGCACGCAATTGACTGTTTTTCGCACTAGTGCGGAAACGTGCTCGCCCATGCCAAAATTTTATTATGTATAATTATCGTATCAGGCTAGACGCGTGTTGACACCTATGAATCGTGTGTCAACCCCGATTTATTTATGTTTGCGTAAGTGTATTGAAAAACGTCGTTTGATACACGTGAAAAGTCACTGCAACACTCGGCTTCACAGCACTCTTCAAGGCTCGTGTGAATGCCGCCTCAGTGTCAATGACAAACTTTCTCCACTTGTATCAAAATGTACTATTTTGGCGTAGTAGGCGCAGTGGTTAAGCGATCGGCTGCTGCAAACAAATCAAAGACTCAAAACGTTCAAAGCATTTTACTTCAAATAAACCATTTACAGGCACTTTTCAAAAGTCAAGAAGTCAGTCTGTCAGAAAAAGATTATGCTAATTGCACGTTCCAAAGCGTAGATCTCTATGGAGAAAAGTGCAAGAAACTCCATGGACACTCTGTTCAATCCTGTTATAAATTACAAATATCTACTTACATATTAAATGGCCAACAGATACCTAAGTGAAAAGTAGGTTTCTCGATACAAACTTCCAACCCCCGTTTTACCCCCTTAGGGGTGGAGTTTCGTTGAATCCGTTCTTAGCGGATGTCTACACCCTATAAGGAACCTACCTGCCAAATTTCAAGTTTGTAGGTGTTATAGTTTCTGAGATTTCGTGATTAATCAGTGAGTGGTATTTCGCTTTTATATAATCTATATACACATAGAAAAATTTACATCGCATCCACGATACAGGACTGGTTCAGGCCATGGTCCGGAGCGAGAGGGAATGGGAAGCAGTAATGCTAGCGAAGGAAGCGGCCGCAAGTGTGAGGGAACGTTCGTCTTCATACCCAAGCCGCCGCGACAAGACACGCCCTGGGCGTCGGGAATCACAGAACGATTAGGCGCGGGCTTGCCGACTACGAGCAATGGGTAGCTCGCCATCCGTTTAAAGTTCGAGCCCAAGTCATCAACGGCGCAGAGAATTCTACGTTCGTCTTATAGAGATGTTAGCAAACCACAAGGGCCCAGCTGAACCGATGCTTGTTGGGGCCAGGGGATTTGTTCTGAAAACTCATGTATACTCATGGTCCTGGACCGCAAAAGGCAACTGAGGGAACATTAGCGTGGTTTTAGTCAGTAATAAGCGAGAGAGAGAAGTCATTAGGTGTTTTCGCACCTCAAAAAAGAACCCACGATACGGGAGTAAATCCTAGTGTGGGACATCGTTTAAAAATAAACAAGGTTTTCGTGTCAGTCTTCTAGTGACTAAAACTTACCTGTGTTCCTTCAGTTGCCCTTAATGTGGGTCTCGGTAACTTATCATTCGAACAATCGCTCAGCCCTAATGGCCAACGCTGCGTTAAGCGGGGGCACGCGCGGGCACCCGTCGCGTGACATCGCGCGTGTGTCGTTTGCACTGTCCCCGTAGCGGAAACTGGATTATTACCTGCGCAGTGTCGCTATTTCAAATTTACGAGACTACATACACAGCGGTGCATGTAATCGTGTCGATGGAGAAATTTAATGTATTATTACGTAGCAAAACAGCCGCGACGGAGCACTTTTGTATGAGACCATACGGGCGCCTGCTTAACGCAGCGTCGGCCCTAACAGGCATCGTCCCTACTACTGGGCCACGTTCTTTGGTGACATCAGCTTTGACGCGCGTGTTGAATACACACGCTGTCAATCCGGACTTGCTGCTTAACAGACGGCGAGTAACTTATTGCTTGTCGTCCACAAGCCTGCGCCAATGGTTGCAGGAATCGCCTTATGACTCCCGACGCCCGGGGCATCTCCTAAGGTTGTGGCTGGAAGGTTTTTTTTTATATTGATATAAACCAGTGCGTGACTGTGATCCCACCTGATGGTAAGCGGAGATGCAATCATTGATGGTCAGGCGCACTCGTTTATTAAGAGCCTATTCACTCTAGCCTTGAAGACACCTAAATTATAGTTGGACGGTAAGACCGCAGCAGGCAAATTGTTCCAATCCTTCGATGTACGCGGTATAAACGACGAAGCGAAACGCTTAGTCCGGACCGTTGAAGTTTCAGCAACGTAAGGGTGGATACTCGCCGTTCGACAGGTTATCCGATGGTAGAAAGTAGATGGCGGAATCAAGTCATGCAATTCCCGCGCACACTCTCCAAAATGTAACCTGTAATGACATATTTTCGTATTTTATTTCAGCATATCTTGATCTGCCTACACTAATGTAATTTCCAAGAATTCAGCTCCAATAAAACGACTTCCTAAAACTATATAGGTAATAATCATATCGGTTACCCATCAGCTTCCAAACTGAAGCAACGGTTGCTTAACCCTTTAATTGGAGCACTTACATTGCAATGTTACACTATTTATTTGTTGAACTGTAACCAAATAGCTTGGAGGCAGTCGCGTGAGACTGCTAATTAAGTTTGAGTAATTATTGATTAGGAGCAGTGGTGGCTCAGTGGTTACGGCCCTGAGTTACGAGTTGTAGGTCGCGGGTTCAAACCCAGCCAGGCGCATTACTTTGTGTAATTTATTTCATCACCACTGCTCTCAAAACGGTGAAGGAAAACATCGTGAGGAAACCGCCATGTCCTAGAACTAAAAATTGGAAGATATGTGACATCCACCAACCCGCACTGGGCCCGCGTGGTGGATTACGGCCCATACCCTCTCCTAGAGAGGAGGCCTGAGTCCCAACAGTGGGAACATTAAAAGACCGACTATGCTAATTATTGATTAGGAGCAGTGGTGGCTCAGTGGTTACGGCCCTGAGTTACGAGTTGTATGTCGTGGGTTCATACTTTGGCAGCCACTTTGAGGTGTCGGTACCCAAACAGTCATCATCTTCCTGCCCTTGTCCCATCTTATTTGGGGTCGGCGCAACACGTTTTTTTTTTCCATTCTATCCTGTCAACCGTCATACTATCCCTAACTCCCTTTTCTTTAATATCACTGTTCACACAATCCATCCATCTTTTCTTTGGCCTCCCTCTCCCTCTCCATCCATCCACATGTATACTCATAACTCTTTTAGTAACATGCGTTTCATCTCTCCTTTTTACATGACCATACCAAGACAAACGATTCCCCTTCAACTTTTCAGTCACTGGCGCCACTTTCAAACTTCCTCTAATATATTCATTTCTCACTTTATCCATTCTCGTCACACCACACATCCATCTCATCATTCTCATCACCCAAAGAGTAATAAAAATAAATAATTAAAAAAACACGACCGCCATGTCAAAAAAAATTACTAAAAAGCAAAAACAAGATGTTAGTTGAACTGTTTAAATAAATAAAAATGAATGTACTCACTCATTCACTCACTGACTAAACACGAAGTCTTGAAAACTACTTGATCTACAAAACAAAATTTTTTATCACTGTCGGGGGACCGATTTGTAGAATACTTTCTTATATAAAAAAATCCCCCGGCTACCCAACACATTGCATTTCTATATCTTTTCACTAGCCTATCTTACTCGGGATAATGCAAGGATTCTAACGATACCTCACACATGTAAATCAGTTCAGTCATTTAGAAGTTATGGTGGAATAAAGAAACACACACATCCCACCTATACGCACAAAACGTTTTGGGAACACATTCATTGTGCGTACAGCTAAGGAGTGGCATTCCTTGCCGGAATCTGTGTTTCCTGATAGCTACAACCCGGAAATATTTAAGTCAAGAGTGAATAGGTTGCTTCTGGGTAAGCGCGTTCCATCGTCGACCGCATCGTCGCTTTCCATCAGGTGAGATGGCGGTCAAGTGAGAACCTATCAAGAATAAAAAAAAAAACAAAAAAATTCACATACATACATACATACATGAATCCTGAAAACATAACACTCACTTTTTTGGGGCAGTCGTGTAAAAACGTGACCATATTGTTAAAATTCCGTTTTCCGTCTGTCTGTCACTAGTTTGTATCTCATATATCTTGATAGCTAGACAGTTGAAATTTTCACTTGTAATTGGGATGGTCCCTAGCGAGGATGAATGGGGTCCGGAGCAAGGAGGAATGGCAGGCTGTCGGCTCCTTCTGCGAAGCAGTAATGCTAGCAAAGGAGGCGGCCGATCGCGTGAGGCAACGGTCCTCACGCCCCAAGCGCCGCCGGGATTCCGATCCCGATTTCCGGCTACCGTAGGCGCGCGCTTGCGGACGGCGAGCAATGGGTAGCCCGCCGTCCGACCGTCCGTTACGTCCGGACCGAGCCCAAGTTGTCGACGGTGCGTATTGTTCCACGCGCGTCTCAAGATGTCTGTCTGTACTGGGGCCATGGGTAGTGTGAAAACGAAACCCGGGGCCCTGGGACGAAGGCAACGAAGGAACAGGAGTAGGTTTTTAGTGGGTAATAGTCTGACACTATATCTCGCTCCGCCCAAGAGCAAGATTTGTCATTAGATGATTATCCAACCTAAAAAAAACTAAAAAAAAACTTGAAATTGGGATCGCGATCCCGGCTTCTGGGGCACGAGAAAGTCCGTTCCCACACGCATGCGGCCGCCTCCTTCGCTAGAATTACTGCTTCGCAAAAGGAGACAGCTGTCTGCAATTCCTCCTCACTCCGGACCTTGGCCTGTACCAGGACCGGTTAGAGCTCATTATCGCCGATCGCCCCCATGACGGACATGGCGGTACTTTACTCAAGCGGGGCACACCTCCACCGTATCCTCCCGGTGGTCCACACAATGGTAATAGCCGCGAGCATTTCTTCCGCTCGAATCCGGTGCAGGAACCTCTCGAACTTACAAAGTCAGGTGAAAAATATTCCCTTAACTATACTGCGTTCACCTAAAGTCACTGTCCAAAGATTCCAAAATATGTGTTAGTGGTTACTGGCCCTGACTGCTACGCCAGAGGTTGTGGGTTCGATTCCCACCCAGGACAAATGTTTGTGTGATGAGCACGATCATTTGTTCTGTCTGGGTGTAATTTATCTATAACATGTATGTCGTCGTCTTCCTGCCCTTATCCCGTGTTATTTGGGGTCGGCGCAACACGTTATTTTCTTCCACTCTGCCCTGTTACTCGTCATGCTATCACTAACTTCCTTTTCTTTCATATCACTCTTCACACAATCTATCCATCTTTTCTTTGGCCTCCCTCTTCCTCTCCATCCATCCACATGTAAACTCATAACTCTTTTAGTAACACAAACAATCTATCTCAAACAATCTATAACATGTATCATCATCATCTTCCTGCCCTTGTCCCATCGTATTTGGGGTCGGCGCAATACGTCTTTTTCTTCCATTCTATCCTGTCAACCGTCATACTATCACTAACTTCCTATGTATTATAGAAATATATAAGTATGTATATCAGTTGTCTAGTACTCATAGCACAAGCTCTACTTAGTTTGGGACTAGATGGCGTTGTGTGATAGTTGTGGAACATTAAAAAAAAAGATGAATTAATGTTTTGGTAAATTTCACTTCACGGCTTCCTTGCTTCGTATTCCTCAATGCTGAGGAGTATTGAGGAATACGAAGCATGGGGGAGGAGGAAAACCTCACCATAATATAATATAATATTCACACAACTATCACACAACGCCGTCTAGTCCCAAGCTAAGCTGAGCTTGTGTTATGAGTATTAGACAACTGATAAACATACTTATATATTTCTAAATACATACATATATAGATAAATTACACCCAGACACGGAACAAATGATTGTGCTCATCACACAAACATTTGTCCTGAGTGGGAATCGAACCCACGACCTCTGGCATAGCAGTCAGGGCCACTAAAAACTAGACCAACCGGCCATAAAAAGGAACAACATTTTTCGCTTTTATTTTTTAGAAGTTACTTTAAATAAACAGTTTTTAAGTAAGAAAATCAAGGACATTACTTATGTATCACGTTTGTATGTGACAGGTCGAACCAACCCTCTTCCAACCGCTGGACAGGCCTTGGAACCAAAAGATTCCAGTAAGCATAGTTGAATACAGGTCTAGAAGACCCACGGATAGATTTATGGCCTATCCTTTAAATATAGCATAGTATAGCATAGTCAGCCTTATAATGTTCCCACTGCTGGGACTCAGGCCTGCGCGGGCCCAGTACGGGTTGGTGGATGTCACATGTCTTCGAATTTTTGGTTCTTGGACATGCCGGTTTCCTCACGATATTTTCCTTCACCGTTTTGAGAGCAGTGGTGATGAAATAAATTACACAAAGTAATGCACCTGGCTGAGTTTGAACACGCGATCTACAACTCGTAAGTCGGGGCCGTTACCATTCGGCCACCACTGCTCTCCATCCTTTAAATGATAAATGAAATTTATTTTACATCCTATCAGTACAAGTACAAGTGAAGCCCTTTCAAATGATACCAAACACAACGTATTTATCGTTTTGTTTTAACACAAAACTTTTTGTCCACTAGAGGGCGCCACATTGAATTTTAATGATATTTTTTGTTAAGTACCAGTGAAGCCCTTTCAAATGATATCAAACACGGTGTATTTATCTTAATTTTTTTAACACATGACTTTTTGTCCGCTAGATGGCGTCACATTAAATTTGAGTAATATTTTTGAAATGTACAAGTAAAGCCCTTTCAAATGATACTAAACACGGCGCATTTATCTCCATTTTTATTTTTTAACACATTACTTTTGTCCGCTAGAGGGCGCCATATCGTGTTTTGTGACACATCACGTAGCCTATGTTCAGCGGACAATTAAGATGGTTCTAACGATACCTCATATGTCAAGTTCCGATAAGTACATTAGGAGCTATGAGGGAACAGATGAACATAATCACATACATACATACATAGCCTGTCAATAGTCGGGGAATTAAAGACACGGGTGGATGGTGTCCCATTATGTCACATTGGATATTTTTTTATCCCGGGAGTCTGTACCTTTGGGATAGTTTCTTCTACCTCGAATGGTTCCTTCGTAAAACTAAACTCTACGAGATAGATCAAAATAACGTACTACAGTATTGTACAACTTAAAAAGGTCTACAAAAAGTCCACTATGGTATATGTCTATCTCTTTGGGATAACCCACAATAACCATTTTTTGTCCTGTACTTTCTACGAGAAATTTTGGCTTATTTACAAAGCGATTTTAAGCAATACAGCATTAATCCTTATCCAATTAAGTACGAGTATATACCTTAAACACATTGTGAATTTAATATAGTTCAATATGGCCCTTTACAGCATGTAGTTTAAATGAATTTCGAAGATATTACAGATTTAAAATGCAAGGAAAAATACTTCATACTCGGATAGTTTCTGCCGCTGCCAGAAACTGGTTTTATCTAAATTTCTTTTCCTAAGTAGCTGTTTCTCCCACAGAATGATCCTTACCAGAGAACGCTGTTCGCCCCAGCGCCAAATGACGTCAACGCGCAGAGCACAACCGTGGTGGACCCGTGGAGACCAGCCCCCGTCAACGAGCAGTGGAAGGGAAACCAGGGTATGATAACATAAAACCCATTTGTTAGCTAGTAATGTTTCGAGTGGACCGATGAACTGGTGAGGGTCGCGGGAATCTGATGGATGCTTGACGCACTGGACCGGTTTTTGTGGTAACATTTGGAGGAGGCCTATGTCCAACAATGGACGTCTATCGGCTGAAGTGATGATGAATTTTTCATGGTGCAACGGTGAAGGAAAACATCGTGAGGAAGCCGATGTGTCCTAGAACCAAAAATGCGTCATTTTATCGTCGCCATAACGACCGGTCCTGTGCATCTTGCATCCATCAGTTTACCGCGACCTCTCACCAGGTCCACCTTGTAGTAGGCCAACGTAATGTCTTCCAGTACGCTGTCGCTACTCCAGAACCTCCCGACCATCCCCATCGACCATCTGTTCTGCAAGCAACATGCTCTGCCCCCTGCCACTTCAGTTTGGTGATACTATGTTCATCATCTTCATCTTTAGTATAGCATAATCAACCTTAGAATGTTCCCACTAATACTGGCACTCAGGTCTCATCTCGGTCGTAGAGGATCAGCAGGGTCGAAGCCTACTGGGTTTTGGACTTTCCTCACGATGTTTTCCTTCACTGTTTTGAGAGCAGTGGTGATGAAATAAATTACACAAAGTAATGCGCCTAGCTGGGTTTGAACCCGCGACCTACAACTTGTAAGTCGGGGCCGCTAACACTCGGCCACCACTGCTCCAGGGAAGGAGGAGTATGATCCATAAGAATTTGGCCGTTGCGTGATGTTCCACGCGCGCCTCAAGGAGATGTCAGCAAACCGTAGGGGCTCAGCAGGATCGAAGCCTACTGGGGCCAAGGGTCTGCTTCAGAAAGGAAGACTCGGCCCTGGTATACGGCAACGAAGGAACAGGAGTGGGTTTTTAGCCAGTAAAAGTCTGATACACCCTCTCGATCCGCCCAAGAGCGGGGGATGTCATTGGATGATTTTCCCACCGAAAAAAAGGCTCTCGGTGTTGGTGCATGTATGTGACGTGCACCAACACCGAGAGCTTTTTTTGTCTTCGAATTTTAGGTTCCGTCGCCACTCTAGAACATTTCGGGCCCATCGACCATCTGTTCTCCTGTGATCCTGTGCGTCTCGCATCCATCAGATTCCTGCGACTCTCACGAGGTCCACCTTGTGGGAGGCCAACGTAACGCCTTCCAGAACGCGGTCGCTACTCCAGAACCTTTCGTCCCCATCGACCATCTGTTCTGCAAGTAACGTGCTCTGCCCACTGCCACTTCAATTAGGTGATACTTGGTGTTTTTAATCTTCATCTTTATCGTAACCTTTGTTTTCAGACCGTAACACTGGTTCGAGCGGTCATTTCATCCCTAAGGCTGAGCCCTGGCGTCTCCCGTATGGCGGCCTGACGAAGGAGCAGCAGGCTTCTATCCTGCACCACAAGCAGTCCTTGACTTCAGGTTCGTACTTTTATCTATACCTATAATAAATCTGTAGAAGTGAAAATTCTGTACATTGAAAATATCAAAATAATAAATGGCAGGGGGTGTTACTAGACCGACACCGAAGTCAAAAATGTGATTAAAAAAATTTTGTCTGTCTGTTTCTTTGTTCAGGCATCACGCAAAAACTACCGGTTCGATTACGATGAAACTTGGTGTAATTATTCTTTAATATCCTGGGCACCACACTGAGTTTTTATTCCGGAAAAGTATATACAGTAAGAAACAAACTTAATTTTGCGGTTCGATCCCTAGACCCGATAACTGTACCAACCGCAAATAATAAGTTTGTCGTAGGTTACGTCACCCGCAGTGGAGTTCACTGCACGCTGCACACGGCTAAGATACTATAATATTTTATCTTAAGATACAATATCGCTCGCCATACAATTCAATGGACTATCACACACGACGACGTACAAAACGACAATTTAACGTTTTCCAAGGTCATTCAAGTTGTACAGCCTCCTAGCCAAGTTACGATCGTTTCTTTTGCGTCGAACGCCTCGAGTAGGCCACGCCTTCGATTCGTTTGTTCTGACCACGTGACTGAGCGTTGAGATGACGTCAGAACAAAGGAATCGGAGGTGTGGCCTACTCGAGGCTTTCGACGCAAACGAAAAGATCGTAACTTGGCTAGAGGGGCTGTCGAATGTACAATCGGCGCTCAAGGGGTTGTGGTAGTGTCTCGGGCAGGCATCACTTAAAGTTTTATAACATCCAAACATCCTACCAAAAAATTATTCCCAATTACAAACTAATTCGTCTTTTTTACAACGCCAACTAAATATTCTTAGTCCAAGAGCGAGCGAAGCGAGCTCGTAATTGTGCCTTGGTGATTATTTTTTTCATTACCACCTAGGAAGTGGCTTACATAGAAGATAACTAGTGGCTAAGGTGGTATCATTCAGACGTTCGTTAATTGTGGCTGACTTAGTTATTTGGAAAGCAAAGTACATTTTCTAAAAATGTACATTGTCTTCCATTGGCTGTTAAAAAGAAGAAAAAAGAAGATTATAAAAAAGGACTATACAAAAATAAATTATTACTTTTTTTTTAAACAAATCATTTTTTTTAATAAATTAGACAATTTTTTTTTTTTTTAATTTAACCTAATTTTATTTTGTTCTAGACGGTGCCTTCCGCTTTGAGTATGCTTCAGACAACGGTTTGGCTGCCGGAGAACAGATAGAGCCTGACGGTTCCAGGGTTGGAGCCTACCAGTACAAGGATCCAAGTGGACAGCTGGTCAAGCTCAAGTACAGAGCTGGCAAGGATGGCTTCCAGGTACGGTAGCGAATGGTCCAGGTCCACACGCGGACAGGCCCAGTAGTCAGCAACTGTACATTCTGCTGTCTGTACAGTACTGTCACTTTCCAAAACGTTCGGACAGAGCCCAAGTCGTCGACGGCGCGTACTGTTCCACGTGCGCCTCAAGGAGATGTCAGCAAACCGTAGGGGCCCAGCAGGGTCGAAGCCTAATGGGGCCAAGGGTCTGCTTCTGAAAGGAAGACTCGGCCCTGGTATGAAAGGCAACGAAGGAACAGGAGTGGGTTTTTAGTCAGTTAAATTCTGACACACCCTCCTAAGAGCGAGGGATGTCATTGGATGATTTTCCCACCGAAAAAAAGGCACATAGTAATTTTCAGCGTAATTTTAATAAACTATTTTTGTTCTCAGATTCTGGAAGGCAGCCACTTACCCAAGAGTCCGGAGCCAGTCGCTCCTAGCAGCGGTGGTAAGCATTTGTAACTCAATAACATAGTAGAATGTTTCATTATGTGGGTTACCATACTCTGATTTAACCATATTTAAATTAAAATTAAATTAATTTAATTTTTTTTTTTTTTATTTTTTTTTTATTTTTTTTTTTATTATTTTTTTTATTTTTTTTTAGCCATATATTGTTTTTTTTTTTTTTCTGTATTTATGGTGAATGCCTTTTCTTTTATTAATAGTCACGCGTTTGTCCACTATCTCACGTGATGGTTTTTCAAATTCAAATATTTTTATTTCACATAGGCTTACATGGGCACTTATAAAACGTCAGCAGCTAGTGCACGGTTTCAAATTGGTCGTTTCGGTGTAGAAGAACCGGCAAGAAACTCCATGGTTACTCTTTAAAAAAAATTGTTGTTCTTACAATATTTCCATATTACAGTATTAGTAGATATTGTCAACGATTGTAATACACGAAACTATTGTAATACACGACCTAGGGGAATTTAAGTAAAGAGTGAATAGGTTATTTCTAAGTAACCTGTGAAAAGTTATTTTAATTTCGCGAATTACATGGACTTAAAAAAATATATAAACTGATACTTGACTGCGATCCCACCTGATGGTAAGTAGCGATGCAATCGTTGATGGTGAGGCGCACTAGTTTATTTAGAGCCTATTCACTCTAGTCTTGAAGACACCTAAATTATGATCGGACGGGAAGAAAGCAGCAGGCAAATTGTTCCAGTCCTTCGATTTACGCGGTATAGACGAGGCGAAATGCTTAGTCCGGACCGTAGAGGTGTCAACAATGTAAGGGCGGACACTCGTGGCGCACTCACTTATTTTATTCTGATGCTGTATTTTTATGGTTTTGATCCAAATTCAAATTTCATTATTCTCCAGGGACAAAATTACATGCTTTAGGTGAGGGTCCTATGACATATAAAACGAGATTATCGAGCAGGTGGTGTAAAAAAATAAATAATGAAAAAAATTAAAAACATGACTGCGTTAGATGAACTGTATAAATAAAAACGAAAGCATTAACGCAAAACTCATTCACTCACTGATTTAGTCAGTGAGTGAATGAGTGTTTAGCACGAAGTCTCGAATACTACTTGATCCTGAAAAACACTGTTTTGTACTGCTTTTTTCATTGCAGTCGGGGGACTTTTTTACTATTTATAAGAGAGTATTCTAGAGACTGGTCCAAATTAAAAAAAAAAAAAATAGATGGGTGTTCATTTATTTATCATACCCAACACATTGCATTTCTTTATTTTTTCAATAGCCTATGTTACTCGGGATGATGCAAGGATTCTAACGATACCTCACACATGTAAATCGGTTCAGTCATTTAGAAGTTATGGTGGAATAAAAAAACTCACATACATATATACATGAACCCTCAAAACATACCACGCCTTTTTTGGGGCAGTCGTGTAAAAAGTGTAGATATAGTATCCAACACAGGGATAAAGCTATCTTCGTCTAGGGTGGCGAACTGAATTCCTCATTTCACTCAGGTTTCCACATTAACTACCTCACAGTGCTCGGGAGTTAATTACAAAAACCCCTCGCTGCGTTCAGGATTAAAACTTTGCAACCTTCGTTTCGTTTGGTATTCAACATGCCGTCCGCGACTTTAAGATAATGCTTTATTGATATAATCTACTATTGAAGATTTATTTTCTCGAGTCTTTTTAATTTTTTACTCTGTACATTTCAGACAATTACTATCAACAGGCGTATGCCCAACAAAGAGAACAATACAACTTGCAGCAGCAGTACAACCAGCAGAAACCTGAGCCACAGCAGCAGAACTGGGGACAGAACCAGGTGAGACCTTCACCATCCTCATTTCAGCCGAAAGACGTCCACTGTTGGACATAGGCACACCCCAAGCGTCGCTACAACGACCGGTCCTGTGCATCTCGTATCCCTCACCAGGATATTTTATTTATTTATTTAACTTCATGCAACATAAAGTACAAAGGCGGACTTAATGCCTTAGACATTCTCTACCAGTCAACCTAGGGTGGTGAAGAGACAATATCGTAGGTGCATAAAAATGAAATTTAATACGAAAACAAGATAAAAAAAAAATACCACCTTGTTGGAGGCCTTCCAATGTTGCGTGTTCAGCATAGCATAATCAGCCTTATAATGTTCCCATCGCTGGGATTCAGGCTTCCTCTCTAGCAGAGGGAATACGCGAGAGATTGTGATTTAATAGTTTAATTTCGATAGATTATAATCTACCGAAAAATAATGCGTTAAATTGTAAGCAGTTTGTTACGGTTCACAATCTTTCGACAGTTTACAATCTCGCGAGACAGATTATAATGTAACGGAATTTTAAATTTTTTGCTCTGGATGTACCAAGAGAGTGTGTCAGGCTTTTACTGACTAATACCCACTCGTAATCCTTCAGTTGCTCTTTGCGTTCAAGAACTTCAGTGACTCTTTCGAAGGATCCCGCAAGCACATTGCTTCTCTACCAGAGATATTTTTTTAAATGGTGTGTTACTGTTTCAGGGTCCCGTAAGTGAGCAGCGACCGGCTGGTAATCAATACTTTGTATCCAACTGGAGACCTCAGGGTGAAGATGATGGCCAGGTAAGAAAAAAAAATAGAAAACCGCTGATGAAAAATTTTAACACTGGAAAGTCCAGAAACATGGTGTATAATAAGCATAAAGCATAATCGGCCTTTTAATGTTCCCACTGCTGGGACTCAGGCCTCCTCTCCAGGAGAGGGAATGGGCCGTAATCCACCACGCAGGCCCAGTGGGGGTTGGTGAATGTCACATGTCTTCGAATTTTTAGTTCTATGACATGCCGGTTTCCTCACGATGTTTTCCTTCACCGTTTTGAGAGCAGTGGTGATGAAATAAATTACATAAAGTAATGCGCCTGGTTGTGTTTGAACCCGCGACCTACAAATCGTAAGTCGGGGCCGTTACCACTTGGCCACTGCTCTGGTGCTGGTACATGGTGTATATGTAAAATAAAAAGAAAGAAAGAAAAATTTAACTTTATTTGACATAACACAAGGCACACAAGTTTAACACTCGTTTATTACAAGTTGGCGCGCCGGATTGAAAAATGTCGCTGTAATGTAATACGGCTATCTCACTTCAGCCAGATTATGTCGTGCTTACAAACCCAGGCAGGCTTTTATATTTGTGTAATTATTTCTTAATAAACTAGTGCGCCAGACCATCAATGATTGCATCTCCGCTTACCATCAGGTGGGATCGCAGTCAAGCACTGGTTTGAAACAATTTAAAAAAAAATTTTTTTTTCGTCACCACTGCTCTCAAAACGGTGAAGGAAAACATCGTGAGGAAATCGGAATGTCCTAAAGCCAAAACTTCGAAGACATGACATGTGACATTCACTAACCCGCACTGGGCCCGCGTGGTTGATTATGGCACATTTTTCCTCGAGAGGAGGCCTGGGTCCCAGCAAACTAAGTATTTTTGTATTAAATAATCTAATTTTGTTTCAGTATCGTGAAAATGAAGTAGAAAACCAAAATAATAAGCCGCACAGCTTCGGAGAGGGCTTCGCATTCGCGTTCCAAGGATAGATTCAAGATGGTAGACCATAAATTATAATATTATTACTAACGACATCTGTGTTATAAAGAATTCGGTACTTAAATCAATTTTAATTCATCGTGCGTACAGCTAAGGAGAGGAGTTCCCTATCAAAGTCTATTTTTTCTGATTGCTACAACTTGCGGGACTACATCATTGCTTACCATCAGGTAAGATACAAAACGCGAGACAAACGCAAGCCTATATTGTAAATCAAAATCATTTTATTTCAAATAAACCATTTACAGGCACTTTTGAAATGTCAAGAAGTCGGTCAGTCAAAAAAAAAAATGATGCTAATTGCACATTCCAAAGCGTAGATCTCTATGGAGAAGAATGTGCAAGAAACTCCATTGACACTCTTTTCAATCATGTTTTGTAATTACAAATATCTCTGTTACATGTTTCTTGTCGCTATTATGTGAGAACAATGCAAATAAAAATAAAAACTAAATATAGATATTAAAATGGCAACTGGCAGCTAAGAGATGACCAGTCTCAACTGACAGCGCCCGTTCACGGACATGACGCTAATATTAGTACCACTCAGCTCAACCATTTTGAAGGGAACCGAATGATCCATCACACGCGCCACCATCAGTGAGACATTTGAGTGAGCATGACAAACTCTCAACTATATAACTATAAAAAAACATTATAAAAAATCGTAAACAGAAAGAATTTCTCAAATCCGTTCAATATTCTATAAGTTACAAAACATTCAAATCTGGTGGTAGGGGAAACTGACAAGTTACCGAATAAGGATGCACACATTGAAATGTGACGTCACTGCTATTAGGTGACGTGTATTCAAAAGATATAGCGAAGATGTCTCCACCACGCGCTCACTTTTCTTCAAACCAATATTTGAAATGCTAATTGCTGTTACATAATAACCAATTTTGATGCTGTTTTCCGAAAATGATTTCATTTTAATGTTATTCGTTGTTTAGTATAAAATATTGTACAAATATCTTCTTCCTTGTCGGTATCGCTCTTGACAGAGTGGTCATCACTTTAGGCGTTTTTTTTGTTTTTTTTTTCCGGTGGGTAAATCATCTTATGACATCCCCCGCTCTTGGGCGGGGCGGGAGATAGTGTCAGACTTTTACTGACTAAAAACCCACTCCTGTATCCTCGTTGCCTTTCGTACCGGGGCCGAGTCTTCCTTTCAGAATCAGCCCCTTGGCCCCAGTAGGCTTCGGCCCCTACAGTTGCTGACATCTCCCTGAGGCGTGCGTGGAACAGTACGCGCCGTCGACAACTTCGGCTCGGTCCCGACGGTTACCGGACGGTCAGACGGCCGGCCACCCATTGCTCGCCGATCACTTCAGTTGTTGGTGGCAAGCTTTATAACACGCCGCCACTCCTCACTGATGGCCGCCTTCCACGTGCATTCTTGTAGTGATGAAGAGCCATTTATTGCCACTTTTACCTGGTCAGTCAATCTCATAGGCGATCTTCCACGTGGCCTGGTACCCTCAACCTTTCCCGCTCAATAGCCACTTCCCTTCAGACCAAAAAAGGTAGGAATACGAGACTGTACCAAAGATGATAAATGCTGCTTGATGCCGAGTTCTCGAAGTATGGACTCGCTGGTACGGAATTCAATCCACTTTACTCAGGTCGAGGAGAATACCTCCAGCACCACACTCACAAACTCACTCACTGTTCAAATATAAACACAAAATAATACCCAATTGTATAGCCATAAAAGAACCAGTAGGTCATCTTTCAACCTTTTTCCAACTATCTTGGGGTCGGCTTCCAGCCTAACCAGATGCGACCGACTGCCTATCAGACCTCCACAACCCAGTTACTGGGCAATACGATACTCCTTGGATAGACTGATGTTCACACTTTCTGGAGTCTAAATGCCTGTAATGACTTTCAAAGATCTACGAATGACAACCGGGACCAACGGCTTCACGTGCTTTCCAGGTGTCAGTAATGTCCTAAATAAATTTAGAAAAGTACATATGAATTGGAAAATTCACATTGGTACTTACCTGGCTTCAACCAATAGGTAGATATTGTTGAAGATGGTTTTACCTCCTTTGACAGTTGTTATGGAAAGCCAGAAAATATGATGCCTGTGTTGTTAAAGGCCCGTTTTACTCAGTTACTGGGTTGTGGAGTTTTGATCGGCAGTCGCTCCATGTAAAATGTTGGTATTCAGAATCATTAAGTTAGAATAGAATTCGACCCCGATATATTTGGGAGAAAGTGAGGCAGATAGAGTCTTGAGAGAGAGGCTGTTACATGGGACTCAAACATAGCTGGTGGAATGGGGGTTTTTTGTAGGTCCACCTCTGCCTCTCCCTTGGGGTGCCATTGCCACATGGTCTCGTGGTCGTAAGCGTAATTGGAGCGTGAGGTTCTGGGTTCTTACAATGTAATAATTTCGTAGTAATGCGGACAAGTTAAAAATTTGTTATATTTTTTGTAAGACCTGGTTGCGCACTGAACACTTGTACTTTGTGGGTATTGAATGAGGCTGAGCCGTCACGGTAGGCTATGTAACGCTCGTTCGGGCGCGGTCGGTTCGAGTCGGCCGAACTCACCCGAATGATTACGAACGCCTTGATAAAGTTTTCACTTCTGTCGTGTGCTCTTAATAATTCATCGGTTTTTTTTAACACAGATGGCGTTAGTAATAACTTTTAAGTTAATGTACCTACACTTTACTTAAGGCTGTATTTGTAATTATTAAGTAAATTATATACTGAATACATTTTTAACTGTTTTGTTTTATTTTACAACGTTGTCCTTTTTTGAGGTGAGAAATTATCAAGTAACTTCTCCCGCTCTGGTTGAAGCAAGAGGAAATGTGAGACTTTTACTGACTAAGCCCCACCTGTGTTCCTTCAGTTGCACTTTGCGTTCCAGGGCCACGGTGACCCCTTCGATGAATCCTGCAGCCGTGGCGGGCATCAGCCTTAATTGGCCCCGTAAATTTTTTCAACCAGACATTATTATTCTGTCGGAAACTATACACCCATATTTTTTTATTAATACAAAAAACGGGTTCCGTACAAACTTACCTATGTAAAAAGTTCAATTCCGAAATGGAGTTTCGGAAGATGTTTTCAAAACCAAACAAAAATTGTGACTTTTCAACAAATTTAGAGTATTCAGATTTATTCCTATACTTGTGCTATAAGACCTTGCTTTATGCCAAATTTCAGGAATTGGGGTCAATGGGTCCTTATGAATTTTGATTTCCTCGAGAGCGTATTTTGCCACATAAACTGAAGTATCTTTTTTTCTCTTTAACTTACAAGTTTGATTTTTTTTACAGCTTCAAGAGTCCGCTGACCTGAGTATATGGTTTTAATTTCAACTCGATACCTCCACGCGTTCTCGAGATAAAGGGTCTTAACAGACAGACGGACGGACGGACAACAAATTGATCCTATAAGGGTTCCGTTTTTCCTTTTGAGGTACGGAACCGTAAAAAAAGAGGCTCTATCCATACCCATTACTGATTATATTTTTGTAGTCAAAAGTAAAAAAAAAAAAACGAAATCCCAAAATTGTCCACGAAAATTTGTCGTAACTGGTAAATTCAATTGATTGATTGATTGTGTTGTTGTTTTGATTGTTATTCAAAAAGATTTAAACATACTGAAGTTTCAATCTGACCTACTTTTTTTTTTTCGGGTGGGAAAATCATCTAATGAACTTTTACTGACTAAAAACCCAGTCCTGTTCCTTCTCTGCCATTTTTTTTCCAGGGCCCCGGGGATCTCTTTCGCATCACCCATGGCCCAAGTAAGCTTCGACCCTGCTGGGCCCCTACGGTTGCTGACATCTCCTTGAGGCACGCGCAGTACGCGCCGTCGACGACTTGGGCCCGGTCCGGACGGTTACCGGACGATCGGACGGCGAGCCACACATTGAATCTGACCTACTTATCATTAATACTTCCAAAACAATGTCTCTGTATATAGATAAATTTTCTTTACTTTTTAATTTATGAGCACATTATGAAAAACCAAAAGGTTCACGCAACATAGCAGATGTTCAGATGTCTCTACTGGATTATTTTTACACAAATTTAAGTTTTGAACTCAATAGAAACCTAAATATGTAATATCCATAAGATATCTGTATTTCCAAAATGTCAAGAGAAATATGTGTAAAAACTCTATAATCACATACGTACATATGGAAATATATCTCGGATTTGATGCTCTGGTATAGATTTTATTTAGCGCCCAAAACGCAACGTACTGCCCCCCTAGCCAAGTTACGATCGTTTCGTTTGCGTCAAACGCCTCGAATAGGCCACGCCTCCGATTCCTTTGTTCTGACCACGTGACTGAGCGTTGAGATGACGTCAGAACAAAGGAATCGCAGGCGTGACCTACTCGAAGCGTTCGACACAAACGAAACGATCGTAACTTGGCTAGGGGGGCTGAGCACGCTTTAAGCGCCTCTTATACTTTTTCCTACAGTAATTAATTATCTTCAATGAATCCTAGTTAAAACTATACCCTTATAATCCGGTCTGTGTTATAGAAATTTATTGGGATCGAAATAAAATAAATTAATAAGTAAATTTCAATTTAGTCGCGCGCTATCCACGTCTGGAACGCTGCCTGTTGAATGTTAAGATGGAGTTTACATGGTGTTAGGATATTAGGCAAGTGACGTGGAGAGATGCGGGAATGAATTTATTTATTTATTTATTCAACCAGAACGACAAAATGCCAATTACACTGATTACATTAGTTAGAAATTATGTTAAATACATTTGTAGCGACATCTATCGCGTCACATAAGAACTAATCCTGAATCGCGCAATCAAAGTTCTCCGCGCGATTAGAACATATAGAACAACCCGAAATCATCTATCGGGCAGTTGCAGCCCACCAGACATAACACCCGTCTGGCCGGAGGATACTCCCTTTTCAATGGAGGTTTGCGGGACTTTACACTCTGTTCCACATATCGCCAAACATTAAAGAAAATATAACACGGATAATGTAATTAAATCTCTCACTCAGTCTTCTCGCAAATCACCAGACATTCTGTCAGTATCTGCTTCCATTCATCAGCGAATAGATCTAGTCTAGGACTGGATTCAAGGAGATCGTTGAGTGCGATTAACATTCGCGGAATAGGTGACATACGTCGTGTAACCGTGTGGCAACGTGGCACTACAAATAATTTAAAGAAAGATATAAAGAAATAAAACACGTTTGTCACATAGACACATAAATTGTGCTACGGGCGCGTCGTGGTGTTGCCACTTTACATAAATATATTTGTCACCTTTTTTTAAAAATTTATAATTCATATGTATTTTTATTTCATTTTTCTATCCAATTATTTTTGTACACGGCACCGTTCTTATGTCTTTATGTCGACCCCGCCACCGGCCCACGCTGAAAACCAGCGCTGTGAGCTCATCGCATTATGCGTGAGGCCGCAGCTTTATGCTGAGCGTTCGGCCGTTTTGCGCGGATGTGACGTATATCTTACCTATCAATTGATTATGTTTGTTAGCTGGCTTTAAGATTGCGTCATTTCGCGTAAATAAACTGTTTTTCTTTCAATGAACAAACAAGTGTGATGACAACTAAATTAAGCAGAAAAAAAAACAATATCAATTATTATTTTTTCACAACTATCACACAACGCTTCCTAGTCCCATACTAAGCAGAGCTTGTGTTATGAGTACTAGACAACTGAAAACATACTTATATATTTTTAAATACATACATATTATAAATAAATTACATCCAGACCCAGAACAAATGAATGTGCTCATCACACAAACATTTGTCCTGGTTGGGAATCGAACCCACCACCTCCGGCATAGCAGTCAGGGCTACTAACCACTAGACCAAAAGGCCAGTCAGTAATATCATTGTGAGTCGTTCGCAAATGATTGAAAGAGTTACTGTAACGCTATTTTTTTTTTTTAGGTGTATAATCATCTTTTAACTTCTCCCGCTCTAGAGTGAAGCAAGAGGGCGTGTCAGACTTTTACAGATTTAAACCACACGTATGTTCCTTCTTTGCCTTGAGTTCCTTTACCCCGGGTTTTCCTTTCAGAAGCGAACCCATGGCCCCAGTAGGTTTTGGCCCTGCTGTGCTCCACGGTATTGTTGACATGTCCTGAAGGTGCGCGTTCACCACTACGCGCCGTTGACGACTTGGGCTCGGTCCGGACAGTTACCGGACAGCGGATGGCGAGCTACCCATTGCTCGGCGTTCGCAAATGCGACCAAATGGCAGAAATAATTATGTACGTTGATAGATAGTTATATACTCTTTCTTGTACATCATAAAAAAATTACAGCACAAGCTTAAAATGGGCGCTAAAATCCATTCTTTACAGACAACCTTTGAATGGATTTGACAGAGAAGGAGAAAAGATACGCAGGTAGTTCGTGGTGTACCATTTGCTTGAATATTTTTCTTCACAAAGAGCTATGAATATCATTTCAGTTATCGGCATGTGAACCGCCCTGAACTCAAGTGCTTGGCATTATCCTTAGTATTTGACCTCCCCTCCTTACACAGACTAAGATGTAGATTCGAATCTTCGTTTTAGTCTATACTAGAGGCCCCAAGTCTGCTCTTTTTATAAATTAGAAAGAAAAGAAAGAAAATCAGTTTATTCACGCAAAATGAAAGAAAGAAAACACGTTTATTTGGCACACAGGTACACACAATGAAATAACAATTACAATATAGAAACTTAAATACTAAAACTTAAAAAATACATTAACATTGTGTGTCTCACGGCTGCGCCAAATAGGTCCAGTTCAGCATAATGCCAGGCCACTATGTAGCAGTTGCCTGACGCTGGTTTTCAACTGAACCTTGGTATGACTCTACGGATGCCAATCAGTTAGTTTGATGTAATGTAAATAAATATATGTATATTATTATATGTAGGTATAAATTATTGTGAAGTAAATAATAAATAGGTGTTTAGTGATAAATATATATTATGCAAAAGGAAAAAACACATACTAAGAATATAAAAGTCATCATCAAAACTATACGTAAAGTCGATCGCACAGTCCTTGCGAAAAATACATCACTACATAGTATAAAACAAAGTCGCTTTTCGTGTCTGTCTGTCCCTATGTATACTTACATCTTTAAAATTTCGTAACAGATTTTGAAGCGGTTTTTTCAATAGATAGAGTGATTCAAGAGGAAGGTTTACATGTATAATACACGCACAATATAGTAGAGGAACACTGATGATTTTTGAGGTTTCTAATCTGATGTCGTAAATAAACACATTTTTTGCGCTTACATTGCGAACGCTGACAGAACCATAAGAGATAGATCAAAATAATGTACTACAGTATTGTACACCTTAAAAAGGTCTACAAAAAAGTCTGCAATGGTATATGTCTATCTTTTAGGTGCAACCCACAATGATCAGCATTGCACCCGTGCGAAGCAGGGGCGGGTCACTAGTAACAAATAAAAGAAAACCTGTCCTAAGCGATTCAACTCACCGTATTTCGTGTTACGTAACAAAATTAAATAACGCAATCTTAAAACTAGGTAACAAACATACTCAATTGATAGGTAAGATGTGCGTCACATCCGCGCAAAACGGCCGAACGCTCAGCATAAAGCTGCGGCCTCACGCATAATGCGATGAGCTCACAGCGCTGGTTTTCAGCGTGGGCCGGTGGCGGTGTCGACATAAAGATGAAAGAACAGAAACGAAAAGAAGAAAAATTTGTCATTCCAACACGATCCCATTGTCATTTTTTCAAAAGTTTGTAATCTGATCATTCAAAATGATCGATCATTGATCGGTCAATGGTCTCGTAATAGATTTGTAATAAAATGACAATATCGAGCAATGACTGAACAATGACGTTCTAATGGAAGGTCACTGATCAAAGAAACTGTCAAAATTTTAGCAGGTTACTACGGTTATAAGCCAGATATTCATTTGTCAATATGTACGAGATTACCATTCTGTGCCACTTCTTTCAATGGAGTCACTGACACTCCATTGAAAGAAGTGACATAGAATGGTAATCTCACATACCAAGGAAGCATTTTAAAGCATAGCTTATGTCGTATTTTTATCTCGATATTTGAATGTCCACTGGTCAATATTTAAATCCTTTATCCTACGTTTTTTTCTTCCATTCTGCCCTGTCACTCGTCATGCTATCACCTTTTTTTTGATCACCCTTCACACAATTCATCCATCTTTTTTTTGGCCTCCCTCTCCCTCTCCATCCACATGTATGCTCCTACTAACTCTTTTAGTAACATGCGATTCATCCCTCCTCTTTACATGACCATACCAAGACAAACGATTCCCCTTCAACTTTTCAGTCACTGGCACCACTTTCAAACTTCCTCTAACACTTTCCGGAACACACCGCCTCTTGACGTTATCTCGGTATAACGTTCCGGGACAGTACGGCTAAGGGCGGCGAACATTATTTCATGTAATATGGCTAACCGGTGATAGCCGTTGCTTGCCCATAGTATTCCAAGGAAGCACATTATCTAGTGTCATATCACGCGACTGCATTCGTTCGTGGGTGTCATGGCAAACTCTTTTCGAGTCATTTTTCAACACACACATATACGCAGCGCTTAAGCACCTAAACAACTCATTCACACCGCCTATAGGCGTAGACAGATCCATACAAGTACAGTGGTATCCACGTCTGTAACTGTATTTGTCATATCAAAAAATATAATGTAATATGGTAGTACGGCTGTAGACGGTATGACAAAATGTATGGGATTTTGAAGTGTCATATCATAACATTTGAAAATAGTCAAGTGTCCCGGAACGTGCTAATATACTCATTTCTCACTTTATCCATTCTCGTCACACCACACATCCATCAGGTCACGTCTATCAGGCTAGCTTATCCATTACGCAAAAACTACAGTATTTTTGTAGAAACAGTATTCTGCCTACTTCCCTCTCTGCATCCCCAACTCTTTCCCCCGGGGGGTTCAATTATCATCCCCTTTTATTACCAGTGGCTGCGGTAGACACGTTCAATTTTATCCTCGATAGACCCCATTGGGGTAGCTAGGAATATATTAGGTAAGCTTTGTGCGCCCCCCCGGGGGTGGGGAAATTATTATTTGTATGATAGTAAAAATGAGAGTTTTGACGTGAGTGTGTTGGGAAAAGATTTTTCCTTTTTTAGGGTTCCGTTCCTCAAAAGGAAAAACAACGGAACTCTTATAGGATCAATTTCTTGTCCGTCCGTCTGTCTGTCAATACCCTTTATCTCGGGAACGCGTGGAGGTATCGATTTGAAATTAAAACCATATACTCAAGTCTGTGGTCCCTTAAAGCTGTGAAAAAATCAAACTTGTAAGTTAACGAAAAAAAAGATACGGCCGTTTATGGTGCAAAAAAGTATATTTCGACACTCTCATGAAATCAAAATTCATAGGGTACATACCCGTTGTCCTAGAATCCTGAAATTTGCCATGAAGCAAGGTCTAATAGCATAACTGTAGGAAAAAATCAGAACCCTGTAAATTTGTTAATACGTCACAAAAGAAACTCTATTCGAAAATTGAACTGTTTTCATAGGTAAGTTTGTACGGAACCCTCAGTGCGCGAGTCCGACTCGCACTTGCCCGGTTTTTTTTTAAATTGTTTTTAAGCACGCGCTTGACACTATCGCACCTGATGGAAAGCGACAATGTGGTCGACGATAGAGCTAGAAGTAACCTATCCATTCTTGACTTAAAGATCTCCAGGCTGAATCTATCAGGAAACACAGACAGCAGGGAATTACACTCCTTAGTTGTACGCACAATAAATGTGTTCCCTAAGCATTTTTTTGCGTATGGGTGGGATGTCCACCATGTACATGTACGTCTGGTTCTCTTGACAAAAATGCAGTGGAAAGGCGTACAGGATGCATTTTGGAGAGTGTGCGCGGGAATTGTATGACTTGATTCCGCCATCACCTTTCTACGATCGCACAATCTGAGTTACGGCGAGTATCAATCTTTACGTTGTTAACACCTGTAGAGGTGTGAAACGCTTAGACGGACCATAGGGTCCAGTCTCTAAGTTATTATGTTCGTTCTAAGTTATTATGAAAAACGTATCCAACAAATCATCGCTGTGATGATTACACCAACTTCTTACGAATGTATTCACGTGCCATCACCTTAAAAGTGAAGCGACTGCAAGCCATCCTGATGTTCAGAGGGAGCGCATTCCAAAGAGAGATCGCCTGGACAAAGAAAGAGGACTGGATAAACCCAGAGCGATGTGTGGGACATTGTAGTAGGCGATTATTGGTAGATCGGAGATTTTTATTATGACCAGAGCAAAGATATTGAACTTGAGAAGTCAAATAGGAAGGAGAAGAAGGAATCCAGAAAAGAATACAGCGTTGTCAATGCTCTTAGCGCTCTACGCTGACGGATGGTTAACCATTTTAAAAGTGATCGTTGCTCAGATACATGATCATACTTACGAAGGTTGAACACAAATCGAATGCAGTTATTCAGAAGGCTGTCAAGTTTGTAAAGGAGATCTGCATTCAGGTCATAGTAGCACACATCACCATAGTCGATAATAGGAAAAAAAAATAGTAATAGTTTATGTCACATTGAAAAAAAAAGTGCTTCCACGCGAATGAAGCCCACTGAAATATACTAGTATTATGTAATTTGCATACATTTCTTATTCATAATCCAGTGTTTCATACATCTCACTATCATATTTACCCTCATTTAGGGTCATAATTTTTATGAATGTTTCCCATTGAACGTAACACCACATATATTTATATACATGCTGTCCTTCCAGCATACACATGGTATTCAGTGGCGTAGCTAGATGACCGACAGCCAAGGGGCAAAAAAAAAAAAAACTGGGGCCCCTTTTTTTACGTGGGATATCATCGAATAACTTCTTTTGCTCTGGAACGGGAGGGAGTGTTAGACTTTTGCTGACAAAAAGTAGTTAGCATAATTGAAATTGAAATTGCAAATATATATTTCAGACCAAGCACACATATACAAGTCCATATTATGTTAGTACCTAGGTACAAACTTATAACTATGTTAATAAAATTTAAAATATTTATTATTTTGGACATGCATGTGCGACCACTGATTTAGGATTTGGCTGCCCACTCTGTCCGACGCCATGCCTAGAAGCATGTTGGTGCTGCTGTTTACTCGAGACCACAGGGAGGCTGTTCTTTTACGAAGCTCCGACTGGAAACCATCCGTACTGTGGTCGACGAACATGCCGGAGGCACTGCACCTCCATGGCAAGCCCCAACAGACCCTTGAACGCCTTTTTATACTGGACGCGCAGAATATAGTGTTTTTTTTTTTATTGTAATTGCTCCACAGGCAATCAATAACAATAATTGTTATTTAGATTTCGAGTGTGGATTTTTTTTTTCGCAAATTCCATATGGCCTGTTGATCTAGTGGTCGGTGGCCCTGACTACTATGCCGGAGGTCGTAAGTTAGATTTGTATCCAGGACAAATGTTTGTGTGATGAGCACGATCATTTGTTCTGTGTCTGGATGTAATTTATCTATAATATGTAAGTATTTAGAAATATATAAGTATGTTTATCAGTTGTCTTGTTAGTATAGTAGCTCTGTTTAGTTCGGGACTAGATGGCGTTGTATGAAAGTTGTGGAATATTATTATTAATACGAAGTTTGTTATTTAGGTTTGCCCCCCCCCCCCGAATTTAGCCTAGCCTTCTGCCCCCCCTAGCCGGGGCAGAAGGTGCATCGACAGTAGTCACCCATAGCTTAACGCTTCACCTCGCTCCATGTCAGTCCGATGGCCGTCGCTTCTGCCAAAACAGTGCGTCGCCAAGTTTACCGAGGACGACCACGCTTCCTTTTCCCTTGAGGATACCATTCCAATGCCTGTTTAGTTATAACATCAGAATACCCCTCTAATTGTGTGAACAATCCAGCGTGAGGCCCCCCGAGTCAGGGGGCCCCGGGGTTCTGCCCGCCAAACCCTTAGGTAGTTACGCCAGTTCGTTTATGAGTCTTCATATACAGGGTGCATGCGTCCGGATATTGATCTAACATTCCTGGCGTCACATCGCGTTCGGGTGGGACGCCTTTATTAAATGTCTCACGCCTCCTGAATTCTATTGAGAACGGACGGGTAAGGGGGATAGATAAAGGAATAATGTAGGACATTTTCTGGTACAATTATTGGTTTGTTTTTTGATGCCTTAATGTTTTTATTTTGTTTTAATCATTACACAGTAAAATGAATACATAAAACACTTAACTAATTAAAACTATATATACTTACACTAAAATCAAAAAACTACTAGCTAAAATATGGCGTCAAAAAAACTTTTTACAAAAAAAGAATAATCGACTTCAGTAAAAAAAAAACACTAAAAGGATCAAAATAACTTTAATTTCGGAAGTCGGTGTTTTTCGGTATTATTTGTATCTTATTTAACACCGACTTCCGAAATTAAAGTTATTTTGATCCTTCTAGTGTTTTTTTTTACTGAAGTCTGTTATTCTTTTTTTGTAAAAAGTTTTTTATTTCACACTTTTTAGTTGCGATACACTTATAAACAGAGTGCCTATTTCTCATGATAATTCCAATTAACCCAAACACAGCTAGGTTACATTGTGTTATTATGAAGTTCCTGTGTCTACCTTCCACCTTCCGGCCCCATCATCAGATCAGTTTGATAGTACCTTATAGCCAAAGTGCATCTCATGACAATTCTAATAAGCCCAGACACGGCTAGGTTACATTGATTAATTACGGAGTTCCAGTGCCTACCTTCCGTTTCCATCATCATCATCAGATCACTTCGATGATACCATTTTCAACGTAACTATTCATTTATTTGTATTGTCATAGTCGCTTAACTATCTTTATTGTGATATCTATGCGAGTAAGAAGTTCCGTTGACTATTTCTGGTCTTCTTCATCAATTCCACTTCATAAAATGTTACTTTTTGACTGTAAATACTTAAGTTCTCGATGAAAATACTAAAATCACTATATGGTTGCCTATAATATTTGAGGAGTTCCCCCGATTTCGCCAAGACTCCATCATCAGATCCCAACTTGGTGACTATGGGACCATTTGGAAAGTATACCCTTTCCAACAAACAAAGAATTTTTCAAATCGGTTGGCAAGCAACGAAGTTATGCGCGAACAAACATAAAAAAAAATACAAACATCCGAATTGAGAACCTCCTCCTTTTTTAGAAGTCGGTTAAAAAATTCCTCTGCATCGCTATCGACTGGAAGTGTGCCCAAAAGGCTGGCGGCATTGCCACGTTGTATGGCAATGCTTAATCTCTGACCGAGGTAAAAGCTAGCCCTTGGGTCACGCGACAAAAAACTCCTCAGAGGTTTTTTTAGGTTTTTTAATTTACAATCACACAAACAAAAAAGTAAATCGTTGTATAATATATCTGATTGCCAACTAGATGTGAATATGTGAATATTATATGCACATATAAAAAATCTACTTATTAGCATAATCAGCCTTCTAATGTTCCCACTGCAGGGACTCAGGCCGCCTCTCTAGGAGAGGGAATGGGCCGTAATCCACCACGCGGGCCCAGTGCGGGTTGGTGAATGTCACATGTCTTCGAATTTTTGGTTCTAGGACATGCCGGTTTCCTCACGATGTTTTCCTTCACCGTTTTGAGTATAGTGGTGATGAAATAAATTTTATTACACAAAGTAATGCGCCTTGCTGGGTGTGAACCCGCGACCTACAAATCGTAAGTCGGAGCTTCTCCGGCTCGACCACCACTGCTCTACTTATTATTAAATATTAATTAACATAATACGAAAGTACAAATTCTTTATGGGGGCCATTCAGTTATTACGTAATTTTAAACTATTTTGACTGTTTTTTGAGCCAATCTCACCCTAGGTAAATAAGAGAAAATAAGAATAGGTCTACCCCTCACCCCTCCTCAGGGAGATGTCAGCAAATCGTGTGGGCCCAGCAGGGTCGAAGCCTACTGGGGCCATGGGTAGTGTAAAAACGAAACCCGGGGCCCTGGGACGAAGGCATCGAAGGAACAGGAGTGGGTTTTTAGTCAGTAAAAGTCTGACACTATCTCTCGCTCCGCCCAAGACCGGATTTGTCATAAGATGATTTTCCCACCAAATAAAAAAAAAAAACACCCCTCACCCCTGCTTAATATTTATTATGTAAGAATCTAAAGAAACAAAATAAATATATAAAAAAAAGAAACTTTAATTTTAACTAACCTTTATATCGATGCCTGCGGCTGTATTTATTATTATAATAATATTCCACAACCATCACACAACGCCGTCTAGTCTCAAGCTAAGCAGAGCTTGTGTTATGAGTACTACACAACTGATAAACATACTTATATATTTCTAAATACATACATATCTACACTAATATTATAAAGAGGAAAACTTTGTTTGTTTGTTTGTAATGAATAGGCTCAAAAACTACTGGACCGATTTTAAAAATTCTTTCACCATTCGAAAGCCACATTATCCACAAGTAACATAGGCTATATTTTATTTTGGAAAAAAATAGGGTTCCGTAAGATATTTGAGTTTTTCGGACACAAGGTGTAAAAAGTCAACCAGAAAAGTTACTTATTTTGCGTACGCTGCCTAAACTATAAAAGATAGAACCATAAAATGTTCTAAATAATTGTAGATCTTATAAATATCTACCAAAGTTTGTTAGGAGAAACCTATTTTCACGCGGGCGAAGCCGCTGGCAGATGCTAGTTGTAGATAAATTACGCCCAGACACAGAACAAATGAACCCACGACCTCCGGCATAGCAGTCAGGGCCACTAACCACTAGACCAACAGGCCAGTTTTATTATAGCCACAAGCTTCTATTACATTATCCTTGAGCATAACTTACTATATGTGCTTGGTAATCAATCAAGCATTAACCTCCTGAGACCCCTGGTATCACCAGTGATACGCTTAGTTAAAAATTTATTTCCACGCCATCTTTCAGAATTCGTTTGTACTTTTTTTTTCGATGGTTAGCATAGATATTCTTTATATTTCTAGTCACTCACCATTTCTCTAGCTGTCAAATTACATCGATTGTAGTCAGTTTAAAATCGAACATTTTACTGTTACCAACATGCTGACTTTACGTAAAGGTAAATATTTATTTTAATCAGTGATTCGGTGTTTTTTTTGTTTTATTTAAGTAATATTATACGTAAACTTTGTATTGTTGTTTAAATATCATAAAATATCGCAAATACAAACAGTCATTTCAACGTTTTTGTAAAAGTATCGCAGGTGATACTTTGGGCCATAAGTACTTATTTTGCAGGTCATTTGGCTGAAAAGGATATAGCGGAGTTAATTAATTTTGACATATCAGATATTGAAAATGAAGGTAGCGATGATGAAAGCGATCTTCAGTCATGGCATAAAGAAGTAATAGGCCGATAGAAGAGAATGGGAACGAATCTGATGACAAATCTATAGCATCTTCCGTGGTCGAGCCCCAATCTTCTCGAAGTGACCATGTACAATGGAAACACACTAAGAACTTTGCTTTTACTCCTGAGGAAGACCAACTGACGTCCCAATTGATCCAAGCACACGTGTTAAAAGCCCGTACGAATAGTTTTTTCAATACATCTATAATAGTCTGTTTGAAACTATGTCTGAGTGTACAAATATTTTTAGAGTAGCGTATTCAGGATAGGTTAATCATTAAATACAACACTTAATGAACTCAAATAGTTCTTTGGATGTTCTATGGCCATGAGCATACTTGGCTTGCTACGATTGAGGATGTATTGGGCATTGGACACCAAAGTAAATTATATAGCGAACACTATCACTCGGAACCGCTTTTTCATTTAAGATCGAACTTAAAGCTGGTAAATGATCAAGCTGTTGATCAAAATACTCGAGACATTAACAGGTTTTGGAAAATACGCCCTCTGGTCTCTGGTGTGGAAAAAGGCTGCAGAAAAATATACGAGACAAGCATGTTGTTATTGATGAACAAATAATACAATTTACGGGTAAATACAAGCAGAAAGAATTGGTCAAAGGTTAGCCAAATCCAGAAGGCATAAAGGTTTTTATAATGTAAAATATCTACATGCAGTAGTCGAATACAAAGTCATAGTGGAAGCTCTTGGAGTAGTCCTATCCGGTAGAACCAGAAATAATAATAAGGCCAACAACTGCGGGTAGGAAACACAGATTGGTCGTATTAATTCCTCATGCTGCTAAAAAAAACAAAAGAAGGAAAACATTTACCAATATGTGCGAAGGGTTCTCAAAACTACAGATCCAAATGTCGCCACAAAGGCTGCAATAACTTGACTTTCGTAAAATGTTTGGAATGCAACATTTTTCTTTGTGTTAATGTTAACCGAAATTGCTTTTTGAATTATCATACAAATTAATGCAAGGTACAATAATACACAAACAACAACAACACACAACACAAACAACAGCAACTGATTTTTTAAATTTTAATTGATTTCATTTTTCTTCTAAAATAATTTGTTTTAGTACCACGTTGAACCTAAGGTATCACTGGTGATACCCTCGCTTACGCTAAATGGGGTTGGGGTAGATTTTTTTTATTTGATGTTTGTTTATCTCTATGTTATATTGAACCATAGAAATTAACTTCCATCAATTAAATATTCGTAAATACGTCCCGGGTCTCAGGAGGTTAATTGAATTTGGACCAAACTTGGTACATGAGAACACCATCTCAAACATATGTCATTGAAATCTCTAGTTCAAGCATTATAGTCAGGTCGGAATTAGGTAGAGTTATTAATGTATTTGCATCGAAATGTTGATATTAATATGGATCTTGCCGGGATTTCTAATGAAAAATCCCGTGTGGCCAACAATATTACAAATAAATAATAATAAAAACCTCAGAGATAGATAAGACAAATGAAACAATGATAGTTAACATACTATATTTATTAGTATTTTTCATTGAAAAATAACTCTCTACCTCAACTGAGGCGAGATTAACAAATTTATACATTACCTACTCCTCGCCATTAATGCAGGAAGAATATTTTTCTGCTATATTTCTGAGTGTCATAAAAAAAAAATGCTCTTTAAAATTAATCTCGGGTTTTTTTTTTTTTTAGGTGTGAAATCATCTAATGACATCTCTCGCCCTTGGGCGGAGCAGGAGGACGTGTCAGACTTTTACTGACTAAAACCCATTCGTTTGTTCCTTCTTTGCCTTGCGTTCCAGGTCCCCGGGGTTCATTTTCACTTAACCCATGGCCCCAGTAGGCTTCGACCCTGCTGGGCCCCTACGATTTGCTGACATCTCCTTGAGGCGCGCATGGAACACTACACGCAGTCGACGACTTGGGCTCGGTCCGGACGGTTACCGGACGACCGGACGGCATGCTACCCATTGCTCGCCGTCCGCAAGTCTGCGCCTACGATAGCTGGAAATCGAGATCGGGATCCCGGCGGCTGGGGCGTGAGGACCGTTCCCTCGCACGTGCGGCCACCTTTTTTGCTAACATTACTGCTTCGCAGAAGGAAGCGACTGCCCTCCTTGCTCCAGACAATCCCTAGCGGGGCACACCTCTACCGTATGCTCCACCGTGTCCTTCGGGCGGTCCATACAATGGTGACACCCGGGCGTTTTGTTCGACGAATCCGCTGCAGGAACCTTCCAAACTTACCATGTCCGGTTATAAACTCGCGGGTGGCATGTTGAATTCCGGATAAAACGAAGGTTGCTAAGTTAATATGTATATATAAATATATCTGTCCGTCTTCATCTGTCTGTAATAGTCTGTCCCTTTGGGAGATAAAAACTTCTGTCTGTCTTCTTGGGAGATAAATACTTCTGTCTGTCCCTTTGGGAGATCAGTCTTGACGTGGCATAATAAAGTAGCTTAGAATTTAGGTTTCTCCATACAAATTTTGAAGCTCTGTTTCATCCCTTAAGGGGGTTAATTAAAAAAAAATCTCTTAGTGCTCACCTACGTCATGCAAGGAAGCCTTACGCAAAATTCTACGCTCCTAGTCCCTGTAGTTTCGGTTGTGTGTATGTCAGTCTGTTTCTCCTTTTCTATATATAGACCAGCTTCTGCCCGCAGCATCACTCGCGTGAATAAAGGTTTCTCCATACAAACTTTGGACCCCCGCTTCATCCCCTTAGGAAGTAAATTTTGGAAAATCCTCTCTTAGTGCTCGCCTACATCATAAAAGGAAACCTTGTGCAAAATGACACGCTCCTAGGCCCTGTAGTTTCGTCTTTGCGTTGATATGTCAGTCAGTCAGTTTCCCCTTTTATATATATATATATATAAATACTCCTGTGTGCCCCTTCAGGAGATCAGTCATGATGTGATATAAATAATTGTTTCAATTAATGACTCAGCATATCTTTTGTTTATAAATTACAACGGCATCCCACTCCAATCCTAAATCATAGCCACAATAACCGAACCTAATGAATTGACTGCCATCTGCAAACAATTTCCAACTCTTACCCACGAAAATAAAGTCTATTTTATTTTATCAACACCCTCAATTCACTGACTCCGAAGAATTTTGTAAATAAACAACGTGTTTTGGACTTTGTTGAGAGGAAGTTAAAGTTGGATTTTGTTTGAGTGGCTTTCTTTTACAAATGTAAGGGTCGAATTTTCCATAGATAAAGAATTTAGATGTATAATCGAATTGAAGCTGAAATAAATTCAGTACTGAGTCGATAAAGAGCCGGGAAATATGTATTCGATTATGTCGTCAGGCACGAGTTGTATATTGCGTTCCAAATACCTAAGAATAGGATCGATTGCCATGTTGTGACGTCACGACATACAGTGGACCACCGATAATCCGGCCCCTGTCTAATCCGGCACCCCCTGTAATCCGACATGGTCTATATTTTATTATTGAATATTTTTTTGATAATATTCGCTAATGCATGATTTTTTGATTATTTTAGTATTTATATTTGTTTGTACACAATTGTTTCCTAATGTAAAGTTATTGCATATTTTTAAGTTCTATAGCATTAATGACGTTAATTTTATAATAAAACGTAAGCTCTTCATTGTGTTGTTTAATTTACTAAATTTGACATACATAATGAAGTATGATTTGTACTTCAGAGTACATATATATAATATAAAGAATCTTATCATTAGATCTGTAATTTGCCGGATTACAAGGTACTCTTTTGTAAAAAATTCCGGACTATAGGGGGTCTTAGGCAGTACTCTATAATCCGACAAATTCGATAGTTCGACACTGCCCTGCAAAATGTTTGTCGGACTACCGGGGGTCCACTGTACTGTCAAATCGCAAGTCAAATGGCTCGTGCCGGGACATGGTCTGGAGCGAGGAGGAGTGGCAGGCAGTCCTTCTGCGAAGCAGTAATGTTAGCAAAAGAGGTGGCCGCACGTGGGAGGGAGCGGCCCTCACGCCCCAGCCACCGTAGGCGCAGGCTTGCGGACGGCGAGCAATGGGTAGCATGCCGTCCGGACGTCCGGTAACCGTCCGGACCGAACCCAAGTCGTCGACGGCGTGTAGTGTTCCATGCGCGCCTCAAGGAGATGTCAGCAAATCGTAGGGGCCCAACAGGGTCGAAGCCTACTGGGGCCATGGGTTAAGTGAAAATGAACCTCAGGGGCCTGGAACGCAAGGCAAAGGAGGAAAAAACGAGTGGGTTTTAGTCATCAGGTTATTTACGATCTGTGAACGAAAAAAGTGGGAAGTATATACAATCACTTGCCAAAGTCCATACTAGAAACTTCATCAATAGATGCGTTCAAAAAGAAATTAAAAAGATTCTTGTTAACTAAATGTTACTATAGTGTTCAGGATTATTTAATGGAGGATGTAAGGACATAATGTTGTAACTAGTGCACTAATTAAATATTAATATTTGATATACTTTGACATTTTTATACTTTGACATTTACTTTGACATTTACTTTGACATTTACTTTGACATATATTTACAGATATATCTTGACATTCTCATTTAATACGTGACATTTCAAATTCAGTTTCGGACATTTATTTAAATCAGGAAATCTAACTGTAATTATATATATACAATATTATATACAAAACACTTAACTAATTAAAACTATTATAAATAACTTATTAATAGTCTAAAACTAAAAAGTCACACGTCAATATACAACCCGCCCCTGATCGTTCCCGGTGCAAAAGTGCCCATAATACTGGCCGCATTACCTCGCTGGATAGCGATGGCCATCCTTTGCACCAAGAACGACCCGGACCGGGAGTCACCCGTTGCCTCCCCGAGCCTACGGCCTAAATCCCCCACAAAACACTTTGCCTCCGTACTCCAACTGCCCAGAGTCTCCACAGCAACAGGCACAAAATGGTAAAGCTGCACCAAGGAAGCGTACTTCAGCCTTTTTTTAAAGCAGGCGTCTTCAGCGGCGGCAGAAGCAGTGTGCATCGTGCGACTCAGGTGACTGGCGGCGACAGTGCTGACGCAAGTTGCGTCCCAGATCAGGCACTTCCCGTTCTTCCACGGCACCAGAGTCAGCCCATCCGGCCTCTTACCGTCAGACCTGCTAAGACCTGGAGGCTCAAGCACGCAGGGGATGTTTGCCGATATAAGGGCTCTCCGGACAATGTCGTTCAAGGCGTGGTGACGCGGGAACTCCCTGTGCAGCGCCGACAGCTCAGTGCGTGATGGCCATCGGCCTCCACCAAAGAACCGCAGGTGCATATATGAGGCTCGCACACCTTACAGCCTAGGCGGAGAGCCACCGCCACACGCAAAGAGTCATTGTCGAGTAGAGTGCCCAAATGAGGCGAAGGAATCGCCTGTAACCACGCCCCGGACTCGGGTTGCGACACTGCTCGTAGTCTGGCCTTATCGACATTTCAAATTGTAATTAACTATTGACATTATTGTTTTTCATTGTGAACTAAATTGAAATATTAATTGTAAAATTTTTTGCATGCATTATAACAATAAAGAAGCTTGTGATTTGCATACCTCAAGGTGTAATATGGTTGGACTGTGCTATACTTTTAAGAACTTTATGTAATTAAGTACCCATATTAGCAAATAAATTATTAGCATAGTCGGCCTTATAATGTTCCCACTGCTGGGACTCAGGCCTCCTCTCTAGGAGAGGGAATGGGCCGTAATCCACCACGCGGGCCCAGTGCGGATTGGTGAATGTCACATGTCTTCGAATTTTTGGTTCTAGAACATGCCGGTTTCCTCACGATGTTTTCCTTCACCGTTTTGAGAGCAGTGGTGATGAAATAAATTACACAAAGTAATACGCCTGGCTGGGTTTGAACCCGCGACCTACAACTCGTAAGTCGGGGCCGTTACCACTCGGCCACCACAGCTCTTTACCACTCGGCCACCACAGCTCTATAATTATTAATTAATAATAAATTATTATGAATTATGAATTAAAAAGTTTAATCAGAATCCAGTTCTTCAATTTTGCTCATCTCTGAGTTCTTCAATTATGCCCAATTTCTTGCGATTTAACAGTATGACGTGACGTCACAACATGGCAATAGATCCTATTCTTATTTGGAACGCATTATACGAGAATAGCTCGTGACGTCATCTGCCCACCATTTTGCTAAAACTATATTGGGGTCGGCAAAGAATAGAGATAATTGGAAAAAACCGGGCAAGAGTGAGTCAGACTCGCGCACTGAGGGTTCCGTACAAACTAAATGTACCTATGAAAACAGTTTAATTCCCGAATTGAGCTACGAAGATTATCCGAATCGCAATTTTTTTTTTTTTTGGTTACGTATCTACAAATTTACAGTTTTCAGATTGTTTCCTATACTTGTGCTATGAGAGTTTGCTTCACACCAAATTTCAGTATTCTAGGTCAACGGGAAGTTACCAGTTACCGGGCCGTTACCACTCGGCCACCACTGCTCCCCCACCAATGCTCCCGAGAAAAGAGAGAAAGAAAAGAAAAGTACATATGAAATGAAAAAATCACATAGGTGGGTACCTATTTGCCCGGTTTCGAACCCCGAAACCTTAGATTAAAAATTGAAATTAACAATTACTATCGTTGATTGAAAGCCACATTTTCAAGAGATTCAGGGTACCGGTCACCTTGATACCTTATTAAATACACGTCCTATGCTTATTTTAACGATACAGCAGGAATATTCACTCCTAAACTGATTCTGTAGAGAAATTAGTTCAATTTAGGATGAGACACGCGCGTTGCCTAGCAACCTTAGAGGTGTGCTTATAAGTTTGTTTAAATATTTAACTTTTGTAGACCTGGGATTTATTTTATTCGCGTCTGAATCGTGAAGCAGCAGTAATAATTTAATAATAATATTCCACAACTATCACACAACGCCATCTAGTCCCAAACTAAGCAGAGCTTGTGTTATGAGTACTAGACAACTGGTAAACATACATATATAAGGTGTTAAAAAATTTCATTTTATAATTTCGAGGGGACATAGCTGCTCCATACGTTTATGTTCGCATAACTCGTTAAAATGTTTGGAACAGCTGATTTTTTTTTCGCTATTCAGGTTTGGTCCCATAGTAAAAGTTGTTCATAATGAGGAGTACAATGTCCTCTCGAAATTCTTAAAGTTAATTTTTTAACACCTTATATATTTCAAAATACTAATATTGTAGTTAAATTACACCCAGAGACAGAATAAATATTGTGCTTATAACACAAATATTTGTTTTGGGTGGGAATTAAATTTCGACATAGTAGTCAGGGCCACTAACAACTAAACCATGAATACAGTAAAAAAAAAATCTCAAGAGTTTTTTTTTTGCGTGAAACCCTAATACTGTTTCGTATAATAAAAGCAGCCTAAATTACTCTTTATAACATCAGCTATCTATCAGTAAAAGTCCTGTCAAAATTGATCCAGCCGTTTCGGAGATTAACCGGAACAAACCGACCGAAGACAGATTAAAATGTAAAAAATTGCATTTCAGACTGGACAGGTCCACTACAATCTGTGTGGTTCTTTACTCAAAAGATCATTTCAGACACCAATCTGTAATCAACATGGTTCTCATATGATTTGACCATTACATGTGAATTTTGACCCCTGAGTTTATTTCGGTGTTTTTTCTAAGAATAGTCTATTCAGCTAGGAAACACTGGCGTTATCTAGTTAAAATTGACGATAAAGTTGACGTTTGTTTTTTATAAATTTATTTTAAAAATAAATATAATTTAAATAATCACAACCTCATAATATTTCCACCGCTGGGACTCAGGCCTCCTTCCATATAAGACCACATCGGCTGTAATGTATCACGCGGGCCCAGTGCGGGTTAGTGGATGTCACATGTCTTCATTTTTTTTGGTTCTAGGACATGCCATTTTCCTCACGTTGTTTTTCTTTGTTATTTTGAGAGCAGTGTGTCAGCAGTGATCGGAGTAGGTAGATTGAATTGGGGTCATTGATCCGAAACGTATATATTAATATGGACATTCCCCCGGAATTGGTTAATTATTTTATAAACACCGGAACTTAGGTAGGGATTGTATAGATAGCGGCACGAATCTTGAGCGCTCGGCTAAAGAGCGGGGATCGTTTTGCGCATCGTACAATATCGGCGAGCCAATCACTGTACAAGGATTTCACTCCCCGCCCACGCATCTCTCTTCATAACACTAAAGAGACCCGATTTTTTACTTCTGCGTGCTTCTGCGCAAGTAGAACTGTAGAAGTCAGCGCTCAAGATCCGTGCCGGTATCATAAAATGAGCAATATTATGTGTATTCTTCATTTCATTTATATGTATTCTTCATTTTTTTTTAACGGTACACTGTCACGATTTGACACAACCCAACGACCAATCAGAACATTATACCTTCCTTTAAATTTTGAATTGATTAGTAATAATATCACTACACGTACCACCACGTACCGGAAGACATAGCGTTGGAAGGCCTCCTACAAGGTGGACCGATGACCTGGTAACGATTGCGGGAGTACGATGGATGCGAGACGCACAGGAACGTTAATTGTGGCGGCACTTGGGGGAGGCCTATGTCCAGCAGTGAACGTCTTTCGGCTAAAATGATGATGATGATGATGAATATCACTACCAACATTAACAATATTTAATTGAATCCGGAAATACCGGATTTACCTACTTTCCGGAAAAATGGCTTATCCATGTTATTCTTTCTGTATGTATTTATGATACAAGTACCAAAAATCAATGTACCTACTCCGATCACTGGTCATCAGGTGACATAGCGGTCAAACGCAAGCTTATGCATAAAAAAAAAATGTATGGAGCGAAAGGACGAGTCAGAATTTCACTGACTAAAACCCTTTGGAGGTAGGCGTAAGTGTCTGGTAGCTGCCTACCAGACATAACTTCACGTCGGGGTCACCAGTTTGGAGGTAGGCGGAACAGAGAGTAAAGTCCCGCAAACCTCCGTTGAAAAGGGAGGATCCTCCGACCAGACGAGTGTTATTACTGGTGGTCAATTGCCCGATAGATGATTTCAGGCTGTTCTATATGTTCTAATCGCGCGGAGAACTTTGATTGCGCGATGCAGGATTAGTTCTTATGTGACGCCATAGATGTCGCTGCAACCCTAAAACCTGTGTTCTTCAGTTGGTCTTTGAGTTCCATGGATAGCGTCACTCTTTCAAGAGTTCCCACATCCCTAGCAGGATCTTTATGCCTACCTCTTCGGGTTTCAGCCGTGATATTATATTAAATGTATAAGTAGGTATAGTTAGACAGAGGCGATGATTAGTCACAAGTGCAGATCTGTGTAGCGCCCAGTCGCGGTGACAGACTAAAAAAAACTGTGGAGTCGAAGATAAATTGTATGGTGTTTCCTTTTCCTGGCGTTGTTTTTTTTTTTTTTATTCTGGATAGGTTCGCGCTTGACCGCCATCTCACCTGATGGAAAGCGATGATGCGGTCGACGATGGAACGCGCTTACCTAGAAGTAACCTATTCACTCTTGACTTAAAGATTTACGGGTTGTAGCTATCAGGAAACACACATTCCGGCAAGGAATTCCACTCCTTAGCTGTACGCACAATGAATGTGTTCCCAAAACGTTTTGTGCGTATAGGTGGAATGTCCACCATGTACTGGTGGCGCGTTGCCGTACGCCTGGTGGTGTTTATCCTCAATGCTGAGGGTGGACTATATTTTGCCTTGTTGTCTTATCTTTGGCGATGTGAATGGCGTCGCAGACTGTAGTATCCAGTGTAGCACGGATTTGGCCAGACCAACGTATCGGACTCCTGCCCTTGGGTCTTTTCCCATCTACTTTTCCTGTCAGTAGCAATTTTTCCAGGTCGTCAGGTATGGTTTTTAATCGACTTCAAAAAGAAGGTTGTATGTTCAGCTTTTTTTAATGTATGTTTTAACCGATTTCTCGGTGAATTATGGACCGATTTAGAAAAAAAAAATCAAATAGACAAAACTATTAAAGAAACACCGACTTCCGAAATTAAAGTTCTTTTGAAAACACAAAAAAGTTGTTTTATTTTTTTACATTGAAGTCGGTTGTATTTTTATGTAAAATATTTTGTCAGCCAGTTTCGGCTCAATAATGTTCGTTTTCAGTTAGGTGTGACTGGAGTTGTGGTTTCGGCCATAAAATAGCTGAATATTAGGCACGACCGAAACGAAGTATTTGATCCGACGGTTGTGATATAGACCTACACATTGTTTCAGCTACTTTCAGTCAGTTTATGCTGGAGTTTTGGTTTCGGCCATAAAGTGACTGAATATTCGGCACGAACGAAACTACCGTCTTTGAGCTGACGGTTGTGGTAGAGACCTACAGTCTGAAAAAAAGAAACTAAAATTGTTTTTTGACTAAGTGCAATACGAGGTCAAAGTGACCCCGTATTAAAGTAGGCACACCTCTGAATTCTGTTTTAATATTGTATATATACATCTCTTTTCCAAACTAAACCAAATTGAAGTTACGGCGTCCACATGGTGACGGAGAAGACTGTGTTTTTCTTAGTCACACTGCAAGGTAAACACGTACGAGGTTTATTAGACCTCGTTTCGCACTGAACGTGTTAAAATCGGAAGCATGAAGGTTTTTATGTAATTTTCATAGGCTTTGGTTCGCTAAACCAAATTGGTTCACGGATTAAATTCGTTACGTCCAGTTCTTGGGATATCATTATTGAAGTTTCTTGCACATTCTTCTCCATAGAGATCTACGCTTTGGCATGTGCAATTAGCATCATTTATTTTTATTTTTCTGACTGACTGACTTCTTGACATTTCAAAAGTGCCTGTAAATGGTTTATTTGGAATAAATGATATTTTGATTTTGATTTTGAAGTAACCGGTATCATATTATATTCACTTAATATTTCTTTTGCAAAACAAAAAGCTTTACATAGGTCTTCTGACTCTTATTTTGATGCCGACCAGTGTAATTATTAAAAATAATATGAATCTACTCCACTCTATTCTTGTCCGTCCATCTGTCCCTAAAGGACTTTAAGTGTTAGAAAGAGAAAGCTAGACAGACAGAACGAGAGGGAAACAAATCTCTCGGCTTAAGACTAGGGTGACCATCTATCAAGTTTTATGAAAATCAAACCAAATAGTAGTATAGATAAAGAGCTAACGAGATAAATCCTTCATTTTAAGAAGGATACGGAATAGGAATGACTTTTTATAAGTTTTAAATCTTTTTATTTTATTTCCAATATTAATTTAAGTTACTTTTTGTCCTCTATATTGTCATATATTGTTTTATAATTACAAATTTGCAACAGTTATTAAATCCACATAGATATTTAAGAAACTTAAATATTATCTGAACTAAGTATTTGTATTACAAAATTTGTAATACAAAAACACAAAAATACATTCAGGCATCGAAGTACTCCTCCACATCGCGGTCATCTGGAAATGTGCCTAGAAGACTGGCAGCATTGCCACGTTGAATGGCAATGCTAATGCTATATTTAAAATGTTTTTTTTTAAATCCCAATTTATTATAAATCTTGCCCACTTAAACTCATATTTGGTTATTTTTACATTGAAATACGGCACCTATAGGAAAAATTTCAGCATTCTAGATCTAAGGGCTGGACGTTGGGTTAGAGAATGAGTCAGGACTTTGCCATTAATATACAGAAGATATGGTTACCCTATAGTATGACTTCAGAATAGATATCGTGTTACTCGCTATCTTTCGCAAAGATTTTCTATTTACAGATTAAAGGAGATTCATCCGATTTCAAATCAGATCAGATTATGAGAATTCATTAATTTTATCTGTAACTAATTTTTGCCCGCAGTTTTGCCCGCGTGAAAATAGGTTTCTGCATTCAAACCTTAGACCCCGTTTTATCCTCTTAGAGGCTAAATTTTGAAAAATCCAGATACCAGCTTGATGCACTTGAGATGATTGAGAGGCGAGCCAGGAGGATCATTGGCAATGATACACTCGTCGAGTCGAGGCTTCAAAGTCTTGAGCATCGACGACGAGTTGCTACCTTCTTAATTGCATAGCCTAATTCCGCCAAGCCCGTTCCATCATCGGACCACCAAGCATACGGCGGTGCGCCACTGTTACATGGTGGACATCCCACCTATACCCACAAAACGTTTTGGGAATACATTCATTGTGCGTACAGCTAAGGAGTGGAATTCCCTGCCTTGTCTTTGTTTCCTGATGCCTACACTCTGGGGATCTTAAATTCAAGAGTGAATAGGTTACTTTTCGGTAAGCGCACTCCATCATCGACCGTTAATGCTCGCCTACTCTTCTCGTCATAAAAGGAACCCTTGTGCAAAATTTCACGTTCCTAGTCACTCAGTCAGTTTCTTCTTTTATATAATTACATATATAGATTGTGGTACCTGTATATGATTCCTGGGTAAAAAAAAATCTGATTAGTTCGGCAGCGGATTATCCGTAATAATTTCATATCTATGACCGTTGCCGAAACCTTCGATATTCGTATTTGGCTCTGGAACGTGGTGGCTCACAATAGGCTTAAAGTCACCCAAAGCGCAATGGAAATGGATATACTTGGAGTTTCCTTGCGTGATCGCATTAGAAATGAAGATATTCGCAGGAGTACCAAGGTTAACGACATAGCCGGAAGAATTGCTTAACTTAAGTAGCAGTGGACAGGGCACATTGCTCGCAGAACAGATGATCGATGGGGCCGAAAGGTTCTGGAATGGCGACCACGAACTGGAAGACGCAGCTTTCGAAGGCCTTGTGAGAGGCGTGGGAATACGATGGATGCGAGACGCACAGGACCGTTCATTGTGGCGATACTTGAAGGAGACCTATGTCAGCAGTGGACGTCTTTCGGCTAAAATAATGTTGATGATAATGAAACACCTCTATTACCTATCGGGAGAACAGTCATAATGTTTGCTTATGCACACTACAGTTTTAAAAATTCATGGGTGACATTGAAATCATGCGTAAGTGGTAAATAACCGACTATTTGTCACTATTTCTGCAAAGCGGGAAGTCAGGAATATCTCATTACGGAATTATGTAGTTATGGTAATAATGTGACTGGTAAATTCACGAATTGGATACAAAGATACAAACGATACAAGTTCTAGGCTAGCGTGCTCTATCGTAAACCACAATATCGCTTACCTACCATCAGGTTAGATAGTGGACAACGCGAACCTATAATCAATATAAAAAGTGTGAGTCGGACTCACACACCGAGAGTTCCGTACCAACTTGTTTATGTAAATAAATAGTTCAATTCTCGAATCAAATCTCGAAGATTTTTACCAATTACGACGTTACGACAAATTTACAGTTTTTAGACTTTTTCCTATATTTCTGCTATGAATCGTTGCTTAATGCAAAATTTCAGATTTCTAGGTCTACGGGAAGTATCCTATGAATTTTGATTCCTTTGAGAGTGTCGAAATATACGTTTTTTGCGACATAAACGGCTGTATCTTTTTTTTCTAGTTAATTCTGAAGTTTGATTTTTTCACAGCTTCAAGGGAACGTAAACTTGAGTATATAGTTAGTAATTTCAACTAGATACCGCCACGCGTTCCCGAGATAAAGGCTTTTCAGGATTTCAGGATTCTAGGTTCACGAGAAGTACCGTATAAGTTTTGATTTCCTAGCAAGTGTCGAAATATAACGGAGCATAAACGGCCTTATTTTTAGATTGCATTGACATAGAAATTTAATTTTTTTCACTGTGCTTAGGGTAGCAGACTTAAGTAGGTAATTGATATTAATTTAATTTTCATACTCCATGCCTTCCTGAGAAAAAGGGTCTTGACAGACGGACAACAAAGTGATCCTTTCAGGTTTCCGTTTTTGTTAACTTAAGTACGGAACCCTGAAAAGAATAGAATGGAAATCCATAAACTACACACGTTAACTGTTCAATAATTCTTAAACACGAACATAAATTTGTCGGCACAATGGCAGTTAATCGGTGACAGTAATATCTACCACACAACCTTTGGATATGTATTAAATAAACCCCTTTACGTCGTGCATAGTGCAACAGGTGAGCGTCGAACTTACAATTTCTATCGCAATTCTGTATCTAACTAACCTTTGGGGTCATTAGCGCCGCCGGGATTCCGATCCCGATTTCCGGCCACCATAGGCGCGGGCTTGCAGACGGCGAGCAATGGGTGGCTCGCCGTCCGACCGTCCGGTAACCGTCCGGACCGAGCCCAAGTCGTCGACGGCGCGTACTGTTCCACGCGCGCCTCAAGGAGATGTCAGCAAATCGTAGGGGCCCAGCAGGGTCGAAGCCTACTGGGGCCACGGGTAGTGTGAAAGCGAAACCCGGGGCCCTGGGACGAAGGCAACGAAGGAACAGGAGTGGGTTTTTAGTCAGTAAGAGTCTGACACTATCTCCCGTTCCGCCCAAGAGCGGGGATGTCATAAGATGATTTTCCCACCCAATAAAAAAAAAACATATACAGTGGTATTTTTGTATTATTGCCATTTCTACGATACGGGGCGTTTAAGACCTCGTTTGAAAACTATCATTATGGGGGTAAGGGACTTAGTCGACCTCGTAATATTTAGGAAACTAAAAACTTGTGGCTAAAATAAAAGAAAACATAAGATATTTTTCAGTGCGGTACGAGGCCAAGATACACCATTGCATTCTGTTTTAATAAGACATCTTAGATATATTATATTCATCTCTTACCTAAACTAAACCAAATTAAAGTTACGGCTTCCATACGGAGGACTATGTTTTTCTTAGCCGCACCTCAAGGAAGATACGTACGAGGCCTATTAGACCTCGTTCCGCACTGAACATGTTAAACCCTACAGCGTTGTTTGAAACAGTCATGGCAACCCTAAAGAAAACGCGTGGGTTTTAGTCAGTAAAAGTTTGAAGCCGACCGAAGATTCGGTTTCGACTTTCGGTCAAAAAAGAATGGTGTCGGCTGGAGTTACGCTTTCGGTCAAGAAGTGACCGAATGTTCGGCTCGACCGAAACTAGTGTCGAAAGTTGTGATACTATATACGATACCTAAAAACTAACTAATTCGTTGTCTATATTTATGTAATCGTCGACTTATTCGATTATTAAGTTATAAGCAGAGGTCGGAATTAGGTAGAGTTATTTATGTACTATATGTATGAGAGCAGTGGTGGCCGAGTGGTAACGGCCCCGACTTACGAGTTGTAGGTCGCGGGTTCAAACCCAACCAGGCGTATTACTTTGTGTAATTTATTTCATCACCACTGCTCTCAAAACGGTGAAGGAAAACATCGTGAGGAAACCGGCATGTCCTAGAACCTAAAATTCGAAGACATGTGACATCCACCAACCCGCACTGGGCCCGCGTGGTGGATTACGGCCCATACCCTCTCCTAGAGAGGAGGCCTGAGTCCCAACAGTGGGAACATTATAAGGCCGACTATACTATACTATACTATTTATGTACTTGCATCGAAATGTTGATATTAATATGGATCTTCCCGGGATTTCTACTAAAAATCCCGTGTGGCCAATAAATATTGCAAATAAATAATAATAAAAAACTTTTTACAAAAAAAAAGTAACCGACGTTACTAAAAAAAACACTAAAGGGATCAAAATACTTTAACTTCGGAAGTCGGTGTTTCTCGGTATTGTTTGTTTCTTATTTAACACCGACTTCCGAAATTAAAGTATTTTGATCCATTTAGTGTTTTTTTTTTTACTGAAGCCGGTTATTAAATTTTTTGTAAAAAGTTTTTTATTTTACACTTTTTAGTTGCGATACACTTATAAATAACTCAAAACTGAAATATCATAAAGTGTACAATTTCTATGATCTGGCCACGACATATACATACATGCAAATTAAAATAAAAGCATTTAAAAGAGGTTGAATACTTCCAAACCACTTAAGACCTAAAGTAGGTCCTAAGTTGTTACAATAAAAATGAAAACGAAGAATTAGTATGAATTGAACTAGAACAATAGAGTCCAGCGACTTTAAAGAATAGAGTGAAGTTACAAAGCCACAGAAAATAAATGAAGTAGCCCAGAGAGACCGGCTTCGAGTTGGAGAGAGACAGAGAGATATGGGTGTAGACTGAAGTCGATTTATCTGTCTGTCTGTATTAAATTTAAACGTTGGAAGTGTTAAAAGGTATCGTTACTTTGAAAATATATCCTTTCTACTATCGGAAAACCCGACGTACGGTGAGTATCCACCCTCACAATTCTGCACTGCTAATTGCATATGCAGTACTTGCAAAATGGCGCGGTTCGGAGATAAATGCGTTAAACATGTTTTTTGATGTCTAAACAACAAGTCTTACTTATGTAATTTTAAAAGCGTAGCAATAAAATAAGAAAATAATATTTTTATGTATACATTACCCAACTCGGCTGTGCAGCGTTCGGGAAGCTGCGCGGTATCTTCTCATCCAACATACCACAGTGTCTCAAGACGAAAGTCTATGACCAGTGCGTGTTGCCAGTGATGACATATGGTTCCGAATCGTGGTCGCTCACAGTGGGCCTCATCAGAAGGCTCAAAGTCACCCAAAGGGCAATAGAAAGGGCTATGCTCGGAGTTTCCTTGCGTGATCGAATCAGAAATGAAGATATCCGCAGGAGAACCAAGGTTGCCGACATAGCACGGAGAATCGCCAAACTTAAGTGGCAATGGGCAGGGCACATTGCTCGCAGAACGGATGGCCGTTGGGGCCGAAAGGTTCTGGAGTAGCGACCGCGTACCGGAAGACGCAGTGTTGGAAGGCCCCCTACAAGGTGGACCGATGACTTGGTGAAGGTTGCAGGAATCCGATGGATGCGAGACGCACAGGACCGTTCTTTGTGGCGACATTTGGGGAGGCCTATGTCCAGCAGTGGACGTCTATCGGCTGAAATGATGATGATGATGATACATTACCCCCTTGAGATGTAATTTTTGTAAAAAAGAGAATATCCCAAAAATGACGATTACTGCATTTACAATTAGCAGGGCAGAATTATTAACACGTCTACGGTCCGGACTAAGCGTTTCGCTTCGCTGTTTATACAGCATACATCGAAAGACTGGAAAATTTACCTGCTGCGGTCATGTCCGATTATAATTTAGGTGTCTTCAAGGTTACCGTGAATTAGGCTCTTAGTAAACTAATGCACATCATCATCAACGATTGCATAGCTCAGGTGGGATCGTACTCAAGCACTAGTCTATTTTATTAAAAACTAGCTTTTGCCCACGGCTTCGCCCGCGTATATAAAATGGCCATGTCACTCAGGAATAAAGCAGCTTTCTAACAATGAAAAAATTTTAGCAAACGGAACAGTACTTCAGAAAATACGTCCTAGTGTAGATGTAGCTCCTGCCTGCGGCGTTTCCTGCATGAAAATCGAATATTTTCCCAGGGGAACATAATTATATGATAAAAAATTCCCTAAGTACTATTCCAGGACATCACTGTGAGCTAAAAATCTAAATCCATATCGCTTTTTGAGTGAGAAGGCAAGGTGAATATACACACATATATATTCAATCTTTCGCTTTTATTATTTAGTGTGATGTGATGCGATGTGAAGTGATGTGATGTTATGTGATGTGATGCGATGTGATGCGATCCGATATGACGTGATGTGATGTGATTTTCATACACATATTTTTTACGCACTTAAGCTTTTGACATAGTTCACGTAAACTATCAGGGCCCAAGTCTGCTATTTTTATAAAGTCGTCATTCCAACACGATCCCATTGTCATTTTGCTAAAAGTTCGTAATCTGATAACACATAAAGGTCGATGATCGATCGGTCAATGGTTTTGTGGTAAAATAACAATATCGAGCTGTCTCGTAACAAATTAAAAGCAATGACTGCACCTTATGGTAGGCCGAATTTTAGCCGATTACCGCATACGTCAGACATTAATTTGTCAATATGTACGAGATTACCATTCTATGCCACTTCCTTCAATGGAGTGTCAGTGGTTGACCATTGGAAAGTCATAATGACGCCATTATATTAGTAGATTACCAAACTTGTCAAAATCAACAATTATGAAGTCAATGATAGACCATTCTGACACTATTGTAATAGCAGACTTGAGGCCCTGTACTTAGCTGCATCCGGCTATACTGAAAGCAGATCACAATATAATTTTGCTTAAAATAATAACTCAGGCGAAGCCATGTGGAAAGTATAGCTATATTACGTCAAAACCATGGAATCGGACTTGTAAGTGATGACAGAGACAGCGATATATTCTGTAACGTGACAGACAAGGATGGAGAGAGAAATTAAGTACCGGTCGACGCCTTACATGGTAAAGTGAGGAAGTGCACTTTTGTATTTTATTTATGGTTTAAGATAATTTTATTTTTTATATTTATTCTGAAGTTATTCTTAAATTCTAAATACGTTGACATAAAAAATATAGGTCTTAAAATAACCTAGTATACACAAAGCCTTTACATTGTCATGTTACAAGAAAAAAACACATATTTCTGGTGTTAGTGAATTGATTACGTATCATTTCTGGACAGCAAGTCGATACTAATTACACGTATTTTGTATTATTTTTTTAATTGGTATAAACTAGTGTTGCTAAAGAACTCTGCTTCCACTTCTGCAGAAGTTCCGCAAGCTTTTTCTCTTCCGTTTTCGCTTCTGCTTCCGCAAAATTTATAACAGAACTGTAAACGAAAGAGTACAGCAAGGAGCGCAGGGGTGAGGGACGCGTGGACAAATCGGAAGAGCGGGGGGAGGGGAGCGAGGGCGGCACACAAACGTATCGCAACGAGTTTCTTTACGATTATATTTTTTCGGTTCATTCTGCGCATCACCGCGCCTCGTGACGTGATTACGATGTAAACCTTCTGTTGTTTAATAAAAATAATGTTCTTTTTCTACATAGTATTAACACTTCCGCCTCCGTTTCCGTTTCCGTAGCCACAAAGATTTACTTTTGACATCTGTTTCCATTTCCACTTCCATTAAGACACTTCCGTTGCATCACTAACATAAACCAGTGCTTGACCGCGATCCTTCCTGATGGTAAGCAGTGATGCAATCATTGATAGTGAGGCGCACTTACTAATTTTAATTTTATATGATTTGGTCGTGGAGTTTAGATAAGCTGGCCTATCTGACCTCAAAACTGGTATTCTGTTGTATTAGCTGTTTGGGGTCGGCTTCCAGTCTAACTGGAAACCTACGACGTATTATAAAACTCGTGATTAGCTCCTGTAGTCTTCTTAAGTCAGTCCTATTTGGGCACGTCATAATTATGGTGATAAGTCGCCTCTTTGAGGAGCTGCTTGAAAGACCTCACGGCGTCCTTACCTTCCGCATAACGTAGGTTCTCACCGGACATGGTAAGTTTGGGAGGTTCCTGCACCGGAGTCGTGCGGAAGAAACGCCCGGGTGCCATCATTGTGTGGACCGGCCGGAGGACACGGTGGAGCATACGGTAGAGGTGTGCCCCGCCTGGGCAGAGCACCGCCGTATCCTCGTGGGGGCGATCGGCGGCAGCGATCTCTCGCGCCGGGCCTTGGTACAGGCCAATGTCCGGAACGAGGAGGAGTGGCAGGCGGCCGCCTCCTTCTGCGAAGCAGTAATGCTAGCAAAGGAGGCAGTGGATCGCGTGAGGCAAAGGTCCTCACGCCACAATCGCCGCCGGGATTCCGATCCCGATTTCCGGCCACCGCAGGCGCGGGCTTGCGGACGGCGAGCAATGGGTGGCTCGACGTCCGATCGTCCGGTAACCGTCCGGACCGGGCCCAAGTCGTCGACGGCGCGTACTGTTCCAAGCGTGCCTCAAGGAGATTTCAGCAACCGTAGGGGCCCAGCAGTGTCGAAGCCTACTGGGGCCATGGGTGATGCGAAAGAGATCCCCGGGGCCCTAAAAAAAAGGGCCAAGAAGGAACAGGAGTGGGTTTTTAGTCAGTAAAAGTCTGACACTATCCCCCGCACCGCCCAAGAGCGGGGATGTCATCAGATGATTTTCCCACCCGAAAAAAAAAGTCATTCCTATTAACTTTCAAGACGGTTCTCTCATCATTTACAACTTTGGTCCCAAAATGTCCCGTATTTTAATTACCCAAGGCAAGAACTGAGAATCATATAGACATTTACAATCCTATAATTACCAACATCCATTATATTCTCAGAGATAAAGCAATAAATCATACCGTAACCAAAAAGTTCACTTACCCCATTTTCCCCGATAGCACTCCTCGCATTTTCAGCGGAAACTTAACGAAAACCTGTAGCTTTTGTATCGACTACAAATGACAATCGACCTTATTCCTTTCCTCACACATCTAAAAATCCCTTGAAACTTTCAATTGTGTTGGAAAATTCTACGACACAGCGAAAATTCAAACGTACGTTCTAAAAAATAAGGTGGTTTTTCGAATGTAGCAGTCTCCACAAGCTGATAAGACGCTACCAGCCGTCTCAGACCCCCCCTCCACCTTTCAACGTCAACTATTGACTTATATAAGAGGGGCTAACATAGTATAAGTTAGAGTTCACAATAATTTGGTCTTCTCTGTTCGAGCGTTGGGTATCTCTAGAATCTACTTAGTCGCTCCGCTAGCTTCGCGCGGTGCGGACGTCAAAGACTAGTTAGTATTAATTTTTATAAATTATTTTTTATTAAATATATATTGCAGGATATATATTTTAGATTTTTGTTTGTATCAAAATGTCGGTTGGTGTCTTCAAGTTTTGTATTTAGGGTGAGTACCATTGATTTATTGTTTAGAAAATAGATTATGTTAAAAACCTTTATTATTATTATTATATAGATTTTTTTTTATTCACGTTAAATGTCGAAAATCTAGAAAATATTCCTTTTACATTACATGAAAGTAGATTTAACATTTCTGCGTCGTGTAATCGCATTTAAATTGACAATAATGATCACTGAGTTTGTGATTAGACGCAGTTTAAACTCAATGATATTTTACAATTCTATCATCAGATAAGTTCCACTCGTCTGGCAGATGATGTCGTATATAAATTATATTCCTTTTTGTATGTTATTCTGTAATTTTTTTATAGAAGACTGTGTAACAAGTCGTTTCTTGCAGTATTTTCAGTTTGTGGTAATTTTTTACGCGTTTCATAGTTTGAATTCTTTGTTTATTATCATATATTACAGAGATATTTGTAATTACAAAACATGATTGAAAAGAGTGTCCATGGAGTTTCTTGCACATTCTTCTCCATAGAGATCTACGCTTTGGAATGTGCAATTAGCATCATTTTTTTTTCTTACTGACTGACTTCTTGACATTTCAAAAGTGCCTGTAAATGGTTTATTTGAAATTAAATCCTTTTTGATTTTGATTTTTTGATTTTATCTCCTATGGATAAGTTCTAGGAATTAGGAGTTCGTATAAAGAAGCACTTTGGTATCTATTGCAAGTATATTACGAATAATCATCCTTTCAATGTTCCCACTGTTGGGACTCAGGCCTCTTCTCTAGGAGAGAGAATGGACCGTAATCCACCATGCGGGCTCAGTGCGGGTTGGTGGATGTCACATATCTTCTAATTTTTCGTTCTTGGACATGCCGGTTTCCTCACGATGTTTCCTTCATCGTTTTGAGAACGTATATCGGGGCCGTTAACTCTGGGCCATCAATGCTCTACTGCAAGCATTACTGTTTTTGGGGTTCCGTAGCCAAAGGGTGAAACGGAACCCTATTACAAAGTCAACGTCAAAGTCAAAAGTTTTTTATTTCACATGGGCCTACATGGGCACTTATAAAATGTCAGAAGCTAGTGCACGGTTCCAAATTGGTCGTTTCCTATGGAGAAGAACCGGCAAGAAACTTCATGGTTACTCTTAAAAAAAATGCTGTTACAATATTTCTATATTACAGAAGAAGTAGATATTATGTAAGACAAAGACTCCGTTGTCCGTCCGTCTGTCACCAAGCTGTATCTCATTAACCGTGATAGTAAGACAGTTGAAATTTTCACAGATGATGTATATCTGTTGCCGCTGTAACAACAAATACTAAAAAAACACAGGATAAAATAAATATTTAAGGAGTCTCAACAAACGTGATTTTTTTTATTCGTTTTTTGCTACGGACGGTACGAAACCCTTTGTGCGCGAGTCTCATTTGCACTTAGCCGGTTTTGCTTTTATATCAATGTAGGTAAGGCAGGTAAGTAAATAAAATAAAAAATCTAAAATATTGCGATTTTTCGATAATTGCTGTAAATGAATAAAAATGACATATTTAACAACACGGCTAACCTGTTACGTGTTTATATTGCTAAAAATTTTTACAATACACTTCGCGTGACCCAAGGACTGGATTTTACTTCGATCAGAGATGAAAGCATTGCCATACAACGTGGCAATACTGCCAGAATTCTGGGCACTTTTCCCATTGACATCGATGTTGAATAAAAAAAGTTGAATATAATAAAGTTAAAAAAAAGATTAAATGGGGTCTTCATATAAAAGACGTCGTTTTTTTGCTAGATTTAAATATAGTAGTACAGAATCCTTTGTGTTGGAGTCCAACTCGCATATGGCCAGTTATTTTCTTTCCGTAAGAACCTTCTACAAGGAATTAAAAATATAAAAAAAAAAACAGCAAAGTTGTTCTCAAGTTACGGCGTAACTAAAAGAAATAGAAATTCATCCATACTAATAGTATAAACTAGCTTTTGCCCGCGACTTCGTCCGCGTAGAAGTCGAAAATAGTTTTATTAGGTTTTTTGAGATACGAAAATATGAAATATTATTTATTATCTTCGTCGTGTGTGATAGTCCATTGAATTATATGGCAAGCAATATTGTATCTTAAGATAAAATATTATAGTAACTTAGCCGTGTGCAGCGCCCCTTAGTGAACTCCAATGAGGGTGACGTAACCTACGACAAACTTATTATTTGCGGTTGGTACAGTAATCGGGTCTAGGGATCGAACCGCAAAATTAAATTGGTTTTTTATTGTATATACATTTCCGGGATAAAAAGTACCCAGTGTGGTGCCCAGGATATTAAAGAATAATTATACCAAGTTTCATCGTAATCGAACCGGTAGTTTTTCCGTGATGTCTGAACAAACAGACAGACAGACAAAAATTTTTTGATCACATTTTTGGGTTCGGTGTGGGTCTAGTAACACCCGCCATTAATTTTTTTGATATATTCAATGTACAGAATTTTCACTTCTACAGATTTATTATAATTAGTATAGATGTGAAATTAAACTCAGTCTTTCTGTTACCTCTTCACAAACAATCGAGTAAACAGATTTGGATGAAACTGGCACACGGGTAGACCATGTCTTGGAGTAGATAGATTGATATACTCTTTATTCATCATCATCATCATTTCAGCCGAAGGACGTCCACTGATGAACATAGGCCTCCCCCAAGTGTCGCCACAACTAATGGTCCTGTGCGTCTCGCATCCACCGCATCTTATCGATTGTCACCAGGTCGGCCCACCTTCCGACGCTGCGTTTTCCGGTTCGCGGTCGCCACCCTAGAACCTTTCGGCCTCATTGACCATCCCTTCTACTAGCAATGTGCCCTGCCCACTGCCACTTAAGTTTGGTGATTCTTCGGGCTATATCAACGACCTTGGTCCTCCTGCGGATATCTTCATTCCTGATGCGATCACGCAAGGAAACTCCGAGCATTGCCTTTCCATTGCCTTTTGGGTAACTGTAAGCCTTCTGATGAGGCCCATGGTAAGCGACCATGTTTCAGTGCCATATGTCATTATTGGCAACACGCACTGGACATAGACTTTCGTCTTAAGACACTGTGGTATATTGGACAAGTAGATACCGCGTAACTTCCGAACGCTGCCCAGCCGAGTCGGATTCGACGATTGACCTCTTTCTCAAAGTTGAACTTACTTTTTGATGGAAAAATGAAAGGATTTTTGAGACTAGTCCGCTATTTGTTTAGAAAATAAAGCCGCAACTTCCACTTAAATGCATATTGACTGGTGGCCGTCCTGATGTCAAGAGGAAGCGCATTCCACAGAAGTATGGCCTGTAGTGTATGTGTAAGTTAGTTTAAGACTCTATTTCTCTGTCTCGTTAAAAATAAACTGAGTCGGTTTATTAGACATTTATTCTTTCAATAAAGTCATCGTTCTCATTAATTGTTTAATATGAGATTACGACTAAATTTCGATTAAAGAGGTCAGAGGGCTAGAGAGAGTGTTCACCTCTCTAATCAAAAGAGTTTGAGACATAATTATTCAATCTATTTCCGTGAATTACTGGCACTTAGTAAAAATTCGAAGACATGTGACATTCCACGGGTAGTGTGATCACCGTAGGCGCAGGCTTGCGGACGGCGAGCAATGGGTGGCTCGCCGTCCGACCGTCCGGTAACCGTCAGGATCGAGCCCAAGTTGCCGACGGCGCGTATTACCCCACGCGCGCCTAAAGGAGATGTCAGCAACTGTAAGGGCCCAGCAGGGTCGAAGCCTACTAGGGCCAAGGGTCTGATTCTGAAAGGAAGACTCGGCCCCGGTACGAAAGGCAACGAAAGAACAGGAGTGGTTTTTTAGTCAGTAAAAGTCTGACACTATCTCCCGCTCCGCCCAGGACCGGGAGATGTCATAAGATGATTTTCCCACCGAAAAAAAAAACGGGTAGTGTGAAAATGAAACCCGGGGCCCTGGGACAAAGGCATAGAAGGAAAAGGAGTGGGTTTTTAGTCATTAAAAGTCTGACACTACCTCCCGCTCCGCCCAAGAGCGAGATTTGTCATAAGATGATTTTCCCACCCAATAAAAAAAAGACATGTGACATTCACCAAACCGCACTGGGCCCGCGTGGTGGATTACGACCTATTCCCTCTCTCTTAGAATGGTGACTTCAGTCCCAGCAGGGAACATTAAAAGGTTGATTATGACTAGCACTTAGCTAGCGACTTCGTTTGCAAGAATGTCTCATTAAAACTTTAACACCCCCTTAACCGTATTGCGAGGGTACCTAGTTTTGAAAAACTAAAAACAACAGATTTTTTATTCATTTAAATTAGTTTTTTTCCCAAGTTTAAAGTTTATTAACCCGCTAGCTTTTGCCCGCGACTTCGTCCGCGTAGAAGTCGACAATGGTTTTATTAGGTTTTTTGAGATACGAAAATATGAAATATTATTTATTATCTTCGTTGTTTGATTGAATTTTATGGCGAGCGATATTGTATCTTAAGATAAAATATTAACTGTGTGCAGCGTGAACTCTACTGCGGGTGAAGTAACCTACGACAAACTTATTATTTGCGCTTGGTACAGTAATCGGGTCTAGGGATCAGCAAAATTAAGTTTATTTTTTATTGTATATACTTTTCTGGGATAAAAAGTACCCAGTGTGGTGCCCAGGATATTAAAGAATAATTATACCAAGTTTCATCGTAATAGAACCGGTAGTTTTTGCGTGATGCCTGAACAGACAGACAGACAAAAAATTTTTTAATCACATTTTTGGGTTCGGTGTCGGTCTAGTAACACCCCCTGCCATTTATTTTTTTGATATTTTCAATGTACAGAATTTTCACTTCTACAGATTTATTATAAGTATAGAAGAACAAAAATCCTCCATACAATCTTTAACACACCCTAAATCGTCTTATTAGTTTTGAAAAACTAATAATGGCAATTTTTTTTAGGGTTGCAAACTTCAAAAGGAAAAATCGGAACGCTTATAGGATTACTTTCTTGTCCGTCCGTCTGTATGTCTGTCTGTCTGTCAAGACCCTTTATCTCGTGGTGGAACGCGTGGAGGTATTGAGTTGAAATTAAAACTATATACCCAAGTTTGCGTTCTCTTGAAGCTGTGAAAAATTTAATTTTTTACTTAACGAAAAAAAAAAATATACGGCCATTTTTGTTTCAAAAAACGTATATTTCGACACTCTCGAGGAAATCAAAATGTATAGGGTACTTCCCGTGGACCCAGAATCTTAAAATCTTGTATAAAGCAAGATCTTGGAGCACAGGTATAGAAATAAATTTGAAAACTGTAAATTTGTTGTTACGTCATAATAAAAAAAAAATCTTCGAGACTCCATTCGGGAATTGAACTATTTAAATAGGTTAGTTTGTACGGAACCTTTAGAGCGTGAGTTCGACTCACATTTGCCCAGTTTTTATTTGTTTAGGTTACTATTCGTGCTAAGTTTCAAGTATATTGACCCACGGAATAAGAATTTGCATAGGTACAAACCAAATTTCCCCTTTCCAGCCTCTTACAGGCTGAATTTCCTAAAACTCTTTCTTAGTGCTTGCATGCGTTACAATAGGAAGACTTGTGCGAAATATTACATACTCAGTCCCAGTCGTTTCGGCTGTGCGTTGATATGTCAGTCAGTTTTTCCTTTTATATATAAAAGATGAATGGATAGTGTGATTTTTATGGTTCCGTACCTCAAAAGGAGAAAACGGAACCCTTATAGGATTACTTTGTTGGCCGTCTGTCTATCTGTCTTTTTTTTTTTTTTTATTCTCGGTAGGTTCGCGCTTGACCGCCATCTCACCTGATGGAAAGCGATGATGCGGTCGACGATGGAACGCGCTTACCTAGAAGTAACCTATTCACTCTTGACTTAAAGATTACCGGGTTGTAGCTATCAGGAAACACACATTCCGGCAAGGAATTCCACTCCTTAGCTGTACGCACAATGAATGTGTTGTTTGTCTGTCTGTCAAGAGCCTTTATCTCGTGAACGCGTTACCTCCACGCGTTCCTAGTTGAAATTAAAACCATATATTCAAATTTACGGTCCCTTGAAGCTGTAAAAAAATCAAACTTCTGAGATAACAAAAAAAGAAGATACGGCTGTTTATGTCGCATTACGACACTATCAAAGAAATCAAAATTTATAGGGTACTTCCCGTTGACCTAGAATCCTGAAATTTGGTATAAAGCGAGGTATTATAGTGTAAGTACAGGAATAAATCTGAAAACAGAAAACTTTTTGTTACGTCACAAAAAAAAAAACATTTTTGGGATTCGGAAAAATCTTCGAGACTCCCATGCGTTGCTTCCGGCACCCGGCCGTCGTTGCCGTCTGTGGACAGTAAGATTAACTTACAAGCCCTGCCTTACGAAGCAATAAGCATAGCATAGCATAGTCGGCCTTATAATGTTCCCACTGTTGGGACTCAGGCCTCCTCTCGAGGAGAGGGAACGGGCCGTAACCCACCACGCGGGCCCAGTGCGGGTTGGTGGATGTCACATGTCTTTGAATTTTTGGTTCTAGGACATGCCGGTTTCCTCACGATGTTTTCCTTTACCGTTTTGAGAGCAGTGGTGATGAAATAAATTACTCAAAGTATTGCGCCTGGCTGGATTTGAACCCGCGACTTACAACTCGTAAGTCGGGGCCGTTACCACTCGGCCACCACAGCTCAGCAACAAGATACTTCCTAAACTTTTCATAAAACAATTCACTTAACTGAAATCCTTTTAAAATATTTATAGAAGGAAAAAATACTGAGTGGAATATTAAAGTTAACTTTCTCACTAGCCATGGGTTCCGCACGTATTGTTTTTACTTGAATAACCCTAATTTTTTAGGATTCTGTACCCAAAGGGTATAAACGAGACACTATAGCTAAAACCCCTTTTTCTGTCTGTCTGTCACCAGAATGTATCTCATGAACTGTGATAGCTAATCAGTTGATTTTAACAGATGATGTATTTTCGTTGCCGCTTTAACAAAAACAGAATAAAGTAAATATTCAAGTGGGGTTCCCAAAAAACAATCATGATTTTTTGGCTGTTTTCTTTATTGAATAACCTTCACTTTTTATGCATTGTGTCCTAGACATCGACGCAGACGCACATATGTGTACCATGGATCCGCTACACCATTCTCGACCCCTAGTGGGGGAGGAATCTTTTCGGCTTTTTCATAATTATAAAAAAAATAGTTTTTTATTTTCAAATATGTAAAATAGTTATTCTAATCAACCCCAAAGACACTTTTTAATTAAAAAGTAAATAATTTGCTTTTTTGACTAAAGTGGTAGGCGTCGTCAAATAAGAATAGGATGAACTTTGTGCCATGTTGTGACGTTACACCTGTCAAATCGAAGAAATTGGGTAGGGTGAGCAAAAAGGGACTTTTTGTTTAAATAAAAGAGTATACTCAAAAAACCCCAGCTACGGCAGAAACAAGATGAAAACCGTACTTTTCAATCTACATTTGACAGATCGAGGTCATTGATTTTCCTATTTTTCCTATTCTTGTTTAAAACGCATTGTACTAGAACAAACCAAGCGTGCCTACAATAAAAGAAAAATTATGTTCACAAGAACCCTTTCAGGTTTTTCAATTCAATGAATTCCATATTCAAAATCTGTTCTGAATTTGAATAACATCTTCTTATACCATAACTTATATACACCATTGCTCTTGAAACGGCGAAAGAATATATTTAAACGGCCCACTCCCTTTCATGGAGGGGGGAAAGGAGGCTAAATCTAAGCAGCTGACGCATCTTGGCTGATAAATGGAACGTAATAATAATAATATAATTTTAAATAGTGACGATAGATGAGTAGAGCAAAGGAGCGGAATTCCCTGAAGGAGTTTGTGTTTCTACAACCTGGCGTGCAGGCTGGCCTCTTTAAGTCAAGAATGAATACATTACTTCTAGGCAAGCGTGCTCCATCGTCGGCCACATCATGCAGTGGTGGCCGAGTGCTAACGGCCCCGACTTACGAGTTGTAGGTCGCGGGTTCAAATTCAGCCAGGCATTACTTTGTGTAATTTATTTCATTACCACTGCTCTCAGAACGATGAAGGAAAACATCGTGAGGAAACCGGCATGTCCTAGAACCAAAAATTCGAAGACATGTGACATTCACCAATCTGCACTGGGCCCACGCGGTGGATTACGGCTCATTCCCTCTCCTAGAGAGAGGAGGCCTAATTCCCAGTAGTGGGAACATTATAAGACTGATTATGCTATGCTTAGGCTAATTTTAAATGACGTTTTTTACGGGATTTATTAAAAAAAAAAACGCGTAAATTATGTACATAAAAATGCATCAGACAGCTTAAAGTGACTTGTTTGGGGCGTATCAGAATTTTACTGACTCCAACCCACTCCTAAGTTCCTTATTTGCCTTGCGTTCCAAGACCCCAGGTTTTACTTCCAGAAGTGAACCCATGGCCCCAGTAGGCTTTGGAAGTGTTGGACCCCTACGGACTCGAGCTCGGTTCCGACAGCGAGCTACCCATTGCTCACCGTCTACAAGCCCATGCTAGTCATCAAATTTGTGTGTGTGTTAACGCGGAAGCCGTAACAGTGCCCTGGCCCATTGAAATCACAAATAATTTTCACCGAAATATTCTCCTAAATTGGGTCCCCAATTCACTGAATAAAACCATTTTGTACTATTTCCTTTTACGAAATTCTTATTAATTACAACCGTTAATATTATGACGCCTTTTTACTTTTTAAAGACCTATTAAATTCAGGCCGGTTGTAAAATTACCGCAATGTTGGATCCTTTCATTCTCTTGTGGAACCCAAAAATGTAAAGGAAATATATTTCTGCTTCCCATTTTTTGCGTAGGAACAGATCTGTAATTAATTTAACTAAAGATAAAACTGGGTGTAGAAATGAAAATGTTAAATGTATTTTCGTTTTTGCTTACGAGCTGTAAAAAGGAATATTCTCTTTGATTTTACATTGGTGTTGAACAAAAATGGTGGGCGGAAAAGTAATTGATATCGCACGAATTTTATAAAGGCGACAATTTTTGTGTGTGTACGTTTGTTACTTCTTCAAGCTTAAATGGTTTAACGGATTTGGATGAAATTTGAGACACTGGTAGACTACGTCCTGGGATAGCACGTAGATTTTTATCTTGGTAGTATGTTCCCTTGGAGACGGGGAGGAAGTTTGTCATTGTGAACGAAGTGAATTTGTTTTGAAGCTGCAGTGACAAATTTCTACGGCCTCAAGTCTGCTATTACAATAGTGTCAGAATGGTCTACCATTGACTTCATAATTGTTGATTTTGACCAGTTTGGTAATCTACTAATGTAATGGCGTCATTATGACTTTGCAATGGTCAACCACTGACACTCCATTGAAAGAAATTGCATAGAATGGTAATCTCGTACATATTAACAAATGAATAATTGTATGCGGATAACTGCCAAAATTTTGACAGCTCCTTTGATCAGCGACCTACTATTAGAACGTCATTGTGCAGTCATTGCTTTTAATTTGTTTCGAGACAGCTTGATATTGTCATTCTACCGCAAGATCATTGATCGGCCATTATGAATTATCAGATTATGAACTTTTAGCAAAATGACAATGAGATCGTGTTGGAATGAAGAATTTATAAAAATAGCAGACTTGGGTCCAAGTGTATGGATTGATGAGCGAATCGCGGGGGTGATTTGGGGCCCAGCCTGATACGATAAATATAATCAACTGTGTCGGGGGTAATCTCGTGCACTTTGCCGCATTAGTGCGAAAAACTGTTAATTGCGTGCCTAAAAGCTATAGGAATAGTAGCGGGTTTTCAAGTAAGCGTATTGATTTTTTTCATCGAACAACTCGACGTACGGCGAGTATCCACCCTTGCATTGTTAACACGTCTACGGTCCGAACTGAGCGTTTCACTTCGTCGTTTATACCGCGTCCAATCGTTCGATGGGACAATTTGTCTGCAGCGGTTTTCTCGTACAATTGTAATTTAGGTGTCTTCAAGGCTAGAGTTCTTTTTTAGGTGGGGAAATCATCTAATGACTAATCTCGCCCTTGGGCGGAGCGGGAGATTGTGTCAGACTTTTACTGACTAAAAACCCACTCCTGTTCCTTCTTTGCCTTAATCCCGAGGCCCCGGGCTTCGCTTTCACACCATCAGCCACCATCAACGATTACACACTGAATATGGGATAGCAGTCAAGCAAATTAAACAAAAAAAAAAAACATTTTTTCTGTTGCAAACATATGAAGCAGCGTCATCATCATCATCATCATCATTTCAGCTGAAAGACGTCCACTGCTGGACATAGGCCTTCCGCAAGTGCCGCCACAATGAACGGTCCTGTGCGTCTCGCATCCATCGTACTCCCGCAATCGTTACCAGGTCATCGGTCCACCTTGTGGGAGGCCTTCCAACGCTACGGCTTCCGGTACGTGGTCGCCATTCCAGAACCTTTCGGCCCCAACGGCTATCCGTTCTGCGTGCAATGTGCTCTGCCCATTGCCACTTAAGTTTGGCGATTATTCGTGCTATGTCGGCCACCTTGGTTCTCCTGCGAATATCCTCATTCCTGATTCGATCACGCAAGGAAACTCCGAGCATAGTCCTTTCCATTGCCCTTTGGGTGACTTTAAGCCTTTTGAGGAAACCCATTGTGAGCGACCACGTTTCAGAGCCATATGTCATTACTGGCAACACGCACTGGTCATAGTCTTTCGTCTTGAGACACTGTGGTATATTGTGCGAGAAGGTTACCGCGCAACTTCCCGAACGCTGCCCAGCCAAGTCGGATTCGAAAGCGGAAGTCGGAAGCAGCGTAATCTCAGTAAATTTTTTTAACCTACTATCTATAGTAAACGGATTAACTTTTCTTAAAATAAAACAGTCATAACAATTTTTACAACCCAGTTCAAATACGGAACCCTAAAAAAGATTAATACTGCTATTAAACGAGGGCTGTGGTCGCGAGATTGATTTCTCTTGAGATAAAACTCTTGACAGCTGAAATGCGGCCATTTAGAGATTAGGAATAGCTGGACTTGACGATAACTGAAATAGGAATTCCTTTTTTTAAACTAGTTTAATTTTGACTGGCCTGTTTGTCTAGTGGTCAGCGGCCCTGACTGCTATGCCGGAGGTCGTGGGTTCGATTCCCAGTCAAAACAAATGTTTGTGTGATGTACACGATCATTGGTTCTGTGTCTGGGTGTAATTTATCTACAGAAATCAGAAACGTTTATTTCAAATAGATCAATGAAAGGCACTTTTGAATTTTCAAAATGTCGGTCAGTCAAAAAAAAAACAAGTGAAGCTAAACTGCACATTCCAAAGCGTAGATCTCTATGGAGAATAACGTGCAAGAAACTCCATGGCACTCTTTTAAATCATATTATGAGTTAAATAAATCTTGGTTACATATTTCTTGTCGCTTCTAATATGTGAGCACAATGTAGATAAGTAATAATAATTAAAAAATAGTAATTGAACTAAGCCACTGGCAGCTAAGAGATGACCAGTCTGCACCCGTTCACGAGCATGATGCGTGCATCTGCCCCACTCAGCTCAACCATTTTGAAGGGAACTGAATGACCCAATAACACGTGCCACCATCAGCAAGACATTTGAGTGAGCATGACAAACATTATGTATTTATTTAGAAATATATAATGTATGTATGTTTAACAGTTGTCTAGTACTCATAGCACAAACTATGCTTAGTTTGGGACTAGATGGCGTTGTGTGACAGTTGTGGAATATTATTATTTTTTATTTTTTGGCTTCGCAAAGTTTTTGCATTTAACCAGTGTCAAGTTTAGAAAGTATTTAGTTTTCAGTCACTTTAAGTTACTTGGAGTTCCATTAGAATGCGGATGTAACACATTCTATTGTTTTTGTAGTATTTGGCAGCAAATGTATCAAGTCAACCTTCTCGGCAAACTTCGCTGAGGTAGTCACCACTACAATAAAATTCTCAGCTCCATTTTACCGAGATCGCGCCTGTATCAATGATTCCACATATTGTCCAGTTGCGCAGACACTTGAGATACAAAACTACACCAATTTTACATCACAATATCCACTAGGAATCAATTTGCGAATAATGAAACAGCCATTTAACTTTACTTGAAGAAATCTTGCAGAAAAAAAAGAAACAAGTCACTTTTTAGTCTACATGACTAGGGTCATGTAAACTAAAAAGTATTTTATTTTGCTTTTTAGCGTCCATGATATTACGACATCTATACCTACTTATAATAAATCTGTAGAAGTGAAAATTCTGTACATTGAAAATATCAAAAAATAAATGTGATTAAAAAAATTTTGTCTGTCTGTCTGTTTGTTCAGGCATCACGCAAAAACTACCAGTTCGATTACGATGAAACTTAGTATAATTATTCTTTAATATCCTGGGCACCACAATGGGTACTTTTTATCCCGGAAAAGTATATAAAATAAAAAACAAACTTAATTTTGCGGTTCGATCCTTAGACCCGATTACTGTTCCAACCGTAAATAATAAGTTTGTCGTAGGTTACGTCACCCGCAGTGGAGTTCACTAAGGGGCGTTGCACACGGCTAAGATACTATAATGTTTTATCTTAAGATACAATATCGCTCGCCATACAATTCAATGGACTATCACACACGTCGGAGATAATAAATAATATTTCATATTTTCGTATCTCAAAAACCTAATAAAACCATTTTCGACTTTTACGCGGACGAAGTCGCGGGCAAAAGCTAGTAGGTAATAATATCATGACGGCTACTGTTTCGCTTATTAAAAAACGTACTAAAAAAGTGAAAACTTTCAAATTTTGTAACTCTAAGAAATAAAAAATCATTTTACAAAAAGAAAATAACCAACTTCACTAAAACAAACAATAAAAGGATCAAAATAACTTTAATTTCGGAAGTCGGTGTTTCTTGGTATTGTTTTGCTTGTTCTTTACCAAGAAAACAATTCAACAAGCAACAGGTTGTTTTATTATGAAGTTGCTGTGTCTACCTTCCACCTTCCAGCTCCATCATCAGATCAGTTCGATAGTACCTTATAGCCAAAGTGCTTCTCATGACAATTCAAATAAGCCCAAACACAGTTACGATACATTGATTAATTACAGAGTTCCAGTGCCTATCTTCCGGCTCCGTCATCATCATCAGGTCACTTCGATGATACCATTTTCAACATAACTATTCAGAACCATTTATTTATTTGTATTATTATAGTCGCTTAACTATCTTCATTTTGACGTGATATCTATGTAAGTATGAAGTTCTGTTGGCCATTTCTGCTCTTCATTTCATCAAATGTTACTTTTTGTCTGTAAATGCTTAAGATCTCGATGAAAATACCAAAACTTTATAAAATACCAAAAATTTAATATTTGAGGAGTTCCCTCGATTCCTCATGGATTCTATCATCAGAACTAGATTTTGATAAAAAAAACAAAACTAATCTAAAAGAAGAAAAAAAAAGAAGAAAAAAATATTTGCAAGTCGGTCCACAAACGACGAAATTCTGAAGAAACACACATAAAAAAAATAACAACCGAATTGATAACCTCCTCCTTTTTTTTGAAGTCGGTTAAAAATGAACATTTACTTTAAACTGTATTGCATATTTAAACTATTTCAATCGTATACTTTTATTGTTTTCTCATTCACAATAAAATACCCTATTTACGACTAGCGTCTACCAGCGTCTTTGCTAACGTAAAAGTAACTTTTCCATACAAACTTTGGACCCCCGTTTTACCCCCTTAAAATTTAAATTTCCAAAAATCCCTTCTTAGTGTTCGCCTACGTCATAAAAGGAAACCTTGTGCAAAATTTCACGCTCCTAGTCCCAGTAATTTCGGTTGTGCGTTGATATGTCAGTCAGTCAGTTTCTCCCTTTATATATATAGACCAGCGGCTTCGCCCGCGTGAAAATAAGTTTCTCCATACAAACTTTAGACACCTGTTTCTTCCCCTTAAGGGCTGAAATTAGAAAAATCCTATTTTAGTGCTCGCCTACTATATGAAAGGAAACCTTGTGCAAAATTTCATGCTCCTAGTCCCAATAGTTTCGGCTGTGCGTTGATATGTCAGTCAGTCAGTTTCTCCTTTTATATATGTAGATTATCGCGCGTCGTTCGGTAAGCTTCGGGTGAGATCGTGGCTCATATATCATCCGCCAATCATCAGCTGAGTTGGCCGGCCGGTTTCTCAGTATTGTCAGTAAAATATTCAAACAACGAGACCGACCTTAATATTTTACTATCACTTTACCCGCGACTTCGTTCACGAGAATATTTTTATTAAACTTTAAACCGTATTTGAGGGTAGTTTTAAAAACTAATAATAACAGTATTTTTAATTCAATTTAACCAAAATTTGTACCAAGTTTAAGGCTTATTAACCCAAGGAATAAAATTCTCCCATGCAACCTTTACCACCCCTGAATAGTTTTATAGGGTTTATCATCATCATCATTTCAGCCGAAAGATGTCCACTGTTGGACATAGGCCTCCTTCAAGCGTCTCCACAACGACCGATCCTGTGCGTCTTGCATCCACCGCACTCCCGCGACTTCCACCTTGTGGGAGGCCTTCCAACGCTGCGTTTTCCGTCGCGCGGTCGCCACTAAAGAACCTTTCGGCCCCATCGACCATCCGTCGACGAGCAATGTGCCCTGCCCACTGCCATTTTAGTTTGACGATTCTTCGGGCTATGTCGGCGTCTTTGGTTCTCCTGCGGATATCTTCATTCTTTACACGATCACGCAAGGAAACTCCGAGCATAGCCCTTTCCATTGCCGTTTGAGTGACTGTAAGCCTTCTGATGAGGCCCATTGTAAGCGACCATGTTTCAGTACCATATACCATCACTGGCAACACGCACTGGTCATAGACTCATAAGGTTAGTTTACAAAAACGATTACATATGCTAAGTTTCAAGTACATAAAGAATATTGCTTAGAAACGAGTTGCCCCCTTTTAATCCCCTTAAAAGTTGATTTTCCAAAACCCGGTTTTAGTACTCGCCTACAATATAATAGGTAGTCTTGTTTCTAGTCCCAGTAGTTTCGGCTGTGTGATGTTGATATGCCAGTCAGTTTCTCCTTTTATATATATAAATATATGTACATAGATTGTGAAGAGGAAGGAGAGATTTGTTCTATTTAGGGTTCCGTACTTCAAGGGGAAAAACGGATCCCTTATAGGATCACTTTGTTGTCCGTCTGTCTGTCTGTCTATCTGTCAAGACCCTTTATCTCCAGAACGCTTGGAGGTGTCGAGTTGAAATTAAAACCGTATACTTAAGTCTGCGGTCCCGGTAAACTTTTAAGTTAACGAAAAAAAAAAAAGATACGGCCGTTAATGTCGCAAAAAACGTATATTTCGACATTCTCAAGGGAATCAAAATTCATATGGCACTTCCCGTTGACCAAGAATCCTGAAATTTGGCATGAAGCAAGGTGTCATAGCACAAATATAGGAAAAAATCTAAAAAATTAAATTTTGTAATTACCTACGTCACAAAAAAAAAACATTTTTTCCGATTCGGAAAAATCTTCGTAACTCAATACGGGAATTGAACTGTTTTTATAGGTATGTTGGTACGGAACCCTCATGGTGCGCGAGTCGGACTCGCACTTAACCGGTTTTTTTGTATTTTTTTTTTGTAATGAATAATAGTTTTTGAGTAAAACTACTAAACTGATTTTAAAAGTTCTTTCTCTCATCACACTATTTCATGAAGTAGAATGCTATTTAGTACTATATCACTGAGTAAAATATGCTGTATATTTTCTACTTTCAAGCAAGCAAAGCCACTGTCGTAAGCGAGTATCGAATAATCTGCCCAAAATCTACCGTACATCATAATAAATGTACAGAAAGAAAGAAACAGACCGACTGAATATAATTTCGCTCCTGATCCATCATACATTAAGGTCATAACCCGCTGAGTTTTGATAAAGATGAAAAGGGTCGCCTAAGGTTTGAGTAAGGTCAGCTTTCTAGCCTTGTACCTTTTATTTATATGCCTTCCAGTCTAGATTTATGTGAATATTATATATAAGAGCAGAGGTGGTCCAATAGCGACTTACAATTTGAAAGAAAAAAAGAAAGAAAACACGTTTATTTGGCACACAGGTACACACAATGAGATTACAATATAAAAACTTAAATACTAAAACTTAAAAGTACATGAACATTGTGTGTCTCACGGCTGCGCCAAATAGGTCCAGTTCAGCATAATGCCAGGCCACTATGTAGCAGGTGCCTGACGCTGGTTTTCAACTGAACCTTGCTATGAGTCTACGGATGCTAATCAGATTGTTTGATGTGATGTTAATAAATACATGTATATTATTATATGTAGGCAATTTGGAGGTCGTGAGTTCAAACCTAACCTTTGTGTAATTTATTTCATCAATTTATTAATTTATACTTATAATAAATCTGTAGAAGTGAAAATTCTGTACATTGAAAATATTAAAAAAAAAAATGGCAGGGAGTGTTACTAGACCGACACCGAACCCAAAACTGTGATTAAAAAATTTTTTGTCTGTCTATCTGTTTGTTTAGGCATCACGTAAAAATTACCAGTTCGATTAGAATGAAACTTGGTATAATTATTCTTTAATATCCTGGGCACCCCACTGGGTAGTTTTTATCCCGGAAAAGTATATACAATTAAATTTTGCGGTTCGATCCCTAGACCCGATTACTGTACCAACCGCAAATAATAAGTTGGTCGTACGTTACGTCACACGCAGTGGAGTTCACTAAGGGGCGCTGCACACGGCTAAGATACTATAATATTTTATCTTAAGATACAATATCGCTCGCCATACAATTCAATGGAATATTACACACGACGAAGATAATAAATAATTATAATAAATTAATATTTCATACTTTCGTATCTCAAAAAACCTAATAAAACATCTTTCGACTTCTACGCGGACGAAGTCGCGAGCAAAAGTTAGTTAAATATAATTTAATTTAGAGGTCTTCAAGGCTAGAGTGAATAGGCTCTTAATAAACTAGTACGCCTCACCATCAATGATTGCATCACTGCTTACCATCAGGTAGAATCGCTGAACTGGTTTATATCAAATAAAAAAAAAAACACCGCTGCTCTGAAAACGGTGAAGTGAAACTTCGTGAAGAAACCGGCATGTCTTAGAACCGAAAATTCGAAGACATGTGACATCCACCAACCCGAACAGTGCTCGCGTGGTGGATTACGGCCCGTTCCCTCTCCTAGAGAGAGGACTTCTGAGACCCAGCAGTGAGAACATTAAAAGGCTGATTATGCTTATGCTCATTATATTATGTTTATATGAAAACGTACAATGCCAGACTTGTTGACATTAAAACAATAATTCAAAAAGAAATATACATAACAATATTTCTTTTTGACTTTGAACTTTTGTATAAAAGGTTAGGCTATATTAATATTATAAAGAGGAAAGATTACATTCTTTTTTAAAAACGGTGCTTTTTTTTTCGGTGGTCAAATTATCCAATTACATCTCCCAGAATCTTGGGCAGAGCGGCAGGGTGTGTCAGACTTTTACTGACTAAAAAAAAACTCTTGTTCCTTCGTTGCCTTTCATACTAGGGCCGAGTCTTCCTGTCAGAAGCAGACCTTTGGCCCCAGTAGGCTTCGACCCTGCTGAGCCCCTACGGTTTGCTGACATCTCCTTGAGGCGCGCGTGGAACTGTTGGCGCCGTCGTCAACTTGGGTTCGGTCCGGACTGTTACCGGACGGTCGGACGGCGAGCTACCCATTGCTGTATTGACAATTTATATTATTTACTTAAATTTAAATTCATGCTAAGTTTCATATATAAACGGAATAACATTTTGCATGAAAGTAAAATTCCCCCTTTTCACCCTTTTCTTAAAGGTTACATTTTCGAAAACCCTTTTTCAGTGCTTGCCTAAGACACAAAAGGAAGCCTTGTACAAAATTTCACATTCCTAGGCCCAGCAGTTTCAAGCTGTGCATTGATATGCCAGTCAGTCAGTTTCAGCTGATCATTGATATATCAGTCAGTCAGTTTCAGCTGACCATTAATATATTAGTCAGTCAGTTTGATCTGATCATTAAGATATCAATCAGTCAGTTGCAGCTGATCATTGATATATCAGTCAGTCAGTTGCAGCTGATCATTGATATATCAACCAGTCAGTTTTTCCTTTTACATATATAATAGATTTACTAGTTTCAACTAGCGGTTTCACACGTGTAAAAGTAGCGTTCTACATACAAACTTCCAACCCCCGTTTTACCACCTTAGGGGTGGAGTTCATAAAATCTGTTCTTAGCGGATGTCTACACCCTATAAGGAACCTACTTGCCAAATTTTAAGTTTGTAGACGTTATAGTTTCTGAGATTTCGTGATTAATCAGTGAGTGGTATTGCGCTTTTATATATATTTAGGTTATTGTGCACATCTACCATTTTGTAGTATTTTTAACCCCAAAGGTTGACTAGTAGAGAATGCCTAGTTGCATTAAGTCTGTGTATGTACCTCTATTGTACAAGAAATTTAAATAAATAATTATTTACTGAACGCGGAGGAGTTTTTTGACGCCATATTTTAGCAAGCTAGCTGGTTTTAATTAAGTAAGTGTTTTTATTTTTCTTGTTTTAGTATTTTACTGTAATTAAAGTTTACTAAAAAATCTCAGTTTACTAAAAAAAATACTAAAGTAGAAAAAATGGCCGAGCGGTTAGCAAAGGGCAATTCCTTAGGCGTTGCTACGAGTTTGCTACGGCGTAGCACACGCTGCTACGATGGTAGCAAACATTGCTACGATTGCGTAGGCCGTAGGCTGTAGCTACGCAGTTTGATGTTTTTAGGTTTCTTTATTTTTGTGTCAATTCTAAGTTTACCAGTTTTTTTTTTGGTTGCATATATACAACATCAGTTTAAGTATATGCGAAACAATGTACAAAATTTCATAAAGTAGTGTATCATGAAAAATGACAAAGTTATAAGCTTGTTATGTTACCTCGTTGTCCGCACAAATACATGGTCGCCGGGCTATCGGTTGGCTGAGGGGTTGTTTCACACCCAGTTGTGCGGGTGCGCCTAGTGCCCGCTGTGACCTGTGTTGTATTTAGTGTCAATGGTGTCCAACTTGTGACCTTTTTTAAATATTTTTATGAAAAAATATAACATGGTGTTTTTTTTCATTATTATTATTATTTTAACGGGTGGGAAATTCATCTTATGACAAACCGCGCTCTTGGGCGGAGCGGGAGATAGTGTCAGACTTTTACTGACTAAAAACCCACTCCTGTTCCTTCTTTGCCTTCGTCCCAGGGCCCCGAGTTTCGCTTTCGCACTACCCGTGGCCCCAGTAGGCTTCGACCCAAAAATTATTGCAATCTTAATTATTGGAATCGATTCAGTTACTCATTGTGAAATCCTTTATTGTATAATTTTCTTTATCTAAAATATTCTTCATTATAAAGACGACAATTTAAAATTGTTGACAGGATAGAATGGAAGAAAAAAACGTATTGCGCCGACCCCAAATAAGATGGGACAAGGGCAGGAAGATGATGATGATGATAAAGACGACAATTTATAAATGAATGTGTGTTTGTTACTCCTTCACGCTTTTACAGTTAAACAGATTTCAATAAAACTTGAAAGACGGGTAGACCATGTCTTTGAATACCACATAGGATACTTTTAATCCCGGGTTTTTGTTCCACATCAACAACAACAACACAACATAACAACAACACACAATTTAAATAAGACAACACAACACAATTACACAGGACAATATTCAATTTTCACGCAAGTAAAACCGCAGGAAAACGTTTGTAAAGCAATGAAACGCTTTTTAACCTCATTTTCTGTGACCGCATTGTTGTTTTATATTCCAAAAATGCTTCAAAGGTTCGCTTTCCCGATATTTTGGAGGTACTAAAAGACAGACACGGTTTTGAGGAAAATTCTGGTTTTTAACAAAGGCTAAAATGTTGACTCTCGACGAAAAATATGCCGTGTGAAATTGTAATATAGCAAAGCATAGTCGGCCTTATAATGTTCCCACTGCTGGGACTCAGGCCTCCTCTCTAGGAGAGAGAATGGGCCGTAATCCACCACGCGGGCCCAGTGCGGGTTGGTGAATGTCACATGTCTTCGAATTTTAGGTTCTAGGACATGCCGGTTTCCTCACGATGTTTTCCTTCACAGTTTTGAGAGCAGTAGTGATGAAATAAATTACACAAAGTAATGCGCCTGGCTGGTTTTGAACTCGCGACCTACAACTCGTAAGTCGGGGCCGTTACCACTCGGCCACCACTGCTCTGCAATTGTAATATAGTACAATAATAACAATATTCCTACTTTTTTTTTTAATTGATATAAACTAGTGCTTGACAGCGATCCCACCTGATGATAAGCAGTGATGCAATCGTTGATGGTGAGGCGCACTAGTTTATTAAGAGCCTATTCACTGTAACCTTGAAGACACCCAAATTATAGTTGGACGGGAAGACCGCAGCAGGCAAATTGTCCTTTGATGTACGCGGTATAAACGACTTCCACACAACGCCATCTAGTCCCAAACTAAGCAGAGCTTGTGCTATGAGTACTAGACAATTAATAAACATACTTATATACACTTCTGGACTCATCTATTGGCCCACCTTGTATTTTCAGTTTCGTTTGGTCCTAGCTAAAATTTTATATTAGGTCGCGCAAAAAGTTTTTATGCAGTTTTGAACCTGGCACATTCACAATTTCATTCAATAGTCTTTTTTTGAATTTCGAACACAGAATTTAAAGAAACAAAAGACAATTTGGAGCCTGTTTGTTGATATCAAACAATCGAATACTAAGAAAACTTGGTTTTATTGGTTTACTTGAATTTAATTCTTGAAAAAGTGATTGATATCTTTGGTTTTGCAACAAACATTACTTATTCTTAACATTAAGGTGAGGTTCAATCAATAATCTATGGATACTTCACCTGAAGTCGCCGCCCAAGCTGTGGCACTTATTCAGGCCGGACACAGCCAAAGAAACGTGAGTGCTCAACTTAATTTAAGTCGATCTGCGGTCCGAAATGTTTATCGGAGGTACCTAGAGACTGGCGGCTTTGTTCGTCGCCAAGGAAGGCCACGATCTCGGGTCACAACTGAAAGGCAGGATCGATTCATCGTGACGACCAGCTTGAGAAATCGTCACCTTACCTCCATTGAGATACAAAACCAACTTCGCGACTTCCACGGAGTATCTGTGAGCGCTCGAACTGTTCGGAGAAGGTTAAAAGAACGCGATATGGTACCACACAAGCCAGCTAATGGGCCCAAACTAACGCGAGCCCACCGAACAGCGCGCCTTCATTTCGCACGCAGTCATTTAAATTGGACACAGCAAGATTGGAGCCGTGTACTCTTTTCTGATGAGTCTAAAATTGTTTCATTGCCATGTAATGATGGAAGGAAGAAGGTCTACCGACGTAAGGGAGAGCGTTTCGCACAATGCTGCTTTGAAGAGAGAGTTGCTTATGGCGGTGGCTCATGGACTGTCTGGGGCGGTATATCCGCGAGCGGCAAAATTCAACTTGAGGTTGTTTCAGGACCACGGCTGCCAACATTAAATGCTGAAAGGTACATTCGTGAGTGCTTAGAACCTCACGTGATACCATACGCGGACTATGTGGGCCCAAATTTCCTTTTTATACATGATAATGCAAGAGCCCATGCGGCCGGCATCGTCAGGGAATATCTTCGGGATGTGAACATCACAGTTATGGACTGGCCAGCCAGAAGCCCAGACATGAACCCCATTGAGCACATGTGGGACGAGCTAAAAAGACGTGTTAGGGCTCGTCAGCCAGTTGCCCAGACGATGCAGGAGTTGAAAACTGCCATAGAAGAGGAATGGGAGATGATCCCTCAAAATTTCATAGAGCAGTTGATAAACTCTATGCCTAATCGTATGAGAGCTGTGGTAGATGCCCATGGAGGCAACACGCGTTATTAAATTAAACCTTTATTTGATAAAACATGTTTTTTATTCAAAAATCAATTGCCTTTAACAAGGCGCATATCCGACTTGTTAGGCGTAGTTCCATGTCGTATGGTATTCTGAATACAAATTTAAAACAATACGATCGAAAAAGATGGTAAAATGTATCAGGTTTAAAACTGCATCAACAGTTTTTGTTCAATCTAGCAATCATATTTCGGTAGGGGCCATCGAAACCTAAACTCTAAGGTGGGCCAATAGATGTGTCCAGAAGTGTATTTTTAAATACATACATATTATAGATAAATTACACCCCGACACAGAACAAAATGATACAGTAACTCATTATCATCTTGACGGTAAGGTTGGCGGGCTGCTGCGTTGCGTGTCGTGGTTTCGATTCCTGTACGCAACAAATATTTGTGTGGCCTACAGATAGTTCAGGGTTCGTTCGTCCTTTCATCTCTGAAAGTACTGGTCCGATTGCTAAAGTTTTTCACCATTAGAAAGCTACTTTATTCCTGAATGACATAGGCTTTATTTTATGTACGCTGTAAGATCATCACTTTACCTTGACCTGTTAAGATTCACATCAATCATACATAAATCATCTCGAAAAGTCAATTTCAAATACAACAATTGAGACATTCGAAAATTAATTATTCACACAAAAGCGCAGACGGGCCGGAATCGCCGCCACACTGGTGGAAACGGCTCGTTACCGCCGTCGACTCTCTTCCGGACTCCATCTTGAATACGTCACCGACGCCATTGTGACAGCCATTTTGTATTTCTTAATTGGATACAATTCAGTTAAATGGAAAGTTTTGGAATAAAGGGTGTATTGAGCGTTGAGCTCCTTAGTAGTCCTGTAGAATTAGCTAAGTTGATAATCTACAATCTTTAACGTTAGTAGAAAACTAATCAAAAATCCTTCTATATATAGTCCTTCCTTCTGTGGAATTCGCTACCTCTTGATATCAGGACGGCCTGTGAGTATACATTTAAGAGAAAGTTGCGGAATTACTTTCTACACAAATAGCAGAATCATCTATCATAGGCATATATTTTATTCAATATGTATGTTTATTTTTAGTTTAATATATAAAGTTGGTAATACTTATTGTCTCTCCACTACCCTAGGTTGACTGGTAGAGAATGCCTAAGGCATTAAGTCCGCCTTTGTACCTTTTGTTGTAAGAAGATAAAAAATAAAAATAATATAGATAAATGACATCATCTCAGCAAAATTTGTAGCCAAGTTCACATAATTCAAAATGATAGAGGGTGATTTTCAAAATTTATGTACATTTTGGGACGTAAAAACGTCCCCCGGAATATTGTCCAGGCATAACATATTAAACGATCAAATTATTGTTATTATCAATGAATAAAAGTTTATTAAGAAGAATTTCAACATTTTAGTTTAAAAAAAAAATAAGTAGTCTGAAATATATGACATTTATGCTCTTAGTGTCATAATATTTCCATACATCCACCTCGTGTCTCTAAGCGAGAGCGCGTTACAAAAACCATCATAAAGATTAAAGTACCCATTTTATTGTAAGCTCTTTTTGCGCAATATCTTAGTGGGTAATTATTATGCAAATTATACAAAATTTTAATAAAAAACTTTATTTAATAATTATGATATACGCCTTTCAAAATGTGTCTTCTAGTTCATTCAATTTTGTTGATCATTATTGTAACACAAATATTAGTAGATATTTGAGATTCTTTATTGGAAACACATTCTTATCAAAGACATCTAATCAGATGACAACAAAATATTACTCCGCCATTTTGTCTGCAGGTGTCATTGTTGTGAAAATTGTGTTTCTTGCGGCGTAGTGTTTTTTCCACAATAAAGTTTTCATTTTAGTTGATCAGCTATAAAAACAACGGTAAGTCTCTGTTTCAGTATTTTTGCGTAAATTCAAAGAATAATATTGTTTCAATTTAATTAAGGTGATAGATAAGTCAAAAAACATTATTTTTAACCTTTAAATGTTGAAAGTCGTTATTCAACAAAGCGTTGATTTTCATTTTCGTAACGATTTGTTACATACTTTTGTTGCGTAACAAAAAGGATGTAACAAATATGAAGCAAAGCCGATTTTATACTGGAATTATTTTTTTTAATTATGCGTAGGTACATACAGGGTAATGTTTTAACTAGAGCGTTTTTTTTTAAATTACAGGTTATTGGATTCGATCAACTGACGTACAAATCGATAGTGTTTCCATGTACCGGATCGACTCTCCACGGGATTAAAATGATTAAAATTTTGCGGTGTAGATATAACAGTTTCTTTACTAATTGTTTTTATGTGACTTAATTACTCATAAGTGACGTATAGATACTACGAGTAGTATCTATACGTCACTTATGAGTATTTTTTATTTGGTTTATTACTAGTTCATTCTTAATAAAAAATGCTGATAAATAATAATTAACTTTACTATTATTTTTGTAATTACGTATCAAAAGTAATTAATCATTTTTATTATATTGATGGAACTTACGCCATCACCAATGCTTGGTTTTCTGTAGGCTAAACATTTTAATAAATACTTAATGACTGGAATGCACAATTTATTCTGAGACTGATTTTGTAATTCAAGAAATTGCTTATGTTATCAATAAATGATTAACCTCTAATTTCATTGTTTTAATAGTGTTGTGAAATAGCCCTTATATTTCCTTTTTGTTATTTTTTTGTAACATTGGTCACTTTTGTAACGATATTCATTTTTGTTTCATTTTTGTAACTGTACAAAAATTTTGAAAATCACCCTAGAATGATATGTATTCGTTTCTACGATGTTCATCGCTACATCCTTTAGTTTTATGGCATAAAGAGATTCGACACGAAACGATCGTAACTTGGCTAGACCTACTAAGCTGGGTGGGGAGCATTGCCCAAAGACGCAGCTGAACTGTGGCAGACAACTAGTTCTAAATATTTTTGAAGAGTAAAAAATAAATGAATTAGTGTGTAAGTATGTGTATGCGAAAGTGTGGCTGTTGATTGGTATTTTTTACTCAGCCAACGGTGAACTGGATCAATATAGTTATTTGCTTTGATGATTAATGTCCCTATGTGACGTGTAATCCAAAAGCTAGACGCTATGACTGTTGGCATGTCCAGTTATTAAAATACAGTTAACAAAGAGATGTGTTGCTGTGAATTTGATTATGCCATTTCTCTTTAACCAAATTAGTAGCTGTTTTGGGGCCATAGTATAAGCATAATCATTTTTTCCGTACCACAAAAGGAAAAAAAACGGAACACTTATAGGATCACTTTGTTGTCCGTCCGTCTGTCTGTCTGTCTATGAAGACCGTTTATCTCGGGAACGCGTGGAGGTATCGAGTTGAAATTAAAACTGTATACTCAGGTTAGCGGTCCCTTGAAGCTGTGAATATCAAACTTCTAAGTTAACGAAAAATCCAATACGGTCGTTTAATTCATAAAAAATGTATAGAAGGGTCTTGACAGACAGACAGACAGCAGACGGACGGACTACAAAGTGATCCTATAAGGGTTCCGTTTTTTCCGTTTGAGGTACAGAACCCTAAAAAAGATTAGCATAAATTACTTACATTATGTCTTCGTGTAAAGTATTTACAGAAAAAAAACAAGTGAACCACTTTATTATATTTTTAGTATTTGTTGTTATAGCGATCACAGAAATACATAATCTGTGAAAATTTCAATTGTCTGGTTATTACGGATCATGAGACACAGCCTGATGACAGACGGACAGACAGACAGACAGACAGACGGACGGACAGCGGGGTCTTAGTAATATGGTCCCATTTTGCCCTTTTGTTACGGATTTTTTTTTCCGCAACTATCTCCACAACGCCGTCTAGTCCCAAGTTAAGCAGAGCTTGTGCTATGAGTACTAGACAACTGATAAACATACTTATATATTTCTAAATACATACATATTATAGATAAATTACACCCAGTCACAAAACAAATGATCGTGCTCATCACACAAACATTTGTCCTGGGTGTGAATCGAACCCACGACCTCCGGCAGGGTCGAAGCCTACTGGGGCCACGGGTAGTGTGAAAGCGAAACCCGGGGCCCTGGGACGAAGGCAACGAAGGAACAGGAGTGGGTTTTCAATCAGTAAAAGTCTGACACTATCTCCCGCTCCGCCCAAGAGCGGGTTTTGTCATAAGATGATTTTCCCACCCAATAAAAAAAAAACCCACGACCTCCGGCATAGCAGTCAGGGCCACTAACCACTAGACCAACAGGCCAGTCATTTTTTGAATTTACTCATCGTGAAATCTTCTTCCAGGAACCTAATAGCATCCACCATGGGCGTCGCATCAGATGGCTTCACCAGCAGGTGGCGAGCGAAGATTGCCGCCTTGAGGGAGTCCAGGAAATTAGTTCTAGTCATCGTCGCCATCGCTCTTCTCCTTGACAATATGCTGCTGACCACCGTCGGTAAGTTTTACATTCTTTTTCCTATTTTAATCGGCAAAAACGGAATCCTCACCGTAGACGCGGGCTTGCAGACGGCGAGCAATGGCTGGCTCGCCGTCCGACTGTCCGGTAACCGTCCGGACCGAGTCCAAGTCGTCGACGGCGCGTACTGTTCCACGCGCGCCTCAAGGAGATTGCAGCAAATCGTAGGGGCCCAGCAGGGTCGAAGCCTACTAGGGCCACGGGTAGTGTGAAAACGAAACCCGGGGCCCTGGGACGAAGGCAACGAAGGAACAGGAGTGGGTTTTTAGTCAGTAAGAGTCTGACACTATCTCCCGTTCCGCCCAAGAGCGGGGATGTCATAAGATGATTTTCCCACCCAATAAATAATAAAATAAAAAAACCCTTTATAGGATTACTTTGTGGTTCGTCTGAATAGACCATTTTTCTCAAGAACGCGCACATTACAATTTAATACTTCCAGTATTAAATTGTAATGTTTATATAGAAAGAAAAAAAGAAAGAAAGAAAAATATTTTATTTGGCACGCATGGATACACACACTGTAAGAACAAAAATTAAGACAACTAAGAAAAAAAAACTGACACAATGTGTGTCTCACGGCTGCGCCAAATAGGTCCAGTTCAGCAAAAATGCCAGACAAGTACATGGCAATCAGTGGCCTGCCGCTGGTTTTCAACTGAACCTGATTGAAAGTGAACGGCAGGTATTTTCTTATTAGCATATTATTACTTAGAGCAGTGGTGGTCGAGTGGTAATGGCCCTGACTTGCGAGTCGTAGGTCGCGGGTTCAAACCCAGCCCGGCGCATTACTTTGTGTAATTTATTTCATCACCACTGCTCTCAAAACGGTGAAGGAAAACATCGTGAGGAAACCGGCATGTCCTAGAACCAAAAATTCGAAGACATGTGACATTCACCAATCCGCTCTGGGCCTGCGTGGTGGATTACGGCCCATTCCGTTTCCTAGAGAAAGGAGGCCTGAGTCCCAACAGTGGGAACATTAAAAAGGCTGATTATGCTATTATGCTATATTATTACTTGTCTGATGTATAAGTATTATGTGTAAGGTAAATAAATATATATATATAAATGTTAATGTGCGGTGTGATAATTGACGAATAATAAACAGGAATATAGGAAGATACTTACTGAAGTTGATCCATACTGAGACGCTGCATCTTTACAATTTCGTTATTACATGTACGATCAAAAAACGGATTCGATCTTTCAGAAAAATAATCCATAATATTAGAAGGGTTAAGCTGTAATTAGTATGAAATAATCAAGTTATCGTCGAATCCGACTCGGCTGGGCAGCCTTCTGGAAGCTGCACGGTATCTTCTCGTCCAATATACCACAGTGTCTCAAGACGAAAGTCTCTGACCAGTGTGTGTTGCCAGTGATGACATATGGCCAAACTTAAGAGGCAATGGGCAGGGCACATTGCTCGCAGAACGGCGAGAACGCGAGACGCACAGGACCGTTCATTGTGGCGACACTTGGGGGAGGCCTATGTCCCACAGTAAACGTCTTTCGGCTGAAATGATGATGATGATGATGACTCAAGTTTGCTATACCTTGGATTTGTGAATAAAAATTTATAGAGTTCTTTCCCGTTGACCTAGAATCCTGAAACTTGGCATGACGCAGTCAGGTCTTACAGCACAAGTATAGGAAAAAATTTGAAAACTGAAAATTTGTAGTTACTTACGTCACCAAAAAAAAATGCGAATCGGCAAACTCAATTCGGGAACCCTCAGTGCGCGAGTCCGGCTCGCACTTGTCCGGTTTTACTTAACACCACAGTTACATTAATAAGTACGAGTTCCATTTTACTTTAACACTAACCCTTACATTGTTGACGCCTTTACGGTCCGGACAAAGCGTTTCGTCTCATCGTTTATACTGCGTACATCGAAGGACTGGAACAATTTGCCTGCTGCGGTCTTCCCGTCCGGTTATAATTTAGGTGTCTTCAAGACTAGAGTGAATAGGTTCTTAATAAACTAGTGCGCCTCACCATCAACAATTGCAGCACTGCTTACCATCAGGTGGGATCGCAGTAAAGCCACAGATCAAATGTAAAGCACTAATCTAATAGAAATCATTTGGTCTAGTGGTTAGTGGCCCTGACTGCTATGCCGGAGGTCGTGGGTTCGATTCCCACCCCAGATAAATGTTTGTGTGATGAGCACGATCATTTGTTCTGTCTGGGTGTAGTTTATCTATAATATGTACGAATTTACTAAAAATATATAATAAATATGTTTATCAGTTGTCTGGTACTCATAGCCCAAGCTCTGCTTAGTTTGAGACTAGATCGCGTCTGTAAAAAAAAAATTTAAAGATTGAAAAATTTGCGTAAATCTTCATCGATTGTTAACACCTAAAAACATCACATTTTTCCTCACCATTCAAATAATAATCTTTTATTTCCTCCGTGAATTCGTTAAGTATTCCCCAGAGAATCTTTTTCTAAGGAAAGATGGGCCATTACCCGGTCTAATGAATTGCAGATGAAGTAAACCACTCTTCTGATTGTGTGGGCGCCATCTTGGATTTGCCACCATCTTGGATTGTGCCCGGCCGGTAGGAAGCAGTTGAAAGCGGTTGTGGTTTTAAATATTGGAAAGAGCTTTGTTTTTATTTATTTAAACTTCAAATACAGTTCTGGTATATAGACGGAGTTATTTACCATGTAACCGTAGTATAAGTCGTAGGCTACTCTAAGTTTATTGTCTTGTTTAGGAAGTTTATTCAATGTAAATTGTAAGTGAGCAGTGGTGGTGGCCGAGTTGTAGGTCGCGGGCAAACGCAGCCAGGCGCATTCATCATCATCATCATCATCATTTCAGCCGAAAGACGTCCACTGCTGGACATAGGCCTCCCCCAAATGCCGCCACAATGACCGGCCCTGTGCGTCTCGCATCCATCGGATTCCCGCGACCCTCACCAGGTCATCGGTCCACCTTGTGGGAGGCCTTCCAACGCTGAGTCTTCCGTTACGCGGTCGCCATTCCAGAACCTTTCGTCCCCATCGACCATGACCTGTAGGGTACCTAACTAACATATCGATTTTAGAACTCGATAATTACTGAATCGATTCTTTAGAGGATTAGTTGTCTGTAGGTCACGGGTTCAAACCCAACCAGGCGCATTACTTTGTGTAATTTATTTCATCACCACTGCTCTCAAAACGGTGAAGGAAAACATCGTGAGGTAACCGGCATGTCCTAGAACCAAACATTCAAAGACATGTGACATTCACCAACCCGCATTGGGCCGGCGTGCTGGATTACAGCCCATTCCCTCTCCTGGAGAGAGGAGGCCTGAGTCCCGGCAGTGGGAACATTATAAGGCCGACTATGCTATGCTACTGATCATGGACGCGTAGCTTCACAGACGCGTATCCGTCATTATACATTTGGTGTAAGCGTAGCGCATTAAAAAGGCTGATTATGCTATTATGCTAAATTATAAGTTCATCATTTTTTTTCTGTATTATGTATATTTTTTTATATGTACCTCTACGTATACAATATGTAACTAGATTAATGTACACCCTTATATACCGCAATTAGAAAATTAAGTAACAATCATAATTTAATTGAAATTTGACTTAAATGCACTTAGGTGGTTTTTTTTTTTAGAAATTGGATATGTATAAGTTATTTTAATTAAATTAGGCTTTTTTTGAAACGCTTTAGGTAGGTAATTAATTATTATTTTATTGATTCTTTCAGTTTCATTCCAAGTTACATTCTAGAATATTTCTCAAATGTCAAAACGGGCCTTATATTTTTAACGAGTTTATTTGTGTGAGTGAACTCATTACGTATCGTTTCTTGAAAGCAAGTCGATAGCAAACCTTTTTTTGTTTAAGATTTATTCATTTAAGTTTATTTATTTAACTAACTGGATATCTATACATATATAATCCTGTACGTATGTTTGTCACCTAACTCCTCCTAAACGGCTTGACCGCTTTGATTAAATCTTTGTGGGATGGTTTGAAAATACAATTAGAACCAATAGGTGGCGCTACGATTGGGGTCTTAATTTTTTTTTTACTAAAACTCCTCTAGGTAGGTAGGGTAACTTCTGCCACTAGTTTATTATAGAGAAAAACATTAATTTAATTGAGGATATCTATATATATATATAATAAATGAATAGCTGTTCGTTAGTCTCGCTAAAGCTCAAAAACGGCTGGACCGATTTGGCTAATTTTGGTCTTGAAATATTCGAAATAGTCCAGGGAAGGTTTAAACGGTGAGAAAAAATGGAAAAAATCACGAAAAAAATCCGAATACAACGCCATCTCTAATTAAAATGTCATTATAAAATGAATTATGCTGATCTGGTAATGCCAGTAGATGGCGTTATCCTTACTGTTAGGCGGCTCGAAGTTCGCCGGGTCAGCTAGTAATTTTATATTTTTAACTTATTAGGTACTTAAAGATTTGAATTCTCGATGGATTTGACATGAAACCATTGTGATTTTCACACGTTTGTTTACCAAATCAAACAATTGTTTAGGTAATAGACACTGTTGTCCCAGTATTATCAAGTCTTATTTGCTAACTTTTATACAATGCAACATCACTCGGTACATCCGTTTATAGGATTATGTTTTGAGAAACTCTATTGGATTTCCTTTTTTATCCGGTTATTATTTTGGGACATTAGGTATTATGATTCTCGGGGTATACAGCTAGTGAATTATTTATGCTAAAAAATATCTATCTATACTTATAATAAATTTGTAGAATCGAAAATTCTGTACATTGAAAATGTCAAAAAATAAATGGCAGGGGGTGTTACTAGACCGACACCGAACCCAAAAATGTGTTTAAAAAAATTTTTGTCTGTCTGTTTGTTCAGGTATCACGCAAAAACTACCGATTCGATTACGATGAAACTTGGTATAATTATTATTTAATATCCTGGGCACCACACTGGGTACTTTTTATCCCTAAAAAAATTATATACAATAAAAAACAAACTTAATTTTGCGGTTCGATCCCTAGACCCGATTACTGTACCAACCGCAAATAATGAGTTTGTCGTAAGTTACGTCACCCGCAGTGGAGTTCACTAAGGGGCGCTGCACACGGCTAACATACTATAATATTTTATCTTAAGATAAAATATCGCTCGCCATTCAATTCAATGGACTATCACACACGACAAAGATAACAAATAATATTTCATATTTTCGTATCTCAAAAAACCTAATAAAACCATTTTCGACTTCTACGCGGACGAAGTCGCAGGCAAAAGCTAGTATATAATATAATATTCACACAACTATCACACAACGCCGTCCAGTCTCAAACTAAGCAGAGCGTGTGTTATGAGTACTAGACAACTGATAAACATATAGTACTTAAAGTATTTCTAAATACATACATATTATACTCGTAGATAAATTACACCCAGACACAGAACAAATGATCGTGCTCATCACACAAACATTTATCCTGGGTGGGAATCGAATCCACGACCTCCGGCATAGCAGTCAGGGCCACTAACCACTAGACCAACAGACCAGTCGAATATAGTAAAGCAAAAGTGTTTTTTTGTCTAGTACTCATAGCACAAGCTCTGTTTTGTTTGGGACTAGATGGCGTTGTGTGAATATTGTGGATTATAATTATATAAGTTAACATAAATCATCTTCTGAATTGTACTTTTGTGGACTCTATTTTAAGTTCCTAACTTACAACTTTAATTCGTCATACAAAGGAAATGCAGTAATCAAATCCACCATCTCAAACACACAACCAAGCTTCCACTCAAGTCGGTTCACTACGAACGCTGGGGCAATTTCCCCGTCGGCGAGATCAAAGTGCAATTCACTTAGACGCCTCATCAAAAGAGCCGGCTACTAGTGTTGGGGCGAGCGTTACAAGATTATCGATAAAATCGTGATTATATAGTTTTTAAAATATTATACTCTGTTCACACTGTACATTTTGTAATAAAAGTACAAGCCGAGTCTGTTCCATGCATTTTTGATGCATTTTTTTTTTTGCATGACTTAATTGTTCCGGCTCTGGGTGGCTTGTGTATGTGAGTTAAATTGTTTGTGAGTGTACCCACGATACAGGACAGGAGTAATTCCTAGTGAGAGACAAAGTTAAGAAAAACTGGTCAAGTGCGAGTCTTACTCGCGCATTGAGATTTTTCCGAATTGCAAAAGATTTTTTTTTTGTGACGTAGGTAATAACAAATTTACTGTTTTCAGATTTATTCCTATATCTATGCTATACGACCTTGCTTTATGCCAAATTTCAGGATTCTGAGTCAACGAGAAGTACCCTATGTATTTTGGTTCCCCTGAGAGTCGACATATACGTTTTTTGTGACTTAAACGACCGTATCTTTTTTTTCGTTAATTTAGAAGTTAGATTTTTCACAGGTCCAAGGAACCGCAGACTTAAGTATATGGTTTTAATTTCAGCTAGATACCTCCACGCGTTTCCGATTCCGAGATAAAGGGTCTTGACAGACAGACAGTCAGACGGTTGGAGAACAAAGTGATCCTATAAGGGTTCCGTTTTTTCCCCTTGAGTTACGGACCCTAAAAAAAAAAATACTAAAAATCAAACATATTTAAAGAAAACGATTAACAGTACTGCTATGCTAGTATTTCACAGTTTGCATATTTTTACTATTTTATTATCTAGTCCATTATCCTATAGAGACACGCCGCATGTCATAAATTCAAACGCAACCATCTGATAATGTATATAGTGTAATTAGGCATGATTTACCATACCTAAGAGATCTACGCTTTGGAACGTGCATTTTAACTTCATTTTTTTTTTACTGACAGACATTTTGACATTTCAAAAGTGTCTATAAATAGTTTATTTAAAATAAATGTTTCTGATTTCTGATCGATATAAAAATTTATCGACACTGCCCCCTCACTAGTCAAGTCAGGGTCCTCGTAGTTGCATTTCAAATCATATTTCGTCGAGTTTTCACCCTTTTGCTTTGGGCTAGCGTTTAACTCAGTTGAATAGTTGGAAATTGCCTTTTGGTTGGCAGGTCGGGTGTAATACACCCGCATAGAGAGATAGGAGCTTTGTAATTGTGCGAGATTTTGCGGGATTATTTAAAATAGGGATAGCGATTCTTCTTAATGAAGATTTTTTAATCAAAGTCTAAAGAATTATAGCATAGCATAGCATAATCAGCCTTTTAATGTTTCCATTGCTGGGATACAGGCCTCCTCTCTAGGAGAGGAAATGGGCCGCAATCCACCACGCGGGTCCAGTGCGGGTTGGTAAATGTCACATGTCTTCAAATTTTTGGTTTTAGGACATGCCGGTTTCCTCACGATGTTTTCCTTCACCGTGTTGAGAGTGCCCCTGGATGGGTTTGAACCCGTGACCTACAACTCGTAAGTCGGCCACCACTGCGCCTTCTAATTCTCTAAAAAATTGATTCAATAATTTATTTATTTATTTATTTATTTATTTTATTTATAGTTAATTAAAACGGTACACCCACTTACATTAATTAACATAGATTTTTAAACTTATAAGATTAAATACAATACTACATATTAACATGGAACAGTGGACACCCTCGCATACTGCCTCTCACAGAACACCAGACAAACACGTCTATAATCGAGTTCTAAAATCAATACGTTAGTTTGATACCCTACAGGCCATTTCAGCCGAAAGACGTCAATTGTTGGACATAGGCCTCCCCCAAACGTCGCCACAACGACTGATCCTGTACGTCTCGCATCCACCGCATTTCTGTGACTCTCACCAGGTCGTGGGTCCACCTTGTGGGAGGCCTTCCAACGCAGCGTTTACCGTTGCGCAATCAACGCACAGCCGAAACTACAGGGACTAGGAACATGAAATTTTGCACGAGGTTTTCTTTTATGACGTAGGTTCAAGAATGGATTTTTGGAAATTCAACTTATAAGAGGATGAAAAGGGGGAATTTCATTTATATGCAAAATCTCATTCTGTGTAATACACGGTGTATTTGACATCGATGTATTATTAGGATGTTATTATAGCAATGGGTGGCTCGCCGTCCGACCGTCCGGTAACCGTCCGGACCGAGCCCAAGTCGTCGACGGCGCGTACTGTTCCACGCGCGTCTCAAGGAGATGTCAGCAAATCGTAGGGGCCCAGCAGGGTCGAAGCCTACTAGGGCCACGGGTAGTGTGAAAGCGAAACCCGGGGCCCTGGGACGAAGGCAACGAAGGAACAGGAGTGGGTTTTTAGTCAGTAAAAGTTTGACACTATCTCCCGTTTCGCCCAAGAGCGGGGGATGTCATAAGATGATTTTCCCACCCAATAAAAAAAATAAAAAAAACCGTTCTATCCAAAGAGTGTCATGTTGCCCAGTAACTGAGTTGTGGAGATCTGATAGGCAATCGCTCCAATTTTTTTTAAGATTGAAGATCATCATATAACTTCTCCGCTCTAGATAAAGCGAGAGCGAACACTCCCTGTGTTAGACTTTTACAGACTAAAAACCCACCTGTGTTCCTTCAGTTGCCCTTTGCGTTCTAAGCCCGCGGTAGCTCTTTAGAACAATCCAGAAGTTATTTGATGAGTCCCTAGCTCAGAAAAAAACTGGGCAAGTGCGAGTCGGACTCGCGCACTGAGGGTTTCGTACAAACTTACCTCTGAAAACAGTTCAATTCCCGAATTGAGTTACGAAGGTTTTTCCGAATCGCTGAAAAAGTTTTTTTTTGTGACGTAACTACAAATTTACAGTTTTCAGATTTTTTCCTATACCCGTGCTATGAAATCTTGCTTCATGCCAAAATTCAGGATTCTAGGTTAACGGGAAGTAACCTATGAATTTTGATTCCTTTTGGAGTGTCGAAATATACGTTTTTGCGACATAATCTTTTATTTTCGTTAACTCAGAAGTTTGATTTTTTCACAGCTTCAAGGGACCGCAGATTTGATTATATGGTTTCAATTTCAACTCAATACCTCCACACGCGTTCTCGAGATAAAGGGTCTTGACAGACAGACAGACCGTTAACAAAGTGATCTTATAAAGGTTTCACTTTTTTTAGTTTTGAGACACGGAACCCTAAAAAACTTACCTTTGTTCCCAAAATATCTCAATTCAAAATCCTATTATTAAAATCCTCATTAATTCTATAGTCCTAGTACTTCAATCCGACCTATTAACCCCGAAAGTGCTTCGGTGAAGTTCGGCAAAGTTCGCCAGGTTCCGACGAGAGCCGACCGCGTCATATTCGGAATTAACTGTCGTTTGAGGCACTCTTGACTGAGCCAAGGGCTTTTGAAATTTGGAATGTCGATCGGTTGATGGTTCGTGGCGATTTCATACGCTTTGAAAATGGAAATTCATGATTTGTTGTAGGTATTTTGTTAGTACGCTAGGAGTAAAGGAAACGGATCCGAATGACGTTCTAATGGTAGGTCACTGATCAAAGGAACTGTCAAAATTTTAGCAGATTAACGCATACGTCAGACATTCATTTGTCATTATGTACGAGATTACCATTCTATGCCACTTCTTTCAATGGAGTGTCAGTGGTTGACCATTGGAAAGTTATAATGACGCCATTATATTAGTAGATTACCAAACTTATCAAAATCAACAATTATGAAATCAATTATAGACCATTCTGACACTATTGTAATAGCAGACTTGAGGCCCTGGTCGCACTCGGACAGTTCGACGTCACTCGCTGACCTGAAGTGAAGTACAATTACATGAGATTGACTCCTGTACCTATCTATTTTGTGACGTCAGGCCGTCGTGTTGTTGCCGCTTCGTCGACTGAGTTTCATAGTTTTGTATGTAAATTTCACGCAGGTGTACCTATAAGCTACCTACCCTACCTACCTAACCTAGCCTACTGGACCTATTTGGTGCAAGCGCGAGACACAGTTGTTTTTTTTTTTTTTTATCATGACGCAATGACGCGCGAACGCCGGCGTTCGCTTGGGGATCAGGAGGTTAAGTGTTTACATGTTGTTTCTACATTATGTGTATTTATGTACGTGTGCCAAATAAAATATTTTTCTTTCTTTCTTTCTTATAACAAGTTTATAATAACGAATACGCGTCAATGAAGCTACGCGTCCGTAATCAGTAGAACTAACTCATAAATCTGCAGTGTTCCTAAAATAATATCATCTCTTTCAGTACCCATCATCCCTGAGTTTCTCTACGACATTCGTCACCCCGACGCCCCGTTGTCCATGTCGCTTGAAGACATCACCCTACCGCCGCCGTCTCCAACTCCTTACTGCCCCTGCCTGCAGGTCAACAACACCGGGCTTATACAGAATGAGACACAGACTTGTAAGTATTGATTAGATTACATTTATTTATTTGTAAACTGCGGACACTGCTCACTGAACAAACACTTCTTCACAATGAGTATCACGGATAGTTGTCTATGCTGCACCCCTAGCTAAGTTGATAAATCTGCCCCCCTAGCCAAGTTACAATCGTATCGTTCGCACCGACCGCCTCGAGTAGGCCACGCCTCCGATTCCTTTGTTCTGACGTGATCTCAACGCTCAGTCACGTGGTCAGAACAAAGGAATCTGAGGCGTGGCCTACTCGACGCGTACGGCGCGAACGAAACGATTGTAACTTGGCTAGGGGGGCTGCAATCGTTAACGCTAGTCGAAAACTAATCAAATGTATGGGAATGACATCATCTCAACTTTAAGTCACGTGGTCAGAACAAACGAATAGAAAATTCGTAGCCAAGTTCACATCGTTCAAAATGATAGAATGAATTGTTATCGTTTCTACAATGTTCAACGCTACATCCTTTGTTATTGTAGAACGATATTTTAGAACGAGCGTCCGACTCAGGCGCATCAACATAACTACCTACTTATCATTTTCTACAATTGCTGACACCGAGGCGTTACCGATTGGAGAACGGAATTCGACACGAAACGGTTGTAGCTTGGCTAGGGGGGCAGAGCATGTATGGAGGCAGAGAAAACTGTCGCGCACGTACTCCTCGAGTGCACAGCTATCAGCGAAATAAAAACACCAACAGTCTAGTGGTTAATGACCCTGACTGCTATGCCAGAGGTCGTGGGTTCAATTCCCACCTAAGGAGTTTGTGAGATGAGCACGATAATTTGTTCTGTGTCTGGGTGTAATTTATCTATAATATGTCTGTATTTAGAATAATAATACGGAATAAGGGCAGGAAGATGATGATGATGTCTGTATTTAGAAATATATAAGTATGTTTATCAGTTGTCTAGTACATATAGGACAAGCTCTGCTTAGCTTGGGATTAGATGACGTTATGTGAAAGTAGTGGAAAAAAGCAATTGTTTGGTGCACCTCTTTAGCGCAACTCGGCCTTTTGCTTAAACAGTGGGCAGGGTCAACGTACGTTCTGCAAGCGCCCACTGAGAAAACGACAACCAAATATGTGTCTCCAACATTTTTTTATTAGTCGTAACAAGCTCCTGCATTACCCTAGTAATGCATTCTACATTGTAGAACGTCTTTATAGCAATGTAATCTCAAGGGACATAAAGAACATTGTATCTTATCGGTATTTTTACCCAAAATCAATCTTATACTCGTAAACCTGCAAGACTCTTGCGTCTCGCTGTTACAGCAAACCAAGCTTTGCGTGTAATTGAATCTTTTTGCTTCACATAGGCCAACAGGGATCCCTTCTTTTCGCATAAGTTCTTTTGAGATCAATATTTTGGTATAATTTATTTTGCCATAATAATATTTTACCATATTTTTTTTTGTCATACAGTTTATGTTGGCATAATTATCTTGAAGGCTAATTTGTTTTGGTATAAAAGGGAATTAAACTTTTCCCATACGTTGCTGGCATGTAATTATTTATCTTTTCGCCAAAAGTTAAACCTAGACCATATCCTAGACTGTATGATAAATCAATAGCAAAAAGAATTATGTCTACCAACCATAACCAAACGAAGTTATAGACTATTTTGTATATTGCTATAGTTTGTTATCAGGCGTTATTTTTCTTAAATAACGCCCTCACATATAACACCGTCACCTGCGGTTCGGGCTAATTACACCTCAGTCGTAATGACAAACTTTCTCCACTTGTATCAAAATGTACTATTCTTGCAGTGAACCTGACGGTACAACGTGAGGAGAGGCATCAGGAATTAATTCACGAGACTGTCGCAGTTGGTGTCATGTTCGCCAGCAAGGCTCTGGTCCAACTCCTGGCTAATCCCTTCGTGGGACCACTCACACACAAGTAAGTTCATTAGCAGTATCAACCCTTTTCTTCCCTCCTCGAGTCATTTTTTTTATTTTTGGTAAGTTCGCGCTTGACCGCTATCTCACCTAATGGAAAGCGACGATGCGGTTGACGATGGAGCGCGCTTACCTAGAAGTAACCTATTCACTCTTGACTTAAAGATTCCCGGGTTGTAGCCATCAGGAAACACAGATTCCGGCAAGGAATTCCATTCCTTAGCTGTACGCACAATGAATGTGTTCCCAAAACGTTTTGTGCGTATAGGTGAGATGTCCACCATGTACCGGTGGCGCATTGCCGTACGCCTGGTGGTCCTATGATGGAACGGGCTACGCGGAATTAATTTCATATTCCTCATTACTGTGGGTCGTGAAGTTCCCGCTGGATTAGCTTCTTATCGATGGTGTCTCGCCATCTGTGACGGTTCTTGGGGTCATGAAATATGACGTGCAATTAGGTGTCCAGTGTGGAGCGGAACTGATCTGCCCATCTTTTTGGGCTGCGGCCTCTTGGTCGTTTACCATCAACCATGCCAGTCACGATGAGCTGTTCAAGGTTGTGGCCATTTTTCCTGGCTAAGTGACCAAAGAACTCCAGTACCCAGTAACTTTTCTTTAGATCTAGGGAAATCATCAAATGGAGAAATTATTCTCACCTTAAAGTTGCATATTTTCGTCCTGCTGTCATCCTACCAAATACTATGTAAAAAAGAAATTAGAGGGAGTGTCCACCTGTGTCTTCAGTTGCCCTTTGCGTTCCAGGGCGCAGTGACTTTTTAGCCCTGACGTTTATGGTTTGTTTCAGAATCGGCTACAGCGTCCCGATGTTTACTGGCTTCATTCTGATGTTCTTGTCTACCTTAAGTGAGTATTCTTTACATAAATTAAACTGTAGTTACTGACGAGTCTCTAAAAGTAATGAAAGAGCGGGGGCGTTATAGAAAATCAAAACTATAGTTCAACCAACCAACAAACAAACAACAAATCAACATGTCGATTGATAGTTTACATTAATGTGTAAGTGGTGGCCAAGGAGAGCAGTGGTGGCCAAGTGGTAACGGCCCCGACTTACGAGTTGCGGGTCGCCCGTTCAAACCCAGCAAGGCGCATTACTTTGTGTAATTTATTTCATCACCACTGTTCTCAAAACGGTGAAGGAAAACATTGTGAGGAAACCGGCATGTCCTAGAACCAAAAATTCGAAGACATGTGACATCCACCAACCCGCACTAGGCCCGCGTGGTGGATTACGGCCCAATCTCTCTCCTAGAGAGGAGGCCTGAGTCCCAGCAGTGGGAACATTATAAGGCTGAATATGTTATATAATGTGTAAATTCCCATTCACACTTGTAAATAATACTTATTGCTCCAATTTATAATTTGATTCAGTATATTGTCTTTTAATCATCTCAAAGGTGTCGAAAGTTGAGTATCCAATACGGGGTTCAACTCTTCTTTCTTGTCTTGGGCGGCTTTAATTCCTCACTTCAATCAGATTTCTACATTTATAAGTATTAAGTCACCGTGAAAGAGTTATATAAAATATGTAGAACCCTGAGCTCGGGAGTTTGTTATATAATTCCTCACTGCGTTCGGGATTAAAACTTAGCAAACTTCGTTTCATTCGGAATTTGACAAGCCATCTGCGACTTTAAGGCACTGCTTTATCCCTTAGTCACATAATTTACTATTATTATTATAGTTTTCGCCTTCGGCCGCTCCTACTCCGTGCTGTTCATTGCTCGTGCGCTGCAGGGCATCGGGTCTTCTTGCTCGTCTGTCTCCGGTATGGGCATGTTGGCAGAACGATACCCTGACGATAAGGTAAAGATCTCATCAGCTTACGTCTATTAACAGCGTTAAAAGAAGTCGTAAAATTACAATCTCGTTCTTATTCCTCAGCCAAAAGCTGAGTAAAGGCTTTGTCATTAAAATAATATTATTTATAAATCATTATTTAGGTAAACGGTTCGTGAAAATATTAACTAAAATGTAATTTGCTACATTTTAGTATACTAAAAATTTAATTCCGCATATGAATAATATATAACCTATGAGCCAACTTTAACAGGTCATGAATTGTCATTTGTTTTTAATTCTTAATTCTTAATTCTTTATTGTACACAAAAAACATACATAGTACACGGAGATAATACAGTTTATGTACAAAGGCGAGCTTAACTCAACAATGAGTTTTCTCCCAGCAAACCTTTGAGTGACAGAGAGAGATCACAATCGAGGGTAGGATCCAGTGTACAACATAAACCGTACCGTGTGTGTTTTTGTATAATTGTTTGGCATATAATGGCAAAATAGAACATTCATCATCCTCCTCCATCCTGCCCTTGTCCCATTATTTGGGGTCGGCGCAACACGTTTTTTTCTTCCATTCTATCCTGCCAACCGTCAAAATAAAACAATAATGTTTTCAATTCTTTCTAAACAACTCTATATGCTTGTTTACTGGTTACATTCACACGATCAAAAAGTGGGGTGATTGCAACCGCACTGCTATAATACAACCAATAAGTCGAAAGAAAGAGCTTCTACTGACTTGGGGAAAGCCAAAGTGTGGAATAATGGTATTCTGATGTTTATTATAGTACTAGTAACATTCGAGTTGCGATTACTCGCTATTCTTTCGACTATTTGGCTATTCAGACGATAATCTTACGATATAAATTACATCACTGTACCAAAATCACATTGAGAGAACGTGTACAGCCCCCCTAGCCAAGTTACGATCCTTTCGTTCGCGTCGAACGCCTTGAGTAGGCCACGCCTCGGATTCCTTTGTTCTGACGTCATCTCATCGCTCAGTCACGTGGTCAGAACAAAGGAATTGAAGGCGTGGCCTACTCGAGGCGTTCGACGCAAATGAAACGATCGTAACTTGGCTAGGGGGGCAGATCATTTACTCGATATTTTGAAGATCTGTCTAACCACCAATAGTTGAAATAGGTATATTTAGCTATTTTTTAGTTTAGTAGGTATAATAGACTAACTGCCCGCCCTGGCTTCGCTCGGGGATAAATGTTATTTTAGATTTCTAGCATTTTTCTTTCATGCAAACCTTGTTCTGACAATTTTATTACGAACACAGCAACAACAACAACATTACACACACACAACATTAACAACAACAACACACAACAACACAAACACAACAACACAACACACATTAACAACAACAACATGTCAACACATTTGAACATTTTATTGTGCGTTGTATTGTCTGTTTACTTTTGTGTGCATCAAATAAATGTTATAACTATCAATCTATCTAAAAAAAAAACAATTGTCCAATTTGGTGCCGAATGCACCAATTGTTTTCTTGTTGTGTTGTTGTGTGTTCACAAGTTAAATGCGTAAATATAATAAGTAAATAATCTAAACTACCAGGACCCCATATAATGCTAGAGACCTAACCTCTACTTTCATCCACAGGAACGCGGCAACGCTATGGGCATCGCGCTGGGTGGTTTGGCTCTGGGAGTGCTGATCGGTCCACCGTTCGGAGGCCTTATGTACGAATTCGTAGGGAAGACCGCCCCGTTCCTGATGCTGTCGGCGTTGGCACTTGGAGATGGATGTGAGTTCCTTAAAATTAATTTGCTTCCTTTTTAGGGTTCCGTCTTCCACGGACGTAGCTACACTACAATTGCTACAAGATGGTGCGGGTGACCTACCCTTTTCTCTCATCTTAAAGATGCATATTTTCGTCCTGCTGGCTGCTGTCATCCTACCCATGCTATACTCTTAGCTGCCAGTGGCTTAATTCAATTATTATTTTTAATTTTTAAATCAGTTTTCTTTTTTTTTTTATTATTACCTATCTACATTGTGCTCACATATTAGAAGCGACAAGAAATATGTAACCAAGATTTATGTAACTCATAATATGATTTAAAAGAGCGTCCATGGAGTTTCTTGCACGTTCTTCTCCATAGAGATCTACGCTTTGGAACGTGCAATTTAACTTCATTTTTTTTTTTGACTGACCGACATTTTGACAATTCAAAAGTGCCTGTAATTGGTCTATTTGAAATAAACGTTTCTAATTTCTGATTTCTGAGAAGCGGGTGCCTCAAGCACTGTGTCATTACAGTCCTAAGAAGGTTACTAAACCCATAAAATCACCTGATCTGTCACAAGTCATTTACACGGTTATCTTCAAATTCGTATCAAATTGCCGACAATAGCTCTAGTGCGCACATTTACCACCCACTCGCCAAGCAAAAGTAGGATATGTATTATTGTGGTTATTGTTTATAATGACTGCGAATCTTGTTACTCGTGTTGTATTACGGAATATTAAGAAATATACTCGACGTGTTTACATTTGCTTTTTAATGGTTCCGTACCTCAGTCGCAAAATAACGGAACCCTTATAGGAACATTTTGTTACCCGTCTGTCAAGTCCCTCCCTCATCATCATCATCATCATTTCAGACGAAAGACGTCCACTGCTGGACATAGGCCTCCCCCAAGTGCCGCCACAATGAACGGTCCTGTGTTTCTCGCATCCATCGTACTCCCGCAACCGTTACCAGATCATCGGTCCACCTTGTAGGAGGCCTTCCAACGCTACGTCTTCCGGTACCCCCGGTAGTCCCTCCCTCAGCTGAAATTAATATCAAATTCTCAAGTCTTACTACCCAGGAGCGCCGGCTTTTAGAAAACCTCATGGGTGCTCATGCTCATTTGATGACTCGAAAAAGTGGCGAAGTGTGAGAAGCGAAATGCACACTGATCGACTGACAAATAAATAAATGTCTTACTTACATACTGCGTACTTAATTACTAATTATGTTTTTGGAGGTAGGCGAAACAGAGAGTAAAGTCCCGCAAACCTCCGTTGAAAAGGGAGGATCCTCTGGCCAGACGGATTTTATGTGTGGTGGGCAACTGCCCGATAGATGATTTCGGGCTGTTCTATATGTTCTAATCGCGCGGAGAATTTTGATTGCGCGATACAGGATTAGTTCTTATGTGACGCCATAGATGTCGCTACATGTTTGATAAAAATATAAAAGAAACCATTATATAAAAATGAAACTAGTAATTATCAAGAAATATATTTATACGTAACCTTCCTGTACCTACTAAATGAACACAACACAATATGTATTTGTACTAAAAGATACTAAAATAGTGAAGGCAGGTACTACAGACTGTCTATCGAAATGACTAACCAAGATTAATAAACTTTTTTAAGAACGACAAATTTAAAATTATTTTTTGTTCAATTCGAAAGTATTCTGACGATCTACGGCTCTGTTTATAAATACAAGTATCAACGATTTCTTCAAGGTCTAGATCATCAGCTATTTCTCGATTTACACGCACTAACATGTACTCATTTAGTTTTTGCTTGGTCATAGCACTCCTCAAATAAGTTTTTATTCTCCGTAATGCTGAAAATGACTGTTCGGCGGTGCATGTCGATACTGGAATGGTCATAACGATTTTTAATAATTTTATTATTTTGGTATCATATCTTTTCATCAACATCATTTCAGCAGAAAGACGTCCACTGTTGGACATAGGCCTCCCCCAAGCGACGCCACAACGACCGATCCTGTGCGTCTCGCATCCACCGCACTCCCGCGACTCTCACCAGGTCGTCGGTCCACCTTGTGGGAGGCCTTCCAACGCTGCGTTTTCCGGTGCGCGGTCGCCACTCTAGAACCTTTCAGCCCCATCGACCATCCGTTCTACGAGCAATGTGCCCTGCCCAATGCCACTTCAGTTTAGCGATTCTTTGGGCTATGTCGGCGACCTTGGTTCTCCTGCGGATATCTTCATTCTTTATGCGATTACGCAAGGAAACTCCGAGCATAGCCCTTTCCATTGCCCTTTGGGTGACTGTAAGCCTTCTGATGATATCTTATACTGATTCGCAATGAAAAATCGTAAAAGAACAATGTCTTCCACATTATTCAGTCTGACATGTATCGTTTGTGCAATTTTTAAAAGCATATTACGAAGAAGAACCAAACGATCAACATCAAATTCATCTCCGTAGAACTCTTTCAAACGGCTTTGATCTTTAGAAATATGTTTACAAAAAAAAAAATTGCTGGTTAAGTGTTCTTTAGAATGTACAGAGGCTAGCTAAAGGGCTTGGATACCTTAACGCCTATTTTCCCTTGCACGTTAAAGTACAAGTTTTCGAAAATTTAACTAGATGGCGTTGGATTCTTCACAGCTAAGTGGCGTCCAAAGGCAATCTCACAAAGTATAAACTTGACTTTTAGTCCGACAGTAAATAGACACATGCGTCCTCAACAACTGACTGTAGTTCATAATTTCATCATTTAAGTTAGAGTCAAGTTGACCTAGTGGTTTAGCACGTGCAGATAGATGCGTAAATCAATAAGCCGTGAATTCGAATCTCACGTAGTACTCACACTTTTTGTAAGTTATTAATAACAAACAAAAGAAATCGGTAGGAATGATATAATATTCCTACCGATTTCTTTTAATAAAGCTAACAAGTGGATATTTATTTATTTGTAATATAATATTCAAGTGGGTAGTTACTCAGCAAAACGAAAAAAAAATGCAGGTAAACAGGCTCATCAAACAAAAAGGCACTATTAAAAAAATAATATGTTTATTTCTTACAATTTATCAATCACGGTTTATTAATCACCGTTTATTTATCATTGTTTATTACGCACCGTTTATTAATCACCGAATAAGATTATAATATTATATATAACTTCTTATTGAGGCCATAGCTTAAGTATTCGTTTCCAAAATTGGAAAGAGGATTGAAGCTTATGTAACCTTAACAAACAAACAATAGACCAGATAATTTTATCCCAAATATCAAAAGGATTAAATGTAGCCTAAAAACTATAAAATTGCACAACAAAATATCAAGTGTTCATAACTTTTTTAAGTTGTTTTATATACGGGTATTAAGTTAAACACACATAACAAGGTCTCCAGTTAATACAGAGAATAAGTACTGAGTAAATAATATTAATTCAGTATTATAATTATTTATCATCTTGACGCCACAAACATAACTGTCCGTGTTCACTGGACTCAAAAGTTTTTTCATCAGTAAAGATGACACTACTCTAATCAAAGTTTATGTGATCCATATAGCAAGGATTTCACAACATGCCTCCGATAATGCATCTTTTCGCTGAGTATGAAGAGCACGATGAACAGTGTCAACGCTTGTGTCAAATAAACCAGCATAGTGGTTCGTCGACAGAAATCCATTTTCTTCGTACTCCCTTATCATGGTTTGACGCTGCAACATGTTTATTAGTTTTAGTCTGCCAGCTCTTTTATGGTGTTTCAAAGAACCCTCTTCTTCAAATCGTCCTACCCATAAAGCAACTGTTTTTCTCTGCAACAATAAAACAGAAATATATAATACCCAATAATGATTATTATATAGGAGGTTTCTGTTATATAAAAGAAGAAAAAAAATCTACTTACGTTTACACCGGTCTCTCTGGCTATTCCTGACAAGTTATTACCTTGATTATGCATAACAATTATTTGAGCTCTTTTTAGTAAATCCAACAATGCATATCTACACATTTTGGTAAAATAAGTAGACAATACACCTGGTTAAAAATAAAATTCAACGAAAAGCACTGGAACGAGATAATCGAAATTAACTTAGCGAACAATCAATTGAGCTATGTCATAACTCTGGTCTAAGTATTATTTATACTACCTACTAGTTATTATTTATAAATCCATATTCAACCTACCCTCTCAAGTTTGAAAACTGACACATAGATAATTAAATATTTATAAATTGATATTCAATTTTAATATCTTCATCTCTTTAAAAGAAACTATAAATTATTTCAGTGTTTGAAGAAACTAAAAGAAAGTATAAAAATAAACATTAATTAAGCATTAATCATTTGAAGCACAGCGACGCCATCTATTAACACTATAATGTAACGTTGTCGATAGCAACATTTCAATCTGGTTTTACGCTAGATGGCGTCATTTCCCGCTTCACGCGATTTTTTTTCTGTACTATCCATGCACTTTAGCATGTGACTTTACAAAGCATATGTAAATCAAACAATATTTCGCAAAGAAAATGGATTTAAAGGTCAGCGGGGCTCTATGCGGGCGCAGCTGGCCGGAATTAAATGCATACTTCAAACACGTACAGTACATACATTACGAGTGTGTGTAGCTGGCCGGAATTAAATGCACACATTCGTACTGTATGTACTGTACGCGTTTGAATTCCGGCCAGATGTCCAAGTGACTATACGTCCTAACATCCGGTGTAGTATAATCGTGAAGCACGGACGGGCTCCGGTTCGGTCCCGCCTCAGCACGGTCTAATAATTCATCTCTAAGAAGAACCATCACTTCTGGTGAAGCCCTACTAATTACTTACTTTGTTTGTTCCCAGTGCTTCAACTGATGATCTTGCAACCTGGAGTAGTTCGCCAGGAGACTGAGCCTCCTTCACTGAAGGCTCTTGTCTGCGACCCTTACATCCTTATTGCTGCAGGTTTGTGTTCAATCTGCTCAATCATCTGCTTATCATTTGTTCAGCTATATGTTGGGATATGTTATGGGAGAAACACAAAGGTGTCACCATTGTGCGGACCGTTCGGAGGACGAGCTGGAGCTTACGGTGGAAGAGTGCCCTGCTGATGGCGGTGGTTGCTGCAATGGGTCTCAATGGTATAATTCGTCCATATCCACCACGAGCAGCGAGCACACTGCGGAAAACTACGTTCGAGGACGGTGATCGTTGGAGGCCCGTTGTACGTCCACACTTGATACCGCGAGTAGAGCGGCTCGGCTTATGCTTAGCTGCTGCTCGGCTCCTCAAGCGTAAAGCCACCTTAAGTTAGAAGATAGAAAATAAAAAAAGAAAGAAAGAAAAGAAAGAAAACATGTTTATTCTGCCTAAATAGACGCACAATTCTTACAAAAATATAAAAACAAAATTCCCTGACAGGCCATATGTGTATCTAGCTTTATATGACCATAGACAACACAGTTGTCCAGATTATCTGTGGCATTTTGATGCCGGCCATAACAGACTACAGAGACAAACATAAACAAAAATCAAAATATAAAAGAAAATAACATAATAGCTACGTAGTAGATACACTTCTTTGTACCCCTACGTATTATACAATAGGGTGTTTTACTCACTATGAGAAAAAATCTAAAATAGTACATTTTAATACAAGTGTAGAAAGTTTGTCATTGCGACGAGCCGTAGGCGAGTGTGTTATGGAGCCGAGGGCTGCAGTGACAAATTTGCACGTGTATCAAACGACTTTTTTTAATACACTTACTAAATGAATAAACGGGGGTTCACCGACGACTCGTGAGGGTCAACACGCGCCCAGCTTGATACGATACATGTAATAACATTGTGGCTCTAGTGCGGAAAACGGTCTATTGCGTGCCTAAATACGGTGGAATAAGAACGAATTTTCTAGTATTGAAAATTAAGATAGCTTAGGTAAAAAGCAGTCGAGAAATTTTTAGTTTTAGTTCATAAAATAAAAAAATAAACTTTAAAATTAAATTCAAAGTTTTCAGACTTTTTTATCTGTTCTCTATCACCATGAAATAGTAGCCACCATGTTATTACGTCGTTCGGCTGTGTAAACTAAAGTGACAGCTGTAAAATGTCAACTAATCGGCCATACTGAGTGAATGTCAGCGCATTTGCTTACACAGCCAACTGACGTCATGGACTCACGACCACAGAGTAAATATCGGCCACTGCGTTCTGCATTTTCTTCAATTTTTTTTTTGGTTTATTGTTTAATACGTTTAGACTTTACAATCGGTACAACAAAAACACTTGTCTGAAACCTTAAAAGGTTTATGTGACAAAGTAGAGATAGTAAACTCGCTCACAGCATGTTACATAAAAAAATAAATAAGTTTTCACGCGCAAATAAATCTACGCGCGAAATTTGAAAATGTAAATATTAAATGCATTTTTAGGTTACTTAGCGACTGAATACAAATTTTGTGATTTTATTTAGTTGTTTATTAGCCAAAGACATTAATATACTACCAATAGACAAGTCATAGCGAACAAAATCGTAATCCGATACTTATTACCTAGTGGTCAAAAGTCGCTCAGTCTACTATGACACTAAAAGAAAATCATTTTCTGAGAAAATATGCCGAGTTGCACATTACGCTATTGCAAATCTTGTTATGGTAATATTACTGAACCTAACTTCGGTTTATTTTCGTAAATATTCTATTTACGACAATCAAAATTCAAAAGTTTTCATAAATAATTCTAGAATATTTGTTGATTTTGTGAAAACGCCATCTATTGCTGAAAAGCTTAACTGACACACACTGAGACTACCACGTGCTCTTAATGTGATTCATTTTACGACCTAAACCGAACTGTCACAGGGATGGAGATATATAGAGTGTATAGCTCCATCACTGTTTTTCGTTCGTATGACTGACACTTTAACATATAATGGTAAAGCCCCAAGCCACCTACTGAGCGATAGTTAAATTTATATAAATTATGACAAATTTAATTCGCGTGATTGCTATTCAAAGCTAAATGGCGTCATTGAGGATGACAGTTTTTCTAAGATATTTCTCCTGATAGTCGCTCGATAAATCTCTTTGTTATTAGCACTATAGATCTAATTGAGACACTTTAAAAAAATGAGTGTAAAACCCTATTTTAATAATATAACATTATTTTGACTTTCAGGAGCCATTACCTTCGCGAACGTGGGAATTGCGATGCTGGAGCCAAGTCTACCGATCTGGATGGCTGATACCATGGAGGCTCGACGCTGGCAGCAGGGGGTGGCCTTCCTACCAGCTAGCATCTGTTATCTGATTGGTAAGTCACCTTAGAACATTTGGAATTTCATGAGAGGGAGGACATCTTTAGTCGCTGCTGCAGGAGACACCTCGAGGGTCGAGAGTCGCAGGGCGATTTCCAGCCACCGTAGGTGCAGGCTGGCAGACGGTGAGCAATGGGTAGCTCGCCATCCAGCCATCCGGTTAGGACCAAGCTTCAAAGAGGATATCAGCAAAAATGAAAGGACCTGGTAGGCCTACTGGACTGTTTGAAAGAGTTTCTGAGCTTCTGTCACGCAATGAGAACTATGATACGGATGGAACATAGGTGAGTTTAGTCAGTAAAAGTCTGAAACGCCCTCTCGCTCCACCTAGAGCAGGAGAAGTTATTAAACCACCTACTAAAGCAGTAGTAGTAGATTTTTCTTCTGCTTTCGTTTATAGACTTATTTTAAACTAGCTTTTGCCCGCGACTTCGTCGGCGTAGAAGTCGAAAATGTTTTTTTTTAGGTTTTTTGAGATTTGAAAATATGAAATATTATTTATTATCTTCGTCGTGTGTGATGTCCATTGAATTGTATGGCGAGCGATATTGTATTTTAAGATAAAATATTAATAGTATCTTAGCCGAATTCCACTGCGGGTGACGTAACCTACGACAAACTTATTATTTGCGGTTGGTACAGTAATCTGGTCTAGGGATCGAACCCCAATATTATTTTTATTTTTTTATTGTATATACTTTTCCGGGATAAAAAGTACCCAATGCGGTGCCCAGGATATTAAAGAATAATTATACCAAGTTTCATCGTAATCGAACCGGTAGTTTTTGCGTGATGCCTGAACAAACAAACAGACAGACAAAAAATTTTTTAATCACTTTTTTGGGTTCGGTATCGGTCTAGTAACACCTCCTGTCATTTATTTTTTTGATATTTTCAATATACAGAATTTTCACTTCTACAGATTAATTATAAGTTTAGATTTTCTCTGACCAGTATTTAGTATCTTGTTACAGCTCTGTCATTGCCCGTAGAAATCCCACGGAACAAATATATAGCCTACAGACAGTTCTGGGACTGAGTGTCTTGTATATATCAGTCTACATGTTTGTGGACGCACCCAAAATAATAATAATAATAATATAATATTCCACAACTATCACACAACGCCGTCTAGTCCCAAGCTAAGCAGAGCTTGTGTTATGGGTACTAGACAACTGATAAACATACTTATATATTTCTAAATACATACATATATAGATAAATTACACCCAGACACAGAACAAATGATCGTGCTTATCACACAAACATTTGTCCTGGTTGGGAATCGAACCCACGACCTCCGGCATAGCAGTCAGGGCCACTAACCACTAGACCAACGGGCCAGTCAAAACAATACAGGAGTAATACCCAGTGTAGGGCAATGCTTGAAAAAAATTACCAGGTTTCGAGGGCGTCTTTACCTTCAGCATCACGACCATATTTGAAGTACTTATACAAAGCACACTTCATGTGTGGAGTACTGCAGTCACATATGGGCTGGTGCTGCAAAATGCCATCTAGCAGCTTTGGACTCAGTGGAAAGGCGTGCGAAGTGGCTAATTTGAGATCCAGATTTAGTTAAGTCCAATCTACAAAGCCTCGAGCACAGGCGCAGGGTAGCCAGCCTATCGGTATTTTACAGGTTACACTTTGGAGTGTGCGCGGGAATTGCGTGACTTGATTCCGCCATCTTCTTTAACCCCACGTACGGCGAGTATCCACCCTTATGTTGTTGAAACTTCAACGGTCTGGACTAAACGTTTCGCTTCGTCGTTTATACCGCGAACATCGAATGAATTTGCCTGCTGCGGTCTTCCCGTCCAACTATAATTTAGGTGTCTTCAAGGCTAAAGTGAATAGGCTCTTAATAAACTAGTGCGCCTCACCATCAATGATTGCATCTCTGCTTACCATCAGGTGGGATCGAAGTCAAGCACTGGTAGAAATAAAAACTTTATTATATTTTCAGGTACAAATCTGTTTGGACCTCTTGGCCACAAGATGGGACGCTGGCTGGCAGCATGCTCTGGACTGATCATCATCGGCTTGTGTCTTATTTTGGTAAGTCATTATTGGATCAAAACTAGTACGTGTCAAAGGCAAATTCTACAAAACCGCGGTCCGTCCGGCTCTAACGTACGGTGACGAATGTCCCCTGGCCCCTGAAAAAAACCCATGCCACAAAAATGCACACGACTGAAATGAAGATGCTGAGATGAGCAAGAGATGTTACTCTCAACGATAGGGTTTTTTTTTTTATTAGGTGGGAAAATCATCTTATGACATCCCCGCTCTTGGGCGGAACGGGAGATAGTGTCAGACTTTTACTGACTAAGTTCTTTCGTTGCCTTCGTCCCAGGGCCCCGGGTTTCGCTTTCACACTACCAGTGGCCCCAGTAGGCTTCGACCCTGCTGGGCCCCTACGATTTGCTGACATCTCCTTGAGGCGCGCGTGGAACAGTACGCGCCGTCAACGACTTGGGCTCGGTCCGGACGGTTACCGGACGGTCGGACGGCGAGCCACCCATCTTAACGATAGAGTTAGGAACGAACATATCCGTGGAAGTTTTAAGATCCGCCCAATTGGAGAAAAATTTAGTGAGACGCGACTCAGATGGTCATGTAATGAGAAGACCTGAAGAACATATGACTAGGCAAGTCCTACACATGAATACAGGTCCAAAAAAGCGTGGTAGACCCCTTCTAACTTGGATGTCTGTTGTCAATGATTTAGAGAAAGCCCAAGTGAATGACTCGACGACCCAGAACCGAAATGTCTGGCGAAAAATGATGAGGAGAGTCGACCCCAGTTGAAATGGGATAAGGCTAGGCAAAGAGAGAGATTATTGGATCAAAACTTGAAGGCATTGGAGCCCAAAGGTTGAGCGATTAGCTGCTACACTACGTATCATGTCCCGCGCGGGATAAGGAAGAAATGAATGGGTGAACGTGTTGAAGTTCCAAAGCTCCTTGTGTGAAGGAACTCTTTCATGTTCTAGATGTAGCGTTGGAAAACCTCCCATAAGGTGGACAGATCACCTGGTGAGAGTCGCGGGGATCCGATGGATGCGAGACGAACAGGACCGGTCGTAATGGCGACACTTGGCGAGGCATTGTTCAACAGTGAACGTCTTTTGGCTGAAATGATGATGTAGTCTTGTGTATATGAGTAAAAATTAGGGGGTAGTTACCGCTGTATCAGCCGCTTCGATGACACGGGGTCCTTGGTCTACAGAGCAGCCCCCCTAGCCAAGTTACAACTGTTTCGTTTCTATTCTCTTTTCGTTGACCGCCTCGAGTCGGCCACACCTCCGATTCTTTTGTTCTGACGTCATCTTCACACTCAGTCACGTGGCCAGAACAAAGGAATAGGAGGCGTGGCCGACTCGAGGTGATCAACGAAAAGAGAATCGAGACGAAACGGTTGTAACTTGGCTAGGGAGGCAGGGGTCTCAGACGAAGGTTCGATTGCGATTCCGAAAGGTCGGAACTTCCGATTGATTTTGCACCTTCTATTTCGATTTTGTCTCTGATAAATTTTAATTGTAAGTACAAACAAGTAAAGAACATTAACTGTATTGGATAGGAACCGAATTAATAGCAACCCTTACTTGAATTTTGCCCACGTTGTGGATTACAGACCACTTGCTCTGACAGAGAGGAGGTGTAATTGCCAGACCCACTCTACCCGCCCCCTCACAGAGAGTAGGCCTAAGCCCGTAGGCGTGGGCTTGCAGACGGAGAGCAATGGGTAGCTCGCCGTCCGGCCGTCCAGCCGTCCGGACCCAGCTCGAGTCGTTAACAGCACGTAGTCAGCAAAACCATAGGCGCCCAGCAGGGTCGAAGCTTAGGTACTGGGGCCATAGGTTGTGCGAACGAGAACCCCGGGGCCCTGGAACGAAGGCAAAGCAGGCACATATGAGTTGGTTTTAGTTAGTAAAAGTCTGACACACTCTCTTGCTCCGCCTTAGAGCGCGAGAAGTCATTGGATGACTTCTACCTAAAAAAACGCTGGGAATATTACAAACTGATTTTCTTATACTTTCCCCACAGATCCCAATGGCCCGAAAACTGGAACACCTGATCATTCCTAATGCTGGACTTGGCTTCGCTATCGGCATGGTGGACTCTTCCATGATGCCAGAACTTGGATTCCTGGTAGACATACGGCATGCAGCAGTCTACGGGTCCGTGTATGCCATTGGAGATACGGCCTTCTGTCTTGGTTATGCTGTTGGTAAGTTATTTTTTAGGGTTCCGTACCTCAAAAGGAAAAACGGAACCCTTATAGGATCACTTTTTTGTTCGTCTATCTGTCAAGACCCTTTATCTCGGGATTGCGTGAAGGTATCGAGTTAAAATTTAAATTTAAACCATATACTCAAGTCTGCGGTCCCTTGAAGCTGTCAAAAAATAAAACTTCAGAGTTACCGAAAGAAAAAAGATACGGCCTTTTATGTCGTAAAAAACGTACATTTCGACACTTTTACGGTTACGCGCTATGCTAAATTTTAGGATTCTGGGTCAACGGGAAGAATCCTGAAATTTTGCATAAAGCAAGGTCGTCTTATGGCACTAATGGCAGATTTATTCCTATAAATCTGAAAATAGTAAATTTGTTCTTACGTCACAAAAAAAATGTGATTCGGAAAAATATTCGAAACTTCATTAGTTGTGGAATATTATTATTATTATTTTATTGATAGAGCTGCGCTTGACCACTATCTCACCTGATGATAAGTCATGATGTGGCCGACGATGGAGCACGCTTGCCTAGAAGTAACGTATTCACTCTTGACTTAAAGAGGCCAGCCTGCACGCCAGGTTGTAGAAACACAGACTCCGGCAGAGAATTCCACTCCTTAGCTGTACGCACACTCCCGCGAAGTTCAACCGGTAGAAAAGCCACAGGCTAGTAACTCGGCGAGTTAGTTCTGAACTCCTGGTACTTTGTAATGACACATTTGCATATCGTGTATGAAGTTCTGACAATGCGTAAGTCTCCAGATTGGTCCGACAAGTGTTTTCGTGTTCTCTTCGCCAGGGTGGTGTGTTTGCGACTGGGTACACCATCACGTTTAGCTCTACAATCCCATAGGTGGCAGAAGAGCTGACGAGATGGAGTATTTGGTCGTGGACGTGCGACCCTGGCGGAATAAACGCGAGAGTGTTTGTCGGATATATCCGAAGTAGGTGGTTAAAATGTCCTAAACTTGCCTTCGTGATTTTTTAGGACCGGCACTCTCAGGCGCCCTGATGAACAGCATCGGCTTCGAATGGATGCTGGTCATCATAGCAGTCCTCAACTTTGCCTACGCACCGTGTCTCCTGTTCCTGAGGTCGCCACCTGCTACTAATGAAAAACAGGTACGCACAGTCGCACTCACTTCATCATTTATAATGTTTAGCCTGGAATATGAGAAGTAAGTAAGTAGTAGGGCTATGCTCGGAGTTTTATATGATCGTATAAAGAATGAAGATATCCACAGGAGAACCAAGGTCGCCGACATATTCCGAAGAATCGCCAAACTAAAGTGGCAGTGGGCAGGGCACATTGCTCGTAGAACGGACGGTCGATGGGACCGAAAGGTTCTAGAGTAGCGACCGCGCACCGGAAAACACAGCGTTGGAAGGCCTCCAACAAGGTGGACCGATGACCTGGTGAGAGTCGCGGGAGTGCGGTGGATGCGAGACGCACAGGATCGGTCGTTGTGGCGACGCTTGAGGGAGGCCTATGTCCAACAGTGGACGTTTTTCGGCTGAAATGATGATGATGATGATGATAAATAGATAAGGATGGTGGGTTTTTTGGCGAGATTTTTTCCTGTGAAGTTCATTGGCTGTTTTAATTATTCGCAAATTGATTCCTAGTGGATCCTTGTCCTTGTGTCGTATTCCTCAATGCTGATGCTCGTGGGTGGTCACGAGCCTTCAACTCTGCATCACTTTCACTTGTATGATATTTATCTATTTAAAACTTTATGCACTCATGAAACATTGTACAAAAGCGGACTTAATGCCTTAAGCATTTTCTACCAGTCGACCTTAGGGTGATGCAGAGATATGACATGGCAGGTGCAGCTTAAAAGAAGACTGACAAAGAGGGATTTTTTTTTTAGGTGGGAAAATCATCTTATGACAAATCCCGCTCTTGGGCGGAGCGCGAGATACTTAGTGTCAGACTTTGACTGACTAAAAACCCATTCCTGTTCCTTCTTTGCCTCCATCCCGGGGCCCCGGGCTTCGCTTTCACACTACCCGTGGAGAGAGGGAATAAGAACAATAATAAATGTTCCTCCATCTCTTTCTGTTTCTGGCGGTGTGAAGGGCATTGTATACCGTCGAGGCAAGAGCAGTGCGGATCTGGTCGGTCCAACGTATTGAGCTGCGTCCGCGAGGCCTTTTCCCATCTACTTTACCGGCCTCGATGAGCCTGTCAAGGTAGTCACCGTCTTTCCTTGTAATACTACTGTGATGTGAAATGATATCGTTAACCCAATAGTCAAAAACTCCGTCTTAAGCGGTGTCTAACGGAGGTGATTCAACGCGAACGCGATCACGAAGCGATGCAGCACTATAACAAACAATTGATACTCTATTGCGGTGGCCTACGTGACCAGCCGCACGTGGGTGCGAGCGATAACGAGCGAATCGAAGCAGGCGCGTTCATTTGGTATGATATTTTCGCGCGAAATCTCGCGGTCTGGTGACTTCTTTAAATGAATTGTGGCAGAAGCGGCGATTTTGTGCACATGTAAAACATAGACACCGCATCGCGTTGAATTCGCATATCCGGATCGCTTCGTAATCACATTCGCGTCACTCACATACGACGCCGCGTAACTAAAACTGGCAGGTCAAACCAGCCATGTATGCTACTTCTTCAGATACATGATTACTACTCCCGAACTTCAAAAAATTATTGGTTCAGTTGTTTTTACAGACTAATCATCATCATAATTTCAGCCGAAAAACGTCCGCTGTTGGACATTGGCCTCCCCCAAGCGACACCACAACAACCGATTCTGTGGATCTCGCATCCACCGCACTCCCGCGACTCTCAGCAAGTCGTCGGTCCACCTTGTGGGAGGCCTTCCAACGCTACGTTTTGGCCCCATCGATCATCCGTTCTACGAGCAATGTCAATGCCCACTGCCACTTTAGTTTCTTTTAGACGATTCTTCGGGCTATGTCGGCGACCTTGGTTCTCCTGCGGCTCGGATATCTTCGTACTTTATACGATCACGCAAGGAAACTCCGAGCATAGCCCTTTCCATTGCCCTTTGGGTGACCGTAAGCCTTCTGAAAAGGTCCATTGTAAGCGACCATGTTTCAGTACCATATGTCATCACTGGCAATACGCACTGGACAGACTTATAAACACATATTATTCTTTCCAGAGTCTCATAGCCAGCGACAAATCGTCAGTTCGCTACGTGAGTTATCAAAACGAAGAAGAAGAATAAAATTGCCACTTGACGCCATCTTGTTCCCGCCATTGACACCCGCCATTTTAAATTCCAAAACTCGGGAGTTTTATTTTTAAATGGGGTTTGCTTAAGACGTCCTTTCAGTCAGTTTAAGGAATATAATATTTCTATGTATACTGTAGATTATTGCCCAAAAATGTATATTTAAATCATATCTAATATACATATATTATATTAGATTATATTTTATGTCTATCCATATACAATCTATTTAGATATTTCTCTGTACTCTTCTGACCAATTTTTGCTCTGTGACCTGTTGAATATAAATGTGTGTATACTAATGGCTTGTATGTATAAAGAATGTATTATTATATGAGGTTGTTAAAATAATTAAATCAATGCGTTAGCCTGTCAACTTTGAAATATAAATCCACGAAATTCACTAAGTTTTCTGCTATCTATGATTTTCATAAATATGGTACAATAAATGTCCAGTAACAAATTTCAAATCAAGAAAAAACAAAATTGCTAAAACTTTGACGGCCTTATATAAAAATATTGTAGTGAAATTATGTATAATGCCAATATATGTATAGTATCAGGGTGTACATGTTTAGCTAAGTGAATACATATTTTAATCACATTTTATAGAATGTATGTATACTCATCAACATACTTACAATATATATGTAGTGGTTATATAAAATGCGCTGTCAAAGACCTTGAACGAAGTAAGTTAGTGAAGTTACAAAAACATAGAATTCTCGAAAATTTTATATGAATTTAAATGTCCACTTTTATCGTTATGTATGTACTTTATTTCTAAATTAATTTTCACACATTAATGAAATTCGTTAAGATTTAAATAAGATGAATGAATCAGCTTTTAAATGAACTTTAAAGTTGATTAGAAAATAAAAGCAATCTCAACTACTCTTTTCACTTTTAAAAATATAAATCATATATAACATATGTCTTTTATATTATACATATATAACACGCATTATGTATGAATAAATAATATTTACATATACATTTATTTCGCAAAGGTGACTTTGACAATATTTTTCATTGTAAATTTTTAAACTTAAATATGTATACAATATTATATAGACAATAATAATAAACATTTTGCATTTTAATAAGCTTTTAGCTACACATATTAAATATTTAGCGTAAATTCATCGATTGGAAATTTTTATGATTGAATTTTCTATTTTGTAGGTTTCTAAAAACTTTTTTAATAAACAAAAACAATGAAACATGTCAAAGACATATTTAATTTTAATTATTTTATTGGGTAATGGACCAAAATGAAGTAGACTTTTTATGATTTTTAATATGAGCTTAAAATAACTTGTAAATAATGCAATCATGATTTAAAGACAATATTATAACGATAATAATTATGCTTAAAGATGTTTAATGTACATAAAGTTTTCGTGTTTTGAGAATAACAGGTCATTGAACTGTTTAACGTAAGTGGAGATAAAATCTTGCTATCTGTGGTCAGTTCAGCAGGTTTTGATCTACCATATTTGCCATCATATCAATAACAAAACATTAAAACTTCAACTTTCTTAAATATTGACCAGTTATTCTGAAAATTTTGAATATACTATACCTTATTATAGTAAATTTAAATATTTTGCTTCGATTTTATAAAATATACTATAATATGTTAAATAAATATACACAATAAATATAATGATTTAAGACTTTTGTATATCGATAAATAATTTATTTTTCATGTGAATATTGCGAATATGAATGGTTGTAAATATAATTGTGTAGTAGGTATAATTGCGTAGTACATTACGAATATAATATATATAAAATAAAGCATTTAATAATACACGGATATTTCATATTGTATCTTGGATAGTATCAATATTCGATTTCCGAATAACATTTATCAAAAATAATCTTTTACTTAAATCTTTGTAATTGATTGAATAATTTGTTAGGTTTTAGAATTAGTTCAGATTAAAATTAAATTTGTATTTCAACCGTATTAAAGAAACAAGATCCATAACACACATAAATTGCAGTGATATCTTCTACATCATACTTCAAAGGCAATCATAGAAAAGTCAATGTGTGGAAGTAGTTCGTTCATTTCTCCAACATAATGTATTCATCATCATCAGCCTTTTCCCAACTAGCTTGGGGTCGGCTTCCAGTCAAACCAGTTGCGGCTGAATACCCGTGTTTGACATGGAGTGACTGCCTATCAGACCTTCACAACCCAATTACTGGGCAACATAACCTAATTCATTCTTCATGTGATTAAGGTTACACTAGTCGTAGTACCTTTTCTATACAAATTTTGGGGGGATTTTACTCCACAGTTTGACATTGTATATCGAAGTGACGATTGTATCGTTTTTTGATGATTTTAACGCAACTTTAGGTGTAAAAAAATAACAAAAATCGTATAAAATATCCAAAACGAAATAGATACCGACAAAGCTTTATTACCGAAATTTCTATGCAATTTATTTGTAAATTATATTTATTTTACAAATAAATATATTTATTAAATTATATTTATTTGTAATAGATTTATGCAGTGGTTTTTTCATAAAACTCGATTTTCCAAAGAACTACTATCAGATTTTACACACTGTAATGTCGTTTCAGTTCGGAACAGCGTTTGTGTGCGTGCGAACAATACGTTGTGCATATAAACTAGCATCTAGCTGCTCATACTTGACATTATGACTGTCAGACATAAGATCAAAGTATACCTAGTCAAATAGATTGAGCATTTGTTTAAACCAAATTAAGCTCCATTGAATTTTTGTTTGAAAATTATCGTAATAACATTGTAGTTTATGGGGAATATTCGCATCATTAGCAATATATTATCATAATGTCATTTATATTAACATAATATTCAAACATACCTATTTAAAAAAAAAAACGTTTTTTTTAAACTGTTGCTTATTAGAAGCTTATAGTAACATATTTTAGAATTAAGATATCAAATTTACGAATACAATGTGTCTAAATCATTATCTTGAATTCGATGGACAGTTTTCTTCATTTGTGTCTCCTATTCGAATATGAAATTGTAACTGTGTCGAGTTTACTGTCTCCAAATATGATTGTTTATCATAAACAATCATACAACAACTACAACAACAGCACAACAACTAGCAAACACACACAACAACAACAACAACAACGACAACTAGCTTTTGCCCGCGGCTTCGCCCGCGAACATAAAATAGAGCAATCGAACCAGTACAAACAAAAATTCAAACTGTAACCTATTTGTAATAGGTATTAGTGTAGATAATCATCTTCCTGCCCTTGTCCCGTGTTATTTGGGGTCGGCTCAATACGTTTTTTTCTTCCACTCTGCCCTGTCACTCGTCATGGTATCACTCGTCATGCTATCAGGTATTAGTGTAGATGTTACTTCTAATATTTTAACTGCTAAATCTTCTGTGGAAAGTGCTAACGTTTCAACCCTCATGATCATGTACATCTATCGATCCAGCACCTTCCCGACGATGGGGTACTTAGACAGAAAATCTCCACGTTTTCCCATGAGCTGGAGTTCCCTTGCGGATACGCCCAGAGGTACGACTAGTCCTCAGTACGGTGCGTCCTGAGAGGTGGGCAAACATTCCCCATTAGTTAATAGTAGGGCCTAGCAGGGCCGATACCCGCCAGGGTCACGGGAGAAAATTCTGAAAATGAAACTCATGGTTCTAGACCGCAAAGGGCAACTGAAGAAACTTAGGTGGGCTTTATCCAGTAAAGCAGGAGAAGTCATTAGACGATTTCTCATCTGCCAAATCAAAAAGCACCTTCCCAACGATATTCGGGTCGGCTTTCAGCATTACTATACGCAGCTGAATACTATGATTTTACATGGAGCAAAATTAAATGTCTATCTGACCTCCACAACACAGTTACTGGTTACTGGACTTTCAAACAACTTGAAATATGCTTCCATTTTCTCGGAGACACGTTTAAAATCAATCGTGTATGGCTGCACGGTTTGTTTGTCAAAAGTGTTGAAAAATGTCCATTTCATTCTATATTTTCTATAAATTTTAAATCACTATTAACACTTGTATCCATAATATTCACAGTAGCTAAAGAATTCATAAAAATCATAACACCATCATAATATTTGTGTAATGCATTTAATAACACAACTGAAATATATAATCACATAATCTTCCAGTGCTAGTTTTTAAAATATATAGATATAAGTTAATAAAATATAAATTTACGTATATATGTAGAGATATATTACATCTACAAATATTTAGGAACTTACGCTACAAGCAATACACCTTATTAAATATCTATTCAACTTTGGTAACTGATATTAAAAAAATATTTAAAATTTTCGTAAATGAAATATTAAACAAATATTATATTATATATAGTCAAGTTCCATACTCATATTCGTAGGAAATAATATTCATAGAAAAATTGGTATAATAAAAATTCGTAGAATAAAGTAGAATAAATATTTTACAATAGGTATTGTATATTTATTAATTTAATGTAGTAGTTATTACAATCATTCATATTTGACGATGTTTTACAAAACTTATGCAATAGCTGGGTTTGGGTCCTGTAACAGAATTGTGTATTCTTAATCATTTGTCGTTTTAAATTAACTGACAAATAAATTACGGACATTATTTTCAATAAGTACCTAGATTTTATCTTATTTTAATGTTTAGTTGTAATTAGACATATAGTGTTGTTAGTTTTTGAAGTTATTTTGTCTGAATGGTTGTTTATAGTATGGAGATCATCGCACGAATACATCTCGCTCATTTCGCTGGCCCCGGGCAATAAAGCGGTAATATCAAAAATCAGTTTTTACAGGAGAAATAAAAGAAGCTAATTTGTTTATAGTGCAGCGTACAGTGATCCAAAACAGGCGTGCAAAACGTCAAATGAAAGCTATTTTTTTTACCTATTTAACCTTTTCAAAATAATTGTATTGGTATAAATATTTAATGAAATAATTGAAAAAATGTATAATACAAATTATAGACGCTATTGTTTCAATTGCAACATCTTTAACGACTTTATAAATACATCAACCACTGAGATTCAGGACCATAAGAATATAATACGACGTATTTTCCGCTTTAGATCTCGAGCGTACCAGCCGATTACCACCTTCTTCAGGGAAATTTTATAGCCAAAGCTTAGCTGTATCATCGGTTAAATTTATTACTGTTACTCTTTGTTTAGAAATGTAGTGTAAAGATGTTCACCGGTTTTTTGTGTTATGGTTCATAGAGATTCAAGATAATTTTTCATGCAATAAAGCTGTTATTGTCATTTATTTTAAAGAAATATTAATTTTAAAAAAGTGAAAAAAATAAGAGTGATAGACTGATACTCAGAGAAGCCAAAAATCAAATAACATTAAAAAGGGCGTAACCGGCGTTTACCGCTATATTGCCCGGGGCCAGCGATTTTTACAAATAGTCTAGTTACTTTTGTAATTGCGTATTTGAGTGTCAATCCCTTTATATTATCTGGGAAGCGGAAAAAGAGTAACAAATATACAACAATCTACAGTACTAAGCATCAAAATATATAAGATTTATTTATATATACCTAATATATTTACAGTTTTAATAAATATTTTACTTATAGTTGAATAAAAACATTGAATAAATCGTTAGTATATTACAATATAACTTTAAAAAATAACATTGTAACGTATTAGATAAAACAAAATAACTTATTATTAGTACAAGAGCCTCGAGCTAAAAGTGTATCTTAGTAATAATTTGGAAACTTTGTAAAATAAAAAACGATATTATATTTATATAACATTTAATATACATATACATTTAATATCATAAATGATAAACATTATTCGGGGAATGTGCGAAATATTATATAAGAATTATACGAATTAGCCAGCTTAAGTTCAGCTATGGGATGTAGAACAGAATGCGTTTAGAATGAGTAGAATATAATAACGCGAATTTATTGGAAGCCAAATTTTAATATATTACTACTGCTTTATAAATGTAGGTATTTCTTGTAATATTTTACACTTTTTATCAGCATTAAAAACATATTTTGTACGACCGATAAGTGTTAGTGATGGAGCCAAAATACTTGCTGATGTGACATTCCTGTACCTCGGAACGCACGAAAAGCCCTTCGTCCTGCAGTCTCTTTTCAGTCATGTTGAATTTTCGTCATATCTAATTATAAGAATGAATTTGCGCATACCTTTTTTTTTCGGGTGGGAAAATCATCTAATGACATCCCCCGATCTTGGGCGGAGCGGTAAATAGTGTCAGACTATTACTGACTAAAAACCCACTCCTGTTCCTTCTTTGCCATTGTACCAGGGCCTTGGGGATCTCTTTCGCATCACCCATGGCCCCAGTAGGCTTCGACCCCGCTGGGCCCCTACGGTTGCTGACATCTCCTTGAGGCGCGCGTAGAACAGTACACGCCGTCGACGACTTGGGCTCGCTCTGGACGGTTACCGGACGATCGGACGGCGAGCCACCTATTGCTCGCCGTCCGCAAGGCCACGCCTATAGTGGCTGGAAATCGGGATCAGAATCCCGGCGGCAGTTGGGGCGTGAGGACCTTTGCCTCATGCGATCGGCCGCCTCCTTTGCTAGCATTACAGCTTCGCAGCAGGAAGCGACCGCTTGCCACTCCTCCTCGCTCCGTACTATGGCCTGTACCAAGGCCCGTGCTTTGTGTCCCGCCACCGTCATATCTGCCACACCAATGGTTGGTCTCCATTGAAACTGGTGGCTTTGACAGAATTCGGTTAGGAAGACAATTATTATAAAGTATCAGTGTTTCATGACTATGTCCGTTTTTTTATTAAATCTCTGGACTTCGCACTTTAGCCGGTTAAATTAGAAAGTGGAATCATGTCGCCATCTCGCTAATATTAGTAATATATAACCCGTAAATGTGATAGATTAGTGATATTTTCTGCTTTTAGAATTTTAATGTAATTTTTAAGTATAATAAGTAACCCAAATATAAATATAATATATATTTGTTAGATGTTTGTTAAGTTATATTAATATATTTTTTATTTATGTAAATTGTTATCCGTTATTCATTTATTTATTTAATTACAGTGTCCTCAATCTTATTACATCCGTACCTATTGAATATATAATATATATGTATTTGTTGTAGTCATAATTTTTGCTCGTGTCTATATGAGCCATAAATATATTAATTTAATAAGAATTAAAAATATATAAAAGTCAGTTAAGTTGAGAATTTTTATATTGTTATGTTATTTTTGTAACTGTTAATTTAATTAGTGTTATTGTTAATTCTGTTATTTAGATATAACATATCTAGTCCTGCCCCGTATGTCTAAATCTTTAACTTAGATATAAGTTTAACTTTATATAAAAAAAAAAAACAATCTTACTGCGCTTGTTCTATTTTAACTTGGCCAAACTTGGCTCTAACTTATGTGCATACCTATTTCACCATCAAACTTCCAAAAAAAAAACTTGGTCATATGTCAAAGTGACATTCGAAACTTAGTGTTGCCTGTTAACATAAATAGTTAAAATATCAGTGTCAGACACTTCAAAAAAAATTTCATTCGTCATATTTACGATCACATCATTATAATAAGATGTATTTATGTAACTTGGCCTATGAGATGACAATATTGAAACTTGGCCAATTTGCCAAGTGTGACGTCCAATCTATGGAGACAATAATAAGCGCAGTATTAACCGTGTTGGACTATAATTTATTAAAATGTGGGTATATGAACTAATATGAGGTGTTTCATTTCATATATTACCTTTCCCTGCGGTTGTATCCACCTCTTTGGTTACTGTCCCGCTCCCGTGGGCCTTAGCATGTTATATAGTTTAGGAACCTATAGCGTGGATTTAGAAGCCAAAGGTCAACGGCGTTGCTCTAAGCGGGGCACATCTCTGGCGGTCCACACAATGGTGACACCCGGGCGTTTCTTCCACCTGAATCGGATACAGGAACCTCCCGAAATTACCATGTCCGGCGGGGACCTGCGTCATGCGGAAGGTGAGGACGCTTTGGTGTCTCTCCAGCAATATTCAAAGACCTTGACCTTGGCCAATACAAATAGGTACTGAACCATCTCCAGTATATTGTCACATTTTTAGGGTTCCGTACCTCAAAAGGAAAAACGGAACCCTTATAGGATCACTTTGTTGTCCGTCTGTCTGTCTGTCAAGGCCCTTTATCTCGGAAACGCGTTGACGTATCGAGTTGCAATTAAAACCATATACTCAGGTCTGCGGATTCTTGAAGCTGTAAAAAAATCAAACTTGTAAGTTAACGAGAAAAAAAGATACTTCGGTTTATGTGGCAAAAAACGTACATTTCGACACTCTCGAGGAAATTAAAATACATAGAGTACTTCCCGTTGACCCAGAATCAGAAGGTTTGGCATAAAGCAAGGTCTTATAGCACAAGTATAGGAATAAATCTGAAAACTGTAAATTTTTTACGTTACAATTTTTTTTTGCGCTTCGGAACGTCTTTCGAGACTCCATTCCAAAATTGAACTATTTGTACAGAAAAGATTTTACGGAACCCTCAGGATGCGAGTTCATCTTCCACTTGCCCAGTTCTTTTTTATGATGGGATATCATTTTATAATTTTTCCGGCTCTGGGTGGAGTGAGCCTATTACTGACTAAAATCCACCCGCGTCTCTCGACCCATAAATAATCTCTTTAATAATCGCATAATAATGAAAGTCATACTATTATTATTCCCGTAAAATACACTTGAATAAATACTAAAAATGTCGCCTGTCTGTATGAACGCCATGTACTCAAAAACTGCCGAACGAATATTCACGCAGTTATCACCTATCATCGTGCATATACCGGCAGCTCAATAGACAAATATCGAAGTCCCTGAAACGCGACCTTCGCCGCTTTAATACCGCAAGGATTAAGGATGCAATTGAGCGGAATAAGGGGTCCAAAGTATTTGCACGAGATCTGTCTATTGGGCAAAGCCAGCTCACGAAACTGAAGACCGACGATGGCAGAGTCATTTCCGCCAAATCGGAGCTTCTGGGAGAGATCGAGACTTTTATGGACAGTTATACACGTCTATCACTGAACCCGCGGCAAATCTAGCAAACGACCCAAGAGCTAGATTGACTCGACACTATACCGAAGATATCCCGGACGTCAGCCTGTACGAGATTAGGATGGCTCTGAAGCAGCTAAAAAACAACAAGGCGTCGGGTGAGGACGGAATTACGGCTGAACTCCTGAAGGCGGGTGGAAAACCGGTCCCTAAGGCCCTTCAGAAGCTATTTGATTCCGTCATACTCGAAGGAAAAACGCCATAGGCGTGGAGCAGAGGCGTGGTGGTACTCTTTTTTAAGAAGGGCGATAATGCCCTGCTTAGGAATTACAGGCCCATCTCGCTTCTGAGTCATGTCTACAAGTTGTTTTCCAGAGTCATCACGAATCGTCTTGCACGCAGGTTCGACGACTTCCAGCCTCCCGAACAAGCCGGATTTTGAAAAGGCTTCAGCACCGTGGACCACATACATACGCTGCGGCAGGTTATACAGAAGACTGTGGAGTATAATCAGCCTCTCTGCTTAGCGTTTGTGGACTACGAGAAAGCCTTTGATTCGATTGAGACTTGGGCTGTACTGCAGTCTCTCCAACGGTGCCAAATTGACTATCGGTACATCGAAGTGCTGAAGTGTTTGTACAAAAACGCCACTATGTCAGTCCGACTACAAGACCAGACTTCGAAACCTATCCTCTTGCAGCGGGGCGTGAGGCAGGGAGACGTAATTTCTCCGAAACTGTTCACGGCAGCAATGGAGGATGTCTTCAAGGTTCTGGAGTGGAGAGGGCTAGGCATTAATGTCAATGGCGAGTACATCACTCACCTTCGGTTTGCCGACGACATAGTAGTCATGGCTGAGACTACGGAGGAGCTCAGTACAATGCTTGATGACCTCTGAGCTTCCGAAAGAGTGGGACTTAGAATGAACATGGACAAAACCAAAGTCATGGTAAACAGCCATGTAGCACCCACTTCTATCAAGATCGGGGACTCTACACTCGAAGTTGTGGACGAGTACGTTTTCCTGGGACAGACGGTCCAGTTGGAAAAGTCTAACTTCGAGAAAGAGATCAATCGTCGAATCCGACTGGGCTGGGCAGCGTTCGGGAAGCTGCGCGGTATCTTCTCGTCCAATATACCACAGTGTCTCAAGACGAAAGTCTATGACCAGTGCGTGTTGCCAGTAATGACATATGGCTCTGAAACGTGGTCGCTTACAATGGGCCTCATCAGAAAACTCAAAGTCACCCAAAGGGCAATGAAAAGGGCTATGCTCGGAGTTTCCTTGCGTGATCGAATCAGGAATGAGGATATCCGCAGGAGAACCAAGGTCACCGACATAGCACGAAGAATCGCCAAATTTAAGTGGCAATGGGCAGGGCACATTGCTCGCAGAACGGATGGCCGTTGGGGCCGAAAGGTTCTGGAATGGCGACCACGTACCGGAAGACGTAGCGTTGGAAGGCCTCCTGCAAGGTGGACCGATGACCTGGTAACGGTTGCGGGAGTACGATGGATGCGAGACGCACAGGACCGTTCATTGTGCCGAAAGAGGTCCACTGCTGGACATAGGCCTCCCCCAAGTGTCGCCACCACGTCGCCACAATGACCGGTCCTATGCGTCTCGCATTCATCGGATTCGCGCGACCCATCGACCATCCGTTCTACGAGCAATATGCCCAACCCACTGCCACTTTAGTTTGGCGATTCTTCGGGCTATGTCGGCGACCTTGGTTCTCCTGCGGATATCTTCATTCTTTATGTGACCACGCAAGGAAACTCCGAGCATAGCCCTTTCCATTGCCCTTTGAGTAACGTTATCACCTATAGACAGAGTGATTCATGAGAAAGGTTTAGATGTATAATAAACGCGTAGCATAGCGTAGCGTAGTCGGCCTTATAATGTTCCCACTGTTGGGACTCAGGCCTCCTCTCTAAGAGAGGGAATGGGCCGTAATCCACCACGCGGGCCCAGTGTGGATTGGTGAATGTCACATGTCTTCGATTTTTTGGTTCTACAACATGCCGGTTTCCTCACGATGTTTTCCTTCACCGTTTTTGAGAGCAGTGGTGATGAAATAAATTACACAAAGTAATGCCCCGGGCTGGGTTCGAACCTGCGACCTACAACTCGTAAGTCGGAGCCGTTACCACTCGGCCACCACTGCTCCCATAATTCATAACTCTTCTATAATAAACGCATATTATAGTAAAGAAAAGCAGAGAATTTCTAAGATTTTGTAACCCTTGCGAAGCGGAGGCGGACTGAACTAAGGAAGCGTTTGCCCTCGCAGTGACGACAATCTACCGTAAATAGGCTTGAAAAAAAACAATTAATTTTAAATATTTTCTTTATTCACCTGTACAATATAACATTTCAACATAATTGATTATCATAAATACTAAATGCACAAAATTGCCTCAACGAGGATAAATTAAAAGTTTTATCTTACGAACGTGCAAGAAACTCCATGGAATAAAGCATGTGGCATGTTGTATTCCGAACGAAACTAAGGCTGCTAAGTTTTAATCTCGAAAGCAGTGAGGGATTTATATAATTAACCCCCGAGCACTGCGAGGGAGTTAATTATATAAACCGTGACTTTAAGACACTGCTTTATCCTCTAGTCATATAATCTACCATTTCTTTCTTTCTTTCAATAAAGTTTATTTTATTCTAATCTCAGATAGGCAGTCGCTCTATATCAAATACTGCTAACACTGCATCCGGTAAGACTAGAAGCCGACTCCAACATATTTAGGAGTAGGCTGGCCATGATCTCATCATTCGCTGGGCTGGCTTGGTGTAGCAGCTCGTAGAGACTTCTCCAAACTCCTCAAAGATGGAGTGATACTGCTTCCAAGATCTTCAACTACGCTTGATAAGTATACTGGAAACAATAGAAATAGTACATTTTGATACAAATGGAGATAGTCTGTCACTGTGATCGAGTCGGAATTCGCCCGAGCTGCAGGTGAGGGTGTTATGGAACCGAGTGCTGCAGTGACAAATTTCCAGGTGTGTCAGACGACTTTGTGCAATACTGTGTGTGTCTGACAACAGAGCAGTGGCTCGGCGACCTGCCTGATATGTATCATATATCATATGTGTGGCGGGGCTAGCAAGTGTTGACGACCGTCAACACTTTTCCGCACTAATGCGAAAAACGGCAAAATGTGCCTAAAAGCGGGTTTTCGAGTAAGTGTGTTGAAAACTATATTTAAAACGGTTTTCAAGATATTTTGTAGCATTTATTAAAATATTCGTTTTCCTTCCTCTGGGTAGCTATTTGAAAGAGTAACCGCGACTCTGAAACGCAAAAGGGCAGCTCCTCACTCCACCCAAAGCGGGAGGAGTTATTGAAGTGAGAGGGAGTGTCAGACTTTTACTGACTAAAACTGCGGTGACTCTGACAAACAAACCCTCAGCTCTAGTCTTAAAAACTAAATATTAAATTAATTATTTCCTGATGGCTACAACCCTGGAATCTTTAAGTCAAGAGTGAATAGGTTACTTCTAGGTAAGCGCGTTCCATCGTCGACCGTATCGTCGCTTTCTATCAGCTGAGATAGCGGTCAAGCGCGAACCTACGAAGAATTAAAAAAAAAATCTCACCGATATCGTTGAGACATCTCTTCGTGCCCAAAGCGTCCATGTTTCTGATATTCAGGATCTTTTCTGCATACACTTCACAGGTATGAGTGCAGACCTGTAAATAAAATATGAACAGGTTACTTCTAGGTAAGCGCGTTCCATCGTCGCTTTCCATCAGGTGAGATGGCGGTCAAGAGCGAACCTATAAAGAATAAAAAAAAGACCACGATTTCATAGAGATGCAAAGAAACTGACCCGGTGTTCATATATACTTCTTGTTTATATAATTAACTAAATGTAAACAATCTTGACAAGTCTTCAATCTACAAGTTGTCTAAAAAAAATATTTCAAAATTTTTACTATTATTACCTAATCTTTGTATGTCTTTTACACGATTTTTTTTTAAATAAAAAGACAGTATTTTATTATTATTCAAAAGTCAAAAGTTTTTTATTTCACATATGCCTACATGGGCACTTATAAATCGTCAGAAGCTAGTGCACGGTTCCAAATTGGTCGTTTCCTATGGAGAAGAACCGGCAAGAAACTCTATGGTGACTCTTTTAAAAAAAAATTGTTGTTACAATATTTCTATATTACAGCATAAGTAGATATTATGTAAGGACAGTGTAGACTGGTCAATATTGTACTAAAAAGTACAACAAAAATAATCATAATAAAAAGTAACCTAAGGATTCGCGGAGTCTACAGTGTTCTCACATTCACATTATAAAAAAAGAGGCTATATAAATAAAAGCAAGTAAAATAAATAATTACAATTATTAATAAATGATACGTTAACAAAATAAATAATAATAAAAATAAAAAATAAAATATTGCAAAAACAATGTGTTAGAAAGAAATTAATTGGACTCTAACCATGTCAACCTATAGATGTTATAAAAATGCTGTATATATATGGCTACATCCAATAGGGTATTACACTCATTATTAGAAAGAGAAAGAAAGAAAAAAGAAAGAAAACATGTTTATTTTGCCCAAATGGACACACAATAAAATACATCAATCTGTCGGACCATGTATAAACCGGGCATAACTGTGCTGCACCATAGACACTAGACAAAACACATTTGTCCGATGTCTATAGTTTAGTCTGTGGTTGTCTATGTCTATTGTCTATTGCACGTGGCCGGGGCCGACAGAGACTAACCTATCGTGTACATATAAACAATAATATAAGAAAAACAAATACAATATATAAATCCAAGTTATTGAAAAGTATCTTAATTAGATTCTATAGGTCTCGAACCTAGTTCAGACTCCAGCTCTCACAAAGGTTTTTAGCCTTCAAGCAAAATTTGTAAAATATACTTGTTACAATGTACCTTTATGAGAGAAATAAATGATATTTATTATTTATAGTGCTAATAAACCCCAAAAAAAAACACAAAAATATTATTTAGTCTAGCTAGCATAGCATAGTCGGCCTTATAATGTTCCCACTGTTGGGACTCAGGCCTCCTCTCTAGGAGAGTGAATGGGCCGTAATCCACCACGCGAGCCCAGTGCGGGTTGGTAGATGTCACATGTCTTCGAATTTTTGGTTCTAGGACATGCCGGTTTCCTCACGATGTTTTCCTTTACCGTTTTGAGAGCAGTGGTGATGAAATAAATTACACAAAGTAATGCGAATGGCTGGTTTTGAAATCGCGCCCTACAAATCGTAAGTCAGAGCCGTTACCACTCGGCCACCACTGCTCCTAGTCGCTAAGTACCCTAAAAATGCATTTAAAATTCACATTTTCAAATTACGCGCGTAATTTGACGAAAATGTAGAAAGCAGAGGATGCTATATTTACGCTATTGTCGTGACGTCAGTTGGCTGTGTAAACAAATGCGCTCAATGTGGCCGATCAGTTGACAGTTGACAGCTGACACTTTAGTTTACACAGCCGAATGACGTAATAACATGTTGGCTATTTTTTCATGGTAATAAAGAACAGATAAAAAACTGAAAACTTTGAATTGAATTTTAAAATTTATTTTGCTGTTTTATGAACTACACATACAGTCGTAAAATGTTTGACATCAAGAGGAAAACATAAATAAGCAAACATCCACCTATACACTCCAAACTCACCCCCACTACATATCACTCTCCACACATACACTCACCCAAAAGCACCAGAACCCTTTTTGTATTCCCTGTGTCGGGAAACTGTATTCTCTGTTTCGGAAAACTGTATTTCCTATGACGGGAAACTGTATTTCCTATGACGGGAAACTGTATTCCCTATCCAATTTGTAAAAAACGAGCATTTAAGTCTTTTGTTTATATTTATTGAACCTTACCAAAATGAACTGAATAATGTTATTATTATTATTATAAAAAATAAAATAAATTAATTCGTAGTACACTCAAAAAAATTAACTAAAAATTTTGACCACGGCGCCATCTAGCGAGTACATAATAATGTATCAGATACAATGTAAATTGTTCCTGATAAATAAATTAAAAAAAAACATGGTCACGCTCAGGCCAATCATAAATGATATTTATTTTTTAAACAGGTATAAAAAAACACTTTTACACGTCAATTTTTTTTTCGACATTTTACACTAGATGAGGCCCGTGTTTCCTAGCTGACTACCAAAGAAACACCGAAACAAACTCAGTTTTAAGAATTTAAGTTTTACTTACCTCTGATAAGAACTGTAAAGGAGCTTGCTTCTCAGACAAATGCATCTCAAGATGCTGCGGCAACGTCATCAGATATTGTCCAATCTATAAAAGAAAAAGAAATGAAGTACATCGTACATCGTGGGACTGGAACAATTTGCCTGCTACGGTCTTCCCGTCCGATTATAATTTAGGTGTCTTCAAGGCTAGAGTGAATAGGCTCTTAATAAACCAGTGTGCTTCACTATCAACGATTGCATCACTGCTTACCATCAGGCGGGATCGCAGTCAAGCACTTGTTTATGTTACTCGTATTAAAAAAAATCTGTTTACAATTAATGGTGCTTGGTTCAGTAGTTGACCGATTGACTGCCGTGCTAAGTGTCACGGGTGCAAATCCTGCACGGAACACGTCCTACTATACACCACTATTTTTTAATAAGTAAAAAAAAATGGGGCTCTATCCGTACCCGTTACTGATCATATTTGCGTACTCAAAAGTAAAAAAAAAAGAAATCCCAAAATTGTCCACGAAAATTTATCATAAATGGTAAATTCATAATTGAATCAATTATTCATAACAATTCATAACATAGTCCGTGATAAGGCCTGTCATACTGTATGAATCAGAATGTTGGGCTGTGAAAAAGACGGATGAAAAAAGATTGCATGTAGCGGAGATGAGAATGTTGAGATGGATGTGTGGTGTGACGAGAATGGATAAAGTGAGAAATGAATATATTAAAAGAAGTTTGAAAGTGGCGCCAGTGACTGAAAAGTTGAAAGGGAATCGTTTGTCTTAGTATGGTCATGTGAAGAGGAGAGATGAAACACATGTTACTAAAAGAGTTATGAGTTTACATGTGGATGGATGGAGAGGGAGACCAAAGAAAAGATGGATGGATTGTGCGAAGAGTGATATGAAAGAAAACGAAGTTAGTGATAGCATGACGAGTGACAGGGCAGAGTGGAAGAAAAAAACGTGTTGCGCCGACCCCAAATAACACGAGACAAGGGCAGGAAGATGATGATGATAATGATGATTCATAACAATTACTAGATACTAGAAAATACTACGCGCTGTGTTTTCCATTATTTTTCATTTATAACCTATGCAATATTTCAATAGATAAAATTTTGTCTAAACTAAACCGTGACGGTAAATTATGTGTCGTTGTTGCGACTATCAGTCGTGACCACGACAAACTGTCGTTATAATAGGATAAGCTAGAGACGATAGACATCCAACGGTAAATTAACCGTTACGACAAAGAAGATGATGGATAAAAAATAGGTTAACATTGTTTCATTTGTTTTGAGGGATAAAGTATATGTATTTTTTTTTATTTCTAAATTATATGTTAGTTAGTTAGTTTTTTTTGTATCAATGTGTATGGTTCTGTTATTAGGTTATTATTGTTTTTTATAAAGGTATTTTTTTAGTTTGTAAGTTTCTACTGTACAACGCCTTGGACATCCTCTGTAACGTTGTACAAGTGCTTGTAAATAAATAAATAAATAGTGGGATCGCGGCCTTAGGGTGCATTAAAACAGCTCCCATGAGAGTGACCCTATTTCTCTGCTTACCTCTCTGGGGTAGCAGCGTACTCATTTTATAGTCATTTTATAATGAGGAATGTTATTTTATTTATTTACTTGGCAAGTTACTGTACCAGCATGTCGATGTAGATTGATTTTTATTTTTTAATTATTAGTGTTGTGGTTTTTGAATGTTTTATTATATTGTTAAATTTTCAACCATTCGACACAAATGTAATTTTATTTTAAAGACTGGCCTGTTGGTCTAGTGGTTAGTGGCCCTGACTGCTATGCCGGAGGTCGTGGGTTCGATTCCCACCCAGGACAAATGTTTGTATGGTGAGCACGATCATTTGTTCTGTGTCTGGGTGTAATTTATCTATAATATGTATGTATTTAGATATATATAAGTATGTTTATCAGTTGTCTAGTACTCATAACACAAGCTCTGCTTAGCTTGGGTCTAGACGGCGTTGTTTGATAGTTGTAGAATATATTATATTATATATTTACCTCAGTGATATACTCTTGTGGCGACAAAGCGAAGTCTGGTAGATCCGTCGACAACGCGTCGTTGTTGTTCCAAACTGATAACTGAGGAATTTTCTCTGTAACAATAACCATTATTTGACTGGCCTGTTGGTTTTCATTATTTTAGATTAGATTCCCACGAAGGACAAATGTTTGTGTGATGAGCAACATTCATTTGTTCTGTGTCTAGGTGTAATTTATCTATACTTATAATAAATCTGTAGAAGTGAAAATTCTGTACATTGAAAATATCAAAAAAATAAATAGCAGGGGGTGTTACTAGACAAAAAGTACCGGTTCGATTAAGATGAAACTTGGTATAATTATTCTTTAATATCCTCGGCACGACACTGGGTACTTTTTATCCCGAAAAAATATATACAAAAAAAAAAAACAAACTTAATTTTGCGGTTCGATCCCTAGACCCGATTACTGTACCAACTGCAAATAATAAGCTTGTCGTAGGTTACGTCACCCGCAGTGGAGTTCACTAAGGGGCGCTGCACACGGCTAAGATACTAAATAATATTTCATATTTTCGTATCTCAAAAAACCTAATAAAACCATTTTCGACTTCTACGCGGACGAAGTCGCGGGCAAAAGATAGTCTATAATAAGTATGTATTTAGAAATGTATAAGTATGTTTATCAGTTGTCTAGTACTCATAACACAAGCTCTGCTTAGCTTGGGACTAGACGGCGTTGTGTGAATATTATTATTATTATAATTAACTAGCGACTCAGCCCCAAAACCGTCGGGCCCAGCAGGGTCGAAACCTACTGGAGTCATGAGTTGTGCGAAAGAGAAGCCCGCGGCCCTGGAACGAAGGCAAAGAAGGTACAGGAGTGGGTTTTAGTCAGTAAAAATCTGACACGCCCTAAAGCTCCGCCCAATTATTCTTTTCAATTTTCTTTAATTGATTTCTGGAACAATTTGCCTGCTGCGGTCTTCCCGTCCAACTATAATTTAGGTGTCTTCAAGGCTAGAGTGAATAGGCTCTTAATAAACTAGTGCGCCTCACCATCAATGATTGCATCTCCGCTTACCATCAGGTGGGATCGCAGTCAAGCACTGGTTTATATCAAATTAAAAAAAAAAAACACCAAAAAAAAAACCTAGCTTTAAGTTTGTTTTTTATTTGTCAAGTAATGAGTAAGTAAGTGTCAGCCGACGATATACGTGAAACTTTGAATAAAGCCAATTTTGGTTACTAAAACTGGCTTTATTCAAAGTTTTGAATTTCTCACTTGAGAGCAGCCAACCCGACGTATATCCCACAGTGTTATCTTTTTTAACCCAAAGGTTGACTGGTAGAGATTGCCTTGTTGCATTAAGTCCGCCTAATGTACCATTACTGTATATGAAGTTTAAATAAATAAATATATTTTTTTCTGTTTTTTCATACAACCGCTCTTACGCAATTATGACGTTATTACACATTTTTCACTAGACATTTTGGAAACACAGTATCTTGTGGATATTATCTAGGCTTCTATTGAAATAAATTTTTAAATTTGTGTAAAACTAATCCAGTAGAAACCTCTGAAAATCTGCTATTTGGCATGAACTTTGACCCTTCATAATTTACTCAAAATTTGTTTGAACCCGCGACCTACAACTCGTAAGTCGAGACTAAAAATACAAATTAAAAATTCAAGTAAAGACAGATGATCTTACCTAGCTGAACATCAATAGGGTTCCTCAGTATAGCTCTGGCCAGACTCCTGAGTTGCTCCTTTGTGCGTCTGAGGACAGCGGCGGAGGCCGGGGGCTCCGTTCTGAAGGCCGAGAGGCGCTGCCTCACGTCTGCATCCAGAAGAAGAGTGGGCAGGTCATGTAGCGGATCTGGATCTTTTGTTTCTGCAAGAGAAAGGTACATTCGTTAATTAATTAAGGGGTAAAGGATTATTATATAATACAGTATATATATATATACTGTATTATATAATATATATATATATATATATGTATATATAAGACAGTGGTAGCCGAGTGGTAACGCTCCCGACTTACGAATTGTAGGTCGCGGGTTCAAACCCAGCCAGGCGCATTACTTTGTGTAATTTATTTCATCACCACTGCTCTCAAAACGGTGAAGGAAAACATCGTGAGGAAACCGGCATGTCCTAGAACCAAAAACTCGAAGACATGTGACATCCACCAACCCGCACTGGGCCCGCGTGGTGGATTACGGCCCATTCCCTTTCCTAGAGAGGAGGCCTGAGTCTCAGTAGTGGAAACATTAAAAAGGCTGATTATGGATTATGGTAAGGGATTATTACACACGAGACGCGAGACGCACAGGACCGTTCATTGTGGCGACACTTGGGGGAGGCCTATGTCCAGCAGTAGACGTCTTTCGGCTGAAATGATGATGATGATGATGATTATTATTACACACTAGCTTTTGCCCGCGGCTTCGCCCGCGTACTCATAATATATAGCCTATGTCACTCAGGAATAAAGCAGCATTCTATTGGTGAAAAAATGTAGGCGATTAGACCCGTACTTTCAGAGACTGGACAGGTCCACTCAAATCTGTATGGTTCTTTCTTCAAAAGACCATCTCAGACAAATCTGCACTGTTCTCATGTGATTTGACCATTACATATTAACTGTATGGACTTTAAAAGAGACTTTGATCCCTGAGTTTGTTTCGGTGTTTCTTCTCAGGGTAATCAGCTAGGAAACACCGGCCTCATCTAGTTTAAAATGACGAAAAAAAAAATTTACGTGTAAAAGTGTTTTTTTTAAACCTACTTACAAAATAAATATCGTTTATCATTTATCAGAGATAACACCTACAAAAAAAAATTTGGGCAAGTGCGAGTCGGACTCGCGTCCTGAGGGTTCCGTACAAACTTACAGTGAAGAGTTCAATTCCTGATTGAAGTGATCTGTAACTATTAGAAAGCTGCTTTATTCCCGAGTGACATAGGATATACTTTATTTACGCAAGCAAAGCCGCGAGCATAAGCTAGTTGTTACTGTTTTCATCATCATCATAATTTCAGCCGAAAGACGTCCACTGCTGGACATAGGCCTCCCCCAAGTGCCGCCAGAATGAACGGTCCTGTGCGTCTCGCATCCATCGTACTCCCGCAACCGTTACCAGGTCATCGGTCCACCTTGCAGGAGGCCTTCCAACGCTACGTCTTCCGGTACGTGGTCGCCATTCCAGAACCTTTCGGCCCCAACGGCCATCCGTTCTGCGAGCAATGTGCCCTGCCCATTGCCACTTAAGTTTGGCGATTCTTCGTGCTACTGTTTTAGTTTACCATAAAGTTTATTTTATTCTATTCTATGGTCCACCTACCTTCCACCTCCTTCTGTTCAGCCAAGGTCTTCAAGATATTAGCAGCCGCAGTCTGCAGCATGAGGGAAGCGGGGAAGCTGGTGGATAGTACACCGGTGACTTGGCCAGCTGATGCAGAAGACAGGAACGTGGATTCGATGCGGCGACTGTGTGCCGATATCAGGTTTGATATAGAGGATGTGAAGTTCTAGAAAGATAATAAGAAGTTTTTTTAGGGTTCCGCACCCAAAGGTTAAACCGGGACGCGACTGTCTGTCTGTTCGTCTGTCACCAGGCTGTATCTCATGAACTGTTATAGTTAGACAGTTGAAATTTTAGAGTAAAAAGTATCCTATGTACTATTCTAAGACATGGCCTACCCGTGTACCAAGTTTCATCGAAATCCATTCAGTAGTTTACGCATGAAAGAGTAATAAACATGCATACATACAAACTTTCAGCGCGTTTATAATATTAGTAGGATTGTTGTAGGGGCAATAGAAATACAGATACTGCGAAAATTTCAACTGTCTAACTATAAAAGTTTATAAGATACAACCCGTTGACAGACGGACAGACAGACAGATGGACGGACGGACAACCGAGGCTTAGTAATAGGGTCCCGTTGGCGCCATTCGAGTATAGAACCCTAATTAAGAACTGGCGAACGTTAAAATCATTTATCCGTTACAACCATGCAAAAGCCAAAATCAATGATTTCCGACGGACGCGTTGGCGCTGAAGCGATTCCGCGTCTATTATATATAAGGTCCAATTAAAATAGTGGGACAAATTTTAACACAGCGTTCAGTACGTCTAACCAAAGATATTCAAGAGAAAAAAATAGTGATTAAAGTATTTTTATTTTGACCTATATAGGTCCCATTAAAATAGATGAACAAACTTTTAGAAATCATTCAGACCACCAAAATAAAGACAATCGTAAAAAAAAAATAAACTACATACTTACAATGAAAAAAAAACAGCTAACGAAAATTTACTAAAAATGTTGGTTTCCCGATGCATAAACACATCTCATAATACTACAAAATACCTACGCGACGTCACCGGCCGCCGCGTTCATTGATCAATTCGTGCCTTCTCACTCTAACATAGCCTTTCGCAGGCGCCCGCGTCGCGCGCTTGCCGTAAATGACAATGATGACGCAATTTCAGTTTTCGTCGTGCTACCGAGACGGTAACATGTTTCGCGAACGTCGAATGTAAGTGTGTGAGTGTTATTACGTACCTAGATAGTTATCACAATCGACAACAATGCCTTATTACGCGTACACCAATCAAGAATACTTGGAAATAGCATAAGACAAGCCCAAATCCTTTACCATGAAAGATTTGGAAGGCGGCCGAGCCTTGAGACAATCCTGGGAGCAGTACAGCGCCATCATGATTAAAACACCTTCATGCCACCAGCGGTTGACGCAGGAAGACCGCGCTATGCAGTGCATCTTGAAGAAGACATTTTAGACTTTAGACGACACCCCACGGCGAGCACAGCCGATGCTGGTAGTGTATTCAATGTCAGTGATTTTTACGTGTGGAAACTCCTTCGTGATGAAGGCCTCCACCCGTATCATTACACTCGTGTGCTATCATTACACTCGTGTGCAGGAACTAAAACTGAAGACACTCTTTTAAAAGTGAAAAGACATAATTAAACGCGCCCGCAAGTGCATTGAACAAAAGAGTAGGCATGTTCAACAATTAATCTAAACCTACCGGCGTAGAGTAAATAGTATTTCAATTAATTACTGTAAATAGGGCTGATTCTGATTTTTAAACACGCCTGAATCAGTGTTTAACTGTTATCGAACTTTAAAATAATCAAAAATGATTCATATCAGTACATTGTTTCCACTGCGCGCTTGTTTATTTACAACTTACATACTGCAATAGCTTTGATACCTTGATAACAGTTCAGCACGCAATTAGACAGTCCAAAGCCTGGTAAAGTGTGTTGGGAAATTAGAATCTTTTCTTAGGCACCTAGAGGCACCGGTTCATAATCATGTGTGTTCGAGGAAAGTTTATACACACTCGATGGTAGCCTGTTCTTGAGTTGCGCGTACTTACTATCTTCTACTTACCCAGACTAGCAACACTATCCTAAAAATGCGGTGTGTAGACAACTGAAAGTAACTATTACGATTGAGTAGCGTAGGTAATTAGACGTTCGCTCGGGGTTCAATGAACTAAGCGCGCGACGCGCGGCGCGAGGCGCGAGTTTAAGTACCTACCCTTATAGGATGTGTTTATTCTTGAGTGCCATTTATTATTTTATATAGGTCAAAATAAAAATACTTTAATCACTGATTTTTTTTCTTAAATATGTTTGGTTAGACGTACTGAACGCTGTGTTAAAATTTGTCCCACTATTTTAATGGGACCTTATAGTAACACTAAATAATTAATTGTAGTGTAAACAAATAAGTTATTTAGACTAATCGCAACTACTTATCTTGCGACTAATCGCACCTACTCATTTTGCGACTAATCGCACCTACTCATATTGCGACTAATCGCATCTACTCATCTTGCGACTAATCGCACCTACTCATCTTGCGACAAATCGCACCTACTCATCTTGCGACAAATCGCACCTACTCACCTTGCGACAAATCGCACCTATTCATCTAGCGACTATTCGCACCTACTCATATTGCGACTAATCGCATCTACTCATCTTGCGACTAATCGCACCTACTCATCTTGCGACTAATCGCACCTACTCATCTTGCGACTAATTGCACCTACTCATCTTGCGACAAATCGCACCTACTTACTCATCTTGCGACTAATCGCACATTCTAACTTAATTTGAGAAAAATCTGTCTTCTTACCTCGACGGCCGGCATATAGAAGACTGAAAGTGCGTCTCCTGCTATCTTCTTAGCTCTGCTGTGCGCTGCTGATAACCAGCCCTCACACCGCTCTGATACCGTCAGGATAGCTCTGGACAGTTCTAGAAGATCATCCTGTAACAATTCGGTCATCATCATCATCATCCCCCAAGTGTCGCCACAACGAGCGGTCCTCTGTATCCATCGGATTCCCGCGACCAGGTGCACGCTCCACCTTGTGCTCTGCGGCGACAACGCTGCGTCTTCCGGTACGCGGTCGCCACTCCAGAACCTATCGTCCCTATCGACCGTCTGTTCTGCGAGCAATGTGCCCTGCCCACAGCCACTTAAGTTTGGCGATTCTTATTATTTGTAACAAAAAGGTTGCCGATATAGCTCGAAGAATCGCCAAACTAAAGTGGCAGCGGGCAGGGCACATTCTTCGTAGAACGGATGGTCGATGGGGCCGAAAGGTTCTAGAGTGGCGACCGCGGACCGGAAGACGCAGTGTTGGAAGGCCCTCCTACAAGGTGGACCTGGTGAAAGTTGCGGGAATCCGATGGATGTGAGACGCACAGTACCGTTAATTGTGGCGACATTTGGGGGAGGCCTATGTCTAGCAGTGGACGTCTATCGGCTGAAATGATAATGATGTAACAAAAAGTAACTCTATCCAAATCGCAAATAGAAATAAATTTTCAAATTCGTTCAATATTAATCAAGTTAGAAACCTTCCAAATCTGGTAGAAGGGGAAACTGTCAACATTATAAAGATACACATACTAAAATGTGACGTCACCACCAATAGGTTGCATGTGCTCCGATGCACCCGTCCCCGAAATGTAAACAGGCTAGCGACTCGTCGTTGATGCTCAAGACTTTGGAGTTTTGACTCAATAAGGCTAGCTTCTCAATCGACTCCAGGCCTTCAAGCTGCCAGACCAGTGCCAAAGACGAGAGCTGAGGGGTCACCATGACGTTCAAAGTAAAATTGTTTCATTCTTATTTCAGTTAATACACACAGATACACACACAGAGATACACACACAGATACACGCACACAGATACACACACACAGAGATACACACAGATACACGCACAGATACACACACAGATACACACACAGATACACACACACAGAGATACACACACAGATACACACACACACGGAGATACACACACAGATACAGGTTGTCTAGCGCCATCTCTTACCCAAACTGGAAATAAGAATGAAACAATCTTACTTTAAACGACATGGTACAGGTCCAGTACACGATCGAACTTGCGCTTAATAGAGGTTGTTGGTTCCAGCGTTTTTTTTCGGTGGGAAATCATCAAAAGACATCTCCCGCCCTTACGTGTCAGACTTTTACTGACTAAAACCCACTCCTTTTCCTTCTTTGCCTTCGTTACAGGGCCCCGGGGTTCTCTTTCGCATCACCCATGGCCTCAATAGGCTTCGACCCTGCTGGGCCCCTACGGTTGCTGGCTTCTGAGTCGAGCGTGGAACAATACCTTAGCTAAGATCCCCAATTTTTTCAAGCTCAATGCTGCTAAAACTTGCAAATATTAATGATCAATTTTATTTTATTTGTAGAAATCCTTACGTACCTGGTTCAGTTGTGGGTCATTGAGGTTCTCAAGTAATAGTTGTGTTTCCAATTCTGTGTACTTCGGTAGTAGCTCCCTAAGGGGCGCGTACGCAGCCCGTCCGAACTCCTTTATAGACGCAGGCAGTAGGGTTTCTGTAATAGATACAAATATATAACGTAATTTTTTATTTATGTCTAAGCTGTGTACGTCTTGAAGTGACAAGTTCACCTTAATAACAGATATATGTAAGCATTTTTTTTGTAATAAGTAATTAGTGAATAAGTCGTTGGAGTACCGTAATACAAATAAATAAAAATCCGCAAGCCCAAATTGATGCTGAATACAAGAAAAAAGCAGACGTATAAGCCCCCTACCCAAGTTACGATCGTTTCGTTCGCGCCGAAACGCCTCGAGTAGGCCACGCCTCCGATTCCTTTGTTCTAACCACGTGACTGAGCGTTGAGATGATGTCAGAACAAAGGAATCGGAGGCGTGGCCTACTCGAGGCGTTCGGCGCGAACGAAACGATTGTAACTTGGTTAAGGGGGCAGATGTCTCACCTTTATTCTGCCTGGGCGCATCGATGACACCTTGAATGCAAGTGATAAAGTCATCTATGTCAGTCCTCAAATCTGTCAGTAACAATATGCCTTCATCTGGGGATGAGCACATCTTGAGATTTGCTGACACAACCTGCAATTATGAGAAAAAAAATACACCAAAATAGTAGTGCATAATATTAAAGTGGTAGCTGTCCGATCTAGAAAGACGTTACTGTTCATGCAAGCCTTAGTGTGTTCGCGTCAAGAAAATAGTGACTCATCTTTGTCACTAAGCTTCGTCACGCCCGTTGAATTAAAAAAAATCAAAATTCAATGTTTTATTTCACATAGTCCTACATGGGCACTTATAAAACGTCAGAAGCTAGTGCACGGTTCCAATTGGTCGTTTCCTATGGAGAAGAACCGGCAAGAAATATATATTTTTGATTCTCGATAGGTTAGCGCTTGACCGCCATCTCACCTGATGGAAAGCGACGATGCGGTCGACGATGGAACGCGCTTATCTAGAAGTAACCTATTCACTCTTGACTTAAATATGGTTACCCTTTTAAATAAAATGAATCATATTACAATATTTCCATATTACAATATTAATAGATTTTTAAGGACAGTGTAGACCAGTCAATATTGTACCCAAAAGTACAATAAAAATAATCATAATAAATCCATCGGCAACTTGCTCTGAAATACTCCCTTGTGAAATCGGAAGTGCCTTACTACAGGTATGAGCCCGACCCAGTTCTTGATAATAGTCATTTCAGTCATATAAGAATAAAAGGCCTCCTATTTAAGTCTGTATAGTTTAAAGTAACCTGACACGAAAGGGATGACGGGGGCTAAAGTGAGCGAGCAAAGCAAGCGAATGAAGTCCCCGTCATTCCCTTCTAACCTGACCTGTCCGTGTCAGGGTGCCCACAATTCCGAGCTCGCTTCGCATGCTCTTGGAATTATTTAGTGATAATTTAGCATTCGTCACAATACCTTAGTAGGAGCTGGTTCCAGTGATAGAAGCAGATCGGTGTACAGCCTTATCAATTCCGCTAGAGGAGTCTCCGATTTTAATACATTTGTCAACCAGTCAACCTGCAAAGAAAAAAATCATGAGGAAGAATTTATAAAACGACCCTACAATCAAGTGCCGGCTGGTGAATGTATACTAGCTTCTGCCAGCGGCTTCGCCCGCGCGAATATTAGTTTCTCCATACAAACATCCAACCCCCGTTTTACCCCCTTTTTTTTTATTGGGTGGGAAAATCATCTTATGACAAGTTCTGCTCTTGGGCGGAACGGGAGCTATTGTCAGATTTTTACTAACTAAAAACCCACTCCTGTTCCTTCGTTGCCTTCGTCCCAGGGCCCCGGGTTTCGCTTACCCCCGTAAGGGTAAAGCTTCGTAAAATCCGTTCTTAGCGGATGTCTACACCCTATAAGGAACCTACCTGCCAAATTTTAAGTTTGTAGGTGTTATAGTTTCTGAGATTTCGTGAATTTCAGAAATAAAATCTGGTTCCCTATCCATTTGCATAAAATTTTAAGACCTAATATAACTTGGGCACGCCACAATAATGGCGGTAAGTCCCCTCTTTGAGGCGTGGTTGGAAAGACCTCACGGCGTCCTCACATTCCGCATGACGCAGGTCCTCACCGGACACGGTAAGTTCGGGAGGTTCCTGCACCGGATTCGTGCGGAAACGACGCTCGGGTGCCGCCACTGTGTGGCCCACCCGGAGGACACGGTAGAGCACACGGTGGAGGTGTGCCCCGCTTGGGCAGAGCAACGCCGTGTCCTCGTGGGGGCAATCGGCGGCGGCGATCTCTCGCGCCGGCCTTGGTTCAGGCCATGGTCCGGAGCGAGGAAGAGTGGCAGGCGGTCGCCTCCTTCTGCGAAGCAGTAATGCTAAGGAGGCGGCCGATCGCGTGAGGCAACGGTCCTTACGCTCCAACCGCCGCCGGGATTCCGATCCCGATTTCCGGCCACCGTAGGCGCGGGCTTGCAGACGGCGAGCAATGGGTGGCTCGCCGTCTGACCGTCCGGTAACCGTCCGGACCGAGCCCAAGTCGTCGACGGCGCGTATTGTTCCACGCGCGCCTCAAGGAGATGTCAGCAAATCGTAGGGGCCCAGCAGGGTCGAAGCCTACTGGGGCCACGGGTAGTGTGAAAGCGGAACCCGGGGCCCTGGGACGAAGGCAACGAAGGAACAGGAGTGGGTTTTTAGTCAGTAAGAGTCTGACACTATCTCGTGCTCCGCCCAAGAGCGGGGATGTCATTAGGATGATTTTCCCACCAAATAAAAAAAAAAAAAAAAGACCTAATATAACTTAGCATAATATTGTTTGGCATAATTATATTTTCGCATAATATACTTACGTAACATTAGCATTAGCATAACGCATAATTTTTTTAAGCATAATTTCTCTAACCATAATAATGATTAAGCATAATATTCTAAAGCATAAATTTATTAAGTTTTTTTCGCTGTAGGAAGCATGAAACAAGCAAGCATACAGCATGCAAGCAAGCATACAGCATGCAAGCAAGCATGCAGCATGCAGCATGCAGCATCCAAGCGAGCATGCAACATGCAGCAGGCAGGGTTTCTGTCACGGCTCCGGCGCTGCGGGCCTCCGGCGGCCCCGCGCGTGCTAATCGTCGCAGACGGTTTTCGCTCACCGCTGCGGCTCGCTCGCAGCCGCCTGCTCCTCAGCCCGCGGGCCGCCTCGCCCCTACGCGCCTACGCGATTTTAAATTACACTCTAGAGTTAGGACAAACAAGACTACGTGGAGTCGGTTTTGCAGCAATTCGGTTCTGTCATTAACTTTTGTTGCACAACATATTAAATTTTTAAGCAACAATATTATTTAATTGTTACAGAAACTATAGCAAATTGATTTGATCCTACTAACGTTATGCGAAAACAAATTAGTCTTTAAAATGATTATGCCAACATAAAATGTATGCCTAAAAAAAATATGCCGAAGTATTATTATGCCAGAACAAATTGTGCCAAAATCGTTATGCCGAAGTATATTAGGACAAAGAACATTATGCGAAAGAAGGGATCCCATAAAATCTACCTAATTTAGATATAAAAATCGGCTAAGTGTGAGTCGAACTCGCGCGCGAAGTGTTCCGTACCGTGTGAAATTGCCGTTTTCGGTGACAGACAGACGGACAGCGGAGTCTTAGCAAAAGACTACCATTTTCACCCTTTGGTTACGGAACCCTAACTAGCCCCTACCCACGTTAAAGTGGAAAATTATCCTGATGGAACATTTTTTTTTCGGTGGGAAAACCATCCAATGACATCCGCACTCTTCGGCGGAGCGCGAGGGTGTGTCAGACTTTTACCGACTAAAATCCCACTCCTGTTCTTTTGTTGCCTTTCGTACCAGGGCCAAGACTTCCTTTCAGAAGCAGACCTCTGGCCCCAGTAGGCTTCGACCCTGTTGGGCCCCTACGGTTTGCTGACATCTCCTTGAGGCGTGGAACAGTACGCGCCGTCGACATCCTAATGGAACAGACTATAAGTTGCTTATATGTTATACCAACGGGGTTACCATGACGTTCAAAGTAAGATTGTTTCATTCTTATTTCAGTGTGGGTAAGAGACAGAGCTATACAGGTTGTCTAGCGCCATCTCTTACCCACACTGGAAATAAGAATGAAACAATCTTACCTTAAACATCATGGTACAGGTCCTTGATATTATGGTCTACAGTTCACAGCTAAAATATTCTTTTTGAACGAACCTGCCTCCCAGCTTCACTCGCCAACAGCCTGGTGAGGGCAGACAGCGTGTGTGCATCCAGTCGCCTCCAGGCAGACGCTAGCCGTGCGGCCGCCGCGCGTCTCCAACAACGGCAGACGGATACTGTCCGCCCCATGCCACTGAAGAGCGACACGTAGGTAGCTGTGCGATCTAGAAAGAGGTTACTGTTCATAGAAGCCTTTAGTGTGTTCGCGTTAAGAAAATAGTGACTCATCTTTGTCACTGAGCTTCGTCACGACCCTTAAATTCGAAAAAATTCAAAATTCAAATGTTTCTATTTCACATAGGCCTATATGGGCACTTATAACTTAGAAGCTAGTGCACGGTTCTAAATTGGTCGTTTCCTATGGAGAAGAACCGGTAAGAAACTCAATGGTTACTCTTTAAAAAAAAATGTTGTTCTTACAATATTTCCACATTACAGCATTAGTAGATGTTATGTAAGGACAGTGTAGACCAGTCAATATTGTATTCAAAAGTACAATAAAACAGATCATAATAAAAAGTGAGTCGTAATAGGAAGTAATCTAAGAATTCGCGGAGTCTACAGTGTTCTCACATTCACATTATAAAAAAGAGGCTATATGAAAAAACAAGTGCGAGTCGGACTCGCGCACTGAGGGTTCCGTACAAACTTACCTATGAAAACATTTTGAAAATGAAAAATTGAGTTACGAAGATTTTTCCCAATCGTGTTTTTTTTTTGTGACGTAACTACTAATTTTCAGATTTATTCCTATACCTTTGCTATAAGACCTTGCTTTATGCAAAATTTCAGGATTCTGGGTCAACGGGAAGTACCCTATGAATTTTGATTCCCTTGAGAATGTCGCAATACACGTTTTTTGTGACATAAACGGCTGTATCTTTTTTTTTGTTAACTCAGAAACTTGATTTTTTAACAGCTTCTAGGGACCGTAGACCTGGGTTTTAATTTCAACGCGATACCTCCACGCGTTCCCGAGAACCTACGCGCCTTGACAGACAGACGGACAACAAAGTGATCCTATAAGGGTTCCATTTTTTCCTTTTGAGGTAGAGAACCCTAAAAATAAATACCTCACCTATACACAAAAATAAAAATGAGAATCCTGACGATTATGATGAAATTTTAAATAAATAATTTACGTTCAACGTCCACTACTGGACATAAACCTCCTCCAAGTGTCGCCACAACGACCGATCCTGTGCGTCTCGCATCCGTCAGATTCCCGTAAGCCTCACCAGGTAATCGGTCCACCTTCAGAGAGGCTTTCCAACTCTACGTCTTCTGGTACGCGGTCGACATCTTTCGGTCCTATCGACCATGTTTGCGAGCAATGTTCCCCGCCTACTGCCACATAAGTTTCCCGATTCTTCGGGCTACATCGGGTCTAGTTCGGAGTTTTCTTACCAGCTTCCATTTGAGTGAGAGCTTCTATCAGAGGCGGGCTGATGGCAGCCTCTAGCCTATTGTAGAGCGTCTCCAGCTGTAACCGCTTGTTCTCATAATCTGGTGCGTCGCTCAGTACCTTGAGAATAAAACGTTACACGTTTTTTACCACTTCACGTAACAAATTATATGTGTTTTGGTGACTTTGTCATGTAGGGCAGAGTCTACAGTCTACAAGTCCGTGATAAGACCTGTCATACTGTATGGATCATAATGTTGGGCTGTGAAAAAGACGGATGAAAAAAGATTGCATGTAGCGGAGATGAGAATGTTGAGATGGATGTGTGGTGTGACGAGAATGGATAAAGTGAGAAATGAATATATTAGAGGAAGTTTGAAAGTGGCGCCAGTGACTGAAAAGTTGGAAGGGGAATCGTTTGTCTCGGTATGGTCATGTAAAGAGGAGAGATGAAACGCATGTTACTAAAAGAGTTATGAGTATACATGTGGATGGGTAGAGAGGGAGAGGGAGGCCAAAGAAAAGATGGATGGATTGTGTGAACAGTGATATGAAAGAAAAGGAAGTTAGTGATAGTATGACGGTTGACAGGATAGAATGGAAGAAAAAAACGTATTACGCCGACCCCAAATAAGATGGGACAAGGGCAGGAAGATGATGATGTCATGTAGGGTAGAGGTCTCCAGACTAAGGTCCAGGTCCTTTTCGTTAAAAAAAAGCAGGACCACCTACCGGGTCCAGGGACCCACTCAAATATACACACAAAACATACAAATCGGTCAAGTCATTCTTATTCCTCCCTTTTTTTCGAATCTATTGTAAACTCTCGGCGTCGTAATGCTGTAGTACCCCGGTCCCGTCAATTTAAACATTCATTCACACATAGGTTTTTCTGTTTCAATGGTCCTTTCCTCTACAACAAACTTAACACAACTCTTAATTTCTACACACTAAACAAACAAGGATGCAAAATCAAACTACTAGACTTTCTACTCACATGTGATTACCAAACTACTGAAGACCTTCTTAAAACGTTGAGATAAAATTACACCACAAACACACGAAGCACATGCACACAACAGACAATTTTGATTGCAAATTAATATTTTGTTATGTGTTAAATTATATAGATGTTACACGCAAATGCTGTTATATTGTTAATTTCTTTTCTGGGAAGAGAACTGCGTCCTGAAATACAGGCTCGGCCTAGCTCAGGCGCAGCTGTACATTTTTATTTCTTTTTGCATTTGTATTAAGTTACCTTCAATTTATTGCTCAAATTTGTACAATATTTTTATGGAGAAATAAATTATTATTATTATTACTCTAAACTGTTTGGGTCCAGTAGGTGGCTACCTTAATAGCGGCAACGGTGGCACTCATTAAGTCCTCCAACGTGCAAGGCAAGCTGTTAGGCAGAGTGACAAACACACCCACAGAAGCTTTATATATAGCGTAGCTTTTGCCCGCGACTTCCTCCGCGTAGAAGTCGAAAATGGTTTTATTAGGTTTTTTGAGATACGAAAATATGAAACATTATTTATTATCTTCGTCGTGTGTGATAGTCCATTGAATTGTAAGGCGAGCGATATTGTATCTTAAGATAAAATATTATAGTATCTTAGCCGTGTGCAGCGCCCCTTAGTGAACTTTACTGCGGGTGACGTAACCTAAGACAAACTTATTATTTGCAGTTGATACAGTAATCGGGTCTAGGGATCGAACCGCAAAATTAAGCTTGTTTTTTATTGTATATACTTTTCCGGGATAAAAAGTACCCAGTGTGGTGTCCAGGATATTAAAAAATACCAAGTTTCATCGTAACCGAACCGGGAGTTTTTGCGTGATGCCTGAACAAACAGACAGACAGACAAAAATTTTTTAAACACATTTTTGGGTTAGGTGTCGGTCTAGTAACACCCTGCCATTTCTTTTTTTGATATTTTCAATGTACAGAATTTTCACTTCTACAGATTTATTATAAGTATAGATAAAGGCTACCTTCAGCATCAATTTCATTACATTTTCAAACTGCTACCAGGATATCATAATTGTACAAGAGATATTCTCACCTCAAGACTAGCCGTCATAGCAGAGACCTGTTCAGCCAATTCAGCTAGCTTCTCTCCTTGTGTTGGCACCCCCGACTCCAGTATGTCTTCTAAGGAAGATGCTAGGGCCGCCCATTTGTCAGCCTCGCGTAAAGCTGATGCTGCATTCTGTGGGGAAGGGTTCTTGAGTTATAGAGGATTTTGAGCGCTGACTTACTTGCACAGAAGTAAAATATCAGGTCTCTTTGGTGGTATGAAGTGAGACGCGGGGGAGGGGAGTGTCAGTGATTGGCTCGCCGCGCATCGCATCATAGACGTCACTCGTGATTGGTTCCCTGCGCTTGCTGCATGTACCTAACGAAGACGAATACACTTCCGTGCCAATAAATTGACTCGTGATTTTTAATCCATCGATTTTATTTTTATTATTTTTTATTTTATTAGTGGTTATTATTATGTCAACAAAAATGGTTTAGCCAAGAACGCATAACAGGCACAGGCAGAGAAAGTTCCTTTCAAAAGTAGGTAAAATGTTAGGAATTTCTTCGTAGAGGTGTTACAAATCTTTGAAATTTTCGTCTTTGCTACGATATGCATACCTTCTGGTAGAAATTCTTTAAAAGATAATGAAAACCGTATGAAAATCTGTTGCATGGTTAATAAGTAAACGGAAAGACAGACAGACGAACACAGCGACTTTGCTTTAAACTATTTATGTTTTTTTTTACCTTTTAACTTTTACCTTCCACCAGAATTAAGAAGATAGCAGATAAAAAAAAAGGTGTGCATTTTTTTTTGCCATAAGTGTACCCCACTCTTTCGCCGAGCGCTCAAGATCCGTGCCGATACCTGTAAAAGGCCTTTCTTACCTCTAACCGACTTTTAAGCTGGTCGATTTTCTGCAGACTCTCAATAGAGTGGCCGGTTTGCTCCTCAACGCTTTGCACTTTCTGCTCAAGAGCATGCAGCTTCTGTTGGAGCATGGCACCTTCCAGCTGCAGTGACGATGCATCTTGCAGAATTCTAGGGATCGAACTCACTATCTGAAAACATTTTTTTTTAATAATAATTATTATTACTAAGTTTAAGCTTATCTTCAAGTTCTTCGGGCATATCACCCATAGCGAGGGCTCAATGGAACGATTGGTGGTGCACAGGGGCGCCGGCTTTTAGAAAACCTCATGGGTGCTCATGCTCATTTGATGACTCGAAAAAGTGGCGAAGTGTGAGAAGAGAAATGCACAGCGATCGACATTTTGATAATGGATACAATAACTGGCATCCATTAAGACAACATCACATACATTGTCCTGATCCCAAACTAAGGTTTTCCCTTGTACTATGAAAACCAGGAACAACGAAGGTACCACAAACACCCACACCGAACACCAATAATTGTTTCATCAAAAAACATTTGTGTTGATGCGGGAATCGAACCCGCGACCATTGCGTCTCAACCGGCGCTCTAAACCACTGCGCTAAACGGGTCGTCGGGTAATGAAAAAACGTCCAACCCTAAAAGGCGATTACTGATCTGTTTCTTGATATCTATTATCAGGGTTGCTCGGCACCCATGCTTTATTTCTCGGAGTCAGCGCCCCTGGTGGTGCAAGGGAAAGTCGAGGGCAAAAGATCACGTGGACGATCTCCAACACAGTGGACGGACCTCATCAAATCTGTGACACTACAGCATTAATGACAACTCCTAAGCCGCCAAACACAGAGCTCCATGGCATCGCATCGCGAGAGAGCGGCTGGCGCAAGACTCGACCGAGGCATGACCAGAATCACTCTGTCAAGTGTACATCACTAAGAGAAAGATTACTACGGTCAAGCATATAGCATAATCAGCCTTATAATATTTCCACTCCTGGGACTCCGGTCTCCTCTTTCAGAGAGGGAATGGGCTGTTATCGACCACGCGGGCCCAGTGCGGGTTGGTGGATGTCACATGTCTTTGTAGCGACATGTATAGCGTCACATAAGAACTAATCCTGCATCGCGCAATTAAAGTTCACCGCGCGATATGAACATAAATCTCTATCGTTATCTATCGGGCAGTTGCCCACCAGACATAACACCCGTCTGGTCGGAGGATCCTTTTCAATGGATGTTTGCGGGACTTTACACTCTGTTTCACCTACCTCCAAAGCTTCACATTATTGGTTCAATTACATACCGGTTTGCTCAAAATCACGGTAAGCGGAACAGAGAGTGAAATCCCGCAAACCTCCGTTTAAAAGGGAGGATCCACCGGCCAGACGGGTGTTATGTCTGGTAGGTAGCTGCCCGATAGATGATTTCGGGCTGTTCTATATGTTCTAATCGCGCGGAAAACCTTAATTGCGCGATGCAGGATTAGTTCTTAAGTGACGCCATAGATGTCGCTACACCCCAACCTACTACTCGTAAGTTGAGGCCGTTTCCACTGGGCCACCACAGCTCTGTCCTTATTAGGTACTTTCTTTTAAAGATTCAAAGCATTTTATTTCAAATAAACCATTTACAGGCTCTTTTGAAATGTCAAGAAGTCAATCAATCAGAAAAAAATTATGCTAATTGCACATTTTATAGAAAGAAGAATTAATAAGGTGATCAAAACAAGAAATTTTTAAAATTTAATTTATTTAAGAACTGTGAACGAAAAAAGTTTAATCAGAATCCAGTTCTTCAATTTGCTCATCTCTGAGTTCTTCAATTTTGCCCAATTTGTTGCGATATGACAGTATGACAGACATGACCAAATGGTAATCGATTCTATTCTTATTTAGGATGCATTGTACTATAATATTTTCAAATATAAAAAAAAAACATTAAAAAAAAAATAATTTCCAAGCTAATCAATTTTGCACACCCTAGAGGTAGTGGAGCTGGACCACCATTGAACCAAGCATTTTTATCTTTAATATAATCCTCCAACTTATAATATGCTTGCCTACATAGTGTGCATTTAATAAAAGATTTAAATTTCTTTATACTTTTTTTTTTTTTTATTTGGTGGGAAAATCATCTTATGACATAACCCGCTCTTGGGCAGAGCGAGAGATAGTGTCAGTTTACTGACTAAAAACCCACTCCTGTTCCTTCGTTGCCTTTCGTACCGGGGCCGAGTCTTCCTTTCAGAATCAGACCCTTGGCCCCAGTAGGCTTCGACCCTACTGGGCCCCTACAGTTGCTGACATCTTGAGGCGCGCGTGGAACAATACGCACCCTCGACGACTTGGGCTCAGTCCGGACGGCTACCGGACGGTCGGACGGCGGGCTACCCATTGCTCGCCATCCGCAAGCCCGCGCCTACGCTGGCCGGAAATCGGGATCGGATCTTTATACTTAGATCTTATAACTTACCTGTGTAGTGGTCTCATCTAAAGAGTTAGTCAGCTGTTTCATGTACAGCTGTAATCTTGACACTGTGTTGGCAACAAATACCTGCAAAAGAAGCATCTCTTTTATCTTATGGGTTCCTGGTACCTCAATCTGTTAGTAAATGTTTTTTTTGAGATCGGTAATCATCCAATGACTTCTCCCACTCTAGGGTGGGGCGAGAGGGTGTGTGAGACTTTTACTGACTAAAGCCACACCTGTACTAAGGCCACAGATTTTCTTCTAAGAAATTCCTGTGGAGCTACCAAAAATAAGTTGTAATTTATAACAAAGTCTATACTTACAACAGAAAGTGGTAATTATTGAAATCATTCTGATTTCAATTATTATTTTAACTCGTTAATTTTTTTATAAATAAAACACTATTACAAGTAAAGGCACAAACGCTCACAAGGTTTACCTCTTTTTCCTGGTTACCACTAGTGCTCCAAGCTTTATTAATCCATTGTTTAGGATCAAAATTATCCTCTCCAAATGTTTTCAAATCCTAAAAACACATAATACGATCAAAATAATGAATCAAAACCCAAAACTTTTTCGCCGACAACATTTTGAGACATTGACATTTTGATTTCAAAAGAATATCATTGCAAACTGTCGGAAATTGATTAATTTATAAAGAATCACCATTTTTGTTTATTTAATTTCTCCTATAGATCTTAAAATAAAATTATTTTAAAATTAATAATTCCAATTTGTTTTCGTTTTGTTGTGACGTGACATGCAGCTGTCAATTTCAAATGACAAATAATGATGACAGTGACACTGACTGATAGCTTTTTTTTGCAATGATTTTGACCTGGATAAAAAAAGTCTTTGAGCCCTGGCTTCATAGAACGACTAATAGAAAAAAGTTTGAGAGACCTTTATAAAAAACATAATCAGACTTTCAATGTTCCAACTGCTGGGACCCAGGCATTCTCTCTAGAAGAGTCAATTGGCCCTAATCCACCACGCGGGCCCAGTGCGGGAGGCTTTTATATTATTACTTAATTAATATTTTTAAATAATTAACTTAAACAAAAATTGTGAGCATATCATGAATAATGAATGAATAATGAATAATGAATCAATGTGATATGAATGATATGATAGGACGCTCTGGTTATCTAGCTCACTGCTCGTTCATATTTACCATTGCGAAATCACCATGTACACTTAATTTATCCTAGACCTGAATGCTTTAGTAAACAGACTTGTTTTCAACAAAAATTATCCATTCCCAGTCAAGATACTTTCGTTTTCAAGTTCGTTCTTCCATGGTGATTTATTTATACTGTCTGAACTAAATTACTGCGTCTTCACTTCAAGAACGCGCGCGTCTTCTTACTGTTTTAGACGGAACTAGGTAATGCAATTTTACGGGATTAACCCTAAATGATAAATTAAGCAAGATCACGTAATATTGACGAGATTGAGCGGTATCAGAAGGAGAGACATGGTTCTCTATGAGGGGGATAAGGAACCAATTTTACCATTTTGCTTTTACGTAACAGCTGGCTCACGAGCAAAGCACCGAGTCTGAGGTGCATATACCAGCAACTGAAATTAGAATATTGGACACTTTGTTTTTTAACCGACTTCTAAAAAAGGAGGATTTTTTTTTTATGTTTGTTCGCGCATTACTCCGTCACTTGCCAACCGATTTGAAAAATTATTTTTTTGTTAGAAAGAGTATACTTCCCAAATGGTCCCATAGTCATCAAGTCAGGATCTGATGATGGAATCTTGGCGAAATCGAGGGAACACCTCAAATATTATAGGCAACTGCATATTGATTTTGGTATTTTCATCGAGAACTTAAGCATTTACAGTCAAAAAGTAACATTTGATGAGGTGGAACTGATGAAGAAGATCAGAAATGGTCAACGGAACTTCATACTCGCATAGATATCACAATGAAGATGGTTAAGCGACTATGATAATACAAATAAATTAATGGTTCTGAATAGTTCCGGTGAAAATGGTATCATCAAATTGATCTGATGATGATGATGGAGCCAGCAGGTAGGCACTGGAATTCCGTCATTAATCAATGTAACCTAGCCGTGTTTGGGCTTATTAGAATTGTCATGAAATGCACTTTGGCTATATGGTACTATCGAACTGATCTGATGATGGAGCCGGAAGGTGGAAGGTAGACACAGGAACTTTATAATAAAATAATGTAACGTGGTAGTGTTTGGATTAATTGGAATTGTCATGAGAAATAGGCACTCTGTTTATAAGTGTATCCCAACTAAAAAGTGTGAAATAAAAAATGTGTTAATTAAGATACAAATAATACCGAGAAACACCGACTTCCGAAATTAAAGATATTTTGATCCTTTTAGTGTTTTTTTAGTGAAGTCGGTTATCTTTTTTTGTAAAAAGTTTTTTATACAAAGTCACTTCCCGAAATCAGCGGAAGAAGTAATTGGATGATTTCCCACTATAAAAAAAACCTGCATAGTTTTATTATTGTTCGTTTCCAAAAAAAAAATGGATATAGTCAGACCATCGAAAGCGCGACCTGAGAAAATGAGGTCAAATCAGAAAACATTGAATGTGGTATTACTAACATAGTTGGAGTAAAATGTTTTGATACTTGAGTATTTTTTTGTATTTACGACAGTTGTATAAATCGTTGTTTACTAATTTAAGGAACACAACGTCTTTAGAAATTTTAAATATACATATATGTTACCAGCAATCTGTATAATTCAGGTATTCTATACAATACCTAGGCAATGTATAAAATACCTAAGTCACTTGTCCAGGCTATGAATGAAATATTATGATTATTATTATCCATTACATATTTTACCTAGGTTTTTTTTGGTGGGAAAATCATCTTATAACATACCCCGCTCTTGGGCGGAGCGGAAGATAGTGTCAGACATTTACTGACTTATAACACACTCCTGTTCCTCCGTTGCCTTTCGTACCTAGGCCGAGTCTTCCTTTCAGAATCAGACCCTTGGCCCCAGTAGCCTTCGACCCTGCTGGACCCCTACAGTTACTGACATCTCCTTGAGGCGCGCGTGGAACAGTACGCGCCATCGACGACTTGGGCTTGGTCCGGACGGTTACCGGACGATCGGACGGCGAGCTACCCATTGCTCGCCATCCGCAAGCCCGCGCCTGCGGTGGCCAGAAATCGGGATCGGAATCCCGGCGGTGGTTGTGGCGTGAGGACCGTTGCCTCATGCGATCAGCCGCCTCCTTTGCTAGCATTAATGCTTCGCAGAAGGAGGCGACCGCCTGCTACTCCTCCTCGCTCCAGACCATGGCCTGTACCAAGGCCTGGCGCGAAATATCGCCGCCACCGATCGCCCCACGAGGACACTGCGTTGCTCTTCCCAAGCGGGGCACACCTCCACCGTGTGCTCCCCGTGTCCTCATATTTTACCTATTTTACCTGCTGGTCCACCGGTCATATGTATAATAAATAGATTTTGATCCATATATAAGGTCCCATTAAAATAGTGGGACAAACTTTTAGAAATCATTCAGACCACCAAAATAAAGACAATGGTAAAAAATAAATAAACTGTACATACTTACTTACAATGAAAAAAAAACATCTAACGATTGATAAAAATGTTGGTTACCCGATGCATAAACACATCTCTTAATACTACAAAATACCTACGCGACGTCACCGGCCGCCGCGTTCATTGATCAATTCGTGCCTTCTCACTCTAACATAGCCTTTCGCAGGCGCCCGCGTCGCGCGCTTGCCGTGAATGACAATGATGACGCAATTTCAGTTTTCGTCGTGCAACCGAGACGGTAACATGTTTCGCGAACGTCGAATGTAAGTGTGTGAGTGTTATTACGTACCTAGATAGTTATCACAATCGACAACAATGCCTTATTACGCGTACACCAATCAAGAATACTTGGAAATAGCATACGACAAGCCCAAATCCTTTACCATGAAAGATTTGGAAGGCGGCCGAGCCTCGCGACAATCCTGGGAGCAGTACAGCGCCATCGTGATTAAGGCACCTTCATGCCACCAGCGGTTGACGCAGGAAGACCGCGTTATGCAGTGCATCTTGAAGAAGACATTTTAGACTTTAGACGACACCCCACGGCGAGCACGGCCGATGCTGGTAGTGTATTCAATGTCAGTGATTTTTACGTGTGGAAACTCCTTTGTGATGAAAGCCTCCACCCGTATCATTACACTCGTGTGCAGGAACTAAAAGTGAAGACACTCTTTTAAAAGTGAAAAGACACATAATTAAACGCGCCCGCAAGTGCATTGAACAAAACAGTAGGCATGTTCAACAATTAATCTAAACCTACCGGCGTAGAGTAAGTAGTATTTCAATTAATTACTGTAAATAGGACTGATTCTAATGTTTAAACACGCCTGAATCAGTGTTTTACTGTTATCGAACTTTAAAATAATCAAAAATGATTCATATCAGTACACTGTTTCCACTGCGCGCTTGTTTATTTACAACTTACATACTGCAATATCTTCTACTTATCCAGACTAGCAACACTATCCTAAAAATGCGGTGTGTAGACAACTGAAAGTAACTATTACGATTGAGTAGCGTAGGTAATTAGACGTTCGCTCGGGGTTCAATGAACTAAGCGCGCGACGCGCGGCGCGAGGCGCGAGTTTAAGTACCTACCCTTATTGGATGTGTTTATTCTTGAGTGCCATTTATTATTTTATATAGGTCAAAATAAAAATACTTTAATTACTGATTTTTTTTTCTTGGATATGTTTGGTTAGACGTACTGAACGCTGTGTTAAAATTTGACCCACTATTTTAATGGGACCTTATATATTAATGTTAATCAAACTGCCTATAATGATGGGTAAATGAAACATGTTCTATTACTACTAAACTCAAGGTTTATCAACGTTCTTTGGACCGCAGCAACCTTGTTGTAAACTACTTTTCTACTACTATTTGTTAAATTAACAGACCACGTTCGAAACAGTACACTACGCTCCAAAACGCAAATCGTTGATGTGACTCAAAAGGCTGCCCAATTTAAATGGGACTGGACAGGACATGTCTGCCTCATGCCTAACGAACTTGGGCCCGTAAAACAGGATTGGTGCCCGAATACAGCGACGCAGGGCCGCGGCAACCCACGAAGGAGATGGTGAGACGATTTGGATGTCTACCTTAAAAATTGGAATATGAAAGCAAATAACTATGACCGTTGGAAAGAGTGGAGGGACACCTTTGTCCAGCAATGGGACAATAAGGGCTAACTATAATATCCAACACAATACGAAAACGAATAAAGATTTATTTAGTCAATAATACACAAAATGTTATTTATTCTTCCATTTTATTGCCTTCACAGTATGCTCTTTCAAAAATGATGATACATTTAGATTAGACCCATAAATAATCCAATTATCGAAACATTTTTTAATGAATGTTGAGTCGGCTCTTATGCGACTCAGTTTTTAGAGAAAATTCAGGTCATTTGGAGTGGCGACATGTTTCTCAAGCAAGTGATAGTTTTAAATGGTACGCATACTAGCGAGATAGAAAGTTCAGTAGCTATCCCTCTCAAACTTGAAAGAGGATTTTCAGTCACTATATTTCCTTCACTTTTGCGATGAAGACGTTAATGGCCTACCAGACCGAGACAAATATTTTATCACATCAACTCAATCGTTTTTGAACACTCTTAAGCACGATAGTGAAGATATTTCTTCTCAGAACTTAGATTTTTTCTCCAAATTCACGTTTCAATTTTTTTTTTCGTATTTTTTTGGATCCTTGATTATCTCCAAGATTATCTATAAACATAAGAAAAAGTATCATTTTATCGTAAAATATATCTAATAGTCAGTCAACTATGATCAAGAGTATAATGTCATAGATTGTTTTCTTTGAAAACAACTTCTTTCTGTTCTTGTTTTTGTTTAAACTTACTGATCATAGCATGTAACAGCTTTCACACATAACTTTTTATAAACAATAAAAAGTTGTTATTTATCCATAATTGTTAAAAAAAAAAATTTTTTTTTTTTTGGCTATTGTTTCGATTGCGACTGTTCTGCCAGTGTCACGTTGAGACGGCGACTCGGAGAGGATCACCGTCGAGCTTTTAACTTCGTGGTAGATGTTAGTAAATGCTGGAAGGACAAACACAAGTTTTTAGTAAAAACACGTAAATTAAATTACTAACTTATCTACGATATATATAAACAACACAAGTTAACACACATTACGCATTAACTAAAATTTTAGATTGTTTTGTTTTAAAAAGGTTGCCAAAATCTTTTATTATTTTAGGAGAGAAGTGAGATAGAAGGCAGTGGAAATTGGTTGGAAGGAGAATGTTAAAATTGGAAATTAAAAAAAAAAAGAATATCTGTTACAAAATACTGACAATTGCAATGACAGACTTTGACGTGCTTTTGACGGCTTTTTTTTTAAACTCCAGGTCGCGCTTTCATTAGACCCACTTATTATTATAAAGAAGAAACATTTGAGAAAAATACTTACTTTATCACATATCAAGCTAAGCAGTTTTCATTGCGTTTTTGTTTATTGGATCTGCAGCACTTTCTTATCTACATAAATGTACCCAATATCGTGAAAATGCTGAAATCCCGAAAATGCCGAAATCTTGTAAAATTGAAATTGGTCCGTAAGATTTCGAACTTCAATTTCAATCTGAAATTGCATTCTTTAGAGGAAAATTACTTTATTGTCCGACTATCTGGCCTTCCGTGACAGTTCTGTACTAGTTGAACCTATTGGATACCTATCTTAATAAAATCAATATCCAGTTTGGGCTTTTCTACAGTCGGGTAAAACAGGAGGGCTCCCTTTTTTTTATTATACAGATATACCATACCTTTTAAAACTATCTACGACACTTTACATAATTATCACTAAGTATTGATTAGTAGTACTTACAATAGTATGGTAGCCAACTGTAAAATATCTACCTCATCTTTTGACGACGTAGTGCCTAACAATACAGTGTGTCGTGGTATGTACGACGTGGCACCGTATCTATTCCATGAGCAACGTATATTTGCACTACGTGGCAACGTGCCTTAGTCAGGTGCGCGCCATGTAGTGTTAGCGACACGTCGCGGCGCCGTATCGTGGTAATTTGACCAAGTCCTTAGATTTTGCTGTTCGGTCAACAGACCTACTGCTGCAAAAACACTGATTTGATTAATTTTTACATCATAATTAAAAAATCCGGTTAATAATACTAACCGGATATTTAGCTGTTGACCATCCATGCCATGGTTAACACTAAGAAGATTTAAATTTAACCGTAGAAGGGGTTTTAGACGGGATTTCTTCGAGTGTAGTGAAGTGGCTGTTTTAATTATTCGCAAAATTGATTCCTAGTGGATATTGTGATGCAAAATTGGTGTAGTTTTTCATCTCAAGTGTCTGTGCAACTGGAACAATATGTGGAATCATTGAAATGGCGCGATCTCGTTAAAATAGAGCTGAGAATTTTATTGTAGTTTTAACTATCTCAGCGAAGTTTGCTGAGATGGCTGAATCGATACATTTGCTGCCAAATACTTCAAAAACATTTGAATGTGTTACACCCGCATTCTAATGTAAAACAAAAAGAAAGAACTATTCGAATACGGAAGACATTACGCAAGAAAATGTTGACGAAAGACTAGGTGATATGGTCAAACAACTATAGTCTTACTAAAGGGTAAGCAGAATAAAAAAAAAACTAATCGTAGAAAACGTCAAGTTGAATCTTAGAAAAAAAAGGAAAAAATGAAGTTACGTCTACGACGTCTACGACGCGCGTGAAAAAACAGTTTGTGCACTATGTTGTTAATAATATCACAGATTTCTAACGATTGTTTATTTATTATTAATGTAGCTGTAATGTGTGTTGCGTTATTTAATTATTATTTATGAGAATTCGTTATTTTGAGGTTACTATTTCAAAAAAGGTAAATAAAAAGAGGTTACGCCTTTTTCTAATTGTTTTTCGAATTTACTAAAAAAATTATTGTACGTGTCAGTGATCAATAGATCCTACTTAGTGTAAAAGTGGCTCAGAATCTTTGAGAGACCAAATATTTGGGTTTTAATGCCATTTTCAAATGAGGTGTGAATTGTTAAATTTGGTTAGATTTTCCATTTATTTCTTTGATGCTTCCTAAATTTTTACCATAAACGAGTTGACATCGTTCATAACATTGTAATTAAGTTTTCCTTCCTTCAAATATGTGTTTTATAAAACATCTTTTATAAATACTAGTGGTGTTTTACAAACTATGTGACAAACATAACTTTGTAGTCGTTTAAAAACAATAGGGTAATTCAAACAACATTATACTGTACTGTAGGTATTTCTGCTGGTAAGGTAGTAAATATAAACTTATTTATTACTAGCTTCTGCCAGCGGCTTCGCCCGCCTGAAAGTAGGTTTCTCCTAACAAACTTTGGTAGATATTTATAAGATCTACAATTAATTAGAACATTTTATGGTTCTATCTTTTATAGTTTAGGCAGCGTACGCAAAATAAGCAACTTTTCTCGTTGACTTTTTACACCTTGTGTCCGAAAAACTCAAATATCTTACGGAACCCTATTTTTTTCCAAAATAAAATATAGCCTATGTTACTCGTGGATAATGTAGCTTTCGAATGGTGAAAGAATTTTTAAAATCGGTCCAGTAGTTTTTGAGCCTATTCATAACAAACAAACAAAGTTTTCCTCTTTATAATATTAGTGTAGATTAATTACGTTATTTATTATATTATTTAAAATATAGATTAATAACTAGTAAATAGTCACATAAGTTGTAACACCACGTAAATCAAAATCGGGAACTTTTGAAGACAGAAAATAACAACAAACAATCAACTGTTTAGTAGTACATGACTCATTTTTTCTGCTCTGAAACCAGTCTCCAACAACTAAAAATTCGAAGACAAGTGACATCAGTGAGCCCGCATAGTGGATTACGGCCCATTCCCTCTTCTAGAGAGGAGGCCTGAGTCCGAACAGTGGAAAAATTAAAAAGCTTATGATGTGATAATGAGCTTAATATTTACAAAAAAAATTAAACACTTGATATTGGAGTAGAACTGAGTTCCATGGTTTTGCTGTAACTTTTTTGTTCCAACACATATACATGTTGTTTTTGATTCACTGCTGAGACTCAGGCCTAGTCTTTAGGAGAGGTGCAAGGCAGTGTGAATCAATGGAGTCACATGTCTTTGAATTTTTTACTATAGGAAATGCTGGTTTCCTCACGATGTTTTCCTTTACTGTTTTTCGTGCAGTGATGAAATGAATCACACAAAATAATGTGCCTGGTTGGGCTTGAACCCGCAACATGCTACCGTAAGTCGGGACTGTAACCACTAGACCACCACTGCTCTCACATAACATATTTTGATAAAAAATTACTTGTTTAAGCTCAAGCATCTCACAGAAGTTTATTGGCCCCGAGGCTCAAAGGGGAAGGAATTCACTATTAATACTCACTGAATATCTTCCAGTGTTTATTGGTCTATTATTAGTTTGCATGTGTTATTGACAAAATTGTAGTGTTTCTACCACAAATGACATTAATTCATTAAACCCCGAGCGAACGCTGGTGTCGCTCATTCATTGTCTTTCTATTGTGTCTCTAATTACGCTACTCAAAAGGTTAATGAAGAGTTAAAGTTGGTGAATTATAAAATTTATTAATATATATAATTTTAAGTTTAATCATACTTAAAGGGGTGACCAAACGGTTGCAAACTAACCGACCTGTGACCTTTCTAGTTTTAATCCGTGTAGACAGCAGTTATAATCCATGACCTTTAACTCCCATTGTTGGAAGGCGCATTTGCCCAACCACCGAATGTGTTGATGCGTGGTACAAGCCAAAAATATAAACCAGGGCGACCTTAGTTGGAACGGTAGTTTGCAATTGTCTGGTCACCCCTTTAAAATGAGTGAATGTGATTCAAAATGTCTAACTTTTAACACTCAAAATTTTTGCATTATGTTTTCAGGTATAATGAGAAATAGAGCAATAAGTCTAAGTAGTGACAGTTGCGATGAAGATAACGTACCATTGAAGCAGATAAAACAAAATAAATGTACAGAAGACCCGAATGCCTACGATAATCTTCAGAAGCACAGTATTCAGGCATGTGAATTCTGTGATAGAATCTCAAACAATAGGTGAGATTTAAAGTTTCTTTATCTACTAGCTGACCAGCGAACTTTGTACCCCCTAAAATTCAATGTATGTTGTGAATACCTTTTAGCTACACTAACACCACTTTGGAGAGATGCAACCTCTGGCGGGATTTTTTTTTTTATCGAGCCGTCAGAGAGCCTCTCTCCTGGACACAAGTTGCCCATGGCCAACCTGGAAAACTCTAAACAGACTCTGCACTTAGGGTGGGCGCAGCAAAGACAATCTCCACATATGGGGGTTCTGGAAGGGTCAGATATTCAGTGTTTGTGCGACGTCTCTCTGGAGACCATGTCGCACCTTCCATCCTGCATCAGATACCTACTTACCTGTTTACGTAGGGATCTAATGACAGCATCAGTGGATGGCATTGCTGTGGTCGAATATTGGGCGAGGCAAGGAATTTAACATGTTTCGCCATCAACATGCTAAGAAGCTTAGCTTATTGATTGAATGATTGCACGATTGAGATCAATGTTTTTGACAGTGGCTGTAACTTTTCAATGTATTTGGATATTTTTCTATATTTTTTTTATGCGAATTTTTCCAATATTTTAATAGTTATTTTGCTATTGTGGGAGGAGACGAATAATAAAGCAAAGATTATTAAAATCAGTCCAGCCGTTCTTGAGTTAGAACAATGGTGTACCTAACAAGACTTTGTTATATGTACATAGATTTGTAACCTTAAAACATCAAATTCATTGTCAAATTGTCCGACAACATGCCCCACATTACGTAAATGCATTGTAAAAGTGAGGGTAAGTTGTGGGACCCTGGGCAATATTGCAGCAGTCCATTTTGTCCCCTATAGTATATGGGGCTTGACACTTTAAGTGCTAGAAACAAATAAAATGGTAAACCATTATAATGTAATATGCTCTAGTTGGTAACATTAAACTTTTAAAATTAATGTGCACATTTAAGGGGAATGAAACTTTTGCCATACATTGCTGGCATATATTTTTTTTTCTTTTTACCAGAAGTCAAACCTATGCCATTTCATACTGACAGACTGTATAAGATATCAATAGCAAAAAGAATTATGTCTACCAACCGTAACCAAACAAAATTAGAGACTATTTAGTAGATTGCCATGGTTTTTTTTATCAGGTGTTATTTTTGATTTTGGGTTCAGTATCTATGATGTGTACGCATTAAATAGTGTCAATTACCATCGCAACGTAACGTAACTAGTTTATCACTTATTTTTTTTACTAGTTTTAGTGATGAAAAACTGCGAGTGTGAAAAAATATAACAGTAATAGCCAACTTAATCTATTTCATCAATAGTAACATCAAAATATTACGTTTTATGTTTCTCATCATCATCATCTTCCTGCCCTTGTCCCATCTTATTTGGGGTCGGCGCAACACGTTTTTTTCTTCCATTCTATCCTGTCAACCGTCATACTATCACTAACTTCCTTTTCTTTCATGTCACTGTTCACACAATCCATCCATCTTTTCTTTGGCCTCCCTCTCCCTCTCCACCCATCCACATGTATATTCAGAACTCTTTTAGTAACATGTTTTATGTTTCTATTTCATTAAAATATACTAGCAATGCTTCTATACGTATTTTCGTTCGGTTACGGTTTAAAGACCTGGTTCTTTTTGCTATTGATTCCTTGTATTGACCTCTAACATATAAACTAGGTTTCATTTCTGGCGAAAAGAAAAAAGTAAATTATGCCAATAGTTTGCATTGGCCTTTGTTGTTTATTTGAGCCGATCTGTGTAGTTCATAAGTATGATGGCGTTATGAACTAACTGTATAGACATCGCCGTCATAAGTTTAACTTGCGTTGTATAGTTTGTCATTTTAAATGCTGGTCCCTTAGTTTTGCAAGTGGGGCACGTTACCGACCGCGGCACGTACGCCTGCCCGCTTAGCCAAGTTACAACCGTTTCGTTTCTCTTTTCGTTGATCGCCTCGAGTCGGCCACGCCTCCTATTCCTTTGTTCTCACGTGATTGAGCGTTGACATGACGTCAGAATAAATGAATCGGAGGCGTGGCCTACTCGAGGCGATCGACGAAAAGAAAATCGAAACGAAACGGTTGTAACTTGGATATTCAGACAGTCTTAGTCAATGTAGCGTCACACAAGAAAAAGAGCAACTTACGCCAATGTCGTGTAAAGAAATTAAATAGAACGATGAGGTAAATACATAAACATAGACTAAGACTGTGAATATCGAGTGGTGTAATAGGCGCTTAATTCAGTTGTGTTGTGGCTACACAAGCAAATTATTTGTGTCGATTTGAGGTCACCTGCCTAAAGCTATTGTTGATTTGTGTTCATGTACAGTAAACGTCTGGCAAATTCAATTCTAAAGGCGGAATTCACCAATAAACTAGTGCGCCTGACCATCAATGATTGCATCTCCGCTTACCATCAGGTGGGATCGCAGTCAAGCACTGGTTTATATCAATTAAAAAAAAAAAAAAAAAAAACGCGTTTTAACGTTTGGCTCGCATAATCGCGTTTAGCGGCTGTCACTAGTGTCACTTGTCTGTATTGTTTTCTTTTGTTGTATTTTTACAAGTGACACTAGTGACAGCGGCTAAACGCGATTATGCGCGCCAAACGTTAAAACGCGATTAGTTTTATTGGTGAATTCCGCCCTAATCACTTAGTCTACTTAGTTTTTTAGATTTTTCATTTTGCATTGCACGACTCTTCTAGGTCCTTGGTAGTGATGCAACGATATCGACCCTAAAATATCGATATGTTAGCATTACTGATACGATATTTTCATAGCGAAATTAATATATATATATCGATATGGTATAATAAGCATAATCAACCTTTTAATGTCCCGCAAAATCCCACTGCTGGGACCCAGGCCTCCTCTCTAGGAAAAGGAATGGGCTGTAATCCACCACGTGGGCCCAGTGCGGGTTGGTGAATGTCACATGTGTTCGAACTTTTGGTTCTAGGACACGTTTCCTCACGATGTTTTCCTTCACCGTTTTTGAGAGCAGTGGTGATGAAATAAATTACACAAAGTAATGCGCCTGGCTGGATTTGAACCCCGACCTACAACTCGTAAGTCGGGGCCGTTATCACTCGGCCACCACTGCTCTACTGTAGTATATCGATATTTATATGAAAACAATAAAAAATATACATAACCAAGCATTGGTAATTTTAAACATGGTAACATTGATTTCATGATAGATTTTTGTTTTGCTGTGTGTGTAATTTTTGCCTATTTAAAATATTTTATTTAATAAAAAAAATGTTTGAAAAATATTAAAATACCATTATCGGTTTGAAACTGTGGATATTATCGATCATCGATATTTTCAAGCTTTCGATACAAAAATCGATTTTATCATCTATGTGCAACCCTTAGTGTTGCCAGTGGTACCAAATGTTAAACACATGCCAAGAATTTCAAGGAATTAAAAGACGCCATATGTTATTATTGCATGATGAGTACAAACATACAGATTGCTTTATTGTTTCAAGTGCCTAGGAATCTCCTTAGGCAAATATAGCTAACTTTGTGGGAACTGTTCATACGTTTAGGTCTAAGATTTTTAGTTTTTTAGGGTTCCGTACCTCAAAAGGAAAAAACTGAACCCTTATAGAAGAATCACTTTATGGTCCGTCTGTCTGTCAAGACCCTTTATCTCGGGAAAGTGTGGAAGTCATCATCATCATTTCCGCCCATAGACGTCCACTGCTGGACATAGACCTCCCCAAATGTCGCCACAAAGAACGGTCCTGTGCGTCTCGCATTCATCGGATTCCCGCAACCTTCACCAGGTCATCGGTCCACCTTGTAGGGGGCCTTCCAACACTGCGTCTTCTGGTACGAGGTCGTCACTCCAGAACCTTTCGGCCCCAACGGCCATCCGTTCTGCGAGCAATGTGCCCTGCCCATTGCCACTTAAGTTTGGCGATTCTTCGTGCTATGTCGGCAACCTTGGTTCTCCTGCGGATATCTTCATTTCTGATTTTATCACGCAAGGAAACTCCGAGCATAGCCCTTTTCATTGCCCTTTGGGTGACTGAGCCTTCTGATGAGGCCCACTGTGAGCGACCACGTTTCGGAACCATATATCATCACTGGCAACACGCACTTGTCATAGACTTTCGTCTTGAGACAATGTCGTATATTGGATGAGAAGATACCGCACAGCTTCCCGAACGCTGCCCAGCCGAGTTGGATTCGACGATTGATCTCTTTCTCGAAGTTAGACCTTCCCAACTGGACCGTCTGTCCCAGGTAAAAGAACAAGAACAAGAAAGAAGGAACAGGAGTGGGGTTTTAGTCAGTAAAAGTCTGACACTATCCCCCGCTCCGCCCAAGAGCGGGGATGTCATTAGATGGTTTTCCCACCCGGAAAAAAAAACGCCTTAAGTTTGGCGATTTACCCGGACAAGATATCAGGACCTGTACCATGACGTTATTTTTTTCCTGTGGGAACATCATCTTATGACATCCCCCGCTCTTGGGCGGGGCGGGAGATAGTGTCAGACTTTTACTGACTAAAAACCCACTCCTGTTCCCTCGTTGCCTTTCTTACTGGGGCCGAGTCTTCCTTTCAGAATCAGACCCTTGGCCCAAGTAGGCTTCGACCCTGCTGGGCCCCTACAGTTGCTGACATCTCCCTGAGGCGCGCGTGAAACAGTACGCGCCGTCGACGACCTGGGCTCGGTCCGGACGGTTACCGGACGGTCGGACGGCGAACTACCCATTGCTCGCCGTCCTCAAGCCCGCGCCTACGGTGGCCGGAAATCGGGATCGGAGTCCCGGCGGCGGTTGGGGCGTGTGGACCGTTGCCTCAAGCGCCTGCCACTCCTCCTCGCTCCGGACCATGGCCTGTACCAAGGCCCGGCGCGAGAGATCGCCGCCGTCGATTGCCCACACCTCTACTGTGTGTTCCACCGTGTACCATGACGTTTAAAGTAAGATTCATTCTTATTTCCAGTGTGGGTAAGAGATGGCGCTAGACAACCTTTACCTGTATAGCTTTGTTTCTTACCCACACTGAAATAAGAAAGGAACAAAATCTTACTTTGAACGTCATGGTAACCCCGCTGAAGGCCATACAAATATTTGTAGCGAGCGGGAATTGATCCCGCGACACTCAGCGCAGCAGCCAATCAATCGCTCAACTTGCGCCAACCGTGCTGTTGAAACTGTTTACATGATCTCAAAATAGATAGGTACAGAAGTCAATATCATGTATGTATGCTTCACTTTGCATACCTACGCTCGGCGATCGCGCTAGGGTCGTCGCCGCACCACAAAATAGATAGGTACAGAAGTCTCTATCTACATACAATAAGGTATTACACTCATTTTTGAAAAGTGTCTCAATTAGATTCTATAGTGCTAACAAACCACTAAAAAAAACACAAAATTTTTATTCAGTTTCTACGTACCCTAAAAATGCATTTAAAATTTACATTTTCAAATTTCGCGCGTATTTGACGAAAATGCAGAACGCAGTGGACGCCATATTTACTCTGCGGTCGTGACGTCAGTTGGCTTTGTAAACAAATGCGCTCAATATGGCCGATCAGTTGACAGTTGATGGCTGTCAGAGTGCCGAATGAGCTACTAGTGTACGACGCTTCGGCGTGTGAATGAAAATTCTAAACCATTTTCCATTTTGGTTTAGAACCACAAGCGTAGTCACCTAACAGACGCTATATCACTGTGAACGATACGGGCGGACTGAGCCATTAGAAACTCCCGCGTCACCTGCGGCTCGCGGGAACATTGTGAACGCAAAAGGCGTCTGTATACATTTTGAATTACACGCGCCCGCTCTAGCACCCGCGCCCGCCTCCATTCTGAGAGAGTTCTATGTGTGCGTGTCTCGAGCGCACTTTGTGTGTAGATTGACTTCTGTACCTTTCTATTTTGTGACATGATGCTCTATAATAGGCGCTTATCTAAACTGAAGCCATACCACAATCTGGGTGTCAAGGATGAAGTTTGACAGTATGAGAGTTTCCATGGCACAACTGTGACGACATTCCGACATTCGGTTAATCAACAGATAATAATTATGTTGCAAAATTCGTTTAATCTTTGACTTGTAGAACTAGTTACAGACAGCAGCTTCGCCCACGTAAAGGCAGGTAGGTTTCTTTATACAAAGTTTGTATGGATCCTCGTTTCATCCCTTTATGGGGTTTTTTTTGGGTAGAAAAGTCATCTAATGACATTCCGAGGACGTGTCAGACTTTTACTGACTGAAAATCCCACTCCTGTTCCTTCTTTGTCATTGTTCAAGGACCCTGGGGATCTCTTTCGCCCATGGCTTCGACCCTGCTGGGCCCCTACGGAACTGGGCTCGGTCCGGGCGGTCCGGTAACCGCCCGGACCGAGCCCAGTTCCGTAGTCGTACGGTCGGACGGCGAGCTACACATTGCTCGCCGTCCGCAAACCCGCTCGTACGTTGGCCGGAAATCGGGATCGGACTCCCGGCGGCTGTGGCGCGAGGGCCATGTCCTCGCGCGTGCGACCACCTCCTTTACTAGCATTACTGCTTCGCAGAAGGAGGCGACCGCCCGCCACTCCTCGCTCCGGACCATGGCCTGTACTAAGGCCCAGCGCGAGAAATCGACACGGCGGTAATTTTTGGAAAATCCTCTTTTAGTGCTCGCCTACGTCTTAGTAGTTTCGGCTGTGTCATTTAGGCGCAAATCAGACCTTTATTATGATGGGCACGTCATAATTATGGCGGTAAGTCCCCTCTTAGAGGAGTGGGTGGAAAGGCAACATGCCATCCTTACCTTTCGCATGACGCAGGTCATGGCGGACATGGTAAGTTCGGGAGTTTCCTGCACCGGATTCGTGCGGAAGAAACCCCCACCATTGTCACCATTGTTTGGACCGCCCGGAGGACACGGTGGAGCATACGGTAGAGGTGTGTCCCGCCTGGGTAGAGCACCGCCGTGTCCTCGTGAGGGCGATCGGCGGCAGCGATCTCTTGTGCAGGGCTTGGTTCAGGCCATGGTCCGGAGCGAGGAGTTGAGTCCAAAGTCCAAAGAAAGAAAGAAAGATCCATCCGGACCGAGCCCAAGTCGTCGACAGCGCGTAATGTTCTCAAGGAGATGACAGCAAACCGTGGAGGCCCAGCAGGGTCGGAGCCTACTGGGGCCTTGGGTGATGCAAATGAGTTCCCCGGGGCACTGGGACAATGAAGGAACAGAAGTGGATTTTTACCACCTAAAAAAACTTAAAAAAAAACCGACTAAACTAAAAAAAAAAAAACAAAAAGGATCAAAATAACTTTAATTACGGTGTTTCTCGGTAGAGTTTGTTTCGTATTTAACACCGACTTCCGATTATAATTTAGGTGTCTTCAAGGCTAGAATGAATAGGTTCTTAATAAACTAGTGCGCCTCACCATCAACGATTGCATTACTGCTTGCCATCAGGTGGGATCGCAGTCAAGAACCGGTTTATATCCACTCAAGTTGGGTGATTCTTCGGGCTATATATATATTTTTTTGATATAAACCAGTGCTTGACTGCGATCCCACCTGATGGTAAGCGGAGATGCAACCATTGATGGTCAGGCGCACTAGTTTATTAAGAGCCTATTCACTCTAGCCTTGAAGACATCTAAATTATAGTTGAACAGGAAGACCGCAGCAGGCAAATTGTTCCAGTCCTTCGATGTAGTACGCGGTATAAACGACGAAGAGAAACGCTTAGTCCGGACCGTTGAAGTTTCAACAGGCTATGTCGGTAACCTATTAAATCATAATCTAATGTCAAATTTTCTCTTTTGCAGATACTCCAGCCTAATACACAATGTTAGTCATATAATTATTCCGCTGCTCAACCAGAAGGTCATCCAATGCCCTATCTGCCTTCATAGCTTCACCAGTCAGACTGAATTGAGGAGTCATAATATTAAGAAGCATCCGGAGGTACCTGTGGATCAGATGCCAATACTCAAGGAGAGTGGTAGTGTGAAGAAGGTCAGTTAAGTTTTTAAATAAATAAAAATCATTTATTTCAGGCATATGTTTTGAGGCTTTTTTTTTATTGGGCGAGAAAATCATTTTATGACAAATCCCGCTCTTGGGCGGAGCGGGAGATAGTGTCAGAAGTTACTGACTAAAAACCCACTCCTGTTCCTTCGTTGCCTTCGTCCCAGGGCCCCGGGTTTCGCTTTTACACTACCCGTGGCCTCAGTAGGCTTCGACCCTGCTGGGCCCCTACGATTTGCTGACATCTCCTTAAGGCGCGCGTGGAACAGTACGCGCCGTCGACGATTTGGGCTCGGTCCGGTTACCGGACGGTCGGACGGCGAGCCACCCATTGCTCGCCGTCCGCAAGCCAGCGCCTACGGTGGCCGGAAATCGGGATCGGAATCCCGGCGGCGGTTGGAGCGTAAGAACCGTTGCCTCACGCGATCGGCCGCCTCCTTTGCTAGCATTACTGCTTCGCAGAAGGAGGCGACCGCCTGCCACTCCTCCTCGCTCCGGACCATTGCCTGAACCAAGGCCCGGCGCGAGAGATCGCCGCCTATATGTTTTGAAGCTCGAGCGTGGTCATGTTCTTGCCATACCCCATTCGCAGTAAGATGAGACATTCAAATTCAAAGTAGGACACGGTGGAGCATATGGTGGAGGTGTAACCCGTTTGGGCGGATGTCCGCCGTGTCCTCGTGGGGGCGATCGGCGGCAACGAGCTCTCGCTGGACCCTGGTACGGGCCATGATCTGTCGTGCTATTCTCTAAATCCAAATACGCACATAGGATTATCATACTTATGTATAGGGCCATTGGATTGTTAATCCTATAGAGAATAGCACTGCTGGATCGAGGAAGAATGGTAGGTGGTCGCCTCCTGCGAAGCAGTAATGCTAGCGAAGAAGGCGGCCGCACGCGTGACTTCATTAGACTTACGGAATTCGACTCGACATACATTTTTTAAAGGTTTTTCATACAACCGCTTTTACGCGATTATGACGTTATTACATTTTTCATTAGATACTTTTTTGGAGGTTAGCGGAACAGAGAGTAAAGTCCCGCAAACCTCCGTTGAAAAGGGAGAATCCTCCAGCCAGACGGGTGTTATGTCTGGTGGGCAGCTGCCCGATAGATCATTTTCGGGCTGTTCTATATGTTCTAATCTGGAGAACTTTGATTGCGCGATGCAGGATTAGTTCTTATGTGACGCTTTGGAAACACAGTATCTTGTGGATATTATCTAGACTTCTATTGAAATCAATTTATAAATTTGTATAAAACTAATCCATTAAAGACCTCAGATAATCTGCTAATTGGCATGAACTTTGACACTTATAATTTGCTCAAAAATTTAAAAAGTCAAAAAATATAACAATTGCAAATTTAATCAAAATTCTGAATGAAGATTTTTTTTTCTTTTAAGGGTTAAATAAAACACGTATTTTCTGGAACAAGTTTTGTAAAATATTCGAATAAATCACGGAATTACCGAATGCTAACAGAGTTTTCAGGCGTTATCTCTCTTTTTTCGCGTTGCCTTTTCGTCAAACATCGCGTTGGATTGCATTAGATGAAGTAACAAGCTTTTAAACCATGATCGATGTTGACGATAGGCGAGTGGTAAAGGACCCTTTTAATAATAATGCTCCCATAGGTACATAGCATAGCATAATCAGCCTTATAATGTTCCCACTGCTGGGACTCAGGCCTCCTCTCTAGGAGAGGGAATGGGCCGTAATCCACCACGCGGGCCCAGTGCGGGTTGATGGATGTCACATGTCGTCGAACTTTAGGTTCTAGGACAAGCCAGTTTCCTCACGAAGTTTTCCTTCACCGTTTTGAGAGCAGTAGTGATGAAATAAATTGCACGAAGTAATTTGCCTGGCTGGGTTTGAACCAGCGAGCTACAACTCGTAAGTCAGGGCCGTTACCACTCGGTCACCACTGCTCTCTCCCATAGGTACACTAAAAACAAAATAAACTAAAAATATTGCGTTCAGCGCCATCTAGCGATATCCACGTTCGCATTAGCTTTCACCTGACTGTAACTTGTGCGTGTCTGACCTTTTAGACTGGCCTGTTGGTCTAGTGGTTAGTGGCCCTGACTGCTAAGCCGGAGGTCGTGGGTTCGATTCCCACCCAGGACAAATGTTTGTGTGATGAGCACGATCATTTGTTCTGTGTCTGGGTGTAATTTATCTATAATTATGTATGTATTTAGAAATATATAAGTATGTTTATCAGTTGTCTAGTACTCATAACACGAGCTCTGCTTAGCTTGGGACTAGAACGGCGTTGTGTGATTGTTGTGGTATATTATTATTATTATTACCTAATGTAACTTAACTTTTCTTTTTCAGGTTTCACAATTAATAATACCAGAAGACGAACCAAATGTAATAACAATCGGTACAAAAGAGAACAGATCTAAAATTGAACCAATAAAAAATCGATTAATATTTGAAGATGATGACGTGATCTTCATAGGGTCCAGTAGCAATCAACTTTTAAATGATTTAACAACGGATTGTAAAGTTAACCTAGAGGTTTTTGAAACGCCTTGGATGAATGGTGAAGTTGATCAATTTCATGGGAAAAGTGTGCATTATGATGAACTTGTCAAACCTGGCGTTTATAGGTGTAAGAAATGTGGCAAGGGATTTCCTTTTAGGTAAGGTTTTGTTTTTTTGGTTTATAATATCTACACTAATATTATAAAGAGGAAAACTTGTTTGTTTGTAATGAATAGGCTCAAAAACTACTGGACCAATTTTAAAATTTCTTTCACCATTCGAAAGCTACATTATCCACGAGTAACATAGGCTATATTTTATTTTGGAAAAAAATAGGGTTCCGTAAGATATTTGAGTTTTTCGGGCACAATGTGTAAAAAGTCAACCAGAAAAGTTACTTATTTTGCGTACGCTGCCTAAACTATAAAAGATAAAACCATAAAATGTTCTAATTAATTGTAGATCTTATAAATATCTACCAAAGTTTGTTAGGAGAAACCTACTTTCACGCGGGCGAAGCCGCTGCCAGAAGCTAGTAATAATATATATTATTTCATCTTTCTTAGGGTTCCGTTACCAAATGGCAAAAAACGGAACCCTTGTAGATTCGTCATGTCTGTCTGTCTGTCCGTACGTATGTCACAGCCACATTTTTTCTGAAACTATAAGAACTATACAGTTGAAACTTGGTAAGTAGGTGTATTCTGTGAACCGCATTAAGATTTTCACACAAAAATAGAAAAAAAATACAATAAATTTTGGGGTTCCCCATACTTAGAACGGAAACTCAATTTTTTTTTTCATCAAACCCATACGTGTGGGGTATCTATGGATAGGTCTTCAAAAATGATATTGAGGTTTCTAATATATTTTTTTTTCTAAACCGAATAGTTTGCGCGAGAGACACTTCCAAAGTGGTAAAATGTGTGTCTGTCCCCTATAACTTCTGTACTTCTATAACTGATGTAGAATGTCTAATAAAAATATAATCCATTTTGAACAGCACTAGTATACATAGATCCTCACATACAACAGACACCATTAGCATACGTACACACTTACATATACACGCCCACGCATATATTAACACTCTCACATAAATAAACACACACACTAACAGATACACATTGACACACACTAATTGCAGCATGTTGGTCTATTTTTAATTAAAAAAAATGTTTTCTTTTTTTTATTTCTTTCTCAACACACTCTACACTGTCTGACGTAAGATTAATAATCCTATAATCCAAATTGTAAATTATGCCAATAAATAATTATTTAAAAATAATAATAATATTATTTTTCAGGTACGACGCAATAATACACGAAACATCACATATAAAATTAAAAAATAGCCAACTTAGCCTCTGTGTTATATGCAAGAAATATCTTGTAGGGGGTCGCAATGACTTGCGGCATCACTACTTGACATATCACAAAGGGAACTTAGACAAAAAGCATATATCAGACAGCGATTACTTACCAAAATTATTATTTGAGGACAGTACTGAAGATCGAAGAACTTTTGACTCGAAAATGCTTAGTTTATGCGATTTATGTTTCTCGTTTTGTCGAAACACATCTTCGATGAACTATGAGTGTGTACAGACAGTTACTAAAATAGGCCAGAGGTTCGAATGTGAGAAATGTGGGCAGTTGTTCTTTGAAATCAATCTTGTTAAGCGATCGTTGCAGAGGAGAGCGCTTTACGGAACGCAAACGCAGAAGAAAAGAAAAAAAACGAACGAAGATCGTTTGAAAACTATTGCTAATAGATTTAAAATGATGAAACACTGAATTTTGTTTTATTTATTCATTATCATCATCATCATTTCAGCTGAAAGACGTCCACTCTTGGACATGGCCTCTCTCAAATGTCACCTAAAATTATAAAACACTGAATTTTGTTTTATTTATTCATTATCATCATCATCATTTCAGCTGAAAGACGTCCACTCTTGGACATGGCCTCTCTCAAATGTCACCTAAAATTATAAAACACTGAATTTTATTTTATTTATCATTTCAGCCGATAAACGTCCACTGTTGGACATGGCCTCTCCTAAGTGTCGCCTAAAATTATTAAACACTGAATTTTGTTTTATTTATTCATCATCATCATTTGACCCGAAAGATGTCCACTGCTGGACATGGCTTCTCCCAAGTGTCGCCTAAAATGATAAAACACTGAATTTTGTTTTATTTATTCATCATAATTTCAGCCGAAAGACGACCATTGTTGGACATGGCCTCCCCCAAGTGTCGCTTAAAATGATAAAACACTAAATTTTGTTTTATTTATTCATCATCATCATTTGACCCGAAAGATGTCCACTGCTGGACATGGCCTCTCCCAAGTGTCGCTTATAATGATAAAACACTGAATTTTGTTTTATTTATTCATCATAATTTCAGCCGAAAGACGACCATTGTTGGACATGGCCTCTCCCAAGTGTCGCCTAAAATGATAAAACACTGTTTTTTTTTTTATTTATTCATCATCATCATTTCAGCCGAAAGACGTCCACTGTTGGACATGGCCTCCCCCAAGTGTCGCTTAAAAAGATAAAACACTAAATTTTGTTTTATTTATTCATCATCATCATTTCAGCTGAAAGACGTCCACTGTTGGACATGGCCTCTCCCAAGTGTCGCCTAAAATGATAAAACACTGAATTTTGTTTGATTTATTCATCATCATCATCATTTCAGCCGAAAGACGTCCACTGTTGGACATAGACGTCCCCCAAGTGGCGACATAACGACCGGTCCTGTGCGTCTCGCATCTGTTTATAGAACTTTCCAGAATCTCGTCCCCATCGACCATCTGTTCTGCGAGCAATGTGCCCTGCCCACTGGCATTTAAGTTTGGCAATTCTTCGAACTATGTCAGTAACCTTGGCTCTGGAATGGCGACTACGTACCAGAAGACGCAGCGTTGGAAGACCTTCCACAACTTGGACCGATGACCTGGTCAGGGTCGCGGGAATCTGAAGGATGCCAGACGCACAGAACAGGTCGTTCCTGCCCTTGTAACTGGCGTAGTTACCGATGGGCTGGGCGGGGCAGTGCTGTGGGGCTCCCAGGCTCGAGGGGCCCCCAAAACTTAAATAACATACCTCTCATTGAACTAGCGAAAAATTCTCCCACCTTCGAAATTTAAATAAAATAGATTGCAACACTTAATTCTTTAATTAAGGCAACTTTTTTGAGTACAAGTCTTTTAATTTTCACCCAGAGCAGAAGTTCCTTGAAGATTTCTCACGTAAATATAAGGGTTGCCTTGCCCCCAGAGCCGTTAGGGCTGACGTTGCTTTAAGCGTGCGCTCGCGACGGGCAGCCATCATCGTGCGTGTGTCGTGTGCTCGGATCCCCGTTCCATAAACCGGATTTACTTGCACAATGTCGCTAGTTCAACTTTAACGGTGTGCATGTAGTCGTGTCGATGGAGAACTTTATTTTATTATTATTACGTAGCAAAACAGGCGCGGCTTCCCGCGACGGGTGCCCGCGCGGTGAGGAGCACTTTTGTATGGAATCGCGTAACGCAGTTTCGGTCCTTACACACACTTTTTCATATATTTTGTATAGACGCGTCGCACACGTGAAGTCGACGGCGACCACTCGCTACAGCAGTATCCTTGACTCGTCACTTGTGGTCGCTAGTTCGCCACGGTCCACACAAAACTCCGACACCCTGCCACAATTATGGCGGTAAATCCCCTCTTTGAGGCGTGGTTGGAAAGACCTCACGGCGTCCTCACATTCCGCATGTCGCAGGTCCTCACCGGACACGGTAAGTTCGGGAGGTTCCTGCACCGGATTCGTGCGGAAACGACGCCCGGGTGTCGCCACTGTGTGGCCCACCCGGAGGACACGGTGGAGGTGTGCCCCGCTTGGGCAGAGCAACGCCGTGTCCTCGTGGGATCAATCCAGGTGGGATCGTAGTCAAGCACTGGTTTATATCAATTAAAAAAAAAATCGGCGGCGGCGACCTCTCGCGCCGGGCCTTGGTTCAGGCCATGCTCCGGAGCGAGGAGGAGTGGCAGGCGGTCGCCTCCTTCTGCGAAGCAGTAATGCTAGCTAAGGAGGCGGCCGATCGCGTGAGGCAACGGTCCTTACGCTCCAACCGCCGCCGGGATTCCGATCCCGATTTCCGGCCACCGTAGGCGCGGGCTTGCAGACGGCGAGCAATGGGTGGCTTGCCGTCTGACCGTCCGGTAACCGTCCGGACCGAGCCCAAGTCGTCGACGGCGCGTACTGTTCCACGCGCGCCTCAAGGAGATGTCAGCAAATCGTAGGGGCCCAGCAGGGTCGAAGCCTACTGGGGCCACGGGTAGTGTGAAAGCGGAACCCGGGGCCCTAGGACGAAGGCAACGAAGGAACAGGAGTGGGTTTTTAGTCAGTAGGAGTCTGACACTATCTCCCGCTCTTTAGACGTTCTACGTATCGCACGCGTCACTATGGAGCACGACGCTTCAATAGATGTTGATACATTCATATCGTCCATCGTAAACGCAGCATGCGGGTTTTAAAATGTGGCGGCATCCGAACACCGGTGGCTGTCGCTCGCTTCTGGCACTGGAACGAATGTGGCAGTAGCTCGCGACAGCCACCGGTGGCTGTGGCCGGTGGCGCGTTTGCGCCGAGCCTTATTCATAGGTACTACGTGAAAATATCTACCATCGTCGGGGACAAAACAGACTGGCCACTTTGCACTAATGCACTCGCACAGGTGGCCGAAGATCGGCACTGACTGAATAGTTTTTTTTTTTTGGATGGGAAAATAATATTATGACAAATCCCTCTTGGGAGGAGCGTGAGATAGTGTCAGACTTTTACTGACTAAAAACCCACTCCTGTTTCTTTGGCATTTTTTCCAGGGCCCCGGGATCTTTTTCGCATCACCCATGGCCCCAGTTGGCTTCGACCCTACTGGGCCCCTACGGTTGCTGACATCTCCTTGAGGCGCGCGTGGAACAGTACACGCCGTCGACGACTTGGGCCCGGTCCGGACGCTTACCGGACGATCGGACGGCGAGCTACCCATTGCTCGCCGTCCACAAGCCCGCGCCTACGGTGGCCGGAAATCGGGATCGGAATCCCGGCGGCGATTCGGGCGTGAGGACCTTTGCCTCACGCGATCGGCCGCCTCCTTTGCCAGCATTACTGCTTCCCAGAAGGAGGCGACCGCCTGCAACTCCTCTTCGCTCCAGACTATGCCCTGCACCAAGGCCCGGCGCGAGAGATCGCTGCCACCGGACTGAACACAGTTTAAATTGAAAAAAAATATTAGGAAAAGCCGACGAAAAATTCCACCACTGGGGTTTCTAGAATCATGTATTGGATCTACGGTATTCGATTATGCGTCGATGTCAAAAACACGGTGTATACGTTTTTTGCGACTTAAATGGCCTTACTTCTTTTTTTGTTAACTTAGAAGTTTGATTTTTTCACAGCTTCAAGGGAACACAGACCTGAGTAGGTATATCCGTAGGGGCCCAACAGGGTCGAAGCCTACTGGGGCCATGAGTTCGCTTCTGAAAGGAAAACCCATCCATAGAATGCAAGGTAACGAATGAACTAGGAGTGGGTTTTATTCAGTAAGTCTGGCACGCCCTCGCGCTCCACCCGAGGGCGAGAGATGTCATTGGCTGGTTTCGCACCTAAAAAAAGAACTGGGTACGGTGATATGACATCAGATTAATTCCTACACTTGTGCTATATGACCTTGCTTTATGCCAAATTTCAGGATTCTAGGACCACGGGAAGTACCCTGTGAATTTTGATTTCTTTGACAATGTCAAAATATACGTCTTTTGCGTCATAAAAAGCCGTATCTTTTTTTTTCGTTAACTCTGAAGTTTCATTTTTACACAGCTTCAAGGGACCGCAGACATGATTATATGGTTTTAATTTCAACTCGATACCTCCACGAGTTCCCGAGATAAATGGTCTTGAGAGAAAGATAGACGGACAACAAAGTGATCTTAAAGGGTTCCGTTTTTTCTTTTTAAGGTACGGAACCCTAAAAACGTAAAATAAAATGGGGATAAAAACTGCCTCCTGCTTACTTCAGATGTCGCTAATATCATTGGTCCTTGTATGCTAACAGACCTGTCATTATTCATAATTGCAATAGCATAGCATAGTCGGCCTTATAATGTTCCCACTGTTGGGACTCAGGCCTCCTCTCAAGGAGAGGGAATGGGCCGTAATTCACCACGCGGGCCCAGTGCGGGTTGGTGGATGTCACATGTCTTCGAATTTTAGGTTCTAGGACATGCCGGTTTCCTCACGATGTTTTCCTTCACCGTTTTGAGAGCAGTGGTGATGAAATAAATTACACAAAGTAATGCGCCTGGCTGGGTTTGAACCCGCAACCTACAACTCGTAAGTCGGGGCCGTTACCACTCGGCCACTACTGCTCTCCATAATTGCAATACTCTGCTGCAATTTTCCATCAAAATAATAGAAAGAAATAATGAAAATGGACTTATTTGGCACAACACAAGACAATAGACAGGTTTAAATGCGAAACAAGTGCCAGTAGGACTTACTTGCGCACGTAGCAAAAAAACGCGTTTCATCGTCATCTTCCTGCCCTTGTCCCATCTTATTTGGGGTCGACGCAACACGTTTTTTTCTTCCATTCTATCCTGTTAACCGTCATACTATCACTAACTTCCTTTTCTTTCATATCACTGTTCACACAATCCATCCATCTTTTCTTTGGCCTCCCTCTCCCTCTCCACCCATCCACACGTATTTGTATACTCATAACTCTTTTAGTAACATGTGTTTCATCTCTCCTCTTTACATGACCATACCAAGACAAACGATTCCCCTTCAACTTTTCAGTCACTGGCGCCACTTTCAAACTTCCTCTAATATACTAATTCCTCATTTTATCCATTCTCGTCACACCACACATCCATCTCAACAATGGTAAAGTTTTTCCATACAAACTTTGGACTCCCATTTCCTCCCCTCAGAGGGTGAATTTTAGAAAATCCTTAATACTCGTCTACGTCATAAAACAAAAACTTCTGCCAAATTTCACACTCGTCCCAGTAGATTCGGCTGTGCGTTGATGTGTCAGTCAGTTTCTCCCTAGATATATACATAGATATGTAATAAAATATTTATTTTATTCTTTATTTAGTATTTTTTGTTATAGCGGCTTATAATTCTAGCTATCACGGTTCATGAGAAGTTGATGCTTCAGGACTATTTCGTTCCGTCGGATCGTAAGACTCGATGATACGTCCGTTCACAGCGAAAACTACTCGCTGACTGAACTTTATCTCAGGCATCATATTAACAACGCTCGTACTATCAACAGCTTTCATGTATAAATCGCTTTCTCTTGTAAGATACTCTCCCTCTTTAGGTACCATCCACCATTTTTGTATTTCATCGTGGTATCTCAGAAAAATTGCTTCTGATTTCTTTTTTGGATTGTTTAATTTTGCTTGCTTAGCTTGATGTTTCTCTATTTCATCTATAATTTTCTTTTCAACATCATTCTCATCGCCTTGACTTGTATAAAACATTAATTTGCTGAAGAAATCTTTCACTATGAGTTCATCACACTCGCTTCTGTCCAATGAAAGTTTCGGGAATACTTTGGCTCTCATATCAAATTTATAATTTTCTAAATTTTGTATTTTACTTTTCAATAATTTATGAAATCTTTTACCTACTTTTTCTAGTGACTCACAGTCCTCACAGAATTTAAATAACTTACAGTTGTCGTCAAAAACTATTAAATTACCGGCAGCAGAGGCTATACCACCGTTGAGACGCAGAAATCCATCTTCCATAGATTCGTCTATAGTGATTAGGTCTCCTTCTGTATTTTCAATCAAATCTATAAGTTTCTTACACAAATGATCCAATCTTTTGTCGATTTTCGTGTCATCGCCTCTGATTGCTAAATCTTTATTACCAAATGTAGCTGGCACTTTAAATTCCAGCGAATTGTTCAAACTTTCCGTCACAGCTTGTTCAACGGCTGCATCCTTTACTTTTTTATTATTACTGTTGATTCCTTTCAATTTTTCTTTGTAATGATGTGGTACAACTTTATCACGGAATTCAAGATTGCCATGTTTAAATGTAATAACGCTTCCTCTGATCAATTTACTTAGATTTACACTATCTTCGGCTTCAGATAGAAAATGTGCTAATAAATCTTGTGTTTCATTCGTTACATCGATTTTCCGTTTTTCAATAATCTCTGAGCAAAATGCATCTTTGAATATCTTTATAAATTTCTGTGATTGTGAAAAGAAATCCGTTTTTAAACTAGCTATTCGATGTCCTTCAGGTAGAATGTCGGATATGTCAAAAACTTCTTGCGCCAGTATGAAATGGTAGCGTAGAACGAGTTCATCATTCATTATTTGGCTTTTGGCATCATCCAGTATATATCTGGCTATCTTTTGCGCCAGCATGATGAGCTGTTCTTCCAAAACTTGTTGACATAAAAGGTCCATATCTTCGTCTGTATACGACGGCTGAGAACCAGGGTTACCCGTACCAATTAGATTGTTTAAATAATTGATTAAGTTACCTTCACAGGGCTTACATGTACCATCATCTTTAGCAGTTGTGTACATAATGAAAACACAATCTGTTTCTTTGAAACTCCCTTGAAACAGCACATCATCATTACCTGGTTGAAATCTGCGTTTGATGCTTAAATAACTGTTAAAACAATTAACTAAGTCTTTTTTATTATTAATTGTTAAAAGTTTGTCGTTCTCTCGATGTTTAGCTTGTATAAACACGTTAACTAGTTTCTCAAAGCCTTTTATTTTTGCCCTCAAACAGATGTCATCAAACATGCCAATTTCATCTACGTTTGTTGCTAAGTAGAACTCCTCGATTAGTTCATCGTGTAGAGCTTTAAAATATATGAGGCCGAGTAGTTTTGTTTCATAAAGCTGACCTCGTATCCCCGATGTACCCGCACGCTTGGAATACTTAAAAATTTTCTTTTTTTTATTCTTTCTTCCTTTTTTTTCTTTTTTGGTCACCTGGCTAGTTGGTGGTTTGGCAGAGTCAGACATTCTCAGAGCAAGCGATTTCTTTATTGTTTTGAAACTTCGCGTCAGCAGTTCTTCTCCTTGCTTGTTGCTAATCTGTAAATTATATTTTAATATTAAAATCAAAAAATTATAATATTTGTTTTATTATTTACATTTTTATCTTTTTTTTTATTCTCCACAAAAATCCCACGGTACGGTTTTTCACGGGAGTTACAATGCGATTCAATTAAGAATAGGAACGTCAATAACCTCTATCTGTCTTTAACAATAACTTGCCTAAGGGCCCAAAGGGGAGCTCCACAAACACAGGTATTCAAAGCACATGAGACGCTACTGAGAACCTAAGGTTTCATCTATGTGAAAATAAGTTTTGTCTGATCACTCTGGGATCTTAGTGCATAAGGTGTTAAAAAATTAACTTTAAGAATTTCGAGGGGACATTGTACTCCTCATTACGAACAACTTTTACTATGGGACCAAACCTGAAATAGCGAAAAAAAAAATCAGCTGCTCCATACATTTTGACGAGTTATGCGAACATAAATGTAGGAAACAGCTGTTTTTTTTTTCGCGATTTCAGGTTTGGTCCCATAGTAAAAGTTGTTCAAAATGAGAAGTACAATGTCCCCTCGAAATTTTTAAAGTTAATTTTTTAACACCTTATATAACCGATTCGATTTGAGAGCTACATATGTCAGAACATGGCGCTAAGTCAATCCTATTCTTATTTGAAACGCATAGTACAAATAAGTTTTAATTCACGGGTTTTCTCTACTTTACTACTATGTCTAGATCAAAATCAGCCAAATCGGTCCAGCCGTTTTCGAGACTAATGAACAGCCACTTATTTTTATATACATATATAGATAATAATTTAGATGAGCAGTGATGGCCGAGTGGTAACGGCCCCGACTTACGAGTTGTAGGTCGCAGGTTCAAACCCAGCCAGGCGCATTACTTTGTGTAATTATTTCATCACCACTGCTCTCAAAACGGTGAAGGAAAACATCGCGAGGAAACCGGCATGTCCTAGAACCAAAAATTCGAAGACATGTGACATCCACCAACTCGCACTGGGCCCGCGTGGTGGATTATGGCCTATTCCCTCTTCTAGAGAGGAGGCCTGAGTACTAACAGTGGGAACATTATAAGGCCGACTATGCTATGCTATTACTTTAGATTAGAACCCTCGCTAAATTGAAGACCGTTTATGTCAATTAATAGAATAAATAGCGCCATCTCTTATCGTCATGCACAAACTTATAATATACTAGCTTTTGCCCGCGACTTCGTCCGTTTAGAAGTCGAAAATGGTTTTATTAGGTTATTTGAGATACGAAAATATGAAATATTATTTATTATCTTCGTCGTGTGACGAAACCTACTACTGCGGGTGACGTAACCTACGACAAACTTATTATTTTCGGTTGATACAGTAATCGGGTCTAGGGATCGAACCGCAAAATTAAGTTTGTTTTTTATTGTATATACTTTACCGGGATAAAAAGTACCCAGTGTGGTGCCCAGGATATTAAAGAATAAATATACCAAGTTTCATCGCAATCGAACCGATAGTTTTAAAAACATAACCTTTCTTGCAGTCGAGAAAAAGAGAGATGCCCGTAAACTCTGTTGGCATTCGGTAATTCCGTGATTTATTAGAATATTTCACAAAACTTGTTCCATGAAATACGTGTTTTTTTTTAAACCCTTAAAAGTTTTTGGAAAAAAAATTTCGTCATTCAGAATGTTGATTAAATTTGCAAGGCTTCTATTGTCATACTTTTTGACTTTTTTAATTTTTAAGTAAATTATGAAGTGTCAAAGTTCATGCAAAATAGCAGATTTTCAGAGGTCTTTACTGGATTAGTTTTACACAAATTTATAAATTGATTTCAATAGAAACCTAGATAATATCCACAAGATACTGTTTTTCCAAAATATCTAATGAAAAATGTGTAATAACGTCATAATCGCGTAAGAGCGGTTGTATGAAAAACAGTGAAAATGTATGTCGAGTTGCATCCCCTTAAATTTCTTTTCTCTCTATAATAATAAAATCGTAATACTCACCGAGAAGAATTAATAACAAAATCACAATGTATCCTTGAAGTTATGTTGGCCTACATAAGCGTATGGCCCGAAATTGAGGTAATGATAACAGTAGTGTTGTGATTCTACATTATTTGGCAAAATAGTCGATATATCGAGATCTTAATATAGAATCGATCGATTAAAAATGGTTGTTGATATTTTTTTTTTCAGAATAGAGTATTTTAGAATACAACTGTACTTAGATACTCATTTATTTGTACATAAAGTAGATACATCTATAGGCACCTGGTCTACAGTAGGTAGTAGGTTCGGTGGGAAAATCACCCAATGACAGACTCAGACTTTTACTGACTAAAAACCCACTCCTGTTCCTTCGTTGCCTTTGAACCTTGGGCGAGGACTTGGGTTCGGTCCGGAAGGTTACCGAACGGTCGGACGACGAGCTACCCATTACTCGTCGTCCGCAAGCCCAAGCAAAGAAAAATCACTATTGTAATAATGATGCTTAGGACTAAAACAGACACATTCAAAGTTAAAATAATACAGTTGTACAGTTGTTTATATAAAATGGTGTTGGATATTGACCTCTCCCAAGTGTACCCAGGTATACAATTTATTTTTTTATAATTTTACTCAGTAATTATTTTAATTATTATTTTATCCTTGTGGTACAGGCTCGAGTTGAGTTGTAAGGTGGGTTCAAACTGGCCTCAAGTCTACTATTACAATAGTGTCAGAATGGTCTATCAGTGACTTCATAATTGTTGATTTTTACCAAATTTGGTAATCTACTAATATAATGGCGTCATTATGGCTTACCAATGGTCAACCACTGACACTCCCTCGATCATGTATCGAACTACTGAATTCGGTCGCTAAGACATGAATGTTGCAAGGAGGAAAAAGTTCTATGTCCATAAATATTACAAAATGTAAAAGTTTGAGATCATAGATGATGAAACAAATAACAAAAAGTTGATCACCTACCTGAGCATGTAATAAATAAAGTAAATATGTATGTTTTGTAAATATTAGATAGTAAATAGTATTTTATTTAAATAATATTTGTATGCCACTTTGTGGTAGAACACCGAGACACTAACACATTTGTATTTAACGAAATTGTACCTGTGTACACAAATAAACTTTTTGTATTTATATTTGTATCTGAATTTAATAATAAAAACCATCTCACTTATCCAAAAGATAAGAGAAGTAAAACAAATATAATTAACATAAATTTTTTATTAGTATTTTTCGTTGACATAGATCTCTCTTCGTCAACTGAGGTGAGGTTAACAAATTTATACACTACCTCATCCTCGTCATTAATGCAGGGAGAAAATTATTCTGCTATATTTCTGACAGTGTCATAAAAAAACCTACTCTTTAAAATTAATCTCGGGATTTGAGGCATATCCACTTTATTGTTTCACCGTATGAAATCAGTGTAAGTACATAAATAACCCTACCTAATTCCGACCTCTGGTGATATGTCAAATAAAAACAATGTGTCAAAAATATATAAATCGATGTCATTAGTAATAATGTCATATATAATAATACAAATTAATGTTATTAATATTCATAATAGTCATTAATACTGACAATATATACTTAATTTAAAATAAAAAATCCTAATTATACAAATTAATTCCATTAATAATTATAATATAAAGTGTCAAACAAATAAATTATCATCATTTAGAAATTCGCTGATCGAATAATAGAAAATTTCTTCATAAAAAGTGTAGTTGATTCATTTTTTAATTCATTGGGAATTTTATTAAATATTGCCCACACACAAAACACTTTTCTTCAATAAGGCAGTATTATGACCACCAAAACGGTGAAGGAAAACATCGTGAGGAAACCGGCATGTCCTAGAACCAAAAATTCGAAGACATGTGACATCCACCAATCCGCACTGGGCCCGCGTGGTGGATTACGGCCCGTTCCCTCTCCTAGAGAGGAGGCCTGAGTCCCAGCAGTGGGAACATTATAAGGCCGACTATGCTATGCTATGCTAGGACCACCAACACGTAGCATGTTTTTGAACTGGGTTCTTATTAGTCCCCTTTTGCTTTCAGACACTGTGTTAAAAAAGTGTATAATCGTTTTCACAAAAACCGCAATTTCAAATACATAGAGTGATGGAAAAGTAAGTACTTTCAGGGAATTATATATAGGAACATAACGATTTGTTACTTCCAGGTTACTCATTACCATAATACATGACCCTTGATCACCTGTTCCCTTAGGCTACAATTTCCCCAAAATATTGTCTCAAATTTCAAAATTGATGCAATCAGACCATGGTATGCGACCAGTCTTGTGGCCATGTTCACTTTTTTAGAAAGGTTAAAAACCACATACGCAGCTCAACTTAGTTTTTTACTAACTCTGCTTGTGGCTTCTAGTTTAGTTGATAATCTATCATTATTTCTAGAAACTTTGCGACCAGTACTTGGTCTATTTTTGTTCACTATAATGTATATTTAGTGATTGTGGTAACATACGTTGATAAAATTGCATAATTGTAGTCTTCAATGTTTAATGTCAACTAAAGTATTATTTATGTCCTGTTCATGTTTTTATGTCATTACGTTTAATTAAGGCAGTGCTATCGTCTGCAAATAATGCCATGGGATGGTCAATGCAGCGGCGCAAGTTATTGGTATAAAGCAAAAATAATAAAGGACCCAGCACACTGCCCTGTGGCACGCCATATCTGATAATTCTTTTCTCAGACAATTATTTCTTTTCGCACCTGGTTTTTATACATATTTTAGTTATTTCTGTGTATTGCTTACGGTGGGAAAGATAAGATTTTTGGAGATTAAGTACATTTCCTCCGATGCCTACAATATTTAACTTGCTGATAAGTGTTTCATGACCAACACAATCAGAAGCTGTCGACAAGTCTGTAAATATTGAGCAAATTGGTATTTTTTATCCACGTTTCTAATTATAACATTTATTAAATCATTCTCTCTGAATCCTTTTTGTTCCCCACTTAGGATATTATGTTTAGTTAAGAATTTATCTATAGAGCCATAAATTATTTTTTCCATATGACCTTTGCTTTCCTTACGAATTAAACACTATTAAAAATGAAACTGGTCAGAAATTTGATCCTTTATTTGAAAGTCCATTTACTGTTATACAAGATATGGGATGTAACGTAAAAATTATAAAAAAGAATAACAAAATTGATATTGTTCACTAAAATCTAACTAAACCTTTTGTGTCCTATTTATTGTGTGAAATTAAAAAAAAATACTTAGTTTAATTTTTTTTATTGCCGGACGTGAAGTGTATGGGCTGCTTTACATTATTGTGTATAGCATAGCAGGCTTTATAATGTTCCCACTCTTGGGACTCAGGCCTCCTCTCTAGGAGAAGAAATGGGCCGTAATCCACCGCGTGGACCCAGTGCGGGTTAGTGGATGTCACATGTCTTCGAATTTTTGGTTCAAGGACATGCCAGTTTCCTCACGATGTCTTCCTTCACCATTTTGAGAGCAGTGGTGATGAAATAAATTACAACTTGTAAGTCGGGGCCATTACCACTCGGACACCACTGCTGATGCTCATGCTTATGCTCATTATTGTGTATTAGGTATCAAGTTTATGCTTGATTAGCGTTTTAAGTCTTTTACTTGTTAATATGCATTACACTATTGGCAGTCAATCAGACTTGTTCTCTTTCAAATATACACTACGACCCTAAACATCTCAATATTACTACTGACTTCATAATACAGTGCAGTGCAATGCACAGTCAAGTACGGACGTGTTTGCGCTGCTCGATACGAATTTTATATTCGCGTGTTGCGCGGCAGTAGCCGTTGCCTGTTTTTCGTCGCTATGAGTCAACCACTCATAGCCAACGAGCTGTTGGCATTTATCAAACATGCCATTGACTATATGGACGAGGTCAGCATCCTGCAGATCTGTAAATCTAGTTTCAACGAGGAGGAGATAAGCAGTGCCAAGTTGCTGCTGTTCCAAGCACTGGGCAAAGTTGACCAGATGCAATCCCGACGGAGGGATGGCGGCCAGAGAAGTGTGCAGGATATCATCACAATGATGAAGAGCACCGACCCGGATAACGTGCCCGCTTTCGTGGCGAAGGAGCTGCATAAATTGCCTCCCGTTACGTTCGACCACGTCGATGTCACCAGGTTGCTGAAGGACATAACAACCCTGAAAGTAAGCTTGGCCGAGGTAAATCCAAGCTGGAGGTGTCCAATACCACCATAGGTGCGCTGCGTGCCGAAGTAGAGTTGTTGCGCAACGCTGTTTCGGAAAGTAGGGCGCCTAACAACTCCAGCGTGAACATACGTCGCGGAGCACAAAATACACACATCGGCAGTTTTGAGTCGGCGAGCTGCAGTGCGTCACCCGCTGCTGATAATGCTTGCGTTGCATCTTGCTCCGCCGCTGCCGTCGCTGTATCGTCACCGGTCGAAGTGGTGACGCATGTAGGTACGTCGACCCCTAAACGTGCCTATTCCGCTATTGTTGCTGCAAACAAACCTGCTGTGTCGCAAACAACGCGACAAGCAGGTAAAACAAAAGGGGGCAAGCAGAGCGATGAGGATGGCTTCACTAAGGTAGAGAAGAAGAAGAGGAAGAAGCCTACTTGTCAGAACCAGTGCGGTACCGCACTGGCAGGACCCAACATGCTGCTGCGTCCAGCAGTACCTACGACGCAGCTGTACGTTTCGAGGCTACATCACACCACGAAGGCTGAGGAGATCGTGGAGTATGTACGCGTTAAGACTGACTGGACTTTGAGAGTCGTGCAGTTGGAGCCGCGCCATAACACTAATTTCAAGTCGTTTGTGGTTCGGGTGCCAACTCACCATTTGGAGACCTTCCTCAAAGGAGAGTTTTGGCCGAAGGGTGTCATGTATCGACGATTTCGTGGAAGGATACCGACCTCGCAGCGGAGCACGACGCCGTTACTTCGTGTGCAATAGTACCTAGTTTTATAGTTTTCTTTTATACTTATGTATTAGTTTATTATTTTGTAAGATTATTTGTGTATGTTATCTATGGGCCTTAGTTGCCTGATAATAAATGATTATGATTATGATTATGATAATACTAATATACAATTAATTTCAAATTTCCTACATTCATCATCATCATTTCAGCCGAAGGACGTCCAGTTGGAGGAAGCCTATCACTAAGCGTCGCCACAACGAATGGTCCTGTGCATTTCGCATCCATCGCATTCTCACGAGGTCATCGGTCCATCTTGTAGGCGGCCTTCCAGCACTGCATTTTCCGGTGTGCGGTTGCTTCTCTAGAACCCTTCGGTTCCATCAACCATCCGTTATACGAGTAAAGCCATGTCCTCTGCCACTTAAGTTTGGCGATTCTTCGAGCTGTGTTGACGACCTTGGTTCTCCTGCGTGGTTTGGTAGTCCTGGTTGGTTTATAACTGCATTCTATTATTGTCTTCCAACTCAATTCAATTCAAATTCTTTATCGCAAAATAAGTGTAGGATTTGGATATGTTAACAATAAATGCTAGGTTATTATTATTATTTAGATAGACAGATAGATATTCTTTATTGTACACCAAAAATACATTTTACATTAGGAAATTAACATTAATAAGGTGTCACAATGGGCGGTCTTATCGCTAAAAGCGATTAAGTAGTATTTATTTATCTTTATTCCAAAACGTTAAGTAAATTATAAGATAAGCCCCACAAAACCGTTTGACTGTGGGGTCGGTGAGTCTCTAGACATACTGAAATGTACTTAAAACATTTCTAAATAATATAATTTTAATTTGCCAGCAGACTGTTCAATAGGTATGGTATTCTCTTTTTTAGTATTCTGTCACCAAAGTAATTGGTGACTTTGGGTACATTGAATCTACCAGCAGCCAGGTTTTTAAAACTTAGTTACCTGTTGAGGCATAGCCATATATATGGTAAAAAAAATATATACATGCTAAATATAACTACTACGTATATCTCAATTACTTCTGTAAATTTCGATAATACTCCTATAATTATTATACATATGTGAAGGCTTGTAAATAGTTGGTCGTAATCTACTCTGTTGTTACATTTTGTAGTCATTAAATATAAGCTAAGCAAATAAATTAAAATGTAAGAAACAAAACCAAAACTAGAAAGATACGCGCATACAACCGTCCAATCATTGACAAAAACATTGTAAGCAATGGCATACAGATATGTGAATAAAGCAAAGTAACTATAAAGTATAAATATATGCGTATGCTTTTCTAATTTTAATCTAAAACATATAAATATAAAAAATAATTGTATAAACCAAGCCGTCCTGAATACTGATGATGAATATTCTTGCTCAAAATTTGATATATTATCCGGTTTAGACATATCATTTTGGGTTTTTTCTTCAAAACGTATTCTTAATTTTCTTTCCAAGTAATATTTAAAAATGTCAATTATAGTGTAGTCCCTGTCCCATACATTTTTTTGTTTTATGTTAATTTCTTTTATTTGACTATACAGATAATCTGCCATTATGTTTAGGTCTAATGGAGTTGCGAGGCATTCATTTTCGATAGGCTCAATGTAACAGTAACTGAAGGCTTCATCGATAACTTGCATCATGGCCGCTGGCACGGTTGAGCGATTTTTATTAATGTACTTTATTAAGCTCAAGCCAACCAAAACATATGACATATTTGCATCAAATGATTTAAAAACGGCTTTATAAAACAGGCCAAATAACAAATTTGTTAACACATAATGTATACGAGTACTTCTAGACACATGCCAAATGCAGTCGCAAATATTTTTAATCTGGTTGTCATCGAGGTCTTTCAGTATATTCTTTTCGTCCCATAATTTAGACAAATATAAATTCTGCTCATCCACAGTCAAGGGCTCTATTTCGAATAATTTACAAAATTTTAATTTTTCAAAAATTTTAATTTCTTTGTCATACGATCGGCTAGTGATCCATATCTTATGAGTCCTTGAAAATTTTCTCATAGCTTCTATTAATGCCAACACTTCATTCTCGTACGTTGGATAGATCTCGTCGAAGCCATCGAGTAATATTATTAATTGAGCGCTATTATAAAAGTTCAGGAACATTCTCAACTCGAATAAAGTCCATGCATCACCTGTAAAGTCTGTCACAAGCACAGTTCCGTCATCACATTGGACTAGTGATATATTCATATCCATCGTTTTGCTACTTTCCTCACTGAGTGCAACTTGACACAAGAACTCCAAAGACTCCGTAGTGCCGATTTTTGTTTTCATATTTTTCCACTTCCTGAATTGTGTCGTATGCTCCAGTAAATTGACTCTTACTATCCATTTCATGTTTCCCCATTTTCCTTCTTTCATTTTAAGAGAAAAATGAGTGAGCAAAGATGACTTTCCCGTTCCGGGGTCCCCAAATATAACGACAACGTTCTCTTCAAGATTACCTAGTGTTTGAATCTGATTGCAGTCGACGCTTTCTTGTATTGCGGTGTCTCCGCAGAAGGGTCTTACACGTCTTTGAATATATAAATCAGGTTTATGATTGAAGTTGCTGACTGGTTTACCTACAGTATTTTTGTTACCATGCATAATTTTATACAACACATCTCCTCCGACATATAAAATTGTACTGTTGTTTAAAAAGTGTCTTAAATTTACTTCGTTACCTTGAAATATCACTTTATTGTTTTCCAAGATTTGGTTCTGCGATGCTGCGCTCATATCAATCAATTTTATATCATTTTTTATTACGTTCGTATTTCTTTGTATCATATTTATGACACTCATCAATGGCTGTGTTTTAGCATGTTTCACAGCATCTTTATAAATAAAGCCTTCTTTTTCAAGATACGTTCCCATTCCCGCATCAGACTCCATGCTCCATCTTTGTATCTCGTTATGATACTTCAAGTATATGGCGTCGGAAGCAACATACTCATGTTGTACGTCATCCCCTTGACTATTAATTATTTCTTTTATTAAAAGTTCCTCTACTTTTGTCTCATTATATTGAGATGTAAAAAATATAAGTGTTTTTAAAAAGTCACTCGCAATGATTTTGCTATATTCATTTGTGGTGAATGATAATTTTGGAAATAATTTTGCTTTTACATTCAATTTATATTTGTGCAAATTCGGAATTTTATTCTTCAATGTTTCGTACCATTTTTTGGCAAGCTTGCCTAGAGATTCATCGGTATCTGTGAACTTTAAAAGTTTTGAAGTTTCATCGAATACTAGTATATTACCGACAGCAGAAGCTATGCCTCCATTTAACTTAAGAAATCCTTTTTCCAAAGATTCATCTACAGTGACGACATGATAAGGTTTTGATTGTTGTAATATTTCTTCGAATTTTGTTGTAAGGTGATTTAGTCTCTTTTGAATTTTTATATCATTGCCTCTTATTACTAAATCTTTGTTGCCAAAGAAAGCTGGAACTTTAAGCTTCAGAGAAAGTAAATACTTTTTAGCAGACAGTTCTGCAGCTTCATAAACAGTCGACTGAGGAACATTTGCTTTATCGAGTTGTCGTTTTTGATCGTCAGTTATCGATTTGCTAACAAACTCTAGCCTGTCGTTCTTATACTTAAGAACATTTCCTATCAGCAATTTACTTAGTGTCTTCACATCTGATGGTTCTCTAAGGAACATCAACAATAGACTTTGTATGTCAGTGTCCTCTGATTTTTGCTTTTTGAGAACTTCTAAGCACAATTTGTTTTTGAACAGTACAAGATATTTATCGTTGGTTGTAAAGAATTCTTCTTTGAAGCTGGCAATCCGATATCCTTCAGGTTGAATTTCAGAAACATCTAAAACGTTTTGCGCTAGAATCACATGATAGCACGTCATGAGATCATTACTCATAGACATTTCGCTACCAGATTTATCGCATACGTGTATACACTTCGCCATCTGTTGAGCTAGCGCTTCTATTTGTTCTCTTAAAAGTATTTCACACAATAGCTCCACATTCTGGTCATTGTGCGATGACTGAGAGCCAGGGACTCCTGTACTTATCAGATCATTCAAATGTTTAGAGAAACTACCTTCGTATGTGCTGAACTTTTCGTCACCTTTTGCGTTTGTATAAATGATGAAAAGACATTCTGTTTCACCAAGTGTGCTATTAAACAGAACATCTTCATTATTGGGATTAAACTTGCGTCTAACTTCTAAGTAGCTATTGAAGTATTTCACCAAATCACTTTCTTTAAGCTTTAGAACTGAATCATTATTTTCTCTATGTTTTGCTTGTAAGAAGACTACTAGCGGTTTATCGTTGCCTTCAAATTTCGCCTTAAAACAGATGTCATCGAACGAGCCTAATTTGTCTACATTTGAGGCTAAATGAAACTCTTCAATATTGGCATCATGTATGGCTCTGAAATAAATGAGGCCAAGAAGTTTGGTTTCGTATAGTGGTCCTCGTATCCCAGATGTTCCTGGACGTTTTGGATATCGGTTTGCCATCTTGTTGCAGCAGAGGATCATCCGATACGCAACACTTGCAGTCGCAGGAGCTCTCTGTTAGCAGCTGCAGCCGCCACTGTGTCCGTCGCATGTCAAAGTCCTTGGAGATTCCTCTCCTTTTGACCGCAAGAACTGTTGTTATCTGTAAATGAAAAAAGTAGATTTGAGAAATCTAAGAAGGTCTTAATGATGAAGGATGGGTCGCTATTAGTGGAAGAGTTGCGTCTTCGTGATCATCTATTAGATCTACTGTAGCGTTAACTACTAAGCTGCGGTTTGCATGGATATAGGATGTTCTCTAGATCGCAGGTATTCTCAAAATAACTGATTCGGTTCCTCTTTATGTTTCTCGTTTTCAGGATGATCACATGACAATGGCATTGCGCTATAACTTCGAGTAACACCCATAAGCATTACAAGCCGTTAGTTTACAATATGACTCGTAAAATTGTTAACTCTATATGGATTGCAAAGTAGCAAATTTTGTTGGCTTTTTGATATCCGAAATGATCTGTTCTTTTTTTTTTCGGGGTGGGGGCGGGGACCGTCCGGTAACCGTCCGGAACGAGGACTGACTGAGAAGACTCGGCCTCGGTACGAAAGGCAACGAAGGAACAGGGGTGGATTTTTAGTCAGTAAAAGTCTGACACTATCTCCCGCCCCGCCCAAGAGCGGGGGATGAACCTGTGAATGATAAACCTTTCAAGATTGATAACCATAGTAGTGAAGAGTTTCCCATCTGCTGCAGGATCCTCCAACACAGTATATGAGATCTAACCTTCTTCCTTATCTTTGTCAACGTGAAGCTTACTTATTTTATTTTTTTGAAGTAGGTTATTATCAAATAACATTTCTCTCTCTGGGTGGAGCGAGAGTACCAGACCTTTACCGACTAAAACCCACATGTGTTCCTTCAGTTGCTCTTCACGTTCCAGGGCTATAGTAACTCTTTCGAACAATCCCGCAGGCCGTACCATATATGTTAACCTCGAGGTAAAGTTCCGTAAGATACAAGTAAGCCTGTATGTGAGGGCCCTTCAAATCTCCTTTGAGAATCAAAAATAAATCAAGATTGCTCAAGAAATGCTACTTTTATTGAAACCCCGATAAATTCAATTATTTTGTATAAATGCAGATTCAGATTAAATTAAAAGTTCTCATTTAATACATTGAGGGCACTATGTTTTGCCTCTACGTCGTAGAAAGTAGTAAATACATGCAATTTAGTTAGAACAAGAAATTAATATAGATTTATGAACTAAATAATAATAAAGAATTAAATAATTTAGATCCTATAAATAAAATATTAATAAAATTAAATTAAACAATGGAAATAAAAAATGTCCGCAGGTTTTATAATAAAATGAAAAATTGACAGCACTTATCTAAAGAACATTAAAGAATTTGAATGATGTCATAACTTAAAATTGAATGTAAAATGAAATGTCAAAATGTAAAAATAAATGTCAATATAGAAAATCATTAATTGTTACTTATGAAATGTCAAAAGTTTTATAACATCGTGTCATTCAAATATTCGGTGATTGAGAAATAGCATTTTTTTATTAAAAAATTCTTTAATTTCATTTTAAAGTTATGCAAATTTTCATTCTTAATGCTATCAGGTATTTTATTATTTGTAATTACACCAATCGAATTCAATACAGAGGCGGCGCAAGGCGTGGGCGACGTGGGCCACCGCCTACGGCCTCGCAGTCTGGGGGGCCTCGCACCTGACTTGAAACTATATTACTTAAAAGCCTTGTCTCTAGTAATTCTCGATTACAGCCTGAGTATTCTTGGTTCTTAATAATTTTAGCGTGAGACAACAAATGTACTGTTATTACTTAGTGTAGGAATGGTAATTTAAACAACCTATCCACACTGCGTCTTCCGGTATGCGGTCGTCACTCCAGGTCCTTTCGGCCCCAACGGCCATCTGTTCTGCGAGCAATGTGCCCTGCCCATTGCCACTTAAGCAACGTTGGAAGGCCAAAGGACCAATTGGTAAGGTTTGTAGAAATCCGATGGATGCGAGACACACAGGACCGTTAATTATGGCAATACTTGGGAGAGGCCTATACCCAACAGTGGACGTTTTAAGTTTACCTCAGGCTCGCGCTGTTCGATTATGACATATTTGAAAAAATCCGTCTTCTTACGCCACCAGAAGGCCTCGCAAAATGTACCTTGCCCACATCAGATTTAGATCTTACCCCGCCATTGATTCAATATCTGAACTTCGTAGGTAGCATGACGTATTCCACTAGGCATTCAATAAATACACATCTCACCATCTTTACACAACACAACAGAAAAATTAGACATCATAAACACTTGCACAAAAGGAGTCATAAGTAGAAACTTACGGCTTGTCTTCATTGCCCTGCATTTAAGAATCTCTCATATTATCTCTGAGCAGTCTGTGATGATTGCTCGCAACACTGTATGACGCAATCTTCGCCCAGACGTCACCCGCGACTCTACATCAAACTGTTCACATAATTTGGTTATTTAGTTTATAAAAACACATGTTATTATAATTATGGTACGTTATATATTCACAGAGACACTAAAGTTCAGTAAACATTTGTTAGTGTCGATGTCAGCCCACTATCTCGATCAAGACTGGGGCGATATATTGAACTCATGATAACAAATTAATGTGTCATACGTAATTGATAAGACGATGTTTAAATACAATTTTACTGGCCAGGTCTTGAAACGGATGTCAAGGATTTTATATCAAAATGTGAAAAATGTCAAAGAAAGCATGGAAGCCTATTAAGGAATCCATGTGTATAACAACTACAGCATCTTATGCCTTTGAAAAAATATTTTTAGATATCATAGGCCCATTGCCTCAAGTTTACGAAGGTAATGTATACATACTGAGTCTCCAATGTGAGCTAAGTAAATTCGTGGAAGCATATCCACTTAGAACTAAGGACACTGTAACTGTTAGTAAAGCTTTAGTAGACAACTTTGTTCTTAGATTTGGATTACCAAAAACATTAGCAACTGATCTGGTGGTGCTGAATTTATGCCATTAATAATAGAACAGGTTTTTAAGGTTTTAAACGTTGATAAAATAGCATCAACCGCGTACCATCACCAATCTATTGGTTCGTTAGAAAATACACACAAAAATTTAGGAGCGTTTCTTAGAATTCAATGCAATAATAATCCTCAAACTTGGTCACATTGGTTGGCTTATTGGTGTTTTAATTATAATACCACTGTCCCTCAGCAACAAAATATCAGCCGTTTGAACTTGTATTTGGTAGGCTTTGTGTTGTTCCTTCTAGAATATATAATGTTGTTGAACCGCAATATAATCCACAAAATTGTTGTAATAGTCTTAATTATAAGCTTCAATTTGCTAATAAGGATGCTAGAAATAATTTAATATTAAACAAAATATGTAATCGCAAGGACAAATTTTATGATAAATATTTGAACCCAACTCAATATAATAAAGATAATAATTATGATATTGATTAAAAATGAAACTGGTCAGAAATTTGATCCTTTATTTGAAAGTCCATTTACTGTTATACAAGATATGGGATGTAACGTAAAAATTATAAAAAAGAATAACAAAATTGATATTGTTCACTAAAATCTAACTAAACCTTTTGTGTCCTATTTATTGTGTGAAATTAAAAAAAATACTTAGTTTAATTTTTTTTATTACCGAACGTGAAGTGTATGGGCTGCTTTACATTATTGTGTATAGCATAGCAGGCTTTATAATGTTCCCACTCTTGGGACTCAGGCCTCCTCTCTAGGAGAAGAAATGGGCCGTAATCCACCGCGTGGACCCAGTGCGGGTTAGTGGATGTCACATGTCTTCGAATTTTTGGTTCAAGAACATGCCAGTTTCCTCACGATGTTTTCCTTCACCGTTTTGAGAGCAGTGGTGATGAAATAAATTACAACTTGTAAGTCGGGGCCATTACCACTCGGCCACCACTGCTGATGCTCATGCTTATGCTCATTACTGTGTATGCATGCTCCTTAATATTAGGTATCAAGTTTATGCTTGATTAGCGTTTTAAGTCTTTTACTTGTTAAAATGCATTATACTATTGGCAGTCAATCAGACTTGTTCTCTTTCAAATATACACTACGACCCTAAACATCTCAATATTACTACTGACTTCATAATACTAAAATACAATTAATTTCATATTTCCTACATTCATCATCATCATTTCAGCCGAAGGACGTCCAGTTGGAGGAAGCCTATCACTAAGCGTCGCCACAACGAATGGTCCTGTGCGTTTCGCATACATCGCATTCTCACGAGGTCATCGGTCCATCTTGTGGGCGGCCTTCCAGTACTGCATTTTCCGGTGCGCGGTTGCTTCTCTAGAACCCTTCGGTTCCATCAACCATCCGTTCTACGAGCAAAGCCATGTCCTCTGCCACTTAAGTTTGGCGATTCTTCGAGCTGTGTTGACGACCTTGGTTCTCCTGCGTGGTTTGGTAGTCCTGGTTGGTTTATAACTGCATTCTATTATTGTCTTCCAACTCAATTCAATTCAAATTCTTTATCGCAAAATAAGTGTAGGATTTGGATATGTTAACAATAAATGCTAGGTTATTATTATTATTTAGATAGATAGATAGATATTCTTTATTGTACACCAAAAATACATTTTACATTAGGAAATTAACATTAATAAGGTGTCACAATGGGCGGTCTTATCGCTAAAAGCGATTAAGTAGTATTTATTTATCTTTATTCCAAAACGTTAAGTAAATTATAAGATAAGCCCCACAAAACCGTTTGACTGTGGGATCGGTGAGTCTCTAGACATACTGAAATGTACTTAAACATTACTAAATAATATAATTTTAATTTGCCAGCAGACTGTTCAATAGGTATGGTATTCTCTTTTTTAGTATTGTGTCACCAAAGTAATTGGTGACTTTGGGTACATTGAATCTACCAGCAGCCAGGTTCTTAAAACTTAGTTACCTGTTAAGGCATAGCCATATACATGGTAAAAAAAATATATACATGCTAAATATAACTACTACGCATATCTCAATTACTTCTGTAAATTTCGATAATACTCCTATAATTATTATACATATGTGAAGGCTTGTAAATAGTTTATCGTAATCTACTCTGTTGTTACATTTTGTAGTCATTAAATATAAGCTAAGCAAATAAATTAAAATGTAAAAAACAAAACCAAAACTAGAAAGATACGCGCATACAACCGTCCAATCATTGACAAAAACATTGTAAGCAATGGCATACAGATATGTGAATAAAGCAAAGTAACTATTAAGTATAAATATATGCCTATGCTTTTCTAATTTTAATCTAAAACACATAAATATAACAAATAATTGTAAAAACCAAGCCGTCCTGAATACTGAAGACGAATATTCTTGCTCAAAAGTTGATATATTATCCGGTTTAGACATATCATTTTGGGTTTTTTCTTGAAAACGTATTCTTAATTTTCTTTCCAAGTAATATTTAAAAATGTCAATTATAGTGTAGTCCCTGTCCCATTCATTTTTTTGTTTTATGTTAATTTCTTTTATTTGACTATACAGATAATCCGCCATTATGTTCAGGTCTAATGGAGTTGCGAGGTATTTATTTTCGATAGGCTCAATGTAACAGTAACTGAAGGCTTCATCGATAACTTGCATCATGGCCGCTGGCACGGTTGAGCGATTTTTATTAATGTACTTTATTAAGCTCAAGCCAACCAAAACATATGACATATTTGCATCAAATGATTTAAAAACGGCTTTATAAAACAGGCCAAATAACAAATTTGTTAACACATAATGTATAGGAGTACTTCTAGACACATGCCAAATGCAGTCGCAAATATTTTTAATCTGGTTGTCATCGAGGTCTTTCAGTATATTCTTTTCGTCCCATAATTTAGACAAATATAAATTCTGCTCATCCACAGTCAAGGGCTCTATTTCGAATAATTTACAAAATTTAAAATTTTCAAAAATTTTAATTTCTTTGTCATACGATCGGCTAGTGATCCATATCTTATGAGTCCTTGAAAATTTTCTCATAGCTTCTATTAATGCCAACACTTCATTCTCGTACGTTGGATAGATCTCGTCGAAGCCATCGAGTAATATTATTAATTGAGCGCTATTATAAAAGTTCAGGAACATTCTCAACTCAAATAAAGTCCATGCATCACCTGTAAAGTCTGTCACAAGCACAGTTTCGTCGTCACATTGGACTAGTGATATATTCATGTCCATCGTTTTGCTACTTTCCTCGCTGAGTGCAACTTGACACAAGAACTTCAAAGACTCCGTAGTGCCGATGTTTTTTTTCTTGTCTTTCCACTTCCTGAATTGTGTCGTATGCTCCAGTAAATTGACTCTCACTATCCATTTCATGTTTCCCCATTTTCCTTCTTTCATTTTAAGAGAAAAATGAGTGAGCAAAGATGACTTTCCCGTTCCGGGGTCCCCAAATATAACGACAACGTTCTCTTCAAGATTACCTAGTGTTTGAATCTGATTGCAGTCGACGCTTTCTTGTATTGCGGTGTCTCCGCAGAAGGGTCTTACACGTCTTTGAATATATAAATCAGGTTTATGATTGAAATTGCTGACTGGTTTACCTACAGTATTTTTGTTACCATGCATAATTTTATACAACACATCTCCTCCGACATATAAAATTGTACTGTCGTTTAAAAAGTGTCTTAAATTTACTTCGTTACCTTGAAATATCACTTTATTGTTCTCCAAGATTTGCTTCTGCGATGCGGCGCTCATATCAATCAATTTTATATTATGCTTTATTACGTTCGTATTTCTTTGTATCATATTTATGACACTCATCAATGGCTGTGTTTTAGCATGTTTCACAGCATCTTTATAAATAAAGCCTTCTTTTTCAAGATACGTTCCCATTCCCGCATCAGACTCCATGCTCCATCTTTGTATCTCGTTATGATACTTCAAGTATATGGCGTCGGAAGCAACATATTCATGTTGTACGTCATCCCCTTGACTATTAATTATTTCTTTTATTAAAAGTTCCTCTACTTTTGTCTCATTATATTGAGATGTAAAAAATATAAGTGTTTTTAAAAAGTCACTCGCAATGATTTTGTTATATTCATTTGTGGTGAATGATAATTTTGGAAATAATTTTGCTTTTACATTCAATTTATATTTGTGCAAATTCGGAATTTTATTCTTCAATGTTTCGTACCATTTTTTGGCAAGCTTGCCTAGAGATTCATCGGTATCTGTGAACTTTAAAAGTTTTGAAGTTTCATCGAATACTAGTATGTTACCGACAGCAGAAGCTATGCCTCCATTTAACTTAAGAAATCCTTTTTCCAAAGATTCATCTACAGTGACGACATGATTTGATTGTTGTAATATTTCTTCGAATTTTGTTGTAAGGTGATTTAGTCTTTCTTGAATTTTTATATCATTGCCTCTTATTACTAAATCTTTGTTGCCAAAGAAAGCTGGAACTTTAAGCTTCAGAGGAAGTAAATACTTTTTAGCAGACAGTTCTGCAGCTTCATAAACAGTCGACTGAGGAACATTTGCTTTATCGAGTTGTCGTTTTTGATCGTTAGTTATCGATTTGCTAACAAACTCTAGCCTGTCGTTCTTATACTTAAGAACATTTCCCATCAGCAATTTACTTAGTGTCTCCACATCTGATGGTTCTCTAAGGAACATCAACAATAGACTTTGTATGTCAGTGTCTTCTGATTTTTGCTTTCTGAGAACTTCTAAGCACAATTTGTTTTTGAACAGTACAAGATATTTATCCTTGGTTGTAAAGAATTCTTCTTTGAAGCTGGCAATCCGATATCCTTCAGGTTGAATTTCAGAAACATCTAAAACGTTTTGCGCTAGAATCACATGATAGCACGTCATGAGATCATTACTCATAGACATTTCGCTACCAGATTTATCGCATACGAGTATACACTTCGCCATCTGTTGAGCTAGCGCTTCCATTTGTTCTCTTAAAAGTATTTCACACAATAGCTCCACATTCTTGTCATTGTGCGATGACTGAGAGCCAGGGACTCCTGTACTTATCAGATCATTCAAATGTTTAGAGAAACTACCTTCGTATGTGCTGAACTTTTCGTCACCTTTTGCGTTTGTATAAATGATGAAAAGACATTCTGTTTCACCAAGTGTGCTATTAAACAGAAAATCTTCATTATTGGGATTAAACTTGCGTCTAACTTCTAAGTAGCTATTGAAGTATTCCACCAAATCACTTTCTTTAAGCTTTAGAGCTGAATCATTATTTTCTCTATGTTTTGCTTGTAAGAAGACTACTAGCGGTTTACCGTTGCCTTTAAATTTCGCTTTAAAACAGATGTCATCGAACGAGCCTAATTTGTCTACATTTGAGGCTAAATGAAACTCTTCAATATTGGCATCATGTATGGCTCTGAAATAAATGAGGCTAAGAAGTTTGGTTTCGTATAGTCGTCCTCGTATCCCAGATGTTCCTGGACGTTTTGGATATCGGTTTGCCATCTTGTTGCAGCAAAGGATCATCCTATACGCAACACTTGCAGTCGCAGGAGCTCTCTGTTAGCAGCTGCAGCCGCCACTGTGTCCGTCGCATGTCAAAGTCTTTGGAGATTCCTCTCCTTTTGACCGCAAGAACTGTTGTTATCTGTAAATGAAAAAAGTAGATTTGAGAAATCTAAGAAGGTCTTAATGATGAAGGATGGGTCGCTATTAGTGGAAGAGTTGCGTCTTCGTGATCATCTATTAGATCTACTGTAGCGTTAACTACTAAGCTGCGGTTTGCATGGATATAGGATGTTCTCTAGATCGCAGATATTCTCAAAATAACTGATTCGATTCCTCTTTATGTTTCTCGTTTTCAGGATGATCACATGACAATGGCATTGCGCTATAACTTTGAGTAACACCCATAAGCATTACAAGCCGTTTGTTTACAATATGACTCGTAAAATTGTTAACTCTATATGGATTGCAAAGTAGCAAATTTTGTTGGCTTTTTGATACCCGAAATGATCTGTTCTTTTTTTTTTTCTTTTCTTTATCTAGCCCTTACGGTCCCACTGCTAGGCAAATGCTTCCCGCTAAGTCCTTCCAGACTTTCTTTTCTCGCGTCTCCGTCTCAAACCAGTCCTCGCGGTACGCGTCTATCATCCTGCCACCTCTGCCTAGGCCCCATGGTCCGGAGCGAGGAGGAGTGGCAGGTGGTCGCCTCCTTCTGCGAAGCAGTAATGTTAGCAAAGGCGGCCGCCGATCGCGTGAGGCAACGGTCCTCACGCCCCAACCGCCACCGGGACTCCGATCCCGATTTCCGGCCACCGTAGGCGCGGGCTTGCGGACGGCGAGCAATGGGTGGCTCGCCGTCCGACCGTCCGGTAACCGTCCGGACCGAGGACTGAGTGAGAAGACTCGGCCTCGGTACGAAAGGCAACGAAGGAACAGGGGTAGATTTTTAGTCAGTAAAAGTCTGACACTATCTCGCGCCCCGCCCAAGAGTTAGGGATGAACCTGTGAATGACAAACCTGTCAAGATTGATAACCATAGTAGTGAAGAGTTTCCCATCTGCTGCAGGATCCTCCAACACAGTATATGAGATCTAACCTTCTTCCTTATCTTTGTCAACGTGAAGCTTACTTATTTTATTTTTTTGAAGTAGTTTATTATCAAATAACATTTCTCTCTCTGGGTGGAGCAAGAGTACCAGACCTTTACAGACTAAAACCCACCTGTGTTCCTCCAGTTGCCCTTCACGTTCCAGGGCTATGGTAACTCTTTCGACCAATCCCGCAGGCCGTACCATATATGTTAACCTCGAGGTAAAGTTCCGTAAGATACAAGTAAGCCTGTATGTGAGGGCCCTTCAAATCTCCTTTGAAAATCAAAAATAAATCAAGATTGCTCAAGAAATGCTACTTTTATTGCAACCCCGATAAATTCAATTATTTTGTATAAATGCAGATTCAGATTACATTAAAAGTTCTCATTTAATACATTGAGGGCACTATGTTTTGCCTCTACGTCGTAGAAAGTAGTACATACATGCAATATAGTTAGAACAAGAAATTAATATAGATTTATGAACTTCAAATAAAGAATTAAATAATTTAGATCCTATAAATAAAATATTAATAAAATTAAAATAAACAATGGAAATAAAAAATGTCCGCAGGTTTTATAATAAAATGAAAAATTGACAGCACTTATCTAAAGAACATTAAAGAATTTGAATGATGTCATAACTTAAAATTGAATGTAAAATGAAATGTCAAAATGTAAAAATAAATGTCAATATAGAAAATCATTAATTGTTACTTACGAAATGTCAGAAGTTTTATAACATCGTGTCATTCAAATATTCGGTGATTGAGAAATAGCATTTTTTTATTAAAAAATTCTTTAATTTCATTTTAAAGTTATGCAAATTTTCATTCTTAATGCTATCAGGTATTTTATTATTTGTAATTACTCCAATCGAATTCAATAGGCGACGTGGGCCACCGCCTACGGCCTCGCAGTCCGGGGGCGCCTCGCACCTGACTTGAAACTTTATTACTTAAAAGCCTTGTCTCTAGTAATTCTCTATTACAGCCTGAGTATTCTTGGTTCTTAATAATTTTAGCGTGAGACAACAAATGTACTGTTATTACTTAGTGTAGGAATGGTAATTTAAACAACCTATCCACACTGCGTCTTCCGGTATGCGGTCGTCACTCCAGGTCCTTTCGGCCCCAACGGCCATCTGTTCTGCGAGCAATGTGCCCTGCCCATTGCCACTTAAGCAACGTTGGAAGGCCAAAGGACCCATTGGTAAGGTTTGTAGAAATCCGATGGATGCGAGACACACAGGACCGTTAATTATGGCAATACTTGGGAGAGGCCTATACCCAACAGTGGACGTTTTAAGTTTACCTCAGGCTCGCACTGTTCGATTATGACATATTTGAAAAAATCCGTCTTCTTACGCCACCAGAAGGCCTCGCAAAATGTACCTTGCTCACATCAGATTTAGATCTTACTCCGCCATTGATTCAATATCTGAACTTCGTAGGCAGCATGACGTATTCCATTCATCGGCATTCAATAAATACACATTTCACCATCTTTACACAACACAACAGAAAGATTAGACATCATAAACACTTGCACAAAAGGAGTCATAAGTAGAAACTTACGGCTTGTCTTCATTGCCCTGCATTTAAGAATCTCTCATATTATCTCTGAGCAGTCTGTGATGATTGCTCGCAACACTGTATGACGCAATCTTCGCCCAGACGTCACCCGCGACTCTAAATCAAACTGTTCACATAATTTGGTTATTTAGTTTATAAAAACACATGTTATTATAATTATGGTACGTTATATATTCACAGAGACACTAAAGTTCAGTAAACATTTGTTAGTGTCGATGTCAGCCCACTATCTCGATCAAGACTAGGGCGATATATTGAAATCATGATAACAAATTAATGTGTCATACGTAATTGATAAGACGATGTTTAAATACAATTTTACTGGCCAGGTCTTGAAACGGATGTCAAGGATTTTACATTCAGTCAAAAAAGTATCGGGAATGGATGATTTGTTTCCGTTTTTTTGTAGTTGTTAGATTGGCACAACTGTTTTCCATTTTGGCGCGGACTTTGAGTTGCATCTGTTATTTATATTAAATACATGCTGGTTTTAGTAATATCATATATAGTGTGTATTGCGAATTTCATAATGGACAAAAATATCGAACAAAGAGTTTGTCTTAAATTTTGCATCGCCAATGGAATTTCGTGTTCGGAGTCACTGAAAATGTTACAGAAGGCTTACGGTGAATCGATTTTATCAAAAACTCGTGCTTATGAGTGGTTCAAAGCGTTCAAAAGCGGTCGAGATGTGATGGAAGATTTGCCTCGCTCTGGTAGGCCGTCAACGTCTGCAACTGAAGTTAACATCGCAAAAGTGAAGAAAATAGTGACTGAAAATCCCCATTCAACTCTGAGAGAGATAGCCGCCGAACTTTCTGTATCTCACGAGTCGATCCGTACCATTTTAACTAATCATTTGGGTATGAAACATGTTGCTGCTCGGCTAGTCCCAAAAGATCTGAATTTTCTCCAAAAACTCAATCGCATGAAAGTCGCTGAGGACATGCTAGAACGAGTCAGTTCGGACCCAACATTCATGAAACGCATTGTTACTGGTGACGAGACGTGGGTTTACGAGTTTGACATGCAAACTAGTCAACAAGCTTCGGAGTGGCGCCTTCCAACTGAACCGAAACCGAAAAAACCACGCCAAAGTCGATCAAAAGTCAAAGTCATGTTGACTGTTTTCTTTGACTATCGCGGTGTTGTGCACTCTGAATTCTTACCGGAAGGTCTAACGATAAATAAAGAATATTATTTGAGCGTTATGCGGCGTTTAAGAGAGCGAATTCGACGAAAAAGGCCAGATTTGTGGAAATAAAATTCTTGGATTTTGCACCACGACAATGCGCCTTCGCACAAGGCTATCATTGTGAACGAATTTTTGACCAAAAACTCAACAAATACCATCCAGCAACCACCATATTCACCAGATATGGCTCCTGCTGACTTTTTTCTTTTTCCTAAACTCAAATTACCATTTCGTGGCACCCGTTTTCAATCGATAGAAGACATAAAGAAGAATTCGCGGCGAGAACTGAACTCAATTCCGGAAGCAGCGTTTAGAAAATGTTTTGATGAATGGATTATTCGTTGGCGCAAGTGTATCGTTTCTAAAGGAGCATACTTTGAAGGTGATAAAATAAATTTGGATGAATAACAGACATTTTGAGTATTATTGATCTTTTCCCGGTACTTTCTTGACAGAGTAGTATATCAAAATGTGAAAAATGTCAAAGAAAGCATGGAAGCCTATTAAGGAATCCATGTGTATAACAACTACAGCATCTTATGCCTTTGAAAAATATTTTTAGATATCATAGGCCCATTGCCTCAAGTTTACGAAGGTAATGTATACATACTGAGCCTCCAATGTGAGCTAAGTAAATTCGTGGAAGCATATCCACTTAGAACTAAGGACACTGTAACTGTTAGTAAAGCTTTAGTAGACAACTTTGTTCTTAGATTTGGATTACCAAAAACATTAGCAACTGATCTGGTGGTGCTGAATTTATGCCATTAATAATAGAACAGGTTTTTAAGGTTTTAAACGTTCATAAAATAGCATCAACCGCGTACCATCACCAATCTATTGGTTCGTTAGAAAATACACACAAAAATTTAGGAGCGTTTCTTAGAATTCAATGCAATAATAATCCTCAAACTTGGTCACATTGGTTGGCTTATTGGTGTTTTAATTATAATACCACTGTCTCTCAGCAACAAAATATCAGCCGTTTGAACTTGTATTTGGTAGGCTTTGTGTTGTTCCTTCTAGAATATATAATGTTGTTGAACCGCAATATAATCCACAAAATTGTTGTAATAGTCTTAATTATAAGCTTCAATTTGCTAATAAGGATGCTAGAAAAAATTTAATATTAAACAAAATATGTAATCGCAAGGACAAATTTTATGATAAATATTTGAACCCAACTCAATATAATAAAGATAATAATTATGATACTGATTAAAAATGAAACTGGTCAGAAATTTGATCCTTTATTTGAAAGTCCATTTACTGTTATACAAGATAAGGGATGTAACGTAAAAATTATAAAAAAGAATAACAAAATTGATATTGTTCACTAAAATCTAACTAAACCTTTTGTGTCCTATTTATTGTGTGAAATTAAAAAAAAATACTAAGTTTAATTTTTTTTTATTGCCGGACGTGAAGTGTATGGGCTACTTTACATTATTGTGTATAGCATAGCAGGCTTTATAATGTTCCCCCTGTTGGGACTCAGGCCTCCTCTCTAGGAGAAGAAACGGGCCGTAATCCACCGCGTGGACCCAGTGCGGGTTAGTGGATGTCACATGTCTTCGAATTTTTGGTTCAAGGACATGCCAGTTTCCTCACGATGTCTTCCTTCACCGTTTTGAGAGCAGTGGTGATGAAATAAATTACAACTTGTAAGTCGGGGCCATTACCACTCGGCCACCACTGCTGATGCTCATGCTTATGCTCATTATTGTGTATGCATGCTCCTTAATATTAGGTATCAAGTTTATGCTTGATTAGCGTTTTAAGTCTTTAACTTGTTAAAATGCATTATACTATTGGCAGTCAATCAGACTTGTTCTCTTTCAAATATACACTACGACCCTAAACATCTCAATACTACTACTGACTTCATAATACTAATACACAATTAATTTCAAATTTCCTACATTCATCATCATCATTTCAGCCGAAGGACGTCCAGTTGGAGGAAGCCTATCACTAAGCGTCGCCACAACGAATGGTCCTGTGCGTTTCGCATACATCGCATTCTCACGAGGTCATCGGTCCATCTTGTGGGCGGCCTTCCAGTACTGCATTTTCCGGTGCGCGGTTGCTTCTCTAGAACCCTTCGGTTCCATCAACCATCCGTTATACGAGAAAAGCCATGTCCTCTGCCACTTAAGTTTGGCGATTCTTCGAGCTGTGTTGACGACCTTGGTTCTCCTGCGTGGTTTGGTAGTCCTGGTTGGTTTATAACTGCATTCTATTATTGTCTTCCAACTCAATTCAATTCAAATTCTTTATCGCAAAATAAGTGTAGGATTTGGATATGTTAACAATAAATGCTAGGTTATTATTATTATTTAGATAGATAGATAGATATTCTTTATTGTACACCAAAAATACATTTTACATTAGGAAATTAACATTAATAAGGTGTCACAATGGGCGGTCTTATCGCTAAAAGCGATTAAGTAGTATTTATTTATCTTTATTCCAAAACGTTAAGTAAATTATAAGATAAGCCCCACAAAACCGTTTGACTGTGGGGTCGGTGAGTCTCTAGACATACTGAAATGTACTTAAAACATTTCTAAATAATATAATTTTAATTTGCCAGCAGACTGTTCAATAGGTATGGTATTCTCTTTTTTAGTATTCTGTCACCAAAGTAATTGGTGACTTTGGGTACATTGAATCTACCAGCAGCCAGGTTTTTAAAACTTAGTTACCTGTTGAGGCATAGCCATATATATGGTAAAAAAAATATATACATGCTAAATATAACTACTACGTATATCTCAATTACTTCTGTAAATTTCGATAATACTCCTATAATTATTATACATATGTGAAGGCTTGTAAATAGTTGGTCGTAATCTACTCTGTTGTTACATTTTGTAGTCATTAAATATAAGCTAAGCAAATAAATTAAAATGTAAGAAACAAAACCAAAACTAGAAAGATACGCGCATACAACCGTCCAATCATTGACAAAAACATTGTAAGCAATGGCATACAGATATGTGAATAAAGCAAAGTAACTATAAAGTATAAATATATGCGTATGCTTTTCTAATTTTAATCTAAAACATATAAATATAAAAAAATAATTGTATAAACCAAGCCGTCCTGAATACTGATGATGAATATTCTTGCTCAAAATTTGATATATTATCCGGTTTAGACATATCATTTTGGGTTTTTTCTTCAAAACGTATTCTTAATTTTCTTTCCAAGTAATATTTAAAAATGTCAATTATAGTGTAGTCCCTGTCCCATACATTTTTTTGTTTTATGTTAATTTCTTTTATTTGACTATACAGATAATCTGCCATTATGTTTAGGTCTAATGGAGTTGCGAGGCATTCATTTTCGATAGGCTCAATGTAACAGTAACTGAAGGCTTCATCGATAACTTGCATCATGGCCGCTGGCACGGTTGAGCGATTTTTATTAATGTACTTTATTAAGCTCAAGCCAACCAAAACATATGACATATTTGCATCAAATGATTTAAAAACGGCTTTATAAAACAGGCCAAATAACAAATTTGTTAACACATAATGTATACGAGTACTTCTAGACACATGCCAAATGCAGTCGCAAATATTTTTAATCTGGTTGTCATCGAGGTCTTTCAGTATATTCTTTTCGTCCCATAATTTAGACAAATATAAATTCTGCTCATCCACAGTCAAGGGCTCTATTTCGAATAATTTACAAAATTTTAATTTTTCAAAAATTTTAATTTCTTTGTCATACGATCGGCTAGTGATCCATATCTTATGAGTCCTTGAAAATTTTCTCATAGCTTCTATTAATGCCAACACTTCATTCTCGTACGTTGGATAGATCTCGTCGAAGCCATCGAGCAATATTATTAATTGAGCGCTATTATAAAAGTTCAGGAACATTCTCAACTCGAATAAAGTCCATGCATCACCTGTAAAGTCTGTCACAAGCACAGTTCCGTCATCACATTGGACTAGTGATATATTCATATCCATCGTTTTGCTACTTTCCTCACTGAGTGCAACTTGACACAAGAACTCCAAAGACTCCGTAGTGCCGATTTTTGTTTTCATATTTTTCCACTTCCTGAATTGTGTCGTATGCTCCAGTAAATTGACTCTTACTATCCATTTCATGTTTCCCCATTTTCCTTCTTTCATTTTAAGAGAAAAATGAGTGAGCAAAGTTGACTTTCCCGTTCCGGGGTCCCCAAATATAACGACAACGTTCTCTTCAAGATTACCTAGTGTTTGAATCTGATTGCAGTCGACGCTTTCTTGTATTGCGGTGTCTCCGCAGAAGGGTCTTACACGTCTTTGAATATATAAATCAGGTTTATGATTGAAGTTGCTGACTGGTTTACCTACAGTATTTTTGTTACCATGCATAATTTTATACAACACATCTCCTCCGACATATAAAATTGTACTGTTGTTTAAAAAGTGTCTTAAATTTACTTCGTTACCTTGAAATATCACTTTATTGTTTTCCAAGATTTGGTTCTGCGATGCTGCGCTCATATCAATCAATTTTATATCATTTTTTATTACGTTCGTATTTCTTTGTATCATATTTATGACACTCATCAATGGCTGTGTTTTAGCATGTTTCACAGCATCTTTATAAATAAAGCCTTCTTTTTCAAGATACGTTCCCATTCCCGCATCAGACTCCATGCTCCATCTTTGTATCTCGTTATGATACTTCAAGTATATGGCGTCGGAAGCAACATACTCATGTTGTACGTCATCCCCTTGACTATTAATTATTTCTTTTATTAAAAGTTCCTCTACTTTTGTCTCATTATATTGAGATGTAAAAAATATAAGTGTTTTTAAAAAGTCACTCGCAATGATTTTGCTATATTCATTTGTGGTGAATGATAATTTTGGAAATAATTTTGCTTTTACATTCAATTTATATTTGTGCAAATTCGGAATTTTATTCTTCAATGTTTCGTACCATTTTTTGGCAAGCTTGCCTAGAGATTCATCGGTATCTGTGAACTTTAAAAGTTTTGAAGTTTCATCGAATACTAGTATATTACCGACAGCAGAAGCTATGCCTCCATTTAACTTAAGAAATCCTTTTTCCAAAGATTCATCTACAGTGACGACATGATAAGGTTTTGATTGTTGTAATATTTCTTCGAATTTTGTTGTAAGGTGATTTAGTCTCTTTTGAATTTTTATATCATTGCCTCTTATTACTAAATCTTTGTTGCCAAAGAAAGCTGGAACTTTAAGCTTCAGAGAAAGTAAATACTTTTTAGCAGACAGTTCTGCAGCTTCATAAACAGTCGACTGAGGAACATTTGCTTTATCGAGTTGTCGTTTTTGATCGTCAGTTATCGATTTGCTAACAAACTCTAGCCTGTCGTTCTTATACTTAAGAACATTTCCTATCAGCAATTTACTTAGTGTCTTCACATCTGATGGTTCTCTAAGGAACATCAACAATAGACTTTGTATGTCAGTGTCCTCTGATTTTTGCTTTTTGAGAACTTCTAAGCACAATTTGTTTTTGAACAGTACAAGATATTTATCGTTGGTTGTAAAGAATTCTTCTTTGAAGCTGGCAATCCGATATCCTTCAGGTTGAATTTCAGAAACATCTAAAACGTTTTGCGCTAGAATCACATGATAGCACGTCATGAGATCATTACTCATAGACATTTCGCTACCAGATTTATCGCATACGTGTATACACTTCGCCATCTGTTGAGCTAGCGCTTCTATTTGTTCTCTTAAAAGTATTTCACACAATAGCTCCACATTCTGGTCATTGTGCGATGACTGAGAGCCAGGGACTCCTGTACTTATCAGATCATTCAAATGTTTAGAGAAACTACCTTCGTATGTGCTGAACTTTTCGTCACCTTTTGCGTTTGTATAAATGATGAAAAGACATTCTGTTTCACCAAGTGTGCTATTAAACAGAACATCTTCATTATTGGGATTAAACTTGCGTCTAACTTCTAAGTAGCTATTGAAGTATTTCACCAAATCACTTTCTTTAAGCTTTAGAACTGAATCATTATTTTCTCTATGTTTTGCTTGTAAGAAGACTACTAGCGGTTTATCGTTGCCTTCAAATTTCGCCTTAAAACAGATGTCATCGAACGAGCCTAATTTGTCTACATTTGAGGCTAAATGAAACTCTTCAATATTGGCATCATGTATGGCTCTGAAATAAATGAGGCCAAGAAGTTTGGTTTCGTATAGTGGTCCTCGTATCCCAGATGTTCCTGGACGTTTTGGATATCGGTTTGCCATCTTGTTGCAGCAGAGGATCATCCGATACGCAACACTTGCAGTCGCAGGAGCTCTCTGTTAGCAGCTGCAGCCGCCACTGTGTCCGTCGCATGTCAAAGTCCTTGGAGATTCCTCTCCTTTTGACCGCAAGAACTGTTGTTATCTGTAAATGAAAAAAGTAGATTTGAGAAATCTAAGAAGGTCTTAATGATGAAGGATGGGTCGCTATTAGTGGAAGATTTGCGTCTTCGTGATCATCTATTAGATCTACTGTAGCGTTAACTACTAAGCTGCGGTTTGCATGGATATAGGATGTTCTCTAGATCGCAGGTATTCTCAAAATAACTGATTCGGTTCCTCTTTATGTTTCTCGTTTTCAGGATGATCACATGACAATGGCATTGCGCTATAACTTCGAGTAACACCCATAAGCATTACAAGCCGTTAGTTTACAATATGACTCGTAAAATTGTTAACTCTATATGGATTGCAAAGTAGCAAATTTTGTTGGCTTTTTGATATCCGAAATGATCTGTTCTTTTTTTTTTCTTTTCTTTATCTAGCCCTTACGGTCCCACTGCTAGGCAAATGCTTCCCGCTAAGTCCTTCCAGACTTTCTTTTATCGCGTCTCCGTCTCAAACCAGTCCTCGCGGTACGCGTCTATCATCCTGCCACCTCTGCCTAGGCCCCATGGTCCGGAGCGAGGAGGAGTGGCAGGTGGTCGCCTCCTTCTGCGAAGCAGTAATGTTAGCAAAGGAGGCGGCCGATCGCGTGAGGCAACGGTCCTCACGCCCCAACCGCCACCGGGACTCCGATCCCGATTTCCGGCCACCGTAGGCGCGGGCTTGCGGACGGCGAGCAATAGGTGGCGGGGACCGTCCGGTAACCGTCCGGAACGAGGACTGACTGAGAAGACTCGGCCTCGGTACGAAAGGCAACGAAGGAACAGGGGTGGATTTTTAGTCAGTAAAAGTCTGACACTATCTCCCGCCCCGCCCAAGAGCGGGGGATGAACCTGTGAATGATAAACCTTTCAAGATTGATAACCATAGTAGTGAAGAGTTTCCCATCTGCTGCAGGATCCTCCAACACAGTATATGAGATCTAACCTTCTTCCTTATCTTTGTCAACGTGAAGCTTACTTATTTTATTTTTTTGAAGTAGGTTATTATCAAATAACATTTCTCTCTCTGGGTGGAGCGAGAGTACCAGACCTTTACCGACTAAAACCCACATGTGTTCCTTCAGTTGCTCTTCACGTTCCAGGGCTATAGTAACTCTTTCGAACAATCCCGCAGGCCGTACCATATATGTTAACCTCGAGGTAAAGTTCCGTAAGATACAAGTAAGCCTGTATGTGAGGGCCCTTCAAATCTCCTTTGAGAATCAAAAATAAATCAAGATTGCTCAAGAAATGCTACTTTTATTGAAACCCCGATAAATTCAATTATTTTGTATAAATGCAGATTCAGATTAAATTAAAAGTTCTCATTTAATACATTGAGGGCACTATGTTTTGCCTCTACGTCGTAGAAAGTAGTAAATACATGCAATTTAGTTAGAACAAGAAATTAATATAGATTTATGAACTAAATAATAATAAAGAATTAAATAATTTAGATCCTATAAATAAAATATTAATAAAATTAAATTAAACAATGGAAATAAAAAATGTCCGCAGGTTTTATAATAAAATGAAAAATTGACAGCACTTATCTAAAGAACATTAAAGAATTTGAATGATGTCATAACTTAAAATTGAATGTAAAATGAAATGTCAAAATGTAAAAATAAATGTCAATATAGAAAATCATTAATTGTTACTTATGAAATGTCAAAAGTTTTATAACATCGTGTCATTCAAATATTCGGTGATTGAGAAATAGCATTTTTTTATTAAAAAATTCTTTAATTTCATTTTAAAGTTATGCAAATTTTCATTCTTAATGCTATCAGGTATTTTATTATTTGTAATTACACCAATCGAATTCAATACAGAGGCGGCGCAAGGCGTGGGCGACGTGGGCCACCGCCTACGGCCTCGCAGTCTGGGGGGCCTCGCACCTGACTTGAAACTATATTACTTAAAAGCCTTGTCTCTAGTAATTCTCGATTACAGCCTGAGTATTCTTGGTTCTTAATAATTTTAGCGTGAGACAACAAATGTACTGTTATTACTTAGTGTAGGAATGGTAATTTAAACAACCTATCCACACTGCGTCTTCCGGTATGCGGTCGTCACTCCAGGTCCTTTCGGCCCCAACGGCCATCTGTTCTGCGAGCAATGTGCCCTGCCCATTGCCACTTAAGCAACGTTGGAAGGCCAAAGGACCAATTGGTAAGGTTTGTAGAAATCCGATGGATGCGAGACACACAGGACCGTTAATTATGGCAATACTTGGGAGAGGCCTATACCCAACAGTGGACGTTTTAAGTTTACCTCAGGCTCGCGCTGTTCGATTATGACATATTTGAAAAAATCCGTCTTCTTACGCCACCAGAAGGCCTCGCAAAATGTACTTTGCCCACATCAGATTTAGATCTTACCCCGCCATTGATTCAATATCTGAACTTCGTAGGTAGCATGACGTATTCCACTAGGCATTCAATAAATACACATCTCACCATCTTTACACAACACAACAGAAAGATTAGACATCATAAACACTTGCACAAAAGGAGTCATAAGTAGAAACTTACGGCTTGTCTTCATTGCCCTGCATTTAAGAATCTCTCATATTATCTCTGAGCAGTCTGTGATGATTGCTCGCAACACTGTATGACGCAATCTTCGCCCAGACGTCACCCGCGACTCTACATCAAACTGTTCACATAATTTGGTTATTTAGTTTATAAAAACACATGTTATTATAATTATGGTACGTTATATATTCACAGAGACACTAAAGTTCAGTAAACATTTGTTAGTGTCGATGTCAGCCCACTATCTCGATCAAGACTGGGGCGATATATTGAACTCATGATAACAAATTAATGTGTCATACGTAATTGATAAGACGATGTTTAAATACAATTTTACTGGCCAGGTCTTGAAACGGATGTCAAGGATTTTATATCAAAATGTGAAAAATGTCAAAGAAAGCATGGAAGCCTATTAAGGGATCCATGTGTATAATAACTACAGCATCTTATGCCTTTGAAAAAATATTTTTAGATATCATAGGCCCATTGCCTCAAGTTTACGAAGGTAATGTATACATACTGAGTCTCCAATGTGAGCTAAGTAAATTCGTGGAAGCATATCCACTTAGAACTAAGGACACTGTAACTGTTAGTAAAGCTTTAGTAGACAACTTTGTTCTTAGATTTGGATTACCAAAAACATTAGCAACTGATCGAGGTGCTGAATTTATGCCATTAACAATAGAATAGGTTTTTAAGGTTTTAAACATTGATAAAATAGCATCAACCGCGTACCATCACCAATCTATTGGTTCGTTAGAAAATACACACAAAAATTTAGGAGCGTTTCTTAGAATTCAATGCAATAATAATCCTCAAACTTGGTCACATTGGTTGGCTTATTGGTGTTTTAATTATAATACCACTGTCCCTCAGCAACAAAATATCAGCCGTTTGAACTTGTATTTGGTAGGCTTTGTGTTGTTCCTTCTAGAATATATAATGTTGTTGAACCGCAATATAATCCACAAAATTGTTGTAATAGTCTTAAGTATAAGCTTCAATTTGCTAATAAGGATGCTAGAAATAATTTAATATTAAACAAAATATGTAATCGCAAGGACAAATTTTATGATAAATATTTGAACCCAACACAATATAATAAAGATAATAATTATGATATTGATTAAAAATGAAACTGGTCAGAAATTTGATCCTTTATTTGAAAGTCCATTTACTGTTATACAAGATATGGGATGTAACGTAGAAATTATAAAAAGAATAACAAAATTGATATTGTTCACAAAAATCTAACTAAACCTTTTGTGTCCTATTTGTTGTGTGAAATTAAAAAAACAATACTATGTTTAATTTTTTTTTTATTGCCAGACGTGAAGTGTATGGGCTGCTTTACATTATTGTGTATAGCATAGCAGGCTTTATAATGTTCCCCCTGTTGGGACTCAGGCCTCCTCTCTAGGAGAAGAAATGGGCCGTAATCCACCGCGTGGGCCCAATGCGGGTTGATGGATGTCACATGTCTTCGAATTTTTGGTTCAAGGACATGCCAGTTTCCTCACGATGTTTTCCTTCACCGTTTTGAGAGCAGTGGTGATGAAATAAATTACAACTTGTAAGTCGGGGCCATTACCACTCGGCCACCACTGCTGATGCTCATGCTTATGCTCATTATTGTGTATGCATGCTCCTTAATATTAGGTATCAAGTTTATGCTTGATTAGCGTTTTAAGTCTTTTACTTGTTAAAATGCATTATACTATTGGCAGTCAATCAGACTTGTTCTCTTTCAAATATACACTACGACCCTAAACATCTCAATACTACTACTGACTTCATAATACTAATATACAATTAATTTCAAATTTCCTACATTCATCATCATCATTTCAGCCGAAGGACGTCCAGTTGGAGAAAGCCTATCACTAAGCGTCGCCACAACGAATGCTCCTGTGCGTTTCGCATACATCGCATTCTCACGAGGTCATCGGTCCATCTTGTGGGCGGCCTTCCAGCACTGCATTTTCCGGTGGGCGGTTGCTTCTCTAGAACCCTTCAGTTCCATCAACCATCCGTTATACGAGTAAAGCCATGTCCTCTGCCACTTAAGTTTGGCGATTCTTCGAGCTGTGTTGACGACCTTGGTTCTCCTGCGTGGTTTGGTAGTCCTGGTTGGTTTATAACTGCATTCTATTATTGTCTTCCAACTCAATTCAATTCAAATTCTTTATCGCAAAATAAGTGTAGGATTTGGATATGTTAACAATAAATGCTAGGTTATTATTATTATTTAGATAGATAGATAGATATTCTTTATTGTACACCAAAAATACATTTTACATTAGGAAATTAACATTAATAAGGTGTCACAATGGGCGGTCTTATCGCTAAAAGCGATTAAGTAGTATTTATTTATCTTTATTCCAAAACGTTAAGTAAATTATAAGATAAGCCCCACAAAACCGTTTGACGGTGGGGTCGGTGAGTCTCTAGACATACTGAAATGTACTTAAAACATTTCTAAATAATATAATTTTAATTTGCCAGCAGACTGTTCAATAGGTATGGTATTCTCTTTTTTAGTGTTCTGTCACCAAAGTAATTTGTGACTTTGGGTACATTGAATCTACCAGCAGCCAGGTTCTTAAAACTTAGTTACCTGTTAAGGCATAGCCATATATATGGTAAAAAAAATATATACATGCTAAATATAACTACTACGTATATCTCAATTACTTCTGTAAATTTCGATAATACTCCTATAATTATTATACATATGTGAAGGCTTGTAAATAGTTTGTCGTAATCTACTCTGTTGTTACATTTTGTAGTCATTAAATATAAGGGGGTAATCTGGGTTGCCTGGAAGAAATCGCCGAGTGCGATAAGGCCGCCAATTGTATGTTTTTTGTAGTATTACAATTCAATTTTTAAATTTGTAACTTGGTATGCAATAAAGTATATATAAATAAATAAATAAATAAATATGAGCTAAGCCAATCAATTAAAATATATATAACAAAATTAAGAGTACGAAGATACGCGCATACAACCGTCCAATCATTGACAAAAATATTGTAACCAATAGCATACAGATATGTGATTAAAGCAAAGTAACTATTAAGTATAAATATATGCGTATGCTTGTCTAATTTTAATCTAAAACATATAAATATAACAAATAATTGTAAAAACCAAGTCGTCCTGAATACAGATGATGAATATTCTTCCTCAAAATTTGATATATTATCCGGTTTAGACATATCATTTTGGGTTTTTTCTTGAAAACGTATTCTTAATTTTCTTTCCAAGTAATATTTAAAAATGTCAAATATAGTGTAGTCCCTGTCCCATTCATTTTTTTGTTTTATGTTAATTTCTTTTATTTGACTATACAGATAATCTGCCATTATGTTCAGGTCTAATAGAGTTGCGAGGCATTTATTTTCGATAGGCTCAATGTAACAGTAACTGAAGGCTTCATCGATAACTTGCATCATGGCCGCTGGCACGGTTGAGCGATTTTTATTAATGTACTTTATTAAGCTCAAGCCAACCAAAACATATGACATATTTGCATCAAATGATTTAAAAACGGCTTTATAAAACAGGCCAAATAACAAATTTGTTAACACATAATGTATACGAGTGCTTCTAGACACATGCCAAATGCAGTCGCAAATATTTTTAATCTGGTTGTCATCGAGGTCTTTCAGTATATTCTTTTCGTCCCATAATTTAGACAAATATAAATTCTGCTCATCCACAGTCAAGGGCTCTATTTCGAATAATATACAAAATTTTAAATTTTCAAAAATTTTAATTTCTTTGTCATACGATCGGCTAGTGATCCATATCTTATGAGTCCTTGAAAATTTTCTCATAGCTTCTATTAATGCCAACACTTCATTCTCGTACGTTGGATAGATCTCGTCGAAGCCATCGAGTAATATTATTAATTGAGCGCTATTATAAAAGTTCAGGAAAATTCTCAACTCGAATAAAGTCCATGCATCACCTGTAAAGTCTGTCACAAGCACAGTTTCGTCGTCGCATTGGACTAGTGATATATTCATGTCCATCGTTTTGCTACTTTCCTCACTGAGTGCAACTTGACACAAGAACTTCAAAGACTCCGTAGTGCCGATTTTTGTTTTCATATCTTTCCACTTCCTGAATTGTGTCGTATGCTCCAGTAAATTGACTCTTACTATCCATTTCATGTTTCCCCATTTTCCTTCTTTCATTTTAAGAGAAAAATGAGTGAGCAAAGATGACTTTCCCGTTCCGGGGTCCCCAAAGATAACGACAACGTTCTCTTCAAGATTATCTAGTGTTTGAATCTGATTGCAGTCGACGCTTTCTTGTATTGCGGTGTCTCCGCAGAAGGGTCTTACATGTCTTTGAATATATAAATCAGGTTTATGATTGAAATTGCTGACTGGTTTACCTACAGTATTTTTGTAACCATGCATAATTTTATACAACACATCTCCTTCGACATATAAAATTGTACTGTCGTTTAAAAAGTGTCTTAAATTTACTTCGTTACCTTGAAATATCACTTTATTGTTCTCCAAGATTTGGTTCTGCGATGCTGCGCTCATATCAATCAATTTTATATCATCCTTTATTACGTTCGTATTTCTTTGTATCATATTTATGACACTCATCAATGGCTGTGTTTTAGCATGTTTCACAGAATCTTTATAAATAAAGCCTTCTTTTTCAAGATACGTTCCCATTCCCGCATCAGACTCCATGCTCCATCTTTGTATCTCGTTATGATACTTCAAGTATATGGCGTCGGAAGCAACATACTCATGTTGTACGTCATCCCCTTGACTATTAATTATTTCTTTTATTAAAAGTTCCTCTACTTTTGTCTCATTATATTGAGATGTAAAAAATATAAGTGTTTTTAAAAAGTCACTCGCAATGATTTTGTTATATTCATTTGTGGTGAATGATAATTTTGGAAATAATTTTGCTTTTACATTCAATTTATATTTGTGCAAATTCGGAATTTTATTCTTCAATGTTTCGTACCATTTTTTGGCAAGCTTGCCTAGAGATTCATCGGTATCTGTGAACTTTAAAAGTTTTGAATTTTCATCGAATACTAGTATGTTACCGACAGCAGAAGCTATGCCTCCATTTAACTTAAGAAATCCTTTTTCCAAAGATTCATCTACAGTGACGACATGATAAGGATTTGATTGTTGTAATATTTCTTTGAATTTTGTTGTAAGGTGATTTAGTCTCTTTTGAATTTTTATATCATTGCCTCTTATTACTAAATCTTTGTTGCCAAAGAAAGCTGGAACTTTAAGCTCCAGAGAAAGTAAATACTCTTTAGCAGACAGTTCTGCAACTTCATAAACAGACGACTGAGGAACATTTGCTTTATCGAGTTGTCGTTTTTGATCGTCAGTTATCGATTTGCTCACAAACTCTAGCTTGTCGTTCTTATACTTAAGAACATTTCCTATCAGCAATTTACTTAGGGTCTTCACATCTGATGGTTCTCTAAGGAACATCAACAATAGACTTTGTATGTCAGTGTCTTCTGATTTTTGCTTTTTGAGAACTTCTAAGCACAATTTGTTTTTGAACAGTACAAGATATTTATCGTTGGTTGTAAAGAATTCTTCTTTGAATCTGGCAATCCGATGTCCTTCAGGTTGAATTTCAGAAACATCTAAAACGTTTTGCGCTAGAATCACATGATAGCACGTCATGAGATCATTACTCATAGACATTTCGCTACCAGATTTATCGCATACGTGTATACACTTCGCCATCTGTTGAGCTAGCGCTTCCATTTGTTCTCTTAAAAGTATTTCACACAATAGCTCCACATTCTTGTCATTGTGCGATGACTGAGAGCCAGGGACTCCTGTACTTATCAGATCATTCAAATGTTTAGAGAAACTACCTTCGTATGTGCTGAACTTTTCGTCACCTTTTGCGTTTGTGTAAATGATGAAAAGACATTCTGTTTCACCAAATGTGCTATTAAACAGAACATCTTCATTATTGGGATTAAACTTGCGTCTAACTTCTAAGTAGCTATTGAAGTATTCCACCAAATCACTTTCTTTAAGCTTTAGAACTGAATCATTATTTTCTCTATGTTTTGCTTGTAAGAAGACTACTAGCGGTTTATCGTTGCCTTTAAATTTCGCTTTAAAACAGATGTCATCGAACGAGCCTAATTTGTCTACATTTGAGGCTAAATGAAACTCTTCAATATTGGCATCATGTATGGCTTTGAAATAAATGAGGCTAAGAAGTTTGGTTTCGTATAGTGGTCCTCGTATCCCAGATGTTCCTGGACGTTTTGGATATCGGTTTGCCATCTTGTTGCAGCAAAGGATCATCCGATACGCAACACTTGCAGTCGCAGGAGCTCTCTGTTAGCAGCTGCAGCCGCCACTGTGTCCGTCGCATGTCAAAGTCCTTGGAGATTCCTCTCCTTTTGACCGCAAGAACTGTTGTTATCTGTAAATGAAAAAAGTAGATTTGAGAAATCTAAGAAGGTCTTAATGATGAAGGATGAGTCGCTATTAGTGGAAGAGTTGCGTCTTCGTGATCATCTATTAGATCTACTGTAGCGTTAACTACTAAGCTGCGGTTTGCATGGATATAGGATGTTCTCTAGATCGCAGATATTCTCAAAATAACTGATTCGGTTCCTCTTTATGTTTCTCGTTTTCAGGATGATCACATGACAATGGCATTGCGCTATAACTTTGAGTAACACCCATAAGCATTACAAGCCGTTTGCTTACAATATGACTCGTAAAATTGTTAACTCTATATGGATTGCAAACTAGCAAATTTTGTTGGCTTTTTGATACCCGAAATGATCTGTTCTTTTTTTTTTCTTTTCTTTATCTAGCCCTTACGGTCCCACTGCTAGGCAAATGCTTCCCGCTAAGTCCTTCCAGACTTTCTTTTCTCGCGTTTCCGTCTCAAACCAGTCCTCGCGGTACGCGTCTATCATCCTGCCACCTCTGCCTAGGCCCCATGGTCCGAAGCGAGGAGGAGTGGCAGGTGGTCGCCTCCTTCTGCGAAGCAGTAATGTTAGCAAAGGAGGCGGCCGATCGCGTGAGGCAACGGTCCTCACGCCCCAACCGCCACCGGGACTCCGATCCCGATTTCCGGCCACCGTAGGCGCGGGCTTGCGGACGGCGAGCAATGGGTGGCTCGCCGTCCGACCGCCCGGTAACCGTCCGGACCGAGGACTGACTGAGAAGACTCGGCCTCGGTACGAAAGGCAACGAAGGAACAGGGGTGGATTTTTAGTCAGTAAAAGTCTGACACTATCTCGCGCCCCGCCCAAGAGTTAGGGATGTACCTGTGAATGATAAACCTGTCAAGATTGATAACCATAGTAGTGAAGAGTTTCCCATCTGCTGCAGGATCCTCCAACACAGTATATGAGATCTAACCTTCTTCCTTATCTTTGTCAACGTGAAGCTTACTTATTTTATTTTTTTGAAGTAGTTTATTATCAAATAACATTTCTCTCTCTGGGTGGAGCAAGAGTACCAGACCTTTACCGACTAAAACCCACCTGTGTTCCTCCAGTTGCCCTTCACGTTCCAGGGCTATGGTAACTCTTTCGAACAATCCCGCAGGCCGTACCATATATGTTAACCTCGAGGTAAAGTTCCGTAAGATACAAGTAAGCCTGTATGTGAGCGCCCTTCAAATCTCCTTTAAGAATCAAAAATATTCAATAATCAAGATTGCTCAAGAAATGCTACTTTTATTGCAACCCCTATAAATTCAATTATTTTCTATAAATGCAGATTCAGATTACATTAAAAGTTCTTATTTAATACATTGAGGGCGCTATGTTTTGCCTCTAGGGCGTACAAAGTAGTAAATACATGCAATATAGTTAGAACAAGAAATTAATATAGATTTATGAACCACAAATAAAGAATTAATTAATTTAGATCATATAAATAAAATATTAATAAAATTAAATTAAACAATGGAAATAAAAAAATGTCCGCAGGTTTTATAATGAAATGAAAAATTGACAGCACTTATCTAAAGAACATTAAAGAATTTGAATGATGTCATAACTTAAAATTGAATGTAAAATGAAATGTCAAAATGTAAAAATAAATGTCAATATAGAAAATCATTAATTGTTACTTATGAAATGTCAAAAGTTTTATAACATCGTGTCATTCAAATATTCGGTGATTGAGAAATAGCATTTTTCTATTAAAAAATTCTTTAATTTCATTTTAAAGTTATGCAAATTTTCATTCTTAATGCTATCAGGTATTTTATTATTTGTAATTACACCAATCGAATTCAATACAGAGGCGGCGCAAGGCGTGGGCGACGTGGGCCACCGCCTACGGCCTCGCAGTCCGAGGGCGCCTCGCACCTGACTTGAAACTATATTACTTAAAAGCCTTGTCTCTAGTAATTCTCTATTACAGCCTGAGTATTCTTGGTTCTTAATAATTTTAGCGTGAGACAACAAATGTACTGTTATTACTTAGTGTAGGAATGGTAATTTAAACAACCTATCCACACTGCGTCTTCCGGTATGCGGTCGTCACCCAGGTCCTTTCGGCCCCAACGGCCATCTGTTCTGCGAGCAATGTGCCCTGCCCATTGCCACTTAAGCAACGTTGGAAGGCCAAAGGACCAATTGGTAAGGTTTGTAGAAATCCGATGGATGCGACACACACAGGACCGTTAATTATGGCAATACTTGGGAGAGGCCTATACCCAACAGTGGACGTTTTAAGTTTACCTCAAGCTCGCACTGTTCGATTATGACATATTTGAAAAAATCCGTCTTCTTACACCACCGGAAGGCCTCGCAAAATGTACCTTGCCCACATCAGATTTAGATCTTACCCCGCCATTGATTCAATATCTGAACTTTGTAGGCAGCATGACGTATTCCACTAGGCATTCAATAAATACACATCTCACCATCTTTACACAACACAACAGAAAGATTAGACATCATAAACACTTGCACAAAAGGAGTCTTAAGTAGAAACTTACGGCTTGTCTTCATTGCCCTGCATTTAAGAATCTTTCATATTATCTCTGAGCAGTCTGTGATGATTGCTCGCAACACTGTATGACGCAATCCTCGCCCAGACGTCACCCGCGATTTTACATCAAACTGTTCACATAATTTAGTTATTTAGTTTATAAAAACACATGTTATTATAATTATGGTACGTTATATATTCACAGAGACACTAAAGTTCAGTAAACATTTGTCAGTGTCGATGTCAGCTCACTATCTCGATCAAGACTAGGGCGATATATTGAAATCATGATAACAAATTAATGTGTCATACGTGTCTGATAAGACGATGTTTATTTGCTACTTAATCGATATTGATATTGAGAATTATCCTGTACGACTGACGGCGGTGTTACCTTATTAAAACACATATTTACAGCGAGGCCCAAGGTACGATAGGAATCTTTTCTGACCTCTCAAAGGCATTTGATTATGTTAATCACGAAACTTTACTTTTTAATAAGAACTTTAAGGACTAGTTAAACTTGCCCTTGACTTAGTGATGTCTTATTTAATGACAGACAGCAGCTAGTTCAAATAAATGGTTTCAAGTCATGTAGTTTAAAAGTAAAAATCGGGGGTTCAACAAGGTTTAATATTGGGTCCTATCCTCATTTCAGTATATATTATTGATTTACCCCATCTATTAAGAAAACAACCACATATAGTTTTGTTTGCCAACGATACGTTCTTAATTTTTAAGATTAATAGACGTTCTTCAAATCTTGTATACGTAAACAACACGTTACAGCAGGTCCAAAACACGTTTCCTATTAACAATTTTGTATTAAACTGTAAAAGTAATATGCTTCACCGAATGTTAAAAAAACTTTTTTTGAAATAGATTATTAGTTTATTTATTTGTATAGTATTATTATTAATTAGTTAAATATTTGTAGTCAGACACGTGCCCTGAGGGTTACGTACAAACTTACCTATGTAAAGAGTTCAATTCCTGATTGGAGTCTCGAAGTACTTTCCAAATCGCAAAAAAGTTTTTTTTTGTATCGTAACAACAAATTTTCTGTTTTCAGATTTATTCCTATGCTTGCGTTATAAGACCTTGCTTATGGCAAAATTTCAAGATTCTGGGACAACGGGAAGTACTCTAGAATTTTAGATCCCTTGAGTGTTGAAATATACGTTTTATTAGAAGTTTGATTTTTTCACAGCTTCAAGGAACCGCAGACTTAAGTAATATGGTTTTAATTTCAACTCGATACGTCCACGCGTTCCCGAGATAAAAGGTCTTGACAGACATACAGACGGACGGACAACAAAGTGATCCTATAAGGGTTCCGTTTTTCCTTTTGAAGTACGGAGCCCTAAAAAAACACTAAAACGATCAAAATAAGTTTATTTTCGTAAGTCGGTGTTTCTCGGTGTTGTTTGTTTTTATTAAACACCGACTTCCAAAATTAAAGTTATTTTGATCCTTTTAGTTTTTTTTTTAGTGAAGTCAATTTTTTTTTGTATAAATATTTTTTATTTCAGACTATTTAGTGGCGATACACTTATAACCAGAGTGTCTATTTCATATGACAATTCCAATTAACCCAATCACTGCTAGGATACATTGTTTTATTATGAAGTTTCCGTGTCTACTTTCCACTTCTCAGCTCCACCATCAGATCTGTTCGATAGTACCTTATATCCAAAGTGCATCTCATGACAATTCTAATAAGCCCAAACACAGCTAGGATACATTGATTAATTACAGAGTTCCAGTGCCTATCTTCCGGCTCCATCATCAACGTTAGGTTACTTTGACGATACCATTTTCAATATAACCATTCAGAACTATTTATTTATTTGTATTGTCGTAGTCGTTTAACAATCTTCATTGTGATATCTATGAGAGTATGAAGTTCCGTTGGCCATTTCTGGTCTTCTTCATCAGTTCCATTTCATTTAATGTTTTGAAAAACCTTTTGACTGTAAATGCTTAAGTTCTCGATGAAAATACCAAAATCACTATTTATTGCAGATTTTTTGCAAATATTAACTCCCCCCTCCCCCTTGTCAGCAAAAGTAAGCAAGCTCTCACCCTCCCCCCCATGCTTATGCAAACATTGGTACAGATACCGACACGGATCTTGAGCGCTGACTTCTACAGTTCTACTTGCACAGAAGCACACAGAAGTGAAATATCGGGTCTCTTTAGTGGTATGAAAAGAGACGCGGGGGCGGGGAGTGCAAACCTTGTGCAGTAATTGGCTCGCCGATGTGTACGCTGCGCAAAGCGATCCCCGCTTTTTCGCCGAGCGCTCAAGATTCGTGCCGCTATCTGTACAAGCATTTGTCAATGTGTTGGTTTCGTTATTAATTTATGAGCAGTAAGTAGTATGTTTCATGCTCAGTGATGTGTGTCGTGTCTATTCATTTTCTTGCGACTTTGGAACATCGACTCTTAAAAAACTAAAAGAAAATATATACTGCTGACGTAATCACCATTTAGACCCCGATCCCCCATGTTATCAAAAATAAGCAGATTAAAGACCCCCCCCACCCCTCTGTAGTGTTTACGTAATACTTGAATGGCCCGTTATGGGAAAAGGAAATGGCAAATCGGTCCAAAAACGATGAAGTTCTGAAAAAAAAATACAACAGAATTGATAACCTCCTCCTTTTCTTGAAGTCGGTTAAAAACTACAGTTCAATTTAGAAGTGAATTTAGTTTATTTTCAAATCTCAAAGCATGTCGAGTTATAGTTAGCATTAACTTGTAAATCTATATATATAAAAGAAAGTCGTGTTAGTTACACTTTTTATAACTCAAAAATGGCTGAACCGATTTGGCTGAAAATTGGTGGGGAGGTAGCTTAGAACCAGGAGACGGATATAGGATACTTTTTATCCCGTAGAGTAGGGTAGAGTTGGGTAGGGTACGGTAGCGTGGGATAGAGTGAGGTAGAGTAGGGTAGAGTGAGGTAGAGTAGGGTAGAGTGAGGTAGAGTAGGGTAGAGTAGGGTAGAGTAGGGTAGAGTAGGGTAGAGTAGGGTAGAGTAGGGTAGAGTAGGGTAGAGTAGGGTAGAGAAGGGTAGAGTAGGGTAGAGTAGAGTAGAATATAGTAGTCAGTTGACGGGAGCGAAGCCGTGGGCAAAAGCTAGTAATACATATATTTCTCTACTATATTATTTGTTTCATTATAATTGTCTTTTAATTATTTTGCAGAAGGTGTAAAAAATTGTGTATCCAACGCGGGAATAACGCTTTTGTTGTCTTGGGCGGCTTGTATTCCTGACTTCACTCTTTCTATATTAATCGGCGAGTATCCACCCTTACGTTGTTGAAACTTCAACGGTCCGGACTAAGCGTTTCGTTTCGTCGTTTATACCGCGTACATCGAAGGTCTGGAACAATTTGCCTGCTGCGGTCTTCCCGTCCAACTATAATTTAGGTGTCTTCAAGGCTAAAGTGAATAGGCTCTTAATAAACTAGTGCGCCTGACCATCAATGATTGCATCTCCGCTTACCATCAGATGGGATCGCAGTCAAGCAATGGTTTATATCAATTAAAAAAAAAAAAAATCCCTCGCGGTACTCGGGATTAAATTATATAAATCCCTCACTGGCGTTCAAGTGCAAAACTGCTTTATCCCCTAGCCACATAATCTACTATAAATTTTAATGAATAACTTTTACCTGTTGTACCTAAGTATTAAATGAAAAATTTAATACGTACAAACCACTACTTAACAATTTCCAATCGATTGATTCTATGTTGAGATCTCGATATGTCATCATCATCTTCCTGCCCTTGTCCCATCTTATTTGGGGTCGGCGCAATACGTTTTTTTCTTCCATTCTATCCTGTCAACCGTCATACTATCACTAACTTCCTTTTCTTTCATATCACTGTTCACACAATCCATCCATCTTTTCTTTGGCCTCCCTCTCCCTCTCCACCCATCCACATGTATACTCATAACTCTTTTAGTAACATGTGTTTCATCTCTCCTCTTTACATGACCATACCAAGACAAACGATTCCCCTTCAACTTTTCAGTCACTGGCGCCACTTTCAAACTTCCTCTAATATATTCATTTCTCACTTTATCCATTCTCGTCACACCACACATCCATCTCAACATTATCTTGAGATCTCGATATGTATACAAAGTAATCTGAGATTCGATTTATCGACTAGCTTACCAAATAATAGCAGTCACATCACTACTGTTATTATTATCATACATACCGCACGCGCACGTAGGCCAACTCCAATTCAAGGACAATAATATTGTGATTTTATTATTAATAATCAAATATTACTTCTTGGTGAGTACTAGTATCCTAAAATATGTCAATAAAACCTCAAATTAGACGAAACTTGGCTCACGGGATGGACCATCGGGGTTACCATGACGTTCAAAGTAAGATTGTTCCATTCTTATTTCAGTGTGGGTAAGAGACAGAGCTATACAGGTTGTCTAGCGCCATCTCTTACCCACACTGGAAATAAGAATGAAACAATCTTACTTTAAACGTCATAGTACAAGTCCATATCCTGAATTAGAACATAGGCTAATATTTGCCTCCGTAATATGTTCCCTTATGATGTTTTCAAATCATCTAGTAGTAGACTATATAATAATGTTACTGATATTTTTTTTAATGTTATAAAGCATTTTTAGTTTGGTGTAAAACGTAACCAAACATCACTCGATCGTTATTTTTGCGAGAAAAGGGTTTTGAATATGGGTAATTGCCATTAGTACACACATTATTTTTAAAAAGTCGTCAGCTAAACTGCTAGAATAAAAACTTGACTTTCATAATCTGAAAACAGAAGGTTTAAATTCAACTTACTTTTCTCACAAACGGTGATCAAAAAAGTTCGAAGTCAGTTAATTTTGTGCACGGGGAGGAGGCTGCACGCGTGAGAGAACGTAGGTCCTCAAGCCCTAGCCGCCGTAATTCCGACCCCGACTACCGGCCACGGTAGACCCTGGCTCGCGGACGTCGAGCAATGGGTGGCTCGCCGTCCGGCTGTTCGGTAATTAACCGGACCAGTCGGTCCAGTCGTCAACGGCGCGTAGTGATCCACGCGCTCCTCAAAGAGATGTCAGCAAACCGTAGGGGCCCAGCAGGGCCGATGCCCGCTAGCTAGGAAAGCGGAGAATTTCTGAAAAGGAAACCCGTAGTCCTAGAACGCAAAGGGTAATTGAAGGACACAGGTGTGGTTTTAGTCAGTAAAAGTCTGACACGCCCTCTCGCTCCGCCCAGAGCGCGAGAAGTCATTTGGATGATTTCCACCTTAAAAAAAAAAACAAAAAAATAAAGACTTGAGGCCCTCAAATTACCTTTTGAGACGCCCACGTATTTGTTAGATATTTTTCACATGTTTTAATATAAACAGTGATATTTGTGCTAAAAAGAATGAAGTCTCGATAGGTAGTCCAACAAGGCTTTATTTTTATCTAGTTTTATGTATTTTGTAACATATAGCATAGCATAGTCGGCCTTATAATGTTCCCACTGTTGGGACTCAGGCCTCCTCTCTAGGAGAGGGAATGGGCCGTATGCCACCACGCGGGCCCAGTGCGGGTTGGTGGATGTCACATGTCTTCGAACTTTTGGTTCTAGGACATGCCGGTTTCCTCACGATGTTTTCCTTCACCGTTTTGAGAGCAGTGGTGATGAAATAAATTACACAAAGTAATGCGCCTGACTGGGTTTGAACCCGTGACCTACAACTTGTAAGTCGGGGCCGTTACCACTCGGCCACCACTGCTCAATTTTGTAAGATAATTCTAGATTTTAATCGACTGGCCTCTAGTGGTTAGTAGCCCTGAATGCTATGCCGGAGGTCGTGGGTTCGATTCCCACCCAGGACAATTTTTTATGCGATGAGCACGATCATTTATTGTTCTACTGGGTGTAATTTATTTATAACATCATTGTATTTAGAAATATATAAGTATGTTTATCAGTTGTCTAGTACTCATAACACAAGCTCTGCTTAGGTTGGGTGCTGTGTGGTAGTTGTTGAATTTTGAGTCTCAAGTTATCTGATGACCAAAGAGATTTAGTATGCGAGTCACAAAGAAATTCAAACTGATTCTTATGATAATGAGGGGTTTTTTTTAGGTGGGAAAATCATCCAAAGACAAATCCCGCACTTGGGCGGAGCGCGAGATATTGTCAGACTTTTACTGACTAAAAACCCACTCCTGTTCCTTCTTTGCCTTCATCCCGGGGCCCCGGGCTTCGCTTTCACACTAGAACCGGGGTCCCAGTAGGCTTCGACCCTGCTGGGCCCCTACAGTTGCTGACGTTTCCTTGAGGCGCGCGTGGAACAATACGCGCCGTCGACGCCTTGGACTCGGTCCGGACGGTTACCGGACGGTCGGACGGCGGGCCACCCATTACTCGCTGTCCGCAAGCCCGCGCCTACGGTGGCCGGAAATCGGGATCGGAATCCCGGCGGCGGTTAGGGCGTGAGGACCGTTGCCTCACGCGATCGGCCGTCTCCTTTGCTAGCAAGGAGGCGACTGCCTTCCACTCCTCCTCACTCCGGACCATGGCCTGTACCAATGCCCGGTGCGAGAGATCACTGCCGCCGATCGCCCCCAAGAGGAAACGGCGGTGCTCTGCCCAGGCGGGGCACACCTCCACCGTATGCTCCACCGTGTCCAAGATAATGAGGGGTGAAAGAGAAAAATCTAGCACATTATACAAGAGGGAAAGAATATATGCATTCAACTGTTAGTAACTCGATCAAGTGCGTGTGTTGTTATTTTCGACGTGCAAGTGTCTTTCCTTAGATGTTGATTGCATTTTTTTTCCTTTTCAGTAATTTTAACGTATGTCTGGCAATTTGAGTATATTCTGCGGCCTACCCAAATGTCCTTTCCTTGGTATTGTTCGTCAAGTCGTTGAGCTTCTTAGTAGTCCTGGGTTGAGCTTTACGAATACTGACAAATGCTTGCACTGACTGGACAGGTCCACTCAAATCTGTATGGGTCTTTCTTCAAAAGACCCTCTCAGACAAATCTGCATGGTTCTCATGTGATTTGACCATTACATATTAACTGTATGGACTTTAAAAGAGACTTTGACCCCTGAGTTTGTTTTGGTGTTTCTTCTCAGGGTAGTCAGCTAGGAAACATTGGCCTCATCTAGTTTAAAATGACGAAAAAAAAATTGACGTGTAAAAGTGTTTTTTTAAACCTACTTACAAAATAAATATCATTTATCATTAGAAATTTGATTTAATGGCGCTTGGAAATATTTTCTAGGAGGCAATTTTCTATTTTTCTTTACTGGCTTCTTATATTTATTTATGTCGTCTTTATTCATTTTATTATATTAAGTTGTTATTTATTATAAAGTTTTGCTGACAGTAATTTAAGATTGGTATGACGCCGTGTTCACAACGGCCGTCATTCTTGTCCTCCTTTGGTATTAATAATTACGTCAGAGCGCTATTAATAAGTTTTTGTGATATGTAATTCACAATAATATTATGCACTAGTGCGACTTCGTCCGCGTAGAAGTCGAAAATGGTTTTATTAGGTTTTTTGAGATACGAAAATATGAAATCTTATTTATTATCTTCGTCGTGTGTCCATTGAATTGTATGGCGAGCGATATTGTATCTTAAGATAAAATATTATAGTATTTTAGCCGTGTGCAGCGCCCCTTAGTGAACTCCACTGCGGGTAACGTAACCCACGACAAACTTATTATTTACAGTTGGTACAGTAATCGGGTCTAGGGATCAAACCACAAAATTAAGTTTATTTTTTTATTGTATATACTTTTCGGGGATAAAAAGTACCCAGTGTGGTGCCCAGGATATTAAAGAATAATTATATCAAGTATCATTGTAATCGAAACGGTAGTTTTTGCGTGATGCCTGAACAAACAGACAGACAGACAAATTTTTTTTAATCTCATTTTTGGGTTCGGTGTCGGTCTAGTAACACCATTTATGCCATTTATTTTTTTGATATTTTCAATGTACAGAATTTTCACTTCTACAGATTTCTTATAAGTATAGATATATACGCGTCACACCACACTAGATATGTGGTGTGACGAGTGATAAATGAGTATATTGAATAAGTTTGAAAGTGGCGCCAGTCAGCGACTGATCAAGAGTTCTGACCGCCCTAAGCTAATTATGAGGACGCTCCCCCGCTAGGTGTGTCGGGACGGCCTAAAAAGTAGTAAGTGAGTAGAGTAGTAGTGTGAAAACTTTAACATGGTTCATACTACTTAGAAAAGTTTTCAGATCGATCTGCAAACAAAACTAATGTTGTCCTTTAATCTGCATGACATTCAACCTAAGGGTGGCAAACCATTTTTTAACCTGACCGTACATAAAGGCAAAGTATCACTCAACTCATTATAAGACCAAAATCATGACAAGCGACTGCAGACTACCAAGTAGAAAACCAAATCCATGTCGTGTTTGGTTAGTTGTGATGTTGCTTCGACTGAGTATTTTTTAAATATTTACACTTCTGTTATTGTTAAAAAAGAGGAGAGGCATCATACAAGTGAAACATTTGTGCTACTGATTAATGATTTATTTGAAAATTATAGTAATTAAGTAATTATTATTAGATTATACAAAGGTCCTTTTTCGTGCTTTAGCGTTTGCAATCTTTTCACAATTTTTTCAAATTTAATAGTTTGTAAAAAATCACTTTCTATATACCTTAGTGAGAGCGCTGCAAGTTTTTGCTGGCGGAGTGTAGAGCGCAAGTAATTTTTTACTCTTTTAAGTGCTGAAAGAGACCTTTCGCCGATGCAGTTGGACACACATTGTCAAAAAAAAATCTTAATATTATTTCCACATTCGGGAAAATGCATGAAATATTAAAACTTTTTATTAACTGCAACAAACCCTTTGGGGTTCTGGCAGAAATAGAGTGCTCGTCCTCGGTGTCAGATTTTAAAAACTGCGCCAAATGGACGCATTCTTCTGCAAAGGTTTCTTCTAAATCAGTGGCATATAGTTGTTTTAACTCCTTTGCTTCTAATAATTTCACTGTCATCTAGTTCGTGCAGTTGCCATAAGAAACCAAACTTTATGTTTACTGTATTATAAATAATTTGCCAATCAATAGCTGCATAATAATTATCAACGATGAAAGATCGTCTCCCTTCTAACTCAATGTGTCCCGTTGTAACTTCATCAAAATGAAATTTTGATTTGTTTCTTTTTCTTACATCTTTTTTGTATGTGGTCACTTCGTATAGGATTGCGTCTGATTCAAAATTTTCGAACTCTTTTTCGTCACGCAACGTATCAAGATAAGCATGTAATGTCTCATAAACAATAACGAACTTGCTTGTAGTTGTGCACTAACGACTTGAAACTTTACGAGCAGAAAAGCACAACATTATTGTAATTTATAGAGTTTTAATTTTTTCTAATATTCCTTTTGCTTCTATTTTGGTCTCTTTACCTTGATTTTCATTTTCGCAAATAGAGTTTAATATTTCCAGAACTTGTTTGTATGAACTGTATAAGGCTTTGCTTGCATCTGCCGGTGCACTCCACGGAGTTTTCGATAAAAAAATTTAGTACCGTCGATTTTTCATCCAATTTGGATAACAAAATTTAAAAAATCCAAAAAAAAAAAAATTGTATAGTTGTTGTTCCAATGTAAAAAAAGCAGCTGACTCCTCACTACTTTCCGCGGCAGCCGATCCCACGAGTTGCAGAGAAAAGGCTGCACAATTAACAAAAGTATCCAATGGATATACAGCTTTAATTTTTGACTGAAGACCTTTGTCCCAAACATATTCCTAGTTATGCTAAAAAATACGCAGTCTTTTAAATAGGCAATCCCTAAATTAAGACTAGGTGGATTACCATGACGTTCAAAGTAAGATTGTTTCATTCTTATTCCGGCCTGGGTAAGAGACAGAGCTATATAGGTTGTCTAGCGCCATCTCTTACCCACACTGGAAATAAGAATGAAACAATCTTACTTTAAACGTCATGGTAACCCACCTGACCTTATTTTTGTAGAAGTGAGATAAAGTTTGTTTAGTAACTGAAATCTTTTTCATGTAATAATTCATAATATAATTTATTAAACTTTTCTGGATTTTAGACAACCAGGACGCACTTGGCCGATTTTTAGTATTTGATATTGACGTTCTAAAATGCCGTATATAATGGCCTAATGCGGGTAAATTGTGAGTTTTTTGTTTTATGAAAACAATTTTTAGTCAGTAGCCAGCTGACCCACTCGCTGGACCACTGAAGATTCGAGTCAGTGTTTGTTAAAGCCCGCTTTTTTAAATTTTAAAATTTATTGTTAAAATCTGGGAGCCTCAAGCGCATTTAGTTTTAGAATTTTGTCTCAATCTAGTTGAAATATGTAGGGTAGATGCAATGATGCTAGATTAGTACATGCGAAGACACGATTTTAGCGCGCCCCCCCGAACCTCGCGCCCTAGGCTGCAGCCTAATTAGCCTAAGGGTTAATCAGGGCCTGGCGCCAGTGACTGAAAAGTTGAAGGGGAATCGTTCAACTTTATTAGTCACTGGCATCATGTAAAGAGAAGAGATGAAACGTAAGTTATTAAAAGAGTTATGGAGTATATATGCGGATGTATGCAGAGGTAGACGGAGGTCAAAGAAAAGATGGATAGATTTTTTGAGGAGTGATATGAAAGAACAAGGAGTTAGTGACGTCATGATTCATGACAGGACGGAATGGAAGAAAATATCACATTGCGCCGACCCCAAATAACACGAAACAAGGGCAGGAAGATAATGACTGAGCTACAAGAATTCCTGGTCGCTAATGAAAAGTGAGATTCTTTCTTAAAGACATAAGATGAAACGTGCGTACAGCTAAGGAGTGGAATTCCTTGCCGGAATCTGTGTTTCCTGATGGCTACAACCCGGGAATTTTTAAGTCGAAAGTAAATAGGTTACTTCTAGGTAAGCGCGCTCCATCGTCGACCGCATCGTTGCTTTCCATCAGGTGAGATAGCGGTCAAGCGCGAACCTATCGAGAATAAAAAATTAAAAAAACGTTTTGGTAAACACATTTATTGTGCGTACAGCTAAGGAGTGGAATTCTTTGCCGGAGTCTGTGTTTCCTGATAGCTACACCCTAGGGGTCTATAATAATAATACTTATCTATACATACATATAATAAAACAGTAAAATTAATTTGCGATGGTATTAATTGGCGCAAAAACTACTGAACCGATCCTGTTAAAATTTTGCATACATAAGCCTTATAGATCAGGGCAACTTATAGGCTATAAATTATCACGCTATTTGCTACGGGGGGTGAGCAATAATCCAAAATGTAGGTATTGAACGACATTTTCCGCAAGTTCGATCCCCAGCTACAGTTAAAAATTTTGTCATTATTTTATCTTAATTTTTTGTAATAAAATAACTTTTACCATTTTTTCAAAATGAAATTGATATTTCTATTCGATATCTTCTAAATATTTTGTGAAAACTAATCAAAACACATAATAAAATCAAAGCGGCGAGTAAAATCACGTACTATAAAGTTACATTATTCCATTTAGCTGCAAATTTAACTTCTCAAATGAAAATCATCACGCTATCATCGGTAAGGAGCCAACCAGTCAATTATGACAATTATATAAGAACGTCTATTTTAAACGATAATTATCGAAGACCGTAGCGCAGTGGTTTCGTATCCAGACTTGCGTGTAATGTAAAGGTTGTTCGAATCCCATATGGCTCTCTTAGGAGATAATTCATTTTATTTTTTCACCGTAAATAAGATGTTTTTAGATATTTTTGCATGCTTATAATTTTTTTTATATATCTACGCATTTATTATATCTGTAAAAGTTTTTGGTTATGTGCGTATCGCGCAAAATTTCAGAAATCGATGTAGATAACTTTTATACATTAAAATTGTTTGTAACTTAACTTAGGCTTTCAATGAAACAAAGCTTAAGAAATACAATTTTCAAGAAGTAAAATCACACAATTTAGATACTCGCAACGCCATCTAAAGACTCATAGTAGAAATAATGATGACAATGACAGCTGAACTTCATATTAAATCTATCAAAGATGGCATTGTATATTTTACGTAATTTTCTGGGCGGCGGAAGAATTACCATCGCCCACGTTTGCACAGTCCTATTGTTTAAAAATTAAACGAAAACAGTTATGGTTAGACTGGTGTTATACGGAGGCATTTTTAATAATCCTATTGCTTATTTTAACAATTAATTAATTGTAACAAGCCAATTGATCGTGATTATTCAAGGGATACCAACCAAAGGCGATAAAAGTAAATACTTACCTATATGTATTTAATTATTAACTTTAAAATAACACGGCCAAATTTTCGGAAGCTGTTACATGGTACTTTGCGTTTGAAGGTCCCCAGGTGGACAGATGCCCTGGTAAGGGTCGCGGGAATCCGATGGATGAGAGACTTACAGGACCGGTAATTATGACTACACTTGGGGTGGCCTATGTCCAACAGTGGACGTCTTTCGGCTGAAATGATAATGATAATGATGGCATCTTTTTTTTAAGGGTGAAAATCATCCAATGACTTCTCACGCTCTGGTTGGAGCGGGAAGGTGTGTCAATCTTTTGCTGACTAAAACCACACCTGTGTCCTTCAGTTGCCCTTTGCGACATCTCTTTGAGGAGCACGTGGATCACTACGCACTGCTGACCAATGGGCTCGGTTCGGTCAACTACCACACGGCCGGACGGCTAGCTACCCATTGCTCGACGTCCGCAAGCCCGCGTCTACCGTGGCTGGTAGTTGGGGTCGGAATCTCGGCTCGGCGTACGGCCTCCTCCTTCGCTAGAATTACGGCTCTGCAGAAGGAGGTGACCGCCTGCCATTCCTCTTCGCTCTGGATCATAGCCCGAACCAGGGCCCAGCGCGAGAGGTCACTGACGTCAATTGCCTCCACGAGGACACGGCGGTACTCCGCCCTTGCAGAGCACCCCTCCACTGTATGCTTTCACTGTGTCCTCCGGGATAATGGCACCTTGCGGCCTAATAATGTCACGTTTTATTATTTGCAGTCACTGCTTTATATAACGGGATCGAATGTGTTTTTCTGATCACAGTTCGACAACGTATGATGTATCATAAATTCCTTGCAATCTTTCGTCGACATCTGGATGTTACCTTCTTGCAGTGGGTGGTGACTAACACTGGAACAATCTTCTGAGGGAGGCCAGTCTCAGGGATAACACTAATCGGCTGCTACATTTGTTTACAGTAATTTCATTGTTTTATGGATACACAAGCTAAGGACTGTTGTGGGTGTTTCGAACGGTTTCTGTTTCAGATTCTGTTGAAATATCCTGATATTACCATTTTGCGAATCGCCCGAAGGATCCGTTGTAGGATGTGGTAGAGGTCTATCCAGCTTCGGTGAACCACCGTGTCCTTATAGATGCCTCTAGAGGGACATCGACTATAAGGAATCGGCGTCAGTAATTTCCCGGTTTGGCCATCAGTATGCAAGGTCGGTTGGACGGGGATATACGCGCAGAAAATTTCGCCGAAATTCATTCAAAAGTTGGAGACTCTTTATATGGTAGTTCCCACTATGAAAAAAAAACATTTTTCTAATATACGGGGACGTCTAAAAATACACACCAAAAATTCCTAGGTAAATGAACAAGTAATTCTAACGCCCAAAATGATCAAGCTGCAAAAATCAATGCAAGAATGCTCTCCCAAATCTTAATAAGCACTGTTGTGGAGGAAGATAGTTGATGAAGATGACGGTAGTTTTGGATTCATTTAAGGCTTTGCACTATCAGTGCACGTTATCCAGCTGAAGGTCGGTGTCCCGATTATGTTCCTTTGTTTACCTCTACCAAAGCTGTCTAACTGCTTAAACTCTTTAGTGAAACATTATTGAGGTAAAAATTGTTATGGGAGATAACTCTTTCGAACAATCTTGAAATCCTACATCAGACATCGACCCTAGAGGGCCCTTTCCATTTGCTGACATCTATTTGAGTTGCGCGTAGAATACTATGCGCCGTCGATTCAGGATTGCTTTGACCAGACGGCCAGACACCACCACCACAATCCCATGTTTGCGATGGCTCGATTCCCAGCCATCGCAAACATGGGCTGTGCTGACCCTGCGGCTTTCAACACCCGGAGCGTCACTTGCAGCGACAGCTGAGGAGTCAGGATTTCCTATCCTTCATAGTTTCAGCCACCTTCTTTGTTCGTAGTGCTTCACTGAAGGAGGCTACTGATTGTCATTTTCCCCACCAATCGCCTCCATGAGGACACGGCGGCGCTCCGATCAAGCGGGACTGACTTGCACTGTACGCTTCATCATATTCTCCAGGCGATCCGCACAATGGTCTGGACCAGAGTGTTTCTTCCCGCTGAATTTGATACACATCCCTTCCGAAACACACATCCAGTGAGTCCTGCGCAAAGAGAGGATGCCATGACGTCTCTGTAGTCACTCCTCAAAGACAGGTAGCAGCAGTAATGCTGCGATTGTGGCGTGCTCACTGTGTGTTTTACCAGAACATAAACCAGAAACATACATAAACTAATGCCTTTTCCCTCGGGGCAGAAATGCCAATTGCTACGACCCATACATACTCTTTCTATTCATTGACATTCATACACCTGGATCTGGACGAGTACATAACATTTTTCCTCAAGGTAATTTGCATTGGTACCTTTAACAGTTTTATGTTAAAGTACAACAAATAATTGCGATGCTTTCGGAATGAATAGCAAGAACAGAATGATTGTACAGTTTTACGAACTTAACGCGGACGAAGTCGCGGGCAACAGCTAGTATACAATAACTACCAACTAACTACTAATAAATATTAAATATATCCTTAACAATTTTCTAAATGCAGGTTGCGTTTGAGCACGCCCCTATGGTTGATGTTCAAATATGCGTTGATAAAATATTGACAGACAATATTAAAATTGAAAACTTCTTATTCGCAGATCACTTCATCAGCAGAAGGCACAAAACTTGAACCAGTTCACTGTCACAAGGAGGCACGAAGACGATTTACAACCATCGGACCTACTTATCAAATAGTAGTCATCAAACCATGAACACTACGTCGTACAAAAAGCGCACCGGCACGTCAGGCATTCAGGGACAGCTGTACGAGACGAAATTAATTAGTCTAGTATATTTTAGAATGATACATGATGATAATATCAAGCAGTTTAGTTTGGCCACCAACAGAGATGACATAGGTGCCTTCGATGACATTTGCTTTAAAGCAAATGTAAAGGGTTTAAATAAACCCCTCGCTGTTTTCATTCAAGCCAAGCACAGGGAGAACGATAAACTACTCACATTCACTAGTAAAACTGATCAAATGAAATATTTCGATAGTTATTTAGTAATTCGACGCGGTTTTGAATCAAGCAGTAAAGACATGATTCTCGGTGGAAAGTTTGACGAAACTGAATGCGTTTTCGTTATGTATACTACAGCAAAGGACGATCCCAATAACAAAGTATATAAAGGTCCTTTTGCTGAGTATTTGAATAAACTTATAGGAACGGGAGGTAGTTGCACACAGCCATCATACACAGATGAAGACTTAGACTTTTTATGTAAAATAGTCAGTAAGGAACACATGACTACACTAGCTGAACAGTTGGCGAAGTTTATATGTGATGAATCTGGAAGCGAAATGTCGATGAATAATGATCTCATGACGTGCTATCATGTAATTTTAGCGCTCAACGTTTTAGATGTTTCTGAAATCCAACCTGAAGGATATCGGATTGCCAGCTTCAAACAAGACTTCTTTACAACCAACGATGAGTATCTTGTGCTATTGAAAAACAGATTGTGCTTAGAAGTTCTCAAAAAGCAAAAATCAGAAGACACTGACATACAAAGTCTATTGTTGATGTTCCTTAGAGAACCATCAGATGTGAAGACACTAAGTAAATTGCTGATAGGAAATGTTCTTAAGTATAAGAACGACAGGCTAGAGTTTGTTAGAAAATCGATAACTGACGATCAAAAACGACAACTCGATAAAGCAAATGTTCCTCAGTCAACTGTTTATGAAGCTGCAGAACTGTCTGCTAAAGAGTATTTACTGTCTCTGAAGCTTAAAGTTCCGGCATTCTTCGGCAACAAAGACTTAGCAATAAGAGGCAATGATAAAAAAGTTCAAAAGAGACTAAACCATCTAACAACAAAAATCACAGAAATATTAAAACAGTCGAATCCCAATCACATCGTCATTATAGACGAGTCTATGGAAGAAGGATTTCTTCAGTTAAATGGTGGTATAGCTTCTGCTGTCGGTAATATACTAGTAGTCGATGAAACTTTAAAATTTTTAAAGTTCACAGATACCTGTGAATCTCTAGGCAAGCTTGCCAAAACATGGTATGAAACATTGAAGAGCAACATTCCAAATTTGCACGAATATAGATTAGATGTAAAAGTTAAAAAGTTTCCAAAACTTTCCTTTAAACGAGGAGAATCTGACGAGGATTTGGTAAGAGATTTCTATAACAAATTAGTGTTTTACACGAATCAAGCTGATCAAAATCGCGTAGAGGAAATTTTGAGAAAAGAAATAGAGGATCACCCTTGCAATGATGTCAACAGTTTTAAAGACCGATCTGGATTGATATTTCTAGAATATCATGATAAAATACAAAAACTGTGGATGACTCCTAAAGTTGGATCATATCTTACAAAGAAAAGCAAAATATATGAGAATGCAGTAACGTATGCCATGAGTCAGTCACTAATAGGTGTTATTAAACATCTGCATAACATTAAGAATCAAGACTTTACATTTAATGATGATGCTATCAAACGGTTTGAGTTGCATGGACAAATTCTAGGTACTATTATTGTTTCAGAAAGTTGTGTTTTAACAATCGCTAAGGTAGAACAATATCTTAGAAATAAAGACTATATTCTGATAGACTTAGAGTATATTTTCAAACTACCCTTGAAAACCCACAACACATTGTGTAAGGAATTGACAAACATAACTAAAGACAAGATATTTATTATTGTTTGCAATACTGTTCATGATTCGAGTACTTCTTGTGATCGACTTGAAACAATCGCAAAAGCAATAATAATTGATGGCAAACAAATAATAGTAATTACGAATAAGATTTCGGTTGAAATTATGACTAAATATTTCCCACAAGCAAGTAATGTATGGAACGACGAAAGAAACGTTTTCGCCGACTTGAACATTGATTCGCAGAAAAAGTTCTTAGCGACTTATAAAATAAAACTGCAAGGTTTTGACGTCAGCTTAGATATGATCGTAGACGAAAAGTCTGTTGGACTCATAGATGAAGATGTTTTTTATAAAATCATGAATAATGAATCTGTCGAAATTGGTAAAGCGTTAATCTATAGCAATTACGAGGAGCAGTTATATATTGACAGACAAGTTAGTCGCATCAAGACACAAGAACACGATAAGTTTGATGATGTAAAAGATAAGGTTATAAAAACTTTGTACGATCTGGAAGACGACGTTGTACTTGTAACAGCTGAACGGAGAATGGGTAAGTCAACCCTTCTCACCCACTTATCATTAAAAACAAAGGAACTCGATCCTAAAGCTTGGATTGTTAGGATAATCTTACCAGAATACGAAAAAGTATTCGAGACATACAAGATCGCTATCAACACTTTGAAAAGTTTAGAATTCATATGTCAAGCTGCTCTGGGCGATGAATCCATTGAACTTGTGGGGGATGATCAGATGGTAGAATCACCAAATAAATTGTTTTCTCTAAAAAAATGTTCAGGAAATAATACAAAAGTATTTCAGTTTAAGATATTTCTACATTATTACAACAGTGGTAAACTGATATTTGTTATCGATGGTTTTGATGAAATGAATCCGGAATATAAAATAATATTTGGCACATGGCTGAAAGTCATCAAGAGTAATTCTCGAAAGCATAAAATCTGGATCACATCATCACCATCGTCCAATTTAGAACAATGGTTCGGACCAGCGTACAAAATACAAAACTTTTCCCACCTCGAACAGAAGAAATACTTGACCAAATTATGGAAGATAAAAATACAATTTATGAACCTTTGTACTAAAGATATTCAGGACATTGAAGATTTTGTAGATTACATGAACAGAACAGGTGGCAAAAGTGAATACTTGAGAGTCTACATGATATTTCTGGAATTTTTGAAAATGGAGTCATTGGATGCTGGCATTGACTTTCCATATGACGAATATTTTAATCGTTTTAAGACAAGATTTGGTCTTTGTGAAAATACAATCCCGTGCATTCCGGACGATACAACACCGGAGCATCTTGATGAGTTAGCTAAAAATTTCGACATTAACATTATAGGTTATGACAGAATGTTTTACGATATTTCCCAGTGAAATTATGCTGATTTTTAAATAAAACAAAAATGTTTTTTATACCACCTGTTCGATAATGCCTTTTTATTTATGACATATAACCCATACCTTCAGCACTTTGTTTCAGTAATGTCATTTAATTACCTCACAGAAGGTGTAATAAATAGAGTTTCACAACACGGGAATAAAGCTGTCTTTTCGTTCACTCAGGTTATTAACTCTCTCGCAGCACCCGAGAGCTAATTATAATATAATTAGCATCATAATAATCCTGAACGCAGTGAGAGGTTTATATTATAAATCTCTCACTGCACTCGGGATTCAAGATGCCACCCGCGACTTTAAGACACTGCTTTATCCTCCAGTGACTAGGGTATAAAGCTGTGTCTTAAATTTCTGTGACTAGAGCCTGGTCACATAATCTACTATTTTACTTGGTAGTTAGGGTTTCCGGCATGTAAGTATTTTACGTTGTGTTCTTTTAAGAAATCATATAGTGTCCATATTAATAAGGTTCAGATTTTTTATTGGTTTACATTACACTTTGTATTTGTTAGTACAGCTTTGGAGGTATGCGAAACAGAGAGTAAAGTCCCGCAAACCTCCGTTGAAAAGGGAGGATCCTCCGACCAGACGGGATGTTATGTCTGGTGGGCTGCAACTGCCCGATAGATGATTTCGGGTTGTTCTATATGTACTAATCGCGCGGAGAACTTTGATTGCGCGATGCAGGATTAGTTCTTATGTGACGCCATAGATGTCGCTACATCACTCCCCTCCGGAGATCGGAGATCGATGGTTCTTGATGCTTCTTGATGCGTGCCAGGCCATTGGTAGGTTGGTTCCAGTGAGTCGGAACCGAATGCCGCATAGTTCTCGGTGAGTCGGAACTGTCTGCGGTGATGCCCCAGTGAGTCGGGGTGGTGCTGTCCCAGTGAGTCGGGATGATGCTGCAGGCTCCAGTGAGTCGGGGCGGTGCTGTGCGACGTCGTGGCTTGACTGCTTGCGTCGACCAGGAGAGGTTCTTCGTTGCTCTTCATGTGACTGGCCGAAGGTGCAGTGTGCTTCGCCAAGGTCGCTGATGAGGCTGAGGGTGATGACCAGGTATGACCATGTAGGTATGCTGGTGGTCAGGATACCCTTTATAGCCGTGGGTGCTGGCTGTATGGCTCGCTGCTCGAAAGCTTGAGGAAGTGATGATGACGTCACGAAGTAGTAGCTGCACGAAGGCTGCGCTGACGTTCTTTGTCGAGTTTGGAGGTATGTGGAACAGAGAGTAAAGTCCCGCAAACCTCCGTTGAAAAGGGAGGATCCTCCGACCAGACGGGATGTTATGTCTGGTGGGCTGCAACTGCCCGATAGAAGATTTCGGGTTGTTCTATATGTTCTAATCGCGCGGAGAACTTTGATTGCGCGATGCAGGATTAGTTCTTATGTGACGCCATAGATGTCGCTACACAGCTAACAAATACAAAATGCAATGACAGAGTAACAGCCACCCAAGTAAAATAAAAAATATGTATAAAAATAAATAAAACGCGTATGCGTACTCATTCAACATCAAACATTGACAGATACATTGTAAACAATAGCTAACATTTAAATATTTCCGTATAATTTTCTAATTTTTATTTAAAACATACAAATATAAAAATAATGCTTCATAACCAACCCGTCTCGAATACTGTTTCGGCATGTCCTCGGTGAGGAAAGTCGTGAAAGCAGTGGCGGCCGAGTGGTAACGGCCTCGACTTACGACTTGTAGATCGCGGGTTCAAACCCAGCCAGGCGCATTACTTTGTATAATTTACTGCTCTCAAAACGGTGAAGGAAAACATCGTGAGGAAACCGGCATGTACTAGAACCAAAAATTCGAAGACATGTGACATTCACCAACCCGCACTGGGTCCGCGTGGTGGATTACGGCCCATTCCCTCTCCTAGAGAGGAGGCTTGAGTCCCAACAGTGGGAACATTAAAAAGGCTGATTATTATGCTTATATCCTCGGTCGTAAGCCGATATATTATCCAGTTTGCACATATCATTCTGGGGTTTCTCTCGAAAACGTATTTTTAATTTTCTTTCCAAGTAATATTTATAAATGTCAATTATAGTGCAGTCCCTGTCCCATTAATTTTTTTTGTTTTATGTTAATTTCTTTTATTTGACTAAACAGATAATCTGCCATTATGTTCAGGTCTAATGGAGTTGCGAGGCATTTATTTTCGATAGGCTCAATGTATCTGAAGGCTTCATCGATAACTTGCATCATGGCCGCTGGCACGGTTGAGCGATTTTTATTAATGTACTTATTAAGGTCAAGCCAACCAAAACTTAAGGCATATTTGCATCAAATGATTTAAAAACGGCTTTATAAAACAGGCCAAATAACAAATTTGTTAACACATAATGTATATGAGTACTTCTAGACATATGGGATTCCCGCAACCCTATTCCTAACCCTATAAAACAAATTATACGAATCGAATTCAATATTTGAATTTCGCAGGCAGCATGACGTATTTCCAAAGAGATTTAAAGAGATACAATAGAGCGGCTATCAGAAAAAAGTATTAGAAAAACTGTCATCCTATGGCTCAGTGACGCCATCTGGCTTGGAATAGCAAACAAGCGAATTAAATTTGTCAACATTTATAATGATTTAACTATCGCTCGGTAGGTGGCCAGGGGCCTTACCATGATAATGTTAAAATGTTAGTCGTACGAGCGAAAGAGAGTGATAGAGCTATACACCCTATATAGCTCCATCCTTTTAACAGACCGATTTAGGTCGAAAAATCTATCACGTTATAAGCTCGTGGTAGAGCCTCAGTGTGTGATAATGGAAAGGTTAAGCTTTATAGCAATAGATGGCATTAACACCAAATCCGAAAATGTTCTGGAACTATTTTTAAAAATTATTGAATTTTAATTAAATAATTTTAATTTTCGTAAATACCAAAAATATTTACGAAAATAAACCGAAGTTAGGTCCAGTCATTTTACCATAGCAAGATTTACAATAGCGAAATGCGTAGTTCGGCATATTTTCTCAGAAAATGATTTTCTTTTAGTGCATAGAACGAATACAAACACGACTTGACGTGTAGGTGTGTCATACTAGACAAAATGACTTATGACCACCGGGGAATAAGTATCGGATCACGATTTTGTTCGCTATGTCCGGTCTATTAGTAGTATATATTGAATGTCTTTGCGTATTTCACTAGGCAGTCAATAAATATGACGGCGCCAGGAGTGGCTGAGCGATATGACCGTCATCATTTTGATTCAGTGGTACTGGGTTCATTTCGAAGGGATTTTCAATAACTATGCGCTTGAGTTTTTCCGTTGGTTATAATGTCAGTTTCACAATTAGTTATAATGTCACTTTTACAGTTCACAATAGTGTTGTAAGTACCTATACTAAATAATTACAAACGTACGGGTTAACCGACAGTTTCGTATCAAAGGTTCGGCCCTCGAAACTGTGCAAGCGATACTGCTCCCGCTTCACGGGAACCAGCCCCTTTAATATGACTCTGCCCACGTGGCGCCAAAACAAATGACGTCACGGCATTACACCCTTTGGTAGGTATCATAATAATAACAAATCAAACACTCTATAGTAAAATCTCGTTCTCCACGACAAATATATATTTCGCCATCTTTACACAACACATTAGAAAGATTAGACATCATAAACACTTGCACAAAAGGAGTCTTAAATAGAAACTTACGGCTTTTTTTCATTGCCCTGCATTTAAGAATCGCTCACATTATCTCTGAGCAGTCTGTGATGACTGCTCGCTATACTGTATGACGCAATCCTCGCCCAGACGATGTCCACTACTCTCTTCATCACATAATTTGGTTACTTAGTTTACAAAAGCATATCTATATATATAAAAGAAAGTCGTGTTAGTTACACTATTTATAACTCAAGAACTGCTCAACCGATTTTGCTGAAAATTGGTGGGGAGGTAGCTGAGAACCGACGGACGGACATAGGATACATTTTATCGAGTAGGGTAGATTAGGGTAGAGTAGAGTAGAGTAGGGTAGAGTAGGGTAGAGTCCCTACTCTACCCTACTCTTAGAGTAGGGTAGAGTAGGGTAGAGTAGGGTAGAGTTGGGTAGAGTAGTAGAATATAGACGGGAGCGAAGCCGCGGGCAAAAGCTAGTGTTATTATAAAACTTATGGTAAGTATTTAGTTATACGTCGTATATTTACAATGACACTGAAGTTTAGGGAACATTCCCTTGCATGCGCTTACGAATTTCTTATTATCTTTTTAAACATATGTCCAATTGGTAAGCAGTAAAAAGGAAAAAAATAACAGATATGTTTAGTAATTGTGCCGACAATCCTGCTTATTTTGATATAAGGATTAATAAATTGTTGATAATATGACATTTAAACATCGTCTGACGATTTTAATGATTTTCTATTGCATTTCTTAAATCATGATATCTCTCGAATAACGGCCCCGACTTGCAAGTTGTAGGTCGCGGGTTCAAACCCAGCCAGGTTCACTACTTTGTATAATTTATTTCATCACCACTGCTCTCAAAACGGTGAAGGAAAACATCGTAAGGAAACCGGCATGTCCTAGAACCAAAAATTCGAAGAGATGTGACATCCACCAACCCGCACTGGGCCCGCGTGGTGGATTACGGCCCATTCCCTCTCCTAGAGAGGAGGCCTGAGTCCCAACAGTGGGAACATTATAAGGCCGACTATGCTATGCTATCTCTCGAATGAATGTCCAAATTGAATTATTCAAAAATTAATATACAGGCACTAAACCAGACTTAATTATAAATTTATTTATTTTGATAAAGATTAATACCAAGGTACCAATAAAATTCGTTTTCCTAAGTCGGCGAATAAATTTAGTTTTTAAATTGAAAAAAGTAAATATTGTAACTGGTGTGGTCGCAACGTAGGTATAAGTTAGACATGGACCTGTACCATGACGTTTAAAGTAAGATTGTGTCATTCTTATTTCAGTGTGGGTAAGAGACAGAGCTATACAGGTTGTCTAGCGCCATCTCTTACCCACACTGGAAATAAGAATGAAACAATCTTACTTTAAACGTCATGGTACAGGTCATGGTGTTGTTTTTGTAGATAATAATGTGTTCTACAAAGTAGGACATCATTTTATTATATCATCAATAGTTTTTGCAACGCACGCGATATAAAGAAATTTAAAGGTAATCGATTTACATCTTGGGTTACCTTATTGCAGTTTTAGTAAGGAACCCTATTGTTTTTTAATATAAAATATAGTCTATGTTACTCAGTGATAAAGTTGCATTCTGTTGGTGAAAGAATTTTTAAAATAGGTACAGTAGTTTTTGTTTAATTATAACAAAAAAAAAATACAAAAATGCAAAAATACAAATCTTTTCTCTTTATATTATTAGTATAGATAACAATACACATAACACAAACACTTCTACAAACATAAATAACTATATTACATTATTTTTTAGTAAATTTTAATTATATTATTTTTATTTATTTTATTTGAAAAACTTAAACCTATTAAATAAATTTTAACATATTAAATAAAAACTCAGCCTAAAAACTAAATTAATATTTTTTAAGAATTCTATGCTATTATAATTACTATTTTATTACTATTAAACTAAATAAATAAGTACAGCAATGAAAATATAAAAGTATACAACTTCAACATGAGATGTTTGCGAAAAAATCATTGCAAAGCGTTCATTTATGTATTCCAGTATTAAAAAGATCGATTTCAACTTCCCGACAGGCCATATTAAAAGCACGACTCGCTCTAACAGGGACCCAGCAGAATACCAGCGTCAGGTATATTTGCCTAACACAAGCTGAGTTGGGCTCCTGAGATGGATGGATTGTGTGAACAGTGATATGAAAGAAAAGGAAGTTAGTGATAGTATGACGGTTGACAGGATAGAAAGGAAGAAAAAAACGTGTTGCGCCGACCCCAAATAAGATGGGACAAGGGCAGGAAGATGATGATGAAGCTGAGTTGGGCTCCTATTTGATGCAGCCTTGAAGCGCACACCACACTATGCTATTCATTTCTTATTTTGTCTGTATCACAAAACGAAGTATTTACCCATTATTGTATGTGTTTAATGTAGGTACTCGTAACATTGATGTTTGTGATTGTTTAAGTTCTTAAAATTTTGTTAATTCTGTGCTTAGTTTTGTAATTTTATTGTGCTTTTGTGTATTGTCTGCTTATTTTGTGTGCATCAAATAAATGTTATATCTATCTATCTATTTATCTCTCTCTAATCAGGAACAAATTTTGCCTGTAACAAGTTCTCACCCCTTTTTTTTGTAGGCGACTACCTTTCTTGGGCACGAGCTACACGTTAGCTTGCTTCCAAGCCATCGGTACTTTTCAAGCCTCAAACGAAAGGCGAAATAGGCGTGTCAAGTTAAGAGACAGTTCAGGCGCACATGTTTTTAAAACAATTGCCAGTGTCTTTATTAACGTCAAGGTTACATGATAGCACCTTACGGACTTCCTTTTGGTGGATGTGAATGTCTGCCATAGTCGTCTCGCATCGCTCAGGAAAGGCAAGAACCGCGCGTTACCAGAATCAAGACATGAATATTCCTCAAGCTTGGTCTATAATAATAATAACTACGTTCTGCCTAGCTAACTAGAACTGGCGCAAACCTCATTCATCTCGATCATTGTACCGTGGTCGTGTCAGCCAACGACTTAATAGCCTCGACCAACACCTTAGGAGGCTCACGTTAGTCGACTGGATCAAAGGCTTGATTCAGAAAGCGGTATTCTAAGACACGGCTCGTATTGTTAGGAGGTTCCTTTCTCTGGAGCCCTAACCACCGGTAGCTTGGACCCTGTTCCCGATACCGGTGGGACACTATTTTTTTTTATATTTTTAAATGCATTTTTTATTTTGTATTGAATTTGAAAATATAATTTATATGTACATACTAATGAATAAACGTGTAGCGACATCTATCGCGTCACATAAGAACTAATCCTGAATCGCGCAATCAAAGTGCTCCGCGCGATTAGAACACATAGAATAGCCCGAAATCATCTACCGGGCAGTTGCAGCCCACCAGACATAACATCCCGTCTGGTCGGAGGATCCTCCCTTTTCAACGGAGGTTTGCGGGACTTTACTCTCTGTTCCGCCTACCTCTAAACTGGATCACGTCGGGGTCACCAGTATGGATCACGTCGGGGTCACCAGTTTCGAGGTAGGCGGAACAGAGAGTAAAGTCCCGCAAACCTCCGTTGAAAAGGGAGGATCCTTCGACCAGACGGGATGTTATGTCTGGTGGGCTGCAACTGCCCGATAGATGATTTCGGGCTATTCTATGTGTTCTAATCGCGCGGAGAACTTTGATTGCGCGATTCAGGATTAGTTCTTATGTGACGCGATAGATGTCGCTACAAACGGAATAATAATAATATTCTTTATTTCGAGTAACAAAGCTCATTTCGGGTCCATGATGCGAGTCATGATGCGTTTTGTATACGAGAGACTCCGGACATTCATTTATAAACTGTTTGTTTATTGAAATTTGTTACTCAAACAGTCTAATAATTTTCAATGTATTTTGATATTGTTGTTGTAATATCTCTATAGGCACTTACCTACATTATATTGTACGCCCTAAGGACATAGTCGTTTATAGAATATATAATGAACACCATCTGTATTATTCATTTGTTTATTTACAAGCACTTGTACAACGTTACAGAGGATGTCCAAGGCGTTGTACAGTAGAAACTTACAAACTAAAAAAATACATTTAATAAAAACAATAATAACCTAATAACAAATCCATACATATTGAAGAAGAAAAAAAAAACTAACTAACATATAATTTAGAAATAAAAAGAAAATACATATACTTATCCGTCAAAACAAATTATGTACAATTACTTATGATCCACAATATGAGATGAGAATGTTGAGATGGATGTGTGGTGTGACGAGAATGGATAAAGTAAGAAATAAATATATTAGAGGAAGTTTGAAAGTGGCGCCAGTGAGTGAAAAGTTGAAGGGGAATCGTTTGTCTTGGTATGGTCATGTAAAGAGGAGAGATGAAACACATGTTACTAAAAGAGTTATGAGTATACATGTGGATGGGTGGAGAGGGAGAGGGAGGCCAAAGAAAAGATGGATGGGTTGTGTGAACAGTGATATGAAAGAAAAGGAAGTTAGTGATAGTATGACGTTTGACAGGATAGAATGGAAGAAAAAAACGTGTTGCGCCGACCCCAAATAAGATGGGACAAGGGCAGGAAGATGATGATGACTTATGATCCACAATAAAGATGATTTGATTTGAGTGTTAGTAAAAATAAAAATAAACTTACAACTATGTTAGTGACATAAATATGACTACAAATTACATTCACAGCACAATACAACAATCATTGCTTCAGCACCCCAGCTGAGATACTGGATCAATGAGAATACAGCAGTCCAGTCTGTCAGCAATCATGCCCAGGATGCTGCTGGGACTGGCTCGCACCCTGCACCCAAGGTATGCACATCTTTTTTTTCGTTTTACTATACAAATCTTTTTGTTTTTATTTATTTATTTTTTACACTGCACCGTCCTTTCGTCTTTATGTCGACACCGACACCGGCCCACGCTGATAACCAGCGCTGTGAACTCATCGCATTATGCGTGAGGCCGCAGCTTTATGCTGAGCGTTCGGCCGTTTTGCGCGGATGTGACGCACATCTTACCTATCAATTGAGTATGTTTGTTACCTAGTTTTAAGATTGCGTCATTTCGCGTGAATAAACTGTTTTTCTTTCTTTCTTTCTTCTTTTACGCATTACTGCATACAAGTAATCAATTCGCATTTCCGCGAACATCCCTGATGCGCTACAGGGGCGAGGCAGCCCGATCAAAACCCTGAAAGCATTATTATATTACACGCGAAGGGCACTGTACGATTTTTTGCATAAAACGTACCCTCAGGCGTAGAACAATGAACAGAAGGTTCTAAAAACTGTTTTCTTAACCTCCATAGAAGCACGCTTAAACCTGCGGGCAATCATGTTCGCTCTGACCGACAGTGCCCTCCGCTCTCTCTCAATGTCATCATCGTCCCTAAAGCTAGCGGTTAGGATATGCCCAAGGTACTTAAATGGCACACCATTCATCTTTATTGGAGGTACCGTTACTGGACACTTTCCACGAGCCCCAAACACCATCACAACACTCTTTTTACATTGTACACTAAGCCATGAGCACTAACGTACCTCTACATGTACCTGCACATACACCCACAAGTTTCCTCGGGCCACAGACTGAGGCACTAAGCATGACTATGATGACCATGTCATCTGCATAACTAATGTTGTTGACATATACACCATCAATGCAATATCTGACTCTGGTGCTGCTCAGCTCCACAATCAGCTGGTCCATGTACAGGTTGAAGAGTGTAGGAGAACTCAGACCCCCTGCCTCATACCTGATTCAAGACCAAACGGACTTGAGAATTATCCGTCCCACCTAACACAATTAACCTGGTTCCCATACAAAAACTATGCACTGGTATGGGAAAATCCACTCCTAATGGTGGGTATTGAAATCCCCTAATATCACCAATTGGGCAGAAGGGTACACATCCGCCGCCTCACTAAGGTGCTGAGTGAATCTGGTTGTCTTCTGATCAACGCTGTGCGAACGGTAGACACAAGCGTAGACAATTTGATCTAAGCCAGTGTCCACCAGAGCCCAAAGCGTGGAGTACCTGGAGTCCTCAAGGTTGTGGAGAAGCCGATAGCAGATGTCGTCATGGGCGTAAATATGTGTGTGCGGGTTTATGTATACCCGCGCGTGGTTTAAAATGGTGCTCCAGGGAAAACCCTGGTAAAAACAAGTACGACACGTCTGACGGACTACTGATCAGCGTCTCCGAAAGAAAAAAAGAGCAGGTGGCTCAGTCTCCAGATGGTGGTGGACTGCGACGAGATTGGAGTACAGTCCTCAAATATTAGTGAGGTGTATTTTATGAGAGAGGGAGTGCTGCCGCTGTTTGACTGTTCTCTTTTTAATCTTTGCCATTTGGTGTGGAAGAGTGAAGGAAGGAGAGGAGAAAAAAGTGAGATGGGGTTTCACACTGCTAACCTTCAGGCAAGCACTGACAGGACGGCATCATTGGGTTACTAGTCTGGAGACTGCGGGGACGCCCGAGCCTCCCCGGAAATATGCATCGAGCCTTCTCATCTGGTAGTCATCCAGCAAGATGGCGCATCCCGGGATTTTTCGTCAATTGGCGGGGCAGCCTTTCATGTGTGGCTGGCACATTACTTTGGCCTCCAACTGACTGCGGTTGGCCAGCGATGCACCCTGCCTCGGATGCCGCTACCCTCTGCGCCACTTCGACCTAACTCTTGGCTGCACTGAGCATCGTACCGGAACAGGGCTAGGCCGCTTGTCGCTAAGTCTTTGCCCAGTGGGTGGTCACAAGCCGTCGGTCTAGACCTACCACCAGTTAGTGTCACCTGATTAGCACCACCCGGGGACCACGTGCAGGGAATTGTAATGGGTATTCTCCTACGGACGCGGATGACTCAGCCCCCCAATAATGGGGTATCATCTCTCTTTCTCACTCGCCTGCCTGTCATTTTAACACATTATGGCATCAAGGCATCAGTGACCCAAGTCGGCTATTTTTATAATTTCGTCATTTTGCTAAACGTTCGTAATCTACTAATTCATAATGATCGATCATTGATCGGACAATGGTCTCGTAATAGAGTTGTGGTAGAATGACAATATCGAGCTTATTAAAAGCAATTACTGCAAAATGACGTTCTAATGGTAGGTCACTGATCAAAGGAACTGTCAAAATTTTAGCAGATTACCGCTTAAGTGAGAAATTCATTTGTATTAACGAGATTACCATTTTATGCCACTTCTTTCAATAGGGTGTCAGTGGTTGACAATTGGAAAGTCATAATGTCGCCATTATATTAGTAGACTAGCTTTTGCCCGCACCTTCATCCACGTTCTTTGAGATACGAAAATATGAAATATTATTTATTATCTTTGTCGTGTGTGATAGTCCATTGAATTGTATGGCGAGCGATATTGTAGATAAAATATTATATTATCTTAGCCGTGTGCAGCGCCCCTTAGTGAACTCACTGCGGTTGACGTAACCTACGACAAACTTATTATTTACGGTTGGTACAGTAAGCGGGTACAGGGATCGAACCGCAAAATTAAGTTTGTTTTTTATTGTATATACTTTTCCGGATAAAAAGTACCCAGTGTGGTGCCCAGGATATTAAAGAATAATTATACCAAGTTTCATCGTAATCGAACCGATAGTTTTTGCATGATGCCTGAACAAACAGACAGACATACAAAACATTTTTTAATCACATTTTTGGGTTCTGTGCCGGTCTAGTAACACCCTTTGTCATTTATTTTTTTGATATTTTCAATGTACAGAATTTTCACTTCTACAGATTTATTATAATTATAGATTACCAAACTTGTCATTATCAACAATTATGAAATCAATGATACACCATTCTGACACTATTGTAATAGCAGACTTGAGGCCCTAGTCTTATCCTATGAACATGTTTTAATTCTGTGTAGTAAAGGTGTGAAACCAGCTGATAATATATTTTCTGAACCTAAATAACAATAAACAGCTTGCCGAAATGCAACATAGCACGCCGATGACCAACAAGGTGACACCAATCACATTTGCTCCTAAAGTTACAATCTTCTCTCTCGAGCTTATGATGAATTTCCGTTGACCACCGAAGCGTAGTGTTGGATGACCTGAAACAATGACGAACATTTGATGCATAGGTATTCTATTTTATTTATATTGTTTTTTTTTTTCATGTGATCTTCACCGCCCAATCGCTACAAGTGACTTTTGTCCCTTTTTTTTTAAAGTAATTTGTTAATTGATTATAAGTTTTTGATTTTCTTTTGTTAATGGAACGCTGTCATCTTCCTCCTGGAGGTTGGAGTTAATAGCTGCGACACTGTTCCTGACGACTGCAGCTATTTTCGTACGCAAACAATTTGTAAATTTTTTTTCTGTTCCAATAAAAGATTATTATTATGCTATGCCACAACTGCCACACGACTGAGATGAATCTCAGTCGTGTGCATTTTTGATGCTAATATGGGCAGGAGGTGTCACTCTCAACGATAGGGTCAGGAACGAACATATCTGTGGAAGTTTTAAGATCCGCCCATCATCATCATCTTCCTGCCCTTGTCCCATCTTATTTGGGGTCGGCGCAATACGTTTTTTTCTTCCATTCTATCCTGTCAACCGTCATACTATCACTAACTTCCTTTTCTTTCATATCACTGTTCACACAATCCATCCATCTTTTCTTTGGCCTCCCTCTCCCTCTCTACCCATCCACATGTATACTCATAACTCTTTTAGTAACATGTGTTTCATCTCTCCTCTTTACACGACCATACCAAGACAAACGATTCCCCTTCAACTTTTCAGTCACTGGCGCCACTTTCAAACTTCCTTTAATATATTTTTTAAGATCCGCCCAATTGGAGAAAAACTTAGTGAGAAGCGACTCAGATGGTATGGTCTTGTAATAAGAAGATCTGAAGAACATATGACTAGGCAAGTCCTACACATGAATACAGGTCCAAAAAAGCGTGGTAGACCCTTTTCTGACTTGGATGTCTGTGATTAGCAATGACCTAAAGAAAGCCCAAGTGAATGACTCGACGACCCAGAACCGAAATGTTTGGCGAAAAATGATGAGGAGAGCCGACCCCAGTTGAAATGGGATAAGGCTGGGCAAAGAGAGAGGGAATAAAAGATTATTATTATAATTAATGAAAAAAAAAACTGATCAAGTGCGAGTCGGACTCACGGACTGAGGGTTCCGTACAAACTTACTTATGCAAATAGTTCAATTCATTTCTGGGTCAACGGGAAGTACTCTATGAAATATGGTTTTTCTTTTTTAATTTATATAAACCAGTGCTTGACTGCGATCCCACTTGATGGTAAGCGGAGATTCAATCATTGATGGTGAGGCGCACTAGTTTATTAAGAGCCTATTCACTCTAGCCTTGAAGACATCTAAATTATAGTTGGACGGGAAGACCGCAGCAGGTAAAGATTCCCTTGAGAGTGTCGAAATATACGTTTTTTGTGACATAAACGGCCGTATCATTTTTTTCGTTAAGCGTTATTAAGTTCACAGCTTCAAAGGACCGTAGACTTAAGTATATGGTTTTAGATTCAACTCGTAACTTCCACGCGTTCCCAAGATAAAGGGTCTTGACAGACAGTCAGCCGTCTACAGGCAGACGGACAACAAAGTGACCCTGTAAGGGTACTGTTTTTTCCTTTTATTTATTTATTTATTTATTAAAACTTTATGCACTAGTAAGAAACACTGTACAAAGGCGGACTTAATGCCTTAGGCATTTTCTACCAGTCGACCTTAGGGTGGTGCAGAAATGTAACATGGTAGGTGCAACATAATGATAAAATAGATTAAGAAAACAATAATAAATATATACTTAGATACATACATACAAATTAACAAAGTTATTATGAAAAACGTATCCAACAAATCATCATCCTTTTGTGGTATGGAAGAACATAACGCGACATCGTTAACAGGGGCTAGGTTCTTGATGGCCTGTGCCTACAGAGGCTGAGAATCGCTCAGTGGTTCCTGCCTTGAAACTTATATTGTGTTTTCTCTATCTATATTACTCTATCTATTAAAAAAAGCACATCAAAATCTGTTGAGTAGTCTTAAAAATCTAACCATACATAGGGACTGGGTGGCTCGCCGTCTGACCGTCCGGTAACCGTCCGGACCGAGCCCAAGTCGTCGACGGCGCGTACTGTTCCACGCGCGCCTCAAGGAGATGTCAGCAAATCGTAGGGGCCCAGCAGGGTCGAAGCCTACTGGGGCCACGGGTAGTGTGAAAGCGGAACCCGGGGCCCTGGGACGAAGGAACAGGAGTAAAAAAAAAAAAAAAAACCATACATAGGGACAGACAGCAGGAAGCGACTTTGTTTTTTACTATGTAGTGATGTATGTATTTAGAAATATATAAGTATGTTTATCAGTTGTCTAGTACTCTTATCACAAGCTCTGCTTAGTTTGGGACTGGATGGTGTTGTGTGATGATTGTGGGATATTATTATTATTTATTTATTAAACTTCATGTTTATTTATTTATTTTTTTCGGTGGGAAAATCATCTTATGACATTCCCCGCTCTTGAGTGGAGCGCCAAATAGTGTCAGACTTTTACTGACTTAAAACTCACTCTTGTTCCTTCTTTGCCTTCGTCCCAGGGCCCCGGGTTTCACTTTCACTCTAACCGTGGCCCCAGCACACTAACCGTGGCCCCAGAAGCAAATGAGATATAACAATTTTCAACAAATATATCTATTTCTCTCGCCGTACAACGCCGTTTTCTATGGCGGCCATACGAGCCTGATGAACTTTCGCGTCGATAGGCCATATAACGAACTTATTTTTCTTATTAGCAACTTTGAAGCTTTATAACTTCGAGATGGTGTAAAAAAAATCATAGTTACTCTGCTGTACACATACCGTATGTCACTTTCAAGGTATAATTGCCCGCTGGCAACCCTTTTTCATATGTACCCGTATGGTTGACCCGCCAAGCAGGTTTTCTTTTCAGATCAGTCTTCATCCATATAATGAACTGCTCATTCTGAAACAGAGATTATTTATTTATATAAATATATAATTATTGTAATTACGCTAGTTTGCAACCATCTGGTCACCCCTTAGGAATACACAGCCTGCCAAATTGAAGTGTAAAGAGTATGATCGATCCACCTCCCCCATTACCGCGTATGCTAACGATGCTCAACGCGCTCGTGGAGACCAACCCTGGATTGGATTTGTTTGCTGATGAATGGAAGACAATATTATTAGAAAGTTTGCGATTCTGTGAGAAGACAGAGTGAAAGGATTAACGTTTTTTAGTATTAATGGCTATTTTGCTGTACTAAATAAATAAATATTATTTATTTATATATACTTTATTGCATACCAAGTTACAGATTTACAAATTGAATTGTAATACAATATAAAACATACAATTGGCGGCCTTATCGCACTCGGCGATTTCTTCCAGGCAACCCAGAATGGATAGAGATTGCCTGGACACAAAATGGGGTTGCACTTGGTGCAAATATAAAAGTAAACAAAAACTTAATACTAAAATAGATACACATATACATACATACAAAATATAAATATATAAGCAAGAGAATAAGTGATGAAACGAAGACATGATCACACGAGATTATACGTTACATTAACTGTCAAAAAAAAAACAGCCCAATGCGAGTCTGACTTGGGCACGAAGGATTCCGTACCACTATCAATAATTATGTCGATACAGAAGGGACTAGGGTCCCTGGAAACTTCCGCTGTGATCACACAGTGGAAGTTCTTTCCACAGACCCTATTTTATGGGGTAACGAGCAATAAACAAACTATTCCAGACCACGCAACTGACTTATTATAATGTAAGGTTCACAATGAGCCGTGAGACAGTCCCCAGACTAGATGTTGTTCACACGGCTGCAGACAGAAAGAAGAGCCCCGCGTCTCTGCGGCCGGAACTTTTATCTGTTCGGCTGGCGCAAATGTCAACCTAAATGCTGTCAAAATGACGTATGATGCATCCGACTCGTACGCAAGCTTCCGTACTATTGACTTCACCTACTTATACAACATTAGATACTATATTATACCGTTTTTTAGGGTTCTGTACCACAAAAGGGAAAACAGAACTCTTATAGGATCACTTTGTTGTCTGTCCGTCGGTCTGTCTGTCAATCAAGACTATTTATCTCGAGAACGCATGGAGGTATAGAGATGAACCAACAATGTTATATATACTCAGGTCTACGGTCCCTTGAAGCTGTGAAAAAATCAAATTTTTAAGTTGACGTAAAAAAAAGATACGGCCGTTTATGTTCCAAAAATTTTAATTTCGACATCCTCCAGGAAATCAAAATTCATAGGGTACTTTGCGTTGACCTAGAATCCTGAAATTTGGCAGGAAGTAAGGTCTCATAGCACAAGTATAGGGACAAATCTGAAAACAGTAAATTTGTGATAACGTCACAAAAAAAAACTTTATTGCGATTCGGAAAAATCTTCAGGACTTGATTCGGGAATTGAACTGTTTTTATAGGGACATAAGTTTGTACGGAACCCTCAGTACGCGAGTCCGACTCGCACTTGCGCGGTTTTTTTTAGTTTTTAGTATTTGTTGTTATAGCGGCAACAGAAATACATCATCTGTGAAAATTTCAACTGTCTAGCTATTACGATTCATGTCATACAGCCTGGTGACAGACAGACGGACAGTGGAGTCTTAGTAATAGGGGTTCCATTTTTACCTTTTGGGTACACGGAACCCTAAAAAGCATTACAAGGTCACAATCTTAGACGAAAGAATATTTAAATATTTTTAAAAATAAAATACTAAAAAAATTAAATATTTTTTCATCTGAGGTACAAGAAAAGTGTTTTTTTTTGCCGTTATTGACAGACAGACGGACAGTGGAGTCTTAGTAATAGGGGTTCCGTTTTTACCTTTTGGGTACGGATCCCTAAAAAGAGATATTTAAAAAGTAAGGCCTAGCGATGGGTTAATCCATCACTAGACTGCAGTCTTTTGAAGTCCATAATTCATAATTAGTTTCCTGATAGCTACAACCTAGGGATCTTTAAGTCAAGAGTGAATAGGTTACTCCTAGGCAAGCGTGCTCCATCGTCGGCCACATCATCGCTTACCATCAGATGAGATAGTGGTGAAACGCAACCCTATAAATAATTTTAAAAAACAAATATTAATAATAATAATCTTACCTGAAAACCGTTATTATCAGGACTATTAATGTCCAGCTCCCACACATTCTTCTTCCAACTCATTGGCTTCGAGAAGTTTCCAAATGCTGAAATAATAACAAATAATAATAATAATAATAATTCTTTATTATCAGGCAACTAAGTTCCATGGAAAAAATACACTAATAATCTTACAAAATAATAAAATAATACATAATTATGTATGTATAAAAGAAACGTTTAGACATATGTTGCGCTATTTATTATGTTAGTTATTAGTTTCTATATTGTAATATCATTGTGTGTATCTGTGTGCCAAATAAACGTTAATCATTCAAGTATAAAAGAAACTATAACAATTATTAAACTATACTATTGCACGCGAAGTGACGGCGTCGTGTTCAGCTGCGAGGTCGGTATCCTTCCACGAAATCGTCGATACACGACACCCTTTGGCCAAACAAAACACTCCTTTGAAGAAGGTCTCCAAATGGTGTGTCGGCACCCGCACCACAAACGACTTGAAATTAGTGTTATGACGCGGCTCCAACTGCACGACTCTCAAAATCCAGTTTGTCTTTACGCGTACATACACCACGATCTCTTCAGCCTTCGTGGTGTGATATAGCCTTGAAACGTACAGCTGCGTCGTAGGTGTTGCTGGACGCAGCAGCATGTTAAGTCCTGCTAGCGCGGTACCGCACTGGTTCTGACAACTGACAAGTAGGCTTCTTCCTCTTCTTCTTCTCTACCTTAGTGAAGCCATTCTCATAGCTCTGCTTGCCCCCTTTCGTTTTACCTGCTTGTCGCGTTGTTTGCGACACACCAGGCGTAATAATATTAGTATCTTCTCATCCAATATACCAGTGTCACTAGACGAAAGTCTACAATCAGTGCGGTGGCCAGTAATGACATATGTCTCCGAAACGAGCTCGCTTACAATGGGCCTCATCAGAAGGCCGTTTAATTACAGTGTCCCAAAGGGCAATGGAAAGGGGTAAGCTCGGGGTTTCCTTGCGTGATCACATCAGAAATGAAGATGACCGACATAGCCCGAAGAATCGCCAAACTAAAGTAGCAGTGAGCAGGGCACATTGCTCGCAGAAACGATTGTCGATGGGAACGAAAGGTTCTGGATTGGTGACCACATACCAGAAGACGCAGCGTTGGAAGGCCTCCCACAAGGTGAACCGATAACCTAGCGAGGGTTGCGAGAATCCGATGGATGCGAAACGCATAGGAGCGGTCGTTATGGCGACATTTGGGAGAGGCCTAAGTCCAACAGTGGACGACTTTCAGTTGAAATGATGATGATGATGATAAAGAGACAGTACGAGTATATACAGCTTGATGCACTAGAGTCCATTGAGAAGCGAGCCAAGAGGATCATCGGCAATGATGCACTTGTCGAGTCAAAACTCCAAAGTCTTGAGCTAGCATGTACTCTGAACATCTCTCATAGCTCTATAGAAACTCTCACATTTCACGCTCAAAAAAATCAGAAGGACGACATTTTTCATGTTACAGATTTCGTTTAAGACTACTAGATGGAAAAATCTAGCATGAAATTTCAACGTTAACATTGTGGCAACGCTCCGTAAACTGTGGTAAGCAGTGAATATCGTATAAAATGCAATCTATTTTCATCGTGTGCAGAAACCTTGTAGAAAATAAGGCGGGTGACTATGCCATCTTCCAAAGAAACACAGTTTTAGAATAAATATGCTTCCGTTAGTTAAGTTAATATTGTATTTAAATTACAACTCCATATTTTTTGTCCTACCTGTTAAGGTGTAGTATTAATATCATAACCTCTCTGGGATTATAGACCTAATGTAAGAAATACAATATATTCATTGAACTTAAATATTAACTAAACTATTTATACTAAAACCTAACTATATACATAAAAACTATAAATACTATTATGCTAAACCTAACTATGTACATATAATACAAAAACACCTATTACACTCAGGCGTCGAAGTACTCCTCCACATCGCTGTCATCCGGAAACGTGCCCAGAAGGCTGGCAGCATTGCCACGCTGAATGGCAATGCTAATTCTTTGGGCAAAGAACGAGCCAGCCCTCTGGTCACGCAAAGTGTCGATCAGACGGCGTGAAATTTCCTTGAAAAGGAGACGCGCACTCGGACCCCATGACCCAAACGTTTCGACCCAAAACGGCTCAAAACTGTAATTACCAATAAGGTTACAGTATTTGCGCCGTTTGAGGGTCTCAGCAGCCGCAGCGGCAGCGCCGGCACAGCCCGCCGAACTAAGAACATGGGGTGGCGCAAGGGTGTCGACACAGGTTGCGTCCCACACCAGAGGCCTACCCACCTTCCACGGCACCAACGTCATACCATCTGGTCTCTTCCCATCGTCACGTACCAAGCCACTAGGTTCTAATACGGCAGGTACGCCGGCGGTGACGAGAGCTCGACGAATAATGTCGTTGATGCTAGCGAGCCGTGGTATGCGACCTGCGCTCCTGCAGCAGGACAGGCCGTGATGTCCGAGGCTGTCGACAGCTTCGCCACAGTGGCACCGATGTGGAGCAACACAAGGTGCGCCTAAGCGCAAATAGATTGCGAGCCGAAACGAGGCGTCATCCATCATAGTGCCTATGGTGGATGACGGAAGTGCCTGAAGCCACAAAAGCATATTTATTCTAAAACTGTGTTTCTTTGGAAGATGGCATAGTCACCCGCCTTATTTTCTACAAGGATTCTGCGCTAGCATGTCGGTTTTCTATCGTTTACATTTCGGGGAGTGTACATTGAAATTGCACAATTTAATTCATATAATATCATCGGACAACAAGAAGTACGGCGTTGCGCCACCGGTACATGGTGGACGTCCCACCCATACGTACAATACGTTTTCGGAACACATTCATAATGCGTACAGCTAAGGTGTGGAATTCCCTGCAGGAGTCTGTGTTTCCTGATAGCTATAACCTAGGGGTCTTTAGGTCAAGGGTGAATAAGTTGCTTCTAGGCAAGCGTGCTTCATCGTCGGCCACATCATCGCTTTCCATCAGGTGAGATTTTTTTTTATTTTTGTTTGCGCTTGACCGCTATCTCACCTGATGGAAAGTGACGATGCGGTCGACGATGGAACGCCTATCCAGAAGTAACCTATCTGGTTGTAGCCATCAGTAAACACAGATTCCGGCAAGGAATTCCACTCTTTAGCTGTACGCACAATAAATGTGTTCCCAAAACGTTTTGTGTGTATATGTGGGATGTCCACCATGTACCAGTGGCGCATTGCTGTACGCTTGGTGGTCCGATGATGGAACGGGCTAGGCGGAATTAGGTTATGCAAATCCGACGCACACTCCCCGAAACGCAACCGGTAGAAAACCGACAGTCTAGCAATTCGGCGTCGATGCTCAAGACTTTGAAGCCTCGACTCAACGAGTGCATCATTGCCAATGATCCTCCTGGCTTGCCTCTCAATTGCCTCAAGTGCATCGACAGTGAGATAGTGGTTAAACGCCAGCCTATCCATAATAAAAAAAGAAAGAAACAAACCTTCTGTCAAGTTTCCAGTTGGTTCTGGATTGTGAAATTGTTTTTTGTCATTTTCTGATATTAGCCCGTAGCGAAAGTAGGTTACAGACTCGTTGTTATTTTCCAAGTTAAATGTATCTGTAACATAACAATAGATTATATCAATGGGAATGTATAACTTTTCATAAGTGTTTGCGCGGTTCAGGGTGGCGATTTGAGGCTTATTATAACGCTGAGTGGCGCTGAGGTGCTTATTAGCGGGGTTACCATGACGTTCAAAGTAAGATTGTTTCATTTAGATATTTTAGAAACACAGTATCTTGTCAATATTACCTAGGCTTCTATTGATTTATAAATTTGTGTAAAACTAATCCAGTAAAGACCTTGGAAAATCTGCTATTTTGCATGAACTTTGACACTTCATAATTTACTCAAAATTTTTAAAAAAGTATACCAATAGAAGATTTGCAAATTTAATCAAGATTCTGAATGATAACAATTTTTTTCAAAAACTTTTATGGCTTTAAAAAAACACGTATTTCCTGGAACTATTTTTGTAAAATATTCGAGTAAATCACGGAATTACCGAATGCTAACAGAATTTTCAGGCGTTATCTCTCTTTTTTCGCGTTGCCTTTTCGTCAAACATCGCGTTGGATTGCGTTAGATAAAGCAAAAAGCTTTTAAACCATGTTCGATGTTAGGCGAGTGAAAAAGGACCCTCTTAAAACGCAAATATCTAAAGAAGTTACTGTACCATTGAACATGGTGTCAGCCAGGCGACCGCATGGGGCTATCGGCTTCCTGCTCGATGTCTTGCCCTCGCAGGCGTAAGTATGTGAGCCACATTTCTCCGACGGTTCCAGAGAAAGGTGCCCTGCTAGCTGATCGTCGTCCCTGCCAGAGAAAATTTGATCCATTAGCTGTTAAAATAAAAACACTTGTAACTAATTAAAAACTATATAGGGTGACTGGTAATTAGTGACCGATACTTAAACACGTGATTGTAATCAGGATTACAAATAAATTTCCCAAAGAAACTTTTTTTTATACTAATTAATTTAATCACAATAACAAAACAGCAGCAGCAACCTTCTTTGGATATTATTTTACCGAAACATGCAGGTACATTGCTTACGTCATCGATAACGGGGGCACGGGCGCCGCGCCGCTAACAGCTGATCGCGTGGAGGCGCGCGCGCGAAATTCAAAGTTTCAAACAGCTGTTTTGTTATTGTGATTTAATTTTAAGTTAATTAGTTTAAAAAAAAAGTTTTTTTGGGAAAGTTGTTTGTAATTATGAGTACAATCACGTGTTTAAGTATCGGTCACTAATTAACAGTCACCCTATATACAACATTACTTTTAGTATATGTGAAACCCGAAACATATGTCTAATATTTTTATGTAAAGAATCTATGTACAAACAGTACGAGTATCATGAAAAATCACAATGTTATCTAGTTGTCCGCACAAATACATTGTCACCGGGCATCCGGTACGCTAGCCCCTAATGCCCGCTATGACCTGCCGTTACCTGTGTTGTGCTTAGTACTTTGGAGTGGTGTCCAACCTGTGATCCTTTTTTAAATATTTTTTGGGAAAAATCTAACATGGTGTAAAAATTATTGGAATCGATTCAGTTGCATCAGCAACTTGGAATTGGATTCCAATAATTCCAGAATCATGTAAACAAACTATATTCAGGTTACATATTCTAAAAACTAATGTTGATAAAGACTCTTAGCTAAAATATGGCGTCAAAGAATTCTTCCGCATCGTTGTCGACTGGAAGTAAGTCCAAAAGACTGGCGGCATTGCCACGTTATATGGCAATGCTTAATCTCTGATCGAGGTAAAAGTCAACTTCGAAGTGTCAACTAAGCGTTTGGATAATTCTTTAAAAATCTTATGAGCACCATCTAGCGCCGGGCCTTGGTACAGGCCATGGTCCGAAGCAAGGAGCAGTGGCAGGCGGTTTCTAGCATTACTGATTCGCAAAAGGAGGCGCACACACACGCACGCGCGTGGGAACAGCCCTCACGCCCCAAGCGCTGGCGTCCGATCCCGATTTCCGCTAACGCCACCGCTCACGTCACTCGCCGTGCCGGGCCCAAGTCGTTGATGGCGCGTAGTGTTCCACGCGCGCCTCAAGGAGATGTCAGCGAACTGTAGGGGCTCAGCAAGGTCGAAGCCTACTGGGGTCTGCGGGGTTACCATGACATTCAAAGTAAGATTGTTTCATTCTTATTTCTGTGTGGGTAAGAGACAGAGCTATACAGGTGGTCTAGCGCCATCTCTGTTACCCACACTGGAAATAAGAATGAAACAATCTTACTTAAAACTTCATGGTACAAGTCTTAGTCAGTAAAAGTCTGACATGAAAGGACGGAGATGACATTAGATGATAACTCACCTAAAAAAAAATACTGTCCCCAGACGCGTAACTTCATAGACGCGTATTCGTCATTATACGCTTGGTGTACGCCTGCGTGAAGCTTATGTACAAAACTATAAAACTGTGTCGACAAAGCGTCAGCGTCGCGTGTCGCCGTGGTGTCGTTGACGCTACGCTTACACCAAACGTATAATGACGGATACGCGTCTGTGAAGCTACGCGTCCATGATCAGTAGCATAGAATAGTCGGCCTTATAATGTTCCCACTGCTGGGACTCAGGCCTCCTCTCTAGGAGAGGGAATGGGTCGTAATCCACCACGCAGGCCCAGTGCGGGTTGGTGAATGTCACATGTCTTCGAATTTTTGGTTCTAGGACACGCCGGTTTCCTCACGATGTTTTCCTTCACCGTTTTGAGAGCAGTGATGATGAAATAAATTACACAAAGTAATGCGCCTGGCTGCGTTTGAACTCGCGTCCTACAACTCGTAAGTCGGGGCCGTTACCACTCGGCCACCACTGCTCTCTTCATAGTCAGTAGACCTTAGATGAATAAGCGAAATAATAAATCTTCAAATTTCTTACCTCGATTCAGAATAAAGGCTGCTGATCTGATTATATGCTTCTAGCTCATAGTAAGCTGTGACAGGCGCCTTCATAGTTTGTTTTACTTCTAACCGAATATAACAATTGCAGAAATTCCCCGTATCGTATAAGTGATCTTTACATTTCCGTGGATCATTTGTATACATCGTGCAATCAGTGTAATCTTCAACAACTTCATTACCATCAGACTGCAAAAATATCAAATTCATAGTTTATTGTTTTTAAAAACGAAAAAGACGGATGAAAAAAGATTGCATGTAGCGGAGATGAGAATGTTGAGATGGATGTGTGGTGTGACGAGAATGGATAAAGTGAGAAATGAATATATTAGAGGAAGTTTGAAAGTGGCGCCAGTGACTGAAAAGTTGAAGGGGAATCGTTTGTCTTGGTATGGTCATGTAAAGAGGAGAGATGAAACGCATGTTACTAAAAGAGTTATGAGTATACATGTGGATGGGTGGAGAGGGAGAGGGAGGCCAAAGAAAAGATGGATGGATTGTGTGAACAGTGATATGAAAGAAAAGGAACTTAGTGATAGTATGACGGTTGACAGGATAGAATGGAAGAAAAAAACGTGTTGCGCCGACCCCAAATAAGATGGGACAAGGGCAGGAAGATGATGATGATAGTTTATTGTTTTTGACTGGCCTGTTGGTTGGTTAGTTAGATTCAAAGCATTTATTTCAAACTAGCTTCTGCCAGCGGCTTCGCCTCCATTTAAATCTGTTTCTCTATACAAAATTTGGACACCCGTTTCATCAGTTTAGGTAATATTGTAGGTACGACGGCGTCACGCGGCTAACAGCTGAGCGGTCTCTGGTCGCAGGCGCGCGCTTATAACAAACAGCCTTAGATTCAAACAGCTGTTTTGTTATTGTGATAAAACTATTGAGTATATAAAAGTTTCTTTGAGAAAGTTGTTTGTAATCATGAGTACAATCGCGTGTTTAAGTATTGATCACTAATTACCAATCACCCTATATATATATACATAGATTATGTAAATAACACTATTACACGAGGTATTAACGCCAATGCGATGCTATTACCAGCTTTATATCTGTATTCAATATTATGTATTACACACACACATAATTATCTCCGTTACGTGATTAAAGGGGTGACCAGCCCCCCTAGCCAAGTTACAATCATATCGTTCGCGCCGAACGCCTCGAGTAGGCCTCGAGTGACGTCATCTCAACGCTCAGTCACGTGGTCAGAACAAAGGAATCGGAGGCGTGGCCTACTCGAGTCGTTCGGCGCGAACAAAGCGATTGTAACTTGGCTAGTGGGGCAGACGGTTTCAAACCAACGACCCAACCAAGGTGGCCTTGCTAGTTTCAATCCGTGTAGACAGCAGTTATAATCCATGACCTACAACGCCCTTGGTTGGGAGGAGCGTTTTCCCAACCACTGAAAGTGTTGGCGCGTGGTTTACATCCATGTAGCCGCAACATAAACCAAACACATAAACCAAGGTCACCTTGGTTGGAACGCTAGTTCGAAACCATCTGGTCACCCCTTAGGAATACACAGCCTGCCAAATTGAAATGTAACTAACTAGTATGATCGATCCACCTCCCCTATACCGCGCATGCTAACGATGCTCAACGTGCTCGTGGAGACCAACCCTGGATTGGATTTGTTTGCTGATGAATGGAAGACAATATTATTAGAAAGTTTGCGATTCTGTGAGAAGACAGAGTGAAAGGATTAACGTTTTTTTAGTATCAATGGCTATTTGGCTGTACTAAATAAATAAATATTATTTATTTATTTATTTATATATACTTTATTGCATACCAAGTTACAAATTTAAAAATTGAATTGTAATACAACAAAAAACATACAATTGGCGGCCTTATCGCACTCGGCGATTTCTTCCAGGCAACCCAGAATGGATAGAGATTGCCTGGACACAAAATGGGGTTGCACTTGGTGCAAATATAAAAGTAAACAAAACTTAATACTAAAATAGATACACATATACATACATACAAAATATAAATATATAAGCAAGAGAAATAAGCGATGAAACGAAGACATGATCACAGTGACAAGTAATGATCCTTCACAAGCCTTTTAAATACAGGCAGTGTTTGCGCGCGTTTTATAAATGATATACCGATGACCAGCAAGGTGACACCAGCCATATTTGTTGCAAAATGTGTGGAGTTACGTACCGAACTTATAATGAACTTCCGTCTACCACCAAAACGCGGAGTTGGATAAACTGAAAAAATAGAATTACTGTAAATAAAAACAGAACTTGTTCATTGTGGCGACACTGGAGGGAGGCCTTTGTCCAACAGTGGACACCCTTCGGCTGTAATGATAATGAAATAAAAACAAGCTGAAAAGTTATTTCCCCGAAATAAAAATTTGAAAATAAAGAACTAGATAGAGCATTATTTTATTATAAAGTTCCTGTTTCTACCTACCAACTTACGGCTCTATCATCAGATCAGTTCGATAGTACCTTATAGCCAAAGTGCATCTTATGACAATTCTAATAAGCCCAAACACGGCTAGGATACATTGATTAATTACGGAGTTCCAATGCCTACCTTCCGGCTCCATCATCATTAGATCACTTCGATGATACCATTTTCAACGTTTCTATTCAGAACCATTCATTTATTTGTATTGTCATAGTCGCTTAACTATCTTCATTGTGATATCTATGTGAGTATGAAGTTCCGTTGACCATTTCTGGTCTTCTTCATCAGTTCCACTTCATCAGATATTACTTTTTGACTGTAAATGCTTAAGTTCTCGATGAAAATACCAAAATCACTATATGGTTGCCTATAATTTTTAAGGAGTTCCCTCGTTTCCTCATGGATTCCATAATCAGAACTGGATTTTGAAAAAAAATAAAATAGGACCAATCTAGAAGCATAGCCTTTTAAGGGAAAAAAAAATTAGCAAATCGGTCCATAAACGACGGAGTTCTGAGGTAACAAACATTAAAAAAAAAATACAACCGTATTGATAACCTCCTCCTTTTTTTGGATTTAATTGGATAAGGATAAATGCTATGCATATAATACATGTAGAGTAGAGTATAATACATGTATGAGAGAGAGAGAGAGACATGTAGAGTATAATACATGTATGTACATATCATGTTTTATGCATGTATTATACATATAAATCTTCATCTTGAATCGCACTATCTATTAAAGATCATGTTGCGTAGGTGTAAAGATCACAAGACAGACAGCGGGAAGCGACTTTGTTTTACACTATGTAATAACAAAAATTTTAAATTCACAAAATATGTATTACTTTTAAGGAAAAACCAGCAATTTACCCTAAATATCTGTAACTGTTATTTTTAGCGATAAGCTGATAACATGCACTGTGGTTATGAATAATTAGTACCTACCTACCTAACTACTACCTTATATACACTTCTGTATCTACTAAATTATAAAGAGGAAAGATATGCATTTTTGTATTTTTGTTTGTGATGAATTAACTCAATAACTACTGAACCGATTTTGGAAATTCTTTCACAAATAGAAAGCTGCTTTATCACAGAGTGACTTATGCTATATTTTATTTAAAAAAACAATAAGGTTATCTACTAAAACTCCAATAAGATAAGCATAGTCGGCCTTATAATGTTCCCACTGTTGGGACTCAGGCCTCCTCTCTAGGAGAGGGTATGGGCCGTAATCCATCAGGCGGGCCCAGTGCGAGTTGGTGGATGTCAAATGTCTTCGAATTTTTGGTTCTATGACATGACGGTTTCCTCACATTGTTTTCCTTCACCGTTTTGAGAGCAGTGATGAAAAACAAAGTATTTAGTAATTGACAAAAAAACACATGTATTTAGTAATTGTGCCGAAAAAGCTGCTTATTTTTATAAGAATTAATAAATCGATGATAATTATGACCGGTTAAACATTTTTGCTCTGCCCAAGCGGGTCACACCTCCACCGTGTGCTCTACCGTGTCCTCCGGGGTCCACAGTTAAGCTTATTACCACAGAATTAATCAAAATTACTTTGTAAACATACCGTATCTCACTTTCAGTGTGTAATTGCTCGCTGGCAAACCTTCTTCATACATCCCCGTATGGTTGACCCTCCAAGCAGGTTTTCTTTTCAGATCAGTCTTCATCCATATAATGAATTGTTCATTCTGAAACATCAATTATTCAAAATCAAAATCAAAGTCAAAGCATTTTATTTAAAATAAACCATTTACAGACACTTTTGAAATGTTAAGAAGTCAGTCAGACAGAAAAATTGATGTTAATTGCAAATTCCAAAGCGTAGATCTCTATGGAGAAGAATGTGCAAGAAACTCCATGGACACTCTTTTCAATCATGTTTTGTAATTACAAATATATCTGTTACATGTTTCTTGTTGTCGTATTTATAATTTAACTTCTTTAAATCATAATGCACTTAAAAAAAAAACAATTTATTTGAAAACTTGTTTTTGCCCAGGACTTCGCTCACTTAAAAATTAAAGCCAGGTAAAAGTACTCAATCGGTGGTTTCAAAAAAAATAAAAATTAAAAATCCGAGCTCACTTTGTTCACTCTTGCACTAATTATTCTTAGATTGACGTCACATAGCTAACCATGTATTGTCATCCAAAAATTTCAGCTAAATCAGTTGAAGATATCTACTTCAAAAGTAAGTTTTAAGATTCCACCCGAACAAATATAAATATGTCGCCAAAGTCAATAGTACGGAGGTGTTAGCGAAGTCAATAGTACGGAAGCTAGTTTGACAATGGGACGTCAGTGGTTACGTCACACCACTTGACAGAATCTGGGGGAGGTACGCACGAGCCGAACAAATAAAAGTTCCGACCGCAGGGACTCTTTTTTTCGATCCAGCCCATTCCTTGCTGCCCTTCCCCACAGACGCCCTAAGCCGCACAGGGGGTGCCCTTAGCGTGTAGGTCGCTTACTTAGCTTAGTTAAGTAAGCCCTGGCCGGAGGCTTCTATTTTCTAATTAAGGCCGGTTAAGCTTTTGACAACCTCCTAGGTTGACCTGCGAGAGAACAATTAAAAAAAAATCTGGGCAAGTGCGAGTCTGACTCGCTAACTGAGGGTTCCGTACAAACTTACCTATGAAAACAACTTGATTATTTTAATTGAGTTTCGAAGATTATCTATAAAAGATTCGGTAAATATATAGGATTATATATTTACCGAAACTTTTTTCTTTTTTGACGTAACTACAAATTTACCGTTTTCAGATTTTTTCCTATACTCGTGCTATGAGACCTTTCTTCATGCCAAATTTCAGGATTCTAGGTCAACAGGAAGTCATCATCATCTTCCTGCCCTTGTCCCATCTTATTTGGGGTCGGCGCAACACGTTTTTTTCTTCCACTCTGCCCTGTTACTCGTCATGCTATCACTAACTTCCTTTTCTTTCATATCACTGTTCACACAATCCATCCATCTTTTCTTTGGCCTCCATCTCCCTCTCCACCCATCCACATGTATACTCATAACTCTTTTAGTAATATGCGTCTCATCTCTCCTCTTTACATGACCATACCGAGACAAACGTTTCCCCTTCAACTTTTCAGTCACTGGCGCCACTTTCAAACTTCCTCTAATATATTCATTTCTCACTTTATCCATTCTCGTCACACCACACATCCATCTCAACATTCTCATCTCCGCTACATGCAATCTTTTTTCATCCGTCTTTTTCACAGCCCAACATTCTGATCCATACAGTATGACAGGTCTTATCACGGACTTGTAGATTTTACCCTTTAACTTAGGTCAACAGGAAGTACCCCATGAATTTTGATTCCCTTGAGACTGTAGAAATACACGTTTTGCAACATATACGGCCGTATCTTTTTTGTTCGTTTACAGTTTAATTTTTTAACAGCTTCAAGGAACCGCAGACCTGATTGTACGATTTTAATTTCAACTCGACACCTCCACGCTTTCCCGAGATAAAGGGTCTTGACAGACAGACAGATGAACTACAAAGTGATCCTATAAGGGTTCCGTTTTTTCCTTTTGAGATACGGAACCCTAAAAAGTCGCGGATCTCTTTTCTCTGTCGGCAGCCGTGTGAACAACATATAGTCTGGGGACTATCTTCCAGCTCGAGAACTGTATACCTAAAGTGATCTAAAATAGTTTGTTTTTTGCCCGTTACCCACTCATTGCCCACAAAATAGGATCTTTGGAAAGGATTTCCACTGATGACCATGATCAGCCTTCTGTACCAACACATTACATTGCTTTAAGTTAAATAAAAGCTTAAAAACTCACCCGAAAACCGTTATTATCAGGACTCACAGTATCCAGCTCCCACACATTCTTCTTCCAACTCATTGGCTTCGAGAAATTTCTAAATGCTGAAATAAAAGACAGTTTCAAAAATGGACGTGTCACATATTATCAATCTCTGAAATTTTGATCACCGCGTAGAGCCTCCGGCAGGAGGCGTCTGGACTCTTTAGATTGGGCAGGAGTCGCTTGAAGGATGCTCGGAAATAGAAGTGATAATAATCCTACCGACGGTTTGTGATCGCACAGGCCCAATCTCAAAGGGGAACACTACAGTCATCATCATCATTTCAGCTGAAGGACATCCACTGTTGAACATAGGCCTCTCCCAAGCGTCGTCACAACGACCGGTCCTGTTGGTAATCGTTATGCTGACAGTATTTTACTCTCTATGAGTAAAAATCTAAAAATATATTATTAAGTGTTAGTTTTAGTTCATAAAACAACAAAATAAATTCTAAAATTCAATTCAATGTTTTCAGTTTTTTATCAACATGAAATAGTAGCCACCATTTTATTACGTCATTCAGCCGTGTAAACTAAAGTGACAGCTGTCAAACGTCAACTGATCGGCCATACTGAGTGAACATCAGCGCATTTGTTTACACAGCCTACTGACGTCACGACCACAGAGTAAATATGGCGTCCACTGCGTTCTGCATTTTCGTCACATTACGCGCGTAATTTGAAAATGTAATTTTTAAATGCATTTTTAGGGCTGTAACGACTGACTTAAAATTTTGTTTTAATTTTAGTGGTATATTAGCACTATAGAATCTAATTGAGACAATTTTTTTAAAAATGAGTATGATGGGCCCCTAAGGGTGAGGCCCTATCGGCTGAAATGATGATGTTGAAAAGAAGCAGTATATAAATGAAGAATACCAACCTTCCGAGAGATTTCCAGCTGGTTCCGGATTGTGAAATTGATTTTTTTCATCTTCTGATATTAAACCATAGCGAATAGGTGACACATACGTATTATTAGTATGTAAAATAAATGTATCTGTAATAAAAAAATAGACTTCTGATTACAATTGAAATGTATTTTTTAATACACTTAGCTATACTGTCCACGGACGCGTAGCTTCATACACGCGTATTCGTCCTTGTACACTTAGTGTACGTCTGCGTGAAACTTACATACTAAACTATGAAACGTGTCCTATCTATGAAGCTACGAGACGACGTATCTATAACTATGGTTTTGTTAAGCTTCACGCAGGCGTAAACCAAGCGTATAAGTAAAAACGCATCTGAATCAAACACACAACCTCCAGCATAGCAGTCAGGGCCACTAACCACTAGACCAAAAGACCAGTGCTTCTTAGCCAGACTGACAGTGTGGAGCGGGGTGCGACGCTGTTGCGAACACACTCACGTGTTGCCTATGTGTTGACTGCTGCCACTTGTAGATCGAGCTAAAGAGTAAGTGGCCCACATGCTTCCCGCGTCCAGCAGCCCGTGCCTATTCCCTAGCCTGTGAGCCCGCTATGGACACTCACTGCGGCCACTTGTATGAACGAGCTATGGCGTGAGTGGCCCGCACGCGTCTCGCATCCAGCAGCCCGTGCCTATTCCCTAGCCTGTGAGCCCACTATGGACACTCACTGCGGCCACTTGTATGAACGAGCTATGACGTGAGTGGCCCGCACGCGTCTCGCGTCCAGCAGCCCATGCCTATTCCCTAGCCTGTGAGCCCGCTATGGACACTCACTGCGGCCACTTGTATGAACGAGCTATGGAGTGAGTAGCCCGCGCGCGTCCCGAGTCCAGCAGCCCGCGCCACTTCCCTTCTTCCTTCTCTCCATGGTCACTTAGTTGAAGTTCTAATGTTTGATTTTCCAGTCTAGCCGAACACTAAGAGGAAAATATCTAAAGAAGTTACTGTACCATTGAACATGGCATCAGCGAGTCGACCGCATGGGGCTATCGGCTTCCTGGTCGTGGTGTTGCCCGTGCAGGCGTAAGTATATGACCCGCAGCTCTCCGACGGTTCCAGAGAAAGGTGCCCCGCTAGCTGATCGTCGTCCCTACCGGAGAAAATTTTCATCATCATCATTTCAGCCGAAAGACGTCCACTGTTGGACATAGGCCTCCCCCAAATGCCGCCACAATGACCGGTCCTGTGCGTCTCGCATCCATCGAATTCCCGCGACCCTCACCAGGTCATCGGTCCACCTTGTGGGAGGCCTTCCAACGCTGCGTTTTCCGGTACGTGGTCGCCATTCCAGAACCTTTCGTCCCCATCGACCATCTGTTCTGCGAGCAATGTGCCCTGCCCACTGCCACTTAAGTTTGGCGATTCTTCGGGCTATGTCCGTAACCTTGGTTCTCCTACGGATATCCTCATTTCTGACGCGATCACGCAAGGATACTCCGAGCATAGCCCGAGAAAATTTTGGTATCCATTAAATGAAATCAAAGTATTTAACTACATATATGTATCTAATGATGGTCACTGGAACAATTTGTGACCCACGGATGCCCCCCAAGTTGAAGGGTGAAATCTACAAGTCCGTGATAAGACCTGTCATACTATATGGATCAGAATGTTGGGCTGTGAAAAAGACGGATGAAAAAAGATTGCATGAAGCGGAGATGAGAATGTTGGGATGGCGCGAATGGATAAAGTGAGAAATGAGTATATTAGAGGAAGTTTGAAAGTGGCGCCAATGACTGAAAAGTTGAAGGGGAATCGTTTGTCTTGGTATGGTCATGTAAAGAGGAGAGATGAAACACATGTTACTAAAAGAGCTATGAGTATACATGTGGATGGGAGGCCAAAAAAAAGATGGATGGATTGTGTGAAGAGTGATATGAAAGAAAAGGAAGTTAGCGATAGCATGACGGTTGACAGGATAGAATGGAAGAAAATAACGTGTTGCGCCGACCCCAAATAAGATGGGATAAGGACAGAAAGATGATGATTAAGATTAAGAGGGCCTTTCCCCGCTCGTCTATCGTCAACGTGAGCATGATTTAAAAGCTTGTTTAGACGAAGAAACGGAATAATAAATGTTCAAATTTCTTACCTCGATTGTGAATAATTACTGATGATCTCATTATATGCTTCTAGCTCATAGTAAGCTGTGACAGGCGCCGTCATAGGTTGTTTTATTTCTAACTGGATGGAACAAATGCATTGTTCGTCACTGGTATTTAAATAATCTTTACATTTGGTTTGATTACCACTTGCCACGGGAACACCAGGAACATAGATTGTGCAATTAGTGTAGTCTTTAACAATTTCATAGTTGTCAAACTGCAAAAAAGACAATTAAATTAAAATACCGGCTAAGTACAAGTCAGAAGAGTTCCGTACCATTATCTATAACTAACTTTTGCCCGCAGTTTCGCCTGCGTGCATAAAATGTAGTCTATGTCACTCGGGAATAAAGCCGTTTTCTACCGGTGAAAAAATTTTAGCAATCTGATCAGGGCCTCAAGTCTGCTATTACAATAGTGTCAGAATAGTCTATCATTGACTTCATAATTGTTGATCTAACAAAGCTATTTAGGTGAAGCCAAGATGATTTCTAATCTAGTTTTAATTAAGTAATCTTGATATTGTTTACCTGTATGTGTGTTTGTACTTAAATGTAAGATTATGTACCTACTTACCGTATGTAATAATGGAACTGGCGTGAACAAATGTTCAAAAGTACTTAAACCAATAATAATAATATACCACAACTACCACACAACGCCGTCTAGCCCCAAGCTAAGCAGAGCTTGTGTTATGGGTACTAGACAACTGATAAACATACTTATATACTTCTAAATACATTAATATTATAGATAAATATTACACCCAGACACAGAACAAACGATCGTGCTCATCACAGAAACATTTGTCCTGGGTGGGAATCGAACCCACGACCTCCGGCATAGCAGTCAGGGCCACTAATCACTACACCAACAGGCCAATAAAGAAAAAGAAAGAAAGAAACCTGTTGCGTCGACCTCTAATAACACGGGACAAGGGCAGGAAGATTAATACTCCACAATATAATACTCCGCAACTATCACACAACGCCGTCTAGCCCCAAGCTAAGCAGAGCTTGTGTTATGAGTACTAGACAACTGATAAACATACTTATATACTTCTAAATACATACATATTATAGATAAATATTACACCCAGACACAGAACAAACGATCGTGCTCATCACAGAAACATTTGTCCTGGGTGGGAATCGAACCCACGACCTCCGGCATAGCAGTCAGGGCCACTAATCACTAGACCAAAAGGCCAATAAAGAAAAAGAAAGAAAGAAACCTGTTGCGTTGACCTCTAATAACACGGGACAAGGGCACGATGATGATGATGATGATGATGAAATATAACTTAATTTTAAAAAGTACAATATGAACAGTTTAGTGCTTACCGTAATATATTTTTGTTTCGGTAATATTACTCCCACTATACATAATATTACTCCAAATATTATTGCTACGACCAGCAAAATAAAATTTAAATGTTTCTTAATTTTTTCTTTCATTATATCTAGTGTGTTCTGGTTAAGCCCGTCCTGAAACAAAAGGTGAATGAATTAGATAATATTACTACTGTCAAGATATCCGCAGGAGAACCAAGGTCGCCGACATAGCCCGAAGAATCGCCAAACTAAAATGGCAGAGGGCAGGGCAAATTGCCCGTAGAACGGACGGTCGATGGGGCCGAAAGGTTCTAGAGTGGCGACCGCGCACCGGAAAACGCAGCGTTGGAAGGCCTCCCACAAGGTGGACCGACGACCTGGTGAGAGTCGCGGGAGTGCGGTGGATGCGAGACGCACAGGATCGGTCGTTGTAGCGTCGCTTGGGGGAGGCCTATGTCCAGCCGTGGACTTCTTTCGGCTGAAATGATGATGATGATGATGAGGATGACTGCTGTCATGGTAGGAGTTTTTTTTTAATAATAATAATAATTCATTTATTGTTTGTTACAAGTGTATGGTCAGTTTTTATAATTATTTGAGTGTATTAATTGTGATTCTTTCTCCATATACTCCCTATATATGGAGAAAGAAAAATTATATAATAAAATAATAATAATATTTATAATATATTATTATAGACTAGCTTCTGCTAGCGGCTTTACCCGCGTGAATATAGGTTTTTCCATATAAACTTCGAACCCCCTTTTGATCCCCTTAGGGGGTGAATTTTGGAAAATCCTCTCTTAGTACTCGCCTACGTCACAAAAAAAAACGTGCAAAATTTTACGCTCCTAGTCCCAATAATTTCGGCTGTGCGTTGATATGTGAATCAGTCAGTTTCTCCTTTTATATATGTAGTTATGCCGACGCCTGCTACCTGGATGCTACTGAGGAGCTAAAAGCTTAGCAAAACTTATGCATTCGGTTTGTTTTTGGTCTACGAAAGTATGTTCACGCCTCACCTCTTCGCAAGGAACTCAAGTGGCTCCCTAACCGTCTTCGCAGAAAATCTCGGATTTTATTTCTACTTTTCAACATTCTACATAACCCATTATATCCCTCCCACCTGCAGGACCGTTTCTCTTACGCTCGCCCTAGCGATCACACCTAAGATCCCTTCTTAAATCCCCTCCTCATAAATCCAGCTACTACTCCTACTCTTTCCCAGTCCCTGCAGTAAGGTTGTGGAACTCTCTTCCGCCGCCTAGCATTCGAGATTTGCAAACTATTTCATACATCAAATCTAAAGTAAAAAAGTACATTCCTCTCTAGTGTGATAATTATATATGTATATATATGTTTAGCTATATCAAATTCGAAGACATGTGACATCCACCAACCCGCACTGGGCCCGCGTGGTGGATTATGGCCCATTCCCTCTCCTAGAGAGGAGGCCTGAGTCCCAACAGTGGGAACATTATAAGGCCGACTATGATATGCTTGCTATATATGTTTATTTTTAGTATAAGGTATATATATGTATATTTATTACTTTAATTTAAGATTTCACATACTCCTCTTTTATTACTTCTACACATGATTGTCTACATTTCTTCCTATATCTCCTTTCGCAGGTCTGCTGGAAGAAATTTCTTTTAGAAATAAGCAGTACCTTTGTACAATTTTTATAACAATGTGTCTTCTTTTGTATTTATGTTTGTACATAAATTATAAAATAAATAAATACACGAGGGTCCCAAAGACCCATTTTTTTTAATAATATAATCTAGTGCTTGACTGTGATCCCACTTGGTGGTAAGCTGTGATGCAATCGTTGATGGTGAGGCGCACTAGTTTATTAAGAGCCTATTCACTCCAGCCTTGAAGACACCTAAATTATAATCGAACGGGAAAACCGCAGGAGGTAAATTGTTCTAGTCCTACGATGTACGTAGTATAAATGACGAGGCGAAACGCTTAGTCCAGACCGTAGAGGTTTCAACAACGTAAGGGTGGATACTCGCCGTACATCAGGTTGTCCGATGATAGAAATGAGATGGCGGAATCAAGTCATGCAATTCCCGCGCACAATCTCCAAAACGCAAACTGTAAAACACCTTCCTTTCCTTCCTCCTTTTCCTTTACTTTCCGGCCTTTGGTTGTATGGACGGTGTGTAGGTGGTGTAGGTACTCACTGGGTAGTGGTGAATAAATGAAAGTCCTTGCTGAATCTCCAGGTATATTTCTCACACACAACACTACAACACTGTTAGTTAGAAGGCGCAAGCGAGCTAAGTACAAGCACGTATAATGAACAGCTAGAATACAGTATTTTGCAAGTCAGCTATGAGAAATGATCTCTCCTCATGAAATCCTCATGATGGTGAAGTCTTTGCGTTCCAGTGCCGTGATACATCCAGTAAAGCTCTGATGGTATAAAAATATCCTCACCTGCACGGATTCTTTCCTGGTCTGCGTCTCATTATGTTCTTGCTCCTTGTGGCTCCCGGGATCGGTGACTTTAGTCAGTTTCTTATTATCTGGGGACTCATTTTTAAGGCTGTCCAGTTCAGCTTCGTTCTGGTGATCAGTCTAGTGAGTTTATAAAGAAACTGTTAATCGAATAACTAATTGTCTTGAATACTTCTTTTTTTTTTAAATTGATATAAACCAGTGCTTGACTGCGATCCCACCTGATGGTAAGTGGAGATGCAATCATTGATGGTCAGGCGCACTAGTTTATTGAGACCCTATTCACTCTAGCCTTGAAGACACCTAAATTATAGTTGGACGGGAAGACCGCAGCAGGCAAATTGTTCCAGTCCTTCGATGTACGCGGTATAAACGACGAAGCGAAACGCTTAGTCCGGACCGTTGAAGTTTCAACAATGTAAGGGTGGATACTCGCCGTTCGTCGGGTTGTCCGATGGTAGAAAGGAGATGGCGGAATCAAGTCATGCAATTTTCGCGCATACTCTCCAAAATTTAAACCTTTTTTAACCGTGTGTAATAATTAAATAACGTTCTAGATTGTGTGAAGAGTGTTATGAAAGAAAAAGAAGTTAGTGATAGCATGACAAGTGACAGGGCAGGGTGGAAGAAAAAATCGTGTTGCGCCGACCCCAAATAACACTGGACAAGGGCAGGAAGATTAATACTCCACAATATAATACTCCACAACGCCGTCACTAGACGGCGTTGTGTGAGCCCAAGCTAAGCAGAGTTTGTGTTATGAGTACTAGACAACTGATAAACATACTTATATATTTCTAAATATATACATATTTTAGATAAATTACACCCAGACACAGAACAAATGATCGTGCTCATGACACAAACATTTGTCCTCGGTGGGAATCGAACCCACGTCCTCCGGCATAGCAGTCAGGGTCGCTAACCAATAAACCAACAGGCCAGTCGTAAATATGATGATGTTCTAGATGGAGCGAGACGGAGTATCAGACTTTCACTGACTAAAACGGCCCCTTGGTTCTACAATCGCGCGAATTTCATCTAATGACATCCCCCATTCTTGGGCGGATCGAAAGGGCGTGTCAGACCTTGACTGAGTAAAAATCCACTCCTGTTCCTTCTTTGCCATTGTTCCAGGGTCCCGGGGATCTCTTTCTCATCACCCATGGCCCCAGTAGGCTTCGACCCTGCTGGGCCCCTACGATTTGCTGACATCTCCTTGAGGCACGCGTGGAACACTACGCGTCGTCGACGACTTGGGCTCGGTCCGAACGTTTACCGGACGGTCGGACTGCGAGCTACTGATTGCTAGCCGTGGCCGGAAATCGGGATCGGAATCCCGGCGGCGGTTGAAGCGTGAGGACCGCTGCCACACGCGTGCAGCCTCCTCCTTTGCTAACGTTACTGCTTCGCAGAAGGAGGCCACTCCTCCTCGCTCCGGGCTATGGCCTGTATCAAGGCCCGGCGCTAGAGATTGCTGCTGCCACGAGGACACGGCGGTGCTCTGCCCAGGCGGGGCACATCTCTACCATATGCTCCACCGTGTCCACACAAAGGTGGCACCCGGGCGATTCAAGAAACCGGTGCAGGAACCTCCCGAACTTACCATGTCCGATGAGGACCTGCGTCATGCGGAAGGTAAGGACGCCGTGAGGTCGTTCCAGCCACTCCTCAAAGAGGGGAGACCTACCGTGACCTGTTCTGTACTTAATGTCGGTGGTGTCCAATTTGTGACCTTTTTTAAATATTTTTGAGAAAAAATATAACATGTGTAAAATTTATTGGAATCGATTCAGTTACTGATTCTGAACAAACTATATTCAGGTTACGCATATACTAATTATAATGTTGTATATTATATACCACTAGCTGACTCGGCGAACTTCGTACTGCCTAATAATGTGATAAATGACGAACCGCTCGACTGATTTTGTCCAAACTTCACATAAACCATCTACTTAATAGTCCGAACAAAGCCTAAACATTTGGTTTGGATAGGTGAGCCCGTTCTTGAGTTATAAAATTACAACGAAAAGTGGCATTGATTTATATACATATAGATATTCCAGGATATGGTCTACCCGTGTGCCAATTTCATCCTTTCAGATATTTTGAGCATGAAGGAGTATCACACATTCACATACAAAATTTTGCCATTATAACAATACGAGTGTGATATGAAAAATAAACAATAAATGACGCAATTAGTTTACCACGAGCATAACCATTGCAATAATAACGAGGAAAATAACGAGTTATTGGGAAAACAATGGGGAAACACCAGATGATTAGTAAAGTCAATTTGTTGGAGCACACAACACAATTCAGAAAGTGAAGAGATATAAAAACGAACATTGGTACTACGGAGTCTTTGAAGTTTTTGTGTCAAGTTGTTAGGAAAGTAGCAAATAGATGGACATGAATGTCATGAGTGGCTTAGGATCTCGATGCCCACCGGCTTCTGATAGAGTCCCAGCTCCTGGTGGAAGTGTCGAGCGCATGAGAATGACGCAATCCATCAACGAGAACTTCATGCGGGCTTCATGCGCGTGCCGTGTTCGGATGCTCTCTTTGTTTCAGGTGCTCAAGCTAGACGTTTCGACTCAGCGACTATCGGATTAAATGCAGGTCATCCAGCGTAATCGTATGTCGGATGATACTATACTTGATCGACTATAAGAAGGCCTACGACTCGATTCCTCATACATGGCTCATGAGGGTGCTAAAATTGTACAAAATTGATGCTATACTACGCACCTTCCTGATGTCGTATTTGAGCTAATGGAGGACGATCCTTCGCTATCCAGGACGTCGACATATCCAGAGGAACAGCGCACCGGGACAGAGGGGAGGATCGAGCGGGGTATATTCCAGGGTGATAGTTTGAGTCCACTTTGGTTTTGCCTAGACCTGAATCCTCTAAACACACTGTTGGAGAATTCAGGTCTAGGCTAACAGTTGAAAGAGGTGGTCTGATAACAAGCTTCAACTGATAGAGCTACTGAAGGTAACTGAAACCTACAGTAGTGCCATCAGGATGGAGTTTGGTGTGGACAAACGTGCGGTCATGCATGTAAAGCGAGGGGAGATCGTGGAGTCCGTGGGTTCTCAGCTCTCGGGCTCTATAAATCTGAGATCCCTCTCTCCAACTGAAACCTATAAGTATTTGGGTATGTCGAAAGCTTTAGGTATCAATGCCACTAACATGAAGCAATTGTTGAAGGAGCGCTTCTTTTGACGCCTGAAGAAGGTATTCATTAGCCTTCTTTCAGGCGGAAACAAGGTGCGCACCTTCAACGGTTGGGTCATGCCGTTATTGATGTACTCTTTCGGCGTACTCAAATGGACTCAAACAGAACCAGACGCCCTGGATAGGCAGGTCCATACGCTGCTGACTGCAAACCGAATGCATCACCCACGGTCGTCGGTGATGAGACTATATATCCCGCGGAAGTGTGGGGGTCGAGGCTTTTTAAATGCTAAGACTCTGCACAATCGCGAGTTATGCAGTCTCAGAGAATATTTCCTAGCCTCCGACGTGGGTATGCATGGTGATGTAGTGGCAGTGGACAAGGGACTCACTCCGCTTTCCTTGGCTAACGAGAACTGGCGCAAACCTGTAGTGCTTGACACTAACAATCACAAGGAATTGTAGCGCTCTTTCCGAGCCATTCATGGGCCCGATGTAGACCAACTAGTGTCCGTAGCCTGGCTGCGCATCGGAGACCTCTTGGAGGGAAACCAAAGGTTTTGTCTGTGCAATTATGGACGAAGTTATCGTGATGAATAACTACCGGAGATTTATTGTGAAGGACGGCACGGTTGACATCTGTCGGGCATGTCATCGACCGGGTGAATCAATCCGCCACATTATCTCTGGTTGTTCTCGTCTAGCTAACGGGGAATACTTGCATAGACAGACCTTGTAGCCAAGATTATCCATCAGCAACTTGCTCTGAAGTACTCTCTTGTGGAATCGGAGGTGCCGTACTACAGGTATGTGCCCGATCCAGTTCTCGATAATGGCGATATCACATTGTACTGGGATCGGTCCATCATCACTGACAGAACTATTGTTTATTTTGTAGCCAATGGCTTAATAGCCAAGAGCCTCGACCAACATCTTAGGAGGCTCACGTTAGGCGGCTGGATCAAGGGCTTGATTCAGAAAGCGGTACTCCTGGACACGGCTCGTATTGTTAGGAGGTTCCTTTCTCTGGAGCCCTGACCGCCGGTAGCTTGGACTCTGTTCCCGATACCGGTGGGATATTATTTTTTATATTGTTAATTTGTTTTTTGTGATATGTTTAAAAAATATTTAAAAATTTTATTTATATATATATTTTTTTTTAATTGATATAAACCAGTGCTTGACTGCGATCCCACCTGATGGTAAGCGGAGATGCAATCATTGATGGTCAGGCGCACTAGTTTATTAAGAGCCTATTCACTCTAGCCTTGAAGACACCTAAATTATAGTTGAAACATATTATATATATTTACAATTAATAAAGGAAAATAACACTTTTCCATTTTGTAAATACATCCGTATCCCTATAATTAATGGACTAGGAATTACTGTGTATATGTAATTTTAATTAGTTTGACATTTTAACACGTTATGCTAAGGCTCCTGAGGCTAGCGTTGCCAGGCGTCCGGACAAAGCCGGACAGTGTCAGACTTTTTACCCGACTACGGCAAAGCCAAAGGAGGGTTATGATTTTGACAGGCTATGTATGTATTTTTGTACGTATGTAATTATGTGAGCATGTTCATCTGTTCGATGATGAATACGAGCTCCTGACCGGAAGTGAGTTTTTTTTTTTTTTTTTTTTAATTGATATAAACCAGTGCTTGACTGCGATCCCACCTGATGGTAAGCGGAGACGCAATCATTGATGGACAGGCGCACCAGTTTATTAAGAGCCTATTCACTCTAGCCTTGAAGTCACCTAAATTATAGCTGGATGGGAAGACCGCAGCAGGCAAATTGTTCCAGTCCTTCGATGTACGCGGTATAAACGACGAAACGAAACGCTTAGTCCGGACCGTTGAAGTTTCAACAACGTAAGGGTGGATACTCGCTGTTCGTCGGGTTGTCCGATGGTAGAAAGGAGATGGCGGAATCAAGTCATGCAATTCCCGCGCACACTCTCCAAAATGCAACCTATAAAATACCGAAAGGCTGGCTACTCTGCGCCTGTGCTCGAGGCTTTGAAGATTGGACTTAACCAAATCTGGATCCCCAATTAGCCTCTTCGCACGCCTTTCCACTGAGTCCAAAGCTGCTAGATGGCATTTTGCAGCACCAGCCCTTATGTGACTGCAGTACTCCACACACGATCGGACCTGTGCTTTGTATAACATTAGAAGCTGTCCCGGTGTGAAGTACCGTCGGACCTTTGCAAGAACGCCTAGTTTTCTAGCAGCTACCTTAGCTTTGGACTCAATGAACCGCCCAAAATTGAGGTCTGAGGAAATTTCAACTCCTAAGAGCTGAAGGCGGTCGCTGCACTCCAGGGATACATTCTGAAAAGCAGGAGCCAAGGTGAACGGGCTCCTCTTAGCGATGAACAGACACGCTTGTGTTTTGGCGGCGTTGAATTTTACCAGATTGGTTTCGCCCCACTTAGAGACTGCCTGAAGTGAGACATTCGTACGCTCTACCATAGCCTCTCGTTCGGACCGGATTAGCTCCTTACAGTCAGTTTGTTTTCGACTGCGAAACGAGTGCGATACCTAATCGTGTGAAGTGATCTTACCTAACGACCTGAGCGATACTTAACGGAACTCTAGTGTTCATTGCGATTTGGATTATTGTAGATTAGACAAAATTGTTATTGTTTGTGCTCAATAAATTTTCTGCTAGTAAACCGGCATTTAATTACTCACGTTCGTAACAATATATTGTGGAGTGGGTATACGAATAATAAACCAGTCTCGCATGAACTTTCGTTTGATTTACATCGATATTTTTTTAAAAGTACGGTTTGCAAAGAAACCTATGAAATCCGTTCAGTCCGGAGCGAGGAATGGCAGACGGTCGTCTCCTTCTGTGAAGCAGTAATGCTAGCAAAGGAGACGGGCGATCTCGTGAGGCAACGGACCTCACGCCCCAACCGCCGTCGGGATTCTTATCCCGACTTCTAGCCACCGTAGGCGCGGGCTTGCGGACGGCGAGCAATGGATAGCTCGCCATCCGACCGTCCGGTGACCGTCCGAACCGAGCCCAAGTCATCGACGGCGCGTACTGTTCCACGTGCCTCAAGGAGATGTCAGCAAACGGTAGGGGCCTAGCGGGGTCGAAGCTTACTGGGGCCCTGGCCCTGGTACGAAAGGCAACGAAGGAATAGGAGTGGGTTTTTAGTCAGTAAAAGTCTGACACTATCTCCCGTTCCGCCCAAGAGCCGGATTTATCATTAGACGATTTGCCGACCGAAAAAAAAAACCGTTCAGTAGTTTTTGCGTGAAAGAGTGACAAACCTCCATACCTACATTCCTTGCGCATTTATTTTTAGCAGGATTATGTAATGCTACCACAGATTCCACAAAGTACCTACTGGGAAGCGATAAGGCCACTCATTGTAGAATATGTATTTTTATTTTGTTTCCTTTTATTCTGTAATGGTTAATTAAGCACGAAAGTTGTTTGTTTTAATGATTTTATTTTATTAATTTAACTAACTACATAGCAAACTTAAATATTAACTACTAGCGACTCGCCCCGGCTTCGCACGGGTGTAATAATGGGATAAATGAAGAACCGCTCGACCGAGTTTTGTGAAAACTTCACATAAACCATCTACTAAATAGTCCGAACAAAGCCTAAACATTTGGTTTGGATAGGTGAGCCCGTTCTTGAGTTATAAAATTACAACGAAAAGTGGCATTGATTTATATAAGTATATATATAGAAGATAAATACTTTATACTAAACCTAACTAAGTATGTACATATAATTTCCTCAGACCTCAATTTTGGGCGGTTCATTGAGTCCAAAGCCAAGGTAGCTGCTAGAAAACTAGGCGTTCTTGCAAAGGTCCGACGGTACTTCACACCGGGACAGCTTCTAATGTTATACAAAGCACAGGTCCGATCGTGTGTAGAGTACTGCAGTCATATATGGGCTGGTGCTGCAAAATGTCATCTGGCAGCTTTGGACTCGGTGGAAAGACGTGCGAAGAGGCTAATCGGGGATCCAGACTTGGTTAAGTCCAATCTACAAAGCCTCGAGCACAGGCGCAGGGTAGCCAGCCTATCGGTGTTTTACAGGTTACATTCTGGAGAGTGTGCGCGGGAATTGCATGACTTGATTCCGCCATCTCCTTTCTACCATCGGACAACCCGACGAACGGCGAGTATCCACCCTTACGTTGTTGAAACTTCAACGGTCCGGACTAACGGCGTTTCGCTTCGTCGTTTATACCGCGTACATCGAAGGACTGGAACAATTTGCCTGCTGCGGTCTTCCCGTCCAACTATAATTTAGGTGTCTTCAAGGCTAGAGTGAATAGGCTCTTAATAAACTAGTGCGCCTGACCATCAATGATTGCATCTCCGCTTACCATCAGGTGGGATCGCAGTCAAGCACTGGTTTATATCAATTAAAAAAAAAAATAAGAATAAGAATAAGAATAAGAAATTTTATTTGCTCAAACATGTGTATGCATACAGAATTAAAACAATACATGCATGCAAGATCTTAAATAAGAATAGGTCACGACATGCCTGCCATTTTTCATGACGTGCAAATATATTAGGTTCAATAAATTATTTATAGGTATCCATGAATTAATTCTTTTTTAAAATGTCACATTTATATTAAACATTGGTTAATTAAACAAATTTCTGATATTCAATTATTTACATTATCAAATTATATTATTTTCCTTGTCAAGCATTACAGATTATAAATTTCACTATGAAGATTTGCATCATTTTAATAAGTATACAATTGTAGTAAAATTATTAATATAGACATCTTTAAATCCTCCATTGCTATTTATTTATTTACAATATTCACAGAATCGTTTAAAAATTCAGTAATACTGTAATATGCTTTCTGTACCAAAAAAGATTTCATTGTTTGTTTAAGTTTAGATGAAGTTTGTTCTTTCCAACTTTTGGGCAATTTATTATAAATAATTGGTGCCATGCAAAAAACACTCTTGCGCATAAATACAGTTCTTGACGTAGGTACACATAGTTTGCTATCATCACGTCTATTTCTTGGGAATCTGTCTGCCATACGAGAAAACAAATGTGGATTGTTTTTTACAAACATTGTTATTTCTAATATATAAAGTGAAGGGAAAGTTAATATACGATATTTAATAAAATAATTTTTACAACTATCAGTAGTTTTGAGATTAAACATGGACCTTAAGCAGTACTTTTGTCTTTTAAAAATGATATCCCTATCGGTTGAGTTACCCCAGAAGATAACACCATATCTAATGACAGACTCGACCAAACCATAGTAGGCTGTTAATAGTGCTTCTATATTTAGAGTACAAGATAATTTATATAGCGCATATGCACTACTGCTTAATCTTTTGGCTAGAATCTCAATATGTGCTTTCCAATTTAAGTTTCTGTCGATTGTTAGACCTAAATACAAATACCTAATACAAAGACACTCAGGTGTAGAAGTACATCCTCCACATCGCTATCATCGTGAAATGTGCCCAGAGGGCTGGCAGCATTGACATTTTGAAGGGCAGCTAACTGCATATATGCTGGACGAAGAACGAGCCAGACCTCTGGTCACGCAAAGTATCAATGTCAATCAGTCGGCGTATAATTTCCTTGAAAAGGAGACGCGCACTCGGACCCCATGACCCAAGCATTTCGACCCCAAACGCCTCAAAACTGTAATTACCAATAAGTTTACAGTATTTGCGCCGTGTAAAAGTTACATTTTCGAACCGTTAGGGGTTGAAACTCTGGGGTCGTGGGGTCCGTGTACTCGCAAATTGTATAAAGATGTGTCAAAATGTCTTGTTGACACTTCACTTGACCCAAGAGCTGGCTTTTACCTTGGATAGAGGATAAGCATTGCCATATACACGGCCGTTTTGCGCGGATGTGACGCACATCTTACCTATTAATTGATTATGTTTGTTATCTAATTTTAAGATTGCGTCATTTCGCGCGAATAAACTGTTTTTTTTTTCTTTCTTTCATATAGCGTGGCAATGCTGCCAGTTTTTTGTTGTGGAATCAGTATTTCCTGATAGCTACAACCTAGGGATCTTTAAGTCAAGAGTAAATAGGATGCTTCTAGGTAAGTATGCCCCATCGTTGACCTCATCATAGCTTTCCATCAAGTGAGAAAGCGCGAGCAAAAAAAAAAAACAAAAAAAACTTACCATCGATAAAGTCGTCCACTAAACACAATCATAAATAAAAAGGATAAATATATATTACTATTAACTGTAGTCGAATGGAGAACGAACTTTGCACTGTCACAGTTATGTACAGTCAAACGGGGTGAATAGGACCGCAGGGGTGAATAGGAACAAAAGTTTGAAGGGGATTACTGGGGCCACGGGTAGTGTGAAAGCGGAACCCGGGGCCCTGGGACGAAGGCAACGAAGGAACAGGAGTGGGTTTTTAGTCAGTAAGAGTCTGACACTATCTCTCGCTCCGCCCAAGAGCGGGGATGTCATTAGGATGATTTTCCCACCCAATAAAAAAAAAAAAAAAGGGGATTTTCGCGATAATTAACAATTTTTCCAAGCATTTAAGTACTCCTATGTGTTCATTAATTGTAATAAAAACGGATACTATGATAGAAATCAATTATTTAAATACATACCAATGTAAAAAACTTAACCAAAGTTTTGTTCCTATTCACCCCTGCAGTCCTATTCACCCCGTTTGACGGTAAGAGTTAAAGAGTATGCTGCACACAGGAGTACAGGATACGCTTTGCAGCGCAGATCGGCTATTTACAAATACGTGACTGTATGCGACAACAGTGCGAGCCTCACTATGTTCAATGTAGTCTGTGGTGCGAGCCGGACTGTGGAGCGACAACGCCGACCGAGGAGCGGACGGGAAGATTATGCACGAAAAATACCGGTAATGTTATGGCGCGAAATTATTCCTACAATCTATACTTATAATAAATGAAGTACTGTAGAAGTGAAAATTCTGTACATTGAAAATATCAAAAAAATAAATGGCAAGGGGTGTTACTAGACCGACACCGAACTCAAAAATGCGATTAAAAAAATTTTTGTCTTTCTGTCTGTTTGTTCAGGCATCACGCAAAAACTACTGGTTCGATTACGATGAAACTTGGTATAATTATTCTTTAATATCCTGGGCACCACACTGGGTATTTTTTATCCCGGAAAAGTATATGCAATAAAAAACAAACTGCGTTTCGATCCCTAGACTGTACCAACCGCAAATAATAAGTTATTCGTAGGGTACGTCACCCGCAGTGGAGTCCACTAAGGGGCGCTGCACACGGCTAAGATACTATAATATTTTTTGAAACACTAAATTCAAATTCAAATTCAAAATTCATTTATTAATTTTGTGAACAAAGGGTACAATGATCTTATATATATAACGTTTAGTCCATCCTATGTTCCGCCGAAAGGCATACAAAATAGCGATGCAATATGTTTACCAGCAAAATGAAATTAATCGTAAAAATGTACAAAATCTCATAAAAACAATGTCCGCAAATGATAATTGTCATAAAAAAATAATAAAAAATCATGCAAAAAAGAAAATATAATGTCAGCAATACACTACTACAGTTGTCAAAAATTAAATCAATCAAAAATATTACAAAATGTCAGAATATATTTAAAAAAAAAAAAAATTAATACAATGTCAGCAAAAAAATTAAATTATCACAAGAACATTAAAAACAATGTCAGCAATACTACAGGTGTCATGATTAAATTAATAAAAAATATTACAAAATGTCAAAATATATATAGAAAATTAATACAATGTCAGGAATTATAATTGCCTCAAATATCTCAATAATGCAATATATAATATATAAATTGTTATGTCAAAATTTGTCATTTAGGTATTCATCGACAGAATAATAAGCTTTGTCATTCAATAATTTAAAAAGCTGACGTTTAAAATCATTTACGTTGTTAGCTGATACAATATGATTAGGTAGCTTGTTGTATAGCTTGGGAGCCATTGCATATATACTTTTATGGAAAAATTTGGTCTTTGTGAAAATCAAGTGCAGTTTTTTTGAGCGTCGTTGACTTTCGACAGGTCTGAAAAGATGCATATTGTTTTTAACAAAAATACAGGCTTCACAGATATATAGTGATGGTACCGTCAAAATATTCAATTTTTTGAAATAGGGCTTGCATGAGTCCGTCCGCTTTATTTTGCATATAGCACGAATGCATTTTTTCTGGGCCAAAAGTACTTGCTCGACTTTAGCACCATTGCCCCAGAATATCAGGCCATATCGCAAAGTGGAAGCAACATAACCATGATAGGCTGCTAGGAGTGCAGTCATGTTTGCAATCTTACCTAGTTTATAAAGAGCATAGGAAAACTTACTAAGTTTCCCACACACATTCTCAATTTGCGTCCTCCAAGACATATCGTTATCAATATGTAGACCAAGAAATTTTGTTATATTACATTCTAGTATTGCATTTCCATTGTAATTGATATGAAAATTGGATTGTATTTTCTGTCTAATTTTGAAGTTCATAATTTTAGTTTTGGTAAGATTAATTTTAAGATTATTTGCTTTTAACCAGTCAATAATCGAAACCAAACTGGCACCAATATCATCCTCTATTTCTTTTTTATTACCACTACTATATATAACAGTACTGTCGTCTGCAAATAAAGACATCTGGTGTGTAATAGCTTGGGGAAAGTCATTTATGTAACAAATGAATAGCAAAGGTCCTAATATAGAACCCTGCGGAACCCCGTAATGGAGTACTCTAGTGTTAGAAGAATACACAACTTCACTTTTTGTGTTAATATTCACTTGGCTGATCTGGGTGATTTGTTTTCTATGCTCCAAATAGGATTGCATGAGGTTGAGTGCATTACCCCTAATGCCAAATTTAGAGAGCTTAGCCAATAGCACTTTATGGTTAACATAATCAAAAGCCCTGGTCATGTCCATGTACATTGCCATGACTGGTTTTCTATTGTCCATGTTGTAGTGTATTTTTTCAAGGAAATTATAAATAGCCATGTTAATGGTCTTATTTTTCCTGAATCCCATCTGCTCCTTACAAAATATGTTATTTTTTTCAAGGTAATTATAAACACTGTTATAAATGACTTTCTCAACTACTTTAAAGAAAATAGGTATTAACGCTACCGGCCTGTAATTACTGACTTTTGTTTTGTCATCTTTTTTATGTAAAGGTTTAACTATAAACCTATAATGGAAACCTTTAACTTTTCTGGAAATACCCCATTTTGGATAATTTTAATTTATAATATCACTAAGTATAGGCGCCATTTCAGATGCTATGGATTTAATTACTCTGGTGTTAATATCGTCATAACCTGTACTATTAGTGTTTTTAAGATTATTTATTATTGTAATTACATCTTTTGGTATGGTTGGTTGCATAAATATAGATTTACATGATCCTAATGATATGTCAGTCTTAATATTGTCAATTTTTGGCGAATTATCGGCATTCAATTGAACTGAGTCTATAAAATAATCATTAAAATGTCTTGCTATCATTTTTGGATTGGTTATACACATGTCATTTACCTTAATTACATTTATAGCCGTTTTAGGAATATTTGATTTGATTGAATTAATTATCTTCCAAGTTGCTTTAGACTTGTTAGTGCTAGTTCCGATAAAATAGCTGTTTTGAGCTTTTTGTGTTAATTTGATCACTTTTTGATATCTCTTTGAGAATGATTTAAAAGCCGCTTTTGTATCACTATTTCGTTTTATTCTGTACTGCCACAATAAAGCTCGTCTCTTTTTACTACAGCATTTTATTCCTCGAGTTATCCATTTTGGTTTTATAACTGTAGAAATTTTACGTTTTATAATAGGAAAACATAAATCGTAAAATAATTTAAATAGTTCAAAAAATTTATTGTAACTTTCATTTGCATCATCCGTTTCGTAAACTTCAGAGAAACTAAGACTAGCAATACATCTCCTAAATAGACTTATGTTTTCTTTACTGTAGTCGCGTTTGTTCACGTAATAGTATTTTAAGACACATGTCCGTTGTACAGGAAACTTCATGATTTGAGCTGTGTGGTCAGAGACACCCAACTCTAATAATTCACTCTTGCAGCCACGTAAATTGTGAAGAAAATTGTCCAAACACGTACCACTGCTAGGACGTGTAGGTTGTTTTATTTCTATATTAAGATTAAACTCTTTTAAAATACGTTTGAATATATTAGCACTTTTATTTTTCTGAATAATGTCAATATTAAAATCACCGCATATTATTATTTTTTGATTATTTTTAAAATAAAATTGTTGTAACAGGTATGTCAAATTATCAAAGAAAATATTAATTTTAGTATTATTTGGAACACGATATATACATAGTATTATTATTTTATGGTCAGTTATCTCAATTGCGCAGCATTCGAAAACGTTTGGGATGTTTACACTTTTTACGGATTCAATTTCTGTGAAACGAATGGAGTTATTCACTAGTATACAAGACCCACCATTTCGTTTTGTTCTTGTGAAGCATGCAGCCATAGTATAGTTAGGTATATTTAAGAAATCAATATCACTCTGCTTCATGTTGTGCTCTGTAAAGCAAAGAACATGCACACACTTACCATTTGTAGCAAGCGTGTCTAAATGAACTGTTATTAAATCACTTTTGGTCAAAAGTCCATTTATATTTTGATGCAATATGCATAAGCTGTCATATACGAAAAAACTGTTGATCGTAAATATCAGCATTATTACATGAGCAATACGAATTAGGAGTACCACACGGCAAAGGATCTTTCATTGATGTTTCGTAAGTGTTCATATAGACGTAGCTTTTTAAATCATTGAAAATAGTTGTTATTCCGTTATTATTAATCACAACACTAGTAATCACAACAATTTTGTCTTTTATACATTTAATTGAATAAACAAACTACTGTTAATATTACTTAAGGTATAAACTAGTGTGAATAATATATGTATGTATGTTATATAAATAAGCAGAAAAAAACAAAAAATACTCTATTGCATTAGGTCACCCTGTAAAGATAGTATAGTAAGTTGGAAAAAAAAATACTATATACGAATATTGGGCTGTTAATTGAAAGTTAATAAATAGCAATTAGTTTAAATATTTGTTCATCAAAAAATCACTAAGCCAAAACTTCTTTGGCGGCACGCAATGACAACATTTTTTTTTATAGTTTTAGTGGCACGTTCTCATATAAGGGTTCGCCATCTCTGATATAAAACCAAAAATCAAAATCAAAAAGCATTTATACCAAATAAACCATTTACAGGCACTTTTGAAATGTCAAGAAGTCAGTCAGTCAGAAAAATATAAATAAATGATGCTAATTGCACATTCCAAAGCGTAGATCTCTATAGAGAAAAATGTGCAAGAAACTCCATGGACACTCTTTTCAATCATGTTTTGTAATTACAAATATCTATGTTACATGTTTCTTGTCGCTATCATATGAGAACAATATAAATAAAAATAAAAACTAAATAAGTATAGATATTAAAATAGCAACTGGCAGCTAAGAGATGACCAGTCTCAACTGACAGCGCCCGTTCACGGACATGACACTAATATTAGCACCACTCAGCTCACCCATTTTAAAGGGAACCGAATGATCCAACACCCGCGCCACCATCAGAGAGACATTTGAGTAAGCATGACAAAAGTATGTATATAAGTTATGATATACGACCACTCGCGACTCATATGTTATGGATACTGAACTGAATACATTTTCAAGTCAAGTCAAGTCAAAGTTTTTTATTTCACATAGGCCTACATGGGCACTTATAAAACGTCAGAAGCTAGTGCACGGTTCCAAATTGGTCGTTTCCTATGGAGAAGAACCGGCAAGAAACTCCATGGTTACACTTTAAAAAAAGAATTTGTTGTTACAATATTTTCTGTTTACAATATATTGGATTTATTATGTAAGGACAGTGTAGACTGGTCAATATTGTACTATAAAGTACAATAAAAATAATCATAATAAAAAGGAACCTAAGAATTCGCGGAGTCTACAGTGTTCTCACATTCACATTATAAAAAAGAGGCTATATAAATAAAAGCAAGTAAAATAAATAATTACAATTATTAATAAATAATACGTTAACAATATAAATAATAATAAATAAATAAAAAAGAAAAATATTGCAAAAATATTGCAAAAGCAATGTACAAAACATAATGAGCAAGGAAACGCCCAGTATCCTATATATCCTATATCCGCTATAATTATGGCGGTAAGTACCCTCTTTGAGGAGAGGCTGGAAAGATCTCACGGCGTCCTCGCCTTCCGCAAGACACAGGTTCTCAACGAGCATGGTCGATTCAGAAAGTTCCTGCACCAGATTCGTCGAAGCCCGAGTGTCACCACTGTGTGGACTGCCCGGAGGACACGGTAGAGGTGTGCCAAGCTTGGGCAGAGCACCGCCGAGTCTTCGTTTGGGCGATCAACGGCAACGATCTCTCGCGTCGGGCCTTAGTACAGGTCATGGTCCGAAGCGAAGAGGAGTGGCAGGCGGACGCCTCCTTCTGCAAAGCAGTAATCTTTCCATGGGTAGTCCGAGAGAGAACCCCGGGGTGCTTTAACGTAAGTCAACGAAGGGACAAGAGTGAGTTTTTAGTCAGTAAAAATCTGACACAACCTTTTGCTCCACCCAAGAGCGCGCGCGGTGGGGGGAGCTCACCGAAAAAAAAAACAAATCTCAAAGTTTTCATCTCTTCTTGAATAGGATATAATATGAAACGAATATTTCGTCCCTTAGCTTACAACTTAAAACACCGCTCAAGTCGAAAATTGTTCAAATTGAAAATGTCAAATTTCAGGATTTTGGTCCACGGGAACTATCCTATGAATTTTGATTTCCATGAAAATATCGAAATATACGTTTGTGACATAAACAACTGTATCTATTTTTTTAGTTAGAACTTTGATTTAGTTAGAACTTAGAAGTTTGATTTTTTCACAGCTTCAAGGGACCGCATTTTTGACTATATTGTTTTAATCACAACTCGATACCTCTACGCGTTCCCGAGATAAAGGGTCTTGACAGACAGACAGACGGACGGACAACAAAATGATCCCCATATGGGTTCTGTTTTTTCCTTTTGAGGTACGAAACCATAAAAAATTAATAAAACATAGCTCTAACCATTTATACATTCAGTCAAAAAAGTATCGGGAATGGATGATTTGTTTATGGTTCCAAATTCAAATTTTTGTTTTTTTGTAGTTGTTAGATTGGCACAACTGTTTTCCATTTTGGCGCGGAGTTTGAGTTGCATCTGTTATTTATATTAAATACAGTGCTGGTTTTAGTAATATCATATATAGTGTGTATTGCGAATTTCATAATGGACAAAAATATCGAACAAAGAGTTTGTCTTAAATTTTGCATCGCCAATGGAATTTCGTGTTCGGAGTCACTGAAAATGTTACAGAAGGCTTACGGTGAATCGACTTTATCAAAAACTCGTGCTGATGAGTGGTTCAAAGCGTTCAAAAGCGGTCGAGATGTGATGGAAGATTTGCCTCGCTCTGGTAGGCCGTCAATGTCTGCAACTGAAGTTAACATCGCAAAGTGAAGAAAATAGTGACTCAAAATCCCCATTCAACTCTGAGAGAGATAGCCGCCGAATTTTCTGTGTCTCACGAGTCGATCCGTACCATTTTAACTAATCATTTGGGTATGAAACATGTTGCTGCTCGGCTAGTCCCAAAAGATCTGAATTTTCTCCAAATACTCAATCGCATGAAAGTCGCTGAGGACATGCTAGAACGAGTCAGTTCGGACCCAACATTCATGAAACGCATTGTTACTGGTGACGAGACGTGGGTTTACGAGTTTGACATGCAAACTAGTCAACAAGCTTCGGAGTGGCGCCTTCCAACTGAACCGAAACCGAAAAAACCACGCCAAAGTCGATCAAAAGTCAAAGTCATGTTGACTGTTTTCTTTGACTATCGCGGTGTTGTGCACTTTGAATTCTTACCGGAAGGTCTAACGGTAAATAAAGAATATTATTTGAGCGTTATGCGGCGTTTAAGAGAGCGAATTCGAAGAAAAAGGCCAGATTTGTGGAAAGAAAATTCTTGGATTTTGCACCACGACAATGCGCCTTCGCACAAGGCTATCACTGTGAACGAATTTTTGACCAAACACTCAACAAATACCATCCAGCAACCACCATATTCACCAGATATGGCTCCTGCTGACTTTTTTCTTTTTCCTAAACTCAAATTACCACTTCGTGGCACCCGTTTTCAATCGATAGAAGACATAAAGGAGAATTCGCGGCGAGAACTGAACTCAATTCCGGAAGCAGCGTTTAAAAAATGTTTTGATGAATGGATTATTCGTTGGCGCAAGTGTATCGTTTCTAAAGGAGCATACTTAGAAGGTGATAATATAAATTTGGATGAATAACAGACATTTTGTGTATTATTGATTTTTTCCCGGTACTTTCTTAACAGAGTAGTAAGTAAACTAGCTTCCGCCAGCGGCTTCGCCCGCGTGAAAATCGGCTTCTTCATACAAATTTCGAAACCCCGTTTCATCCCCTTAAGGGGTGAATTTCGGTAAATCCTCTCTTGTGCTCGCCTACGTCATAAAAGGAAACCTTGTGCAAAATTTTACGCTCCTAGTCCCAGTAGTTTCAGCTGTGCGTTGATATGTCAGTCAGTTTCCCCTTTTATATATATAGATGACACGAATTTCTCTCTTTTCTTATAATGTGAATGTGAGAACACTAGACTCCGCGAATTCTTGGGTTACTTTTTATTATGATTATTTCTATTGTACTTTTTAGTACAATATTTACCAGTCTACACTGTCCTTACATAATATCTACTTATGCTGTAATATGGAAATATTGTAACAACAATTTTTTTTAAAAGAGTAACCATGGAGTTTCTTGCCGGTTTTTCTCCATAGGAAACGACCAATTTGAAACCGTGCACTAGATTTTGACGTTTTATAAGTGCCCATGTACTTGATGACTTTGACTTTTGACTTTCTCACAACCTGACTTCTGCAGTCACTTTTTATCTCGAAAGAAATTCACATTTTTGCACTGCGTCCACTGAAACGAAACCGCATGAAAAAGCGAAATAAAACAAAGTAGTAAATAACTTAACTTCTCATTTATTCAAATATAAAAATAAACAGTTAAATAAAAGTACTTTTTACGCTAAAATCTTGCTCTTATTGCGTAGAGCTGTGTACGCTACGAGGATGGAGAGGGCTGTCGCTAGCACTTCGGAGTTCACCCAGGGACCGGAGTAACCTGCAAAATAAACAAAAATATGTTACCACTCATCATCGTCTTCCTGCCCTTGTCCCATCTTATTTGGGGTCGGCGCAACACGTTTTTTTCTTCCATTCTATCCTGTCAACCGTCATACTATCACTAACTTCCTTTTCTTTCATATCACTGTTCACACAATCCATCCATCTTTTCTTTCATCATCCACATGTATACTCATAACTCTTTTAGTAACATGCGTTTCATCTCTCCTCTTTACATGACCATACCAAGACAAACGATATTATAAGTTATCGCTAATGTGCGTAAATCACAAAAGAGAGAGCAGATAACGAAGAAGAGGAGAAAAGAAAAAGAAGAAAAATAGAAAAAGAAGAAAAGAAAGAGAAAAAAAAGAAAAGAAAAAAAAAGAAAGAGAAAAGAAAGAAAAATAAAAAGATAAAAGAAGAGAGGGGGTAAGGTAAGAGTGCAGATTAACTGATTAAGTCCGTTAAAGTGAGAAATAATGTTTAAGTTCTTTTAATAATTAGATAATCTGCAGATTTCCCGGTTAAATTATGAAACAGGTTCTTTGTTTGACTGAAAATTATTGTGACTTTTAATAGAATTTTTTTTATTTTAATTTGTGATTTGACTTCGATTTATTTGTTTTTCTTGTATTTTCTTTCATTTGATTGTCATTTTTTATTATTTGGCATTGTTATGTAATCATTTGTTGACGAAGTATAATGTAACATTATGTATATGACTAGTAAGAATCCCTTACCAATAAATTTCTATGACTATGACTAATCATAGTCATAGTAATTTATTGGTAAGGTTAACATGCGAATTTATTGTAATTGTTAAATTGAAATAAATATGTGGTGGCCGAGTGGTAATGGCTCCGACTTACGAGTTGTAAGTCGCGGGTTCAAACCCAGCCAGGCACATTACTTTGTGTAATTTATTTCATCACCACTGCTCTCAAAACGGTGAAGGAAAACATCGTGAGGAAACCGGCATGTCCTAGAACCAAAAATTTGAAGACATGTGATATTCACCAACCCGCACTGGGCCCGCGTGGTGGATTACGGCCCATTCCTTCTCCTAGAGAGGAGGCCTGAGTCCCATCAGAACATTGAAAGGCTGATTATGATTATGAATCTAAAGTTTGATGACATATTTATTTTTGAGCACACAAACACGGACAGTTTAGGTCAGAAGGCTAAAGCGCAAGCGAAGCAAAGCGCATCTCTCGCCTTAGCCTTCCTGGTTATTTTTTATATAACCACCCAGAAATAAAATGGAAATAATCTACTACAATAAATTTCACACTTTAAAGGATTGTACCCGGTAATTTGCAGATTAACTAGTTAATACGCATATTAACGTATTCCGCATTCACAAGACTTCAACTAGCGGTTTCGCCCGCGTGCAAGTAGGTTTCTCCATACAAACTTTGGACCCCCGTTTCATCCCCTTAGTGAATGATTTTTGGAAAATCTTTTCTTATTCTTACGGGGTATGTCCCCGTAAAATAATTGTAAATACCATTAGATTATAATCTATTGAAGTTGCGAACTTCCACAATTTTTTTCCAGTACATTTTTATAAAATTATTATTATTTAATTGATATAAACTAATGCTTGACTGCGATCCCACCTGATGGAAAGCAGAGATGCAATCGTTGATGGTGAGGTGCACTAATTTATTAAGAGCCTATTCACTCTAGCCTTGAATACACCTAAATTATACCGCAGCGGGTGAATTCTTCCAGCCCTTCGATGTACCCTACGCGGTATAAACGACGAAGCGAAACACTTAGTCCGGACCCTAAACCTCTACTGCCCCCCCTTGATCGCCTCGAGTCGACCACGCCTCCTATTCCTTTATTCTGACGTCATCTCAACGCTCAATCAAGTGGTCAGAACAAAGGAATAGGAAGCGTGGTCGACGCGAGGCGATCAACGAAAAGAGAAACGAAACGGTTGTAACTTGGCTAGGGGGGCAACTTCAAGGGACCGCTGACCTAATTTCAACTCGATATCTCCTAAGGGTCTTGACAGACAGACGGAAAACGTATATAAGTACAATGTCCTGATACTTACTGCCTGGATGGTGAAGTTGAATGGCGATCAGAGGAGCGACAGCAGCGTTGGGGTCAGAGCGACGAGCACGGCGCAGGGATGCCCAACCTTCCTCATCCAGAATGAGGACCTCATGGGTACCGGAGCGGGCCTTCGCTGGCTCCTCAGTCCAGGATACCTGAAGAACACAAAATTAATTGATGACATTTGACCCTTTAAACGCTTGGTCCGACGAGTGTTTTCGTGTCCTATTCGCCAGGGTCGTTTGCCACCGGGGTTCTCCACCTCATTTAGCTCTTCAATCTCTATAGATGACAAAAGAGCTGACGCGAGAGTATTTGTCGGGTATATCCGACGTAGGCTGAACAAGATAATTTACATTATAATGAAAGCTATGGGCCCCAAGAGTTAGCTAACTTCTTATTTATGTAGTTCTTCTGTACGTGTGTTTGTCACCAGGGACGTGCGAGCAATACAAGTAAATAAGCCCGGCTTGCTTTTATGTGAAAATACATAACGCCTAACATCTAAATCATGGAACATAACAAACGAATTAAATAAAATAAAAATCTAAACTTAACATGTTAACTTTGCATGTAATTTAAAAAAAAAATATGTTTGATTTTATTTTGACAAACAGAGTTATATATGTTAAAGTAGCATCGCCTCCAGCTAGCTATGCTGCCTCTTGGGCCTAATGTCCATGAACACGTAGCTTCATAGACGCGTATCTGCATTGTTCACATAATATACGCCTGTGTGAAGCTTATATATAAAACTATGAACTCTGGAGTGCGATTCACTAAGGTAAAACATCTTTACAACCAAGACATCATCGTTGCAACATCTGATGTAAACATATCGGTATTCTTTAGTTAAACCTGCGCGATCCTAGCGCCTCAACGATGTCGACGGCGCAACATAGAACTAAAATATGGTTCCGAATGTATGAAAAACGGTATTCAGAAACACAAATCATCTTCGCCTTCGACGACAACGGCGCCTTCGCCTTCGATTTTAACTGTCAAACCGTAAACCTTGTAAATTGTAGATGTTTCCTTGGTTGTAGACGATCAAAATGTAAGTAAAACAAGTAATTTTTTAAATTAAAATGCATAATATTGTTTTGTTTATCGTACTTTAATTCCTGAAACGTTTATGCCTATTTTTAATGTTTTAGATGGCAGTTCGTCTTTCCTGTGTGATTTTTTTGTTGGAAGAAGCTAAGCGTCGTGATAATTTAGAAAAAAGACGTCAGGCCTACAGGATACGTAATATGGATCTTCTTACCACTGACATAAACTATATTAAGATATTCAGGTTGACTAAAGAGCTTATTACACAATTGGAAGAAGATCTTTCCCCATTCTTATCAAAGGCGAAACGTCGAGGAGGAATTAGCAACCGAACCAAGGTATTACAATTAAATCAATGTAATAATATCACCACACAGTGGAAAAATGTCTAAAACTTACTTTCATTCCAGGTTTTATGCACTCTCGCATTTTTAGCTACTGGAAGTTACCAAAACCTATTATGTGAGAATGCAAGAACTTATATCTCGCAAGCATCTGCCTCGAGGGCTATAAGAACCATAATAGATGCCATCAACAACCCAGTAATTATTAATAAGTACATAAGATTTCCTCAAAATACAAACGAAAGGCAAATTCTCAAAGAAAAGTAAGTAGATATTTCTTAAGTTTCACACTTTAGTTTTTATTTTTTATTAAGTAGATGCTTTCATGAATCAAACCATATAGCTATTTATTTTTATGTTACATACTTAATATTTTCAAATAGATATTTTTTAATGAATATTTTTCTTTTATTTAGATTTTATGAAAAGTTCAAAATGCCTGGAACCATTGGTTGTGTTGATGGTACCTTGATATCAATGGTTCGGCCCAAAGAACATGAAGAGAGATATTATTGTAGAAAAGGGTATCATGCACGAAATGCTGTTATTGTAAGTTTTATTTTATTATTTCATTAAACTTATACTTAGTATGTTCCTAACCTATCTGTTTCAAACCATATTTTAATCTTTTGTTTTTACTTTTTAAGATAAATGATCCAGACTTAAATATAATGCATGTGGATGTAACTTTTGGAGGTGCAACACATGACAGCTTTATATTTAATCATTCCGTCATAAAAACGCATTTGGAGCAGCTAAATAATACAGGCGAAACAGTGCATCTGCTTGGTATGTATTTTAAAATGTTTTTTCTTTTACCATCATAAATTGTACCTGTTTCCGGAGGTATTTAAATATTAACAATAAATTCAGTTATTTTTATTATTGTAAAATTAAATTAAATTCCTATTTAATTTATTCCAGGGGACTCCGGTTTCGCTCTTAGGCCATACATGATGGTTCCATATAGCAATCCTGAGCCTGGATCAAGGGAAGAATACTATAACAATCTACATGCCACTGCAAGAAATACTGCAGAACGAACGATTGGCATACTGAAAGGCCGTTTTAGGTGCCTTTTGAACGTGTTCTTCACTATGATCCAGAGATGGTGGGAAAAATTATTAAAGCTTGTTGTGTGTTACATAACATTTGCAATCAAGCCAGAGTTTCCCCATTAGAATTACCAGCTCATTTACAGAGACAAGAAGCGAGAGTAATCCGGTTACTACAAGGAAGTCAGAACTCTATTAGTGATTTGGACAGTGGACGTCTTGCTAGAGGTCGTCTAATTAATAGACTGTGGCGTGGACAAAATAGTTAATAATAGAAGTAAATACTAACAATAGACTTAAGATATTACTAATTTAGGTTGTAAGACAGTTTGTTTATTAAAAATTATAGTGTATGTTAAATAGTAATGTATATTGTTCATCATAAAATATAGAAAGTGGATCTTTTTTTAAACTTCTTATATATAATGTTATACCTAAAGATAAAATTAATGCAGTCTAACAAAATAGTATATATATGAAAAGTCATTTTAATATAATTAGTTAATAAATAAAACAATCTTTTAACATACATTTTATTTTATTTATTTATTAAATCTCTAATTGCACTACTAATCCTATCTAGAGCCTGAGCCATAGCCTGATGGCCCTCTACTTGTTGACTAATTGCTTGGGCAATCAAGAGTTCTGCTTGTGCTCGGCGTTCTTCGATGGCTATGAAACGCTCTGTGATGCTAACCATTTCAGAGCGGCGTTGTGACGGAGGTGACCTTCTCAATAGTCGCCGGCGTGCTGCCGATTGACGCGGAGATAGTTGGTGAGTGCGTCGGCGACCGCGTATTGTCTCTCTATGCACACGCTGAGTAGGAGCTGCAATTAACATATTGTACTTATTATAGTTATCTTATTCGCCCATCGTGTCCCACTGCAGGGCGAAGGCCTCCCTTGCCTCTTTCAATGGAAAGAGGCAAGGGAGGCCTTTAGGCCTTTAGGAGGGAGACAAATGTGTCTCTATCCTATATTATAGTTATTATTATTTTATAATAAATATTTGGTTAGAGAATGTAACTTACTTTGACTGCCCCTTTCCATAACATCATTTGGGTGTGACGCAGGTCTTGTTGGCTCAGTAAACAAAACCTGAAAATATATGATAGTTGTTGAATATTTTTTTTGTTTCCATAAAAATAAGCTATTCTATGGATCATAATTTTTCAAAACCATACCCTGTTTTCTTCAGCTGGACTATGAGCATCTGGTGCTAGTTCAATTACTTGCTGTGATATTGATGTTGTAGGTATCCCCATCAAAAGCAGCAAGATTAGACTGGAATAGAATGTTTTGTTAGGTTCTTTTAATTATTCAAGATAACATTTAAAACTACACACAGCCCACAGCGATACCATATCCAGTTTTTTTTACAATTTAGCAATGTAGGTTCGGCCTATTTTATTTATTATATACTTTATATTGATCAAACATAACAGGCATAACATGGGTGTTATGCAAATTAGTGTAGAGGTTACTTATTATGAGAGGTAAAAACACAGGCAGTACCTATCACCAAGTGGAAAAATTCATCAATAAAAGGATAAAGAAATCTTATACCCATTGCATTTCATGGCCTGGCTCATCTAGAAAAACCTCACTTTGGCCAGTCTGCTGCTCATTTGGAGGAACAATATTCTGAAAATAGAATGTTTACACATTATTATTTTTATAATAGGTTCTCTTAAATTGACAAAAAAAAAAACTTACAAGTAAAATGCTGGGAGACTTCACTTTCCACAGTTCTATCCAATGGCACTTCCTAAAAATGTTAAAGTAATGTATCATTTATTAATTTCTATCAAATCATTAAATTTGTAGACATCTATAGCCTTGAAAATTACAAACCTCGAAAGGATTTATTTCTAAGTTCTGATCTCCACAACCAAAACTTTCTCCTCCCATAATGGTTTGGATTTTCAACTCAATTTCACTGAGTTCTGGCAAATCCTCTATGCCACCACCAGTGCGCCGCCTTGCGGCTGCAATTAAGCTGGACTTCCTTTTAACTGCTCCTTTTTTGTCCTTCCAGTACTACAACACAAGTAAGAATGATATGATTTGATGTATTAGATAAATTAAACACCTACTTGCTCGGTTTGGTTTAACTTTCCGTTGCAATTTTAAATGCTTTTATAATTGACATTTGAAGCCTAGCCCAAAGTTACAGTACATGCCTGTAGTTAATACTAATTTAGTAATAAAGAAAATGCACAGGGGGCTGTCAATGTAAAAGGATACTATACCTTAGAGGGCTACATACTGCAACAATATACACACACAATACATATAATTACCAACCTTACACCACTGTTCCGATGTTTTCGTACACCCACTGCCATCACTGTTCAGGGCTGTTGTTATTTCGAACCATGCCTGACGGCTGCGAATGCGAGCATTTGCAGTTCGAGCATGGCCCATAGCTAACCAAGGTTTGCTTTCCAAAAAGCTTACTAGCTTTTCCAGCTGGTTTAACGAAGGGGCTGCGTTGCGAGACACTAAAAGATAAATATTTTGGTTACACAGATAGTATTTCCAGAAACTGCTGTATATTTAAATAGAAATGTTACTGTGTACTTACTTTCGATCGGTTTGGAACCAAACTAAAACAAAGAACAAGTAGAACGCCATTGGATAGGGGTGCAGAATTATTTTTAAATCCACTTAGCCACTTAAAACCACTTGGAACTTTGAAATTTTGTATTTTGATAAAAAAACTAATCAAGATAAGATGAAGTTGTTTGTTTTGAAATACATAACCTACAATTACAAATGTCAAAGATTTGAATAATTATTTTCCAAGTCGAAAATGATATAATTAATTAAAAATTCGTTGCATAATAAATATAACGTGTTTTATACATACGTATTGTGCATTTGTATTAATTTAAAATGACGAAATAACTTAAAAAAAGGTTAGTCGAGATTTTCTCGATTATACTCTAGATTAAACATAGCAACACTATAAACATCTTACTCATCATCGTTGTTCGGCAGATCGTCGACGAACTTATGTAGCTTAGCGAATACGGTTTTTAACAACGTTGCTTTTAAAAGCGATCTTTACGATGCAACATCAGTGAACGTATCGTTGTTAACATCTATGATGAGTTTGTTAGTGAATCGCATTGCTGTAGACGAAACGGCAATGACACTAGAGGTGAGATATACTCCATCTGTTTAGGTAATTAACTAAATGTAAACATTCTTGACATTTCTTTTAACTAAAAGTTGTCTAAAAATTTTATTTAAAAATGTTTACAACTTGTTATTTACGTATACCGGTGTTTGGTAATTAACTAAATTTAAATAATCTTTTTATGTCTTTTATACATTTTTTTATAAATAAAAAGATATATCAAGATTGTTTATGTTGACATAACAATGGAGTATAAGTAGAATGCGTACTGAGTCGCACCGTAGACCGGAGCACACGTGTAACATGTCTGAATTGTACGTAGAAAGACGTCGTGTGGCATGGATCAAGTGTAGCTCTACAAGTCTAGATGTCATATAAAATGAATGGAGACAAGTGCGCAGTGTAGTTCTACCCTTAGAAGTATGCGTCTGTCATGGGAAATTTCCCAACACTGTGTCAGGGATCATACAGGAGAGACTGAACATGGTTGAAAGGTGGTGTAAACTCAACCACTTATCTATCAACCCAAGCAAAACGGTGATCATCCCGTTCACCAAAAGGAGGGACCTAACAGCAATGGGTACCATAAAGCTCTACGACACCATACTAGAGTTGTCCACAGAAGTAAAATATCTAGGAGTAATCCTAGACAGTAAACTCACGTGGAAAAGCCATGTCGAAGCGACAGCAAACAAGGCTCTAAGAGTATTTGGTATGTGTCGCTCTGCCTACGGGAAAACATGGGGCCTTAGACCCCAGGTTATTAAATGGATCTATACCATGATGGTGAAACCGATAATCACATACGGGAGCATCGTATGGTGGACCAGAACCAAGCTGGCAACTTGCAGACAGGCCCTAAGCAAAGTGCAGCGGACTGCCTGCATGGCCATTACAGGAGCATTTAGGACCACGCCAACTGCGGCGATGGAAACGTTGCTCAATCTCACCCCTTTACACATTGAAGTGGAACTGGAGGCGAGGAGGGCCATTCATAGGCTCAAAAGTATGGGGCATTGGACAAACTCCGGATACAAAATAAACCATACAAACACAAGACCGAACAGGGAACTTGACTGGATGATGGACATGGGATGTGACAAAATACATGCCATTCACAATCTCAAAAAGGAGTTTAAGATCTACATTCCGAGCAGGGAGGAATGGAAAGGTGGGATAAAACCCCACAAAGGGAATAACCAGGTATGGTACACGGATGGCTCTAAAATGAACACCGGTACAGGAGCGGGGGTGCATAGCGACAACTGCAACCTCAGCATAAGCATGGGCAAACTGGCGACAGTGTTCCAAGCAGAGACCTATGCCATAATCGCATGCGCGCAGGAAATACTAGACAGTGGTACCGAAGGGGACACTATCTACATTTTAAGCGACAGCCAAGCAACACTCAAGGCACTCACGTCCAATAGAGTGGATTCTGGACTGGTACTGAACTGTATCAAAGTACTAAACCGGATAGGAAGGCGCAACCAGGTCAGACTGATCTGGGTGCCAGGTCATACAGGAGTGGCAGGAAATGAAAGAGCCGACACTCTGGCAAGGAAAGGATCCGAGACACCCCTACACGGACCGGAACCCTTCATAGGACTCTCGCCAAGGGTCATCAACCAAGCATTGAAAAAGGCTGCGCTGGAAATACACAGCACACACTGGCGCAACACAACGGGCCAGAAACACGCAAAGCTATTTCTCAATGACATAGACAAGGCCTGGACCCAAAAACTATGGAGGTACAGCAGATCACAGCTCCGAACAATTACAGGAGTCTTCACGGGGCACTATGCCACCAACAAACAGCTCCACAACATGGGACTAGCAAGCGACCCGACTTGTAGGTTCTGTGGAGATGCAGAGGAGAACATGCTACACCTACTGTGCAACTGTGCAGCACTAGGCTCCAAAAGACTAGAGTATCTGGGCCAACCATATCCAAGACCAGAGGACTACAGGCTCAGCCCCATCAAACCCATACTGGGACTCATGAAGAAGGTGCACAGAGGGCAAGGGGTTGAGTAGACAGGAGGGAATAGTACAAAAGATCCTGACGGGTCGAAGTGCTCTGGCCCAGGGCCAGCCCAACACAAGATAAGATAAGATGCGTCTGCCAAAATACTTATTCAAAAAACTAGGTCCACGAGTATTTATATGTTTTGAGCTTTTTGATGTTTTCTTATCTAGTGAGTCCTTGAACATATAATAAGTAACATTGAGACGATCAAGTAATGGAGTATTTTCGGTTGAACTGCCTTAGGGCTGATAGCTTTTTTTTATAATAAAATATAGAAACTTATATCAAAGAAAAGCTGAGGTATTTAGAAGGTTTCAATTCGTTTTTTTTACAAAATCATCTAGGTTCATATTTACAAAATAATTTTTTTTGAATTTTATTTTAATGTTTTTTTTTGGAACCACAAAAAAAAAGAAATAATATGTAAAATATTTTTTTACAATTTTTTGTTATTATCTCTTTTAAATTGTATTTTTACATCCAATCGTGTTCATCAACCAGTAATCCATCAAGTATTTACGTGTCAGAAGCCATAATGCCTAAAAACTCGAGACGCATTTATGTGGTGTACACGGAATAAGTCTTTGCATGTCCAGCCACAGACTTATTCCAAAAACCTGTTCCAGTATATACGTTTCATCTCTAAATGACACGACGGTACGAAGTTGCAGCTTCATTGACAGAGTTTCATAGTTTTATATCATTGTTGCGACTTTAAGACCTTATGAGAAAATTGATAAAACCATCTGCTGAAAAAAATATAATGAAACCAATTACACCAAAAAATATAGGTATCAGCCGTATGATTTCCTGCTTTTAATTTTGCTATTGTTTGTTTTTTGAATTTAAAAGCAGTATGATTGTAAAAAAACCACAATTTACATGTGAAAGTAATTTGAATGTAAAGTAGTATTTTATTAGGAAGCACATTGTTGATCTTGAAATATTGGTCAACAAATGACGAATTAAATTGTTGTATACATGAGAGTTCTTGCATTCGATAGAGCTTCAAAACATTAAAAAGAGTGGCGTAAAAAAAGAAAAAAAGATTGTGGCTGAAAGTGACAAATAAGAGTTCAAAGAGTTGCAAAGACAAGATGTTTTTTTTTTTTTAAATTTCTTAATTGACATAAACCAGTGCTTGACTGCAATCACACCTGATGTTAAGCGGAGATGCAATCATTGATGGTCAGGCGCACTAGTTTATTAAGAGCCTACTCCTATGTAAGGTTCAATACGCATCTATGAAGATATATGTCCGTGGAAGGTTGGCCTTTGCCTAAAAATAAATATGCTAGTTCTTGCCGAGATCAATCGAATCAGACACAGTCTTATATTAGTGTTACTTATTAGACAGTAATAAAACAATATTCAGTTAGCCTAAATCGACTTTTACTGAAGCCATTGTAACTTTCTAAATGAAGTTAAGCACCAATTGGACGATTAGTAAAGACAGAAGGTAAACGAACAAATTGCCAGCGTCACAACAGCTCAAAACGGGACTTAGAAAGCAAAAATTGTAACAAAAAGGTTATGCTTACCTGGTATCGGTTTTCGCCTACACGAGCTGCTGTTAACGGCTTTCCTTCAACCTCAGCGTACAATGCGTAGTTTTCAGGCAGAGGATTGTCACATTTCAGCGTAAACTCTGTAATATACGCTATTTGTGTCACAACTGTCGCATCTAAACTGGTGAAAGATGTTGCCTCTACTTGAGGGTTTGTGCAGCCCTGCGCAAACGCTGCAGACGCAATTGCTAGCAAACAGAACGCGTATTTTGTGACCATTTTGCTGATTTTTACAAAACTATAACTGGTTGGAGTTAAGTTAATTTATAAATTCAGTTCTATCAATAATAGGTCTCGTTCCCGCACCTCCACGTATTTCGCTCTTAATGTGGCGTTCAAAAAGTTTGTCAGAATGTTTTTCAACAGTGAAAGGGACTTCGACATTGTCAATCAAAGTGTTTTGTGAATATTAATGAAGCAATCTAGTAGAAAATGTATAAAAAATAGGTTTCACATAATTAATTTAAAATTATTTGCAATGGTTCTAGTTAAATCAAAATGGTAGTAAAATTGAGTTTTATACAATTGTGCATTTTATATTATCCGGATTTTGGTTTCGAACGCACTTTCCTAACGTCAGCGATGACGTGTGACGAATATGCCAAGTTGATGTTTTGGCCTTTTAGCTGCGTTCATAATTTAAAAATGCAATGAACGCTTCCATTTGAATTTAACTATTATAGAAGCTTTTTATAATTGAAAGACCCGCGTTTGACCACTCTTATCACCTGATGGTAAGCGACGATGTTACCGATCACTGAGTTGCAAATGTCGCTGTCTCGTTTTCGAATTTACAAAAGAAAAAGGCCTCGCTGATGTGCCTTCGGCCACATCTAAGTTAGTCCACGCTACGCCTATGCCAAGGAAACATAGACCCGGGATAAAAATTATCTTCTATGCTATCTATTGGATTGGACATGGTCTACCCCGTGTACCAAGTTTCATCGAAATCCGTTGAGTCGTTTAAGCGCGAAAAAGTAACAAACTCAAACAAAGTTTCTCCTTTCCTAGTATTAAGCGTGCAATGTGATGACTTTCGTACTCTAGGACTTCGGTGACAGTTTGATGAATAATATTCAGGGCGCGGATACAGCTCACCAGTGAGGGAAGAGAGGTCATCACCATCATCATCATCATTTCAACCGAAAGACGTCCACTGTTGGACGTAGGCCTCCCCCAAGTGTCGTCATAAAGGCCTGTTCTGTGCGTCTCGCATCCATCGGATTTCCGCGACCCTCATCAGACCATCGGTCCACCAAGTGGGTGGCCTTAATACGCTGCGTCTTATCCGTTACGTGGTCGCCTCTCCAGAACCTTTCGTTCCCATCGACCATCTGTTCTGCGAGCAATGTGCCCTGCCCACTGCCACTTAAGTTTGGCGATTCTAAAGGCTATGTCGGTAATCTTAGTTGTCCTGCGGATTTCTTCATATCAAATAAGTCTGGCCCTGGAGCAAAATTACCTTCATTTTACTTAAAAGAGACATTCCTTTATTTTTAAAAAGAAAGAAAACTGCAATCAAAGTTTTTCTAAAACTTGCTTGCCTCGCCCGGGACTCAAACCAACTAAAATAAAAAAATAACATACACTCGCTATTTTATAATACTAATCGATAGGATTATTATTCAGGATAAAATTTCTCTAACAAACATTTGGTCTTGCTCTCGTCTGTTGTATAAAATATTCATGAAGAATATCTATTTAGTACACAAGTTCTTTAATAAACATCTAGTACTTACTGTTCACTTTCAACAAGTAAAAGACATGTAACAGTTTTCTTATATCTCCAACATTCAGACTTCGTATGAAGTACACGCTTGCTAATTTATCTCTAAGTACCTATATACAAATCAGGAAAACATTATAAAAATGAGTAACCCAGTTTGCCCTTGTTGAAATCTTCGATAAGAAAATCGTTTAAAGGTAACAATACCTCTAAGCACATTTCCTTCATAGATGATACGAGGCGTTCTGAGGAAAAGTTTAAACATGGAACGATTGACTTTGTTTGCAATGGGGGACTTGACTTAAAGGTCCAAGTGACCATTAAAATCCAAAAAAAAAAGCAATTGGGGACAGCAATTTTAAAATTCGAACGAATATTTGGAACATTTTTATTGACATAAAGTATCGCTTCTCTTACGTAGTATATTACTATACACTCTTTACGTTATTTTGTAATAATGGCGTATCAAAAACAATTCAATTTATTAGAAGCTTACATTGCTTGCAACAAGAACTACGATTTAGCTCTACATTGGTGTCGCGGGAGGTATCCAGACAGACAACTATCATCTAGAACGTGAAAAATGTTAGAGAAATTTTATCTTAATAGTAATCCTATCGATTAGTATAAAAAAATAGCGAGTGTTTGTTTTTTTTATTTTAGTTGGCTCGAGTCCCGGGCGAGGCAAACTTGTTTTGAATGCAGTTTTGTTTCTTTTTAAAAATAAAGGAATGTCTCCCAGTAAAATGAGCCAACTTAAGGATTTAAGGTAGTTTCCCTCCAGGGCCCGACTTAGTTTTCCACACTGTATAACTTACTAGAAATTTTGTACAATGCCACGTTCCGCGGCTGGCTACAGTCCACACTTTTATTATTATTTTTTATTTTTCTACGTGTAAGATTATCCCTGTCTTCTACCTGCTTGTTTATTTTTTTGTATTCTTCATTGGTGAAGGTCGCACCAGTTCTGGTAAGCGATACCAGTTTCATTGACGAACTCACCGTGGACGAACTTGTTCCTTTACCCCGGCATCGCCTGGATCTGGTTTGACCAGCGAGTGATTGCTCACGTGGTTTTTTTCCGCCCTCTTTCTTTACTACAACCAGATTTTCTTGGCTATATCAACCAGTTGGTCTGTTTATCTCTAAACGATACGACCAAAGCTAAGATGAAAGCGCCAGTGTAACCCACGAAACTCAAACTTTCTCAAGTTTGGCATTTTATAGCGTTAGTGTATTTTGCAGGCAAGTTGTATGTTGATTGAAATATTTAGAACTAGCTTTTGCCTTCAGCTTCACCTGCTTATATTAAAATATAATTTAGGTCACTCAGGAATAAAGCAGATTTGTATCGGTGAAAAAATTTTAGCAATCGGACCAGTACTTTCAGAGAATACCTCCTACAAACTAGTATTAGTGTAGATTGGAGGTCTTAAATATTTACGGTATTAAAATCATCAATACAGAGGGTTGTATTTTGACTCACCCCCTATTAAATGACTATTTAGTCATTTAATAAGGTTTTTTTAAGATGGAACTTAAATACTGGCATAATGCACCAACTGTATGTAATCAAAACAAAAAATAAATACTAGGCTAAGCAACGCACATTTTTTTAGGAGGGAAATCATCCAGTCCATTCATCCATAGTGCAAGCCTAATGCCATAGGCTGCGGAACATTTCAAAGAATTACTGGCACTAACGTCATAATCTTCCACAAAAATCTGTTAACAGTTAGAACACCAGCAGGCCTAGTCAAGTTACGACCGTTTCGTTTCGAATCTACAGTCGGTAACGCCGACGATTCCTTTGTTCTGACCACGTGACTTAACGTTGAGATGTTGTCATTCACATTTGAGGTATTCTACTAGTGTTAAATATTGTAGATTATCAACTTGACTAAGCCCTCTGGTAAACTTAAATAAAAATAGTTCAGAGAACTTTGCCAATGAGTCGTATATGCGGTTTCTTTTCAAGGCGATGTAGTAAGTAGAAGAGGATGAGGAATTCGGAGGAACAAATGAAAAGACAGAATGATAATTTATCCGTAAAGGCCTATATTTATTGATTTATTTATATTTTGTTGACATAATCCATGTGTGCCCGCCCAATAGTCCGAGAGCCGTCAGCAGCCGCGCTCACTCCTACCGAGCGCTTCTCAAGTCACAAACTTCACATCGTTCACAATCTACTAACAATATCAATAACATCTCTTTGTTGTGATGCTGTCCTAGTACATGTGATCAAGATTGTATAGCTACCGTGAAACATTCTCTGTGTGCAGCACGCTCGTATGCCCGACAGGCTCAGCAGAGATTCAACCATTCATTCAACTATTGTGCAAACGCTTTACTAATCCATTTTCTGTGTGCACTACATGTGTGTACGAGAGCAGTAGTGGCCCAGTATTAGTGGTCCCGACTTATAAGTTGTAGGATGAAACCCAACAGGCGCTTAACTTTGTGTAGTTAATTTCACGGTGAAGGAAAACCATCCTGAGGAAAGTAAAATTCGAAGACATGTGACGCATGGTCCGCGTGGTGGATGACGGCCCATTCTTTCTCCTAGAGATGAGGCCTGACTCCCAGCAGTGGGCTCATTACAAGGCTGATTATGCTATATGCTTTGCTAATGTATATCGAGAAATAATTATAAAAGTCCTTTTGCAAAAGACCGCACTGTTGGAAGCTGAGAATGATTCTTGTGTAGGAAGTCTGTTTCCAACGTCAAGAGAACAGTGGGTCGTGACGCAACTGAGCGAGGTGCGTCATTGCAGGCGAGGCGGGAGGGACAGCGGCTGCAATGAATAGTGCGTGCGTGTTTCAGACGCTTTTCAACACAATTACGGAGACACAATAAATATCATAGGCGCCATATTTAGAAGTTAGTTTATATTAGTATTTTATTTAGCGCTTTCTTCTTCTAATATGGAATGCTAGAGATGCTGGTAGCCAGCAGCATCCGGTATCGACTACGTCGACACGGGTGGCTCGGCAGGCTGAGGACAATGAATATTTCACGGTGCATAGTACTAGGAGAGTGATCTCTTGGTAGCCGGTAGCCGGTTGTGTTCAGTCGAGTGTTGCTGAGTCGTCGCAAGGCCGTCTAGTGTCTTGTCCACTCATAGCCGGCTACACGAGGCTATCGTCTGACTGTGTACGTGCGTCTATTCTGTAAGTATTGGCTAAAAACACATTCATTGCTTGTCAGCTGTGTTAGCCTCGTGTGTCGTGTCGTGTGTGGCGGGGCGGGGCTCAGTGGCAACTACCAGGCGAGCATGACGTCAGAGCACCATCACCAAGTACCGGCTCACCTCGTCACCCCACCACTACACGTACCTCATGTACACGGGGACATGCGTGCGACGAATATCAGCTGGAACATCTCTCAAGCTGCCCTAAGGATGGTCAGCTGTGCTAGCGTCGTGTGTGGCGGGGCGCGGACTCAGTGGCTATGGTGTCAGTGGTTGGGCGGCGTCTTGGCGGGCGAGGCGGGCGGTGGCGCGGACCAATCGTCGGCACCTTCGTACTGCGTGTTCTCCAAGCGTGTGATGAGACGCTCGTCTTCGTCTCCGAATTCACCGCCCATGAGCGACGGCTCGCCGACAACCATCACGTCCTGGGAACAAAAATTATTTATTTGTTACTGTGATGTTGTATTAAACCGAAGAACGGCGTACATCGGAGGACTGGAACAATTTGCCTGCTGAGGTTTTCCCATCCGATTATAATTTGGGTATCTTCAAGGCTAGAGTGAATAGGCTCTACCACTTAAACCCCGCGCGAACGCCGGCGTTCGCGTGTGATTTCGCGCCATTTAGGATAAACGATAGCGTCTGCATAGATTATACAATATTGAGCTTTTTATACATTTATAAAATGGATTATTGGGTATTTATCCAAGTACATAAAGAAGTTATTCATAAAGTAGTCTATATTTTCCGTTATTCCCTATATGCCTATACATATCCATAGGGTAATAAACTAGTGCGCCTCACCATCAACGATTGCATCACTGCTTACCATCAGGTGGAATCGCAGTCAATATCAAATTAAAAAAAAGACCGCATACAATTTCGGTTAGTACAGCGGTACAGTTTCATAGCGATGAAACTAGATCATAGGGGGATTAACTGGAAAATTTGGGTGGAATGGTGAACCCTTCTATATGACAATATTATTGTATGCTAAGTATGATCTAGTAAAACAAGTTTGTTGTCTGACTGTGGGAGTACATACCTGCGACGCTAGGCTGAAGTTGGGTCCGGGGGATCGTTTCTTAGCGGGCGCGGGCGGCGCGGCGTTGGGGCCGCCGCTGCCCTTGCGCTTGCGCCGCTTGCTGGCTGGCCGCTGCGACTCTGTGGAAGGAGGGACGTGCTTAGTACATCAGTTTCAACTCAGAAACTCATTCACGCATTTATTTATAACCCCCTATGCAAAAAAAGTGTATATATATTTACACTATTTACGTTTTAATTTGAATTTTAAAACGACTGCAGGTCACTTAAAGTACAGAGTGTTTCAGTGTTCCAATTGTTCCAAATGATGCATTTAAAACATTACTGCTGTTCCAATCTTTCGGAACACTAAAATGTTTCGGAACAGTCGAGTCGGTTCAGTAGAGAGTTACACACGCCTACTGCCTCTGTCCAGTGACCAAGTGAGAGGGTTGTACTAATGAGTTTTAATTCCGTAAGTAAGTATGTATACAAAATGGAAATGGGCCGGACATATCCAACGAGCATCAGAAAAAAGGTGGACCAAAATCACCACTAACTGGTACCCTATGTGCAGAAAGCGCAGACAAGGCAGACCACAAAAGAGATGGACATTATAAAAACAGCAGGAAAAACATGGAGCAGAGAGGCCCGACAAAGGTCAAAGTGGAAACGACTGGAGGAGGCTTTTACGGTCTAGCGGTCCTTGTACAGACCAAATATATAATTATTAACCAATAAAAAAGTTATGAAGGAAAAAAAAAAATTTAAAGAAAATAAAGCTATTTTTATTTATTTAAGTAAGTATGTGTTGCGATCGTCAAACGAAAAAAGTCGAAATCCAGTCGAGACCGACCGATGGCCATCCCTGGTACTATACTAATATTCTAATTTTAATTGAGTTTTTGGCGGGATTTCTGCTAGTGAAGTTCATTTGGTAAACACCAAATGAACTTGAAATTATTCGCAAATTGATTTCTAGTGGATATTGTGATGTAAAATTAGTGTAGTTTTGTATCTCAAGTTCTCACAACTGGACAATATGTGGAATCATTGAAACAGGCGCGATCTCGGTAAAATGGTGCTGAGAATTTTATTGTGGTTTTGACTACCTCAGTGAAGCTTGCCGAGAAGGTTGACTTGATACATTTTAGATTATATTCATACGAAGACCGGGCTTAAAGGACTTAGTATCCAAGCCAATCATCATTTCAGCCGAAACACGTCCACTATTGGACATAGGCCTCCCCCAAATGTCGCTATAATGACTGGTCCTGTGCATCTCGCGTACATCGTATTCCCGCGACCCTCACCAGGTCATTCGTCCATCCGTCTTCCGGTACGGTGGTCGCCACCCCAAAAACTTTCGTCTCCATCGGCCATTATGTTCTGCGAGCAATGAGCCCTGCCAAAACATTAAAAAAAAACTAATTTTAATTCTGAGTTTACTCACCAGGAGGCGCTACCATCCTCTGCCACTTTTGGAATAAGGTGGTCTTGAGGCAATCTCGCGGTGATAGCGCGTACGCCTTGTGTCGAGACATTAACTCCTGCATAGGTTCCAGGATCACGCATAACTGGAAAAAGGAGAAAAAAATCGGTTTAATAGCAATCCTCGATATAATCAACCTTAAAATAAAAGAAGAAAGGAAGGCGCACATAGCTTACCCTGAGATAGTTGAGCGTAGAGTTGGTGATGCCCTGGCGGGTGATGTTCTTGGCTAGCGCGTCCAGCGCGGCGTGGTGCGGCGAGGTGTAGCGAGAGTGAAGTACTAGGCGCACATAGCTTACCCTGAGATAGTTGAGCGTGGAGTTGGTGATGCCCTGGCGGGTGATGTTCTTGGCTAGCGCGTCCAGCGCGGCGTGGTGCGGCGAGGTGTAGCGAGAGTGAAGTACTAGGCGCACATAGCTTACCCTGAGATAGTTGAGCGTGGAGTTGGTGATGCCCTGGCGGGTGATGTTCTTGGCTAGCGCGTCCAGCGCGGCGTGGTGCGGCGAGGTGTAGCGAGAGTGAAGTACTAGGCGCACATAGCTTACCCTGAGATAGTTGAGCGTGGAGTTGGTGATGCCCTGGCGGGTGATGTTCTTGGCTAGCGCGTCCAGCGCGGCGTGGTGCGGCGAGGTGTAGCGAGAGTGAAGTACTAGGCGCACACAGCTTACCCTGAGATAGTTGAGCGTGGAGTTGGTGATGCCCTGGCGGGTGATGTTCTTGGCTAGCGCGTCCAGCGCGGCGTGGTGCGGCGAGGTGTAGCGAGAGTGAAGTACTAGGCGCACATAGCTTACCCTGAGATAGTTGAGCGTGGAGTTGGTGATGCCCTGGCGGGTGATGTTCTTGGCTAGCGCGTCCAGCGCGGCGTGGTGCGGCGAGGTGTAGCGAGAGTGAAGTACTAGGCGCACATAGCTTACCCTGAGATAGTTGAGCGTGGAGTTGGTGATGCCCTGGCGGGTGATGTTCTTGGCTAGCGCGTCCAGCGCGGCGTGGTGCGGCGAGGTGTAGCGAGAGTGAAGTACTAGGCGCACACAGCTTACCCTGAGATAGTTGAGCGTGGAGTTGGTGATGCCCTGGCGGGTGATGTTCTTGGCTAGCGCGTCCAGCGCGGCGTGGTGCGGCGAGGTGTAGCGAGAGTGAAGTACTAGGCGCACATAGCTTACCCTGAGATAGTTGAGCGTGGAGTTGGTGATGCCCTGGCGGGTGATGTTCTTGGCTAGCGCGTCCAGCGCGGCGTGGTGCGGCGAGGTGTAGCGAGAGTGAAGTACTAGGCGCACACAGCTTACCCTGAGATAGTTGAGCGTGGAGTTGGTGATGCCCTGGCGGGTGATGTTCTTGGCTAGCGCGTCCAGCGCGGCGTGGTCGGGCGGGTGCACGGCGGCGCGTGGGATCAGTTCCCGATGCGCTCTCACGGCGAGGTGCCACGTTTTGATGCGCATCAGGTCATCGAATGTGAATTCGAGGATCAAACGGCCTTCTGTGCATACCTAGGGACAATAGGCAAGCGTTATCATCGTATAGGCAATAAAAATAATGACTAAGATCGACATAATTATTTTTCCTTATTCCATTTGGGAGGAGAGAGTATGAAGAACACAGAACAAGGATGTAAAGTCCCACAAACCTCCATTAAAAAGGGAGAATCCTCTGACCAGACGGGTGTTGTGTCTGATCCGTACAACTGTCCGATAGTTGATTTCGAATTGATGTTTAAATGTCGCAGGGATATGATAAAAACAGAGATTTGGTCAAATCTCTAAGTGATTTGATGAAATCACAAAGGATGTTAAAATATACGCAGATTAAAACTAACATGGGTTTTTTTGTCATTTCACTTAACCATTTCTGGTACTTGTTCCCATCAAAATTTGTTCAGGGAAATGATAGTGTTGTTATTATAACATCCACCGTGATTTGATCAAATCACTTAGGTAATTGACCAAATCTTTGTTTTTATCATATCCCTGCGACATACAAGGTGTTTTTGACATCGACACACAAACGAATACCATGGATCCAGTAATGATTCTGGATACCGACGAAAAATTCCTCAACTGGGGGGGGGCAGTTGAGGAATTTTTCGTCAGTTACACCAAATTAAAAAAAAAATCTTTACGTTTTTTAAAATAAACTGTATAAAATCGTTATTCTAACAACATTAGTAAAAAAAAAACTAATGAACTAATTCTTTACTTATTAATCGGGATTGATTGGAATAACGATTTTATCTACACCGATTACTTTCTAAGTAATTAATTTTTAATAAAAAAGATTTTTTTTTGTTTTTTTTTTTTTACTGAAAATAAAATTGGTGTTGGTTAGAATTTACACAGTTTGAATTTACACACAGATTTTGTTTTTTTAAATTAGTAAAAAGCCGACGAAAAATTTCACCACTGGGGGAATTCATACAGCTAGAATCTAACTGGATCGGTGGATTTCTTTTGTGCGTTGATGTCAAAGACACCGTGTATAATCTACTAATTGTGCGGAGATGTGATACCGAGATGTAGGTGTTTATATTTTAATTCATAAGTGGCTACATAGATAGGAACGCTCAAAAGAGGTAACGAGATGAATATCTCAAGAAACTCTCTCTAAAAAAAGAAAGAAAGATCTCTTGTTGTGGGCATCCACAACGCCCCTCTTCTTCAAACCAATATTTGGAACACTAATTGATGCTTCATTTAAAAACCAATTTTGATGCGGTTTTCAGAAAAATATTTCTTTTTACTATTATTTGTTGTGTAGCCGCCATGGCCCACACACGTCCGCTTAAGATTTTTTCTTTAAGGTGGGAAAATATCTAATGTCTTCTCTCGTTCTAGAGTGGAGCGAGAAGGCGTATCAGACTTTTACTGACTAAAACAACAACTATGTTCCATCTTTTTCGCGTGGCTTCTAGTTTTGGATGGTTATAAAAAAAAAAACACGAAGGCTAAGGCGGGAGCTCAGCTTCGCTCCTGCTTGTATCGGTCCGGACGGTGACCGAACGGCGAGTTACATATTGCTAGTCATCTGTAAACCCACACCTACAGACTAGCTGAGATAGATAGAAGTTTCACGTGGCTTCTTCTAAAAACGGGGCTAAGTAGGGAGCTAGGTTTAGCTTCGTTCCTGCCTTAGCCTTCTACTGTTTAATCTTTAGTTTGTACGATTGTGTGAGGCACGACTAAACGTTTTTCTTTCTTTCTTTTCATTCTTTGAGTTAAGTAAATAAACAGCCCTTACTTTAGTGAACATAGGTTTCCCATGGTGCGTGACCATGGTACAGTGGTCGCAGTCTAACGTGATGCTGGTGTTGTGGAAGGATTCCTTGGGCTGCCGCATCGTGTAGTAGAGCTCCGACACGCCGCCCTCGTAGATACTGCGGAAGTACCGCGGTATCAACGTCCTTCCTATCGCTGGAAATTGAAAATTAATAACGTTAGAGACACAAAAAACAAAAAATACAAATCACTGTAATATAATAAAGGCGAAAGGTTGGTTACTCATTCAGGCTCGTACTTGTGAACGGAATAATAAGCATAATCAGCCTTTTTTTTAATGTTCCCACTGCTGGGACTCAGGCCTCCTCTCTAGGAGAGGGAATGGACCGTAATCCACCACGCGGGCCCAGTGCGAATTTTTGGTTCTAACATGCCGGTTTCCTCACGATGTTTTCCTTCACTGTTTTGAGAACAGTGATGATGAAATAAATTACACAAAGTAATGCGCCTGGCTGGGTTTGAAACCGCGACCTACAACACGTAAGTCGGCCCCAGATCCGAATAACGAACCCAGGACCCCATACTCAATAGTCGATCGAGACCAATGAGGCAGTAATCCACCACGAGCGTAGTGTCCTGTGTTCGATGCCCGGGCATAATGTGCTATTGGATTTTTCTTTAAGGATTTACTGACTCCGCACCTAAATTGGGCGCAGCAAAAACAATATTCACAGATTCTAGTTTCTATTCTAGAAACTAGTGCGCCTGACCATCAATGATTGCATCTCCGCTTACCATCAGGTGGGATCGCAGTCAAGCACTGGTTTATATAGATTAAAAAAAAAAAAAAGTTGAAAGTAAGGTACCCCCGTGTCTTTTGGGATTTTCGCGTCTCTGTATGTATCGCTACCAGGAGAGTATAACTTCGCAACAGTCATCGGATCTCAAAACAGTGTTTCCAAAGTTTATCATCATCATCATCATTTCAGCCTAAAGACGTCCACTGCTGGACATAGGCTTCCCCCAAATGTCGCCACAATGACCGGTCTTGTGCGTCTCGCATCCATCGGATTCCCGCGACCCTCACACGGTCATCGGTCCACCTTGTGGGAGGCCTTCCAACGCTGCGTTTTCCGGTGCGCGGTCGCCACTCTAGAACCTTTTGGCCCCATCGACCATCCGTTCTACGAGCAATGTGCCCTGCGCACTGCCACTTTAGTTTGACGATTCTTCGGGCTATGTCGGCGACCTTGGTTCTCCTGCGGATATCTTCATTCTTTATGCGATCACGCAAAGAAACTCCTCTTAAAATGTGTAATCCTAATTTGATTGGAGTATAGAAAGAGATCATTGGAGAACGTCGTCCCTCACACTCATACATGCATACAGTCTCATTCTGAAGCCCAATCTGTCACAATAAAACCTGGAAGTACCAGGAGAATAGAAATTTGAAGCGTACTCACTATATCTCTTAGGTCCATCTTCTAAACAGAAAGTAAGTGTGAGCGTCGCATCATCTTCAAAGAATTCTGTTGCGAACGCGTCCCACCAGAGGTTGTCTGAGTCCTGGAATGAATTAAAAACACTTTGAATACATGGTTACCTGGTACATTGAAAAGAGAAACAGGATATAAATGCAGTTTAACAGTCGGATATATCCGACAAACACACTCGCGTTTGTCCCGCCTGGGTTTTTTTTTTTATTGGGTGGGAAAATCATCTTATGACAAAAACTCGCTCTTGGGCGGACGAGAGATAGTGTCAGACTTTTACTGACTAAAAACCCACTCCTGTTCCTTCGTGGCCTTCGCCTTAACCTAACCTACATGATCGCTTCGTTCACTCGCCACCGTGTTCTAATGGTCATTATTCTAACATGACCTAATCCAGGCGCAATTATTCCGTTCTACGCACGATTACTCCATATTCGTACTGGCACTGTATGTTATGGAATAAGGTTAGGTAGTTAGGTCACTACGAAGTATACGCGAGTATTTGCGTACTACTCTTGTATACATTGGAAAACCTTGATTAGGAAGTGATTTCCAATCTATACGCGACTAGTTTCACACTTTTTTTTTTAATGGGTGGGAAAATCATCTTATGACAAATCTCGCTCTTGGGCGGAGCGGGAGATAGTGTCAGACTTTTACTGACTAAAAACCAACTCCTGTTCCTTCTTTGATTTTGTCCCAGGGCCCCGGGTTTCGCTTTCACACTACCCGTGGCCCCAGTAGGCTTCGACCCTGCTGGGCCCCTACGATTTGCTGACATCTCTTTGAGGCGCGCGTGGAACAGTACGCGCCGTCGACGACTTGGGCTCGGTCCGATTATCGGACGGTCGGTCGGCGAGCCACCCATTGCTCGCCGTCCGCAAGCCCCCTACGGTGGCCGGAAATCGGGATCGGAATCCCGGCGGCGGTGGTTGGAGCGTAAGGACCGTTGCCTCACGCGATCGGCCACCTCCTTCGCTAGCATTACGGCTTTGCAGAAGGAGGCGACCGCCTGCCACTCCTCCTCGCTCCGGACCATGGCCTGAACCAAGGCCGGCGCGAGAGATCGCCGCCGCCGATTGCCCCCACGAGGACACGGCGTTGCTCTGCCCGAGCGGGGCACACCTCCACCGTGTGCTCTACCGTGTCCTCCGGGCGGTGTCCCGCCAGGGTCGCACATCCACGACCAAATACTCCATCTTGTCAGCTCTTCTGTCACATATGGGGATTGAAGAGCTAAACGAGATGCATACATACTCGGCCTTATAATGTTTTCACTGTTGGGACTCAGGTGGGGTTGGGGGTTGGGGGATGTCACATGTCTTCGAATTGTTGGTTCTAGTACATGCCAGTTTCCTCAAAATTTATTCTTTACCGTTTTGACAGCAGTGGTGATTAAATAAATTACACAAAGTAATGCGTGCCTCACTGGGTTTGAACCGACAACTTACAAGTCGTAAGTCGTAACGAGATGGCGTACCCAGTCTCAAACTCATGACCCTGGCGATTAGGACGACAGAATACTTGTCGGACCTTTCCGACGCAGGCTTCAAAGGGCCCTTCCCGACCCGTCTATCGTCAACGTAAGCATGGTACAGATACCGGCACGGATCTTGAGCGCTGACTTCTACAGTTCTACTTGCGCAGAAGCACGCAGAAGTGAAATATCGGGTCTCTTTAGTGGTATGAAAAGAGATGCAGGGTGGGGAGTGCAATCCTTGTACAGTGATTGGCTCGCCGATGTGTACGTAGCGCAAAGCGATCCCCGCTCTTTCGCCGAGCGCTCAAGATTCGTGCCGGTTTCTGTATAAAAGCTTGATGTTTCATCCAATGCAATCCAACTCAATGTTTGATAAAGAAGCAACGCTAAAAAGTAAAGATAACACCTGAACGCTGTATTGGCATTTAGTAATTCAACTCAAAACTTGTCCCAGGAAATACCTCATTTTTAATTTTTTTTGGTAAACATGCGTTGGCCGCTCTGAGAAGACATCATCTGTCTACCAGCCTTTTCCCAACTATGGCTCAACTCACACGCAGAGTCAAACCGCGAAGTTTTTCAACTACACCACGAGGCGACGCGCGTGTCCGCGCTCCAACGTTCGCTTTACCATGCCCTGGGGCCTTACCGTGAGGTGGTAAAATGTCAGTCGTGCGAGCTAGAAAGAGGAATGGAGCTTTACACCCTATACTGCTCCATCCCTTTAACAGTTCAGTTTAGGTCGTCAAATGGATGGTGTTAAGGCTCGTGGGGCTCATTGGACCGGGATCGCGGGGCTTTGGGACCACAAGGAAAAAGGCATTACAGTTACCTAAAAAACTGTATTTATTTTTTATGTGGACCGAAAATAGTACTAAAAAAAAAATTTGTTGGTGGAAGTTGGGATCGCGGTCCCGGTCCCGCGGTTGAGAGCTCGTGGTAGAGCTTCAGATCACAGTTCTGGACTTTTTTTTTTCGGTGGGAAAATCATCCAATGACATCCCCCGCTCTTAGGCGGACTAGTTGAATGTGAAGTACCGTGGAGCATTTTTATTAGCTTACAACTTGTTTGACATTACGAGCATGGCAGTTGAGTTTGTCATGCTCACTCAAAAGTCTCGCTGATGGTGGCACGTGTTATTGGGTCATTCAGTTCCCTTCAAAATGGTTGAGCTGAGTGGAGCTGATGCATGCGTCATGCTCGTGAACGGGTGTCGTCAGTTGAGAGTGGTTATCTCTTAGCTGCCATTGGCTTAATTTAATTTCTAGTTTTTTGACTCGTTTTTTTTTTTTTTAAAATTATTGTGCTCACATATTAGAAGCGACAAGAAATATATAACCAAGATTTATGTAACTCATAATATGATTTAAAAGAGTGTCCATGGAGTTTCTTACACGTTCTACGCTTTGGAACGTTTTTCGAAATTTAGCTTCACTTGTTTTTTTTTGACTTACCGACATTTTAACAATTCAAAAGTGCCTGTAATTGGTCTATTTGAAATAAACGTTTCTGATTTCTGAGTTAGACTTGGAGTACTGTGTTATTTCTGAGACTTTTAACATTCTTGAATGGAGCTGTGCTTATGCTCGTGCTAGTAACGCACGGCAGCGCGCAAGATGACCGGACTTATATTCCGGTCGCGCCGCCGCGCGTTACTAACCATTATTTGAGTTCAGGCCCTCAGTTTTCACTTATAATGCAAAATGGTACCAACCTCAGTCCTCTGTTGTAACCGTTTATTGAGCTCATAAACTCTGTAGTCTGGCTGACCGAAGTAAGGGGCGTGCCGCCTGAAAAAAGAGAAAAAATAACTGTTAAATTCAAATTTTTTATAGTTTATTAAGTTTTCGGGTTATGGGTTTTACACAGAAGGCATACAGCGATATGCGTGCCCAATATCACAAAACGTTCTGGGTGTTGCTGGGGCTGCCGCGTTACTGTAGTGCATGTTTGAAGGGCAATGGAAAGGATTATGTTCGGAGTTTCCTTGCGTGATCGCATAAAGAATGAAGATATCCGCAGGAGAACCAAGATCAACGACATAGCCCTAAGAATCGCCAAACTATAGTGGTAGTGGGCAGCACATTGCTCGTAGAACGGATTTCGATGGAGCCGAAAGGTTCCAGAGTGGCGACCGCGCACCGGAAAACGCAGTGTTGGAAGGTCTCCCACAAGATGGACCGACGTCCAGGTGAGAGTCGCGGGAGTGCGGTGGATGCGAGACGCACAGGATCGGTCGTTGTGGAGTCGCTTGGGGGAGGCCTATGTCCAACAGTGGACGCCTTTCAGCTGAAATGATGATGATGGTGTTTGAAGACGCAAACTTCGACAGTTTTTCGTGCATTATGCGCAAAAGGTGTGCCTCTTTAGTCCCAACACTATTCTCAGAACGCTGGCTGACAGGTGGGACCTTCCGATCTTAAGGCGGTGGATATGACTGCGCGCAGTCAAATAGACATTCCCCAGGTTTGGTGTGTCTCATCCAGTTTAGAATAAGTAATATTTGTTGTCCAGGCACCGAGGACTGATATATCATCAAACTTTAACGTTTAAAACGATCTGGCCAGTTTTACTTGGCCATATCATGAAGTGATCAATTTCTAAGAACTGACCACGACATACTTTTTCAAAAGTAGAAGACCACTCTGTTAAGTGGCGCCAAAGGGTGGTGTAAATTTCCCTGAAAACCCTCTTTTAATATTCTTTTGTCCACAAATCAAATAGACATTTTAATTACGTTTTTTTTTTTCATATAATAAACCCAACAAGAATAAAACAAATCACCCTTTAAAATGTTTCCACACAATTTTTGTCTTACGTAAACAAAATGAAACGGTCCAGTTCAGAAAGAACAATAATTTTTCCATCCATACAGTTCAACAAACAATGCTGTGAACCGTGACGTCATCAGACGATGACGTCATAGTCGAAGCCTTACGTACGCCCCCAATTGACGAGAAAAACAATCTCACTTGTACGAGTTTGTGTTAATTATGATTTTATGAGAGTAACAAGTGAATAACTAGTGAACCAAAATGTTTTTTTCTTTTCATTCTTTCTTTCCGATCCGGTCTGGCTTCGCACGGGCATGGCAAAAAATAAAACTGGTCTACATCATCTCCCTAATCTTTTCCCAACTAGTTTTTTTTCTTAAGGTGGGAATTCATCATGACTTCTCCCACTCTAGGGTGGCAGCAAAAGGGCGTGTTAGACTTTTACTGTCTAAAACCACGTTATGCGTTCTTTGATCACGAATTTCCTTATAAGAAAACCACCGCGACTTTAGCAGACATCGGTCTTGCTAGGCCTCGGCCCGGACGATTACCGGACAGCCGGATGGCGAGCTACTCTTTGCTCGTCGTCCACAAGCCCGCGCCTACCGTGGCTAGTAGTCGTGGTCGAGGTTGCGGCGTTCGAAGTCCGTTACCTCAAGCGTGTGGCCGTCTGCTTCGCTAGCATTACTGCTTCGTAGAAGGCGGCCTGCCGTTCTTCTCACTCCGGACCATGGCCTGAACTAAACCAGGGCCTGGCGCGAGAGGTCGCCGCCTGCGATGCCCTCCACGAGGTCACGACGGTGCTCCACCCAAACGGGATACACCTCCACCGTGGCCTCCGGGCGGTTCACATAACGGTAACAAAAAATCAGAAAAATGCAAAATATTTTTATTTCACATAGGCCTACATGGATACTTATAAAACGTCAGAAACTAGTGCACGGTTCACAATAGGTCGTTTCTAGCCTAAGCTAAGCCCCCTAAGCGCCAGGATAGCCCGCGAAATTCTGATTTTCTTTATTTATTTTTGTATTTTCAGGTCTGTGTCTGGTTCTAGTGGCGACCGACGCAGCGTTAGCGCAGCCTCCCACAAGGTGGACCGATGTCCTGGTGAGGGTCGCGGAAATCCCATAGATGCGAGACGCACAGGACCGGACGACACTTGGGGAAAGCCGATGTCCTGCGGTGGACGTCATTCGTTTGAAATGATTATGAGGTTGGTTCAAGTTGTAGGTTGTTGAAATATGATTGGCGGGCGTAATATGTATTTATTTATGGAATTATAACCATCAAAATCATAAATACAAGTTTCTTCCTTGGTCTAACCCTACTGAATGGCTATTCATGAAAAACGACGTACGGCGGGTATCCACCCGTACGTTGTTGAAACTTCAACGGTCCAGAGTAAGCGTTTCGCTTCGTCGTTTATACCGCGTACATCGGACTGAAACAATTTGCCTGCAGCGGTCTTCCCGTCAACTATAATTTAGGTGTCTTCAAGGCTCTTAATACACTAGTGTGCCTCACTATCAATGATTGGATCACTGCTTACCATCAGGTGGGATCGCAGTCAAGCACTGGGTTATATCAATAAAAAAAACTCATTCAAAAGGGTTAGCTAAACTGAGATGGTAGATTTCAATGATTATAACTCAATAAACAACCGCTAACACTGCTAACCGCTATTGCTACAACTGCTAATCATATTTTAACGATCATAGAACCTGGATTCTGTCCTGCAAAATGCAAAAAACGTAAGTAAATTGAATTTCGCAGGCAATCCTGGCGCGTCCTCTTTAATAGGATAGAGGTTGAGGAACCTCATGTATAGAGACCGACACGGATCTTGAGCGCTGACTTCTACAGTTCTACTTGCGCAGAAGCACGCAGAAGTGAAATATCGGGTCTCTAGTGGTATGAAAAGAGATGCGGGGGCGGGGAGTGCAATTCAAGTACAGTGATTGGCTCGCTGATGTGTACGATGCGCAAAGCGATCCCCGCTCTTTCGCCGAGCGCTCAACATTCGTGCTGCTATCTGTAATCGTATCCAGGTTCGAATCCTAGATTCATACAAAGTGTTATTGAGTTTTTCTTACGATGTTGGCATGATTACGATGTCCGGATCTCTGTTCTGATATTATTGAAAATCCTACCCATATTGCACAAAACGTTTTTGGGAACACATTCATTGTGCGTATAGCTAAAGAGTGGAATTCCCTGCCGGAGTCACTGGTTACCAACAGGTGGGATCGCAGTCAAGCACTAGTTTATATCAATTTAAAAAAAAATGCATACTGGGAGTGGGATTCCCTAACCAAATTTGTTTTTACTGATAGCTACAATCTAGAGGTCTGACACTATCTCCCGCCCCGCCCAAGAGCGGGGGATGTCATAAGCTGATTTTCCCACCGGAAAAAAAAAACCGTCCGGACCGAGCCCAAGTCGTCGACGGCGCGTACTGTTTCACGCGCGCCACAAGGAGATGTCAGCAACTGTAGGGGCCCAGCAGGGCCGAAGCCTACTGGGGCCAAGGGTCTGATTCTGAAAGGAAGACTCGGCCCTGGTACGAAAGGCAACGAAGGAACAGGACTGGGTTTTTAGTCAGTAAAAGTCTGACACTATCTCCCGCCCCGACCAAGAGCGGGGGATGTCATAAGATGATTTTCCCACCGGAAAAAAAAAAAAAAAAGGAGGTCTTTAAGTCAAGAGTGAATAGGTTACTTCTAGGCAAGCGTGCTCCATCGTCGACCACTTTATCGCTTTCCATCAGGTGATATAGTGGTCAAGCGTGAACCGCAAAATAATTTGAAAAGTTATCTTATTTGGCGAAGTGACCCCTCGCCCACGGCCTCGCACTTGTAGCGACATCTATGGCGTCACAGTCCTGCATCGCGCAATCAAAGTTCTCCGCGCGATTAGAACATATCGAACAGTCCGAAATCATCTATCGGGCAGTTGCCCACCAGACATAACACCCGTCCGGCCGGAGGATCCTCCCTTTTCAACGGAGGTTTGCGGGACTTTACTCTCTGTTCCGCATACCTCCAAACACTCAAAGTGACCTCGAGCAAGCGACGGTTCTTTGAAAACGATCGAATGTATGAAAAAAAAAGGCCTCGGTAATGTGCCTTTTCCCAAGTCTGAATTAGTCCTCAGTAGCATTTATGTTATGAGGCCTGCGCAAACGCATACTAAATAAATATAGATCTACGACGGATTCCATTACGAAGATATCATGATTTTAAAGATGTACTTGAGAAATTAAACTAAAACTATTAGATAATGTTTAACTGGTAATTAGTATGACTGGCCTGTTGGTCTAATGGTTAGTGGCCCTGACTGCTATGCCGGAGGTAGTGGGTTCGATACCCACCCAGGACAAATGTTTGTGTGATGAGCACAATCATTAAATATTTAGAAAAAAAGATAAATAGATATTTAGAAATATTTAAGTATGTTTATCAGTTGTCTAGTACTCATAACACAAGCTCTACTTAGCTTGAGACTAGATGGCGTTGTGTGATAGTTGTGTGAATTTTATTATTATTATTAATTTATTAATCCTTATATAAAAAAACTTTTTACAAAAAAAATATAACCGACTTTACTAAAAAAACACTAAAAGGATCAAAATAACTTTAATTTCGGAAGTCGGTGTTAGATAAGATACAAATCGGTTATTATTTTTTGTAAAAAGTTTTTTTATTTCACACTTTTTACTTGCGATACACTAAACAGACATCAAATGTTACTTTTTGACTGTAAATGCTTAAGTTCTCGATGAAAATACCAAAATCACTATATGGTTGCCTATAATATTTGAGGAGTTCCCTCGATTTCGCCAAGATTCCATCATCAGATCCCGACTTGGTGACTATGGGACCATTTGGGAAGTATACCCTTTCCAACAAACAAAGATTTTTTCAAATCGGTTGGCAAGCGACGAAGTTTTGCGCGAACAATCATAAAAAAAAATACAATTGAGAACCTCCTCCTTTTTAAGAAGTCGGTTAAAAAATATAGTTTGCTTGTTGGCATAAAAACTAAATAAATATGATTTTTGCATTTTACTGCATATTTTTTTGGAATGGTTAAAGCTAATGCGAAACTTGCTAGCGCACGCATGGGAATCTAGCTGCGAACGGTTGTTCGTATACAAGCCGAACAAAATGCGATCGTTGGGCTGAATGAACGACAGACGAGCGGTATCAAAATTGTAAGTCGTCATTCTGAATGAATATTACTGAAGAACCGATTCCTAAATTAAACGTATTGGAGATGTATTTAGTATTCCACGAATTTCGTGTTCTCAATAAGGTTATTTCTCAATAAGGATAATATTTATGTAATGGTTCTTAATTGGTGAGTCTCAATGAGGTTACTAAAAGACATGTTTCCTCTTCAGCACTAAAATAAAATTCTTTTCAATGGTCATTAACGATTATAGTAACCGACACGTGGAGGTTCACTATAGATAGTAACTGGACGAGCGAGCGAAAATAGTATCGCAAGTAAATTTCGCTTGGGCACGCCATAATCATGGCGGAGAGACATGACGGCGTCCTCACCTTCTGCATGACGCAGGTCCTCACCGGACATGGTAAACCTGCACCTGATTCAGGCGGAAGAAACGCCCGGGTGTCACCATTATGCGAACCGGCCGGAGGACACGGTGGAGCATAAACTGGAGGTGTACCTCGCTTGAGCGGAATACCACCGTGTCATCGTGGAGGCGATCGGCGGCGAAGCCATCTCACACCAGGCCTTAGTTCAGGCCATGGTCCGGAGCGAGGGGGAATGGGCGGCGGTCGTCTCCTACTGCGAAGCAGTAATGTTAGGGAAGGAGGTGGCCGCCCGCGTGAGGGAACGGACATCCTCACGCCTCAGCCGCTGGGACCCCGACCCTGACTTCCCGCCGTAACTGTAAGCGTGGCGAACGACGAGGAATGGGTGACTCGCCGTCCGGGAACCGTTTAGCCCGAGTCATCGACGGCGCGTAGTGTCAAGCGCGGCTTTAAGAGATGTCAGCAAAACCGTAGGGACCCAGCAGGGGTGAAGCCTACTGGGTCTATGGGTTGACTTTCGAAAGGGAAATTTGTGGTCATGGAATGCAAGGGCATGCAAGGTCATTAATAGTTTGACACGCCCTTGCGCTCCACCCTAAGTGTAAAAGCTATTGGATGATTGTCCACCTTAAAAAATAAGGAAATTTAGCTACATATAGAGGTAGCGATATTCGCTTAGGTTTGAATAAGCCTGTCTGTGAGCATCTGATATTTATATTATATATTTTAAAGGAACATTAATTTTCGAATTCATGTCTACATAGTGTAGAGCAGTGTGTGTATAGTCGTAGAGCAGTGGTGGCCGAGTGGTAACGGCCCCGGCTTACGGAGCCCAAAAATTCGAAGACATGTGACATCCACCAACCCGCACTGGGCCCGCGTGGTGGATTATGGCCCATTCCCTCTCCTAGAGAGGAGGCCTGAGACCCATCAGTGGGAACATTATAAGGCCGACTATGCTATGCTATGTCAACATAAACGCATGAATTTAGAACGGCTGTAATTATTTGTTTGTTGTGTTCGTATTTGCCAGAACGAGGTTTATTTGAAAAAAAAAATTGACAAAAAAAAAAACAATTGCACCCGAGCCAAGCCGGGGCGGGCAGCTAGTCTTTATATATATGTAGCGACATCAACTACGAAATCCTGCATCGCGCAATCAAAGTTCTCCACGCCATTTGAACATATACAACAACAGACCAAAATTATCTATCGGGCAGTTACCTAGATCAGACAAAACATCCATTTGATAGGATCCTCCCTTTTCAACGGAGATTTGCGAGACATTCTTCTGTACGAGTGTTTGTCACCTAACTCCTGCTAAACAGGGGGACAAATTTGGATGTAATTTTGTGTGTATTTAAGTGGGTCCCTGGAAGGTTTGGAAAAATACAAATGGCCCCGGTAGGTGGCGCTGCAATCGAGTTCTCAATTTTTTTTCTGACAAATAGCTTGCTTTCGGTCAGGACAATGTTTATCGGGACCGCTAGTTATAGACAGGGTGTCACTGACATCGACGCACAAACGAATACCATGGATCCAGAACATAATTCTGGACCCCCCAGTGGTGGAATTTTCGTCAGCTTTTTCCTAATTAAAAAATATATTATAAGTATATATTTTTTTTTAATAAATGTGATTTTTGACGTAAAAATAATTAATCTTTATTTTAAGAGTCTTTTTTAATTGGCGGGATTTCTTCGAGTGAAGTTCAGTGACTGTTTTAATTATTCGCAAATTGATTCCTAGTGGATATTGTGATGTGAAATTGGTATAGTTTTGTATCTCAAGTGTCTGCACAACTAGATATTATGTGGAATCATTGAAACAGGCGCGATCTCGGTAAAATGGAGCTGAGAATTTTATTGCAGTGTTGACTACTTCAGCGAAGTTTGCCGAGAAGGTTGACTTGATACATTTGCTACCAAATACTACAAAAACATAAGATGTGTCCATCCATATTCTAATTGTAAACAAATGAACTATTCCTACGAAGACATGGCTTAAAGGACTTAATAACCAAGCCAAAAACATTAAAAAGGTAAGAAAAAAAAGTGTTTTTTTCTGATGTACAATAGTGCAAGCCCTTCTGTCGATGCCTAGGCGAAAAAAAAAATATTTCATCCAAACAGAATTTGGAAACTTTCTATCAAAGTACTAGGCGCCCATATAATTCGTGGAGGTTCAATTGTTTACCTAAAATACGGGTCCGGTATAGGGTGGTATATTGGCGGCGGCGGCGGCGGCGCATACTCGTGGTACTGAATGTGCGACGGGTGGTGCGGCGAGAGATGGTGGCCGTACTCCCGGTACTCGCCCTCGCCGCCGAGCGAGCCCAGCGCCACCGGCATGTAGGCCACCTTGGTCACCGAGCCATCTTCGTGTCACTTGTTGGTCGCTGTGAGAACTTTTGTGACGGTGTGCGCTCCTGGTAGCTCACGGATTGTTTTCTTCAGACTTTTCACTTGACACTTGTTTTTAGGTCACTTTCTAAGGCTTTATCTTACTTTAAGTATATTTTCTTATAATAAATAGATTTTATTTCTAATTTAATAAATTATTTGTTTTAAAACACTAACTTTGGACACTTTGGTTTTTGTAACACTTTTATTAATTACTAAAACACTTCGTCTTCACGTCTAAAAGCAAAATAAATAACTATTATTGGGTAAAACGTTTCAAGAATTTACTACGCGCCGCGCATCACCAAGTACGACTGATAAAGCATTTCAAATTTTTCGCGCGGGAAGTGTCATAGTACCGTGAAACGTCCTAAATCCTTTATATACTTAGTGTTGCTATGCGAATTTGGGCCTAATCGCACGGCAATAGAGGCGATAAGCGTGCACGGTTCTGGGCACGGCAGGAAGTGCGGCAACGTCGCGTCAGCTGGCCGTGCTACTAGCGAGACGCGTTCGAAAAGGTCAACATCGGTTACTATTTTTTTTTTCATCCCACCGGCTATTTTCGTTTGCTTTGTTTGTTTTTTTATCATCGATATATTGATTTTTTTGGGTTGGAATGTGGATTGGAAATCATCATGTAAAAACATCGGTAAAGAGTTCCGGTTGACGCATTTAGGTATCGATTTTCATACAAGAATGTCTGTATTGAATTTCATAATAGACTGCATACGTCGTTGTTTCCATAGCGTTGTTTTCATCGCCGAAAAACCGGTTTCCAAATGCAGAACGAGGCTAATTATCGAAATATATTATTCATCAGCATAAAATTATCATATAAAATTATTTATTCAAGAAAAATTAAATAATAAAAGACCATTGTTTTCACCGCGGCAAGGCCTCGGAACGCACGCGACGTTGCCGCTCATAGCGTTCGCGCCATACTTTTTACTGTTTCTTAGCACATAGAAACGCTCATTACGCTGGCACGCACACAGACAGCGCCTATATTGTTGTATCCGCAGTACATAGTGCAAGATGGTATATAATGTACATTCCGCGACGGTAGATATGTAGGTAAACTACGTCGCTGTACAAATCAAACATTCGTGTCTATAAATATAATGCAGACGTGTCCATGAAACGCGCATCTTCGATTGTTTCGGAAAATGATGAAATTCGAAAATGGCGGGTGGAACGTCACTGTGACGTGTGAAGTTTTTTTTTTTCGCAAACAGACGCTGTTTAGTCGAGCGGTTGCGAGCGCATGGGAAAGTTTCGAAATACGAATTAGAAAATTTAAATTCAGAAAATTAGGTCGATGAAATTATGAATTTTCCGGCATTTTACTATTTTATATTCGCGTAAGTAGGTTACTTATTAAAATGGATACATATATTTTTTTTTTAATATTTTGTGTAATGCACTAAATTTTTTATTTATTTACTTGAAAAAAATAAACTAAAACATCGCCCAAAACTAGCGAGGACATCTAGACAATGACAACAACAAAAACCTTATTGTGAGAGCGATACATAAAAAAAAAACAATTCACACAATTGTCGAATCGCGAACCCAAGGATGTTGCCTTGACGCGCTATCTAGATACACTGATAAGAACACTAAACAACGCGGCGCAGTACACAAGAAACTATAACGTTCATAAAACAATGAAATTAGACAAAAAAAAAACGTCCGCAAGAAACCGCCGACGTGCAGTTCCGTCAAATAGAATGTGTGTCATGACGAGTCATTGACTTCGCTCTAGTACTGAGGAACACGTAAACTTATACACGTGCGCAAAGAAAATCGGTCTGAAAATCGAGTACGAGGAAGCATCGCGACGTGCGCTGCACCCGACGGCCACAACACTAATATTCACGCGTAAACATTATCAAACAGAATCGATTGAAAAAAAAAAAAGCGTAATACAAAGCGATTCCAAATTTGAATGCACACTAGCTAGTTACCGGCGCGACGGCGTACTGCACCTATGTAAAGTACATAGCAGAAGTGTGCCGCTCTGACGGGTGACGGACTGTCAACGCTCGGGCGTTTCCGTCAGCTCTCGTCGGCGGTCGGGCAGCGTCGGCAGGCGGCGAGTTCGGATACACGATTAGATTATGTCAAAATGATTAATTTATACCGGTTTATAGTTAGGTCAATCACTTCGACTGGTTACAATTTACAATGCCTGACTAGTTTTGGCGGCGGCAAGCAAGTTGTTCCGCGATCTAAGGTCGCCTGATAGCGATTGATAAATCTGTTTGCGACTAAACGATGCAGTCCGGTCACAATTTGGAGGGAAAACTGGTTTCTTGTACTGTATCGTAATTCGTAGACGTTAGACGAGGTCTTCTTTTCGAGTTTTGCTATGCTTTCTTAGGACAGGGAGTAATCATAGTTAAGCAACAGCTGCTGAGGTCGGTCTATGGATGGGTGACCATCTTAAGATATAGAGACTCCTCCGTGTGTGCGTGCTAGAGGGCGTCGTCATGATCATTATCATCATCATTTCAGCCGAGTGACGTCAAATACTGGATATAGGCCTTCCAAGTATCGTCACGATCCAACTTTCTTTTTTTTCGGGTGGGAAAATCATCTAATGACATCCCCCGCGCTTGGGCGGATCCTTTTCTTGCATATCACTCTTCATACAATCCATTCATCTTTTCTTTGGCCTCCTTCTCCCTCTCCATCCATCCACATATATACTCATAACTCTTTTAGTAACATGCGTTTCATCCTTTCTCTTTACATACCAAGACAAACGATTCCCCTTCAACTTTTCAGTCACTGGCGCCACTTTCAAACTTCCTCTAATATACTCATTGCTCACTTTATCTATTCTCTTCACACCACAAATCCATCTCAACATTCTCATCTCCGCTACATACTATCTTTTATTATTATTATTATATCAATAAATGATAATAATTATTAATAAATCAATAAAAAATAAAAAACACGACTGCGAAAAAAATACTTTAAATAAAAACTGAAAAGAAAAAAACAAGTTCAGTCCAGTAGCGTAGAAACCAATTTAATTAAAACAAAACTGCAACAGTCGGGACCCATATTATATGGAATAATTTTAGTCTGGATTATTTTAATGGATCCCGAAAGTTTTGCTCTTGACATTATCACCATATGAAATGTGACGATTTAATCGAAGATGAAGCACGCTTATCTAGAAGTAAACTATTCACTCTTGACTTAAGAGGGTCCTTTTCTACTCGCCTATCGTCAACATCGAGCATGGTTTAAAAGTTGTTACTTCATCTAACGCAATCCAACGCGATGTTTGACGAAAAGGCAACGCGAAAAAAATAAAAATAACGCTTGAATACTCTGTTAGCATTCGGTAATTCCGTGATTAACTCGAATATTTTACAAAACTTGTTCTAGGAAAGGTTTTACTGGATTAGTTTTACACAAATTTATAAATTGATTTCAATAGAAGCCTAGATAATATCCACAAGATACTGTAGATTTCAAAATATCTAATGAAAAATATGTAATGACGACATAATCGCGTAAGAGCGGTTGTATGAAAAACGGCCATCTCTTTTTTTTTTCGTTAACTTAGAAGTTTGATTTTTTCTTCACAGCTTCAAGGGATCGCAGATCTAAGTATATGGTTTTAATTTCAACTCGATACGTCCACGCGTTCCCAAGATGAACGGTCTTGACAGACAGACGGACGGACAAACGGAACCCTAAAAAGAACCCGTGTTCCGTTCAGTTGCCCTCTATGTTCCAGGGCCAGGGTTCTCTTTCAAACATTCAATACAATCTTTCCTCACTGCTACAACAACTGTGACTGAAAGTGTGACAGCGTCAATCGTCAGTGATGCATCAAAATGGCGCCGTACTTTCACCAACTTTCTCACTATTGTTGAGCAAATCATTTGTGCTCTGGATACGTCATACATCACGACTGTTTTACCAGAAAGAGTAGACAGTTAAAGAAGGGCTAATTTTTAATCAACGTATATAAAAAAGAAACTGACTGACTGATCAACGCACAGCCGAAACTACTGGGACTAGGAGCGTGAAATTTTGCACAAGATTTCCTTTTATGACGTAGGCGAGCACTAAGAGAATATTTTCCAAAATTCACCTCCTAATTGAACGAAACGGCTGTCCAAAGTTTGCATGGAATAACCTACTTTCGGGCGAGCGAAGCCGCTGGCAGAAACTAGTATATCTATATATATAAAAGGAGAAACTGACTGACTGACATATCAACAACTAAAACTGCTGGGATTAGGAGCGTGAAATTTTGCACAAGGTTTCCTTTTATGACGTAGGCGAGCACTAAGAGAGGATTTTTCAAAATTAACCACTTAAGAGGTGCTTTCTATAATATAAATTAGTGCTTGACTGCGATCCCGCCTGATGTAAGCAGTGATGCTGTCGTTGATGATGAGGCGCACTAGTTTATTAAGAGCCTATTCACTCTAGCCGTGAAGACTCCTGAATTATAATAGGACGGGAAGACCGCAGCAGCCAAATTGTTAAAGTCCTTCGATGTACGAAAGACGAGGCGAAACGCTTAGTCCAGACCGTAGAGGTGTTAACAACGTAAGGGTGGATACTCGCCGTACGTCGGGTTGTCCGTTGATAGGTAAAGGTGATGGCGGAATCAAGTAGTTAAAATGTAACCTGTAAAATACCGAAAGGCTGGCTACCCTAAGTCTGTGCTCCAGGCTTTGCAGGTTGGACTAAAGGGCATCCAACTCGACATACATTTTCATACAACCGCTCTTACGCAATTATGACGTTATTACACATTTTTCATTAGATATTTTGGAAACACAGTATCTTGTGGATATTGTCTAGGCTTCTATTGAAATCAATTTATAAATTTGTGGAAACTAAACCAGTAAAGACCTCTGAAAATCTGCTATTTTGCATGAACTTTGACACTTCATAATTTACTCAAAAGTTAAAAAAGTATAACAATAGAAGCCTTGTTTAATCAAGATTGTGGAACTTAAAGTTAGTTAAACTCAAAATGACTAACAACTAAATACTTTCTAAACTTGACACTGGTTAAATTGATTGACTGGGCTGTTGGTCTAGTGGTTACTGGCCCTGACTGCTGTGCCGGAGGTCGTCGGTTCGATTCCCATCCAGGACAAATGTTTGTGTGATGAGCACGATCATTTGTTCTGTATCTGGGTGTAATTTAAATATATAACTTATATAACATTTTCGAATTTATTAAAGAAAAAGGCCTCACGAATGTGCTTCGCCCACGTCTAAACTAATCCACACTACGCCTCTGTCAAACATTCCCAATTCCCATCATCACTTTCAGACGAGCAGTTTCGGAGATTATAACCGTGAGACAAATGGTTTAACATTTGACACTATTAGCGGGGTCAAGTTGAAAACGATAAATGTCTACAGTAAAAATTATCGACATAAATCATCAAATTGTCTTGACAGTGAGAAAAATGTTGTCTAAATTATCGTATTTGTCATTCATTAATCATATTTTTTGTGTAGTAGACGGAATTCAAGGAAAATAGATAAATTCTACTATGTAGTTTTTTTTACATACGGTGGCTAAGGCCTACTTACTGTTGACTGGCCTGTTGGTCTAGTGGTTAGTGGCCCTGACTGCTATGCCGGAGGTCGTGGGTTCGATTCCCACTCAGGACAAATGTTTGCGTGATGAGCACGATCATTTATTCTGTGTCTGGGTGTAATTTATCTATATTATGTATATAAGGTGTTAAAAATTAACTTTAAGAATTTCGAGGGGACATTGTACTCCTCATTATGAACAACTTTTACTATGGGACCAAACTTGAAATAGCAAAAAAAAAATCGGCTGCTCCATACATTTTGACGAGTTATGCGAACATAAACGTAGGGAACAACTGATTTTTTTTTCGAGATTTCAGGTTTGGTCCCATAGTAAAAGTTGTTCATAATGAAGAGTACAATGTCCCCTCGAAATTCAAAAAGGTAATTTTTTTAACACCTTATATATTTAGAAATATACATATACTTAAGTATGTTTATCAGTTGTCTAGTACTCATAACACAAGCTCTGCTTAGCTTGGGACTAGACGGCGTTGTGTAATAGTTGTGGAGTATTATTATTATATCATTATTATTACTGTCCACGGACTAGCTTAATAGCTTCACCGCCATGATTATGGAGTACCCAGCGTTGGGTTGCTGTTGCCGTATCGCCATCAGATCTCGCCGGAACTCTGTCCGCAGCATAGTTTCGCTCATCTCCATGTGCAAATCGTACACGCAAGCAAGGACTGTTGCCTCCAAATCTCATGGCGGAAGAGCGGCAAGGAGGCTCGCCGCTTCGCGAGAGACCGTGCGGTATCCCCGTACCATCCGAATGGCCATGACCCTCTAGAACGCGTTCAGCTTGGCCATCGGTCACTTCCGCAGCGACAGCACCCACACCGACGTCCCTTAAAGGACCATGGACCTGCATGGACCGAACGATCCTCGCATAGAGCCTCCGCCATGCAATGTCTGGACCCCCTAAATGGGCAGGAGCCGCTTGAGGACAGCCCCGGTCCGCTCAAATTTGGAAGCCAGAGGTCGGAAGTGCTCCTCGAAATTCCACCAGTTGTCGAGGACGAGTCTGAGGTCGTCGTCGACCCGACGTCGATGTGAAGCCCTCCTACCTTTATTTGGGAACCCGGTGGTGGTGGCAGTGCTACCTTGAGTCACAACTGTAGGATCCTCTCCAGGACTGTCGCAACCACGCGTGAAACAATACTAAAATTGACATTAAGTTCAAAACAACCAAAAAAAAATCGAATTCCTATTTTGAAATAAATTCAAATATGGAACGATCATCTATCGAGAGGGAGCGAGCGAGGTTGTTGATTTAATTCATTAGCGAGACAGAGACAGAGATAGCGGCGTGCGAGTGAGATAGAATCATAACGATGCGATAAGCGGCTTGTACACTGTCCGGTTGTGTCGTTGACTTTTCACAGGTGATTTTTGGTGTGAATACTGCATTATGGTTAGGGCTATAAGTCTTGACCTGCCGTCAGGATTTATATTATTAAGGCCGCCACAGACAAATCCGGTTAAGAAGATGACAACCTCATCGGTTGACTTACGAGAGGTAAAACAAAAAAAAAATTTTTTGGCTAGGGAATGGTCAGAAGGTGCAAATTTGAGTAATAAGTAGAGACGGAATATTATAGGTATAGTATATCATCACAATAAAAACTTCTGTTTTAAGTAAATACATGGCAGATAAACCAACCAGATTGTTTTTTTTTACCTATAAAATAAAGTTTATTTTTACACGACATACAGACACTGTTATTTGTTATTTTTGGGCGTAAATTTAGCTATATTCATGAAGAAATACTACTGAATATTATCAAAAAAGGGTAAATCAATCAATTTGCCTTAACTTTTCCCTACTTTATCCGATACCATTATTTTATATGGAACCGAACTGCTAATCCGACTTCCGTAACAATTGACAAAGATCTACAAATGATAATCGGGACTAATGCCTTGATATATCGTCCCAGGTACGCAGGAGTCTCGTAATCTCGGTCACCCATCTACGGATAGACTTCAGGAACAGTTGCTTAACCTTGAAGATCGATCCATGCGGCTGTAATTACTTAACCATGAGCTCGTCAAAATAAAATAAAAATTCAACACATAAAAACAGGTCAAGGTCAATAGGATTAATTAAGTAATAGCAGGCGGCGGATACCACTAAACGGGATAGCCACCATTTTTTTTATATTTGCTTTTATAAACTCAATTTAATGGTTTTTTATTTGTCATCTAAACATCTGTCATGCGTTGGCGATTTAGCGACTGTCATTGCGGTTAATAACACCTGTACCATGACGGTTAAAGTAAGATTGTTTAATTCTTATTTCCAGTGTGGGTAAGAGATGGCGCTAGACAACCTGTTTAGCTCTGTCTCTTACCCACACTGAAATAAGAATGAAACAATCTTACTTTGAACGTCATGGTAACCCCGCTGGTTTTTACACCATTTATAACGCTACAGAAACTTATTTATTAAAGGTCCACATGCAAGTTCCATAAATAAATTACTTACTGAATGCCTTTTTACTATTTAAGACATCATTGCAAGCAATTCAAAAATTCGACGTGTAAGTATGAAAAAGAAAATGTAAGTCGAAATCAATCCCAATAAACGTGCACGTCTCAAACAATAGCAGATCAAAAACCATTATTACATAAAAAGTAAAAAAAAAACATCAACCACACATTTCAAATGAAAAAAAAAAAACTAGCGTCCCATTCTACACGCTGTCAATCTCGACGTCAAAACTCAACAGTGTACAACCTTCTTAACACTGAATGAGTGAAAGGCACCGGCGTGCGAGCGAGACAGGCATACGTTACTACCACGCGTTAGAACGAGACAGCGACAGTCTGTTGACGTAGTAGTAGATGAGATAAGGGGCTATCAGCAGTTTCGTGCGCGTTCAAACTGTTTTTTTACTTGCTTTTTGTGGCAAGTGCATGGTGTAGTGTGAGATTGTTACGAAATCGGACTGGGTATGGGAATTGTGTGAAGTTTGATTTGCTTGAGTTTGCAATGTTTTTTGGTACTGTTGCTGAATATTTTTAGAGGTAGATGATTAAATTTACGCTATCATATAATTTTTAATTTTAAAGTTCAAATTAGGTTTTTAGTTTTGTTAAGTACAAATAACAAGATAGTAAATGAAAATAAATCTTTGGGATACGTCAACAATGACAGGCTAGTTCATTATCGGTATGATACATTTTTTTTTTAAAACTATGTACCCCTCTCAAATTTAACCTAGCGATAATATGATCGAGAACGCCACTGAACTAAACTAAATTCATTCATCTGTCATACTTAGCAAGAAATAACAAGACTACCATCTCAAGACCACGTTGAACTTGAAACAGTTCCACACATTCCACTCGCCCGTCTACTCGCCTAACCACTTGCCTTACAAACAACTCTCCACCAACAATGACAAGATGCAAACGCGGCACGAGCCGAACGCACACATAGCCAGGTCACACACACACAGACGAAAATTATTATTATTACATGATAGTACAGATAGATAATGCTGTAAAGGAAAAATGTTTTCTTGCGAAATCTGAGAATGTTTTTTGAACGTGACGAATTGAAAATTAATTTGTTTAAAATAAACTTATTTTAAGAAGTTATGCAAAAAATAAGAATCTTATATTTTCCAATAGAATCTATACTCAGAATAAAAAGCTGAAGAGTTTAGTTTGATTGAATGCGCGTATCTTAGAAACTACTGGTTCAAATTGAAAAATTATTTTAGTTTTGAATAGCTCATTTATTAAAGAAGGGTATAGGCATTTTAAAATCATGCTACGAGCGACGGGAGCGGAGCAGTAGCAAAGATGAGGGTGACATCGCAGGGGAGAGCTAGTCTAGCAATACTAAAACAAAACCTGGGACTGTACGTTCAAAGTTTATTATTTTTTATTTTCATAGAAAACGTAATAATAGAAGGTTTAATGTCTTTAAAGTTTTTTTTTTTCAAAACATCTTTTACACAGAAATAGAGACTTGTTGCTAGTCACTTGGTTTTACCATTTCTTTTCCCATTAGTTTTATTTTTTTAGTGACTGTCGTACTATATTTATTTTTACATTTTTCATCATCATCAAAGGTTTACTAGTAGAGAATGCCTTGTTGCATTAAGTCCGCCTATGTACCACTAGTACTGTACATGAAGTTTAAATAAATAAATAATAAATCATCATTTTAGCCGAAAGACGTCCACTACTGGACATAGGCCTCACCAACTGTCGACACAACGTTCACCCATCTCTCAATCATCAGATTCACATGACCCTCACCAGGACCTGTACCATAACGTTTAAAGTAAAATTGTTTCATTCTTATTTCTCTTATAGGTAAAAGATGGCGCTAGACAATATGTATAGCTCTGTCTCATACCCACACTGAAATAAGAATGAAACAATCTTACTTTGAACGTCATGGTAACCCCGTAGGTCATAGGTCCACCTTATGGGCGGCCTTCTAACGCTGCGACACTTGTTACGCAGTCGCCTTTCGGCCCCATCGACAATCTGTTCTGCGAGCAATGTCCCCTGCCCACTGCCATTTTCAGTTTGTCACATTTTTAAACTACAAAATCTCAATCTAATTTCAATACCTATTGATTTTATCAACAATCCAATTCAATGAAAAAAAAAACTACTTGCGTATTTATATTTAATTTTAAACACAAAAACATTTAAATTAAAATTAAACAATCAAAACGAGAAAAAAAAAACCAGAAAATTCACTTATCACGTTACCACGATGCGTCGTACTCCGTTGAACTCACTCACACAGGCGCAAACGTCTCGTATATGTGAAGACAATAAAACTTCGATGTGTGAGTGCGGTGTCTAGATATGTACGGTGACCGTACAGTTATGATACTTGCTCGATTTTAATAGTAATGTGGCTAAAGTTTTTAGGCATAATATTAAGGCAAGATGTATCTAAGAATATCGCGGTTGTTAAATGATAAGTCACAAAATTCCATCTTCGTTTAAGCAAGGCATGACACGGTTTTTTGTTTAGGTGGAAATCATCTATTTATTTCTCGCGCTCTAGGGCGGAGCGAGAGGGCGTGTAAAACTTTTACTGACTAAAAACCACTCCTATGTCAGTAGGCTTTGGTTCTGCTGGGTCACTACGGTTTTAATGACATCTCCTTGAGGCACGCGTGGACGACTCTGGCTCGGTCCGAACGGCGAACTACCCACTGCTCGTCGTCTACAAACCCACGCCTACGGTGACTACGGTAATCAGGGTCAGGCGGCTATGGCATGAGGCAGTCCGTTCTCTCACGCGGGCTTGCGAACGGCGAGCAATGGGTAGCTCGCCGTCCGATCGTCCGGTAACCGTCCGGACCGAGCCAAGTCGTGCCTCAAGGAGATGTCAGCAACCGTAGGGGCCCAGCAGGGTCAAAGACTACTAAGATCCCCGAGACCCTGGAAAAATGGTAAAAAAGGAACAGGAGTGGGTTTTTAGTTAGTAAAAGTCTGGCACTATCTCGCGCTCCGCCCAAGAACGGGGGATTTCATAAAGATGATTTTACCACCCGAAAAAAAAACTCCACCATATGCTCCACCGTGCCCTCCGGGCGGTCCGCGCAGTGGTGACACCAGGACGTTTCTTCCGTACGAATCAGATGAAGGAACCTCCCGAATTCACCATGTCCGGTGAGGACCTGCGTCATGCTGGAGGTGTGGACGCCGTAAGCGGACTACCCTTGCGTTTTCACCTTAACGCCATCGAGTACGATAAAAAACTCGCGATAAGTTTTTTTCTTCTTCCGCTCTGGGTGGAGCGAGAGCGAGTGTCAGACTTTTACTGACTAAAACCCACCTGCGTTTCTCCAGTTACCTTTTGCGTTCGTTTGTTGCAAAAACACAACAACGCTTTCTCTACAGATCAAACCCGGGACCAAACGCTCAGTAGCCGGTTTTGCAGCCACTAAACGACGCGGCATTTAGTACGGAAAATATATTTCAGTATTATTTTCCTGTTTGTTATAACATTTGATCAGTTTCAGAGTTCGCGTAAGTAATTTTTAAATGTAGGAAATTGTGCCAATTGAACGTTGAAGATGTTTGTGATTCGGTGTGATGATGATGCCATTGAAATACCTAATTATTCTTCTTAATTGTGTAGTTGATTTTTTTTTTATAATTTGAATCAAAAACTTCCCTCTCGTTAATTCAAATCAGCGATATTTCGAACCATCCCTAGAAAATTGGTATTTCGAAAAAAAATCTATAGCATAGTCGGCCTTATAATGTTCCCACTACTGGGACTCAGGCCTCCTCTCTAGGAGAAGGAATGGGCCGTAATCCACCACGCGGGCCCAGTGCGGGTTGGTGAATGTCACATGTCTTCGAATTTTTGGTTCTAGAACATGCCGGTTTCCTCACGATGTTTTCCTTCACCGTTTTGAGAGCAGTGGTGATGAAATAAATTACACAAAGTAATGCGCCAGGCTGGGTTTGAACCCGCGACCTACAACTCGTAAGTCGGGGCCGATACCACTCGGCCACCACTGCTCAATATTATCTACCTAATGTAAAAAAAATCTATATATTTTTTAACACTAGGTAGGTAATTCGAATAAAAAAATCATCGCTACGTAGAATAAAATAGAATAGATTGTAAGTTTATTTCTTTTTATCATTTTTAAATAGAATTTTTACAGGTGAATTTTGACTGGCCTGGTGGTCTAGTGGTCAGTGGCCCTGACTGTCTTCGATTCCCACCCAGGATAAATGTTTGTGTGATGACCACGATAATTTTTTCTGTGTCTGTCTGGGTGTAATTTATCTATAATATGTATGTGTTTAGAAATATATAAGTATGTTTATTAGTTGTCTAGTACTCATAACACAAGCTCTGCTTAGGTTGGGACTAGACGGCGTTGTGTGATATTTTTGGAATATTATATTAAATTATTATTATAAAAATTACTTTTATCGATTAAAAACTAGACATATACATAATATACATGCAATCATTGTGATTGTTTGCCAGATTATTCTACAAACAACTTTTTACCGTTACAGTGTTATATATTTAATACTAGTTTTTGCCCGCGGCTTCGCTCCCGTCTATATTCTACTACTCTACCCAACTCTACCCTACCCTACTCTATCCTACTCTACCCTACTCTACTCTACTCTACCCTAATCTACCCTACTCGATAAAATGTATCCTATGTCCGTCCGTCGGTTCTGAACTACCTCCCCACCAATTTTCAGCAAAATCGGTTGAGCAGTTCTTGAGTTATAAATAGTGTAACTAACACGACTTTCTTTTATATATATAGATTATAATGAAATCTGTAGATTTTAAGTAAATAGCTTAATTTCTTCATATTTGCTAGCATCATTTTGTGTACAGTCCGAGAGTTACTGTTCTTTAGATGCTGTGGTCCTCTAATTCAAACTCATAGGTTTGACACCTACACTTCACAGTTCAAAGTTAACAGACTGCATAGAGGTTTGTACCAAACATTTTGAGACCAAAATTAACAGTTAATAAATATATAATAATTGATTTTTCTCAATAATTCGAGCTTTCATATTTTTTTTAACCTACTTCAAAAAAATGGGCATTGCACATTGCTCGCAGAACAGATGGCCGTTGGGGCCGAACGGTTCTGGAGTGGCGACCGCGTACCGGAAGACGCAGTGTTGGTAGGCCCCCTACAAGGTGGACCGATAACCTGGTGAAGGTTGCGGGAATCCAATGGATGCAAGACAGACAGGACCGTTCTTTGTGGCGACATTTGGGGGAGGCCTGCAGTGGACGTCTATCAGCTGAAATGATGACTTCAAAAAAAGGAGGAGGTTATCAATTCGGTTGTATTTTTTTATGTTTATAACCTCAGAACTCCGTCGTTTATGGATGATTTGCAAAAATCTTTTTTCCACTTGAAGGATATGCTTCTAGATTGATCCAATTTTTTTCAAAATCCAGTTCTGATGATGGGATCCATGAGGAATTGAGGGAACTCCTCAAATAGGTACTATAGGCAACCATATAGTGATTTTGGTATTTTCATCGAGATCTTTAGTACCTTGTGTTTCGCACAACAATTTCGAACTATTTGATATTTCAAACTCTCGATTATTCGTAATATTTTAAAACTCCTTGTAAGTTTCGAAATAACAAGAGCCGACTGTAGGGACATTCAATGGGAATCGGGAATGGGACCCAGGACCCCACAGTCAGCCATCGCGCTTGCGAGCACGGGACCAACTAGTATTATAATTTGTGTTTGGTGTTTTTCTTGATCACTTCACCATAGATCTAGATCTCCTAATTCAGATCAATACATAACGCTTCCTGGCAGCTGGAACTACAAAAATTGACATTAAACTACAGGTCAGCTTGAGCACTGCTAGTGGTGGCCGAGTGAGCAGTGGTGGCCGAGTGAGCAGTGGTGGCCGAGTGGTAACGGCCCCGACTTACGAGTTGTGGTCGCGGGTTCAAACCCAGCCAGACTCATTACTTTGTGTAATTTATTTCATCACCACTGCTCTCAAAACGGTGAAGGAAAACATCGTGAGGAAACCGGCATATCCTAGAACCAAAAATTCGTAGACATGTGACATACACGGTCCATTCCCTCTCCTAGAGAGGAGGTCTGAGTCCCAACAGTGGGAACATTAAAAGGTCGACTATGCTATATGCTACAGGTCTGCTCTTTACTCTCGATCTGGCTGTCTGACCTTGCATCATCGTCTCCTCTCAAACCGGCACGGACTGAATAAAAATCATGAGGTGTTAAAATAATAATAATACTCCACAACTATCACACAACGCCGTCTAGTCTCAAGCTAAGCAGAGCTTGTGTTATGAGTACTAGACAACTGATAAACATACTTATATATTTCTAAATATATACATATTTTAGATAAATTACACCCAGACACAGAACAAATGATCGTGCTCATCACACAAACATTTGTTCTGGGTGGAAACCCACGACCTCCGGCATAGCAGTCAGGGTCACTAACCACTAGACCAACAGGCCAGTCGAAAATTGTGTGTGCTATACACCGTATATAGCTCCATCTCTTTAACAGTTCAGTTTAGGTCTTCAAATTGATCGTGTTAAGAAGTCGTGGTAGGGCGTTAAATCTGAACATATCACTCGATCTGGTTGTATGACCTTGCATAATCATCTTCTCTGAAACCAGCTCGGAACTAAATGGAAATCAGGGATGTAGGCGCGGGCTTGCAGACGGCGAGCAATGGGTGGCTCGCCGTCTGACCGTCCGGTAACCGTCCGGACCGAGCCCAAGTCGTCGACGGCGCGTATTGTTCCACGCGCGCCTCAAGGAGATGTCAGCAAATCGTAGGGGCCCAGCAGGGTCGAAGCCTACTGGGGCCACGGGTAGTGTGAAAGCGGAACCCGGGGCCCTGGGACGAAGGCAACGAAGGAACAGGAGTGGGTTTTTAGTCAGTAAGAGTCTGACACTATTTCGCGCTCCGCCCAAGAGCGGGGATGTCATTAGGATGATTTTCCCACCCAATAAAAAAAAAAAAAAAAAAAAAAATGGAAATCAGGGATGTTATGTATTTGAAATTTCGGATCTACTCGTAGATTCGGATATAAGTAAGATAATATTATACCGGTTTCTTTTCATTTTTTTTTTAGAGTTCCGTACCTCAAAAGGAAAAAAAACAGAACACCCCTTCCCCTTATAGGATCACTTTGTTGTACGGGAACGCGTGGAGGTATCGAGTTGAAATTAACCATATACTCAGGTCTGCGGACTCTTGAAGCTGTAAAATAATCAAACTTGTAAGTTAACGAGAAAAAAGATACTTCGGTTTATGTGGCAAAAAACGTACATTTCGACACTCTCGAGGAAAATTTTATATGGTACTTCCCGTTGACCCAGAATCCTGAAATTTGGCATAAAGCAAGGGCTTATAGCACAAGTATAGGAATAAATCTGAAAACTGTAAATTTGTTGTTACGTCACAATTTTTTTTTTTTACTCAGAAAAATCTTGCGAGACTCCATTCCGGAATTGAACTATTTAAATAGGTAAATTTGTACGGAACCCTCAGGGCGCGAAACCGACTCGCACTTGCCCAGTTTTTTTATTATGGATAGGCTTGCGTTTGACCACTATCTCACCTGACGGTAAAGGATGATGTGGTCGACGATAAAAGCACGCTTCTTTAGAAGCAACCTATTCAATCTTGACTTAAAAACACCTAGGTTATATCTATCAGGAAACACAGACTCCGGCAGGGAATACCACTCCTTAGCTGTATGCATAATGATGGTTGTTGAGTTCCCAAAACGCTTTTTATGTATGGGTGGGATATCCACCATGTACCTATGGCGCAACGCCGTACGTCTTGTGGCCCGATGATGGAACGAACTTGGCGGAATTAAATTCTGCAATTTCAATGCACAATTTTTTTTCGATTTTTCGCTAGTTTCAATTAGAGATTTAGAGTTTTAAAATGGATAAAAGTAAAGAAAAACTGCAAGATTTGCCTGTTATTTCTGGTCTAGATTATTACTTGTTTGAGCGGACAAAACAAGCAAAAACCAATAGTTTTTTATTGTACTTTGGGTGCAATATTAACGGCGCACAATGTCCTCACATACCTATTAATTAATATTGTATTATGGAAATATTGTAAAAAAATTTTTTTTTATAAAAGATTAACCATGGAGTTTCTAGCCGGATCTTTTCCATAAGAAACGACCAATTGGAACCGTACACTAGCTTCTGACGTTTATATAAATAAAAACATTTTAAATTTTTTGAATTTAGAATTGATGACTCTGGCTTTACTTGAAACTTTTATATTAAATTCGGATATATTTTTTTTATTTTGATTATTCGATTTTTTCGGTTACGATTAAGGAGTTTCAAAACATCCCTGATGGAAATCTCCTGTACCGTAGTATTGCCAGTCAGCATTGGAAGCTCGCACTCTGAATACATTATACAATATATGTATTGTACTAATTTACTTTCAGAATTGTGCTTGGGACTACTGATAGTGCTCAGATCATCAAGGTTGCTGCTGACCATGACATTTTTTTTTTGAGGTGGGAAATCATGAAACAACTCCTCCCAGCACTAACGAAGAGAGAGAGCGAAGATTGTCAGACGTTAACTAAAACTCACTCGGGTAACTTCACGTGCCCTTAGCGTTCTAGGTCCGGGGTAACTCTTTCGAACGTAACATAGTACGGAACCCTTCGTGTGCGAGAGCAGTGCGAGAGCAACTCGCTCTTAACCAGTTTTTTTTAATTTTCTGACTGACTGACTTCTTGGCAATTCAAAAATGACAATAAATTGTTTATTTGAAGAAAATGCTTTGATTAATAAATTGATATAGTCTTGAAAAGCAAGATTTCTCCAAAATAATCCCCATTGTAGGTGCAGTCATCGATTTTTCATTTGCATGTCATAATGAGACGGATATACGCCGATACTTCAAGATAGAGGGAGACAGCGTATTATTATATTAATAGGGGTGACTTTACGCACCCTTCACTCAGTCACTTGATGTCGATTTTTAAAATCAATATTTCTCTTTATTGATTTAAATAATGCTTTAAAATTTTTGACAAACTAAACTGTACTTGATAAGTTTTTAACCGATTTTGAAAAAGGAGGAGGTTCTCCATTGTTCGGTTTTTTTTTTATTTCTGATGTATATTCTCCAATTACTGGAAAATTGTCTTTATGTTTGAAAGGATATACTTCAAAGGTGGTTGCTATGGTCGTCAAGTCTGGAATTAATCTATATATATAAAAATTAGTCCCAATTTCCCTTGGTCACGCCATCACGCGTGAACGGCTGGACCGATTTCACTTTTTTTTTTAGTTGTGTTTGTTATTGTCAAGAGAAGGTTCTTATGAAAGAAAAAAATAAAAAAATTGGTAGTAGGGTAGAGTAGGGTAGAGCAGAATAGAGTAGTCAGTTGTCGGGAGCGAAGACGCGGGCAAAAGCTAGTGATAGGATATTAGAGAAATCGAAGAAAATAGTCCCATTTTATAGACAGGTTTGTAAAGTGTTTTACAGGTACCATACTATAGAACTTGCACACTACATAGGTATAGCTGAGGGGTACTAACTAACACAAAAAATAAGTGTAAAATAAAAAAATAAAAACTTTTGACAAAAATATACAACCGACTTCAAAGAATATTAAATAACAAAGAAACAAGACCGGCGACACTGACTTGAAATTTAAAATTATTTTTCACTATTTAGCACAGTGTTTTTTGTTTTCATCTAAATTAGATGTATTTTTCAAAAAAATAAAAAAAAGTGTTTCGTGAAACATGTGGTCCTAATGGCCGCGGTAAGGAATGTCAGACTTTTACTGACTAATTACCCACTATATTCCTTCAGTTACACTTTTAACGAGGGTTGTGGTAACTCCATCCACGAAATTGCAGCCCTGGCAGGCATCAGCTCTAACTGACCCCTGTCAATTTCGCTGACATATCTTAGAGATAGGAGCAGGAGAAACAAGGTTGCCAACATAGCCCCAAGAATCGCCAAACTTAAGTGGCAGTGGACAGGGCACATTGCTTGCAGAAGATGGTTGATAGGGACGAAAGGTTCTGGAGTGGCGAAACACGCAGCGTTGGAAGGCCTCCCACAATGTGGACCGATGACCCGGTGAGAGTCGCGGGAATCCAATGGATGTGAGACGCACAGGACCGGTCATTGTGGCGACACTTGCGGGAGGCCTATGTCTAACAGAGGATGTCTTTTAGCTGAAATGATGATGAAGGTTGTCAAAAAACGTTTAGTTTGTGTTTTGTTTTTGACAGTTGCTAAAAGCAAAGCGAATTGGACGAAAAATATTTCATTTTCTATTTATGAAATAAAATTATTTAATAGCTCAAGGCGTGTCTCCTGGGTTTCGATCCCAAATCAGACAGGAAAATTGTAATTTAGGAAAACTTAAAATTTCGTAGAAATTCGAATCTCAAAATGGCGCTTGATGACACGCTATATTTATCATTAGCATTAAATGAGATTGTGATCTATTTTTTTTTTATTGTTACAAATATTGAACTAATAATATTTCTGTGGTTATAAGACCAATGAATAGCTACTCATGTGTAAACAAAATAACCTAGATTCCTACCGACCCCCCGTAACGTCGATCGATAGCGCCGGCGAGTACCAGGCATTCATAAGTTACAGAAGGCAGCTAGCGGTGAGCATTGCCTGCCGCCACCTGTCACGTTGGCCGTGAACTACTAGGGTAGCATAAATACGTCAAATGTCAAAACATTGGACTGAGCTGGGCGGAGAAATTGTGGGAACGGAGGAGAAGGATGACTGATAATATCAATGTATTTTACAAATGGTATTCGCTCAGAATAACAATAACAATATTCTCTGTCTCACTCGCTCATTAGAATCAATTAAGGAGGATTTCGCTAATTGCAGACAAGCATTGTCTGTGAGTTACTGAGAAAAATCTAGTTACACTGTCTAACCTTCGTCAAGGTCGCTATTTTTTTAGGCGTCTAATGAACTGACAACTGCCGGAACAATTCACCAAAAATAAAAATCATCAATTTTCGTACTTGGAAATCTTTAAAATTATCATGCACGTTAGGATTCAATGCATCTTTATTAGTTAATTAACTAATCAACACCTAAAATCTATCGAGAGAACAGAAAAAAAAACATCCATTCGGACACAGTACTAGGAGCGCATAGCCACACAGAAATGCCCAGGTGATGCTGACTCGGCCACTGATGATAATATTTTTTGTGTAGCTCAGCATTTTTGCAAACCGTACTCGCTAGGGGCACGCGATCGAGGGGATCACGTATACGGCGACGAAATAAACTTGATCCTTGAGTAATTAAATCAGTCGCATTTTTTTTTAATAATTATAAACTAGTGCTTGACTGCGATCCCACCATCAGGTAAGTAGTGATGGAATCGTTGATGGTGAGGTGTACTAGTTTATGAAGAGCCTATTCATTCTAGCCTTGAAAACACCCAAATTATAATCGGACGGGAAAGCCGCGGGCAAATTGTTCCAGTACTTCGATGTACGAATGTTATAATCGAAGAGGCGAAACGCTTAGTACGGACCGTGGAGGTTTCAACAACGTAATGGTGAATACTCGCCGTGCGTCGGGTTGTCCGATGATAAAAAGTTGATGGCGAAATCAAGTCGTGCAATTCTCGCGCACACTCTCCAAAATGCATCCAGTAAAATACCGATTGGCCGACAATGGTAAATTGCAATATTTTTCTGGTTTTACTTTTTAAATTTAATCAGTTGTACGAATCATTTATATTTTCTTAGAAACAAAATAATGTAACTTCGATTATACTAATCTATGCAACGACTTAAAAAACCTATAAAAACTGTCAAAATTAATAAAAAAACATAATAAAACTGTCAAAAATAAATGAAGATAAAATAAAATTTAACAGGAAAAGCATTTATCACGATGGGAAATTATAATGAATGCTTTTTAAACACGTATTACGATGACAGATTATGTTAAAATATTTGTCAAATCTGTAATAACTATGCGGTGCTCTCGCACACATTTGTTCTAATGTAAGCCAAATTGTTTTGACATAAATATCAACAAAATTAAATGTTTTTAGTCTAAACGCATAATTTGTTGCTTAATTCAGTAGTTTAGGAAGTAATTCTTTAGACAAACCTGTTGGTCTAGTGATCAGTAGCTTTGACTGCTATGCCGGAGGTCGTGGGTTCAATTCCCACCCACACCAATGTTTGTGTGTAATTTATCTATAATATGTATGTATTTATTTAAAAATATATAAGTTTATGTCTAGTAATCATACCACAAGCTCTGCTTAGTTTGGAACTAGATGGCGTTGTGCAAAACTTGTGAAATAAAAAATCCCTTTCCCTGTCTATTTTATGGCATAAGAGTATGTAATATGTGTGTGTAAGAAGAATATTGGATACAATGGGGTTGACGTATCCGTGTGGATAAAAAACCCTTATTAATAAGGAATAAATAAAAATGTTAATAGATCCATAACTATTAACATACTACTGCTCAACGTCTCACAAGACTCTTCGTTGACGGCTTTTTTTTGGTGGGACAATCATCTTATGACATCCCTCGCTCTTGGGCGGTGCGAGAGATAGTGTCAGACTTTTACTGACTAAAAACCCACTCCTGTTCCTTCGTTGCCTTTCGTACCAGGGCCGAGTCTTCCTTTCAGAATCAGACTTTTGGCCCAAGTAAGCTTCGACCCTGCTAGGCCCCTACACTCTTCGTTGATGCTGCTAGTTAGTTGAATAGTGACAGTACCAGTGGATTTTCTGCTAATCTGCTACGCTGTACGCTCATCATTTGCTCGTCTACCATTTATGCTACAAGTTAATACGCTATAAAATTAGACATCACTAGCTTCTGCCAGCGGCTTTGCTCGCGTTGTAGTTGATAATAATCCCGAAAGAACAGGAGTATCTTATGCTCGGATCCAGGATAAGTTCTACCCTTGTACCAAGTTTTATCGAAATCCGTTCAGCCGTTCGATCGTGAAGAAATAACAAAGAAACTATTTCGCCTTTAGAATATTATTATGAACCTCCAGTCCCTTGTCAAAAAATTAAGTCGAGATCACAAAAAAAAGCCAAATCTCGCTGTATCAAAGTACCAAGACCGCAGCAACCCGAGGGGGTTGCAGCCACCCCTCGTTCGCCACGTGCTCGCCACCCTCGCGTACATACCTACAGCTATGTACTACTATATACTTAAATATAGGTTAGCTTGTCTGTCACTGTGTGGAGCTGCTAACCACGTTTTTGAACTTACTATAGATATAGCCTGTTGTTCTACTTTGGGGTCGGTAGAACTCTTGGTTATGTATATGCGTATATGTATATGCTTACGCCTTTTCCCATGGGAGTAGGCAGAAACTAGAGAATGCTTCGTTCTATGAGCCTTACGTAGACATTCACAGACCTATTTTAAGTCACAAGACATATTCATTCCTACAAAAGGTCCAGACAGAAGAATGGGGTTGTTCGAAAGAGTTAACGTAGCCGTCAAACACAAATAGCTAATAAAAATACACTGGTGGGTTTAAGTCTGACACTCCCAGAAGAAGAAGACACTCCAAGAAGTTATTTGTAGATACACAACCTCAAAAAAAATTGACCAGATAGAAAAAGTCAAGCTGAGGAATCCGAACGCGATCCGATGCGGGAATCCGATGGATACGAGACGCACAGGACCGGTCAGTGTGGCGGCATTTGGGGGAGGCCTATGTCCAACAGTGGACGTCTTTCGGCTGAAATGATGATGATGATGATCAACTTCAGAAGACAGAAGATATTGATTTCCAGCCTTGGTAATCAGTTATAAAAGCTATAAGTACTTAGGCTCTGGGATTATTCGAAAGAATCACCCCAGTCCTGGACCGTAAAAGGCAACTGAAGGAACACAGGCGAGTGTTGTAGTCAGTAAAAGTCTGACGCTCCTTCTTGCCTCATGGGGGCAATGGGCCTTATCAGAAGGCTTAGAGTCACCTAAAGGGCAATGGACATTGCAATTCTCTGTGTTTCCTTGCGTGATCGCATCAGAAAACAAAATATCTGCAGGAGAACCAAGGTTTCTGACACAGCCCGAAGAATCGCCAAACTTAAGTGGCACTGTAGCACGTTGATCATAGAACAGATCGTAGATGGGGCCGCCCACAAGGTGGACCGATGCCCTGATTACGGTCGCGATAATACAATGTATGCGAGACGCATAGGACCTTTCGTTGTGGTGACACTTGAGAGAGGAGACCTATGTCCAGCAGTGGAAGTCGTTCGGTTGAAATAATGATGATGACGACTCTCGTTCCACCCACAGCGTAAGAAGTTATTTTCGCAAGCCTCCGTTGAAAACGGGAGGATCCTCCGACCAGACGGGCGTTATGTCTGATACGGGCATTGCCCGATAGATGATTTCGGGCTGTTGTATATGCTCAAATCACGCGAAAACATCTGTTTTCGCGATGTATTTCGTAGTTTTAGTTTCTATGTGACGCCATACATGTCGCTACAATTTAATGACCTTCCCATATAAAAAAAAACGCGACACCATTTTCTAACTCTGTTCTGGGGTACTCTGCGCATACATAGATACGAATCTGATTCAATTCAGAAAATCTCGCGATTAATGGTCATGCGACGCTGTGAAGGTCGCAGCGAGCCCTTGAACTGTATGGCTATGCAACATTGTAAGAATATAGCCCTGTGATAAAATGAATGAACCTATGCAATAGGTAGCATTGCCTCTGGTTTTTTTTTATGGTGGAAATTTAGAAGCCATTGCATAAATTTCCACCATAAAAAAAAAACGGAACAGGAGGTCGCATTTCTCACTTTTCTCATTTTTGTAGAGAAGGGTTACAGAATTTACAGCCTAAATGATAAACCGCTAGAAATCAATGACATCAGTCATCAAGGAGTAATTCCTTACCCACAGGGTTAAAATGGGACCCTATTACTAAAACTCCACTGTCTGTCTATCAACAGGTTGTAACAACTATTACTAACAACAGATTAAAATACAAATTTAAGTGGGCTTCCCATAATTAATAAATTAGTTTATAAATGGACTTTGATTTTAATTTATTTTATTTTATTTGATTTCAATTTATTTTATTTCATTGTAATTTAATAACAGTGTCTCATTAATTTTAATGTATTTAATTTGGTTTAATTTTGGTATTATTTTAATTAATGTATTGTTAACGTTGATGATTTTGTTGTGATGTTTCGTTTCTGTAAATGGGTGTATTTGAAAAAAAAAACCTGAATAAAAATTATAATTATATTAGACAGGTGAAACTAAAAAAAGATTATATAATGTAATATAATGTCTAATGTTGTATTTATAAATAACGGTATGATTCGTGCGCGAATCCGACTCGCAATTGGCCGGTTTGTTTTTTAATAAGTTCTCCATAATTCCAGCTAGCAACATCCCCACCTGATGTTGTTTACCGCTGCCTGTACCCACCTACAACGCCAAAGGACAACCCGATGCGTTCTCCTTCGAAGACAAACTTGAAATGACTCACGTATCAGTAATTTCATCGGTCTGCTCCACCATTTGGAGTTATCAAGCGGAGTAACGTATGTTTTTGTGGTAATTTATTGAGGGAACTGGTCGTGTATCTCCGAGTTGGCATGTATTTCTGTCTTGTAAACAATGAGTAGTAGTGTTTTAAAAACACGTGTGTTTAGGGTTTAATTGAAAATAATTGGCTCGTCTTGAAATCAGAAACTTTATTTAAAATAGACCAATAACAGGCACTATAGAACTGTCAAAATATCACTCAGTAAAAAAAAAGTGAAGCAATTACATGACATTCTAAAGCGGAGATCTCTATGGAGAAGAACAAGCAAGAAACTGCATGGACACTCTTTTAAATCATGTTATCAATTACAAAAATCTAATTGTTAATTTGTATGTATGTATCTAAGTATATATTTATTATTGTATTTCTTTACCATTAAGCTGCACCTATCATGTTTTGTTTCTGCACCACCCTAAGGTCGACTGGTAGAAAATGCCTAAGGCATTAAGTCCGCCTTTGTACAGTGTTTACTACTTGTGCATAAAGTTTTAGTAAATAAATAAATAAAAATCTTGGTTACATATTTTTTGTCGCTTCTATTATGGGAGCACAATGTCAATAAATAATAAAAAAAGCTTGAGGAAACTTTGAGTTAACATAAGTCTGACAATGCAAAACCACTCTGAGTTAGTGTAGTGCAATACTCGTGCAGTTTCTGTATGAGACGAGACCTTTACTCTGCAGTGGGACATATAAAGATTTTTTTTTTCAGTTACATTACACAAAAAAATAAAAATACAATTTTAAAAAAGGAACTTTGTCATAACTTCTTACTTAAATGTAAAAATAAAAAAAAAATACAACAAAAAAAAAATATTCATTCGAATTTCGAATCGTTTTGATCGTGGAGCCGAGCAGACGACACTCCAGCGAAGTGGAGTTTCAATCTAGCTATGTATCGTAAACCAGTTCAGCATGGCCCCGCGGAAGTAACGGTCGCGGTAACAGCAAGGATCAAGATGCGCTGGGCGAAGCGGTACCGATGTTATACTTAGGTATGTAGGTACGGGGTGGGCCGGTACGGATAGAAAATGTGTTTCATTTTTGTTTAATTTTTTTTTTTTGGGGAATTTAAGATTTTCTAACATATTTTTTTTTTTGGTGTAAATGTTAAATAAATCATTATAAATTTGTGACCATAAGGTCAAAATAAATATAAAAGGATTCCAAAAGCCAAGATGAAGAAACTATCGTTGGATAAGAAAAATCCATCTATACTCATATTATATAAAAAAAGGAATATGTATTTATATTGTTGATTGTAATGAATAGCTTGAAAACTACTGGACCAATTTTAATATTTATTTCAGCAGTAGAATGCAACTTTATAACTGAAGAGTCCTAGGCTATATACATATTTTCTACTGAGAAGTTAGAAAGAAGTTAGTGTTTAATAATTTGACATTTCTTAGATTTTTTTTTCCTGAAATACATACTTTCATTTCATAATCACGCTAAATGTTTTAAAAGCAAAAACGACATTGAAAATTGTATCACATACTAGACTTCTGCCAGCGGCTTTTCCCGCGTAAAAATAGGTTTCTCCATACAAATTTTGGACACCTATTTCATCCCCTTAGGGTTGGAGTTTCGTAAAATCCATTCTTAGCGGATGTTTACATTCTTTATGGGGGAACCTGCCAAATTTTAAGTTTGTAGGTGTTACAGTTTGTGAGATTTTGTGATTATTCAGTGAGTGGTATTTCGCTTTTATATACGAGTATATAAGATTTGATAAAAACAATAACTATTTTGCGACAAAAAAGACACTAAAAGTGTCACAACAAACTTTAATATGTTTTCCTATTACTAAGCACCCAAATAAACATTATTTAGATATTAAAAAAGGTTGTCTGTAAAAAATCGCTTTTAGCGATAAGACCGCCCATTTTAACACCCTATTAATGTTAATTTTCTAATGTAAATTGTATTTTTGGTGTACAATAAAGAATATCTATCTATCTATTAAAAAAAAAAACTATTTTACGAAAAAAAAATGCATAACATTATTCCCACTACTAAATAAAAAAAAATTATAAAACATCCCAAAAAAATTCCATACAAATATATATCTACCTGTACCATTAATAAAACAAAAATAGTTAAAAAAAAATACCTCTTAAAAAACTTAACTTTTAATTTTCAAATTATTTAATTAAGCTGAATACTCTGACGGTACCAGCCACAAGTACATACATTCACCTACATCCACGCACACAGACTCAGTTTTATGGCCCGACTCGAGTCGAACGCACACAGACACGACTCACACCGACACACCGACGGAGTTCGGGCGACGCACTCACACATGCGCAGATTTATTTTATTCTTACGGAGATGGGGAGTTTATATTTTTTTTTTTTGTGAAAATTATTTTCAGGAGCAGATTTTTTTTGGGACTACTTATTATCTGGCATAGAAATCAGGTTTTAAAAAAAGTTTTTTATTATTGTTATGGAGTCGATAGATTTATCAAGTTTTTTTTTTGATTGACCACTATCTCACCTAGCCTATCTATAAAAAATGAATAGCTGTTCGTTAGTCTCGCTAAAACACAAAAACGGCTGAACCGATTTTTCTAATTTTGGTCTTGAAATATTCGAGATAGTCCAGGGAAGGTTTAAACGGTGAAAAAAATGGAAAAAAACCTCGAAAAAAAAAAATTGGAATCTCTAATTAAAGTGTCATTATAAAATAAATTATGCTGTTCTGGTAATGCCAGTAGATGGCGTTATCCTTACTGTTAGGCGGTACGAAGTTCGCCGGGGCAGCTAGTAAATAATAAAATAAAAATCCCCGAAATTCATTAGGCAAAGGTTAGACAAACACTGAGATTTCATCTAAACTTATATAAACTCTTAATTTGCATCCCGTAATTCGTATAAATGTTTATTCACAATTGTTTGTTTATTTAATTATTTAAATAAAAGAGAAAATTATTGTGATTACAATAGTATCAAATCACCATTATGTTGTACATCTTACACTGGCGCGGCATGCCCAAATTATATTGCCGCGTGCCACCAATGGTACGCGTGCCATTGGTTCGCCATCTGGACTAGGGCGAAGCTGGGGCGGATCCCCAGCTTCGCCCGGCTCTTTCTTTTATGCTGTCTCAAATCTGTGCTACTTTACGGGTGCGAAACGTGAAAGGTAACAAAGGAAATCTCACACCAAATCCAGGTTTTCTTAAACCGATATCTTCATCGGAGTAGTGGTGGCCGGGTGGTAACGGCCCCGACTTACAAGTTGTAGGTCGCGGGTTCAAACCCAGCCAGGCGCATTACTTTGTGTAATTTATGTCATCACCACTGCTCTCAAAACAATGAAGGAAAACATCGCGAGGAAACAAGCACGTCCTAGAACCAAAAATTCGAAGACATGTGACATCCACCAACCCGCACTGGGCCCGCGTGGTGGATTACGCCCCATTCCCTCTCCTAGAGAGGAGGCTTGAGTCCCAGCAGTGGGAACATTATAAGGCGGGCTTATCGGTAACAGCGATATCTACCAGACAACCCTAAGATGGACTGTAAGAATTAAAAATAAAAAGGGGGTAGTCTGCGCGTACTGCAAACTAATGAAGTATTCAATAACTATATTTTTATCACGACAACGCGACACGAATATTCGCGCGATGATGTAGCTGCAGTATTAGTGAAACCACATCAAAATCCATTGCGATCTGACTGGCCTGTTGGTCTAGTGGTTAGTGGCCCTGACAGCTATGCCGGAGGTCGTGGGTTCGATTCCCACCCAGGACAAATGTTAGTGTGATGAGCACGACATTTGTTCTGTGTCTGGGTGTAATTTATCTATAATATGTATGTATTTAGAAATATATATGTATATTTATCAGTTGTCTAATACTCATAACACAAGCTCTGCTTGGCTTGAGACTAAACGGCGTTGTGTGATATTATTATTATATTATTATTGCGTGGCACCGCACTTGACGTTTTTGGTACGAATATGGATATTCTAATTTAATTACCTTTACGAGTGGCAAATAATTATCATTTTATTTCCAACTTCATATAAAATGTTAATTACTTTGGCATACAATTGTATATCAAGGTCGCGGGAATTTTTGATAACTTATCGCGGTCCTGGAACGCAAAGGGCAACTAAAGGAGACAGGTGGGTTTTTAAGTAAGTTTGTTCATTACAAACAAAAATGTACACCTGTAAATGGTGGACATCCCACCCATACGTACAAAGAGTTTTGGGAATACATTAATTGTGCGTTTAAAACAGCTAAGGGATGGTATTCCCTGCCGGAGTCTGTGTTTCCTGATAGCTATAACCTAATCTCTAGAGTCTTTAAGTCAAGAATTTTAGTCCAAGGGTTACTTCTAGGCAAGCGTGCTCGATCGTAAGTTAGTATAGAGACACATCTCATCACACCAGAGTTTCCTTGCGTGATCGAATTAGGAATGAGGATATCCGAAGAGAACCAAGGTTACCCACATAGCACGAAGAATCGCCAAACTTAAGTGGCAATAGGCAGAGCACATTGCTCACAAAACATATGGCCGTTGGTGCCGAAAGGTTCCGGAAGACGCAGTGTTGTGAGGCCTCCTACAAGATGGACCGATGACCTGGTAAGGATTGCGGTAATCCGATGGATGCGAGACGCACAGGACCGTTAATTTTGTGGCGACACTTGTGGGAGGCCTATGTCCAATAGTGGACATCTTTCGGCTGAAATGATGGATGATGATAGAGACACAGAGTAGCTATGATAAATCCGCTCCCGCTTGCGCGGGATCTATCACTCTGGCCAAACCTAAAAAAAAAAAACACATAATGAACTTTGAGCTACTGATAAGAGATTGATAACGAGTGTAGACGGCCAGTAGACTTTATGGTCCGTAGCCTATTGTTTGTAAAAATCTGCGTTTAACTTTAAAAGCGATAGTGTACCTTTTTTTTTTTATTCTCGATAGGTTCGCGCTTGACCGCCATCTCACCTGATGGAAAGCGATGATGCGGTCGACGATGGAACGCGCTTACCTAGAAGTAACCTATTCACTCTTGACTTAAAGATTACCGGGTTGTAGCTATCAGGAAACACACATTCCGGCAAGGAATTCCACTCCTTAGCTGTACGCACAATGAATGTGTTCCCAAAACCTAGAAACAACATCACATTTACTCATTTTAGAGATATATTAAAAAATCTTTCGGTACCTCAGGTCGCTTATCCAAGGAGATGGCGAGGTAGACCGAGACGTATCACATCGGATTAATACAGGATGGATGAAATGGAGACAGGTCACTGGAACAATTTGTGACCCACGGATGCCCCCCAAGTTGAAGGGTAAAATCTTCTAGTCCGTGATAAGACCTGTCATACTGTATGGATCAGAATGTTGGGCTGTGAAAAAGACGGATGAAAAAAGATTGCATGTAGCGGAGATGAGAATGTTGAGATGGATGTGTGGTGTGACGAGAATGGAAAAAGTGAGAAATGAATATATTAGAGGAAGTTTGAAAGTGGCGCTAGTGACTGAAAAGTTAAAGGGGAATCGTTTGTCTTGGTATGGTCATGTAAAGAGGAGAGTGAAACACATGTTACTAAAAGAGTTATGAGTATACATGTGGATGGGTGGAGAAGGAGAGGGAGGCCAAAGAAAAGATGGATGGATTGTGAGAACAGTGATATGAAAGAAAAGGAAGTTAGTGATAGTATGACGGTTGACAGGATAGAATGGAAAAAAAAAACAAGTCATTTGCTTGACCCATTTTTATGGTTACACAAAAAAAATTGTGTATATTTGGTAGGTTAAGGAGCCGTGCCGTAGGCGTATTTTTCATCCCGATACCCCCAACCCCCATTTTTTTCATTGATAATTTAAATAGTAGAACAACGTTTGCCGGTCAGCTAGTATCTTAGTAAAATTTTCGACGACTCGCCCGTACAACACGGAACTTTAATTCCTAAAGGTTATTTGCACAATCGATATTTGCTTCAATTATTTAAGTAAGCTCGCCTTTCAAAGTTTCGAATGTTACAGACCGACTATGCAACTTAAAAGTTTGGTAACGATTTTTTTTTAGGTAGGAAATCATCTAATGATACCTCTCGCCCTCGCCGGGAGGGCGTGTCAGACTTTTACTGACTAAAACCCACTCCTTGTTTGCCTTCGTTCCAGGACCCCGTGGTTCTCTTTCGCATCATCCATGGCCCCAGTAGGCTTCGACAATGTTGGGCCCCTACGGTTTGCTGACATCTATTTGAGGCGTGCGTGGAGCACTACGCGCCGTCGAAGACTTGGGCTCGATCCGGACGGTCGGACGGCAAGCTACCCATTGCTCGCCGTTCGCAAGCCAGCGCCTACGGTGAAGTTTGATAACACTACAAAATAAATTTGGTTTCGTTTACCATTCAACTTAGGCTGGTTCCCAACAAACTAGGTCTCAGGGTCCAGTTTTCTACAGGACTGTTCGAAAGAGTTACTGTGGCCCCGCATCATCCACGGCATCTCCCGCTCTTAGGCGGAGCAAGAGGGTATGTCAGACTTTTACTGACTAATCGGGATCCCGGCGGCTGGGGCGTGAGGGCCGCGCCCTCGCACGTGCACGTGCGTCCTCCTTTGTTAACATTACTGCTTCGCAAAAGAAGGCACTCCTTCGTTGCCTTCGTCCTAGGGCCACGGGTTTCGTTTTCACACTACCCATGGCCCCAGTAGGCTTAGCTTGCTGGGCCCCTACGATTTGCTGACATCTGCCTGAGGCGCGCGTGGAACAATACGCTCCGTCGACAGCTTAGGCTCTCGGAAATCTAGACCCTACTAGGGGTCTAAAACGAAAGTTTGTGGGTGAGTAAATGTAATATTTATACAGATCAAATTTTCATTTCATTTATAAAGAAATCTTAGTTACATTATTCAAGCATGAGCTATATTATGTAAAGGCATGTCCATTTGAAAGCAGTTAACGGTTATATAATAAAAATAAAAAATCTTCAATCATCAGTTTTGTTAACTGAATTTCTGTGTGTAAGGCAGTTCATTCACGATAATAATAATATTCACACAAGTATCACACAACGACGTCCAGTCTCAAGCTAAGCAGAGCTTGTATTGAGTACTAGACAACTGATAAACATACTTAAATATTTCTAAATACATACATATTATAGCATAGCATAGTCGGCCTTCTAATGTTCCCACTGTTGGGACTCAGGCCTCCTCTCTAGGAGAGGGAACGGGCCGTAATCCACCACGCGGGCCCAGTGCGGGTTGGTGGATGTCACATGTTTTCGAATTTTTGGTTCTAAGACATGTCGGTTTCCTCACGATGTTTTCCTTACGATGTTTTCCTTCACCGTTTTGAGAGCAGTGGTGATGAAATAAATTACACAAAGTAATGCGCCTGGCTGGATTTGAACCCGCGACCTACAACTCGTAAGTCGGGGCCGTTACCACTCGGCCACCACTGCTCAATATTATAGATAAATATAATACATACATATTATAGATAAATTAAACCCAGACACAGAACAAATGATCGTGCTCAACACATATACATTTGTCCTGGGTGGGAATCGAACCCACGACCTCTGGCATAGCAGTCAGGGCCAATAACCACTAGACCAACAGGCTAGTCCACGATGACGCAAGTAGGGGTGTCTCGACAGACGCACTGTGATGCTGAGAAGTGCGTCCACGCAAAAACCGTGGGCGGAGTTGTGGCTGTTAGCTCTGGTATAACACTGTACTTCTGACGCGGGTCTTTATCAACTTGCGTCACCATGTGAGAACAGCCTAAGAGGCATTATTTAAATCTGGATATTAAGGGGATGCAACTCGACATACATTTTCACTGTTTTTCATTCATTCATGCAACCGCTCTTACGCGATTATGACGTTATTACACACATTTATTATTAGATATTTTGGAAACACAGTATCTTGTGGATATTATGTAGACTTCAAATTTGTGTAAAACTAATCCAGTAAAGACCTCTGAAAATCAGCTATTTTGCATGAATTTTGACACTTCATAATATACTCATAAATTAAAAAAGTCAAAATACCATAACAATAGAAGTTTTTTCAATGTAATCAAGATTCTCAATGTCGACAATTTTTTCAAAAACTTTCAAGGGTTTAAAAAAACACGTATTTCCTGGAACAAGTTTTGTAAAATAACCGAATTTAAGGGGATGCAACTCGACATACATTTTTACTGTTTGTCATACAACCGCTCTTACGCGATTATGACGTTATTACAAAATTTTTCATGAGATATTTATTTATTTTTTACGGCACTCCAACGAATAGTTCGCAAAAACATTTGCAAAAGAATAATCTTAACAAACGAGTCAATCATGGAATTACCGAATGCTAACAGAGTTTTCAGACGTTGCCTCTCTTTTTTCGCGTTGCCTTCTCGTCAAACATCGCGTTAGATGAAGTAACAAGCTTTTAAACCATGCTCGATGTTGACGATAGGCGAGTGGAAAAGGACCCTCTTAAGTCCTTTAGAACCTTCGTATGGAGTAGACAGTTTCAAGTTCCATTAGAATGCGAATGTAGCATAGCATAGCATAGTCGGCCTTATACTGTTCCCACAGTTGGGACTCAGGCATACTCTCTAGGACAGGGAATGGGCCATAATCCACCACGCGGGCCCAGTGCGGGTTGGTGGATGCCACCTATCTTCGAATTTTTGGTTCTAGGACATGCCGGTTTCTTCACGATGTTTTCCTTCACCGTTTTGAGAGCAATGGTGATGAAATAAATTACACAAAGTAATGCGCCTGGCTGGGGATGCGAATGTAAAACCATACTAATGTTTTTACAGCATTTGGCAACAAATGTCTCGAGTCAGCCTTCTCGGCAAGTTCTGCTGAGGTGGTCTATACCACAATGAAATTCTCAGCTCCATGTCACCTTCCTCGTGGGGGCGATCGGCGGCAGTGATCTCTCGCGCCGGGCATTGGTACAGGCCATGGTCCGGAGTGAGAAGGAGTGGCAGGCTGTCGCCTCTTTCTGAGAAGCAGTAATGCTAGAAAAGGAGGCGGCCGATCGCGTAAGGCAACGGTCCTCACGCCCTAACCGCCGCCGGGATTCCGATCCCGATTTCCGGCCACCGTAGGTGCGGGCTTGCGGACGGCGAGTAATGGGTGGCTCGCCATCCGACCGTCCGGACCGAGCCCAAGTCGTCGACGGCGCGTAGTTCCACGCGCGCCTTAAGGAGATGTCAGCAACTGTAAGGGCCTAGTAGGGTCGAAGCCTACTGGGGCCACGGGTAGTGTGAAAGCGAAGCCCGGGGCCCCGGGATGAAAGCAAAGAAGGAACAGGAGTGGGTTTTTAGTCAGTAAAAGTCTGACACTATCTTTCGCTCCGCCCAAGAGCGTGATTTGTCATAAGATGATTTTCCCACCTAAAAAAAAAAGCTCCATGTCACCGAGATCGCGCTTGTTTCGATGACTCTACATAATGTCCTGATGTAGACACTTGAAATACAGAACTACACCTTACATCACAGTATCCACTAGGAATTTATGAATAATTATAACAGCCACTGAATTTCATCCGAAAAAATCCCTCTAAAAACTCTCATAGGAAGCATTAGACAGTTACCATTTTTTTTTTGGGAATAAAGTATATGTATTTTCTTTTTATTTCTAAATTATATGTTAGTTAGTTAGTTTTTATTTTTCTTCTCCAATGTGTATGGATTTGTTATTAGGGTATTATTGTTTTTATTAAATGTATTTTTTTAGTTTGTAATTTTCTACTGTACAACGCCTTGGACATCCTCTGTAACGTTGTACAAGTGCTTGTAAATAAATAAATAAAGTGACAAGCGCCATCGCCATCCAAATGTCACGTGGACAATTATATCTTACATTTTGAGTTCTAGGCAGTCGTTATAATTAACCATAAGATTCAAAAAGCGGTAATTCTGGTCACGGCTTATGTAGTTAGAATTTTTTTTTGGGTTTTTATGACCTGGTCACTTGGTCACCTTTAAGTCAAGTCTTATTTAATTTTTCAAAACACTTCAATATGTATCACATTAGAGTGCGGGTGCAACAAATTCTAATGTTTTTGTAGTATTTGGCAGCAAATGTATCAAGTCAACCTTCTCGGCAAACTTCGCTGAGGTAGCCAAAACTACAATAAAATTCTCAGCTCCATTTTACCGAGATCGCGCCTGTTTCAATGATTCCACATATTGTCCAGTTGCGCAGACACTTGAGATACTAAACTACACCAATTTTACATCACAATATCCACTAGGCATCAATTTGCGAATAATTATAACAGCCACTGAACTTCACTCGAAGAAATCCCGCCAAAAACTTCGTAGAGTAAAGAGGTTCCTTTCTCTAGAGCTCTGACCGGTTGCTTGGACCCTGTTCCCGATACCGGTGGGATACCTACTATTTTGTTTTTTTATTGAAATATTTAAAAATATATTTTTTATAACAATGACTACAGACATGATAATATTAAGTAAATAAAATGTCACTTTGACTGACCCTCGACTCCTAAAACGAGAATGATTCACCAACTTGAAATTCTCAATGCAGAAATCGGGAGTAAGTATCAAGCTTAAGACTAGAAAAAATCAGACACTGACCTGTCAACAGGCGGCGGCAAGGGCGCCATCATATGCGGGTGAGGTGGCATAGGCGGATGTGGAGGGTGCGGGTGAAAGGGCGAGCCCGGCGGCGCGAAACCCGGCCCAGGGAAGTGCGGCTGCTGCGGCGGCCCGGGCGGGAACCCGCCGCCGGAACCCGGCCGCGCTGAAGGCGAGCCGAAGGGGCCCGGCGCCGCATAAGGCGGGCCCGCAAACCCTGGGCCGGGCGTCGACGGGGCTGGAGACGCGGCGAACGCCGGCCCTGCAGGGGAGCCCGCGGGCGGCGCGAACGACGCGAATGGCGGCTCGGCGTTGCCGCTCTTCCACGCCGCGGGGACGCCGCCGCCGGTCTCGTCCAGCGCCGGCACGCGCCGCTGCAGCCCCACCGACATCTGGGTACCAGGATAGCATAATTACCTAAGAGTTTTTTAAATAATTATTCTATAACTAGTGAAGATATTGAAGACTAGACCCCAGCAAAGCGGTGTGAAACTAGAAGAAAGAAAGAAAGAAGTCTCGGCTTCTTATGATGAGATGTCTAGGATCTCAATTTAGGTGGCAGCAAAGCAGGCGAGCAAAAAAGGTGGCGGAAAGCGTGAGGGAGACGATATATCCTCACGCTCCAGCCGCCGCAGAGGCCGCTCTGGTTATCAGGAGTCGCATGGCGATTCCCGACCACCGCATTATGTAATTATTTTATTACTGATAGTTTAAGAGGGATGTACCAAGGTAACCCGCGAAATTCAAATTTGAATGGATATTTTATGAAAGTCATTCAATAGAGTACCTAAGATCAATTGAGAGGGTTGTATTGATGATATTAATGATTATAATTTCGTAAATAAATATGCATTACGGCCGTCAATCATATTTTAATCAACATACAAATCGACACTGACCTGCATAATGCAAAAAAAGAAATTGAATTTCGCGGGCTATTCTGGCGCTTTCATTTTAAATCCAATGGCATTGATCGTAGGTACCATGAGAAAGGGCGCGCGATTATTTTGAAATTCGAATTTAAATCGAACGTTTAAAAAAAAATTAAAGAACCAATTTCTACCAAACAAAAAAGTTCTTTTTTTAAAATCAGTAACCGTCATTCTAAAATTGAAATTTCGAATCATCACTGACAACGAATCCGCGCTACAATCGGCGCCTCATGTAGTGAGTTTATTGAACTATTTCTACTACAGTCGTTACACAACTTTGGTGCAGCGGCGTACGCGCAACTTACGTCATACGCTCAGTAAATTGTATATTATTGCTAAATATAGAAAGTGTACGGTCTATTAAATTGTATTATTTGTTTTTTTTTTACGTTTGAAATAACCTGGCATTGATTTCGTGGCGAACTTTTGTGAGTTCGATCTTTATAGAGCTCTGAATCTGAGGCCTTCTGCGAACCAGTAATGCGAGCGAAAAAGGTGGCGGAAAGCGTGAGGGAGACGATATATCCTCACGCTCCAGCCGCCGCAGAGGACGCTCTGGTCATCAGGAGTCGCATGGCGATTCCCGACCACCGCAGACGCGGGCTTGCAGACGGGGAGTAATGTGTAGTAGCGGCGCGTTGTGTTCCACTCGAGTTCACACTGCGAGTCAGACTCGCGCACTGAGGGTTCCGTACAAACTTTCCTGTGTAAAAAGTTCAATTCCCGAATGGAGTCTCGAAGATTTTTCCGAACTACAAATTTACTGTTTTCAGACTTATTCCTATATCTCTGCTATAAGACCTTGCTTTATGCCAAATTTCAGGATTCTAGGTCAACGGGAATCACCCGATGAATTCTGGTTCCCTTGAAAGTGTCGAAATATACTTTTTTTATTTATTTATTTATTTAAAACTTTATGCACTAATGAAACATTGTAAAAAGGCGGACTTAATGCTTTAGGCATTTTCTACCAGTCGACCTTAGGGTTTTTTTTCTACATAAACAGCCAGTTTTTTTTTTCGTCAACCTAAAAGTTTGATTTTTTTCACAGCTTCAAGGGACCGCAGATCTGAGTATATGGTTTTAATTTCACCACACGTTCTCGAGATAAAGGGTCTTGTTTGACAGACAGACAGACAGACGGACAACAAAGTGATCCTATAAGGGTTCCGTTTTCTTTTGCGCTACGGAACCCTAAAAACGCGACAAAATAACGTTTCTTGTAAATTTATAATCCAGTCAAATTAAACCAAAAAATAGGGGTAAGGTTACAATAATTCGCACCCAGCTGAAAATTGGTAGGATTGTTCAAAACACCATCATAAATGAAATCTAAAAAGTCCTCATCGAACCAACACCTGGAAAAAAAACTACTCGGGGTCAAAGGTCACAAAACGAGTTTTTCGCGATTTTCAGCAAAACAGTAAGTTTTATCATAAAATTAGCTTAGACAAAGATTGTAGATCAGATAATATTATGTAAAAAAAAATATTTTGACATTTAATTGCCATACAGCGTGGCAATGCCGCCAGTCTTTTGGGCACATTACCAGTCGACAGCGATGTGGAAGAGTTTTTTGACACCATATTTTGATTTGATTATAGTTAGTTGTAATTAGTGTAGGGTTTTTATTATTATTATTTTTATGTAATTATAGTTAGTATTCTTAAATTTAAATACCTATTAAATAAGTAATTGGATAATGTCTACAAAAATGTCTAAATACTTTTTTTCCTAAGAGCCACCGTTTTTTGAGATATAATTATTCAAAAAGTTGAAAGACGTAGTTAATCGTCATGATATGCATACATTTTCACGCCACCTTTGACGTAGTGTATTTAGCGCGTCTTTAGGGTCTCGCTCGACTCTACCTCTTACGTTTTATGAGATACAGCCCGCGGACAGACAAACGGACGACAGACTGAAGAAGACCCACACATTTGGTTACAAATCTTTTTCGATCGATCACTAGTATTTTTTGTTCTCGTATTTATAATTACAGGACAATTATAAGAATAGGGCCTCCATCTTTTTTTGTTACCACAGACTCAAGTGACTGTGCTAGCTATCAAGCAAATGCCTACTGCTCTGTTTAAAAAACATTTAAAAAAATATCTCATTGCTAAATGCTATTATTCTATAACGGAATTTTTAAATGAGCGTAATTAATTAAATGGATTTCTTAATTTCTAGGACTTGTTATCAGTTTTTCACAATTACTACATTTTTCGCAGTTATGTATGAAATTTTGGCATATGTAATGTATTCTCCTTAATTTTTATTTTTATTTTGGATTAAGTTATTCTTTTTATTTTATTGTGTAGAGTCAAATACAAACATTTTGGTTTTTTTTTTCTTTAGACCAAAAAGTCATGTTATTATTGTACGCCATTAATGGCAAAACATGCAGATCTGCCTATTATTTTTAAGACCTTGCACATATTGTTTGATGTACACTCATGTTTTACAATAAATATATTCTATTCTATTCTATTCTATTCTGTGTATTGACAATTCTAGTTTTAAATTCGATCGTTTATCGATCGACTAAAATAATCGTCTACGTCAAAGCTTTTTTGCCAACTGTGTTTTGTTTTTTTTTTTTTATTTTTGTACTCCTTTACGTATATGTAATGGTTTATTGTTAGGTTAGTCCACAAATTACGTCAAGATGTTTAAGGGGAGGAGGGGGTCGAGTCAAATCTCATCTTATCTTACGTTGGAGAAACGGAGGGTCTCGGCAAATATCACGCAATTTTTTTTCTGATTGAAACAAAAAATAAAATCTATGTTGGTCCATTTAATCCAGATTGTACATGCTTCAGATGTAATCTTAAGCGTAATCGTAATACGATTAAGATCATTCACTTAACGACGCCCCCTTATTTATGTTTTTGGTTTGTTAATTCAGTGATTTTAAGTATATAATATTTAATCCTTGCTGACCGATCAACGTCTCACCGTTGACGACGGCTGGTGCTGAAAATCAGCGCTGAGGCTCTGTCTTACACGAGCTCTATAGTGTCCTTATTTGTTTTTATTTTTTAAGGTATGCGCCATGTTTGACGAAAATAAACTTTTTTTTTCTCTTAACGCGATCCATTTGACGAACTAAACAGCCCCCTAGCCAATTTACGATCGTTTCGTTTGCATCGAACGCCTCGAGTAGGCCTCACCTCCGATTCCTTGGTTCTGACTTTGTTTTTATTATTAAAGTATGCGCCATGTTTAAAAGTAAATAAACTTTTTTTTTTCTTAACGCGATCTATTTGACGAACTAAACAGCCCCCTAGCCAAGTTACGATCGTTTCGTTTGCGTCGAACGCCTCGAGAAGGCCACGCCTCCGATTCCTTTGTTCTGACGTCATCTCAACGCTCAGTCACGTGGTCAGAACAAAGGAATCGGAGGCGTGGCCTACTCGAGGCATTCGACGCAAACGAAACGATGACACGATGACGAACTTGGCTAAGGGGGCTGAACTGTTAAAGATATTATATACAGAGTGTATAGTTCCATCGATCTTCCTCGCTTCCACTTTTGACATTTTAACACGTTATAACCCCTTCGCTTTCAGTATGACAATTTCCATACAAAATTATATTGGAAGTGGGTCGAAACGTATTTGAATTATACGCAATTACATGGTAATAAAAAGAGGAGACTGCATTCTGAAAGCGTAGAGCCAAACGCACCGGCTGCGCCTGCGCGCACTTGACATTCTAAATTCAAATAATTTACCTTAATATCGCGTCGTGGATATCACAAAATAGATAGGTACACACAAAGCGCTCAAAACATAGACACCGGTCACGGACACGATATCTCGGCTCAATTCAGCTCAATACGAGCTCGAGTGCTATCCGTTTGAGACAAGCGTCTGTGAACTCAAACTGTTCAGTGGGCGGGTGTTTAAATTCAACATTACACAGAGAATTGACGTTTTTTAACTACAAGTTGTTTCAGAGAGGTAAGTAGATATTTGCTTGTATTTTGATGGTTTTTTTCAACGTTACACAGAAAAGGCCCGCGCCGAGAAAGAGAAGATGATTTTGTGGTCATGTAATATTTTTACAATTCAGATTAGGTAGGTAGGATTTATCACCGCGCCCGGTCGCACTCGGACAGTTCGGCGCCACGCGCTGACCCTAGCGCGACCGCCGAGCGTAGGTATGAAAAGTGAAGTACATACATGAGATTGACTTCTGTACCTATTTATTTTGTGTGTATATTCCCTAAAGATCTGGGTATAGCGAGTACTCGCGCGATGAACAATTAGCCGCCCCATGCGATCTGGAGGTAATAATTACACCGTAGACAAAAAAATTGGAATATGTGTGGACAAGTAGGTTTAAAACTAGTTGTTACTAAGAAGCTGAAATCTTGAGGCGCCCGTTGACGACTTGGGCTTGGTCCGGACGGTCGGACGGCGAGCTACCCATTGCTCGCCGTCCGCAAGCCCGCGTCAACGGTGGCCGGAAATCGAGATCGGGATCCCGGCATGAACATGTCATGGTAAGACCCAAGACCCAAGTCATAATAGATTCGCATATTTACTTAAGACCGCTTTAACAGCGTAATAGTAATAGCGTAACAGATAATATCATTTTGTAAGTAGGTTTAAAAAAACACTTTTACACGTCAATTTTTTTTTTCGTCATTATAAACTAGATGAGGCCGGTGTTTCCTAGCTGACTACCCTGAGAAGAAACACCGAAACAAACTCAGGGGTCAAAGTCTCTTTTAAAGTCCATACAGTTAATATGTAATGGTCAAATCACATGGGAACCATGCAGATTTGTCTGAGATGGTCTTTTGAAGAATGAACCACACAGATTTGAGAGGATCATATCCTTTTTACTATCTGATGCGTAATAGACAACGCAAGATTTCCAGATTGAAGCAGATCTAAGCAGAAAAGCCCGAGCTGCGGGATAGTTCAAGAGTTATCGCGGCCTTGCCACGTAAAAGGCAACTGACGAAACACAGGTGGGGTTTAGTCAGAGTTTGACACCCCTCTCGGTCCACCCAGAGCGCGAGTAGTTATTTAATAATTTCCCACCCAAATCAAAAAGATTCTAGAAATTATGTTTCCATCAGCAACAAGAACTTTGTTTTATTTGTCTTATCTATCTCTGAGGATTTTATTATTATTTATATGTCTAGCTGACTCGGCGAACTTCGTACCGCCTAATAATGTGATAAATGAAGAACCGCTCGACCGATTTTGTCCAAACTTCACATAAACCATCTACTAAATAGTCCGAACAAAGCCTAAACATTTGGTTTGGAGAGGTGAGTCCGTTCTTGAGTTATAAAATTACAACGAAAAATGGCATTAATTTTTTTACATATAGATTATTAACCACATGGGATTTTTCATTAGAAATCCCGGGAAATTCCATATTAACATCAACATTTCGATGCAAGTACATGAATACTACTACCTAATTCCGATCACTGGTTATAGTAAAGGAGTGACCAGGCGGTTGCAAACCAACGTCCCAACCAAGGTAACCTTGCTAGTTTCAATCCGTGTAGACAGCATTTGTAATCCATGACCTGCAACACCCTTGGTTAGGGGGCGCGTTTTCCCAACCACCGAACGTGTTGGCGCGTGGTTTACATCCATTGACTGCCCTGTTGGTCTAGTGGTTAGTGGCCCTGACTGCTAAACCGGAGGTCGTGGGTTCGATTCCCACCCAGAACAAATGTTTGTGTGATGAGCACGATCATTTGTTCTGTGTCTGGGTGTAATTTATCTATATACGTGTGTATTTAGAAATATATAAGTACGTTTATCAGTCGTCTAGTACCCATAACACAAGCTCTGCTTAGCTTGGGACTAGACGGTGTTGTGTGATAGTTGTGGAATATATTATATTATCGATGTAGCCGCAACACAAACCAAACACATAAACCAAGGTCACCTTGGTTGTAACGCTAGTTCGCAACCGTCTGGTTACCCCTTAAAGACCACGAACTACCTGCAAATTATCTTTTCTTCATATCCGTCAAATGCATCCAAAGGTATTTTAAAAAAAAATACTGCCCATTGTTACTTCCAAGAGTATACAATCTGACTATTTAAACTATTGTTTTACTATTTCGTGTTGTATTTTTGTACTATTGTTTAGTAAGCACCAATAAACTTTACTCTAAAAATTATGACTTGCTTCCCACGTTTAACAAAATATGCATGTATAACTAGCGGTCCTTACAGATGTTGTCCTGTCCGAAATCTGGCATTCGTCATAAAAAAAATTGAGAACCCAATTGTAGCATCACCTACCGGGTCCAATTGCATTTCCAAACCATCCAGACACCCACTAATATACACACAAAGTTTCATCTAAATCAGTCAAGCCGTTTAGGAGGAGTTAGGTGACAAACACACATACAGAAAAAACAGATAAAAATACTAACTGACTCGGCGAACTTCGTACCGCCTAATAGAGATGGCGTTGTATTCGAATTTATTTTTCGTGATTTTTTTAATTTTTTTTCACCGTTTAAACCTTCCCTGGACTATCTCGAATATTTCAAGACTAAAATTAGCCAAATCGGCCCAGCCATTTTTGAGTTTTAGCGAGACTAACGAACAGCTATTCATTTTTATCTGAATAGATATGTATGTAAAGATGTACGTACAAAAATAACTGAAATATTAAAGTGGACGCTCCAGGGTACCCTGCAAAATTAAATTCTTTTTTTTAATAAATAAATTAGTGCTTGATTGCGATCCCACCTGATCATAAGCAGAGATACAATCGCTGATGAAGAAGCGCACTAGTTTACTAAGAGCCTATTCACTCTAGCCTTGAAGACATCTAATATATAACCTAAATGAATTTCTATTGAAGATGTCATCAACTGGACACAGGGCTATCCCGAAATTGGTGTGTCTATTCTTCTTCGCCCTACCTGCACGTGTTGGCGCACACACTTGTTCACTATATCTCCCGCGTGGATTGCGAACTCCAATGATATTTAGACGCTGGCGTGACCGATATTTCTGTGTGGAGAACTACAATCCCGACGAGCAAATTGTTTTAACTTAAAATTAAAAATATTTTAGGATCACTTTGTTGTCCGTCCGTCTTACTGTCTGTCAAGACCCTTTATCTCGGGAATGCGTGGAGGTATCGAGTTGAAATTAATAAAACAAAAACCATATACTTAGATCTGCGGTCCCTGGAAGCTGTGAAAAAATCAAACTTCTGAGTTAGCGAAAAAAAAAAGATACGGCCGTTTAAGTCGCAAAAAAAGTACATTTCGACACTCTTGAAGAAATCTAATTTCATAGGGTACTTCCCGTTGACTCAGAATTCTGAAATTTTGCATAAAGCAAGGTCTTATAGCACAGGTATAGGAATAAATTTGAAAACTGTAAACTTGTTGTTCCGTCACAACAAAAAAAAAATTGCGATTCGGAAAAATCTTCGAGACTCCATTCGGGAATTAATCTGTTTACATAGGTGAGTTTGTACGGAACCCTCAGGGCGCGAGTCCGTCTCGCACTTGCCTAGTTCTTTTTTTTTTCAATGTTAGGCTCGCGCTTGACCGCTATCTCACCTAAAGGAAAGCGACGATGTGGTCGATGTTAATAATAATAATAATCGGATCTCAACGTTGACGTCGTGGTGGGGCTTGCGCGCTCCAATAAACCCTAGGTCTGTATAGGTAGCCTTTGCTTCGTATCATGCCTAAGGTGAGGGTCCAGACTAAGAGAGATACAATCCGCAGGGCAGTTTTGTGGCGAACTGTTGGGCATTAGCAACCCCACGGACCCGATTTCCCGGGAGAATTCTGGTTTTCATCTCCAGCTTGCCTTTGCTGACGGTGCGTAGTGACCATTGACGAGGAACCGAGCTCCCACCTCTCTCTTGCCTTTATTGACTGGCTGGAGTGGGGATTCGCTCATCAAGTGTCGCCACAACGAACTGTCCTGTGCGTCTCGCATCCATCGCATTCCCGCTACTCTCACCAGGTCATCGGTCCACCTTGTGAGAGGCCTTCCAACGCTGCGCCTACGCTGGTACCTAAATCTTTATAAAGAACGAAGAACGAACGAAGTCGCGGCTAACAGCTAGTTTTAAATACTTTTCCAAATGCTTATGGATTGGTTGGAATTGGAACTTAAAATAGAAAATTCAATGGCCAATCAAAAAAAGTCAATCGGATCATTTCATACAAGTCAAGAAGTTTAAGTGGATTTGTCATTTTTAAACGACTTCAAAAACAAATTAAAAAGCGCAAAAAATAATTAAATTTCGGAAGCCGATTTAAAAAAATGATGAAACAAAACCGACTTCCAAAAAATTTTAAATAATGTATTTTGCATTTTATTTTAAGTTTGTTTTTGAAGTCGATTGTATTTTTATGCGTGAATAATCTTCAGAAAGCCGATTGTAATTCTAGTAATATTTATTTAACCCAAAGCAACCCATATACATAGCGTTTTAAGTACAAGATACGAGGCAGAGGATCTTATCTTTCCGTGTTGTTGAGAGAAACCGGTTGCCATGAACTAGGAACCTGTCGCTACTCGTTTGCTGGTGTTTATCTTTCGATCTATGGCTCCTTGAATTTCTGCTACCCTGGTACTGTAATGCCCTTGCGGCGACGTAATTTCGGTCTGCAAGGCTGCATGAAGGTCGCCAAAGATTTTTTTGGTGAAGGTTAAACTCATAAAAACCTGTATTTTTTACGGTTCCGTACCGAAACTGGTCTGAAAGATGTCTGTCTGTATATCAACAGGCTGTATCTCATGAACCGTGATAGTTAGACAGTTGAAATTTTCACAGGTGATGTATTTCTGTTGCCGCTAAAACAACAAATACTAAAACTAAATATTTAAGTGGAGCTTCCATACAACAAACGTGATTATTTGCCGTTTTTTTGCTACGGACGGTACGGAACATCTCGTGCGCGAGTCCGTCTCGCACTTGGCCGGTTGTTTTTTTTTTTGGTGAGGAATCATCGCGTAATTCCCCCTCTATGGAGCGAGTGTCAAATTTTTATTGACTAAATCTCAGACGTGTTTCTGCAGTTACACTTTACTTTTATAGCCGCGAAGATTATTTCAGACAATCCTTGCCTTGCACTGCCGGCTTTATCGCAAGACGTCTCTTTGGCAAAATGTCTTCTGAGACCTTAGTTCTTAACGGGATCCATTTGTCGATCTATACTGAACTGTTAGGCTACTTATCCAACAGAATTTTGCTATGCAGCTATGCTGCGAGGATGTACTAGCTAAACTGTGAAACTATGTGACCGTTTCCACTAATACTAAGCCATGTAGCGGTGCAAGTTAGATGTGGTATGAAGATGCGCCTCCGGAAAGTAGCTGGGCGAGGAAGATGCGCAGCTCAAATTATGCGATGTATTGATAGTAGGGATCCATAGCACACATCCACATCACGCAAACATAGCAGTATAGCACGCATCCTTCAATATAAAAAACATATCTTAGTTCAGGTAAAATGAATACATAAAACACTTAACTAATTAAATATATATATATGTTGCAGTCAAAACTCTTAACCAGTCAAAAGTACTATTGACTAGCAAATTCAGTCAAAAGTACTTTTGACCGTATGCTTTAGTCAATAATACTTTTGACTAAAATAACAGTTAAAAGTACTTTTGCCCAATGGAGCTGGTTAAAAGTACTTTTGACTATGTGGTTTCGTCAAAAGTGGTTTTGACTGGTCGAATCAGTCAAAACTCTTAAAAAGTTAAGGTGGTCGATAAAAATAACGACAAACGCACATATAAACTTTAATATTACTCATTATTAGTGGAGAACGTGCTGATATTAGAAAAAATATGAGTGGCTACGAAAAGAAAGAACGCTTTTTGCAAAGATTTTTTTAGCGATAGAAGATATGAAAGATAGTCATTTCAATGTGATGACAAAAGAAAAATTTTAATTAAATTTTTAAGTGTATTTTTTCTTTGTATTGATTGTAATGCCAAATTTTTCGTAATAAACGACTTCACATTTAATAAATATCTTTTCTGTTTACATCTAACGAGTTAATAATGCTTTTGACTGATGCTTTATTGCAGTTAAAACTACTTTTGACGAAGAGTGTCAGTCAAAACCACTTTTGACTAACCTGTTCACTCAAAAGTACTTTTGACTGATTTTGCTAGTCAATAGTACTTTTGACTGGTTAAGAGTTTTGACTGCAACATATATACTAAAATCAAAAACTAATAGCTAAAATATGGAGTCATAAAACTCCTCCGCATCGCTGTCGGCTGGAAGTGTGCCCAAAAGGCTGGCGGCATTGCCACGTTGTATGGCAATGCTTAATCTCTGACCGAGGTAAAAGCCAGCCGTTGGGTCACGCGAAGTGTCTACTAAACGTTTGGCGAATTCTTTGAACAGCTTATGAACACCCGGACTCCACGGCCCAAGAGTTTCAACCCCAAACGGCTCAAAAATATAACTGCTGACGAGGTTGTTATATTTCCGCCGCTTGAGGGTCTCCGCAGCAGCAGCGGCAGCACAAGCACAGCACGAAGAGCTAGGAAGATGGGTTGGCGCAAGAGTGTCGACACAGGTAGCGTCCCACACTAAAGGCCTACCCATCTTCCACGGAAATAAAGACATACCTTCCGGTCTCTTACCATCGTCGCGTGATCTTATCTTAGTTGTAACCGTTTCCACCAGTGCTAAGTTATGTGTGTATTTTTTTATGAATTTAATAGTGTTTATGATTTTCTTATACTTTTTTTTTAAATTTTCTGTTTTTTTTATGAATGTGCACTTTAAAACTTTGAAATGAATATTTTTTTTTTTTTGAATTTTTAATTAATTTAGTGAATTCTTTTTTAATGATTTTTTACTGTAGCTTAGTACATACTACTACTAGACTTAATCTGTAATTCATTGTTTTATGCATGTGGTGTTTACATGAAAGTGATTGTTGCGCTGAAGTTTAATTTTATATATATGTGTTAAGTTGCTGTATTTAGTGTTACAATCGTTGGTGAACATAATTTTCGGTTCGATTCCCAATCTGGACAAATGTTTGTGTGATGAGCACGGTCATTTGTTCTGTGTCTGGGTGTAATTTATCTATAATATGTATGCATTTAGAAATATATAAGTATGTTTATCAGTTGTCTAGTACTCACAACACAAGCTCTGCTTAGCTTGGGACTAGACGGCGTTGTGTGATAGTTGTGGAATAAACCCAAAATGCTTTGTACGTGTGGGTGGGATGTCCGTCATGTATGTACCGGTGGCCCAACGGCATACGTCTAGGTGGCCCGTAATAGTCCTGTGACTCCCAAATGCCTGTAGCGTTTTCGGCAGGGTCGGGTGAAGCTTGTCTCTGTCTTACGGTAGGCTGACTCCTTTATTTATTTATTTAAAACTTTATGCACTAATGAAACATTGTACAAAGGCGGACTTAATGCCTTAGGCATTTTCTACCAGTCGACCTTAGGGTGGTGCAGAGATATAACATCCTTTGCTTGTATTACTGCTTTGTAGAAGGAGGTGATACCCTCCCATCTCCTCTGATAAACGCGGGCTAATGACAGAGTGTAATTCAATTCGATTACGTTCATCATTTATCGGTAAAGAAGCTTGTCATTGCACATCGACAAAAAATGCTGTTTACTTCCGTTTTCTTAATTTTTTTCTTTGACTGCTGAGCTCGGAGTCCTTGAATTTATTTCTAGAACGAGCAACTTTGTTGTGATTTCCATGAATGATTTCTTGAGGCCCGATAAAAGATGTGGCCCGAAAAGCTGCCACTCTGAAGTGAGATTGGGCCGGACATGTCTGCCGCATGTCGGGTGAGCGGTGGGCTAAAAGAGCCACTTATTGGGTCCCACTAAACGCAAGGCGACACCGCGGCAGACCAAGGCGAAGGTGGAGAGATGAACTGGATAAATACCAGAGGGACTGGCCCGCAATCGCCGAAGACAGACTTGTGTGGAAACGGGAAAGGGAGGCCTTTGCTCAGCAGTGGGATATAAAAGGGCTATAAAAAAAATAAAAAATTGAGACCTGGCTAACAGCTTGTTTCTTATGGAATGGCACTTTGAAAACGGTCTCTTTAAGATGTGTGGTGTAGGGCTTTTTTTGAGGTGGGATATCATCCAATGGCTTTGCTCGCCTAAGGTGAAGCGCGAGGGTGTATCAGACTTTTACAGAGTAAAACCACACTTGTGTCCTTAAGTTGCCCTTTGCGTTCTAGGACTTTAAGTCAAGAGTGAAGTGAGTAGGACCTGTACCATGACGTTTACAGTAAGATTGTTTCATTCTTTTTTCCAGTGTGGGTAATGGTAACCCCGTTAGTTACTTCTTGGCAAGCGTGCTCTATCATCGACCACATAATCGCTTACCATATGTATTATATATAAACTTTTATTATTATTTATTATATTTATATCTTCTATTTAAATAAAAATAAATTGCTGTTCGTTAGTCTCACAAAAACTCAAAAACGGCTGGACCGATTTGGCAAATTTTTATCGTGAAATATTTGAGATAGTCCAGGGAAGGTTTAAACGGTGAGAAAAAATGGAAAAAAAAATCACGAAAAATAAAAATCCGAATACAACGCCATCTCTAATTAAAATGTAATTTTAAAATGAATTATGCTGGCTCTAGTAATACCAGTAGATGGCGTTATCCTTAGTATTAGGCGGTATGAAGTTCGCTTGTTTGGACACGTTAATATCAGAAACTATTGGTTCGAATTGAAAATAGTGTTAGGTAGCTCATTTATTGAGAAACGCTATCTAATACATACAATCAGATAATAAGGGCAGGAAGATGATATGGAAGATGATGATGGAAGATGATGGATAAGGGCAGGAAGATGATGATATCTTATATATAAAATTCTCGTGTCACAGTTTTCGTTGCCATACTCCTCCGAAACGGCTTGACCGATTTTGATGAAATTTTTTGTGCTCATCCGGTATCTATGAGAATCGGACAACTATTTTTTTTTTTTAATTTTAGATGCCGGGTCAGCTAGTAAGCTATATAAAATCACGCTACGAAACACAGGAGCCGAGCAGTAACCATAGTCGTCGGTGTGAAACCGCAGACAAAAGCTAGTCAAAGTTAAAAAAAAAATGGATTTCAAGCCACTTTTTAGGGTTCCGTAAAAGTGTAACCCTTATAGGATCACTTTGTTGCCCGTCTGTTTGTCTTTCTGTCAAGACCTCTTATCTCGGGAACGTGTGGAGGTGTTGAGTTAAAATTAAAACCATTTAAGTATTCAAGCTTGCGGTCTCTCATCAAATTTCAAAATTAACGAAAAAAAAAATATACGGACGTTTATGTCTCAAAAAACGTATATTTCAACACTCTCGAGAAAACCAAAATTCATAGGGGAAGTACCCCATTGACCCAGAATCCTATAATTTTGAATAAAGCAAGTTCTTATAGCACAGGTATAGAAATAAATCTGAAAACTGACAATTTGTTGTTACGTCTGTGTTTCCTGATAGCTAATAATAAGAAAAATATTTTATTCAAATCGGTCCAGCCGTTTCGGAGATTAACCGGAGCAAACAGATAGACTGGCAAAAATTTTAAGTAGCATTTTTATTGTATTGAATACACTTTCAAAGGCATTTAGTAAAAAAAAAAAAAATGTTTTATATTTTGTTGATATGTATAGAGATGGATGTTGGTCAATTATATTGTCGAACAACACAAACACCTGCGCGTCTGTTGAAAGTTCACGCCCTAAATTTAGCACACGATAAGTTGGCACGCGAGAGATCCTCGATGCAATCACCTCGAGTGTTATGCGCTCCTGGTATTTTAATTGCTCTCTCCTGGTTGCGGAAGACGGTAAACTGGCAGCCGATTGTTGCTCTAACCAAATTGCTGACACTTAACATGACTGCATTCTTCAAAAACTGGGCATTTGAGGATTCCGTACAAACTTACCTATGTAAACAGTTCAATTCAAGTTTCGAAGATTTTTCCGAATCGCAATTTTTTTTTTGTTCTGACTTTTTTTTTTATTCTCGTTAGGTTCGCGCTTGACCGCCGTCTCACCTGATGGAAAGCGACGATGCGGTCGACGATGGAACGCACTTACCTAGAAGTAACCTATTCACTCTTTGAGATCAAGATTTCCGGGTTGTAGCTATCAGGAAACACAGATTCCGGCAAGGAATTCCACTCCTTAGCTGTACGCACAATGAATGTGTTCCCAAAACGTTTTGTGCGTATAGGTGGGATGTCCACCATGTACCGGTGGCGCGTTGCGGTACGCCTGGTGGTCCGATGTCGGAACGGGCTAGGCGGAATTATGCAGTTCCGACGCACACTCCCCAAAATGCAACCGGTAGAAAACCGACAGGCTAGCAACTTGGCGCCGATGCTCCAGACTTTGGAGCCTCGACTCAACGAGTGCATCATTGCCAATGATCCTGTTTGTCCTAATTCTGTTTTTTAGTATTTGTTGTTATAGTGGCAACAGAAATACATCATTGAACATTTCAACTGTCTAACTTCGTTCATGAGATACAGCCGGTAACAGACGGACTGACAGCAGAGTCTATAATAGGGTCCCGTTTTACCCTTCGAGTATGGAACCCTAAAAATCTGCGAACTAAAAAGGAATCGCCAATTCCCAAAGTACCAGGTTAGCATAACATGAAACAATAAGAAATAATGTATCAAGTTGAAGGACGGTATGACTCATTTGCTACCTGCACGGCCAAGACTTGGTCCCGTTGAAAAAAAGATATTTATCATTTGGAACGATAAAACGGCTGCTAAATATTTGAATTAAAATAAATATTCAGTTTTTTTTTGGACAATTGTGTGTATTTTTAGATGGAAGTGTGATTGTGTGATCGAAGAGTAAAGATATAATGAATTAACTATAATAAGAACTGACTAGCTACTTCTTGCAGTTTCGCCCGGGTGAATGTAAATCCATTGTCCATCTGGCTGTCACCAGGCTGTATCTCATGATAGCTAGACAGTTGAAATTTTCCCATAAATCTGTTGCCGCTATAACAACAAATAGGTACTAAAAACAGAATAAAATAAATTGTGAAGATGATCATAATTATAAGGGTTCCGTTTTTCCTTTTGAGGTGCGGAACCCTAAAAAAAAACCGCGGTAACTCTTGCGAACAAACCCGTATTTGTAATTTTTCGGAGTTAGAATTCGTGTACTACCTTGGACCTTCACCTTGTATTGTATATCGGGCATTGTACGTACAGCTAAGGACTGGAATACCCTCCCGGAGTCTGTGTTTCCTGATAACTTCTAGGCAAGCGTGCTCCATCGTCGGCCATATTATCGATTACCATCAGATATAGTAGTCAAACACGAGCCTATTAACAATAATAAAAAAACTCCCACGTCTTTTTTTTTTGGATTTTAATGACCTGGTCACTTGGACCTTTAAGTCAAGTCTTATTTAACTTTTTAAAACACTGCACTATGTATCACATTAGAATGCGGGTGCAACACATTCTAATGTTTTTGTAGTATTTGGCAGCAAATGTATCGAGTCAGCCTTTTCGGCAAACTTCGCTGAAGTAGTCAACACTACAATAAAATTCTCAGCTCCATTTTACCGAGATCGCGCCTGTTTCAATGATTCCACATACTGTCCAGTTGCGCAGAAACTTGAAATACTACTATACCGATTTCACATCACAATATTCACTAGGATTCAATTTGCAAATAATTAAAACAGTCACTGAACTTCACTTGAAGAAATCCCGCCAAAAACTCACTCCCACGTCTAAAGCGCGTATTTTGCTTACGGGTGGGACAAATGTGTCATTAGATCCACCCCAGCTCCTCAAGGAAGGCCAGCAGCCGCTCTGGGCCTCAAATCTGCCATTACAATAGTATCAGATTTCATAATAGTTGATTTTGACAAGTTTGGTAATCTACCAATATAATGGCGTCATTATGACTTTCCAATGATCAACCACTGACACTCCATTGAAAGAAATGGCACAGAATGGTAATCTCGTCTCCAATAACAACAAAATTTTGACAGTTCCTTTGATCAGTGACCTACCATTAGAACGTCACTGTGCAGTCATTGCTTTTAATTCGTTACAACACAGCTCGTACCACAATTCTATTACGAGACCACTGATCGATCAATGATCGGTTATTATGAATTAACCTATGGATATCTATAGGTATATAGGGAATAACGGAAAAGTTTGTTTATTTTCGATATTTACAGACGACTTTATGAATAACTTCTTATTTACGTACTTGGATAAATACCCTATAAATAAAACGCTCAATATTTTATAATCTATGCGGACGCTAGCGTTTATTCTAAATGGCGCGAAATCACGAGCGAACGCCGGCGTTCGCTTGGAGTTTTAATGTTCAAATTTCGAACTTTTAGCAAAATGACAATAATCGTGTTGGAATGACGAATTTATAAAAAATAGCAGACTAGGGCCCCTGGTGTCACTGAAAAACTCACTACCATCTTAAATCGATACTACTAATCGCTCAATTGATCGTGTTGTTGGTAGCCCAGCAAAACCTGTTTGCGTCCTTTCGCTTTTTTTTTAGTCCCTTCGACCCTTGCCGCAGTTACAAATTCTTGAGAACAAAGTATAATAGATGCCGTTCTTTTTTTAAAATATAAGCTGGTCAGTGAGGTGACAGTAAGATTGTACTGGTGTACGAAGTTACCGTGGCATTGCAACGCTGAGGGTAAATGAAAGAAAATGGGTGGATTTTAGTCAGTATATGTCTGACACTACCTCTCGCTCCAGCCAGAGCGGATAAATTCAATCGAAATTCATAGGGTATCTCATAGTACATAATCTCATAGCACAAGTATAGGAATAAATCTGAAAACAGTAATTTTGTTGTTACGTCACAATTTTTTCGTTTGCGATTCTGCAATCTTCTGAGACTCCATTCCGGAATTGAACTATTTTTATAGGTAAGTTTGAACGGAATCCTCAGAGCGCGAGTCCGACTCGCACATGCCCAGTTATATTCAAAAATGGCGCCGAAATTAGATCTGTCATCAGAGCTCATCAACCAACCCGCACTAGGCCCTCGTGGTGGATTACGGCCCATTCCCTCTCCTTGAGAGGAGGCCTGAGTCCCAACAGTGGGAACATTATAAGGCCGACTATGCTTAAACACCATAATTAGAAAATTAAGTAACAATCATAATTTATGTACTGAAATTTTACTTAAATGTACTTAGATAGTGAATAGGCTCTTAATAAACTGGTGCGCCTGACCATCAATGATTGCATCTCCGCTTACCATCAGGTGGGATCGCAGTCAAGCACTGGTTTATGTCAATTAAAAAAAAAAAAAAAGATCTTCAATGAACAAATTTTTTTTTTGTATGCAAATTATATCATCGACGCACTACGTCGGTACCGCGTCGGTATTGGTATCTACCAACGAGCTTACAGCCACTAGACGTCGCTGCCCCGTCGACGCGTCCACTACTGCCGTTACCTCTGCCAGTAGCAACATGATTGATAGCTCACATATGTTCCTGTCTCTTTCTTCTGTAGCGTATTAGAGAGAGAAGACATGTTTTTAGTTTGCTAGTCTAGCTAACTATGCATTTCGATCGCTAATCGATACGTGCTCAATAGAATTGCGTAATGTAATGGCAGTTTTTTTTATGGACTTCCCAGTCGTTTCTGTTTTTTCCTCATTTGAGGGTACTCAGTAACCGTGTATGATAAGGAGGCAGCGTGGGTACAATGTTTTTCTTTACCGTTTAAAATTAAACTGATAATATACGTTTTTATCGATATACGTTACGTTTAAGGAAATATTTAGGGAGGAAATTATAATATTATCACTAGTTGCCTGCCACTGTTGTCTGTTAACATTCAGGCCTCCTCTGTATGTGGATATGCGCATGTTTTTTGTGTTCAAGGAAATCGGTAAATTTTGGAGGTACACCAGATAATTCAGAAAAGGTATTAAATGCACGGTCACCTAAAGGGCAATGGAAAGGGCTATGCTCGGAGTTTCCTTGCGTGATCGCATAAAGAATGAAGATAACCGCAGGAGAACCAAGGTCGCCGACATAGCCCGAAGAATCGCCAAACTAAAGTGGCAGTGGGCAGCACATTGCTCGTAGAACGGATGGTCGAAGGGGCCGAAAGGTTCTAGAGTGGCGACCGCGCACCGGAAAACGCAGCGTTGGAAGGCCTCCCACAAGGTGGACCGATGACCTGGTGAGAGTCGCGGGAGTGCGGTGGATGCGAAACACAGGATCGGTCATTGTGGCGTCGCTTGGAGGAGGCCTATGTCCAGTCTTTCGGCTGAAATGATGAAGATTATTAAATGCAAAACATGAGCTGGTTTAATTGAGCGTACTAGGTGGTCCGAGTAATCGGTGTCAGGGCTGCTCGCTCTACCCCGAGCGAGAGGAGACATTGAACGATTTTCCACCATAAAAAAAGTCTAAATGAGATTCTGAATAATGCGTTTCGGTGTCAAAACGGAATGCCCTCAGAGAGTGGATTTTAAATCAAGTCCATATCAGAAATCAGAAACTTTATTTCAAATTGACCAATAACAGGCACTTTTGAATTGTCAAAATGTCGGTCAGTCAAAAAAAATCAAGCTAAGTTGCACATTTCAAAGCGTAGTGTGTGTGAAACCACGCGCCACGGGTAGTGTGAAAGTGAAACCCGGGGCCCTGGGACGAAGGCAAAGAAGGAACAGGAGTGGGTTTTTAGTCAGTAAAAGTCTGACACTATCTCCCGCTGCGCCCAAGCGAGATTTGTCATAAGATGATTTTCTCACCAAAAAAAAAAACTGTCCCGCAAATTGCATGAAATTTAAGACAATTTGAATTTTGCGTGCTCCCATTGAGCAAAAACAAAAAATACCAATCCCGCAAATCCTGCGGCATTGGTGACTTCAATCCCGCAGGCCTGCAGGATTAGATTCCCTAGTTATAAGAATTGACTTAGGCTACTTTTATTTTAGATAAAGAATTAGGGAACCGCACAAAAAAAAAAACTCAAAATTGTGACTGGCATAGTGGCTGAGTCTGACGCAATCGAAGTTGCGCGTATGAGCTTTAATTTCTTGTAGTTTACCCAATTTTTTTAACCTAAATCCAAATCACGTAAAGCATACCAGTAGATTTGGCTCAATCAAAAGTATTTTTATTTAAAACGAATTCAATAAATTACTTATTTTGATAAATTAGCAGTCGGCCACATAAAAGAAATGATTGAATTTCTTATTTCAACTGGTTTTCTGTTACAAACGAGACGTTTTTAAAATTATTATTGACAGGCTCACTTTTGCCCACTATCTCACCTGAAGAAGTGATGTGGTCGACGATAGAGCACGCTTGCCTAGACGTATCCTAATTAGTCTTCTTTTAAAGAACCTAAGGTTATAGCTATCAGGAAACACAGACTCCGACAGGTTTTTATTTTGATTTGATTGTATTGACCTGCGATTTCTAGTATAAAATGTTTTATTTTTATTGTTTTTGACGGAACATCATCCAATGACTTCTCGGGCCCTTGAGCGGAGCGGGAGCGTGTCAAGACTTTTACTGACTAAAACCCACTCAGTTGTTCTTTTTTTGCCTTCGTTCCATGGCCCCGGAACCTATATTTAGGTGGGCAAGAGGAACCTCGATGATATTATCAATAAAAAAAAAAAATTAAAAATTCATCGCAGTAAATAACATCGTTTTTCTAATCAATCCCGATGACATTTTTAATTTTAAAAGTAATTCATTAATTTTTTTCACTAAAAATATTAGAATAACTTTTTTATATATACAGTTTAAATGAAAAAACGAAGATTAAAAAAAAGTTTTGTAACAAACCGACGAAAAATTCCACCACCGGGGGTTTCAGAATCATGTACTGGATCCACGGTATTCGTTTGTGTGTCGATGTCAAAGACACCCTGTATAGATTTGTATTTTTTTTTCCACCTCTATCACACAACGCCGTCTAGTCTCAAGATAAGCAGAGCTTGTGTTATGAGTACTAGACAACTGATAAACATACTTATATATTTCTAAATACATACATATTATAGACTAGCTTTTGCCCGCGACTTCGTCCGCGTAGAAGTCGAAAATGTTTTTATTAGGTTTTTGAGATACGAAAATATGAAATATTATTTAATATCTTCGTCGTGTGTGATAGTCCATTGAATTGTATGCCGAGCGATATTGTATCTTAAAACATTATAGTATCTTAACCGTGTGCAGCGCCCCTTAGTGAACTCCACTGCGGGTGACGTAACCTACGACAAACTTATTATTTGTGGTTGGTACAGTAATCGGGTCCAGGGATCGAACCGCAAAATTAAGTTTGTTTTTTATTGTACATACTTTTCTGGGATAAAAAGTACCCAGTGTGGTGCCCAGGATATTAAAGAAAAATTATACCAAGTTTCATCGTAATCGAACCGGTAGTTTTTGCGTGATGCCTGAACAAACAGACAGACAGACAAAAAAAATTTTTAATTACTTTTTTGGGTTCGGGGTCTAGTAACACCCTGCCATTTATTTTTTGATATTTTTAATGTACAGAATTTTCACTTCAACAGATTTATTATAAGTATAGATAAATTACACACAGACACAGAACAAATGATCGTGCTCATCACACAAACATTTGTCCTGGGTGGGAATCGAACCCGACCTCCGGCGTAGCAGTCAGGGCTATTAACCACTAGACCAACAGGCCAGTCTTTAAAACTACAAGTAATACGACGCTGTTATGGTATCCAGCCAGTATAACTGTATCTTTCTTTCGACCGTTGACCCATGCCAGAACAATTTTCTGCCGCCAAAAAAGTGTAACGTAACATTTTAGAATTACTGATATTATACGAGGCAAGACGCGAACAGAATGTAGCCATTTTTTGTGGTTTAAAATATAGTCAGTCTGACTTGTAGGTAGTGGTTGCTAACAATTTTGTTGAGCGTGTGTTTTTGGGTTTGTAAGTTAAAGGGAGTGAATAGGGATCCAGGGCGACGGGTTCCGCTGCTGCGAGAAGTCGCAGCATGGCGGACAGAGTTCCGGCGGGTTTTCATGGTGAAATGGCGATAGCGACTGTCGTGACCCAGTGTTAGGCACGCCACAATTATGGCGGTAAGTCCCCTCTTTGAGGCGTGGTTGGGAAGACCTCATGGCGTCCTCACCTTCCGCATGACGCAGGTTCTCATCGAACACGGTAAGTTCGGGAAGTTCCTGCACCGGATTCGTGCGGAAGCGACGCCCGGGTGTCGCCACTGTGTGGACCGCCCGGAGGACACGGTGGAGGTGTGCCCGCTTGGGCAAAGCAACGCCGTGTCCTCGTGGGGCCGATCGGCGGCCATGGGACGAAGGTAAAGAAGGAACAGGAGTGGGTTTTCAGTCAGTAAAAGTCTGACACTATCTCTCGCTCCGCCCAAGAGCGAGTTTTGTATAGATGATTTTCCAACCTAAAAAAAAGTGCGAAGGGTGCAAAGTAGTAAAAATTAATATTCTGGGACAGCAAATCTTTTTTCAAGTGTCATAAGAACAGTTTTTTTCGATATTTTTGAATAAACAAAATTACCTACTAAATAACTGCCTATTATTAATTTATCAGAAAATCACAAAATTGCAGATAACTTTTTTAGTTTGCACCCGCCTTTTTTTAGTTTGCATTCACCCCTTGTGGTGAATGCAGATTACAGGAAAGTTCGATAGAGTTACTGACCCTGGAACGCAAAGAGCTACTGAAGGAACACGGTTTTAGTCAGTAAAAAGTTTAACAAGCCCTCTCGCTCCATCCAGAGCGTGAGAAGTGCTATTGGATGAATTCGCGCCTCGAAAGGGTGAACAGAGATAAAACTTTGAAGGGAATTTTTTATTTTCCTTTTTAAAGTTATTCCAATATTTTTGGCAGCTGTTAATTACTCCAGTATAATATCATCATGTCAGGAAGGTGTTCCCTTGTCCCGTTTTATTTGTGGTCACTTTTACTTGACTAAAACCCACCCATGTTCCTTTACCGGTGGGCCACAGCACTTCTTTTCTATAATTCTTCAACCCTGGTAGGCATCTTCCCTAGCGGGTCCAGTGAACTAAGGCCGGACGCGAGAGGTCGCCGCCACCGGTCGCCTCTACGAGGTCATGTTGGTTCCACTCAAGCGAGACAGACCTCTACCGTATACTCCACCGTGTATTAAGCCGTAACTTCGTTCGAATTAAAAAAATATATTTTGATAATTTAGCTGAAACTTATCATCATCTTCCTGCCCTTGTCCCATCTTATTTGGGGTCGGCGCAACACGTTTTTTTCTTCCATTCTATCCTGTCAACCGTCATACTATCACTAACTTCCTTTTCTTTCATATCACTGTTCACACAATCCATACATCTTTTCTTTGGCCTCCCTCTCCCTCTCCACCCATCCACATGTATACTCATAACTCTTTTAGTAACATGCGTTTCATCTCTCCTCTTTACATGACCATACCAAGACAAACTATATTATAAAAACACGCCGACGTCGACAATGTCGACGCCGATTGTACTTTTGAATTGCACAATTTAATCCCGCTAAGTCCGATCCAACATCGGATCACCAAGCGTACAGCGATGCTCCACCGGTACATGGTGGACATCCCACCTATACTCACAAAACGTTTTCGGAACACATTCATTGTGCGTACAGCTAAAGAGTGGAATTCCCTGCCGGAGTCTGTGTTCCCTGATAGCTACAACCTAGGGGTCTTTAAGTCAAGAGTGAATAGGTTACTTCTAGGGAAGCGTGCTTCATCGTCCGCCACATCATTTTTTTATTTTTATTTTATATAAACTAGTGCTTGACTGCGATCCTACCTGATGGTAAACAGTGATGCAATCGTTGATCGTGAAGCGCACTAGTTTATTAAGAGCTTATTCACTCTAGCCTTGAAGACACCCAAATTATAATCGGATGGGAAAACCTCAACAGGCAAATTGTTCCAGTCCTTCGATGTACGCGGTATAAACGACGAGGCGAAACGCTTAGTCCGGAACGTAGAGGTTTCAACAACGTAAGGGTGGATACTCGCCGTACTTATATGGTGTATAAGGTACACCATCAGGTGAGATAGTGGTCAAACGCGAGCCTACCAATTTTTTTTTATCTAGTTTGTAACAGTAACCAGTTAAAATAAAAAAAAAAACAATCATTTCTTAGCAGCCCACCGCTAATTAATCAAGAGATTTATTGAATTTGTTATAAGTAAAAATACTTTTGATTGAGCCTATTCAGAATAAAAAACTGGGCAAGTCTAAGTTGGACTCGCACCCTGAGGGTTCCGTACAAACTTACCTATGTAAACAGTTCAACTCCCGAATGGAGTCTCGAAGATTAAATCTCTAAAAACTGTTAAGTTATTCTCGTGGTAACAACAAATTTACTGTATTCAGATTTATTCCTATACTTGTGCTAGAAGACCTTGCTTTATGCAAAATTTCAGGATTCTGGGTCAACGGGAAGTACCCTATGAATTTTGATTTCCTCGAGAGTGTCGAAATATACGTTTTTTGCCATATAAACCGAAGTATCTTTTTTTCTCGTTAACTTACAAGTTTGATCTTTTTTACAGCTTCAAGAATCCGCAGACCTGAGTCATATAGTTTAAATTTCAACTCAATACCTCCACGCGTTCCCGAGATAAAGGGTCTTGACAGACAAACAGACGGACGGACAACAAAGTGATCCAATAAGGGTTCCAGTGCTTGTGCGGCGTCTCTCCGCAGACCATGTCCCACCTTCGATCCTGCATCACGTGCCCTGTTACCTGTTCACGTAGGGACCTAATGACAGCATCAGCGGACGGCACTGCCGTGGCCGAATACTGGGCCATGCAAGGAATTTAACTAGTTTTGCCATCGATACGCTAAGAAGAAGAAGAATAAGGGTTCCGTTTTTTCCTATTGAGGTACGGAACCCTAAAAATACACATTATTTTTCAATTCAGTAAAAGCGTGTGACAAATGAAGATTCGCTCTTCCTACCATGTAGTAAAAATTCATATCCTACTACAAGTCAACACTGCTTACCCCATAAAAACAGGCGTCTTTAAAACTAAGGTTAAAACAATTTCGTCATTGCAATGTGCCAAGTAGGCACTTACTAAAAACAAGTTTTTGGGTTACCTAAACAGTTGGCGTTCCAGTTTTTTTTACTTGCTAAGCGAATTATTGATTTGTTATGTATTCGCGATACAGTATAGTATGGCTTGATACTTGATTATATTATATTTTTGTTGTTCGAGTAGTGAAGAGAGTGAGAGAGTGAGTGTGTTGTGTGAAGAGTGATATGAAAGAAAAGGAAGTTAGTGATAGCATGACGAGTAACAGGGCAGAGTGGAAGAAAAAAACGTGTTGCGCCGACCCCAAATAACACGGGATAAGGGCAGGAAGATGATGTGTTGTTCGAGTAGTCAGATATTTTGTTTTGGAGTTTAGCATCCCAATGTAGCTGCGGGAATGTTTAAAAGAATGGATGGAAAGGACAACTGTATAAACGCGGGCAAATTTTAGTCAGTAAAAGTCTGATACACCCACACCCACATTCATTGTGCGTACAGCTAAGGAGTGGAGTCCCTTGCCGGAATCTGTGTTTCCTGATAGCTACAACCCGGGAATCTTTAAGTCAAGAGTGAATAGGTTACTTTTAGGTAAGCGCGTTCCATCGTCGACCGCATCGTCGCTTTCCATCAGGTGAGATAGCGGTCAAGCGCGAACCTAACTATTAACTGCTGACCTCCTATCAATAAGAGAATTTAAGATAGTGGATGAATGAAGAGAATTATTACGAATTATGGCACATGTCGGGGCCTCTGTAGCTCGGGGGCCCCGTATCATTGACACGGTTAATACGGCGGTAGCTACGCCCCTGGGTAGGAGTCCAACTCGTCACACCATCTCCTAGGATTACCGCGTCGCCAGTTCCTGTTATTCAGAATCCAGTCAGTGGTTTCCTTCACCCAATTTCGTTGCGACATGCGGCAGTTATGACCTGCCCAGTTTCATTATACTTTGGTGGCCTGAATTGCATACGTCTGCGATTTATGTTTTCGAATGAAGGTTTTCTAATATAGACAAAAAAACTAACAAGTTCATTTCCTGATCTCCTTCTGGGCCTAAAGTTTGTTGCTATTGGAGATAGACCGGTTTTTGACGATCGGCTTCACAGTTTGTTTTTTGTTTGTAGGAAGTAATCTCTGAAAGTACTGGTCCGATGGCTAATTTTTTTTCACCGGTAGCAAGCTACTTTATTCCTGAGTGACATAGGTTATATTTTATGTACGCTGGCGAAGCCGCGGGCAAAAGCTAGTAATTTATAAACATGGGGTCCGTGAGCGCGTCTTTTTCAGGAAATTTCACGCCGACTGAGAAGAAGGCTAGCTCGTTTTTCGCCCAAAGAATTAGCATTGCCATTCAACGTAGCAAATGCTGCCAGTCTTCTGGGCATATTTCCGGATGATAGCGATGTGGAGGAATACTTCGACGCTTGAGTGTACTTTGTGTTTTTGTATTATATTTATGTACATAGTTAGGTTTTAGTATATTTAATATTTAAGTTTTTTATATACATATAATGTTGTCCGTAGTTCTACGAAATACTAAGATAATATCTTTAAAAACGTACACTAAGAGTATATTTATAAACCTAACGATAAGGGCATGCGCACATTTGAGACAAGACAGTCTTAGACAAGGCTGTCTTAGACAGACTTGTCTACGACACCGCAAACTTGCCTGCGACAAGACTGTTTTGTCCACGACACGGCGCACACAATCAAGACAAGACAGTCTAGCGGCGTACGGCTTACGGTTAGACAAGTCTGTCTAAGACAGTCTTGTCTCAAATATGCGCAGGCCCTAAAGGGCCTATTACACTACTCGATATTCAGACAGTCTTAGTCGATGTCGCGTAATGTAATTAGGGTTAGACCGGTCTAACTCGGAACAAACAATAAGACAGACTGAATAAGACAGTTTGATATCATGTGCTGAATATCGCGTAGTGTAATAGGCCCTTAAGTTATCACCAGAGGTCAGAATAGGTATAGTACCTATATTTAAGTACCTAAAGTTTGAGGACGTAACATAGAGTTGATATTTAAATAATACTTCCTCTAAGTCTCGAAACTATAAATATGACGATTATATCCTAGGATTTATGAAATTGTATTCTACATATGGCGCTTTAAATACATTTGATGACCCTCTACAAGTCCACCTTGTGGGAGGCCTTCGAATGCTGTGTCTTATGGTACGCGGGCGCCACTCCAGAACCTTTTGGGCTATGTCGGTTATATTATTGTCGGGTATTTAACTTTTAGAAGACTTTTTATGAGGAGGGTTTATTTTTATTTTTTATTCTTGATATGTTCGCGCTTGACCGCTATCTCACCTGATGGAAAGCGACGATGCGGTCGACGATGGAGCGCGCTTACCTAAAAGTAACCTATTCACTCTTGACTTAAAAATATCCGGGTATCCGGGCCTTCAGGAAACACAGATTCCGACAAGGAATTCTACTCCTTAGCTGTACGCACAATGAATGTGTTCCCAAAACGTTTTGTGCGTACAGGTGGAATGTCCACCATGTCCGATGATGGAACGGGCTAGGCGGAATTAGGTTATGCAATTCCGACGCACACTCCCCGAAATGCAACCGGTAGAAAACCGACAGGCTAGCAACTCGGCGCCGATGCTCAAGACTTTGAAGCCTCGATTCGACGAGTGCATCATTGCCAATGATCCTCCTGGCTCGCCTCTCAATTGCCTCAAAATAACCGCGTTCTTTTTTTATGTCATAAAGCGTAGGGTAAGAGATAGATAGTTGTTTTATGACCGCTACAAAAACAAATAATAAAATTAAGTTAAAAATTAAAAGGAGGCGGCCGATCGCGTGAGGCAACGGTCCTTACGCTCCAACCGCCGCCGGGATTCCGATCCCGATTTCCGGCCACTGTAGGCGCGGGCTTGCAGACGGCGAGCAATGGGTGGCTCGCCGTCCGACCGTCCGGTAATCGTCCGGACCGAGCCCAAGTCGTCGACGGCGTGTACTATTCCACGCGCGCCTCAAAGAGATGTCAGCAAATCGTAGGGGCCCAGCAGGGTCGAAGCCTACTGGGGCCACGGGTAGTGTGAAAGCGAAACCCGGGGCCCTGGGACGAAGGCAACGAAGGAACAGGAGTGGGTTTTTAGTCAGTAAAAGTCTGACACTATCTCCCGTTCCGCCCAAGAGCGGGGGATGTCATAAGATGATTTTCCCACCCAATAAAAAGAAAAAAAAAGGGATTAAACAAGAAACGTTATTTTTTCGACATTTATTTGCTCGATTTTAATATTATAGTACGGAACTTTTCTTATGCAAGTCCAACTCGCATTTGGTCAGTTATTTTTACAACCAAATTGGTATTCTCTTACTAAACGAGAATTTTGTCACGTGATATAAAGACAGTGCTAAAGCGGTCCATGTGAGTTGCAGTACGCTCAAGTTTATAAACATCGACGTGTATGAGGTGTCTTGAAATACAACAATAATGGATGAAAGAAAACATTTTCATTTCAGTGTAGACTACAGCCGCAAATTAATCGAAGAGAAGAGTAGAGTCTTGACTGGGCCACCATCGTAAAAGTTGATACCGTGTTACAGCCAAATGCATTAGTATGGGTAATTTATTTCATCACCACTGCTCACAAAACGGTGAAGGAAAACATCGTGAGGAAACCGGCATGTCCTAAAACCACGAATTCAAAGACCAGACCACTAATCTGCACTGGGCTCGCGTGGTGGATTACGGCCCATTCGCTCTCCTAGAGAGGAGGCCTGAGACCCAGCAGTGGGAACCTAAAAAGTTTAATTATGCTATGCTTTATGCATGGTTTCATAGTGAAGTGAGTGGGCAGCATTCTACAACGCGAACACTAGAAGTCACATGGTTTTATGTAGAGATCGACCGAGGATTTGTTTTCGGCTGGAGTTTCCGTTTTGGCCAAAATCTGTCCGAATATTCGGCTTGAACGTAACTAGCGTCTTTGGAGATGACGATTGTGATAGACACCTAAAGACTGATTCGTTTGGTCGGAAAAACTCATATTTTTTATTTGATATAAACTTGTGCTTGACTGCGATCCCACCTGATGGTAAGCAGTGATGCAATCGTTGATGGTGAGTCGCACTAGTTTATTAAGTCTTTAGCCTTAAAGACACTCAAATTATAATCGAATAGAAAGTCCGCAGCAGGCAAATTGTTCCAGTCCTTCGATATTTAAGGTATAGAGCTTCTATATCGAAAACGAAATAAAGTTAGGAAGAACTGTTTCCCTTTCCTACAAAGATCTGAGGCCCAGCAGTAGGAATATTATAAGGCAGATTATGCTACGTGCTATGCTTGTACAACTGTGGTTAAGGCAATATGCTAGGTAATTGTTCTGCTGTGAAAAGGAAAGATAAAAAAGATGATTGCCTGTAGCAGAGATGATATGTCATGTCAAGTATGCATCCGCAAAATTACCAGTATTAGTTTACCGGCATTCATATCATATTCACAGCACTGATAAATTAATCAGGAATATTCTAACTTCCACACTGATTCCTTTTGAAGTGCCGTGCTTCACCGAGGCTATGGATGCCTGGAGACTCGCTTGCCCGAATTTAAATCCACCTGACAACCCAACCTCTCAGAGACGATGGGACGAACCGCTCTGCAAAGTAGTCCAGAAAAACCTGATCCTTACTTCTACTACTACTGCAGAGCGTGCGCGCCTCCTGGCTTTGGGAAATTGGGAGTCAGGTCTTTGTCTTCACGCACTACCGTCGTCGAATATTGGCACCTTATTCGACGATACTACTTTCCGCCTAGTTGTTGCCCTACGCCTAGGTGCTCCTTGCTGTTCTCCTCATCACTGCCACTGTGGCGAAGTTGTCAACAGCCTTGGTCACCACGGCCTGTCATGCAGTCGAAGTGCGAGACGGATAGCACATCACGCGAATATTAACGACATCATCCGACGAGCCCTTGTCACCGTCGGCGTTCCGGCTATTTTGGAACCTGGCACGCGACGATGGTAAGAGACCGGACGGTATGTCTTTAAAGTGAGAAATGAGTAGACGCCGTCGATGAAGGAGCACGCTTAACTAGAAGTAAACTAATCACTCTTGACTTAAATACCCCCAGGTTAGCTTTTAGGAAACATACGACTCTGATATGGAATGTCAATCCTTAGCTGGACAATGCATTCCAAATAAGAATAGGATCGATTGCCATGTTGTGACGTCACGTCATATTGTCAAATCGCAAGAAATTGGGCAAAATTTTGTATTCTCATTTCGTATCCTAATAAACATTTTCGACTTCTACGCGGACGAAGTCGCGAGCAAAAGCTAGTAGATAATATAAATTCATGTTCTTTGGCAAGGCTTAGGGTATGATCTGTCTCCACGGATCAAGACGCGGGCCGTTAGATTACTATGTAAGTACTTTGGCTTATCATGAAGTGTTTAAAAGTCATGCGCGTGAGCAAGAAAGAGGGATGGAGTTATACAGCTTATAATATATACTTGTTGTAATATATACTTTTTTCTTTCTAAGGCATTGCTTTTGCAATATTTTTTTATAATTATTATTTATTTTGTTAACGTATCATTTATTAATAATTGTAATTATTTATTTTACTTGCTTTTATTTAATAGCCTCTTTTTTTTATGTGAATGTGAGAACACTGTAGACTCCGCGAATTCTTAGGTTACTTTTTATTATGATTATATTTATTGTAATCTTCTAATATCTACTTTGCTGTAATATGGAAATATTGTAACAATTTTTTTTAAAAGAGTAACCATGCCGTTCTTCTCCATAGGAAACGACCAATTTGGAACCGTGCACTAGCTTCTAACGTTTTATAAGTGCCCATGTAGGCCTATGTGAAATAAAAAACTTTTGACTTGACTTTGACTTTATATTCTCCTCCTCGAGTCGTATTGCTAATTACTGAGGGTCGTGAAGTTTCCGCTGGATTAGCTTCTTACTGATGGTGTCTCGCCATCTGTGTGTGTAATTAGCAATGGGTGTCCAGTGTGGAGTGGACCTGATCTGCCCATCTTTTTGGGCTGCGGCCTCATGGTCGTTTGCCTTCAACCATGCCAGTTACGATGGTACAAGGTTGTGGCCATTTTTAATATAATAATATAATATTCACGCAACTAACACACAACGCTGTTTAGTCCCAAGCTAAGCAGAGCTTGTGTTATGAGTACTAGACAACTGATAAACATACTTATATATTTCTAAATACATACATATTATAGATAAATTACACCCAGACACAGAACAAATGATCGCGCTCATCACACAAACGTTTGTCCTGGGTGGGAATCGAACCCACGACCTCCGGCATAGCAGTCAGGGTCACTAACCACTAGACCAACAGGCCAGTCGATTTTTCCTGGCTATGTGGCCAAAAAACTCTAGTCAACTCTATATAGCTCCAACCCTTTAACAGTTCAGTTTAGGTCGTCAAATGGATCGCATTAAGAGCTAGCTAGTTAACAAAATAAGTATCGCTATCAATGTGCGGTCGATTGTACTGTTGCTTTAAGGGTAAGAAGTGATCCAGGACAGCTGGATTGTTCGAGAGAGTTACTGTGGCCGTGGAACGCAAAGGGCAACTGAAGCAACATAGGTGAGAATTCTCCACCCAGAGCCGGTAGTTATTTGATGCTACTGCTAAGTGTCCTAAGTTCGATTCCCGAGTTGAGCAGAGTTCCTAATGGATTTTTTATATGAAGAATTATCCAGTGAAGGCCTCCGAAGTCTGAAATCGTTTGCGGCATTATAGGCTTGACTGTTTAGGAGCTTTGAACATACTAATGTGGATGAATACTTTATTATACAAAGTTTTTTTTTTTAATTGATATAAACCAGTGCTTGATCCCACCTGATAAGCAGAGATGCAATCATTGATGGTGAGGCGCACTAGTTTATTAAGAGCCTATTCACTCTAGCCTTGAAGACACCTAAATTATAGTTGGACGGGAAGACCACAACAGGCAAATTGTTCCAGTCCTTCGATATACGCGGTATAAACGACGAAGCGAAACGCTTAGTCCGTACTATTGAAGTTTCAACAACGTAAGGGTGGATACTCGCCGTACGCCGGGTTGTCCGATGGTAGAAAGGATATGGCGGAATCAAGTCATGCAATTCCCGCGCACAGTCTCCAAAATGTAACCTGTAAAATACCGATAGGCTGGCTTCCCTGCGCCTGTGCGAGGAAGGAAACATCGTGCCTCGAGCTTTCGCCTCGAGCCTTTGTAAATTGGACTTAACCAAATCTGGATCCCCAATTAGCCTCCATCAATTAGTTCAGTCTTAGTAAAATATTGTAACTTTAGAGATTTGCCATAATGTGCCAGATATGTCGTGATGGCCCAGTGGTTGAGGCACTCACCTCTCATGCATGAGGTTGCGGGTTCGAAACCGGACAACTGCCAATTAGGATTTTTCAGTTTATATGTACTTTTAGAAGTACTACTACATTACTGACACCCCGTGCCTCGGAAAGCACGTAAAGGCGTTGGTCCCGCGTTTTAATTCCTAGGTCTGACTGACAATCGTTACAGGTACTCAGACGTCTGAAAGTCTGACCGTCGGTTTATGCAGGGAGTATCGTGTTACCCAGTAACTGGGTTGTGGAGGTCTGATAGGTAGTCGCTAAGTGGCTGGCCAGCTGACTCCAAGCTAGTTGGGAGAAGGCTAAGGAGTTGATGATAGAGTTTTGCCATAATCACCATGATTGGCGAAAGGAACGGAGGTTTGGCCTTTGGCTCTTGGCATCATCACGGTTCCGTTACGATGCCTACATAGATAATATAGCATAATCAGCCTTTTAATGTTCCCACTGCTGGGACTCAGGCCTCTTCTCTAGGACAGGGAATGGGCCGTAATCCACCACGCGGGACCAGTGCGGGTTGGTGAATGTCACATGTCTACGAATTTTTTGGTTCTAGGACATGCCGGTTGCCTCACGATGTTTTCCTTCACCGTTTTGAGAGTAGTGGTGATGAAATAAATTACACAAAGTAATGCGCCTGGCTGGGTTTGAACCCGCGAACTACGACTCGTAAGTCGGGGCCGTTACCAATCGGCCACCACTGCTCTCACGATGCCTACAGTCTACGCAAAAACCTCCCGCTCTGGGTGGAGCGAGAGAGTGTCAGAATTTTACTGACTAAAACGCTCATGTTTCTACAGTTGCCTTTTGCTATCCAGGGCCAGGTTACTTTTACGAACATTCCTGCAGCAATAGCAAAGTTTGTAGAGTCCTGATTAGGATTTGTTTTGATTCAAGATTTTCTCGGGGTACCAGGCTACCATAATCGAATTGGAGGTCGATTTTTAAAAGATTAGATTCCAGGTTCGAAAATTAATTATGAAAAAAAAAAGTTAAGAGAGAATAGCTTTCTGCTTGTGCCTCTGACGAGGAAATGTGAATGTAAAAAAAAGTTATATTTATCTATACCTATCTATCTTACTAAAAACAAACTAGTTAGAAACGATGTTTGTTTGTTTTTATTATAGCTAGCTCTGAAAATATCGTACCAAACAGTACTGAATAAAAAGTAAACGACTAGAAAAACGACCGAATGCAATTCTCTGTAAACTTTTAAACACTAAAACCCGAAGTTAGCCGACAACGAAAAAAAAACAAACTTTGTTTTCAAAAAAAGAACTATCGAACCGATCGATTTTTTTGTGTTTATTTATCAAAAACGCGTGTAGAAACTCGGAAGCAAGTACTAGGCGCTTATAACCTACAAGAGCTATCGATTCGTAAACATTCCCTCCAAAAAACGCGTCTCACAAAAAAGGGGTTACGTAGGGACCTGCTTCGGTTAAAAAAAACACTGAGTACACGAGGGATATAGTCCTCCGTACCTCCGTTTTGATCAGCGGCGGTCGCCCCAATCGGATAAAACCTCCGTGGTCTGGGGCGACTTATCCCGCATTTCTGGCCAAACACAAGATAATAACACTGAGCCCAGCTCTTCACTTACAATGTTCCTTGTGCTTTTCTTCCTCATACGATCATAGCACGCCGTTTATACATTTACCTATTTTAATACACTACACTGACACAAGCATCCTCACTGCCACCGACATTGGAGTTTTTTTTTTCGGGGAGCGTTGTCGCGTGCGTTCGCCGGCCGGTAAACAATGCTCACGGTTTTTACACAACACTAAAACTATACTAAATGTTGTTTTGCGTTATTATTTACATTATTTCACTGAATAAATGCGTGTAATGTTGTGTTCGGTTCATCATAATCGCGTAGCGTGGCGCGTTTATGTGTTTGTAGCAGGTACGCGCCGTACGTATCGCTCGATCGCACTGGTTTCGTGCGCCCTCGGAGGGGGTCGGGTACGCTGCCGCGGGGGGATCATCTGCTTTACCGACGCACGGTATTTCTGAACTGTTTTATCTACTTTTGGAACGGACAGGTGGCGCGGTTGGTTGTTCGAAGCAAGAAAGCGCTTGAAGCGAAGGATACTTTTGTGCAAAAAGCGGAAATATTTATATTGATTGTTTTGGCATTTTGATTTTCATTACAAGGGAATATAGGTGCTTTTCAAGAGTTCATACCGAAGTGCCATTTACATTAGTCATCAAGATACTATATTTTTATATTATGTTATGATACAAAATTGAAACATCTACATATTTTTCTATCGTTGCCAATATCTTTTATTAAAGTTCAAGATGAAATATTTGCTGGCTATGTTAATATGAAACTGAAAATCCTTTCTTGATATGCTAAGTATTTATTTTAACTAATTTTCACCGATAACTTTACATTCAATGTTTCAGAAAAATGACAACAATAAACTTTTTCAAAAATAAATAATTTATACTACTCTGTCTTTTTGGTACTACGTATTGTTTAGGAGACTACCACATACATTCTGGCTTGTGTGTACACTGTAAGTCAAAACATTACCCCTTTTATTTGACGCAATTGGCTAAAATAAAGCGCTTGAATCTGACTGACCAAACGCCAGCGATGCGCTTGTGTCACGAAAAATAAAAAAAAATAATAACTTTTGTGTGCTTCGTAGAACACCTGACTTTACTTTTGATTACCTACAACCTATTTATTAAGACCTAAACCTACTGTTTTTACAAAAATATAAGTAATATTTAATAAATACTGAGAAAGGTTTTGCTAAGAAGATAGGTGGCGCTATTTTTGTTTATCTTTTGATTGAAAAAAGATTGTTTATTTTTTTTCTTGTAGTTAAGATTTTATCCTCATTTTTTTTTACTCTCGTCGTTAACAATAATAGCACAATTTAAACACCTGTAACGAACAAAATACTGTTCTTTCATCATTAGAAAAATTACTAAGCGTTTGAAAACGATTATTGGGAGCGCTAGGCCGCAAAGCTTCGGTCTGCGCGGTCTCCGTGGCTCTCAGCGGTCACCAACCCGTTTAGTTTGCTTGTCTTTCGTGATTGCTTCAGGCATTCCACTGACGCCTCTATTTTTAGTCTATTTCTCGTAGATCATGAGAGGAATTAATTCATATTGTAAACATATACCTACAAACTTTTGAAGCAATAGTCTAAACCATGTACGTGTGAGCTGTGCTGGTAGGTAATAAAAATATTACATAGCCAGTCAGAATCGTAGAAGCCAGGGGATATGACAGACTTCTTTTAAACTAACTTTAAAAAAAAGATTCAGTATTTTAACTCTAAGTTAAGTTTAAGTACTTGTAGCTGGTACCGAGTAGTGAATTGGTTTTTTATTTATATCTGTCAGCACGATAAAAGAGCAAGAATAAATGAAATAAAATGACTGAAAATATGAAACGGGTGTTTGAATAATCAATTTTTTTTTGAAAATCAAGTTGTCTTATGATGATTTAAGAAATTAATTAGTTCTGGGCCTATTTTGTATAAAACTAGCTTTTGCTTTCGACTTCGCTCGCGTACATAAAATATAGCCTATGTCACTCAGAAATAAAGCAGCTTTCTATCAGTGAAAAAATTTTAGCACTCGGGCCAATACTTTCAGAGATTACCTCTTACAAAAAAAAAACATAAAATCAAAAAAGTGTAGATTGTACAAAAAAAAAAGCCTTTTTTATTACTACAAATTGGACCAACTTGTACTGCTTCGACTTCAAATCATTTCTAAACGTAACAATACAAATCAAATTAAAATGTCAACAAGCCACACGTATTGATGTTAGTGATGGCACATTTCTTACTAATCTTGTAAACGAATTCAATATTTTATACAATCAACTAAAAATGTTCATAAAAAAATTAAACATTATTTTTTTCAGTCAGTTGTTTATTTTTTTACTTTGTGTTTCCATCAAAGAATATGAATTCTGTGAGTATAATTCGGAAAAGTGTAACCTCGAATAACACGTTCGCGTAAGTTTACTAATCCGAAACACTTAACAATGACGTGCACAACGTTACCACGAAAAACTTAATGTCGTAGCCATGCGATCTCGAATTACATGATTCAAAAAATTGTAATATCGAATAACACGTCCTCGTATGTTTACTAATAGGAAACTCTTCACAACGAATGCACGCTGCTACGAAAAATCTAACGCCACAGTCATGGAATCTCTTATAACCAAGTGTCTAATTCAACAATTCCAGTCACTTAACAACAACTGCGCGCTTCTACGAATAAATTATCGCCGAAGCCACGCGACAAGGTAAGGAATTTGTTCCTTCCGTTTTTTACAATAGAGTCAAAATTCCTATGAAGTCGTGACAGATGATTATTATTACAAGTTTGTAGTAATAGTGATTTATTACCCCGTGATGCGACTATATTATTTTAGACTGACTTTGTAACCCCTGTATCGAGAATTTTCCTGGCTCTGCTTGTAAATACGAGTCCTCGATCGGAAGTAAGTCAGTTTTGATTAAGACCGCGACAAATACGAACGGCGGTACCTAAGTGATAGTGATTTTATCTAACGACCTAAACGATTCTAGTACTCATGAACTAATTTTACCTTGTGGTTGGCTTTGGTTAATTGGATAAATTTGTTATTGTTTGTGGTAAATAAAGTTCTTTTCTAGTAAACCGGCATTTAATTACTCACATTTGTAACTTTATTTATTTAATAAAAAGCAGGACAAGTAGGCTACAAAAAATTTAGCTTGTAAATATTCTTCTTATCATTTACCAATGGACGTTTTTTAATCATCATTCGAAAAGTTCAATAAATTGACCAGGTTAGACAAAGTGAGGCTGGGAGGTCAAAAAAATTAATCAAACTTTCATTAATATGCGAAATCAACTTTTTTTTCAAATCAAATAGTCGAGTAAATTGTTTTTATTTTAGTATCCATCTCACATCACTATGAAATCAAAACGTCAAACGCGGTCGTGTATTGACGCTTGCGATTCGCAGTCGCCGATAAAAATATTAAACGTATTTACAGAAAAATTATACAAGAAAACGTGTCAATTCCGTATACATATTGTAGATTAGTTATTAGATAATTATTTAAGATGGTTAGACATAGAAAAGTAGTTTCACTAAAGACGGATAAAATAGATACTAGTAGTAGCTCTGGTAGTAGTGAATCTTCGATAGGTAATAAGACTTTTAAGTTCCTTTCTGTTTGGAAGACTGGTGTTGGCTTCGTCTGTTTCTTAATTGCTGTTTATATCAGTACTTTGGGATACTTAGAAACCAGAGTTAACACACCATTCGACGATGACAAGGTAAAGAAAATGTGACTATTTTTTTGCTATTATTTTTCCTGTTTTATGGTTTTAAAGCCGGTAGGTTTTTTGTTGTTGAATGCGTGATATCTGAGCATGAGTTTCTGGGTTAAATCCTCGATTTGAGCAGTGTTATTTTATTTTCCATCAATAATATAACATTAATGTTTGTCTTGACTTGTCCTGGGTTAATTTAGGCTTACACTGTTAAAATGTGGGTCTAATTTACTCAATTTTCTGTATAATACCTACAAGATGTTATTTAAAGTTTTTTTTTGGTCATTCATGAACACATTTCTTTTATTTTTCTTATTTTTATGCCTTGTCCGAGTTTAAAATAGGCAAACCATGGACATGCCATGGGTAGTATGAAAGTGAAACCCGGGGTCCTAGAACTAAGGCCTAAAAAGTCAGTAAAAGTCGGACACTATCACTACACCCAAGAGTGGGATTTGTCATAAGATGATTTTCCCACCCAATAAAAAAAAACGTGATAACCTCATTATAATCTGCTGTGCAGATTAGTGGATAAACAGATGCTGAAAGTGGCTTTTTATTAAACTGGTATTACAGTGGACCCTAATGGAATACCAGCCCGGTGTCTTTTTGTTTAAAATATTACAGCATACACTGAGTTAGATGCCTTTTTGGGCTTGCACAAATTAATATCTGGTGGCACGGCTGTGCCCCCGCCAAGACCAGCCAAGCAAAGCGCAAGGGCACTATCTACCTTTTCTCAAAGTGTTTCGTCGTTTTTTTGAACCGTTATAGAGTTGGTTTCCGATGTACCAGATAGTTCATATTCTCAGGATATGATGTCAATAATAGACTAATTAAACATACAAAGTCTCAATTGAATCGCTTTAATACTTAAGATTTTATTGATATCTAAAATACGCCGATTTCATCACTGATACATTGACACACAGATGATCATCAAAATGTTTGTTTTTTACTGATATGTAGAATTTGTGAAGTTAGGGTCGGTAGAGTTAAGCCGTGTAGATGCAGAAGCTTGGCTCGACATGAGATCTGATATCTTTTTCACAGGGCAAATCTTATGTGGTCGTATTGGCAACATTTTACATGAAATGTTTTTGGTGGGATTTCCTTTATTCATTATAAATTTTTAGTTTAAACAATTGTATGATGTACAAATAAAGGTTTTTTCTTTCAATGCTGTGTAAAGATACGCATTAATTTTGTTTGTACAAATGTTCAGAGTTAGTATTCAAAATCTTTTAACTCTTTAATTCAGTTATTACAAATACTATATACATTCGTTCATCTAAACTGGCGTTCCAACTAAGGTGACCTTGGTTTAATAATAATAATATTCACACACCTATCACACAACGCCGTCCAGTCCCAAGCTAAGCAGAGCTTGTGTTATGGGTACTAGACAACTGATAAACATACATATATATATTTAAATACATACATATTATAGATAAATTACACCTAGACACAGAACAAATGATCGTACTCATCACACAAACATTTGTTCTGGATGGGATTCGAGCCCACGACCTCCGGCATAGAAGTCAGGACCACTAACTACTAGACCAACAGGCCAGGTTTATGTATTTGGTTTGTGTTGTGGCTACATGGATGTAAACCACGCGCCAACACGTTTGGTGCTTGAAGGTCATTGATTACAACTGCTGTCTACACGGATTGAAACTAGTAAGGTCACGTTAGTTGGGATTGTGATTTACAACCGTCTGGTCACCCCTTGAACCTTTTGAGTAGCGTAATTAGAGACAAAATAGAAAGACAATGACAGAGTGAACGCCGGCGTTCGCTCGGGGTTTAATGAATCAATTCACTTTGTGAGAGTTTTTCATACGGCTTAGTAAAACAAGAAATATTCCTGAACAATTGTGCCAGAAGGCTGTTCAAACATTGTTCTGGCGCATATTGTATGTTGAACAAGGTCAAATTATTAATACTTATTAAAGATAAGACCGCCCATTGTGACACCCTGTTAATTTGATCGCGTGAGGCGAAGGTCCCGATTTCGGCCAGCGGCCGGCGGGTTTGCGGACGGCGAGCAATGGGTGGTTCGCCGTCCGATCGTCCGGTAACCGTCCGGACCGGGCCCAAGTCGTCGACGACGCGTATTGTTTCACGCGCGCCTCAAGGAGATGTCAGCAAAAAATTGTTCGAGCCCAGCATGGTCGAAGCCTACTGGGGTCATGGGTAGTGTGAAAACGAAACCCTCCTCCTCCACCTGAGGCGAAGGCAACGAAGGAACAGGAGTGGATTTTTAGTCAGTAAAAGTGACACTATTTCTCGCACCGCCCAAGATCGGGATTTGTCATTAGATGATTTTAACACCTAGAAAAAAAAAATGGGTGCTCATTTGATGACTCGAAAAAGTGGCGAAGTGTGAGAAGAGAAATGCACAGTGATCGACCGACAAATAAATAAATGTCCTACTTACATACTGCGGAACAACGAAGGTACCACAAACACAAATATCTATGTCATCAACAAACATTTGTGTTGGTGCGGGAATCGAACCCGCGACCCTGCGTCTCAACCGGCGCTACAAACCACTGCGCTGAATGGGTCGACGGGTAATGAAAAAACGCCCATCCCTAAAAGGCGATTACTGATCTGTTTCTTGATGTCTGTTCTAAGGGGTGCTCGGCACCCGCTGTTTATTTCTCATGGGTGCTCGAGCCCCCGAGCACCCACGGAGTCGGAATCTATACAGGAGTGTAGGAACACTATGTCTTTTTAAATGTTTGTGCTGTGGCGATTTTATAATTATTATATCCTATTGTAATTTTTTTTATTATTGGTGTATAATAAAGAATATATCTGTCTATCTATAGAGGCCAATCTGGAAAACTCTTAACCGATTGCGGACCCAGGTTGGCCGCTGTAAAAACAATTTGGCCATGTGGGGCTTCCTCGCCCCATCTCTAACACAGTGCCAGTGTGTAGCCGCTGCACAGGTCATGCGTCATTTGCTAAGCTTTCCATCCTGCACAACCACCTGCAGTTTTCAGGATCTATACGAGGCCAATAACAGAGCCGTAGAGGTTGCCAAATACTGGTCAGAATAAATATAGTTAGAGTACATCGACACGAACAGAAGAAGAAGTTCTATCTATTATTGCCCCAAAATCCGGCTAAATAAGAATGTTCATATTTCTAACTATAATGCTTAAGTATAGTGGTTATTAGTAAAAATTTTGACATTATTACACATTGCTACCCAGGCTTGTAGCTTTTGTTATCTTAAACACAATGTCAAACCTATCTTGTCTTGCTGTCTGGTGTCGGCAAATAGTCCATGGTAGACCATTGTACATGGACTGTAGCATTCTTCCCTTAACCAAACATCATTATTTCAGGTAGTAAAAGAATCAGGTCTTCAAATCCCGGAACGGTACTGGGGAACGTACCGACCTGGTGTCTATATGGGCTTGAAGAGTCGTGAGCCCAGGTCACCGGTGTTCGGCATGATGTGGTACGAACTGTCTGCATCAACACATAAAGGAATACGGTTAGTGAACTCTTGTTTACTTTGAAGATTAAGCCACAAGGAAGTATGCAGGTGTTAATTTTTTTTTCTTGATAGCAATGCTCAGGTCTTTACTTTTCATTATTTCTTTTAGAGACCTGGGTAACAAGTCTGCTATTTTGATAAATTCGTCATTCCAACACGATTCCATTGTCATTTTGCCAAAAGTTCGTAATCTGCTAATTCATAATGATCGATCATTGATCGGTCAATGGTTTCGTAATAGAGTTGTGGTAGAATGACAATATCGAGCTTATTAAAAGCAATGACTGCACAATGACGTTCTAATGGTAGGTCACTGATCAAAGGAACTGTCAAAATTTTAGCAGATTACCGCTTACGTCGGACATTCATTTGTCAATATATACGAGATTACCATTCTATGCCACTTCTTTCAATGGAGTGTCATTGATTGACCATTGGGAAGTCCTAATGACGCCATTATATTAGTGGATTACCAAACTTGTCAAAATCAACAATTATGAAATCAATGATAGACCATTCTGACACTATTATAATAGCAGACTTGAGGCCCTGTATGATTTCCAACCTTAGGCTTTTCTTTTGTTAATATCCATAGATGTTTGATCATTAGGGGGAATTATTTGACCCAAGTATTCATACTCTTGCACATATCAAGTGTTTGTCCATCCAATTTGGAGTCCAGCATACTATGTGTTAAATGGAGAGGAGAGGAAGTAAGAGGCTGTCCATCTTAAATAGGACTGGGCATGTCTAAAGAGCTGTTACCCAGCAAAACTCAGTAATGTAGTCCGGACTCAGCGATACGGAGTCGCGGCAAACCACGAAGGAGATGTCAGAACGACTTGAATGGCTGTGCGTTGATATGTCAGTCAGTCAGTTTCTCCTTTTATATAATACATAGACAACATTACTACTAATTTATTACATTACTACTGCAAGAGCAGTGGTAGCTGGGTGGTAACGGCCCCGACTTACGAGTTGTAGGTCGCGGGTTCAAACCCAGTCAGGCGCATTACTTTGTGTAATTTATTTTCATCACCACTGCTCTCAAAAACGGTGACGGAAAACATCGTGAGGAAACCGGCATGTCCTAGAACCAAAAATTCGAAGACTTGTGACATTTACCAACCCGCACTGGGCCCGCGTGGTGGATTACGGCCCATTCCCTCTCCTAGAGAGGAGGCCTGAGTCCCGGCAGTGGGAACATTAAAAGGCTGATTATGCTATGCTATGCTATGCTAGACAACTATATATAATAGTTTTTCCAAAAGCAGTAACTGAATCGACTCCAATCATTTTTACATTATGTTATATTTTCTACCAAAAATTTTTTTATAAGGTCCCAAGTTAAACAGCACCGACACTAAGTACAACACTGGTCACGGTAGGTCATAGCGGGCATTAGGTGCCAGCGCACAGCTGGGTGCGGGAGCAAAACAACCCCTCAGTCGCCGGATGGCCCGGTGACCATATAACAAGCTATAATTTTGTGATTTTTCATGATACAGTTATGAAATTTTGTACATAGATTCTTTACATAAAAATATTAGACCCGTGTTTCGGGTTTGGCATATACTAAAACTAATATCGTCCCTTAGCTTACAACACCGCTCAAGTCGAAAATTGGCGGTTTTCAAATTTGATTACCTTTAGATAGAGCTGCTCATTGCGCGTCTAACCATTGGTCACATGATATAGATTTCAGTCAATCAGAAGCCATAATTCGAAAAATATTGACAGCGTTCAAGTCGACTGGCCTCTCAACACCGCACAGTTTTTTTCGTTTCCTGTAAAGTCGAAAATTGGAGGTTTTCACATTTGCATGCCTTTAGATGGAGCTGCTCATTGCGCGTCTAACCATTGGTCACATGATATAGATTTCAGCCAATCAGAAGCCATAATTTGAAAAGTAGTGATAGCGTGCAAGTCGGCTGGCCTCTCAACACCGCACAGTTTTTTTCGTTTCCTGTAAAGTTGCTAAAAATGACTTATGCGGTGTTGTTAGCTAAGGGACGATATTGTATTTATATAGATGTTTATAAGCGTTTAAATCTTCACACAATGTTGATGTATTTTTAAGTTTTAGTATTAAAGTTTCTATATTGTAATTGTTATCTCATAATGTATACCTGTGTGCCAAATAAACGTGTTTTCTTTTTTTAGACATTGGTGTGACCAAAACGACCAGCTTGCCACTTACGGCTGGCTGAGACACGATGGGGTCACGTTTGGGGAGCAGCTGATAACGGACCTCCCCCACAACATCACTACCTCGTTTGTGAAGACCCCCGGGGGGGAGCACGGGGGTCATTGGACAGCTAGGATTAATGTTACTACTAAGGTAAGATTTGTTAAGATTTTTTATTTAGCATTGCAAACACAGCAGACAGACAGACACACATCTCAATCTGTCTCATTGCAGACAGTTGCGTAGCTAGGCGATCAACAGCCCTGGAATAAAAAATAACTGGGGCATCATTTTAACATGGGAAATCAGGAGTATCCATGGACCAGGAGTGTACCTTTTTAAAATGGGAGGATTCTCCAATCAGAGGGATACCTCAAACTCAAAATAATTTTATTTCATATAGGCATACATGGGCACTTATAAAACAAAGAACTACTAAAAAACTACTGACTAACTACTGACTAAAACCACATCTATGTTAGATGTGGTTTTAGTCAGGAAAAGTCTTGAAGGGACCGCAGACCTGAGTATATGGTTTTAATTTTTACTCGGTATCTCTTTGTGTTCCAGAGATAAAGGATCTTGACAGACAGACAGATAGATAGACAGACATAAAAGTGATCCTATAATGGTTCCGTTTTTTTTTCTTTTGAGGTACGAATCCCTAAAAAGGGTGTTGTGTCTGGTCGGGGCAACTACCCGATAGTTGGTTTCGGGCCGTTGTATATATTCTAATTGCGCGAGGAACTCTAATACCGTGACGCAGAATTTTGAATTTCACCTACTATATGACTTTATAGATCTCTCTACGCCCTGTATTTTAGTTACTATATGACTTTATAGATCTCTCTACGCCCTGTATTTAGTTACTATATGACTTTATAGATCTCTCTACGCCCTGTATTTTAGTTACTATATGACTTTATAGATCTCTCTATGCCCTGTATTTTAATTACTATATGACTTTATAGATCTCTCTACGCCCTGTATTTTAGTTACTATATGACTTTATAGATCTCTCTACGCCCTGTATTTTAGGTACCATATGACTTTAAAGATCTCTCTGCGCCCTGTATTTTAGTTACTATATGACTTTATAGATCTCTCTACGCCCTGTATTTTAGTTACTATATGACTTTATAGATCTCTCTACGCCCTGTATTTTACTTACTATATGACTTTATAGATCTCTCTTCGCCCTGTATTTTAATTACTATATGACTTTATAGATCTCTCTACGCCCTGTATTTTAGGTACCATATGATTTTATAGATCTCTCTATGCCCTGTATTTTAATTACTATATGACTTTATAGATCTCTCTACGCCCTGTATTTTAGTTACTATATGACTTTATAGATCTCTCTACGCCCTGTATTTTAGGTACCATATGACTTTAAAGATCTCTCTGCGCCCTGTATTTTAGTTACTATATGACTTTATAGATCTCTCTACGCCCTGTATTTTAGTTACTATATGACTTTATAGATCTCTCTACGCCCTGTATTTTAATTACTTTATGACTTTATAGATCTCTCTACGCCCTGTATTTTAGTTACTATATGACTTTATAGATCTCTCTATGACCTGTATTTTAGTTACTATATGACTTCATAGATCTCTCTACGCCCTGTATTTTAGTTACTATACGACTTTATAGATCTCTCTATGACCTGTATTTTAGTTACTATACGACTTTATAGATCTCTCTACGCCCTGTATTTTAGGTACCATATGACTTTATAGATCTCTCTATGACCTGTATTTTAGTTACTATACGACTTTATAGATCTCTCTATGACCTGTATTTTAGTTACTATACGACTTTATAGATCTCTCTATGACCTGTATTTTAGTTACTATATGACTTTATAGATCTCTCTATGACCTGTATTTTAGTTACTATATGACTTCATAGATCTCTCTACGCCCTGTATTTTAGTTACTATACGACTTTATAGATCTCTCTATGACCTGTATTTTAGTTACTATACGACTTTATAGATCTCTCTACGCCCTGTATTTTAGGTACCATATGACTTTATAGATCTCTCTATGACCTGTATTTTAGTTACTATACGACTTTATAGATCTCTCTATGACCTGTATTTTAGTTACTATACGACTTTATAGATCTCTCTATGACCTGTATTTTAGTTACTATACGACTTTATAGATCTCTCTACGCCCTGTATTTTAGGTACCATATGACTTTATAGATCTCTCTATGACCTGTATTTTAGTTACTATACGACTTTATAGATCTCTCTATGACCTGTATTTTAGTTACTATATGACTTCATAGATCTCTCTACGCCCTGTATTTTAGTTACTATACGACTTTATAGATCTCTCTACGCCCTGTATTTTAGGTACCATATGACTTTATAGATCTCTCTATGACCTGTATTTTAGTTACTATACGACTTTATAGATCTCTCTATGACCTGTATTTTAGTTACTATACGACTTTATAGATCTCTCTATGACCTGTATTTTAGTTACTATACGACTTTATAGATCTCTCTATGACCTGTATTTTAGTTACTATACGACTTTATAGATCTCTCTACGCCCTGTATTTTAGGTACCATATGACTTTATAGATCTCTCTATGACCTGTATTTTAGTTACTATACGACTTTATAGATCTCTCTATGACCTGTATTTTAGTTACTATATGACTTCATAGATCTCTCTACGCCCTGTATTTTAGGTACCATATGACTTTATAGATCTCTCTATGACCTGTATTTTAGTTACTATACGACTTTATAGATCTCTCTACGCCCTGTATTTTAGGTACCATATGACTTTATAGATCTCTCTATGACCTGTATTTTAGTTACTATACGACTTTATAGATCTCTCTATGACCTGTATTTTAGTTACTATATGACTTCATAGATCTCTCTACGCCCTGTATTTTAGGTACCATATGACTTTATAGATCTCTCTATGACCTGTATTTTAGTTACTATATGACTTTATAGATCTCTCTACGGCCTGTATTTTACTTACTATATGACTTTATAGATCTCTCTACGGCGTGTATTTTAGTTATTATAACTTCGTAGATGTCTCTACGCCCTCTATTTTAGTTACTATATGACTTTATAGATCTCTCTACGCCCTGTATTTTAGTTACTATATGACTTTATAGATCTCTCTACGCCCTGTATTTTAGTTACTATATGACATTATAGATCTCTCTACGGCCTGTATTTTACTTACTATATGACTTTATAGATCTCTCTACGGCCTGTATTTTAGTTACTATATGACTTTATAGATCTCTCTACGCCCTGTATTTTAGTTACTATATGACTTTATAGATCTCTCTACGGCCTGTATTTTACTTACTATATGACTTTATAGATCTCTCTACGCCCTGTATTTTAGTTACTATATGACTTTATAGATCTCTCTACGCCCTGTATTTTAGTTACCATATGACTTTATAGATCTCTCTACGCCCTGTATTTTAGTTACCATATGACTTTATAGATGTCTCTACGCCCTCTATTTTAGTTACTATATGACTTTATAGATCTCTCTACGCCCTGTATTTTAGTTACTATATGACTTTATAGATCTCTCTACGGCCTGTATTTTACTTACTATATGACTTTATAGATCTCTCTACGCCCTGTATTTTAGTTACTATATGACTTTATAGATCTCTCTACGCCCTGTATTTTAGTTACCATATGACTTTATAGATGTCTCTACGCCCTCTATTTTAGTTACTATATGACTTTATAAATCTCTCTACGCCCTGTATTTTACTTACTATATGACTTTATAGATCTCTCTACGCCCTGTATTTTACTTACTATATGACTTTATAGATCTCTCTACGCCCTGTATTTTAGTTACTATATGACTTTATAGATCTCTCTACGCCCTGTATTTTAGTTACTATATGACTTTATAGATCTCTCTACGCCCTGTATTTTACTTACTATATGACTTTATAGATCTCTCTACGGCCTGTATTTTAGTTACTATATGACTTTATAGATCTCTCTACGCCCTGTATTTTAGTTACTATATGACTTTATAGATCTCTCTACGCCCTGTATTTTAGGTGCCATATGATTTTATAGATCTCTCTATGCCCTGTATTTTAATTACTATATGACTTTATAGATCTCTCTACGCCCTGTATTTTAGGTGCCATATGATTTTATAGATCTCTCTACGCCCTGTATTTTAGTTACTATATGACTTTATAGATCTCTCTACGCCCTGTATTTTACTTACTATATGACTTTATAGATCTCTCTATGCGCTGTATTTTAATTACTATATGACTTTATAGATCTCTCTACGCCCTGTATTTTAGGTACCATATGATTTTATAGATCTCTCTATGCCCTGTATTTTAATTACTATATGACTTTATAGATCTCTCTACGCCCTGTATTTTAGTTACTATATGACTTTATAGATCTCTCTACGCCCTGTATTTTAGGTACCATATGACTTTAAAGATCTCTCTGCGCCCTGTATTTTAGTTACTATATGACTTTATAGATCTCTCTACGCCCTGTATTTTAGTTACTATATGACTTTATAGATCTCTCTACGCCCTGTATTTTACTTACTATATGACTTTATAGATCTCTCTTCGCCCTGTATTTTAATTACTATATGACTTTATAGATCTCTCTACGCCCTGTATTTTAGGTACCATATGATTTTATAGATCTCTCTATGCCCTGTATTTTAATTACTATATGACTTTATAGATCTCTCTACGCCCTGTATTTTAGTTACTATATGACTTTATAGATCTCTCTACGCCCTGTATTTTAGGTACCATATGACTTTAAAGATCTCTCTGCGCCCTGTATTTTAGTTACTATACGACTTTATAGATCTCTCTATGACCTGTATTTTAGTTACCATATGACTTCATAGATCTCTCTATGACCTGTATTTTAGTTACTATACGACTTTATAGATCTCTCTATGACCTGTATTTTAGTTACTATACGACTTTATAGATCTCTCTACGCCCTGTATTTTAGGTACCATATGACTTTATAGATCTCTCTATGACCTGTATTTTAGTTACTATACGACTTTATAGATCTCTCTATGACCTGTATTTTAGTTACTATACGACTTTATAGATCTCTCTATGACCTGTATTTTAGTTACTATATGACTTCATAGATCTCTCTACGCCCTGTATTTTAGTTACTATACGACTTTATAGATCTCTCTATGACCTGTATTTTAGTTACTATACGACTTTATAGATCTCTCTATGACCTGTATTTTAGTTACTATACGACTTTATAGATCTCTCTACGCCCTGTATTTTAGGTACCATATGACTTTATAGATCTCTCTATGACCTGTATTTTAGTTACTATACGACTTTATAGATCTCTCTATGACCTGTATTTTAGTTACTATACGACTTTATAGATCTCTCTACGCCCTGTATTTTAGTTACTATACGACTTTATAGATCTCTCTATGACCTGTATTTTAGTTACTATATGACTTCATAGATCTCTCTACGCCCTGTATTTTAGTTACTATACGACTTTATAGATCTCTCTATGACCTGTATTTTAGTTACTATACGACTTTATAGATCTCTCTATGACCTGTATTTTAGTTACTATACGACTTTATAGATCTCTCTACGCCCTGTATTTTAGGTACCATATGACTTTATAGATCTCTCTATGACCTGTATTTTAGTTACTATACGACTTTATAGATCTCTCTATGACCTGTATTTTAGTTACTATATGACTTCATAGATCTCTCTACGCCCTGTATTTTAGGTACCATATGACTTTATAGATCTCTCTATGACCTGTATTTTAGTTACTATACGACTTTATAGATCTCTCTACGCCCTGTATTTTAGGTACCATATGACTTTATAGATCTCTCTATGACCTGTATTTTAGTTACTATACGACTTTATAGATCTCTCTATGACCTGTATTTTAGTTACTATATGACTTCATAGATCTCTCTACGCCCTGTATTTTAGTTACTATATGACTTCATAGATCTCTCTACGCCCTGTATTTTAGTTACTATACGACTTTATAGATCTCTCTACGCCCTGTATTTTAGTTACTATATGACTTCATAGATCTCTCTACGCCCTGTATTTTAGTTACTATATGACTTCATAGATCTCTCTACGCCCTGTATTTTAGTTACTATACGACTTTATAGATCTCTCTACGCCCTGTATTTTAGTTACTATATGACTTTATAGATCTCTCTACGCCCTGTATTTTAGTTACTATATGACTTCATAGATCTCTCTACGCCCTGTATTTTAGTTACTATACGACTTTATAGATCTCTCTATGACCTGTATTTTAGTTACTATACGACTTTATAGATCTCTCTATGACCTGTATTTTAGTTACCATATGACTTTAAAGATCTCTCTGCGCCCTGTATTTTAGTTACTATATGACTTTATAGATCTCTCTACGCCCTGTATTTTAGGTGCCATATGATTTTATAGATCTCTCTATGCCCTGTATTTTAATTACTATATGACTTTATAGATCTCTCTACGCCCTGTATTTTAGGTGCCATATGATTTTATAGATCTCTCTACGCCCTGTATTTTAGTTACTATATGACTTTATAGATCTCTCTACGCCCTGTATTTTAATTACTATATGACTTTATAGATCTCTCTACGCCCTGTATTTTAGGTACCATATGATTTTATAGATCTCTCTATGCCCTGTATTTTAATTACTATATGACTTTATAGATCTCTCTACGCCCTGTATTTTAGTTACTATATGACTTTATAGATCTCTCTACGCCCTGTATTTTAGGTACCATATGACTTTAAAGATCTCTCTGCGCCCTGTATTTTAGTTACTATATGACTTTATAGATCTCTCTACGCCCTGTATTTTAGTTACTATATGACTTTATAGATCTCTCTACGCCCTGTATTTTACTTACTATATGACTTTATAGATCTCTCTTCGCCCTGTATTTTAATTACTATATGACTTTATAGATCTCTCTACGCCCTGTATTTTAGGTACCATATGATTTTATAGATCTCTCTATGCCCTGTATTTTAATTACTATATGACTTTATAGATCTCTCTACGCCCTGTATTTTAGTTACTATACGACTTTATAGATCTCTCTACGCCCTGTATTTTAGGTACCATATGACTTTAAAGATCTCTCTGCGCCCTGTATTTTAGTTACTATATGACTTTATAGATCTCTCTACGCCCTGTATTTTAGTTACTATATGACTTTATAGATCTCTCTACGCCCTGTATTTTAATTACTATATGACTTTATAGATCTCTCTACGCCCTGTATTTTAGTTACTATATGACTTTATAGATCTCTCTATGACCTGTATTTTAGTTACTATATGACTTCATAGATCTCTCTACGCCCTGTATTTTAGTTACTATACGACTTTATAGATCTCTCTATGACCTGTATTTTAGTTACCATATGACTTCATAGATCTCTCTATGACCTGTATTTTAGTTACTATACGACTTTATAGATCTCTCTATGACCTGTATTTTAGTTACTATACGACTTTATAGATCTCTCTACGCCCTGTATTTTAGGTACCATATGACTTTATAGATCTCTCTATGACCTGTATTTTAGTTACTATACGACTTTATAGATCTCTCTATGACCTGTATTTTAGTTACTATACGACTTTATAGATCTCTCTATGACCTGTATTTTAGTTACTATATGACTTCATAGATCTCTCTACGCCCTGTATTTTAGTTACTATACGACTTTATAGATCTCTCTATGACCTGTATTTTAGTTACTATACGACTTTATAGATCTCTCTATGACCTGTATTTTAGTTACTATACGACTTTATAGATCTCTCTACGCCCTGTATTTTAGGTACCATATGACTTTATAGATCTCTCTATGACCTGTATTTTAGTTACTATACGACTTTATAGATCTCTCTATGACCTGTATTTTAGTTACTATACGACTTTATAGATCTCTCTACGCCCTGTATTTTAGTTACTATACGACTTTATAGATCTCTCTATGACCTGTATTTTAGTTACTATATGACTTCATAGATCTCTCTACGCCCTGTATTTTAGTTACTATACGACTTTATAGATCTCTCTATGACCTGTATTTTAGTTACTATACGACTTTATAGATCTCTCTACGGCCTGTATTTTAGGTACCATATGACTTTATAGATCTCTCTATGACCTGTATTTTAGTTACTATACGACTTTATAGATCTCTCTATGACCTGTATTTTAGTTACTATACGACTTTATAGATCTCTCTATGACCTGTATTTTAGTTACTATACGACTTTATAGATCTCTCTACGCCCTGTATTTTAGGTACCATATGACTTTATAGATCTCTCTATGACCTGTATTTTAGTTACTATACGACTTTATAGATCTCTCTATGACCTGTATTTTAGTTACTATATGACTTCATAGATCTCTCTACGCCCTGTATTTTAGGTACCATATGACTTTATAGATCTCTCTATGACCTGTATTTTAGTTACTATACGACTTTATAGATCTCTCTACGCCCTGTATTTTAGGTACCATATGACTTTATAGATCTCTCTATGACCTGTATTTTAGTTACTATACGACTTTATAGATCTCTCTATGACCTGTATTTTAGTTACTATATGACTTCATAGATCTCTCTACGCCCTGTATTTTAGTTACTATACGACTTTATAGATCTCTCTACGCCCTGTATTTTAGTTACTATATGACTTCATAGATCTCTCTACGCCCTGTATTTTAGTTACTATATGACTTCATAGATCTCTCTATGACCTGTATTTTAGTTACCATATGACTTCATAGATCTCTCTATGACCTGTATTTTAGTTACTATACGACTTTATAGATCTCTCTATGACCTGTATTTTAGTTACTATACGACTTTATAGATCTCTCTACGCCCTGTATTTTAGTTACTATACGACTTTATAGATCTCTCTACGCCCTGTATTTTAGTTACTATACGACTTTATAGATCTCTCTACGCCCTGTATTTTAGGTACCATATGACTTTATAGATCTCTCTATGACCTGTATTTTAGTTACTATACGACTTTATAGATCTCTCTATGACCTGTATTTTAGTTACTATACGACTTTATAGATCTCTCTATGACCTGTATTTTAGTTACTATATGACTTCATAGATCTCTCTACGCCCTGTATTTTAGTTACTATACGACTTTATAGATCTCTCTACGCCCTGTATTTTAGTTACTATACGACTTTATAGATCTCTCTATGACCTGTATTTTAGTTACTATATGACTTCATAGATCTCTCTACGCCCTGTATTTTAGTTACTATACGACTTTATAGATCTCTCTACGCCCTGTATTTTAGTTACCATATGACTTTATAGATCTCTCTACGGCCTGTATTTTAGTTACTATATGACTTACTAGACCTCTCTACGCCCTGTATTTTAGTTACTATACGACTTTATAGATCTCTCTACGCCCTGTATTTTAGTTACTATACGACTTTATAGATCTCTCTATGACCTGTATTTTAGTTACTATACGACTTTATAGATCTCTCTATGACCTGTATTTTAGTTACTATACGACTTTATAGATCTCTCTATGACCTGTATTTTAGTTACTATATGACTTCATAGATCTCTCTACGCCCTGTATTTTAGTTACTATACGACTTTATAGATCTCTCTACGCCCTGTATTTTAGGTACCATATGACTTTATAGATCTCTCTATGACCTGTATTTTAGTTACTATACGACTTTATAGATCTCTCTATGACCTGTATTTTAGTTACTATACGACTTTATAGATCTCTCTACGCCCTGTATTTTAGTTACTATACGACTTTATAGATCTCTCTACGGCCTGTATTTTACTTACTATATGACTTTATAGATCTCTCTACGGCCTGTATTTTACTTACTATATGACTTTATAGATCTCTCTACGCCATGTATTTTAGTTACTATATGACTTTATAGATCTCTCTACGGCCTGTATTTTACTTACTATATGACTTTATAGATCTCTCTACGGCCTGTATTTTAGTTACTATATGACTTTATAGATCTCTCTACGGCCTGTATTTTACTTACTATATGACTTTATAGATCTCTCTACGGCCTGTATTTTAGTTACTATATGACTTTATAGATCTCTCTACGGCCTGTATTTTACTTACTATATGACTTTATAGATCTCTCTACGGCGTGTATTTTACTTACTATATGACTTTATAGATCTCTCTACGGCGTGTATTTTAGTTATTATAACTTCGTAGATGTCTCTACGCCCTCTATTTTAGTTACTATATGACTTTATAGACCTCTCTACGCCCTGTATTTTAGTTACCATATGACTTTATAGATCTCTCTACGGCCTGTATTTTAGTTACTATATGACTTTATAGACCTCTCTACGCCCTGTATTTTAGTTACCATATGACTTTATAGATCTCTCTACGGCCTGTATTTTACTTACTATATGACTTTATAGATCTCTCTACGGCCTGTATTTTAGTTACCATATGACTTTATAGATCTCTCTACGGCCTGTATTTTAGTTACTATATGACTTTATAGATCTCTCTACGGCCTGTATTTTACTTACTATATGACTTTATAGATCTCTCTACGGCGTGTATTTTAGTTATTATAACTTCGTAGATGTCTCTACGCCCTCTATTTTAGTTACTATATGACTTTATAGATCTCTCTACGCCCTGTATTTTAGTTACTATATGACTTTATAGATCTCTCTACGCCCTGTATTTTAGTTACTATATGACTTTATAGATCTCTCTACGGCCTGTATTTTACTTACTATATGACTTTATAGATCTCTCTACGGCCTGTATTTTAGTTACTATATGACTTTATAGATCTCTCTACGCCCTGTATTTTAGTTACTATATGACTTTATAGATCTCTCTACGGCCTGTATTTTACTTACTATATGACTTTATAGATCTCTCTACGCCCTGTATTTTAGTTACTATATGACTTTATAGATCTCTCTACGCCCTGTATTTTAGTTACCATATGACTTTATAGATCTCTCTACGCCCTGTATTTTAGTTACCATATGACTTTATAGATGTCTCTACGCCCTCTATTTTAGTTACTATATGACTTTATAGATCTCTCTACGCCCTGTATTTTAGTTACTATATGACTTTATAGATCTCTCTACGGCCTGTATTTTACTTACTATATGACTTTATAGATCTCTCTACGCCCTGTATTTTAGTTACTATATGACTTTATAGATCTCTCTACGCCCTGTATTTTAGTTACCATATGACTTTATAGATCTCTCTACGCCCTGTATTTTAGTTACCATATGACTTTATAGATGTCTCTACGCCCTCTATTTTAGTTACTATATGACTTTATAGATCTCTCTACGCCCTGTATTTTACTTACTATATGACTTTATAGATCTCTCTACGCCCTGTATTTTAGTTACTATATGACTTTATAGATCTCTCTACGCCCTGTATTTTAGTTACTATATGACTTTATAGATCTCTCTACGCCCTGTATTTTAGTTACTATATGACTTTATAGATCTCTCTACGCCCTGTATTTTAGTTACTATATGACTTTATAGATCTCTCTATGCGCTGTATTTTAGTTACTATATGACTTTATAGATCTCTCTACGCCCTGCATTTTACTTACTATATGACTTTATAGATCTCTCTACGACCTGTATTTTAGTTACTATATGACTTTATAGATCTCTCTACGCCCTGTATTTTAGTTACTATATGACTTTATAGATCTCTCTACGGCCTGTATTTTACTTACTATATGACTTTATAGATCTCTCTATGCGCTGTATTTTAGTTACTATATGACTTTATAGATCTCTCTACGCCCTGTATTTTAGTTACTATATGACTTTATAGATCTCTCTATGCGCTGTATTTTAGTTACTATATGACTTTATAGATCTCTCTACGCCCTGTATTTTAGTTACTATATGACTTTATAGATCTCTCTACGCCCTGTATTTTAGTTACTATATGACTTTATAGATCTCTCTACGGCCTGTATTTTACTTACTATATGACTTTATAGATCTCTCTATGCGCTGTATTTTAGTTACTATATGACTTTATAGATCTCTCTACGGCCTGTATTTTACTTACTATATGACTTTATAGATCTCTCTACGCCCTGTATTTTAGTTACTATATGACTTTATAGATCTCTCTACGGCCTGTATTTTACTTACTATATGACTTTATAGATCTCTCTATGCGCTGTATTTTAGTTACTATATGACTTTATAGATCTCTCTACGCCCTGTATTTTAGTTACTATATGACTTTGTAGATCTCTCTACGCCCTGTATTTTAGTTACTATATGACTTTATAGATCTCTCTACGCCCTGTATTTTAGTTACTATATGACTTTGTAGATCTCTCTACGCCCTGTATTTTAGTTACTATATGACTTTATAGATCTCTCTACGCCCTGTATTTTACTTACTATATGACTTTGTAGATCTCTCTACGCCCTGTATTTTAGTTACTATATGACTTTATAGATCTCTCTACGCCCTGTATTTTAGTTACTATATGACTTTGTAGATCTCTCTACGCCCTGTATTTTAGTTACTATATGACTTTATAGATCTCTCTACGCCCTGTATTTTACTTACTATATGACTTTATAGATCTCTCTACGCCATGTATTTTAGTTACTATATGACTTTATAGATCTCTCTATGACCTGTATTTTTAGTTACTATATGACTTTATAGATCTCTCTACGCCCTGTATTTTAGTTACCATATGACTTTATAGATCTCTCTACGCCCTGTATTTTAGTTACCATATGACTTTATAGATCTCTCTACGCCATGTATTTTAGTTACTATATGACTTTATAGATCTCTCGACGCACTGTATTTAGTTACTATATGACTTTATAGATCTCTCTACGCCCTGTATTTAGTTACTATATGACTTTATAGATCTCTCTACGCCATGTATTTTACTTACTATATGACTATATAGATCTCTCTGCGCCCTGTATTTTAGTTACTATATGACTTTATAGATCTCTCGACGCACTGTATTTAGTTACTATATGACTTTATAGATCTCTCTACGCCCTGTATTTAGTTACTATATGACTTTATAGATCTCTCTACGCCCTGTATTTAGTTACTATATGACTTTATAGATCTCTCTACGCCCTGTATTTTAGTTACTATATGACTTTATAGATCTCTCGACGCACTGTATTTAGTTACTATATGACTTTATAGATCTCTCGACGCACTGTATTTAGTTACTATATGACTTTATAGATCTCTCTACGCCATGTATTTTACTTACTATATGACTATATAGATCTCTCTGCGCCCTGTATTTTAGTTACTATATGACTTTATAGATCTCTCGACGCACTGTATTTAGTTACTATATGACTTTATAGATCTCTCTACGCCCTGTATTTAGTTACTATATGACTTTATAGATCTCTCTACGCCCTGTATTTAGTTACTATATGACTTTATAGATCTCTCTACGCCCTGTATTTTAGTTACTATATGACTTTATAGATCTCTCGACGCACTGTATTTAGTTACTATATGACTTTATAGATCTCTCTACGCCCTGTATTTAGTTACTATATGACTTTATAGATCTCTCTACGCCCTGTATTTAGTTACTATATGACTTTATAGATCTCTCGACGCACTGTATTTAGTTACTATATGACTTTATAGATCTCTCTACGCCCTGTATTTAGTTACTATATGACTTTATAGATCTCTCTACGCCCTGTATTTAGTTACTATATGACTTTATAGATCTCTCTACGCCCTGTATTTAGTTACTATATGACTTTATAGATCTCTCTACGCCCTGTATTTAGTTACTATATGACTTTATAGATCTCTCGACGCACTGTATTTAGTTACTATATGACTTTATAGATCTCTCTGCGCCCTGTATTTTAGTTACTATATGACTTTATAGATCTCTCGACGCACTGTATTTAGTTACTATATGACTTTATAGATCTCTCTACGACCTGTATTTTACTTACTATATGACTTTATAGATCTCTCTACGCCCTGTATTTTAGTTACTATATGACTTTATAGATCTCTCGACGCACTGTATTTAGTTACTATATGACTTTATAGATCTCTCTACGCCCTGTATTTTACTTACTATATGACTTTATAGATCTCTCGACACACTGTATTTAGTTACTATATGACTTTATAGATCTCTCTGCGCCCTGTATTTTACTTACTATATGACTTTATAGATCTCTCGACGCACTGTATTTTAGTTACTATATGACTTTATAGATCTCTCGACGCACTGTATTTAGTTACTATATGACTTTATAGATCTCTCTACGCCCTGTATTTAGTTACTATATGACTTTATAGATCTCTCTACGCCCTGTATTTAGTTACTATATGACTTTATAGATCTCTCTACGCCCTGTATTTTAGTTACTATATGACTTTATAGATCTCTCGACGCACTGTATTTAGTTACTATATGACTTTATAGATCTCTCTACGCCCTGTATTTTAGTTACTATATGACTTTATAGATCTCTCGACGCACTGTATTTAGTTACTATATGACTTTATAGATCTCTCTACGCCCTGTATTTTACTTACTATATGACTTTATAGATCTCTCGACGCACTGTATTTTAGTTACTATATGACTTTATAGATCTCTCGACGCACTGTATTTAGTTACTATATGACTTTATAGATCTCTCTACGACCTGTATTTTAGTTACTATATGACTTTATAGATCTCTCTACGACATGTATTTTAGTTACTATATGACTTTATAGATCTCTCGACGCACTGTATTTAGTTACTATATGACTTTATAGATCTCTCTACGACCTGTATTTTACTTACTATATGACTTTATAGATCTCTCTACGCCATGTATTTTAGTTACTATATGACTTTATAGATCTCTCTACGCCATGTATTTTAGTTACTATATGACTTTATAGATCTCTCGACGCACTGTATTTAGTTACTATATGACTTTATAGATCTCTCTACGACCTGTATTTTACTTACTATATGACTTTATAGATCTCTCTACGCCATGTATTTTAGTTACTATATGACTTTATAGATCTCTCGACGCACTGTATTTAGTTACTATATGACTTTATAGATCTCTCTACGCCCTGTATTTTACTTACTATATGACTTTATAGATCTCTCGACGCACTGTATTTTAGTTACTATATGACTTTATAGATCTCTCGACGCACTGTATTTAGTTACTATATGACTTTATAGATCTCTCTACGACCTGTATTTTAGTTACTATATGACTTTATAGATCTCTCTACGACATGTATTTTAGTTACTATATGACTTTATAGATCTCTCGACGCACTGTATTTAGTTACTATATGACTTTATAGATCTCTCTACGACCTGTATTTTACTTACTATATGACTTTATAGATCTCTCTACGCCATGTATTTTAGTTACTATATGACTTTATAGATCTCTCTACGCCATGTATTTTAGTTACTATATGACTTTATAGATCTCTCGACGCACTGTATTTAGTTACTATATGACTTTATAGATCTCTCTACGACCTGTATTTTACTTACTATATGACTTTATAGATCTCTCTACGCCATGTATTTTAGTTACTATATGACTTTATAGATCTCTCTACGCCATGTATTTTAGTTACTATATGACTTTATAGATCTCTCGACGCACTGTATTTAGTTACTATATGACTTTATAGATCTCTCTACGACCTGTATTTTACTTACTATATGACTTTATAGATCTCTCTACGCCATGTATTTTAGTTACTATATGACTTTATAGATCTCTCTACGCCATGTATTTTAGTTACTATATGACTTTATAGATCTCTCTACGACCTGTATTTTACTTACTATATGACTTTATAGATCTCTCTACGGCGTGTATTTTAGTTACTATATGACTTTATAGATCTCTCTACGCCATGTATTTTAGTTACTATATGACTTTATAGATCTCTCGACGCACTGTATTTAGTTACTATATGACTTTATAGATCTCTCTACGACCTGTATTTTACTTACTATATGACTTTATAGATCTCTCTACGCCCTGTATTTTAGTTACTATATGACTTTATAGATCTCTCGACGCACTGTATTTAGTTACTATATGACTTTATAGATCTCTCTACGACCTGTATTTTACTTACTATATGACTTTATAGATCTCTCTACGCCCTGTATTTTAGTTACTATATGACTTTATAGATCTCTCGACGCACTGTATTTAGTTACTATATGACTTTATAGATCTCTCTACGACCTGTATTTTACTTACTATATGACTTTATAGATCTCTCTACGCCCTGTATTTTAGTTACTATATGACTTTATAGATCTCTCGACGCACTGTATTTAGTTACTATATGACTTTATAGATCTCTCTACGCCCTGTATTTTACTTACTATATGACTTTATAGATCTCTCTACGCCCTCTATTTTAGTTACTATATGACTTTATAGATCTCTCTACGCCATGTATTTTAGTTACTATATGACTTTATAGATCTCTCTACGCCCTGTATTTTAGTTACCATATGACTTTATAGATCTCTCTACGCTCTGTATTTCTACACCACTCAGAAACATCTGTGATTTCAGGGTCACGCCAAAGTTCCGTTCATGTTGATCTGGTATGCTGCCTTGGACGAGTCCCTGGGACCTGCAGCCCCACATTCTAGATTGTGGTATGAGGATGGTTCCATCCTAGGGCATACTCCGCAACTGCATAACTTTAGAGTCAACTTCGTGCCTCATAAAGGTAAGGAATAACAGACAGCTACACATTCATCATCATCATCATTTCAGCCGAAAGACGTCCACTGCTGGACATAGGCCTCCCCCAAGTGTCGCCACAATGAACGGTCCTGTGCGTCTCGCATCCATCGTACTCCCGCAACCGTTATCAGGTCATCGGTCCACCTTGCAGGAGGCCTTCCAACGCTACGTCTTCCGGTACGTGGTCGCCATTCCAGAACCTTTCGGCCCCAACGGCCATCTGTTCTGCGAGCAATGTGCCCTGCCCATTGCCACTTAAGTTTGGCGATTCTTCGTGCTATGTCGGTGACCTTGGTTCTCCTGCGGATATCCTCATTCCTGATTCGATCACGCAAGGAAACTCCGAGCATAGCCCTTTCCATTGCCCTTTGGGTGACTTTGAGTTTTCTGATGAGGCCCATTGTAAGCGACCACGTTTCAGAGCAAATAACAGACAGCTACACATTAGCTCTTAGCATTGTCTCGTATTGGACATAAATGAAAGCCCTCGGATATGTTTTAGCTTGTATTTCAAGAGTAATTGAATTTTTATAACAACTTTGCACGGAGCGATATCGAAAACGTTTTTTCTTTAGTGGATTTATATAAAGGTAATGTAGGTAGACGTACCCTTATATTAAAAAATCCCTATAAAAGTTGGCTGCTTGCTAGTGGTGTCTTATAGGCGCCAACAAGCATAACGACGGTGAAGTTCCAATACCTTCTAACTGACATTTTTCGAGATAATTACTCTTTAGCGCTCTTAATTCAAGTGTGTGTTTCTGCATGTTTTTGTGAAATCTCTTGAAGCGAATATTAGTTGCTACTGAATCAAATTAAATTGTGGAAACACCTCTTAACTAAACCAGCATGTCAATTCATAGTATTACCTCCTGACGTTTTTAAGAAAGAAGATTTTTGACTTCGATAGTTAGGAGTTATTGGCACTTCACCGTCGATAACCGGCCTTTTAATCTTTCAACTGTTGGAACTTAGGCCTCTCTAGGTGAAGGAATGAGTGTCCACCCTTAGTTTGAAGTAATGCGGAACAGAGTGTAAAGATGATGAGATGATTTCGGATTTTTTTATATGTTCAAATCGCGCGGAGAACTGTATTTATTTATTTAAACTTCATGCAACATAAAGTACAAAGGCGGACTTAATGCCTTAGGCATTCTCTACCAGTCAACCTAGGGTGGTGTAGAGACAATATGGTACGTGCATAAAAATGAAATTTAATACGAAAAACAAGATAAAAAAAATATATATATACATATCATTAAAATGCACATACATATATATTTAATATAATATATATACATATATATTAATATAAAGTAAAGAAAGAAGTTTTGAGACGATTCTGCTATTGGTGGAGCAAATGATTCCGCACCTGACTGACTGTAATTGCGCGATGCATGATTTCGTAGTTTAACCGATTATAATTTAGGTGTCTTCAAGGCTAGAGTGAATAGGCTCTTAATAAATTAGTGCGCCTTACCATTGCGATTGCATTACTGCCTAGCATCGAGTGGGATCGCAGTCAAGCACTAGTTTATACAAGTTTAAAAAAAAAATAGTCATCATCATCATCTTCCTGCCCTAGTCCCATCTTATCTGGGGTCGGCGCAACACGATTTTTTTCTTCCATTCTATCCTGTCAACCGTCATACTATCACTAACTTCCTTTTCTTTCATATCACTGCTCATAAAATTCATCCATCTTTATTTTATTTTTTTCTAAAAAAAATAGTATTTAATATAATGTTTTCATTTAACAGGAAAACTCCTCCACACATCATATTCAGAGGCCCACGCACCAGGGCTTCATCTTCTAAAGGAGAAGTTCTATTCTCTATTGAAGATTGAAAGACATTCCATGTTTGGGAAACTAGCTGTTCTAGGACCTGATGATGAACTTAATATTAAGGTATGTATTGCGATTTATCATCATAATCATCATCATTTCAGCCTGGCCTTGGTACAGGCCATCTTCCGAAGCGAGGAGGTGTGGCAGGCGGTCGAATCTTTCTGCGAAGCAGTAATGTTAGCAAAGGAGGACGCCGCACGCGAGAGGCAACGGTCCTCACGCCCCAGCCACCGTCGGGATTCCGATCTCGATTTTCAGTCACCGTAGGCGCGGGCTTGCGTACAGCGAGCAATGGGTAGCTCACCGTCCGACTGTCCGGTAACCGTCCGGATTGAGCCCAAGACGTCGACGGTGCGTATTGTTCCACGCGCGCCTCAAGAAGCCCAGCGTCGAAGCCTACTGGGGCCAAGGATCTCTTTCTGAAAGGAAGGTTCGGCCCCGGTACGAAAGGCAACGAAGGAACAGGAGTGAGTTTTTAGTCAGTAAAAGTATATACTACTATCTCGCGCTCCGCCCAAGAGCGGGGGATGTCATTGGATGATTTTCATACCGAAAAAAAAAATAATTCCGCAGACAGACGTCAACTGCTGGAAATAGGCCTCCCCCAAGTGTCGCAACAAACACATATGATTAGTTCTGATTGGTACGGGGGAGCGTGGTACTGCGTTCTGATTGGTTGAGATATCAGATCTATAATCATATGTGTTGACATGCGTTGCCTGTTATTACACGTCTAGTGGCTGTAAGGTTGTTGGTAGATAGACCAATACCGATACGACACCAACGCTATTAATTAGATTAAATACGTTAATTCTTAATTCCTTCTGTGTCTGATGCATGCCGTGGCAGCCTTTGATTAAGGCTACACCATAAGCATAACATAGTCGGCCTTATATTGTTCCCACTGCTGGGACTCAGGCCTCCTCTCTAAGAGAGGGAATGGGCCGTAATCCACCACGCGGGCCCAGTGCGGGTTGGTGGATGTCACATGTCTTCGAATTTTTGGTTCTAGGACATGCCGGTTTTCTCACGATGTTTTCCTTCACCGTTTTGAGAGCAGTGGTGATGAAATAAATTACACAAAGTAATGCGCCTGGCTGGGTTTGAACCTGCGACCTACAATTCGTAAGTCGGTAGCGTTACCACTCGGCTACCACTACACCATAAAATGTATAGAATACTGAATCTTTAGCATGTATAATGGTGTATGCTTTGTTGGTTGTCCTTAAATATCTTATCTTGTTGTGGGGCTGGCCCTGGGCCAGAGCACTTCGACCCTTCTGGATCTTTGGGCACGCCACAATTATGGCGGTAAGTCCCCTCTTTGAGGCGTGGTTGGAAAGACCTCACGGCGTCCTCACCTTCCGCATGACGCAGGTTCTCACCGGACACGGTAAGTTCGGGAAGTTCCTGCACCGGAGTCGCCACTGTGTGGATCGCCCGAAGGACACGGTAGAGCACACGGTGGAGGTGTGCCTCGCTTGGGCAGAGCAACGCCGTGTCCTCGTGGCGGCAATCGGCGGCGGCGATCTCTCGCGCCAGGCCTTGGTTCAGGCCATGGTCCGGAGCGAGGAGGAGTGGCAGGCGGTCGCCTCCTTCTGCGAAGCCGTAATGCTAGCGAAGGAGGCAGCCGATCGCGTGAGGCAACGGTCCTTACGCTCCAACCGCCGCCGCCGGGATTCCGATCCCGATTTCCGGCCACCGTAGGCGCGGGCTTGCGGACGGCGAGCAATGGGTGCTCGCCGTCCGACCGTCCGGTAATCGGACCGAGCCCAAGTCGTCGACGGCGCGTACTGTTCCACGCGCGCCTCAAAGAGATGCAAATCGTAGGGGCCCAGCAGGGTCGAAACCTACTGAGGCCACGGGTAGTGTGACAGCGAAACCCGGGGCCCTGGGGCGAAGGCAACGAAGGAACAGGAGTGGGTTTTTAGTCAGTAAAGTCTGACACTATCTCCCGCTCCGCCCAAGAGCGGGTTTTGTCATAAGATGATTTTCCCACCCAATAAAAAAAAAAAACCCTTCTGGATCTTTTGTGCTGTTCCCCTCCTGTCTACTCAACCCTTAGCCCTCCGTGCACCTTCTTCATGAGTCCCAGTATGGTTTTGATGGGGCTGAGCCTGTAGTCCTCTGGTCTAGCATATTTTCCTCTGCATCTCCACAGATCCTGCAAGTCGGGTCGCTTGCTAGTGCCAAGTTGTGAAGCTGTTTGTTGTTGGCATAGTGCCCCGTGAAGACTCCTTAAATAAATAAATATTATATTTGAAAGCTTTGTTACAGGAAAAAGACATAAACTTCGTACCAATACAAATGCTGGTGGAGACGCCATTCAGCATAGACATAGTATACACTACAGAGGATCTCTCCACACCTCCCTTAAAGGGTGATAAATATACCAAAGCGTTGGAGGCGAAGAAAATGCAATTCGATTTGGAGTTTGAGGAGAAATTCAAGTTGGATGAGAAAGGGTGAGTGTTTTTTATGGTTCCGTACCTCGAAAGGAAAAAGCTGGGCAAGTGCGAATCGGACTCGCGTACTGAGGGTTCCGTACAAACTTACCTATGAAAACAGTTTAATTTTTTTTTTATATTCACTCAACTATCACACAACGCCGTCTAGTCCCAAGCTAAGCAGAGCTTGTGTTATGAGTACTAGACAACTGATAAACATACTTAAATATTTCTAAATACATACATATTATAGATAAATTACACCCAGACACAGTACAAATGATTGTGCTCATCACACACACATTTGTCCTGGGTGGGAATCGAACCCATGACCTCCGGCATAGCAGTCAGGGCCACTGACCACTAGACCAACAGGCCAGTCAATTCCCGAATTGAGTTACGAAGATTTTTCCAAATCGCAAAAATGTTTTTATTTTTTACGTAAGTACAAATTTACAGTTTTCAGATTTTTTCCCTATATTTGTGTTATGAGACCTTGCTTTATGCCAAATTTCAGGATTCTGAGTCAACGGGAAGTAGCCAATGAATTTTGATTCCTTTAAGAGTGTCTAAATATTGCGACATAAATGGACGTATCTTTTTCTTTCGTTAAAATTTTTTTTAACAGTTCAAGGGACTGCAGACTTGAATATATGGTTTTAATTTTAACTCGTTACTTCCACGCGTTTCCGACATAAATAGTCTTTACAGACAGACGGACAACAAAGTTATATCAATTATTTTCTGCACAAATAGTGAAGTCGTCTCAATAACTCCTTTCTTTTACTTGATTTAAATATATCATCATCATCATCATTTCAGCCGAAAGAAGTCCACTGCTGGACATGGGCCTCCCCCAAGCGACGCCACAACGACCGATCCTGTGCGTCTCGCATCCACCGCACTCCCGCGACATTTAAATATATATGTATATATTATATTAAATCATATATGTATGTTTATTTTGTATATATATATACTTTTAAACTCTTATTTCCTTAATATTTTTTTTTTGTATTTTTATGCACCTGACACATTTTCTCTTCACTACCTTAGGTTGACTGGTAGAGAATGCCTAAGGCATTAAGTCCGCCTTTGTACTTTTGTGTTGCATGAAGTTTTAATAAATAAAGTGATCCTATAAGGGTTATAATATTTCCTTTTGAGGTACAGAACCCTAAAAAAAGACCTAAAAACTAGTTTTAAACATTATAATTTATTTCAGTTACCCACCTGAAGATGTGGCGATCGCTAGGGCAGCACTATCCAACATGGTTGGAGGTGTGGGCTATTTCTTCGGGGCTAGCAGAGTCCAGTCGCAATACACCAAGGAACCTGTACCGTATTGGAGGGCGCCTTTGTATTCTGGAGTGCCTAGCAGGTGAGTTTGACCCTTAAAGTAAAGGTGATGTGAGTTAATTTCGTGTGGAACAGTTAGGTGGTTGAATAATTTGGAACTATAACCTATTCATTTGTGCTTGAGACAAAATGTAAACAAAGAAAATAATTTTGGTACTTTCGGCCAAGTTTCTTCGACGTGTTTGAATACATTAATAACAGTTTCTTTTTCTGTTGAATGCATTGGCGTTTTCTTTGCACGATTTTTCTTCGCCGAAGAAAAAGTGCAAGCGTTGCTATGTCCAGGTTCACTCATGTTTTTAAGCAACCCTTTTATGGTTGGTTTACCTTTTGTCTCACGGCTCTCTGAATAGGGTATAGACGAAATATGAGTTTTTAAGTTAAATACTTCAAGGTATCCCGCACGAAGCAATAATGCTAGTGAAGGAGGCGGTCGCACCACGAATTTTCGAAATGAAAATCCGCGGTTCTAGAATGCATAGGGCAGCTGAAAGACACAGATTTTAGTCAGAAAAAGTCGAACAGCCCCTCCTAATGTACCCTAGAGCGGAAGAAGTCATTAGATGAATTTTCACCTCAAAAAATACCATGATCGTGAAACGCCCGGGTGTCACCATTGTGAGGACCGCCCGGAGGACACGGTGGAGCATACGGTGGACGTGTGTCCCGCTTGGGCGGAGTACCGCCGTGTTCTCGTGGGGGTGATCGGCGGCAGCAACCTCTCGCACCTGGCCCTGGTGCAGGCCATGGTCCGGAGTGAGGACGAATGGCAGGCGGTCGCCTCCGCGCATGAAGCAGTAGGCTGCACGCGTGAGGGAACCGACATCCTCACACCCGAGCCGCCGGTATCCCTACCTTGATTGCCAACCAACAACTAGTTGGTTTGCAATGGGTAGTTTGCCGTCCGGCCGTCCGGTAACCGTGCGCGTGGTATTCCACGCGTGCCTCAAAGAGATGTCATCAAAAACGACGGTTACCAGACTTCCGGACGGAGAGCTACTCCTTGCTCGTCATCCGCAAGCCCACGCCTACGGTTGCCGGAAATCGGGATCGGGGTCCCGGCGGTTGGGACGTGAGAACGTCCATTTCCTCACGCGTGTGGCCGCCTTCTTCAATAACATTACTGCATCGCAGAAAGAGGTGACTGCCTGCAATTCTTCCTCGCTCCGGACCTTGGCCTGTATTAGGGCACGGCGGTGAACTCTATTAGGCCTGTGTCGGCATGCCCATCGTGCCCACAATGAAGAATTTGCGCTTGCTTGGAGTTTGAGCTTTATGTCAATTACTTAAGAGTTATTTTCTCTTGAAGATGTAATTAATCAGCTGATAACTTAATTTTTAGATCTGTACAGGAATTAGGTCTTATGTCTACCTCATTAAAGGCGATTATGGTCTATCCTTTGCAGATCATTCTTCCCTCGAGGCTTTTTATGGGACGAAGGGTTCCATGGTCTTCTAATCGGGCGCTGGTCGCCTGACATCCAGATGGATATAGCAGCCCATTGGATGGACCTCATCAATGTTGAGGGGTGGATCCCAAGGGAGCAGATTTTAGGTAAGTTTTCATACGCATCCACCAGCTCAGGAGTAGTGGTGGCCCAGTGGTAACGGCCCTGGCTTATGAGTTGTAGGTCACGAGTTCAAACCTTTTATAATTTATTTCCTCACCACTGTTCTCAAAACGGTGAAGGAAACATCGTGAGGAAACCTGCATGTCCTAGAACCAAGAATTCGAATACATGTGATATTCACCAACCCGCACTGGGTCCGCGTGGTGGATTACGGCCCATTCCCTCTCATAGAGAGGGGGCCTGAGTCCCAGCATTGGGAACATTATAAGGTTGATTATGCTACTGGTTCGGGGCTAAGCTTCGGTTATTTAGATGAACATAACAGCCCATTAGATGGACCTCATCAGTTTGGAGGGATGGATTCCAAGGGAACACGTCTTAGGTAAGTTATCATAGATTTCCACCAGCTAGGGGCTTGTCTCCGGACATTCAAATGAACATAGTAGCCGTTTGGGTGGACCTCATCCATGTGAAGGGATGGATTCCAAGGGTATCTTAGGGATAGGATCTGAACATTTAGATGGACATAGCAGCTAATTTGTATGGATGTCATCTATGTAGAGGGGTGCCATGGTCCGGAGCGAGGAGGAGTGGCAGGCGGTCGCCTCCTTCTGCGAAGCAGTAATGCTAGCAAAAGAGGCGGCTGCACGCGTGAGGCAAAGGAGGATTCCGATTTCTGGCCACTGTAGGCGGGCTTGCGTGCGGCCGTCCGGTAACCTTCCGGACCGAACCCAAGTCGTCAACGGTGCGTAGTGCTCCACGCGCGCCTCAAGAAGATGTCAGCAACCGTAGCAGCCCAGTAGGGTCGAAGCCTACTGGGGCCACGGATGATGCAAAAGAAAACCCCGGGGCCCTTGAACAAAGGCAAAAAAGGAACGGGAGTGAGTTTTAGTCAGTAAAAGTCGTGACACGCCCTCCAGCCCCGCCTAAGGACGGGAGATATCATTGGATGTTAACCCACCTTAAAAACAAATCTATGTAGAGTGGTGAAGTCTAAAGGAATCTTAGGTAATCATACATTTCCACCTGCTCGGAGCTGGTCTCTTATTCTTGGTTTGTGAACACACTTATGTTACAAGACTAATTCCTAGTGTTTCATCGCCTCGGTCGCGATAACAATCTTTCTCCACTTGTATCAAAATGTACTATTTCCATCTACCAGGAGCGGAGGCCCTAGCAAGAGTACCAAAAGAGTTTGTTGTGCAAAGCAACGCAGCTGCCAATCCCCCTATGCTGCTGATACAACTGGCTCACATGGTCAAGATACGGCCTGAACTGTTCGTGAGCGGGTCCAAGCATCGTAACACGTTGGACAGGATGTATAGCAGATTGCAGGTGAGCTTCTACTAAAATATGATCTTTTTTTAATGAGTTGTTTAAAATATGATATTTTTTAATGTGCTTGTTTATAATATGATCTTTTTTAATGAGTATGTTTAAAATATGATCTTTTTTAGTGAGTATGTTTAAAATATGATCTTTTTTAATGAGCTTGTTTAAAATGTGATCTTTTTTAGTGAGTATGTTTAAAATATGATCTTTTTTAATGAGCTTGTTTAAAAAAAGCTGACGAAGTGCGAGTCGGACTCGCACAAGTCGAGTTCCATAATACAATACTAAAATCGAACAAAAAAAAGCCAACAAAATAACGTTTCTTGTATGGGAAACCCATTTTTTTTTTTGAATTTTATTATTTGTTGTTGTAGCGGCAATAGAAATACACATTCTGTGAAATTTTCAACTCTACCTCATGCGAATTATCCTATTCACTCTTGATTTAAAGAAAATTTAACTTACATTACAACATTTATTAATCAATCTATTTTTAATTTTATCTGTTGTGTTGTAATATAATTTTATTTATTAATCTTCCATTTTTTACCTTGCTGTAAATAGTAATTGTTACCTGTTCTGTATTGTTTTTAGCATAATCTAATATATAAAATTCTCGTGTCGCGGTGTTTGTGGTTAAACTCCTCCGAAACGGCTTTCCCGATTCTCATGAAATTTCGTGTGCATATTGGGTAGGTCTGAGAATCGGACAACATCTATTTTTTATCCCCCTAAATGTTAAGGGTAATCCACCCCAAAAATTTTTTTTTTCAATTTTAGATAAAAAAAAAATTATATACATAGCAAAACAACGTTTGCCGGGTCAGCTAGTATTAATTATATAATTATGTAAAACCGTACATAGTGCATGTGGTGTTAGCCTATAATTAATTCTTACACTAATGGACGTCAGTTTCGTTTTAGTATAATATAAATGTATTGTGTAAGCAGTTGTTGGCTGACCATATAAATAAATAAATAATATACTTGATATTTCTACAGGCCTGGTACCAATGGTTCCAAATATCGCAAAGGGGGGATGAACCAACTTCCTATCGGTGGAGGGGGCGAGAGGATGATGGGTTGCAACTGAACCCCAAGACTCTAACTTCAGGGCTTGATGACTATCCCAGGTAAACATAAAACTAAATAAAAACACCATGTAGATCTTCACTTTTTTTAGGGTTCCCTACGTCTGTCTGTCTGTCAAGAACCTTTATCTCCGAAACTCGTGGAGGTATCGAGTAGATATTAAAACAATATACTCAGGTCTGCGGTCCCTTGAAGCTGTGAATAAATCAAACTTCTAAGTTAACGAAAAAAATAGATACGGCTGTTTATGTCGCAAAATACGTGTATATCGACACTCTCAAAGGAATCAAAATTCATAGGGTACTTCCCGTTGACCTATAATCCTGAAATTTGGCATGAAGCAAGGTCTCATAGCACAAGTATAGGAAAAAATCTGAAAACTGTAAATTTGTAGTTAAGTCACAAAAAAAAATCTATTCGGAAAAATCTTCGTATCTCAATTCGGGAATTGAACTGTTTTCATAGATAAGTATGTATGGAACCTTCAGTGCGTGAGTCCGGCTCGCACTTGCCCAGTTTTTTTTTATTATTTTCTCATACAGTCATTTTGTATTGCAGGGCATCTCATCCATCAGACATAGAACGTCATGTGGATCTAAGATGTTGGATGTTCGCAGCAGCTGATGCTATGACGACTATTGCCGATGTACTGCAGAGAGATTCCAGCAAGTAAGTGTTCTTGTATCTTCTAGTGACTCATGCAGGCCTGCGTATTTACATTCTGTACGTGGCCAGAACGCAAGAGTGTGAAACTTGGAGTACACGGTCTCGTGGGAGCTATCGATCTCTCGCGCCGAGTTTTGGTACAGGCCATGGTCCGGAGCGAGGAGGAGTGGTAGGCGGTCGCCTCCTTCTGCGAAGCTGTAATGCTAGCAAAGGAGGCGGCCGATCGCGTGAGGCAACGGTCCTTACGCTCCAACCGCCGTCGGGATTCTGATCCCGATTTCCGGCTACCGTAAGCGCGGGCTTGCGGACGGTGGGCAATGGGTGGCTCGCCGACTGTCCGGTAACCGTCTGGATCGAGCCCAAGTCGTCGACGGCGCGTACTGTTCCACGCGCGCCTCTAGATGTCACCAAATCGTAGGAGCCCAGCAGGGTCGAAGCCTACTGGGGCCACGGGTAGTGTGAAAGCGAAACCCGGGGCCCTGGGACGAAATCAAAGAAGGAACAGGAGTAGGTTTTTAGTCAGTAAAAGTCTGACACTATCTCTCGCTCCGCCCAAGAGCGAGATTTGTCATAAGATGATTTTCCCACCCAATAAAAAAAAGGGTGTGATACCAATCGCGTATAGATTGGAAATCACTTTTAAATCAAGGTCTTCCAATGCATACAAGCGTAGTACGCAAATACTCGCGTATACTTCGTAGTGACCTAACTACCTAACTTTATTCCATAACATACAGTGCCAGTACGAATATGGACTAATCGTGCGTAGAACTGAATCATCGCGCCTGGATTAGGTTAGGTTAGAATAGTGATCATTAGAACACGATGGCGAGTGAACGAAGCGATCATGTGGGTTAGGTTAGAACACTGACCATTAAAGCGTAAAGGCGAGCGCACCGCGGCAGCGGCCGCCGAACGCCAGATCCCCTTCTAATGTTAGTAAATAATTTGGGTTAGGTTAAGTTAAAAATCGCGCCTGGATAAGGTCAGGTTAGAATAGTGACCATTAGAACGTGGTGGCGAGCTGATGAAGCGATCATGTGGGTTAGGTTAGAACAGTGACCATTAAAGCGTGAAGGCGAGCGCACCGCGGCAGCGGCCGCCGAGCGCCAGATCCCCTTCTAATGTTAGTGAATCATTTGGGTTAGGTTAAGTTAAAAATCGCGCCTGGATAAGGTCAAGTTAGAATAGTGACCATTAGAACACGATGGCGTGTGAACGAAGCGATCATGTAGGTTAGGTTAGAACAGTGACCATTAAAGCGTGAAGGCGAGCGCACCGCGGCAGCGGCCGCCGAGCGCCAGATCCGCTTCTAATGTTAGTGAATCATTTGGGTTAGGTTAAGTTAAAAATCGCGCCTGGATAAGGCCAGCTTAGAATAGTGACCTTTAGAACGTGGTGGCGAGCTAACGAAGCGATCATGTTGGTTAGGCTAGAACAGTGACCATTAAATCCAGATACCCTTCTAATGTTAGTTAGTTATTTGGGTTTGGTTAAGTTAAAAACTATTATTTTAATCTAATTCTACATAAATAATGTTAATACTTCATTCCATTATATGCATAAATGATTTTATTAAACTATATCGCAGCATGTATAGTTTGGAACCAGGACGCGCGCGTACACGTTGCAAACTATACAAGACCAGTGCGCAGAATTCGTGTATACATTGTAATTGCAGATTTAAAAATAGCAATACAAAGTATACGCGAGCAGTTTCTTATGGCTGCATTTAGGCCATGTATAGAATGTAAATATGCTGCAGGCCTAATGTGTCATGTTTGCTTTCATTATGAATCACTGATCTCTTATTTACCACACTGGAATGGCGGCCATCAAAGTACTTTTTGTGTCCTTTTGATATTCGCCATTTTGGCGCTGTCGCCCATAGCGAATTATAAAAAAAGTATAACAATAGAAGCCTTGTAAATTTAATCAAGATTTTAAACGACGACAATTTTTATTCTAAAACTTTTAAGGGTTAAAAAAAAACACATATTTCCTGGAACAAGTTTTGTAAAATATTCGAGTAAATCACGGAATTACCGAATGCTAACAGAGTATTCAGGCGTTATCTCTCTTTGTCGCGTTGCATTTTCGTCAAACATCGCGTTGGATTGCGTTAGATGAAGTAACAAGCTTTTAAACCATGCTCGATGTTGACGATAGGCGAGTGGAAGAGCACCCTCGTGGTGGGATCCTCAGCTGCTAACTTGAATACTTTCTGTATGCAGGTATGAAGCTACTCGAGACCAGCTTGCTGATGAAGACCTACTAAACGAGCTGCACTGGTCTTCCCATACGCAAACTTATGCGGACTTTGGTAAGATTCATCAACATTAACCTGTTTTTAGGGTTCCGTACCTCAAAAGGAAATAAAGGAACCCTTATAGGATCACTTTGTTGTCCGTCCGTCTGTCTGTCTGTCTGTCAAGACCCTTAATCTCGGGAACACGTACAATACAACAAATACAAATACAAAATTGTTTATTTCAGAAACCAAAACATTTGTAACAATAGATTGTGATTGGAGCCTCCTTTTAGGTAAATAATACCTGTATTAGGAGACTCCGCTCTTCCATAACTTAGCAATATTTCAATTGTTTTTGGTTATTACAATTTACAGTTATGTATTACGTATATTAATATTATAAAAAATCTATTTGTATATGTGTGTGGGGTGCGCGTGTATGTGTTTGGTGTGCGCGTGTTTGTGTTTGGTGTGCGCGTAACACGTGAAGGTATCGAGTTGAAATTAATACCATATACTCAAGTCTGTGGTCCCTTGAAGCTCTGAAAAAAATAAACTCTTGAGTTAACGTAAAAAAAAGTTACGGCCGTAAATGTCGCAAAAAACGTATATTTTGACCCTCTCAAGGAAATTCAAATTCATAGGGCACGTTGCTATTATATTTATAATTGTCAGTTGCTATTTTAATATCTATATTTAGTTTTTATTTTTACTTTATTTACATTGTTCTCACATAATAGCGACAAGAAACATGTAACAGAGATATTTGTAATTACAAAACATTATTGAAAAGAGTGTCCATGGAGTTTCTTGCACATTCTTCTCCATAGAGATCTACGCTTTGGAATGTGCAATTAGCATAATTTTTTTCTGACTGACTGACTTCTTAACATTTCAAAAGTGCCTGTAAATGGTTTATTTGAAATAAAATGCTTTGAATCTTGAATCTTTTGAATTCATTAATTGCCAAGCCCGCGCTTATGGTGATCGTGAATCGCTCGGCGATTCCATTAGTCCAGGGTAACTCGTCAGCCTTTTGAGCTCTTAGTTTTTTTTTTTAATTTTTATAAACCAGTGCTTGACTGCGATCCCATCTGATGGTAAGCAGAGATGCAATCATTGATGGTAAGGAGCACTAGTTTATTAAGAGCATATTCACTCTAGCCTTGAAGACTCCTAAATTATAGTTGGACGGGAAGACCGCAGCAGGCAAATTGTTCCAGTCCTTCGATGTACGCGGTATAAACGACGAAGCGAAACGCTGAGTTGGCTTAACGGCCGGACCGTTGAAGTCTCAACAACGTAAGGGTGGATATTCGCCTTACGTCGGGTTGTCCGATGTTAGAAAGGAGATGGCGGAATCAAGTCATGCAATTCCATTATAGTTGTCCAAGTTTCACTGTGTGATATGTTCTTTTCAGGTCTCCACACGGATGCTGTCAAGCTGGTTCGTCAGCAGCCTAAGAATCCTAACGAGGGCGCCAGAGTGATCAGGAGTGTGACTGCGCCTCCGCAGCCAAGACTAGTGACTTCTGCCTTTGGTAAGTTTTTTTTTTAAATTATTGGCAGGCTCGCGCTTGACCACTATCTGGTGGAAAGTGACGATGGAGTGCGCTGGACGTCTTTCGGCTGAAATGCTGATGAAACCCTTTCGATTTTTTCAGGATACGTCTCTCTATTTCCAATGCTGCTGAAAGTGCTGAAACCAGACAGTGAGAAATTAGGAAAAATACTAGAAGATTTAGACAAACCTGATCTGCTGTGGTCACCTTACGGACTAAGGTACCCCTTAAGTTATATTTAACACACCCACACCTACACACATCCCACGCAAATACCCACACACCCCACACACACATCCACACACATACATAGACATCCACACACCCCACACACACATCCACACAACCCACACACACATCCACACACTCCACACACGCATCCACACACAAATCCACACACTCCACACACCCCACACACACATCCACACACTCCCCACACGCATCCACACACCCCAAACACACATCCACACACCCCACACACACATCCACTCACTCCACACGCGCATACACACTCCCCACACACACATCCACACACTCCACACACACATCCACACACTCCACACACGCATCCACACACCCCACACACACATACACACACCCCACACACACATCCACATACTCCACACACGCATCCACACACCCCACACACACATCCACACACTCCACACACGCATCCACACACCCCACACACATCCACACACCCCACACACATCCACAAATCCCACACACATCCACACACGCGTTTTTGCGCAAAAAACGTATATTTCGAGTCTCTCAAGAAAATAACTTTTTTTCAATTCGGAAAAATCTTCGTAACTCGATTCGGGAATTGAACTCTTTTCATAGGTAAATTTGTACGGAACCCTCAGTACGAATGTTGTTGTTATTGTTTTATAGGGTTCCGTACCTAAAGGGTAAAACGGGACCCTATTACTAAGACTCCGCAGTCCGTCTGTCACCAGGCTGTATCTCATGAACCGTGATAGACAGTTGAAATTTTCACAGATTGAAAAGTGATTTCATTTTATTTCTTTTTCGTTTGTATTTATGTTGCCTCTACGGATAAAGTGAGAAATGAATATATTAGGGGAAGTTTGAAAGTGGCGCCAGTGACTGAAAAGTTGAAAGGGAATCGTTTGTCTTGGTATGGTCATGTAAAGAGGAGAGATGAAACGCATGTTACTAAAAGAGTTATGAGTTTACATGTGGATGGATGGAGAGGGAGAGGGAGACCGAAGAAAAGATGGATGGATTGTGTGAACAGTGATATGAAAGAAAAGGAAGTTAGTGATAGTATGACGGTTGACAGGATAGAATGAAAGAAAAAAACGTATTGCGCCGACCCCAAATAAGATGGGACAAGGGCAGGAAGATGATGATGATGTATAGTATATAAGTATTTATTATTTTATTTTAAGATTTCACATTCTCTTCTTTTAATTCTTTTACACACTATTGTATACATTTCTTCCTATTTCTCCTTTCGCAGGTCTGCTGGAAGAAATTTCTTTTAGAAATAAGGAGTACCTTTGTACAATTTTTATCAGAATGTATCTTCTTTCGTATTTATGTGTGTACATAAAATACAAAATAAATTTAAGGAGGCTCCCATAAAACAAACATGATATTTTTTACCGTTTTTTTGGTACGGACGTTACGGAACCCTTCGTGCGCGAGTCCGTCTCGTACTTGGCCGGATTTTTTTATGACATCTAGATCTGATATTCGGTTTTTTTGTGCTGTGTGAGTCGCAAATAAATGCCCTTCTTTCTTTTAATATCAAGTTAATTTTTTCCAGATCCCTTTCAAAATCTGCGCCTCTATACATGAAGAGAAACACAGAACACGACCCCCCGTACTGGCGAGGACAGATCTGGATTCCGATAAACTACCTGGCGTTGTCCAGTTTGAAGCACTACGCCAAGTCAGACGGTCCGCACGCGGCTAGAGCGGCAGAGTTGAACGCGAGACTCAGAGATAACGTTGTCCGTGAGTACAACTTCATTTTATGTTAGCCTAGTACCTTGAGCTCACCGTCCGGTAACCGTCCGGACCGAGCCCAAGTCGTCGACGGCGCGTACTGTTCCACGCGCGCCTCTAGGAGATGTCAGCAACTGTAGGGGCCCAGCAGGGTCCAAGCCTACTGACGCCAAGGGGTCTGATTCTGAAAGGAAGACTCGGCCCCGGCACGAAAGGCGACGAAGGAATAGGAGTGGGTTTTTTTTAGTCAGTAAAAGTCTGACACTATCTCCCGCTCCGCCCAAGAGCGGGGGATGTCATAAGATGATTTTCCCACCGAAAAAAATGAGCTCATGGATGGCGTATCATCCCACGATCCCTGGTACAAGTGTGGGAGGGAACACCGGGGTGGTTTTTAGTCAGTAAGAGTCTGACAGACCCCTTCGCCTGCCAGGCAAAGGACATCCATGAGGATTTTCCACCCCGGAAACAAAAAAAAAAGTACCTTGAGCTGGGGTCATAAGCAGTGATCGGAGTACGTAGATTGAATTGGGGTCATTGTTCTAAAACGTATATATTAATATGGACATTTCTCCGGAATTGATTGATTATTAACAAAAATACCGGAACTTTGTAGGTAGGTAGGCCGAGTTGAACGCGAGACTCAGGAATAATGTTGTCCGTGAGTACTCCTTCATTTTATGTTAGCCTAGTACCTTGAATTATGGATGGGTATCAGCTCACACGGTCCCCGGTCCAAGTGTGGGAGGGAACACCGGGGTTGTTATTAGTCAGTAAGAGTCTGACAGACCCCAGACTCAGGAATAATGTTGTCCTTGAGTACTTCTTCATTTTATGTTAGCCTAGTACCTTGAGCTGGGGTCATAAGCAGTGATCGGAGTAAAAACAATCAATCAACTACAATCAATCAATCAATTCAATCTACTTAGATTGAATTGGGGTCATTGATCCGAAACGTATATATTAATATGGACATTCCTCCGGAATTGATTGATTATTAACAAAAAAAAAACCGGAACTTAGGTAGGAATTTTATTAAAATGAGCAATATTATATTCTTCATATTTTTTTGACCAATCAGAACATTATACCTTGCTTTAAATTTTGAATTTTACACATTTATTATGCGTACAGCCAAGGAGTGGAAGTCCTTGCAAACACAGATTCCGTCTGTGTTTTCTGATAGCTACAACTTAGGGGTCTTTAAGTCAAGAGTGAATAGGTTACTTCTAGGCAAGCGTGCTCCATCGTCGACCACATCATCGCTTACCATCAGGTGAGATGGTGGTCAAACGCGAGTCTATCATTGAAAAAAAATAATTGATTGTTAACACTACCAACATTAACAATATTCAATTGAGTCCGGAAATACCGGAATTACTTTCCGGAAAAATGGCTTATCCATGTTATTCTTTCTGTGTGCATTTATGATACAAGTACCCAAAATCAATCTACCTACTCCGATCACTGGTCATAAGCATAGCATAATCAGCCTTTTAATGTTCCCACTGCTGGGACTCAGGCCTCCTCTCTAGGAGAGGGAACGGGCCGTAATCCACCACGCGGGCCCAGTGCGGGTTGGTGAATGTCACATGTCTTCGAATTTTTTTGGTTCTAGGACATGCCCGTTTCCTCACGATGTTTTCCCTCACCGTTTTGAGAGCAGTGTTGATGAAAATATATTACTGGCTGGGTTTGACCACAACCCAGCGACCTACAACTCGTAAGTCGGGGCCGTTACCACTCGGCAACCACTGCTCTCAGGAATCGGTTTGCGAATAATTAAAACAGCCACTAAACTTCACTACCCAAAAACTGTATTAATCTGAATATTTCTCTGTTCACAGGTAACATACTAAACGAATACAAAAGAACAGGATACCTGTTCGAGCAGTATTCGGGAGAAGACGGCAAGGGTTCGGGATGCAAGCCCTTCAACGGATGGACGGCTTTAGTGGTCCTCATCATGGCTGATGAGTACTAGATTAAGTTCATAGCATAAGTCTCAAATGGGGTTCTCAGGGCTCAAATGGGGTTCTCAGGGCTCAAATGTCACGGTCTACTGTGAAGAGGTGGGCAGAGACTAAGGCCGCTATCCAACTGGCCGTTTTACGAGCGTTGACGCTTCTCTAACGTCTACGCAGCGTCGACGTTGCGCAGACGCGACGTTAACGCCGCGCTTTTCTGACGGTAATGCGAAAAAGTTGAGCAGACGCAACGCTAACGCCGCGCTTTCCTAGCGGTAAAGCAAAAAAGTTGAGCAGACGTGACGTTAACGCCGCGCTTTCCTAGCGGTAAAGCAAAAAAGTTGAGCAGACGTGACGTTAACGCCGCGCTTTCCTAGCGGTAAATCAAAAAAGTTGAGCAGACGTGACGTTAACGCCGCGCTTTCCTAGCGGTAAAGCAAAAAAGTTGAGCAGACGTGACGTTAACGCCGCGCTTTTCTGACGGTAAAGCGAAAAAGCAAGTTTCTTGCGTACACCTCAAACCGCAGCGTGTGCGCGACGTTAACATTGCGTTCAGTGGATGTAACGCTTGCCACAAGAAGCTCGTGACGTTAACGTCGCGTTTGCGCAACGTTGTCGCTGTGCAGACGTTAGAGACGCGTAAACGCTCGTAAAACGCTAGTGGGGTAGCGGGCTTAGAAATCATACACACGACTGGCTTGTTGCCAACAGCAGAGGTAACTCAAATCAAAAAGCATTTATTTCAAATAAACAATTTACAGGCACTTTTGAAATGTCAAGAAGTCAGTCAGAAAAATAAAAATAAATGATGCTAATTGCACATTCCAAAGCATAGATCTCTATGGAGAAGAATGTGCAAGAAACTCCATGGACACTCTTTTCAATCATGTTTTGTAATTACAACTACAGCCATCGGCAAGGGGGCAGCGCAGCCATCTAAATATATTGACACTTGACACAGACGATGGCTGCCGGTGATCTTCATTTGTTGGAATGTCGACAGGCTTCAGTTATCTCTGTCGTTGGTAATATGCTGCTCGTGTGTTTCAGCTCTAAGTTCTACTGTCCACGGCCGCATAGCTTCATAGACGCGTATTTGTTATCATACGCTTGGTGTACGCATGCGTGAAGCTTACGTATTAAACTACAGTACGGCCGACGTATCTTGGCGAGCCCGAACTTTGTGTACGGCTGCGCACGAACGTTTTTAAGGAACCAAATGGTAGCGTGAGGTGACGTGCGCGGGGCGGAGGTCTAGGCGATGAGATTGTAAACACAATCGACCCTTTATTCAATCAAATATCGCAATCAATTTTTATCCTTTTGACATTTATTAATTTTTGTTTATATGAGATATTGTACGAAATAGATTTACAAACATAGTGAAATTGTCAGGAAACGAGATTTCGATTTTAATGAAAAAAAAAAAAACTAATGATTCTTGCTTGAAATACGTGATTTAGTTAAATATCAGTTATTTATAAACGACTACTAGAATAGCGATTGTTTGAGAATATTTTAAACCTCCATAGAATTTTTTTTAATAATTAATTTAACTCTTTTTAATCGAATTGTGTTAGTTTTGTTTCTTTAATTCATAAGTTATTTTTATAGCTTTCTGTCTCAAAGTATTTTTATTTTATTTTATTTGTACTTACTTGGTAACAGTTTTTTTTTTACGAGTGTACATGCGCTATAGTTCGCAGAGCCTATGTTCAGGCTCGCCAAGTTACGTCGGCCGTACTGTATGAATCTCTGTCGACGTAGCGGCGACAGGGTGGCACAACATTGCAGATTCGATGACAGAATCACTAAGTGTATTATAACGAATACGCGTCAATGAAGCTACGCGTCCGTGGACAGTAGACCTTAATGTTGTAGCGACATCTATGGCGTCACATAAGAACTAATCCTGCATCACGCAATCAAAGTTCTCAATGAATATATACGACAACCCGAAATCATCTATTGGGGCCGTTGCCCACCAGACATAACACCCGTCTGGTCGGAGGATCCTCCCTTTTTAACGGAAGTTTGCGGGACTTTACACTCTGTTCCGCCTAACTCCAAAGTGGTGACCCCGACGTGATGCAGGATTAGTTCTTATGTGACGCCATAGATGTCGCTACACTGTCATCTACATAATATATCATCTATCTAGCCTTCTCCCAACTAATTTTGGGTCAACTTCCAGTCTCAACGGACGCGTGTCGACGGCGCGTACTGTTCCACGCGCGCCTTAAGGAGATGTCAGCAAAACCGTAGGGGCCCAGTAGGGTCGAAGCCTACTGGAGCCATGGGTGATGCGAAAGAGAACCTCGGGGCCCTGGAACGAAGGAACAGGAGTGGGTTTTTAGTCAGTAAAAGTCTGACACCTCCCTCTTCGCCCAAGAGCGCGGGATGTCATTTGATGATTTAACCATCGAAAAAAAAAAGTAACCAGACGCGACTGAGTACCAGTATTTTTACATGGGGTTACTACCTCGTCGGAAAGCAGACAATCATCTAATGACATCCCCCGCTCTTGGGCGGATCGAGAGACAGTGTCAGACTTTTACTGACTAAAACTCCCACTCCTATCTTCCTTTTAGAAGCAGGCCCTTGGCCCTTGCTGGGCCCCTACGGTTTGCTGACATCTTGAGGCGTGCGTGGAACAGTACGCGCCGTCGACGACTTGGGCTCGGTCCAGACAGTTACCGGACGGTCGGACGGCGAGCTATCCATTGCTCGCCGTCAGCAAGCCCGCGCCTACGGTCTCTAATATATCTGAGGTTTTAAGGTAGTCGGTAACATGAAAATCTGACACCCGTCTTGCTGGGGGGACCCCCGGCCTAGGTGGGCAAATAATGCTGGGCAAGTTGATTGATATGGGGTCGGCTTCCAGTCCAATCGGAGGCTGATGTACCAGTATGGTACAGTCACGAGCGATAAGATAAATGTATATAGGGTGACTGATAATTACTGACCGATACTTAAAGACGTGATGGTTCACGTCTTTAAGTATCTGTACCAACTCATTATTACAAACAACTTTCCCAAAGAAACTTTTTTTTAAAACTAATTAGTTTAGTCACAATAACAAAACAGCCGGTGGCCGACTTACGAGTTGTAGGTCGCGGGTACAAACCCAGCCAGGCGCATTACTTTGTGTAATTTATTTCATCACCACTGCTCTCAAAACGGTGAAGGAAAACATCGTGAGGAAACCGGCATGTCCTAGAACCAAAAATTCGAAGACATGTGACATCCACCAACCCGCACTGGGCCCGCGTGCTGGATTACGGCCCGTTCCCTCTCCTAGAAAGAGGAGGCCTGAGTCCCAGCAGTGGGACAACATTAAAAGGCTGATTATGCTTTATGCTATGCTAACAAAACAGCTGTTTGAAAGTTTGAATTTCGCGCGAGCGCCTACACCCGATCAGCTGTTAGCAGCGCAGCGCCCGTTACCGATGACAGGCAATGTACCTACATGTTTCACTAAAATAATATTCAAAGACTATTGCTGCTTCTGTTTTATTATAGTCGCATAGTATAGTCGGCCTTATAATGTTCCCACTGCTGGGACTCAGGCCTCCTCTCTAGGAGAGGGAATGGGCCGTAATCCACCACGCGGGCCCAGTGCGGATTGGTGGATGTCACATGTCTTCGAATTTTTGGTTCTAGGACATGCCGGTTTCCTCACGACGTTTTCCTTCACCGTTTTGAGAGCAGTGATGATGAAATAAATTACACAAAGTAATGCGCCTGGCTGGGTTTGAATCCGTGGCCTACATCTTATAAGTCGGGGCGGTTACCACTCGGCCACCACTGCTCCACATACATATAGATACATAAACATTACACATAAATAACATATTATATAGATAAACATTTTTGGTTTGATTTAATTTGTGTTTAACGCTAGTCGGGGCCGTTACCACTCGGCCACCACTGCTCACTGCTGTTTTATTATTGTGATTAAATTAATTAGTATAAAAGAAGTTTCTTTGGGAAAGTTATATGTAATCATGAATACAATCACGTGTTTAAGTATCGGTCACTAATTACCAGTCACCCTATATGTATATACAAACGTATGTCACATGGAAAATGGCAAACGCCGTAAGATAGTAAACTATCGCGAGAAATTCTAAACTAATAAATTGGGATTGTGATTTATATGATATATAAATCTGTAGAAGTGAAAATTCTGTACATTGAAAATATCAAAAAAAAAAAAAAAAATTAAATGGCATGGTGTTACTAGACCGACACCGAACCCAAAAATTTGATTAAAAAAAAAATTGTCTATCTGTCTGTCTGTTTGTTCAGGCATCACGCAAAAACTGCCGGTTCGATTACGATGAAACTTGGTATAATTATTCTTTAATATCCTGGGCACCACACTGGGTACTTTTTATCCCGGAAAAGTATATACAATAAAAAAAAAAAAACTTAATTTTGCTGTTCGATCCCTAGACCCGATTATTGTACCAACCGACAATAATAAGTTTGTCGTAGGTTACGTCACCCGCAGTGGAGTTCACTAAGGGGCGCTGCACACGGCTAAGATACTATAATATTTTATCTTAAGATACAATATCGCTCGCCATACAATTCAATGGACTATCACACACGACGAAGATAATAAATAATATTTCATATTTTCGTATCTCAAAAAACCTAATAAAACCATTTTCGACTTCTATGCGGACGAAGTCGCGGGCAAAAGCTAGTAATCTAATAAAGATTTATTGCAATCACTGTTGGTCTTGGTTTATGGCCCAGACTGCTATGCCGGAGGTCGTGGATTCGATTCCCACCTAAGACAAATGTTTGTGTTATGAGCACGATCATTAGTTCTGTGTCTGGGTGTAATTTATCTATAATATGTATGTATTTAGAAATATATAAGTATGTTTATCAGTTGTCTAGTACTCATAGCACAAGCTCTGCTTAGTTTGGGACTAGATGGCGTTGTGTGATAGTTGTGGAATATTATTATTATTGAAAATGTGGCAATGTCTTATTGTTCGTGACTGTACATGGAGCGACTACGTCTCTGATCTTGTCCGGGGCACGAGGCTATACTATAAAATGTGTAAATAATTAGAAATTACAATTATTTCTAATGCACTAGTTAGAAAAATACAATTAGTTGTAGAGAAATATAGTGCTGTACTTAATAAATTTAAGTACGAGGAGATTTATAGAATTTGGTAGTAAAAGGCGGATTTACAAAGAAAGAAAGAAAAATTAGGGAAATGACGCAATCTTTAGACTAGCTTACAAATTAAAAACATTCTATAAGTAAAATATGCTTTACATCCGCACAAAACGGCCGAACGCTCAGCATAATGCGTAGCTTAATAATGTTCCCACTGCTGGGACTCAGGCCTCCTCTCTAGGAGAGGGAATGGACCGTAATGCACCACGCGGGACCAGTGCGGGTTGGTGGATGTCACATGTCTTTGAATTTTTTGGTTCTAGGACATGCCGGTTTCTTCACGATGTTTTTTTTTACCATTTTGAGAGCAGTGGTGATGAAATAAATTACACAAAGTAATGCGTTTGGCTGCGTTTGAACCCGCGACCTACAACTCGTAAGTTGGGGCCGTTACCACTCGGCCACCACTGCTCAAATTGCGATGAGACGACACAAATAATGATTCTTCTTCAAGTAGCGATTTCGAAATGGAAAAGGGAACATGGTGGAAAAAACGTCTTAAAGTGTTCGTAAAAACAAACGATGCGTTACGCGGGCGTCTGCGCGGTCCCATACAAAAGTGCTCCGTCCCGGGCCCGTTTTGCTACGTAAAAACACATTAAAGTTCTACATCGACACGACTACATGCACACCGTTAAAGTTGAAGTAGCGACACTGCGCAGGTAATAATGCGGTTTCCGCAACGGGGACCGCCACACACGATACACGCGCGACGTCACGCGATGGGTGCACCTGCGGCCGCCCACGCTGGCTCCCGCTTAACGTAGCGTTGGCTGATACACGCTTGACAACTCGCTGGCAGAAGTAAAAAAAATTCAAATCACACTAAAGGTGAAAGGTGAAATTTTGTGAGTGTGTGTGTATGTTACTCCTTCACGCTGAAACAACTGAAGGGATTTAGATGAAATTTGGCACATGGGTAGACCGCGTCTTAGTATAGCAGATAGGATATTTTTATCCCAGAAGTGTCACATGGGCGAAGCCGCGTGCTGAAGCTAGTAGATAGATAGTAGTTTATATAATGACAGTTATCGGTTGTAATATTTTCATCAACAAATAACATTAGACAGAATTACATAGCTTCAATTTGTTAAGTACAATGCGTTCCAAATAAGAATAGGATTGATTGCCATGTCGTGACGTCACGTTGTACTGTCAAATCGAAGAAATTGGGTAGGGTGAGAAATTTTTAAAATGTAATTTATATCCGAATCGTGAACGAAAAAAGTTTAATCAGAATCCAGTTCTTCAATTTTGCTCATCTCTGCGTCACTGTGTGAAGTTTCTGAGTAGTGGTAAATGGAAGAAGAAGGCGAATTGTTCCTAACAATGAAAATAATAAAGAAAATAGTTTTTTTTTTAACTAATTATGACTTAAAACAATATAATTATTTAGCTGATTTTTATTAAAAAATAACGTTTTTCCTTCACCTAGATTTAACTAAGACTTAGTAATACAAAGAAAAAAAAAACCCTTTATTGATACGCAAATTAGCTTTCTTTGCAAACCGTACTTTGCACTCAACATTTGATAGATCGAGGTTATTGAGTTTCCTATTCTTATTTGGAATACATAGTAAGGCGCCTATTACACCACTCGACATTCAGCCCTGCGTTCGAAAATAACCAGAGTAGGGTATGGTCTTTACTCTAACAGTTCAAAAATGCTTCGAGTTGCAACCCAGGGTCGTTCTTTTATAACTCGAGTAGCTACCCTAGAGTTAACCTAACTAACTCTAACTCCGAGCAGGGTAGGTTGGTGTAAGCGGCAGGAATGACAGTTGCTTGAGAGAGGAGTTATTTAATAATTTCCCATTCAAAAAATTAAAAAAATGCGTTAATTATCACAACACTAACGCGATCTTTTCGATTCTTTTATCTCTTTAGTGATGAAAAACTGCGAGTGTGAAAAAAATATAACGTTAATAACCAATTTAATCTATTTTGTCAATGGAAACCTCAAAATATATTATTTATTATTATATATTTAAATTTCATTACAATATAACGAAAATAGTTAACGCCTGACTAAAATATACTAGCAATGCTTCTATACATATCTTTGTTCGGTTACGGTTTAAAGACCTGGTTCTTTTTGCTATTGCTTCCTCGTATTGGCTAGGTTTCATTTCTAAAGGACAATAGTTTGCATTGGCTTTTACTCCCTGGTACTTAACATTATGTCCGTGAGACTAAGTAATTGAATAAAAAAATCGACGTAGTGTTGCTAGACTAAATTAGAATTAAGCGTTGCCACTATTTGAGTTTTTATATTTTATTATAATCCTCCTTACTCACTTCCTATTTCCAGTCTTCCTAGATGTTGATCATTGAAATAAATTAGTGAAATTATTCCGTTTATTCATCTAAATAGACATATAGTATAAATTTTTACATAAAAATACATTAAAAAACGTAAAAAACAGTATTCCACCGGTATAGGCAACAGGATTCAAGCTACCCGCGGTCAGAGCCGTGGCCAGAAGTACCTACCGCTTTCTGAATTGAGCCTTCGATCCAGTCACCTAACGAGAGCCTTCTAGGATGTTGGTCGAGGCTCCTGGCTATTTGCGGCGAGCTAGTCGGCATCGGATTGCGGGCACGCGACGCTATGAGCGGCGTCTCGTGGCGTGCTTCAAATATTTTCATACTTTTGATCTTACCGCTCGCCGCCTCGCGCTTAGCTACCGCTCACAGCGGCAAGGTCGTGAATGGGCCGTTAAGCTATTGGCTGACACGACAATCCACATCCTACATGTCGACAACATCGCGAGCCAATTCAAGATTAGTAAAATTATATATTTTAACATCTATAAATAATTTATAATAGCATAGCATAAGCATAATCAGCCTTATAATGTTCCCACTGCTGGGACTCAGGTCTCTGCTCTAGGAGAGGGAGAAGGAACGGTCCGTAATCCAGCATGCAAGGCCAGTACAGATTGGTCCCAATATGTCTTCGCTTTTTGGTTCTAGGACATGCCGGTTTCTTTATTTATCAGTTGAAGAAAGAATTGTGGTATCTACCTATCTTACCCCCGATTTTTAAATTGAATGAACTTTAGTCTGAATGTAATCCTATCAAAATTTGGCACAAAGGTGAAAGCTGCGGCCTTTCGTCCCTTAGCTTACAACACCGCTCAAGTCGAAATTTGACGGTTTTCACATTTTATTGCCTTTAGATGGAGCAGCTAATTGCGCGTCTAACCATTGGTGACATGATATAGATTTCAGCCAATCAGAACCCATAATTCGAAAAGTAGTGACAGCGTGCAAGTCGGCTGGCCTCTCAACACCGCACAGTTTTTTTTCGTTTCCTGTAAAGTTGGTAAAAATGACTTATGCGGTGTTGTTAGCTAAGGGACGGGACGCATTGCGTAGCCTTGATCTCGCTAGATGGCGTTATATTTAACATGTTTAGTTTTTTTTTTAATGTAAGAGAGTATACATAGTCCGAAGAATCACCAAATTTAAGTGGCATTAGGCAGGGCATATTGCTCGCAGAACAAGATGGTCGATGGGGCCGAAAGGTTCTGCCCCCCTAGCCAAGTTACAATCGTTGCGTTCGCGCCGAACGTCTCGAGTAGGTCACGCCTCCGATTCCTTTGTTTTGACGTCATCTCAACGCTCAGTCACGTGGTCACTCTAGGCGTTCGGCGCGAGCGATACGATTGTAACTTGGCTAGGGGGGCTGGAGTTACGACCGCGTACCGGGAAACGCAGCGTTGGCGCGGCCTACCACGAGGTGGACCGATGGCCTGGTGAGGGTCGCAGGAATCCGATGGATGCGAGACGAGCAGAACCGTTCGTTATGGCGACACTTAAAATTTTATAAATATTTAAGTACTTTTGTCAGTTGTCTAGTACTCATAACACAAGCTGTGATTAGCTTGGGACTAGACGGCTTTAAGCACTATAGTTATAGACATGATCAGTCAAAATTAAGAGGATTTGAGGCAATAATTTGTCTTAGTTCAATAATGTGGAATGTCCGATTTTAGCAAAATACCATTTCCATGACTTAATAATGCTCCCATAGACTAAAAACAAAATAAACTAAAAATGTTAAGTGCAGCGCCATCTAGCGACAACACGCTCAAGCACGACCATGAAAGGGTTCACGTTCACGACACGTTCTTGACTTCGAGTACTCAAATCAATAACCCACCTTTAGTAACTGATTTTTATCCTTGATCCCCAAGCGTAAGTCGGCTTCCGCACGCGTCCATGATTACGCGGTAAATATGAAACCGAAAAACAAAATGGCTGAGCATAGATTATAAATATATGATGCGTTCAAGAGTTATGAGTTTACATGTGGATGGATGGAGAGGGAGAGGGAGACCAAAAAAAAGATGGATGGATTGTGTGAAGAGTGATATGAAAGAAAAAGAAGTTAGTGATAGCATGACGAGTGACAGGGCAGAATGGAAGAAAAAACGTGTTGCGCAGACCCCAAATAAAACGGGACAAGGGCAGGAAGATAATGATGATGCATTCATGTTGTAAGAAATTTTGTCAAGAACGTAAATAATAAAACTTTTTCATACTAGTCTTTAACAATCGAAAATAAGATCTACAATAAAGTGTGGGAGAGCGTGAGCCGGCTTTCGCTTGGAGATCAAGACCTGTACCATGACGTTTAAAGTATGATTGTTTCATTCTTATTTCCAGTGTAGGTAAGAGATGGCGCTAGACAACCTGTATAGCTCTATCTCTTACCCACACTAAAATAAGAATGAAACAATCTTACTTTGAACGTCATGGTAACCCCCGCAAAGGGATGAAAATAATAAGTGTTTTTTTTAAATATGTGCAATCTATTGATTTAAGAATTTTATCACAAAATTGTAATAATGTTATTATATGTATAATAATCGCGTTAATAAAGACAATGGTTTGTGATCAATTAGGTACATTATTATTTTATTTATGAATTTTCATTTCAGCGTTGTATATTTTTGTAAATACATTTGATTGTTAAAATAAACGATTTGGAAGATACTGAGAGGTTTTTATTTCATACTTACTATCCACATTAGGCCTCATCAGAAGGCTTAAAGTCATCCAAAGTGGAAAGAGTTTTGCTCGGAGTTTCCTTGCGTGATCGCATCAGAAATGAAGATATCCACAGAAGAACCAAGTTTGCCGTCATAGCCCGAAGAATCGCCAAACTTAAGTGGCAGTTGGTAGGGCACATTGCTCGTGGAAATGTTGGTCGATGGAGACGAAAGGTTCACTGATACAAAACCAAAATATACAAAGCTGTATGTGCTGATTCATACCGAAATGTTAGCGACGCGGCGAGAACTTTGTAGCGGTACTAGTAGTATCGCTTAAAAGTATTAAAAAGGGCACGCAGTTCCGTAGTTTTATTTCCGAATTGAGTTACGAAAATTTTTCCGATTCAACTACAAATTTACAGTTTTTAGAACATTTTCCTATACTTGTGTTATGAGACCTTGCTTCTTGCCAAATTTTAGGATTCTAGGTCAACGGGAAGTAGACTATGAATTTTGATTCCCTTGAGTGTGCCTACACGTTTTTTGCGACATAAACGGCCTATCTTTTTTTCCGTTAACTCAGATGTTTGATTTTTTCACAGCTTCAAGGGACCGCAGGCTTGAGCATATGGTTTTAATTTAAACTCGATATCTCCACGCGTTCCCGAGATAAAGGGTCTTGACAGACAGACTGACAACTAAGTGATCCTATAAGGGTTCCGTTTTACCTTTTGAGGTACGATATCCTAAAAAAAACACAAAAATCTTACTAACAACATTTATTATTACATAAAAACTATACAAATACTACAAAACTACACTATCATATTCACTCAGCCGTCTTCAACTCCTCACTCTTGTCACCCAACTTCTGTGCTTCAAACATCAACCTCAATTTCTCTGTTGCTGACATAGGCAACCTGTCATTAGCACCAAATTCGGGGTTAGGAAGTTCAGCTGTGTTCAGCTCGGGTAATTTGTAAGTGAAGGGAGTCCAAGGTCCTTGAATAGATGGGTGGTCAGTATACTGGTATTTGCGGAGACGGGTTGAAGCGTTGTCACCTTGTTGAGTGCGTAAGATCTCGATCCATTTTGTTATTTCTGCGTGCGTTTTGTTGTGCACGCTCATCCATACACGGTCTCCGTTCACTGTAAGGAAATGTTGTTATGGTTAATATCTTTTTTTTTTTTAAACGTTGTTTTACACTGAGAATAATTCCTGTTTCGTGCTGTGGCCCGTGGGTTATTTTTAAGGTGGAACATCTCCCGCCTACGCAGCCAGCAGCTTATCAGACTTTTACTGACTAAAACCACACTTCTGTACCTTCCTTGCCTTGCGTTCCAAGACCCCGGGGTTCCCTTTCGGATTACCCATGGCCCCAGAAGGCTGCGGCCCTGCTGGGCCTCTGCGGTTTTGTTGACATCTCTTTGAGGCGCGCGTGCTACGGCTCGGTCCGGATGGTCACCGGATGGACGGCGAGGTACTCATTGCTTGTCGACGGCAAGCCCACGCCTAAAGTGGACCGTGGCTCGTGGATGCGTTCACAAACATGTTACCCATGGAATGGATGGAACATCTATCTGTAGGCCATATAAAATTTGTTTGTTGCATGCGGAAACCGAACCTGAGACAGGCAGCGCAGGAGCCCATCGCTCTCACTGCGCCAACCATGCCATCTCTCATCTCATCCCTGGGTTAGGCTAACCTGCGTGTAGGTGATGAGATGAGCTAGACTCCTACCGCTAGAGCTGGATCGAGGTGGTGAGAGAAAAGAACTCCTAAAAGAAGTTGGGGAGGCCTTTGCTCAACTTTGCTGATGACTGCCCTATTGGTCTAGTGGTTAGTGGCCCTGATTGCTATGCCGGAGGTTGTGGGTTCGATTCCCACCCAGGACAAATGTTGGTGTGACAATCACGATCATTAGTTCTGTGTCTGGGTGTAATTTATTTATAACATGTATGTATTTAGAAATATATAAGTATGTTTATCAATTGTCTAGTACTCATAACAATCTCTGCTTAGCTTGGGACTAGACGACGTGTGATAGTTGTGGAATATTATTATATGGGTTTATATCTCAGACTGGGGTCCTGGACCTTTGGAAGACGTACGAGGAGTTGAAAACAACTCCCAGAGGCCCCTTTGACGCTTTTAATGGAACGTGGTATCAACCGGCGATTATCCCTGTTACGCGCTGTGCTAGTGCATCCAAGGACAACCCCCGGTTGGTGGGAAACTATTGCGATATATGAATAAAAATTTTTTTACAAAAAAAGTACAAGCGACGTCAATGTAAAAAAATCACTGAAAAGTGCAAAATAACTTCAATTTCGGAAGTCTGTGTTTCTATAATAGTTTGGTCTCTTCGTTATTTAAGACCGATTTCCGAAATTAAAGTTATTTTGCACTTTTCAGTGTTTTTTTACATTGAAGTCGGTTGTATTTTCTTTGTAAAGTTTTTTATTTTACACTTTCTAGTTATGGTACCACCACTAAAAAGTACCCCTCAGCCAAACTTAAATACGTTATAGCCAGAGTGAATCTCATGACAATTGTAATAATACCAAACAGGGTTCAGTAAAATTAATTTATTACAGAGTTCCGGTGCCTAACTTCAGGCTTCATCATCAGATCAGTTCGATATACTCCCCCTATTCTTTCAGTCATCGACTACACGTTTAAATAAAGCAATTTTACTTGTTACAACAGTTCTGCTGTGATCCTATGAGGAGTTCTGTTCAATATCTTCGAAGTTCATGATCAGATCATAACAATTCTATAGGACCAACTTGGAAGCATAAACATTCAAACAAAAAAATTTTTTTCAAAGTTAGTCCACAATAACATTTAAAAAAAACGTACATTTCTCGAACCTCTTCTTTTTTGAAGTCGGTTAAAAACAAAATCTATTATTATTATAGGCCAAATCAATATGATGAGTTTAGAAGTGAACTTACAATACTCTCCGACAACTATAGGTCCTCTATGTCTGCGTGGCTTCAAGTATACGACTACTCCTGGATTCATCTTGGCAAAGTCCACTAGATCCTGTTCAATGAAATCTCTGAAAAACAAACAGAAATATTAAATTACTAGCATCTGCCAACGGCTCCACTCGCATGACAATAGGTTTCTCCATACAATCTTCCAACCGTTTTACCCACTTAGGGGTGGAGTTTCGTAAAAATCCGTTCTTAGCAGATGTCTAAATCCTATAGGGAACCTACCTGCCATATTTTAAAGTTTGTAGGTGTTATAGTTTTTCTGAGATTTTGTGATTAATCAGCGAGTGGTATTTAATTTCGCTTTTATATATAGAGATAAATATGTAGCCACACAGTACCATGTTGTGGTGACACTTGGGGGAGACTTTTGTCCAACAGTGGACGTCTTTCGGCTGAAATATTGATGATGATCATGATGTAGCCAAACATGACAATCTTTTTCTTTTCTTAAGTGTAATATTGTCTAATAAGTTCTCTCTGTTGGAGTGTCAGTCTAACTGACTAAAATCTGGGCAAGTGCGAGTCGGACTCGCACCCTGAGGGTTCCGTACAAACTTACCTATGTAAATAATTCAATTCCGGAATGGAGTCTCGGAAGATTTTTCCGAATCGCAAAAAAAAAATATTGTGACGCAACAAAAAATTTACAGTTTTCAGATTTATTCCTATATTTGTGCAATAAGAACATCGGGAAGTACCCTATAAATTTTCATTTCTTCAAGAGTGTCGAAATGTACGTTTTATGCCACATAAACTGAAGTATCTTTTTTCTCGTTAACTTACAAGTTAGATTTTTTCACAGCTTCAAGGGACCGCAGACCTGAGTATATGGTTTTGTAATTTCAACTTGATACCTCTGGGTGGAGAGGGAGAGGGAGGCTAAAGAAAAGATGGATGGATTGTGTGAACAGTGATATGAAAGAAAAGGAAGTTAGTGATAGTATGACTTTTGACAGGATAGAATGGAAGAAAAAAACGTGTTGCGCCGACCTCAAATAAGATGGGACAAGGGCAGGAAGATGATGATGATGACCTCTACGTGTTTCGGAGTTTCTTGACAGACAGACAGATGGACAACAGTGATCCTATAAGTGTTCTGTTTTTTCCTTTTGAGGTATGGAACCCTAAAAATCACCTATTTTCCTTCAGTTGCTCTTTGCGTTCCAGGGCCATGGTAATTCTTGGAAAATTCTGCAGTTCTAGCACGCATCGGTCTTGGTACACAGAGATAGGTTCTCAACTTGCTCGTTTCAGTTATTATGTTGTTATATGCAATATTTTTCATATTTTTACGGTTCCGTACCTCAAAAGGAAAAGACGGAACCCTTATAGGATCACTTTGTTGTCCATCTGTCTGTCTGTCAAGAATCTCCGAAACGCGTAGAGATATCAAGTTGAAATTACAAAACCATATACTCAAGTCTGCGGTCCCTTGAAGCTGTAAAAAAATAAAACTTCTATGTAAACAAAAAAAGATGTGGCTGTTTATGTCGCAAAAAACGTACATTTCGACACTCTCAAAGGAATCAAAATTTATAGGGTACTTCCCGTTGACCCAGAATCTTGAAATTTGGCATAAAGCAAGGTCTTATAGTATAGATATAGGAATAAATCTGAAAACAGAAAATTTGTGGTTACGTCACAAAAAAAAAAAATACTTTTGTGCGATTCGAAAAAATCTTCCGAGACTCCATTCGGGAATTGAACTATGAACTATTCACATAGGTAAGTTTGTACGGAACCCTTAGTGCGTGAGTCCGACTCGCACCTGCCCAGTTTTTTTTTTTACACAGCTTTACATTGTGATCCATAGAATATTATAGGTTTTATCACGGACTTGTAGATTTCTTCCTTAATTTGAGAGGTATCTAAGACAAAATAAAGAATCTATGAAGTTACCTTATCCCTCGACTGGCTCCATGCGATTTACAGAATTTAAGCACAATTCGTTGCAACTGACACACGTATCGGCCAACACCGTTCTGCAATGGCGCCCGGACGAAACCGGGCTTCAAGAACATGTTTTTAGCAGACATTTTAATAGAATATTCACTGAATTATTTGTATTTATTCGATTTCGAGGTTAGGTTTGGCTAGTGTTGTGACATTTGACAGTTGTTGTCTGACAGTTGACAGTTCGGACATTTTCGAAATCACGTTCCATTCTAAGTAGTAGTTTGTTGTGGACAAATGTTTTACAGTTTAAGAGAAAATAAGGTTAAATGCTCGATTGATCAAAATTGCCCATAGTTCCAATGATTACTTTTTTTTAAACATTTTAGAGGCATTTTAAACTGTCTAGTCTAACTTTCAACTTTTGTATTTGTCATACTGATATAAAATTTCAACTCGCATATTTTATGAAATATGCCAGTTGAAAAGTTATTATATGAGAAATGGCTGGAGAGTCTGTTCTAGTTGTTTAAAATTTTCTTTCCACGTTAATTAATAGTACATTTATAGGCCCTGATCGACGAGCAAGTAAATCCGAGTTCTTATGGTTCGTCGGCAAAGTTCGCCGGTGTATTATTGCAATACCGCGGTTTTGTGAACTGACGACCCGGGTTCGCGGCTCGTCATGTTTGTTTCATTTTTTACTCGGCTCATCGCCATCATTCAAAACCGCGTGTCGATCATGGCTGGCAAGCCAAGTCCCCAGCCAAATCATCTAATGACTTTTCCCGCTTTAGGGTGGAGCGCGTGGGCGTGTCAGACTTCTAGAGCCTAAAACTCACTCCTATGTTTCTTCTTTGCCTTGCGTTCCAGTACCCTGGGTTTTCTTTTCAGAAGCGAACCCATGGCCCCAGTAGGCTTCGACTCTGCTGGGCTTATGGTTTTGCTGACATTTCCTTGTGACGCGCATGGAACACTACGCGCTGTCGACGATTCGGGTCCGGTCCGGACCCACCCGAGCTACCCAATACTCGCCGTCCGGTCGGGATCCCGGCGGCTGGGGCGTGAGGGCTGTTCTCTTACGCGTGCGGCCGCCCTTCGGTTTCGTAGAAGTAGGCGACCGCCTGCCATTCCTACTCGCTCCAGACCATGGCCTGTACCAGGGCCCGGTGCGAGAGGTCGTTGCCGCCGATCGCCCCCATGAGGACACGGCGGTGCTCCGACTAAGGGGGCACACCTCTACCATACCTATGCTCCACTGTACACGCTTGCCTTTTCTCAATCCAACTTTTAACCAAAATTACAGACATGTTAACCTTAGTCCAAGTACGATACGACTATTTTATTCGCTAGTCAATCAGCACCAACGAGCCACGAGTAAAACCGAAGTTCTTTAAATCCGTGGTATAGGCTCGTACGTCCATGAGAACCTATTACGGCTATTACGGGTTCAGGGTTGCTATACACTGGGTCTGTCTAACAGTCTCACTAAAGGGTACCTTGGTACCCAGTAATTAAGTTGTTGAAGTTAGATAAATATAGTTACCGGCACGATCTTGAGCCCTGACTTCTACAGTTCTAGTTGCGCAGAAGCACGCAGAAGTGAAATATCGGGTCTCTTTAGTGGTATGAAAAGATACGCGGGGGCGGGGGTGTGCAATCCTTGTACAGTGATTGGCTCGCCGATGTGTACGATGCGCAAAGCGATCCCCGCTCTTTCGCCGAGCGCTCAAGATTCGTGCCGCTATCTGTAGTAGTATTCAGCTGCATTCGCTTAATTGAAAAACGACCTCAATATAGTGGCGAAAAGTCTAGATAAATTGATTGAAATAAAACAAACTGTAAGTAATACTTTCAAAATATTTATTACAAAAAATCATAATAATTATGTACATACACAGTCAATGATTAAATACAACTTTTATGTTAAAGTTAAGATAATGCATTGAAATTGCACTTTTATTCAATCACCATTTATGAGAAGGTTTTTGTATAAAGAAATAAAGACTCCTATTCGTCAGACGACATCCACATTTATAGATACAGGGATTTTTTGGAGCGTGGTCAAAGTCGGAACTAATACCGCCATCTTTGTTTTTTTTTTTAATAGGTACAATTTTCAAAAATGTTTATGCGAAAATGAATGTATGTATTTAATATTATAGTACTGCAAACATGAGTCAGAAAAATGTAAGTTAACTCGGGCCTCCTCGATACAGGAACTGCCTAGTTTGGGGATCACTATACAAATTACTACGTCAATTTTACCTGTTACTGTAAAAATATTATAATTATTAAGTGACAATCTGTAATAACGGACCAATAAATGATTATATCAAATCATCAAAAAACGGAGGTTAGTGCCCCAATGATATTATTAACCAAACGCCAAAAAATCCTTGTCGCATCGAATTGTATGTAGGTACCTATATATTCTATAAAGTCACAGACATACATCAAACGGAAAATAAATTACATTATATGAATGCAGACAAGACAGTTTTTGAGATTCGATCATCAATTTTAGCTTTTTATTAATTCATACTTTTATGTACTTTATTTTACTTGTTAGGACCACATGAGTATTAGATCACTTATACAATTATTATGTAATGTTGGCCCTAATTAAATTTTATTTTTAATAACACATTTTGCTTTTTATACGTATTTTGAGCTTAATTAGTGGGTTAGAGACGCGTAACGATAATTATTTTTTTAGATCTTTTAAGATATTTCTTTTCTATGAGGTTATACTTAGGCTATTTTAGGAAGATCTTGTTATGATGATTGGCACAGCTGCTGACAACGATGTACATTTTATTCATACAATTGGCCCCAATAAGTTAATGAAATTTCTAATAGTTGGTTTTTTATTTCCATGGACGTCGTTCAGATTTGGGTTCTAAAAGTAAAGTTGTTCACTATTCTGCTAATATTACTTTGACTAATGAAAAGAGAAAGACAGGGGTTTATTTTTTAAACCTGTAAGAAGCTAACTGGAAAGGTATCATCAAATATTTTTAGTAAGACATCAACATATTGCCAAGACGTTATATTACACTTAAAAATAATAATGAGAAACATAAATACTTATTATTATTGCACTTACTTTTATAGTATACGTTTGATACCCTTTCTCTTCGGTATTAGAGGCGAATTAGCAAAAGAGTATAAAGTATTATATGGTTTAGCTCATTAATCATCATCCTGGATACAAAACGCAATGCAAGTCAAGCGATGCGAGCAGCTAATGTGTCTTAGCAGCTGCGAGATTGTTGGACTCTGGTATTGTTCGAAAGAGTTACCATGGCACTTAAACGCAAAGGGTAACTAAAGGAACACGTTTGGGTTTTATTTAGTAAAAGTTTTACCTTCCCTGTGACTCCACCCAGTGTAGGAGAAGTTATTCGATAATTTTTCACCAAAAAAGCAGCCAACGCGCGCTTAACCATTTGTTACATAAGTTATGCGATAGTTGTTATTCCAGAAACTGATTAGTCAGTCTAATTAGTCGGGAAAGCCATTGTGACTGTAGAAAAGAGCTTTGGTGACATTTTTTGTGAGTTTCCCGGTTGTTGGTTGCAAACACGGCATGCTGGATACAGACACACTTTATGAGGTAATCTTACGGCCTGCTGAAATCGCCTACACGGCGTAAGCAAGCGTAGTGATCAATGCTCGTGCATTACTTTTATGAGAAGAGGTTTTTTCTGAAGCGATTTTGTTTGCATTGTTTTAAAGAATACTCTGTAAGATGATTAGGAGTAAACGCAACACAAATTCATTGATAAAATACTGCCCCAAACTATAAGCTTTTGTGACCAGTCAAAAATCAATAGAAAACTGACATTTTGGAAGTATAATGACACGATGAAGATTCCTCCGACTAGGCGAAAATCATACACTGGTCGGCTGATGATATATATGAGCTCAAAGTTAATCTTTTACATAGAGGTATGTATTAATTTACCATCACAATGACTTCGAAATCGACTAACCACTAATTTACTAAAAATGAGAGTCATTCACTAAAACTAATAGCTATAATACTTCTTGAATGAACGAAAATTGGTCACGTGTACAAATTCGAGGACAAAAAATTTACTTGCGATTGAAAGAGCTTTGACGAAATCATAACAAAAATAAAGTTGCCTACCTAATACCTCAATTGCAACTTACGTTGGATTGCTAGTCACAATCACAATTTATTAAATTATTTAAGTATTTATTTGGTGGAAAATAGTCGTAGTAGTCTGATGTAGGATCGTGAATAGGCCGCTTTAAAAATAATCGGAACTAAAACTGCCATTTTGTTTTTTCAATCCAATTTCCACAGACTGAAAAATGCTAAAAGATCTGTATAGCATATTTCGTTCAACCAAAATGTATTAAAAACTATAAGATTTTATTCTTTATTCCTCTCCTCCAATTGTTTAATTCTAACTGGCACTTGTACTGCCGGTAGATCCACGCTTTTGGCTCGTCGGCGGCCATTTTGTGTTTCTGCGGGCGTTAGGCGCGCTTGTGCGAGTTCGGGGATCATCGAGTGTTTCCGGGCTAGTTCGGGAGTCCGAAGAGACCCACCTGCGAAGGGTAGATATAAGTTATTGGTGTTTTTTTTTTCTTATTCAGACAGTGTAGTTCGGAGCGGTTTTCTATAGAAATAATTAAGATAATTATTATAAGAGTTGTAATTTGGCCAAAGGTCTAGAAATTGTAGAACATTAATGTCATTACTTGGTAGTAGTACTTGTGCCTAAATTAAACTAGGGAACCTAGAATTACTGAGTGCGTTTTTATTTGTTATTAGAGAAATGAACGCGTTCATCCTCATGACTCAAATTCTTGTATTCATTTTCTTATGTAAAGAAATGAGGAGCTCATATTGCTAAACACAAATTCATAAACATTTTTAATTCAAGAAATATTTTGTCTGTGTATGGCAATAGTAAGTCGCTACCGCTTCCGGACCACTTTTGTCTGTTGTCGCAAAGATTTTTTAATAAGCATTTTAAAATATAACTTAAACATTGTACATTTTGTGTTACGTGTGTTCTTTTTAAAATAATTATAAAGAGAGAAAAGCAAAGATTTTGGCCAGAAAAAGAAGTATTTAAGTTAATTTTGAAAATATATCAACAACATTTTACTCAACTAACATCCAACTTAGAAAAGACAAAAAAAAACAAAAAAGAAAATATTTACAAATAACCGTTAATTTTAAATGTTTTAATGACAGTTTATTTACAACACAAGAAATATAGATAATAATCTACACACTTAATATTTGAAGTACCCTGTATACCTAACAGGGGACTTAGCTTCAAGATACACACAACATTCATAAAAAAAAAAACAAATAATATTTTCACTATCAACGTTATTTTCAGTATTAATAAATGCTCCAAGAAAAGTCATATCACAACAATACACTTAGGTACTCGTAAATCTTCTCTCATCCCTACCGCTTTATGGCAATTTACTGTTTTCCGTACGAGTGCGGAAAAGTACGCCAGCGCGCCCCCGCTACAATTTATTGTATCAAGCTGGGCGCTAGCGCGGCAGTCCGTGAGTCGCACTTCGTTAAGCCCTGTGTTTTTTTTTTCGTAAGTATATTGAAAAACTTCGTTTGATTTGAAATTGGTCACTACAGTACTCGACGCTCGCTGCACGCTCGTTCGGGTGCGGTCGGTTCGAGTCGGCCGAGCTTACCCGAACGATTACGATGTTGTGTTATTTATTTATTTATATGACATGGTGGACTTACAGCTAAAAAAAACATTAACTATTTAATTGCAAATACATTATTATTAACTGCGCCATAATAAAGTATTCATTTCTTTTGTGAGGTTTACATTATACTAAAAATAACGTTGTATATCTACATAGAGCGGAGTCGAAGAAATCTAGCGAAGAATTTGGTTACACTTCGAAAACTGGTCAACTTTTAGTCATAAAAAAAAATAAAAATGAGCATGATTTAGTTGCACCACACCGCGTTTTATGCCTCTTACATCCCAGGGGGTGTTAAGGTGCTATTTTTTATATCGGACACCATTGGCCGTTTTCATATTAGATGATAAGGATATCGGCTGACTTAGCAGGGCAGCGTTCGGGAAGCTGCCTGGTATCTTCTCGTCTAACATATCACAGTGTCTCAAGACGAAAGTGCGTGTTGCCAGTGGGCAGTACACATTGCTTTTTTCTTTCTTTCTATATACAAAAAAGAAACAAACTTAATTTTGCGGTTCGATCCCTAGACCCGATTACTGTACCAACCGCAAGTAATAAGTTTGTCGTAGGTTACGTCACCCGCAGTGGAGCACGGCTAAGATACTAAATAATATTTCATATTTTCGTATCTCAAAAAATCCAATAAAACCATTTTCGACTTCTACGCGGACGAAGTCGCGGGCAAAAGCTAGTCCTTAATATTTTTCTCAACTGCCAGTTGTCAAGTTTTCTTGGTAGTGTAGTAGTCAATGCATTCCAACTATTTCTAAGACATATATGTTCATAAACATTACCACAAAGTAGTTCCAATACCTTTTGTTAACACCTCCCTGTGATGTGGCATGTGCTGGACATATTTTGACGAACATTCATGAATTCATATGAGTTAATTAAACTATTATGAAAAAAAAAAGAAAGAAGAAATTTTATTCTATTCTATACCTAATGATTCAAAATGTCTCGTGTTAGACCCCTTGCCCACGGCGGCGACTTTATGTAGCGATGATGTAGCTCGTTCGCATCGATACAGTCGCGATGCTGTAGCGCGTTAGTAGCGCGTTGGCATCTTTTCTAGAGCGCTTGCAAATGCTACTAACGCGCGTTAGTAGCGATGCAGTCGCGCGCTTACTAAACGTGCGACAGCATCGCTACAAAAAGTCGCCTTGGGTGAGGGGCTTTAGATATTGCCATGCAATTGTACAATTTTTTAAATTTATTATTGATAGGCTCGCGCTTGACCATTATGTCCCATTATCTCAATTGATGGTAAGCGATGATGTGGGCAACGATAGAGTACGCTTGCATAAAATTAACCTATTCACTCTTGACTTAAAGATCTCTAAATTATAGCTATCAGGAAATTCAGACTCCGGAAGCCTTCCACTCCTTAGCTGTAAGCACAATGAAGCGAGAACTACACTAGACCGACGCACACGTGGACCACGCCTGATTTACACGTAGCGGCGCGTTGCGTGGCGTCGCATAGCGTGGATCTAATGTAGCTCTGCAAGTCTAGTTGCTAATGTATGGAGTCCGACCCGCACAGATCGCCCAGAGGCGTACGTGGGCCACGTGTGTCCAATGTATGTAGTTCTACCTTTAATGAGTTCCCGAAACGTTTTGTGTGTATGAGTGGGATGTCCACCATGCACCATGTCGTCATATATGCTATGTACCTATTTTACTATGCTATTTACTTATTTAACTTTTTTTATTTTGCTATGTACTTATTTAACTAGAACTCGATGCAACACAAAGGTACCAAAGTGAACTTATGTGTGGTGGACGTGCAAAATTAATAATTATGTGTATTACACAATGATTCTACCAAAAAATATCATCGTCTACAGAAGGTGATGGAAATACTACATTACATATACTTGTCGGCGCAAGGATGCCGATCATCATTGAAGCTCTGTCTAGGGACTCTGTTTCGCGGGCGATGGCTGGGTATCGAGCAATAAACAAACTATTCCAGTTCATACAAATGATTTATTATGATGCAAGCTTTAGGTATTTACTTCACACAACTAGCCGTGAGAAGGTCCCCGAGAATAGACGTTGTTGTTCGCACGGCTGCAGTCAGAGGAAAGAGCACCGCACCTCTGCGGTCGGCACTTTTATCTGCTCGGTTCGTGCAAACGTCATCGCGGATTCTGTCAAAGTGCCATGTGTCTCTTTTCACATAGCTCGTTCATTCGTTTTAAGCTTCCGTACTATTGACTTCTCCGACATACTTATATGTATTGAAAATGATTCTACCAAAAATTTCATTGTCTACCAAAGGTGATAGAAATGCAACATTACATATACTTATGTGTATTGAAAATGATTCTACCAAAAAATCTTGTCGAACCTGTCAAAAAATGCCCACCACCAACCACAACACAGGGTGTTCAATTGTCAGCGGCGCATTCCACACACAATAGCGAAGAGAGTGCTCACCTATATACAGGGTGACATACCCTTGCGACGGGGCTCCGCTGGCGTCTCGTCGGGGGGCAGAGTCTCGCAGCCGTCAGCCCTCGTGCGAGCACCTAATTTTGGAGTGCTGAGATAAAAGTTGCCCGTGAGTTTGTGCAGTGTTGCTAGCTCATGCATTCAAATTTCGAATTTACTTGATTCAAATTCGAGATAACTATCAAATTTTGGTACACAAAACTCTATTTTTGGGATATAAAGTTCAAATTCCATTGCATTCATTAATCATTTTAAATACACGAAGTTAAAATTGATACTTGATTTGATGGTAAATTATCTTGAATTCTACAATCAAGTATTGTATCTATAGTACAGAAATCTTAATAATAAAAAGACGCATGACCAAGACCTGTACCATGACGTTTAAAGTAAGATTGTTTCATTATTATTTCCAGTGTGGGTAAGAGATGGCGCTAGACAACCCGTATAGCTGTGTCTCTTTTCCATACTAAAATAAGAATGAAACAATCTTACTTTTAACGTCACGGTGCACGGCGACAAGTAGGGTTCTACTTGTCGCCGTGCATGTGTCTCGTAGAACACAAGTGCGCTAAGTGTGAGTGAGCGCGCGATATCATTCTCTGCTTCTCGCACACGTTTATTATTGGTTACAGGGGCCGCGCCCCCTGAGACTATGCGTATTTAGAAAATATTGCGTAATGTCATTACTATAAGTTTAATTTTTGTTGCCACAATGCAAAATGCATATGTAGGCAATAGTGTGTATTTATTATTTGTCTATGTGGTGGTAGCACTGCGAACCGCAACACATGTTCCCGTATTAAAAGACAGTAGATAGCATTTCTTTTGCCTTATATTAAGATTTCTGTGATCTATGGTTTAAAACTGTCATTAAGCGAATTTTGGCGGGATTTTTTGCGAGTAAAGTTCAGTGACTGATCTAATTACCTAGTGGATATTGTGATGTAAAATTGATGTAGTTTTGTGTCTCAAGTGTTTACACAATTTGATAATAATAATATGTATAGAATCATTGAAACAGGCGCGAATTCGGCAAAATGGGGCTGATAATTTGAGGCTTGGAACGTTACGCGGTCCGGACGGTTACCAGATGGCCGGACAGCGCGTCTGCCATGACCAGTAGTCGAGGTCACGGCGGCTGGGGCGTGAGGATGTCCGTTCCGTGCCAGCATTACTGCTTCGCAGAAGGAGATACATTCCTCCCATTTCCTCTCGAACACGCAATATGGCTGCGAGTGTAAGTGCACCTCGTACTTACTTCTGTTCAAAGAGAATCTTGGTGAGCCTGGCGACTTCGCCCCTGAGTTGGTGGAGCTCCTTGTCTTTCGCTTTGGACTCCTGTTCGGCAGCACGTTCGCGGGCGGTCAGACGGGCTCGGATGTCGTCGAAACTGAATAGCAGGATTGAAATATTAATTAAAAAGAGATAAAGAAAAACATTTATTTGAGACAGAAAAAAAAGGTTAACTAATTTCTATCGAATAATTTGAAATAATAAATCATCATCATCATCATTTCAGCCGATAGACGTCCACTGCAGGACATAGGCCTCCCCCAAATATCGCCACAATGAACGGTCCTGTGCGTCTCGCATCCATCAGATTCCCGCAACCTTCACCAGGTCATTGGTCCACCTTGTAGGGGGCCTTCCAACACTGCGTCTTCCGGTACGCGGTCGCCACTCAAGAACCTTTCGGCCCCAACGACCATCTGTTTTGCGAGCAATGTGGCTGCCCATTGCCACTTAACTTTGGCGATTCTTCGTGCTATGTCGGTAACCTTGATTCTCCTGCGGATATCTTCATTTCTGATTCGATCACGCAAGGAAACTCCGAGCATAGCCCTTTCCATATTTAAATAATAAATAAAACTGTAAAAAGAAAAAAAAACCTGTACGAGGCCAAAAAGGTTCCTATATAAACATGAAAACAAAATATCAAAAAGTTATAACGCAGCGGTGTAATGTATTAATTGGAGATCTTGTTTTTTTTTCTCCACCCTAGAAATTACTCCTGTTTCGTAAGTGCGTACAATATAAACTCACACACTCAAGACACCCAGACACGAAACAACTTATCTGTTGACCATAAAAATATTAAATCTGAGATACTTCAAGGGCAGGTACTTACAGCTTCCTCAAACACGCACACTTCCGTGTCAGATGCTCGATCTGGTCCTTCGAAGCGTTCTCCACTTGCTTTATCTTCGCGGCATCTTCTGATCTCTTCTCTCGTAGCTCCTTCTCTCTCGCCAAGGCCTCTCTATCGTTAGTTGGTTAAGGAAAGACAGTTATATTGTGTGTTTAAATAATTTTTATGCTTTGCCGATAACTGGGAGTTTCACCCCTTGACGTTTGTGTAGGTGTTGCCAGTTTTTTTTTAAAGGAAATTAATGGGAAGTGGGAAACTCAAAAGTGTATAGAATTAAGTTGTGTTAAAAAGTAAAAAAAAAACTTTGTAATTGTTAAGTAACTTAGTTAAATTAATATTAGTTATTTTAAGATTTAATTTAACAATATTTATCTGTACCCGATTAAGATATTTTATCACTGGCTACTTTTCGTTCGGCAGAATAAGTGTGTGGTGTGTAAAAAATTTGGCGGCAATAACCAAAAATCTTCATAATTTTATTTTATTTTTTATTTCACACAAAATAATATTCAAAATAGTATAAAAATAGAAAAACGAATAAACACTTATGATATGAATGATAACAATTTGAGCAATGGCGATGATGAGCTAGTGTCGATGATTTATATTAAAAACGATGATTGCAGCAATGATCGGGTATTCAACAGAAAATATTTAAAATAAAATGAAAATAATTTTTATTGTTTGGCGAGAATTAACTACGACCGCACGTTGTCGGCATAATTGTATCGACCTTTGTTAAAATCCGAAGCATTGAGAATTCAAGAGCGAGCGAAGCAAGCTTCCATTTTTTTTTTTAAGATAAGATATTTAATTTGCAAATATGGGTACAAAACACGGTGACATAAAAATATGATTAGCATTAGCCATATTTAACCAGAAGACATGCAAAACTTTAAAATACGCCGGAAATTCTGAGTACAGTATAGGAATTATATAAAATTAAAATTTAATAAAACACCCCACCCCATCTTAGGCAAGTTAGATTTTATTTTGCCAGACAAGAAGTTAGCAGTGTTTCATCTAAGAAAAAACACCCGCGTTTTGGCGCGCGTGAGCTTCGTGGCGCTTTTCTAGCTTTAGTAAGAACACTAGAGATTATTTCAGATTTCTAAATGGCAACATTGACAACTAATATCATCTTGTATTTTCTTTTCTGTCAAAGTCCCTTCAATCATATAGCTGCTTGTGATTAACAATAAAATTAATAATAAAAATGATGACTAGACAATAATAATTATACTGAGAAACGTTAGCATGGTATAATATATTGTGATGTGTGATGTAACATAATAAATGGAGTAAAGTAGGTGTACTGTACGCATTCCTGTCTGTGATGAAAACAGCTGTGATGTAATGTGATGTGTGTATGACAATGATTTCAGTCCAATTGGCAGTATTTTAATAATACATACGAACAGTAAAACCACAGATACACTAAAGGACAAAATGTTCCCGCTAACGCTGTAAAATAGGATATTTTACTCTATATGAGAAAAAAACTAAAAATATATTATTAAGATAGCTTAGGTAAAATGCAGTCGATAAGTGTTAATTTTAGTTCATAAAATAGCAGAATAAATTTTAAAATTCAATCCAAAGTTTCCTGTTTTTATTATCTGTTCTTTATCGCCTTGAAATAGAAGCCACCATGTTATTACATCATTCGGCTGTGTAAACTAAAGTGACAGCTGTCAACTGTCAACCGATCGGCCATACTGAGCGCATTTGTTTACACAGCCAACTGACGTTACGACCAGAGTAAATATGGCGTCCACTGCTTTCTATATTTTCGTCAAATACGCGCGAAATTTGAAAATGTAAATTTTAAATGCATTTTTAGTGTACTTAGCGACTGAATGAAAAAATTGTGTTTTTTTTAGTAGTTTATTAACACTATAGAATCTAATTGAGACACTTTTCAAAAAATAGTGTAATACCCTATTGTCCAAATAAAGGTTTCTCGTCACGAGTATACGTTGTAAAATTTTAGAGGGCAAGATGCGGGACACTAGGCAACGTTGCAGCGTCAAGTAGATTGAGCGTTGCGCGTCATGTTGGGGGACATTTCGTCCCCCAATGTATCTGACGTTTATGATGTAAGTTACAAACAAGTTTGTTGTTATATTATCTGTGGTATTTAGGACAGCGGCGCCCCTATAGTCGAAAAATGGAACTAACAATAAGAAACAAGCAGTAGACATTATTAAAATGTTAGTAAGCAAACGAATCTCAAATTAACTAAATTGTAGCGACATCCATGTTCACACATAGGAAATAAAAATACAAAATTCTGCATTGCAGTACCAGAGAAGTCAACTAACGGGTAGTTGCCCGACCAGACATAATACCTGTCTGGTCGGAAGATCTACTCTTTTCAATAAAGTTTAGCGGGACTCTAAACCCCGGTCCATCATGTCTAGAAAATAACAAAAAAGTAATAATAATTTGGATACTAAAAAAAAACTTGAGATACATTTTACATTGCTAATTCCACATTTACCGATCAGTCCACACTGCAGAAGACCGCATGAATTGCAGGGTTACCATGACGTCCAAAGTAAGATTGTTTCATTCTTATTTCAGTGTGGGTAAGAGACAGAGCTATACAGGTTGTCTAGCGCCATCTCTTACCCACACTGGAAATAAGAATGAAACAATCTTACTTTAAACGTCATGGTACAGGTCATGGGGACAGGTCGTAATATTGTCATGTTTCTCAGCAGTGAGAAAACAACAAAGAAGTTCCAAATTTAGCCGCTAGAGGCGCTGTTGTCGTGATGTTTTTGGTATTTTATCTCACATTTATGCTTTACGCTGTTCGAATATTAGGAAACGCAAACTTTATAATAACATTAAACCTTTAAGGGGTCATTCAAAAATTACGTCACACGTTCAGAGGTGATGAGGTTGTCTTGGTATGGTCATGTAAAGAGGAGAGATGAAACGCATGTTACTAAAAGAGTTATGAGTATACATGTGGATGGGTGGAGAGGGAGAGGGAGGCCAAAGGAAAGATGGATGGATTGTGTGAACAGTGATATGAAACAAAAGGAAGTTAGTGATAGTATGACGGTTGACAGGATAGAATGGAAGAAAAAAACGTGTTGCGTCGACCCCAAATAAGATGGGACAAGGGCAGGAAGATGATGATTAAGAGGTGATGAAGAGGTCAACGAAGTGTGACATTTGATGAAAATGTGTGGGACGAGTCATAGGTTCTGTGACATTATATTCCGAAATCTATATTATCTAAATATTGAAACGCTAAATTTAAACTGTTGTGATGTCGAATGTAGTGTAATTTTTTTAAAAGATTGGTTTGCCACTTTTATAAAAGAAAAATCTAATTTAAACTAATTTAGGAACTACTATTTGAATTTCAATTCTTATTCCTAAATGTAAAATTCAGTCACATATGTAACCAGTTGTGACAAGGATGAGGGGGGTGGGGGTAAAAAAATCATGAAATTCTTGTGACGTAATTTATGAACGGTCCCTGACCGCTTGCTTCGGATTGGTCCAACGAGTGTTTTCGTCTCCTCCATCTCGTTTAGCTCTTCAATCCCCATAGGTGACAGAAGAGCTGACAAGATGGAGTATTTGGTCGTGGATGTGCGACCCTGGCGGAATAAACGCGTGTGTGTTTGTCGGATATATTCGATGTAGGCCTTTAGAAGGTTAATAATGTCGTTTCGCTCGACGCAATAGTTTAGCTGCTAACGCCATGATGACGGCTAGAAGAGTTGTGATGAGAGTCACGCGCAGACTACAGCCTCCCCACGCACACAGCAACACCACGATGATGCCGACACTGTGCAACAATGAAGCTGATTCTAACATTCGGGATGAAGAAGCTGCAGTCAGGGGCAACGACTCCGTGGGTGCTCGGGGGCTCGAGCACCCATGAGAAATAAACAGTGGGTGTCGAGCACCCCTGAGAATAGACATCAAGAAACAGATCAGTAATCGCCTTTTAGGTTACTTATCATCATCATCATCATCATCATCATTTCAGCCGAAAGACGTCCACTGTTGGACATAGGCCTCCCCCAAATGCCGCCACAATGACCGGTCCTGTGCGTCTCGCATCCATCGAATTCCCGCGACCCTCACCAGGTCATCGGTCCACCTTGTGGGAGGCCTTCCAACGCTGCGTTTTCCGGTACGTGGTCGCCATTCCAGAACCTTTCGTCCCCATTGACCATCTGGGACTTTACTGGGAGGTTACTTATAAATTGTAATATTTTTTTTATAAAAACCTGTTCAATTTTTGTATAATAGTTTTATTTTATATTTTTATCAAAAATAATTTGTAATTAACTACGCAGTATGTAAGTAGGACATTTATATATTTGTCGGTCGATCAGTGTGCAATTCTCTTCTCACACTTCGCCACTTTTTCGAGTACATCAAATGAGCATAAGTACCCATGATGTAATATAAAAGCCGGCGCCCCTGGCTGCAGTACCGGATCCAGCCAGCGTGAAGCCTGTAGCTAATTTTACTAAGTGGCCCCCCTAAATCTATGTAAATAATGCTTTTTTAACCTATTATCCAGACAAGCCTAGGGGCCCTTAGGTAGCAATGGGTCCACAGGTAACAGGAAATATGCATGCAATTTTTTTATTGCTAGATTTATTTCTTTATTACTAGTAAACAAATATGAAAGAATTTTTAAAATATCTGTATCTAAATATAAATATCAACAACGAAGTTGTAAAGCTTCAAAATAGCGAATAAATAAGAGAAATCGATATGGTCTATGACGTCAAAGTTCATCATGCCCATAGGAAATGGGCTTAGCGAGAAAGACGGATAAATTTGTTCTATTTCGTTTGCTTTTCTACAAACTTTGATATTGTTTTCACAGTTAGTATACTATTTTTGTGTTTTATTGATAAACTGGTTAGACAACAATTTTTTTTCTCATGCATATTCGCTATTGTCTGCACTGTATTTATGAAATATAGACTAGACTAGACTGCAGGCTAGACTGCGATCCCACCTGATGGTAAGTAGTGATGCAATCATTGATGGTGAAGCGCACAAATTTTTTAAGAGCCTATTCACTCTAGCCTTGAAGACACCTAAATTATAGTTGGACGGGAAGACCGCAGCAGGCTAATTGTTCCAGTCCTTCGATGTACGCGGTATAAATGACGAAGCGAAACGCTTAGTTCAGACCGTTGAAGTTTTAACAACGGTATTTTCTTCATATTATAGGGTATCACATACCTAATAACTTTTTATTCTTAACGTTAGTCACGAACTTTGTTCCTTATAATTATTTTGCTATTTACTTCTCTATGTATAATTTTATTGAAATATTGCCTTTTGGACATCGTTTTTTTTTGTTATGTGAAAAATATGTTCTTGTGATATGTGTTTTATCTACAAAATGTTAAGAATGAAGAATGTGAATTGGAAGACGCCTTTTTGTTATTGAGATTAAAATAATATTGATTTAATTTGAAATATGACAGCTCTTTGTATTACTGAGAATGGAAATAGACAAATTTGTTAATTCGAAAAATATTTCAATAAGAGAGAGCATGAAAAAAAAATGAAATCGACAAATGAAAAGGAATTTATAACTGTACCTATAAGTCTTAAGATAATAAAAAAATTAAAAAAAGATAAAGAAAACATTATATATTGCATTTAAATATTTTGATAACAAGCCTCGTTGGAAGACAGACACCAGTGCTAATAGCTTTGACAATATCAAGTTCGAGTCTAAACCAATATTTCAACGTAAATCAATGTTTGGAAAGATTGAGTACTTGTAGAGGCCTCAAAAATAAAGGCATCTTCCAAAATGAACGTACTTAATGTATTTAATTAAAATATTGTTATTAACCATGAAATATAAATAAATACTAGTTATCAATCCATGGGTGAATTTTGACATGCGATCATGGTAGCCAAATTTGTCCAAAAGACTATATTTCAATAAAATTAGTGTTAAATTTATTAGTTTTAATTTAAAAAAAAAATAAAGGTTTTAGGAACAAATTTCGCTACCAATTGTGTTTGGTTGAATTATTGATTATTTTTCAAATGAGGGTCAATTTTACCCCGTATTCAAAGATGACAGAGATAATGGTATATTCATCAAAATAATTTAAAGTTCTACTATATCTATTTTTATGATTAACTGCCTCATCGACTACTGAATCAATATTATTATTCTAGTTTTACAATTAATATGTATGTGTTTATTAATTTATTTAGGTTTTAAATTAAGAAACTATATTTTTGAATTACCACATAAAAATATAAACATACAAATCTTTGAATACGGGTCTTACCAAAACTTGGAATTGCAAACATGCACATATTGCAACATCGTCTATATAGACAAATGTTACGGGTCTAATGAGATTAGTCTCAAATGTTCACTAACCTCAACTCCTGCTCAGTGACAGCCAATGTTCTTCCACAAGCAGCTGCTTTTACAGCCAAGTGATCATATTCACTTGATTGCGACTGCAATTGTGACTTTAATTCTGAAATAGGTATTTGATGGTAACCGGTGGCCATATCTTTTTTTGTAAAATCTTTTGCAATATGATAGTTACTGTTGGTCTATATCATCCTAAAGCTGGTAAATGAAAGGCTTTTTGACTTTTGAGGTGGGAAATCTTCAAATAACGTATTCCACTCTAGGTGGAACCAAAGAGTCAGTAAAGTCTGCTACCTTTAACAGACTAATACCCACCCGTGTTTCTTCAGTTCTCGTTTTTAAGGCCAGGGTAACTCCTTATACTTTATCTCGTGATCTTCGTCTATTTCAAGACAGCTTGTGCTTGGATCCGTTCCCAATATTTTTTGTACAGTTTTTTTGTGCCTGGGGTCGGCTTCCAGTCTAATCCGATGCGGCTGAATACCCTTGTTTTACATGGATCCACTGTCTATCAGACCTCCACAACCCAGTTACTGGGCAACACCTAGCATATTCAAGTATACAAAAATAACTTCACTTACCAGCTATTTCTTCTATCAATTCCTTTTCTCTTTTAATTCTTTCCTCTTCACCCTCCTGCCGACACTCTGTCTTCATTCTCGCGAGACAATTCTCTTTGTCTTCCATAAATTGTTCCCATTGGTCATCTGTAACACAATTGTTGATGATGAAACATGCATCAATTAAGCAGAGATACAGTTATAAAGGAGTACTTTTTTCTATCACAGGTGAAATTTTTATATTAAGAGTTGCTTCATTCTAAGCAGTTCCGTAATTCCACATCAGCATGAACTATGAATTTTGAATGGCTTGTTGTCTAATGGTCAGTGGCCCTGACAGCTATGCCGGACGTTGTGTCTGGGTGTAATTTATCTAAATTCTATGTTTTTATGTATATTTATGTATGAGAGCAGTGGTGGCCGAGTGGTTAAGACCCCAACTTATGAGTTGTAGGTCGCGGGTTCAAACCCAACCAATACTTTGTGTAATTTATTTCATCACCACTGCTCTCAAAACGGTGAAGGAAAACATAGTAAGGAAACCGGCATGTTCTAGAACTAAAAATTCGAAGACATGTGACATCCACCAACCCTCACTGGGCCCGCGTGGTGGATTACGGCCCATTCCCTTTCCTAGAGAGGAGGCCTGAGTCCCAGCAGTGGGAACATTGGAAGGCTGATTATGCTTATGCTTATATGTATGTATTTAGAAATATATAAGTAAGTTTATCAGTCGTCTAGTACTCACAGCACAAGCTCTGCTTAGTTTGGGACTAGATGGCGTTGTGTGAAAGTTGTGGAATATTATTATTATTATTATATTGTTCGGTCAATATTATGGATAGATCAGACTCCACTTACCCATTTCCTCTCGATGTTGCTCTTTGAGCTTATTGACTTGTTCCATTCTTTCTGCTATGAGTTTCAGTCTGGTAGATTCTAGAAGATTCTTAGCTTCGTCAGCAGCTGTAGCTGCTTGTTCTTCTATTATTCTAACTTTTTCTGACCATTCTTCTATCAGACTTTCTGTAAGCACAAAAAAATATTGTAATTCAAATTGATTTGTTTAAATACCTAAATCATTCAAATGGACATTCCACCCATACGCACAAAACGATTTGGGAACACATTAATTGTGTGTACAGCTAAGGAGTGGAATTCCCTGCCATAGTCTGTGTTTTCTGATATCTACAACCTAGGGGTCTTTAAATCAAGAGTGAATTGGTTACTTCTAGGCAAGCGTGCTCCATCGTCGACCACAGCATTGCTTACCATACCCAACTTGTTTTTTATTTTTGAGGTGTAAAAGCGTGCCAGACTTTTAGTGACTAAGACCACACCTATGCTCCTTCAGTTGCTCTTTCTAAGACCACGAGTATACTTTTCAGAAGTTTTTTTCATAGCCCTAGAAGGCACGGTCCTGGTGGGCCTCCACGGTTTTGATGAATTACCTTTTATGTTCTCGTGAAACACTCCGCGGATGGTGAGCTACCCATTGCTCGTCGCCCACAAGCCCACTTCTATGGTGGACGGAGATCGCGCGAAAAAGAAATGGCTACCTTACCTTTTTCCTTCTCAAATCGCTCGCTCATCTCTTCGCACTTATTGGCGTAGTTGATGTCAGCCTTGTCCAGCATATGTCTGAGCTGCATGATGTCCCAGTCGGCCTTGCTGTGAGCTTCCGTGATGGCCTGCTCGAACTGACTCTCTTTGGTTGCCAGTAATTCTTTAAGGTTCTCGAACTGGAAAGAATTAGGGTTCAGTTGCATTTTGGCAGTTTTAAAGGTTCCGTACCTCAAAAGGAAAAAACGGAACCCTTATAGGATCACTTTGTTGTTCGTCTGTCTGTCAAAAGCCTTTATCTTGGAAACGCGTGGAGGTATCGAGTTGAAATTAAAACCATATACTAAGGTCTGCGGTCCCTTGAAGCTGTGAAAAAATCAGATTTCTGAGTTAACGAAAAAAAAAGATACCGCCGTTTATGTTGCAAAAAATGTGTATTTCGACACTCTTAAGGGAATCAAAATTCATAGTTTACTTCCCGTTGACTTAGATTCCTGAAATTTGGCATGAAGGAAGGTCTCATAGCACAAGTATGGATAGAATTTGTAGTTACGTCACAAAAAAAACTCCGACTCGCACTTGCCCAATTTTTCGTTATAGCGGCAACAGAAATAGCAGCGGTCACGGTTCATGAGATACAGCCTGGTGACAGACAGACGGACAGTGGTGAATCTTAGTAATATGGTCCCACTTTAACTCATAAGGTACGGAACCCTAAAAAGGTTGCTCGTTAGTTCTACTCACCCTAGTAGTGACTTCTCTGAGCTTCCGATCCGCATTCCTAGCGTCCTGGTCAGCTTCAGCCCTGAGTTGCGCGAGGGCGTTCCTGGTCCTCTCGGCGTGGCTCCTCTCGAGGGCGGCGCGAGTGGATGCTGCAGCAGCTTGGTGCTCGGAGCGGAGGGATTCTACTGCTTTAGAGTGCTGTGTTTCTAGGCGTTGAACTTCCTGGAATGGTTTATTTTATTTTATTTGGGTGGCTTACAGCTAACAATGCAAAATATATAACGATAAAGTAGATCACGATGAGTCATTTACAAGCCTCCACATATAATATGAGAGTATTGTAGAAAGATACAGTAAAAAAGAAGTAATTGTGATATACAAAGTTCGGTAGGAAGATAATATAGAAGCATAGAGTAGCATAGTCGGCCTTATAATGTTCCCACTGCTGGGACTCAGGCCTCCTCTCTAGGAGAGGGAATGGGCCGTAATCCACCACGCGGACCCAGTGCGGATTGGTGAATGTCACATGTCATCGAATTTTTGGTTCTAGAACATGTCGGTTTCCTCACGATGTTTTCCTTCACCGTTTTGAGAGCAGTGGTGATGAAATAAATTACACAAAGTAATGCGCCTGGCTGGGTATGAACCCGCGACCTACAACTCGTAAGTCGGGGCCGTTACCTCTCGGCCACCACTGTTCATATAGAAGACAATAATGTAAAGCAAATACAAAACAATGCTTTTAGACATAACAATGGTTTTGGATGTTAAACTGCTTGTAAAGAGATCATCTGAGGTGTGTTCTTTGACTAAATTGTTAAATGCTTTTGCTTCGCGAATCAAATAAGAGTTACTACGGTAGACTGTGCGTGAATTAGGAGCGTGAAGATTTCTAATTCGACAGGTTTAAAATGTGTAGTAGGCTAGAAATTTGGGAAAATTTGAGGTAAATTTTTGCCTGTTATTTTGATTGTTTTCAACTTTCTGGTTCTCTTTCATTGTAGGAGATAGGAGTGGGTATTTGAGAGTCTATTTTAAAATATATTTTTTTCAACACACTTTTTGGAAATTATTTATTTATTAAATACTTTATGAAAACAAAAGTACTGCCCCCTAGCCAAGTTACGATCGTTTCGTTTGCGTCGAACGCCTCGAGTAGGCCACGCCTCCAATTCCTTTGTTCTGACCACGTGACTGAGCGTTGAGCTGACGTCAGAACAAAGGAATCGGAGGCGAATTTAAAGCCTTAGGCATTTTCTGCCAGTCAACTATACCTGTTTTATTTAGATGGGATATCATCAAATAATTTATCTTGCTCTTGGTTTATCCAGAGCGAAAGGAAATGTCAGTGATAAGTCAATCAGTGGATTCCCGTAACTCTCACCAGGTCATCGGTCCACCTTGTGGTAAGCCTTCCAACGTTGCGTCTTCCGGCACGTACACTTCATTTTATTATACCAAAATTCATCGCTTTATCAGTCTTAATATTAAACAATCTTAAACGCCATCATTTACCAACCTTACGATACCTCTCCTCCTTCTCCTTCCCACTAACAGTCTCTCTCTCCAGCAGTTCCTTCAGCCGATACACCTCCAGCTTCAGAGCCTCCTCCCTGGTCTCTACTCTCTGCAGCTGAAGAGTGAGGGACTGAACTGAGCGCTGCTGTTCGGTGACCACTCCCCGAAGCTGTTGGAGTTCCGCTACTTGCGCTGGTGAGGGCTTGGGGTTGGATTTTAGCTGGTCCACTTGCGCTGTGAGCTGAGGAAGATAATATAGGGTTTAAATACGTCATTTAAGAAAGAAAGAAAGAAAAAAAAAACATGTTTATTTGGAGTCTGGTGGATATGAGAATTTTTTATTTATTTTATTTTATTTTATTTCTTTGGGACAAAAAACAGTTATACAATACAGAAATAATACACAGTAGTTTTATCAGAAAATTAAAAAAGTATAACCCACACCATTGTCCACGGAATAACACGTGAAATAGGATAACGGACGCGCGCTAAATAAGAGTAATATATAAAGGTTTAAATACTCTTACAGTTATTATAAGAGAAGCAAATACATATGAGTCTATTTTAAGGGCGGTGAGCCAGCAAATGACAAGCCATATTTCTAAATTTAGATTGAGAAAGCGCGAAAATGTCTAAATCTATAAAATGTGAGTTATAGGTTGCCACTAGTTGGCGGAGAGGCGCCCGCACCCCAGCATTCGTCCTACAGCGTGCTGTATAGAACAATCGAGGTACGCGCACCTCCCGCCGGACAATAGTTCTAGGTACTACATAACAAAGCTCGTTGGAGAGTTCAATACAGTTGAATTTGTTGTTGCATATACCATATAGCATCATAACCATGATCAATGAACGTCTAGAATCCAAGCTCAATATTTTGTAATGCTTTAACAAATCTGTATAGGATATTTTTGTACGGAAACACTTGTAGTGGGTGGCGCGAAGAAACCTTTTCTGTACCATTTCTATGGCATTCTTATATTTCTCATAAAAGGGACACCATATGGGCACCGCATATTCCAACTGGGAACGAATTAGAGTTTTGTATAGGAAGAGAAAAGTAGAAGGTTTCTTGAATTCTCTACATGACCGCATAACAAATCCATACATCTGTAAGGCTTTGTTAATTCTGTTGTCAACATGGGTATCCAAATGTAATTTGCAGTCTAGTAATACGCCAAGATCACGCGTGCACTCAGTTTTATTTAATTTTATGTCGTTCAGAGTATACTGGTAATTAATAGTTTTTTTGTTTTTAGTAAAGGATATAAAATAACATTTAGGAAGACTAAGATGAAGTTTATTATCAAGACAATACTGCGAAAGCCTGCATAAGTCCTCTTGCAGCAGCAAGCAGTCTTGAAAGGTTTTACAGGCCTTATAGATTTTAATATCATCGGCGTACATCAGGAATTTAGAATTGACTATGCAGGATTTTATGTCGTTTATAAATAATATAAAAAGTAATGGGCCTAAGACAGATCCCTGAGGCACACCTGACTCGACAACTACATAATCAGACTCGAACCCATTGACGACCACTTTCTGAGTCCTGCGAAAAATGTATGATGCAAACCATCTAAGTAAATTGCCTCTTATGCCATTGTAGGCAATTTTATCGAGGAGCAATTTGTGGTCCACTTTGTCGAAAGCCTTCTGAAAATCAGTGTACACAGCATCAACTTGCGTGCGCATGTCTATGTTTTCAAACAGAAATTGGGTAAAGATCATTAAATTAGTGGTAGTTGACCTGGATTTGACGAAGCCATGCTGTTCAGGTATAATAAGGTGACTCATCTGTGGAAATAAGTGGCTGTGCACTAAACTCTCAAAAAGCTTAGACAAGGTGGACAAGATAGATATGGGTCGATAGTTTTCGACGTTACTTTTGTCTCCACTTTTGTAAATGGGAGTTATGAAGGCCCTCTTCCAAACACATGGGAAAACCCCTTCCCTGAGACATCGATTAAATAAAATGTGTAGTGGAACACATATGTTTGGTGCCGTGTTCTTAAAGAAAGAAGGAGGCAGACTATCCGAGAAGTACAGGGTTGAAGTGGATCTCACAAGCTTACAGAAACACACAGCGCTTACCTCCTTGTTTGACAGTCTCTCTGGCCTTCGTTTCTTCAGTTCCCAATACTCAACTAACTGTTCCTGTCAAACTTACTGATGGTGAAGTACTAGGCTCACAGAAACATTAAGAGCTTACTTGGAGGTAAATTAGTTCTGTGTGTCATGTTTGCACCAGTTTCCTCATATTCTGTCTATTCATACAAAAATAATTAACTTTGGAGTACTAGGCTCACAGAAACGCACAGAGCTTACCTCCTTGTTATGTTTATCAGCCTCTCTAGCTTTTTTCTCCAGTTCCCTCATCTTCCACTCGCAGTCCGCGAGCATGCGCTCTGCTCGGGCGGCGGCCTGCGAGCGCGCGGCCTCGTGTGCTGAGCGCCATTTTGATGTGCAGGCCTCTGCTGCTGTTAATGCCTAGAAGAATGATACATTTGGGAGAATGAATCGTAAGTGGTGACTTATGGATCCTCCCGACCAAACTTCGATTACGGTGGCCAATCTCAAAGGAAATTAGCCAGATACGCAGGAGTTATTATAGTGCACAAGCGTGTGCGCAAACACAAGTGCCCTCTACTCAGATAGCATAGCATATTCAGCCTTTCAATGTTCCCACTGCTGGGACTCAGGCCTCCTCTCTAGGAGAGGGAATGAGCCGTAATTCACCACGCGGGCCCAGTGCGGGTTGGTGAATGTCACGTGTCTTCGAATTATTGGTTCTAAGACATGCCGGTTTCCTCACGATGTTTTCCTTCACCGTTTTGAGTGCAGTGGTGATGAAATAAATTACAGAAAGTGATGCGCCTGGCTGCCACCTAGGGCTGGTAAGTTGGGACTGTTACCACTGCACTAAAACATGAAATATCCAGGTACCTCTTGTGCCCTTTGTTCCTGTAGAACCTTCTCTTGTTCAAGTCTTTCCTTGTCTCGCTCCAGCGCGAGCACCCGCGACTCGAGCTCGGCTCTCTGCCCGAGAGCATCCTCCAATTCTGCTCGAAGCTGGCGTAGTGATTCATCTGGAAATACAGAATAATCATTGTTAATTTTATAGTAAGAAGAAGTCCAAGAGCCAGGAAGTACTGGCAGATTTAAACTTATTTTTATATTCTTTATTGTACAACATTTTAAAATTAATTAAAAATTGGTCAGCTGATGTACAGTCAGGGGTCAAAAATGCAGTTGCTCTCTGCCATTGCTAAAATACCTAAAATTTCTATACACTCCTATTTTTATATAGTACAAAAAAAATGGGGCTCTCTCCGTTCCTGATCATATTTTTAGAGACAAAAGTAAAAAAAAACAAATCCCAAAATTGTCCACGATAATTGGTAAATTCATAATAGAATCAATAATTTATGACAATTGCTATTAACAAATTCTACGCGCAGTGTTGTTCCGTTTTGATCGTCATTTATTCATTCATAATCAATAGCCTGTACAATATTTTCATAAATTTAGTGACATTTTGGGATATAAACAAACGCTAATAACTTTTCTGTTTATGAATATTATTTATTGAGACTTTACTTAAATAATAAAAATACCTTTTCTAATAAGCCCTTTAAGTATTTGTACTAATTAAAAACTAGTGCTGTATAGACGAGGGTCAATGGATTGGGACTGATTTAATTCGTAGCATAGGATCTAAAGTATTTAATACTTTACGAAATTTAAAGTATCTTTACTTTAAACTAGTTGTGGACCATTGAAAATCTTTAGACACTTCAGCATTGTTAGGCTGCAACTGTACTTTTGACCCCTGACTGTACAAAGGAGAGCTTAACCTAAAATAGGGTTTTCTTACAGCAAACCTTAATATTTGTAAGGAAACTTAATGGTCGTTCAGTCAGTACCCCTGAGTTTGTTTCGGTGTTTCTTCTCAGGTCAGCTAGGAAACACCGGCCTCATCTAGTTTAAAATGATGAAAAAAAATTGACGTCTAAAGTGTTTTTTTTAACCTACATACAAAATAAATATCATTTATCAGTGGTGGCCCAGACGTAACGGCCCTGACTCAGGCCTACTGTCCGCGGACGCGCAGCTTAATTGACGCGTATTCGTCATTATACGCTTGGTGTACACCTGCGTGAAGCTTACATACTAAACTATGAAACTCTGTCGATTGAACGGTAACGTCGTGCCAGCGTGTCATAGCCGCTTCGTAAACATTATACTGAGCTCTAAAACACAGATCGTTAACGTGGAGAATGTCAGGAGACTGTCCAGCTTAAGCGGGACTGGGTTGGACATGTCTGTCGCAAGCCGATCATATGGTGGACCCTTAAAATACAAAACTGATGCTCTCAAAACCGCGAGATGGTGTCACAGTAGACCACGAAGGAGATGGCGGAACGACTTACGATGTATTTCTTAGGAAGAGGCCCAGATTCGGCAACAATGGAAGGAATGGCTTTTTCCCAGCAGTGGTACAGTTGAGGCTAGATATAATAATAGTAATACGTAGCAATTAGTTTAACGCCAAGTATATTTAGTTGCCCTGTGCGATAAGACCGCCCATTGTACACTTATTTTTAATTATGTTTGTCCTGTATTTTTGTTCATGTGGTGTACAATAAAGAATATAATAATAATAATAATAATAACGGCTCGTATTGTTAGGAGGGTCCTTTCTCTGGAGCCCTGACCGCCGGTAGCTTGGACCCTGTTCCCGATACCGGTTTTTTTTTTCAGTGGGAAAATCATCTTATGACATCCCCCGCTATTGGGCGGAGCGGCAGATAGTGTCAGACTTTTACTGACTAAAATCCCACTCCTGTTTCTTCGTCGCCTTTCGTACCGGGGCCGAGTCTTCCTTTCAGAATCAGACCCTTGGCCCCAGTAGGCTTCGACCCTGCTAGGCCTTTACGTTTGCTGACATCTCCTTGAGGCGCGCGTGGAACAGTACGCGCCGTCACCGGTGGGATACTATTTTTTTATTTTTAAATGTTTTTTTTTTTTAATTTTTTATTGAAATATTTAAAAATATAATTTATATATGTAATGTAATAACCGATAAAAAGTATTGAATAAACAATAATAATAATAATATAATGTGCTCCATAGCACGTTGGCGAAACTTGAGTTATAACGTTTGAATGCTTTGGCAAGTGCAAATTGTTTCTATCTCACCGTTTCGCCTCTGCAGCTGATCAGCTAGGTCTGACGAACAGGTCCTGGCCGCAGATAGCTCCTCTTCAAGTGACCGGCTTCTCTGGCGGATCAGCTCCGACTCTTTGTAGGCTGATGCGAGCTCGCATTTTAACTCTGAAAACAAGCAGGAGATTGATTTAGAAACTAGTTATTGCCAGTGGTTTTGCCCGTGTGATAGAAAATATCCTAAGGGAAAGACTGGACCTAACTTCGGTTTAGTTTTCGTAAATATTTTTGGTATTTACGAAGTATAATATTGATAAACAGAAGAATGAATTAGAATTCAATCATCATCTTCCTGCCCTTGTCCCATCTTATTTGGGGTCGGCGCAACACGTTTTTTTCTTCCATTCTATCCTGTCAACCGTCATACTATCACTAAGTTCCTTTTCTTTCATATCACTGTTCACACAATCCATCCATCTTTTCTTTGGCCTCCCTCTCCCTCTCCACCCATCCACATGTATACTTATAACTCTTAACTAATTAGAATTCAATAATTTTAATAAATAGTTCCAGAACATTTACTGATTTTGTGATAACTCCATCTATTCTTTATTTTTTATTCATTTAATAATTTAGGGACTTTTATAACGCACAGCGTATGTCAGTCCCATCGTACCCTAAGACAATTATTGTTTAACAACAAACGAGATCAATGGATCAGGGCCATAAAGTCGAACAACTTTCTCGCATCATCGAAAGTCGGCTTGCTTAATATTTGGTGGAATGTACCTACATTGTTCTTGTTCAACTTCAAAACCCTGAACAACTTATTCCTATCAGCCTCATACTGAACACATTCAATTAACAAGTAATGCATATCGTCTACAACTCCACACACCTCATCCATCTATTGTTGAAAAGCTTAACCTTACCTTAATCACACACTGAGGCTCTAGCACGAGCTCATAACGTGATCCATTTTACGACCTAAACCGAACTGTTAAAGGGATGGAGCTATAAACTGTGTACAGCTCCATCCCTTTTTTTCGCTCGCACGCCATTTTATTCTAACACACTAGCTTTTGCCCGTGACTTCGTCCGCGTAGATGTCGAAAATGGTTTTATTAGGTTTTTTGAGATACGAAAATATGAAATATTATTTATTATCTTCGTCCATTGAATTGTATGGCGAGCGATATTGTATTTCAAGATAAAATATTATAGTATCTTAGCCATGTGCAGCGCCCCTTAATGAACTCCACTGCGGGTGACGTAACTTACGACAAACTTATTATTTACGTTTGGTACAGTAATCGGGTCTAGGGATCGAACCGCAAAATTAAGTTTGTTTTTTATTGTATATACTTTTCGGAGATAAAAAGTACTCAGTGTGGCCCAGGATATTAAAGAATAATATAATACCAAGTTTCATCGTAATCGAATCCGTAGTTTTTGCGTGATGCCTCTGCCATTTATTTTTTTAATATTTTCAATGTACAGAATTTTCACTTCTACAGATTTATTATAAGTATAGATAAGGCAGTACGACGTCTCTAAGGTCAGCTAGATCATAAAAATTCATCGACTTTCACTTGAAAAGCTTGTCATAAGTCACGATTATGAATGACTGAATGGCAATAAAAGTGGAAAAACACTGCGCGTAGTATTTTCTAGTAGCAATTGTTATGAATGATTGATTCTATTATGAATTTACCAATGGCAAATTTTGGGATTTCGTTTTTTTTTTTATTATTTTTGACTACACAAATATGATCAGTAACGGGTACGGATAGATACTATTAAAAAAAAAAACTGGTTAAGAGCGTGTCGAGCCACGCTCAGTGTAGGTTTTCGTAGTTTCCCGTCCGTCACAATAAGTGTCCCCAATTAAGAGTTAATGAACGACAGAAAACGAGCAAGAACAAAAACCACCAATGCCAACGAGAGACCAAGCGAACAATTCGACAATATAATAGCTTATACCCGTCTCAAGCCCATCAACTTAGGAAAAATTTTAACAGCGCGAAGTGGCTAAAGTACAGCGGCATCTCTCGAGAAATTGGGTAACTAATTTATACAAACTAGACGGGTTATGTATGTTGGGTTTTCGTTCATTCGAGTCGTCATTTTTTTCCACTTTTTATTTTACTACTTTGTCAGCGTGATTGATATACATATTGGTACCAAATTTCAGGTTTCTAGTGCTAACGCTCACTGAGACAGACTTGGCGAAACTATAAGGGTTCCTAGTTAACTACGGAACCCTAATAGGGGTGTATGTGTGCTGTTTGTACCAACAGATTCCCGAAATCCTTTAACAGTTTCATCAGCATATAATCCGTGAAGTTATTCGAAAGCGTGGGCAGAATCCGGCTGCATCAGTTATATTTAGGTTCTGATGGAAGCATCGCAAATAAAATTTGATTACGGGAAGCTATCAAGAAGTTTTCGGCGTCAAAAACATCCTTGTATCATTGATCAAGATTGTTTGGTTTCATGTTTAGGTTAACTATATTATTACGCCAGTTTTGGAAGGGTAAGTAGAGGTGTATAATGCACATCTGATGTATTGCCGGAACGTACACATCTTGTCTCTGCTCTATAGTGTTCTGTTCAATCCTAAAACCCCCGCTTAAAGAACGTTTCAAGTTCCTTCATGACACACATACTAGATATCTTAGGTCATCAGAAAACTTGGGGCTCGAGATGCCAAGCCGTTCCATCAATTTTTATGATAAGTCTTTTGCAGTTCAAGCAGTGCGGCTGTGGAATGCTTTGCCCGTGTCGGTAAGGCAGGCTCAAACACTCACAATTTAAAAAAATATGGTTAAGGATCACTACCTTTCCTCTTGAACGTCGTCATTAAGTTCATCATTTCTTTGCTTTCATAATTATATATATATATATTATTTTATTTTTATTATATGCAATTTATTAGTTTATGTATTGTATATATGTAAATAGTACACCACGAACTACCTGCGTATTTTTTTTTCTCCGTCTCTGTCAAATCCATCCAAGGGTTGTCTGTAAAAAATCGCTTTTAGCGATAAGACCGCCCATTGTGATACCCTATTAATGTTAATTTCCTATATTGTAAATTGTATTTTTGGTGTACAATAAAGAATACCTATCTATCTATCTATTAACCTCCGTAGACTCATAGTTTCAGTTTAAAACCAGAATGAGCACCCCTAGTCAAGTTGTTAATCTGCAATCGTTAACGTTAGTCGAAAACTAATCAAATGTATGGGAATGACATCATCTCAACGTTAAGTCACGTGGTCAGAACAAACATATAGAAAATTCGTAGCAAAGTTCACATCATTCAAAATGATAGAATGAATTGTTATCATTTCTACAATGTTCAACGCTACGGGTAGGGACTTCCTTTGTTATAACCTATTTGACGTTTGTAGAGACGCTCGCCATAGACTAAATTATAGGTCGTTTTAATAAAGACATTGTTGAACGAGTGATCGACTCAGGCGCGTCAACATGGCTACCAACTTATCGTTTCCAACGTATCGTATTGCTGATTTATTTATTTATTAAAACTTCATGCAACACAAAGGTACAAAGGCGGACTTAATGCCTTAGGCTTTCTCTACCAGTCAAATAAGGTTAGTGAAGAGAAAACATGGGAGGTGCATAAAAAGAAGAAAAGATTAATAGGAAAACAAGGGATCAAATGTAGGTATATATATATATAAAAAATAAAAATACATAAATATTTAATATAATATGGACCTACATATACATAAATATATATTACTAGCTGACCCGGCAAACGTTGTTTTGCTATGTATATAATTTTTTTTTTTATCTAAAATTGAAAAAAAATTTTGGTGTGGATTACCCTTAACATTTAGGAGGATAAAAAATATATGTTGTCCGATTCTCAGACCTACCCAATATGCACACAAAATTTCATGAGAATCGGGAAAGCCGTTTCGGAGGAGTTTAACCACAAACACCGCGACACGAGAATTTTATATATTAGATTTATATAAGGAAAAATGAAAGGATTTTTGAGACTATTCCGCTATTTGTGTAGAAAATAAAACCGCAACTTCCGCTTAAATGCATATTGACTGGTGGCCGTCCTGATGTCAAGAGGAAGCGCATTCCACAGAAGTATGACCAAATAACCGAGGCGTTACCGATTGGAGAACGGAATTCGACACGAAACGGTTGTAACTTGGCTAGGGGGACAGGCAACTGCTACGTAGTAGCCTGGCATTATGCTGAACTGGACCTGTTTGGCGCAGCCGTGGGACCCACAATGTTGATGTATTTTTAAGTTTAAGTATTTAAGTTTCTATATAATTGTTATCTCATTTCTTTTTGAAATAAGCAGTACCTTTGTACAAATTTTTACATTAAGATAGCTGTCTTCTTCTGTATATTTGTGTGTACATAAATAATAAAATAAATAAATAAATTGTGTGTAGCTGTGTGCCAAATAAACGTGTTTTCTTTCTTTCTTTTTATAATTTTGTGCTGAGTTTTTAAAACTTGCACATCGTCGACACGCCCATGTATGCCCTGTACTGAACTGTAAAATGGATGGAACTATAAAGGGTGTATAGCTCCATCCTTTTTCCTCGCTCACATGCCATGTTATTTCAATACATGAAGACATGTTGCTAATCCAATTCCTGTTAGGAAATTGTAATTTATCGATTAATGTATTTTATTATAATAATGAAATTTATTTGAATCTTAATTTTATACAATTTATTTTAATATTTTATACAATTATTTTGACTGACTGACATTGTAATAAAATTCAATTTAATTTAATGACAATCCAATGTAATTTAATGATAATCCAATGCAGTCTAATTTAATTTAATTTTGATTTTAACATTCCATTGTATGTAATTTTATTATGTGTGTTGTCTGTATGTGATTCATCATCATCATCTTCCTGCCCTTGTCCTATCTTATTTGGGGTCGGCGCAACACGTTTTTTTCTTCCATTCTATCCTGTCAACCGTCATACTATCACTAATTGTCTGTATGTGATTATGGAAATAAAATGAGTCTTTGGTACTCGAAATAAATAAATAAATAATCTTCTTCTTCTTTTCGAGTCGATGGTAAACTCGTCAAACTTTTTGGGCCCAATAGGTGGCTACATTAATAGCAGCATCGGTAGCACTCATCAAATCCTCCAAAGTGCAGGTATACGGACACTTGGGGCATTCCAACATGTGGCTCATGTTTTGAACAGGAGCTCCGCACTCACATTGAGTATTCGATGGGTCTATAAAACCCCATTTTGCCAAGTTGAGTTTGCAGCGGCCTACCTGGGTTCGCATATAAATAATAATAATAATACATCATGGTAAGGCAGAATGACGCCGACGTCTCCAAGGTCAGCTAGATCATAAAAATTCATCGACTTTCACTTGAAAAGCTTGTCATATGTCATGTTTTCACTTTCCATCGTTAAAAACTAATTTTCCAATGCTACTGACCTGCTTACCCGTTGACAACTGTGACAAACTGAAGGTCAACTTATTTTGGGAGTTGTTCAAATGAAAACCATTGCGTAATGACCTGTATGTCTTTTTCTACACAAAAATGTGGAAATTTGACCGGAGCGGAGCCATGAATGAGATCGCCAAACTGAAGTGGCAGCCCAGAAGGGTCGAAGTCTACTGGGATAAATGATAAATGATATTTATTTTGTAAGTAGGTTTAAAAAAACACTTTTACACGTCAATTTTTTTTGTCATTTTAAACTAGATGAAAGGAAAAAAGTGGCAGAGAAGGAACAGGAGTGGGTTTTTGAGTCACTAAAAGTCTGACACTATCCCCCGCTCCGCCCCATAATGAGGACGAAAGGTTCTGTAGTGTCAAAGATCATACATTCAGCTGAACATAGAACCTCCTCCTTTTTGAAGTCGGTTAAAAAACCAACAAACTAAATAAACCTCTCCTTGTAGTTCGTTGATTAAATAGATTTTTACTTACCTGCCTGCCGCTTAGCTGTGTTATTTATTTGTATTTTTTTTTTTAATTATATTTTTTTTTTCGGAATCTGGATTGATAGATCAAATTACTGTACACGGGACAAGACGTAAAATTCCGGGACTATCCCAGAAATTCCGGACATCTGGCAACATTAACCCTGACAGACATCGGGACGGGCCCGTAAATTATACTGACATCTCTTTGAGGCGCGAGTGTCGAACCAGATTTAGTCCTAATCGAACGGTGAGTAACCCATTGCCCGTCGTTCATTCCCCCTCGCTCCATATCAAAGCTTCTATCTAGGGTTACCATATGACAGGCGTTTTTTTTTTCTTTAATTGATATAAACCAGTGCTTGACTGCGATCCCACCTGATGGTAAGCGGAGATGCAATCATTGATGGTCAGGCGCACCAGTTTATTAAGAGCCTATTCACTGCGCCTGCCTATTTATGCGTTTGCCGCATTTGACAGGCATTTTAAGGTTTAGACAAGCGTGCGGCCGGGCATTGGTCTGAAACAGGCAGTTTTAAATTTCGCGCTCGCGCGCGCATCGCGCTTGCATGATGCATGATTACAGATTTCATGAAAATCTGCCAGTTTGTGTTCTCTATTTTGGCACACAATGCAAACGTAGAAAGTACGTTTTCTCTCGTCAACGCCCAGTTTTTTATTTTTATTTATATAAACCAGTGCTTGACTGCGATCCCACCTGATGGTAAGCGGAGATGCAATCATTGATGGTCGGCGCACTAGATTATTAAGAGCCTATTCACTCTAGCCTTGAAGACACCTAAATTATAGTTGGACGGGAAGACCGCAGCAGGCTAATTGTTCCATTCCTTCGATGTACGCGGTATTAACGACGAAGCGAAACGATTACTCCGGACCATCGAAGTTTCAACAACGTAAGGGTGGATACTCGCCGTTCGTCGGGTTGTCCGATGGTAGAAAGGAGATGGCGGAATCAAGTCAGTTGAGTATAAAGAAACAAATCGGCTGACAATTGAATCAGTTAAAGCAATATTGATTACACAGGAAAATTACAAAACTGTATCTTGTGAAGATTTTTACGTTTATATATTAGAAAAGAAAGGACTATTAAAAAAAAAAACTAATGTCCTCTGACAAATATCTATACTTATAATAAATCTGTAGAAGTGAAAAATCTGTACATTGAAAGTATCAAAAAAAAATAATGGCGTGTTACTAGACCGACCCCGAACCCAAAAATGTGATTTAAAAAATGTTTTGTCTGTCTGCCTGTCTTTTATCCCGGAAAAGTATATACAACAAAAAATAAACTTATTTTTGCAGTTCGATCTTTAGACTCGATTACTGTACCAACCGCAAATAATAAGTTTGTCGTAGGTTACGTCACCCGCAGTGGAGTTTACTAAGAGGCGCTGGACACGGCTAAGATACTATAATATTTTATCTTAAGATACAATATCGCCCGCCATACAATTCAGTGGAATATCACACATGACGAAGATAATAAATAAGTTTTCATATTTTCGTATCTCAAAAAACCTAATAAAACCATTTCCGACTTCTACGCGGACGAAGTCGCGGGCAAAAGCTAGTCAGTAATAAATATTCTTCTTCATTATTATCTGTTGGCTTTTATTACCTACAGCGTTTTGCTTTAGACAGGCATTTTTTTTTTTATTTAGGCATTTTAGGTACCATAGACAGGCATCCCTCTATTTACATGGTAACCCTAAAACGTCGCGTCCCTCTTTTTTTCTATCGCTTACAAGATCAGTGTCTGCCATTTCAAATAATCGTAATTAGACATTTGATGAGCGAACAAGAAAGATGGCCGCCATTTTGAATTTCGAAAGCTCTGTAACAATTTGTTTGACAGTTTCGGCTCGGGACGACGCCATTTTGAAAGATTGATGGCTCCAACGAGAGATAAAGATGTTGATAAAAGAAATAGCTTCTCATTTTGTGGTGATTGGTGAAATGGGGATTGATGGAGATGGAGACTGTGGGTTGTAAATTGTTGTCTGGGGAAGTTATAATCGTTATTTATATTAAGTTTAATTAAGAGCGCATTGTTAGGAGATTCCTCTTGCAGGAGTCCTGACCACCGGTAGCTTGGACCCTGTTCCCGATGCCGGTAGGCTACTATTTTTTATATTTTTTTATGTTTAAAAAAAAAAATATCAGACATCATATAACTATGTTATGTATGTATGTTATGTATTTGTCTAGGTATAAATCCTATGGTATTACGTATTAGAAGAAAATAATTCATGCCATGGTTCCTAATACTATTTAACCAGTTAGCAAACGGCAGTGGCTGCTCAGACGCAGAGGCGGCGCAAGGCGTGGGCGACGTGGGCCACCGCCTACGGCCTCGCGGTCTGGGGGGCCTCGCACCTGACTTGAAACTATATTAATTAAAAGCCTTGTCTCTAGTCATTCTCTATTACAGCCTGAGTATTCTGGGTTCTTAATCATTTTTGCGTGAGACAACAAAGGTTCTGTTATTACTTAGTGTGGGAATGGTAATTAAAACAAGTTAACCTATCCACGCTGCGTCTTCACTCACAATCCTTTCGGCCCCAACGGCCATCTGTTCTGCGAGCAATGTGCCCTGCCCATTGCCACTTAAGCAGCGTTGGAAGGCCTCCTACAAGGCGGACCAATGTGTATACTCAGGGCCGTTCATATTGGCGATACTTGGGGGAGGCCTATACCCAACAGTGGACGTTTTAAGTTTACGTCAGGCTGTTCGATTGTAATTTATTTGAAAAAATCAGTCTTCTTCCGCCACCAGAAGGCCTCGCAAAATGTACCTTGCCCACGTCAAATTTAGATCTTATCCCGCCACTGCTCAGACGATCTCATCATCATCATCATCATCATTTCAGTCAAAAGACGTCCACTGTTGCACATAGGCCTATCCCAAGAGTCGCCAACAAAAGGTCCTGTGCGTCTCGCATCCATCTACCACCTTGTCGAAGGCCTTCCAACGCTAACGATTTTGAAAAACACTTACACATCAATTTTTTCATCAATTTAAACTAGATGAGGCCAATGTTTCCTAGCTGACTTCCCCGAGAAGAATCACCGAAACAAACTCAGGGGTCAAAGTCTCTTTTAAAGTCCATACAGAAAACATATAATGGTCAAATCATATGAGAATCATGCAGGTTAGTGTCTGAGATGGTCTTTTAAGACAGAACCACACAGATTTGAGTGAACGTTTTTAAAAACAATCTCAAGCCTAAACAAAGGAAAAAGCCACGCAAATAGCGAGCGTGGAAAATCCTTAACTATTCTCCAAACACAATTCTAAAAATTAAATTCTCCGTCGAAAATAACTGGCGTTGTATTAAAAGTTTCAAAGAAAGACAATATCGTCAGCAACATTGAATGTCCGTAAACAAGGAATAAAAAACATCATCAGTGTACCGAGGAATGAGTCAGAATGACACACGACGCAATGCAATGAGTAAATGACCCACGCCACAAGAAGAAAGTGGGAACGTCTGGCGGAGCGCCAGGCTTGAAGAAACAAACTTCATACTGGCTGGTGTTGCGAAATTGTTAGACTATAGTTCATTCAGTGTTTTTATAAACGTCTATTTTAAAAGCAACTGTTACAAATATGAAGAAACTCTGATGATATCCACAGTACCACTAAGGTTACCGACATAGCCCGAAAAATAGTCAATCTTGGAGAGTGTGCGCGGGAATTGCATGACTTGATTCCGCCATCTCCTTTCTACCATCGGAAAAACCGGCGAACGGCGAGTATCCACCCTTACGTTGTTGAAACTTCAACGGTCCGGACTAAGCGTTTCGCTTCGTCGTTTATACCGCGTACATCGAAGGACTGGAACAATATGCCTGCTGCGGTCTTCCCGTCCAACTATAATATAGGTGTCTTCAAGGCTAGAGTGAATAGGCTCTTAATAAACTAGTGCGCCTGATCATCAATGATTGCATCTCCGCTTACCATCAGGTGGGATCGCAGTCAAGCACTGGTTTACATCAATTAAAAAAAAAAAATCTTAAGTGACAGTGGGCAGGCCACAGGCCACGTAGCGTAGGTAAGAATCCCACAAGGTGGACTGATGACCTGGTAAGGGTCGTGAGAATCCGATGACACGAGACGCACAGGACCAGTTAAGAGACCATAATTACCGAAATAGCTTAAAGAATCAGGAAACTTAAATGGCAGTGGGCAGGGCACATTACTCGTAGAATAGACGGCCAATGGGGCCGAAGGGTTTTGGAGTGACAATCATGTACTAGAAGACGCAGCGTTGGTTGGCATCCCACAAGGTGGGCCGATGACCTGGTAAGGGTCGTAGGAATCCGATGGATACGCACAGGACCGGTTAGGAAAACTAAAATTACCGACATAGCTCGAAGAATCGCTAATCTTAAGTGACAGTGGGCAGGGCGCATTGCTCGCAGAACAGATAATCGGGGGCCGAAAGATTCTGCAGTGGTGATCGCATGGGACCGGAAAATGTAGCGTAGGTAGGCATCCCACAAGGTGGACCAATGGCCAATGGATGCGAGACACACAGGATCGGTCGTGGCGACACTTAGGGGATGTTCATCAGTGGACGTTTTTCACAAAGTAAAGCTAACTGCATACGGCTGGACATCCTACCTATACGCACAAAACGTTTTGGGAACACATTCATTGTGCGACTAAGGAGTGGAACTGCCCTATCGGAGTCCGTGTTTCCTGATAACTACAACCTGGGGTCTTTAAGTTAAGAGTGAATAGGTTACTTCTCGGCAGGCATGCTCCATCGTCGCCCACATCGTCGCTTACCATCAGCCCCCCTAGCCAAGTTACGATCGTTTCGTTTGCATCGAACGCCTCGAGTAAGCCACGCCTCTGATTCCTTTGTTCTGACGTTATCTCAACGCTCAGTCACGTGGTCAGAACAAAGGAATAGGAGGCGTGGCTTACTCGAGGTGTTCGACGCAAACGAAACGATCGCAACTTGGCTAGGGGGGCAGGTGAGATATTCGTTAAGCGCGAACCTTTAAATAATATTAAAAAAACAATTTAGAAACTCACGTTCAATCTCCTGATCCTTCTCTTCGAGCTCCTTCCTGTATGCGGAGAGGAGTTCCTTGGCGCGTTCTGCCTCATCACACCTGGTGTCAGCTAGCTCCGTGAGTGAGGCCACTTGAGACTGGAACTTGGACTCTTGGGAGACCAGAGTTTTCCTGTGAACAAGTAAAGAACGATGTAGTTATAAAGACTTGCCTGTTGACTGTTGACTGGCCTGTTGGTCTAGTGGTTAGTGGCCAAGACTGCTATGCCGGAGGTCGTGGGTTCGGTTCCCACCCAGAACAAATGTTTGTGTGACGAGCACGATCATTTGTTCTGTGTCTGGGTGTAATTTATCTATAGTATGTAGAAATATATAAGTATGTTTATCAGTTGTCTAGCACTCATAGCACAAGCTCTGCTTAGTTTGGGACTAGATGGCGTTGTGTGATAGTTGTGGAATGTTATTATTATTTCCTTATTATTATTCGTTTATTCATTAGTTTAACATATAAATTATATTTGTAAATATTAAAAAAACACATTTAAAAATATAAAAAATAGTGTCCCACCCGTATCTGGAACAGGGTCCAAGCTACCGGCGGTCAGGGCTCCAGATAAAGGAACCTCCTAACAATACGAGCCGAGTCCAGGAGTACCGCTTTCTGGATCAAGCCCTTGATCAAGCCACCTAACGCGAGCCTCCTAAGGTGTTGTTCGAGGCTCTTGTTATTATTATTAAAGAAAAAAAAATTGGGTGTCATCAGGGGGGTCACGTCCCCTGCAACCCTCACCTTCGGACCGCGCCTGAGACATTACCTGTCTCGTCACTTGACACGTGATTTCTTCGTCAGTAATGTCTTTACCATACATTTTGCACTCAGTGTTTGACGGGAACGCAAATGTCAATTGTTTATACGTAGAACTACATTGGGCACACATGGGCTACGTACGCCGATCTGAGCGCGTTCGTCTCAATACATTTAATATGGCAACTAGACTTGTAGAGGTACATTAGGACCACGCCACGCGACGCGACTCTACGTACAAATGCGGCGTGTCGTGGCCCACGTGTCCGTCGATCAATTGTACAGATATCGGCACGGATCTTGAGCGCTCGGTCAAAGAGTGGGGATCGCTTTGCGCATCGTACACTTATGGTAAAAAAAATGTACACCTATTTTATTTTTTCTTTTACCTGCTATCTTCTTAATTCTGGATGAAGGTAAAAGTTAAAAAAAAAAAACATAAATAATTTAAAGCAAAGTCGCTTTGTTCGTCTGTCTGTTTTTCCGTTTACTTATTAATCATGCAACCGATTTTCATACGGTTTTCATTATATGCATATTGTAGCATAGACGAAAATTCCAAAGATTTGCAACACTCCCACGAAGAAATTCCTATTATTTTACTTGCGTTTGAAAGGAACTTTCTCTTGTGTACTCGTCGTCGTTAGATACGTGCAGCAAGCGCAGGGAACCAATCACGAGTGTCGTTTATGATGCGATGCGCGGCGAGCTAATCACTGACACTCCCCGCCCCCGCGTCTCACGTCATACCACCAAAGAGACATGTCATTTTACTTCTGCGCAAGTAAAAGTCAGCGCTCAAGATCCATGCCGGGATCTGTAGTTCCCGCGTAAGCCTACTGCTCTGATTGCAAGACATAAGATTATCAATCCGCATCCATCAAGAATGCTTTAAAACCATGATCCGTTCATCTAAACTAAAATTATACCATTTAACATACACTTGAAACATCTAGGCAGGCTGGCGTGACCCTGTTTACGCCTGGATTTCAGTCTGGATTTATTTTATTTATCGGTGCATCTGGTTCTCTTTGCGGTTATTATTCTGTATATTTAGGATGGAATTTTTATATGCTGCTTTACAGATCTTCGTTGTAAATTTTGTAACATTTTTAGGGTTTCATATCTCAAAACGAAAAAAACGGAACCCTTATAGGATGGTGATCTCTCGCGCCGGGCCTTGGTTCAGGCCATGCTCCGGAGCGAGGAGGAGTGGCAGGCGGTCGCCTCCTTCTGCGAAGCAGTAATGCTAGCTAAGGAGGCGGCCGATAGCGCGAGGCAACGGTCCTTACGCTCCAACCGCCGCCGGAATTCCGATCCCGATTTCCGGCCACCGTAGGCGCGGGCTTGCAGACGCCGAGCTATGGGTCGCTCGCCGTCTGACCGTCCGGTAACCGTCCGGACCGAGCCCAAGTCGTCGACGGCGCGTTTTGTTCCACGCACGCCTCAGGAGATGTCAGCAAATCGTAGGGGCCCAGCAGGGTCGAAGCCTACTGGGGCCACGGGTAGTGTGAAAGCGGAACCCGGGGCCCTGGGACGAAGGCAACGAAGGAACAGGAGTGGGTTTTTAGTCAGTAAGAGTCTGACACTATCTCCCGCTCCGCCCAAGAGCGGGGATGTCATTAGGATGATTTTCCCACGCAATAAAAAAAAAAAAAACCCTTATAGGATCACTTTGTTGTCCGTCCGTCTGTCTCTTTGTCTGTATGTCTTTCAAGATCTTTTATCTCAGAAACGCGTGGAGATATCGCGTTGATATTAAAACTATACACTAAAATCTGCGGTCTCTTGAAGCTGTGAAAAAATCAAACGTTCACGAAAAAGAAAAGATACGGCCGTTTATGTCGCAAAAAAAGTGCATTTCGACACTCTCAAAGGAATCAAAATTCAGGCACTTCCTGTTGACCCAGAATCCTAAAATTTGGCATAAAGCAAGGTCAAATAGTATATTATCGCAAAAAAAGGTTTTTTTTATTAATAAAAAAAACCTTTTTTTGCGATTCGAAAAATTTACGAGACTTCATTCGGGATTTGTTCTGTTTGAAGTATGAAAATCTTGTTTCATACTTTTTCAGCGTCGTTTTTTTTTGTCGTAGTCTGGTTTTAGTTTTTTTAATTTTTTTTTTTTTTACTTCAAGCTCCCAGATTAGTCACATTTTTCAAAATCCAGTTCTGATGAGATCTATGAGGAATCGAGGGAACTCCTCAAATATTATCCTAGACATGGGGGTGTCACACGGCCAACTTCCAAACTACGGACTGCTACAGACCAATACATAACAGAAAAAAACCAATAGCTCTTTTTATCCGACCCGAGAATCAAACCCAGGACCACACGCTCAGCAATCCTGGTAACGTAACAATAGTAATGGTATATGTAATACATTGAAAATCTATATTCATAGTCGTAGTTGGCCTTTTAATGTTCCCACTGCTGGGACTCAGGCCTCCTCTCTAGGAGAGGGAATGGGCCGTAATCCACCACGCGGGCCCAGTGCGGATTGTTGGATGTCACATGTCTTCGAATTTTTGGTTCTAGGACATGTCAGTTTCCTTACGATGTTTTCCTTCACCGTTTTGTGAGCTGTGGTGACGAAATAAATTACACAAAGTAATGCGCCTGGCTGGGTTTGAACCCGCGACCTACAACTCGTAAGTCGGGGCCAATACCACTCGGCCACCACTGCTCTAAAATCTATTACAAACATATTCACTTCACTGTTGTATACGCAACTTGCGTTTGTTTTCCTAAACATTATATTTATGTACCTACATATATACCAATAGGTAGTCACGTATTTCGCAGGAAACTGTTATTATAATATTGTGTACTTAAATATATAAATACATATAATGTATTGTAGTTAGTTTTAGCGTAATCACACACTGCCTCCCTCCCTTCCCTTTTTTGTTGGGAAAGAAATCATCAAATATCGCTCTTTTGCTCTTTGTGGAGCGAGAGGTAGTGTCAGACTTACTAACTAAAACTTACTCAATTATCGTACGAATAAGTGTCATTCACGCAAATATTGTATGCACAAGTAACATAAACGAACACGTATCTTATATGTGCACCTGTGCTACCTATGTTACCTATGTTACCTGCGCAAGTATTGTAGCCACAAGTGTCAAACATGCAAGTATTGTACGCACAAGTGTCAAACATGCAAGTATTGTACGCACAAGTGTCAAACATGCAAGTATTGTACGCACAAGTGTCAAACATGCAAGTATTGCACGCACAAGTGTCAAACTGGCAAGTATTGTAAGCACAAGTGTCAAACTTGCAAGTATTGTACGCACAAGTGTCAAACATGCAAGTATTGTACGCACAAGTGTCAAACATGCAAGTATTGCACGCACAAGTGTCAAACTGGCAAGTATTGTACGCACAAGTGTCAAACATGCAAGTATTGTACGCACAAGTGTCAAACATGCAAGTATTGCACGCACAAGTGTCAAACTGGCAAGTATTGTACGCACAAGTGTCAAACTTGCAAGTATTGTACGCACAAGTGTCAAACTTGCAAGTATTGTACGCACAAGTGTCATTTGGGAAAATAATTCACGCTAGTGTCATTCGTAAAACTTTAGCTGACGCAAATGTTATTCGGAAAACTGTAATTGACACTTTAATTTATTTCATGCAAGTAAACAAAAATAAGAGATAAATAAATTGTCACTCTCTAAACGTTATTCCTGTTTGCTAACATATTTTTCTAACAAATCTATGTTTATTATAAAACATAAACATTTCATCTTAATTACTTTATTGCGCACATTTTCATGTGTAATAAATTAAGAAAGATATTTCGTCACTTTACTTCAAGAGTTTTATTTGTGAAATGTTGTAGATAAAACTGGAATATATTTTTTTTTAATTCTTTATAGGTTCGCGCTTGACCGCTATCCTGATTTACCTGATGGAAAGCGACGATGCGGTCGACGATGGAACGCGCTTACCTAGAAGTAACCTATTCACTCTTGACTTAAAAATTCCCGGGTTGCAGCTATCAGGAAACACAGATTCCGGCAACGAATTCCACTCCTTAGCTGTACGCACAATGAATATGTTCCCAAAACGTTTTGTGCGTATAGGTGGGATGTCCACCTGGTGGACAACCACGTACGCCTGGTGGTCCGATGATGGAACGGGCTAGGCGGAATTAGTTTATGCAATTCCGACACACACTCCCCGAAATGCAACCGGTAGAAAACCGACAGGCTAGCAACTCGACGTCGATTCTCAAGACTTTGGAGCCTCGACTCAACGAGTGCAACTTACGGTCGGAGATTGACGATGTTTCAGTAAGTTTTAAAGGGCCTATTACACTACGCGTTATTTCAGACAGTCTTAGTATATGTAACGTCGCACAAGAAAGACTGCAACATACGCCATTGTCGTTTAAAGCAATGAAACAGAACGATGAGATACATACATAAGTGTGGCAATCATTCGACTGAGGGATCCTTGTTTATTAAAAGTCAATTAAAAAATAGTAGCTCACTGGTATCGCGAACAGGGTCCAAGCTACGCTTGGCTAGGGCTTCAAGAGAAAGGAACCTCCTAACTGTATGAACCGAGCCATATTTTTTATAATTAGATGTTTTAGTCGATTTTCCACACCATTTAATTGAACAGGTACTCATTTTTGCTTTTGTGTTATGCAATAAATATTTTTTAAGTTATTAAAATTAACGCGTGTACACAGATCCAATAATTACTGGTCAGAACTAAAAGAGGCACTAATATTGGTATCTAATATAAGTGCAACTGCACTTATGTGTCGTTTTTTTTTTTTTTTTTCTGGATAGGTTCTCGCTTGACCTCCATCTCACCTGATGGAAAGCGATGATGCGGTCGACGATGGAACGCGCTTACCTAGAAGTAACCTATTCACTCTTGACTTAAAGATTACCGGGTTGTAGCTATCAGGAAACACACATTCCGGCCAGGAATTCCACTCCTTAGCTGTACGCACAATGAATGTGTTCCCAAAACGTTTTGTGCGTATAGGTGGAATGTCCACCATGTACCGGTGGCGCGTTGTCGTACGCCTGGTGGTCCGATGATGGAACGGGTTAGGCGGAATTAGGTTATGCAATTCCGACGCACACTCCCCGAAATGCAACCGGTAGTAAACCGACAGTCTAGCAACTCGGCGCCGATACTGAAGACTTCGCTGAAGATGTCGTGAGCTTGAGACGCCCGTATGAGCAGTCAAGTGGATGTATAGTCATTGCTTAAAGGGCTTATTAGAAAAGGTCAAGACCTTTTTATTATTTAAGTAAAGTCTCAATAAATAATAATCATAAAAAGCAAAGTTATGAGCGTTTGTTTATATCCCAAAAATCACTAAATTTATGGAAATATTGTACAGGATTATGATTGAGTGAATGGCGATGAAAATGGAAAAACACTACGCGTGTATTTTCTAGTACTACTATTTCAGTATTTTCTAGTAGCAATTGTTATGAATGATTGATTCAATTATGAATTTACCAATTATGACTAATTTTCGTGGACAATTTTGGGATTTCGTTTTTTTTTTTACTTTTGACTACACAAATATGATTAGTAACGGGTACGGATAGAGCCCCATTCTTTTTTGTACTAATAAAAGAATAGGGGTGTATTCTAATACTTTTTCACTGACTGTACTAAATAGTGTGTGTCCGTATCGTCAGTGAAAAAAATTTTGAAATAAGAATGTGCCAATTCGGACACTGTATCCGAGTATATTGTATCCGAATGGTCAGTACCTCGGAATATGCATGAAAACAATATTTGTTATTCACTGACTAAAACCATACCTGTGTCCTTCACTTGCCTTTTGTGTTCCCTTTCAGGAAACCCCCGTGCCCTACTGGGCCCCTACGGTTTACTGACATTTCTTTGAGAGCGGAACATTACGCGCTGTCGACAACTCGGGTTCGGTCCTTACCTGACGGCCGGACGGCGAGCTAACTATAGCTCGTCGTCCGCAAGCCCGCGTCTCCCTTGGAAGACCACCCTACGACTCCCGACGCCCAGGCCGTCTCCTGTTGTAGCGGCGATGTCAAGGCTTGGCAAAGTATTTTTGAAATAGCTTTTTATGGTCTTTTTCGTACGTTCAACGCCCGTTAGTACTGGTAATGTACTTGCTCTATGCAAACCTACCTTACTGATACGGAATAAAGACTATATTCGTGTAAAATTGTTAGAATGGACATATGGTTGACGATGCTAAAAATACACACTTATTATCCTTAGGGAAATGCCCTGCCAATGACCTTAGAAAAGTCAAGAGAAATAGAACAAAGAAAAATCTACAATATTCAGTTTATAAGGTCACCTACTGACTATTTTGCTGTCAAAATTCATTAACCTATAATTATTAAAAAACAAAGTAGGTATTGAACTAAAACGAACTCCGTAAACTTTCTTTGTTTCAGTTTCAAAATTAGAATACACGTGACGCACTCCGTGCGTCAAACGCCAATATGGCGACCTTGAAACGTCAAAAATGAGCGCGAAAATAAATATACAGTGTTAGTTTGTAAGTTCACAAGATTTGGTTATTTGATATTGTAAATATTGTTGGATCACATTTTTGAACCCTGAAAGGTTCATGATCTGCCTAGTTTTTTTGGTCCAACTATATTTATTTATTTATTTAAAACTTTATGCACTAATGAAACATTGTACAAAGGCGGACTTAATGCCTTAGGCATTTTCTACCAGTCGACCTTAGGGTGGTGCAGAGATATAAAATGGAAGGTGCAGCTTAAAAGAAGACTGACAGAGAGGAAATAAGAACAATAATAAATATATACTTAGATACATACATACAAATAAAGAATGATATTGAGAGAAAAACGAATACAACAAATCAAGAGTGTGATGAATCTACCAACTTCTTGCGAAAGTGTTCTCGTGCTTTAACTTTAAAGGACAACCGACTGGTTGCCGTCCTGATGTTCAGAGGGAGCGCATTCTAAAGTGAGATCGCCTGAACAAAGAAAGAGGAATGGACAAACCCAGAGCGGTGCGTTGGACATCGTAGAAGACGATTATTTGTAGATCGATTATTTGTAGTTTGTTTGTTTGGGGTCGGTTTTATTTATAATCGCATACAGTAATACCAGTATCTTTTATGGAGCGACTGGTTGTGTGGCCTACACAATCCAGTTACTGGGTAAAATAATTTATTTAAAAAAAAATCGTTGTCCCATATTAAGGGCCTGTGCACACTTGAGACAAGGCTGTCTTAGACAAACTTGTCTCCGACGTCGCAGACTTGTCTGCGACAACACTGTTTTGTCTACGACACGGCGCACACCATACTTTTATAATTCTAATAACACTATCCGAAACTAGCAGATAATCTGAAGTAATTTTATAGTACTAAAGCATTTTTTGTTTTTTTGAGTAAAAGGTAAAGGCTTGTTACAGTAAAGGCTCGTTTAGACGGTTTTTAGGGTTCCGTACCTCAAAAGGAAAAAAACGTAACCCTTTTAGGATCACTTTGTTGTCAGTCCGTCTGTCTGTCTATCAAGACCCTTTATCTCGGGAACGCGTGGAGGGAGGTATCGAGTTGAAATTAAAATCATTTTCTCAAATCTGCGGACTCTTAAAGCTGTAAAAATATCTAAAAATTTACTTTTTAGATATTTTTACAGCTTTAAGAGTCCGCAGAACTTATTAACGAGAAACTTAATAACGAGAAAAAAGATTATGTAGCAAATAACGCACATTCCGACACTCTCGAGGAAATCAAAATTCATAGTATTCTTCCCGTTCACCCAGAATTCTGAAATTTGGCATAAAGCAAGGTCTTATACGACAAATATAGGAATAAATCTGAAAACTGTTAATTTACGTTCGTTACGTTTCGTTACGTCACAAAAAAAACTTATTTTGCGATTCGGAAAAATCTTCGTAACTCAATTTGGTTACTGTACATTATCTGTTGATAGGTGAGTTTGTACGGAACCCTCAGTGCGCAAGTTCGACTCGCACTTGCCCGATTTTTATTTTATAACGTTTTATTTAGTCATGGTCTTAAACCTAGTAATAATCCCGGAACTAAACTTCTTTTAGATCGCGTTTGGGAATAAGGCGGATAATTTTCCCACTGCTGGGACTCAGGCCACCACTCAAGGAGAGAGAATGGATCGTAATCCAGCACGCAGACCCAGTGCTGAATGGTGAATATAACATGTCTTCGAATTTTAGGTTCTAGGACATGCTGGTTTGGAACCACGAGCGTGCAGAGTGGGGACTCTGCCCGCCTATCGAGTGATTCCAAGGAAGACGGTGGCACAGAGATCACGTGCTACTGTGCACAAAGAGGCTCAGGGGAGACCGTTGTACAGTCTCCTCAGGGATGTGCCCTAACAGGCGTTGCTCTAAGGGGGTTCCGGAATGGTCTTTTAAGAGTTAACGGCGCCCCTTCTATATGTACTGGTGGTGATCACCGGGGTGGTTTTAGTGCGGTAAAAATCCCACACTCCCCGGACTTATCCTCAAAGTCCGGGCGCCTTTCCAAGGTTTCCCCTCGAGAACGAAAAAAAGGACATGCTGATTGCCTCACGGGGCGTGGAAAACCGTTTTGACAGCAGTGGTGATAAAATAAAATATCTGCACAAAGTAATACGTCTGGCTAGGTTTGCACCCGCGACCTACAAAAGGTTTGAACTCGTAAGTCGAGGCCATTACCATTCGGCCACCAATGTTCCATAACATTCTTGTTTAACAGTTCGTTAAAATAGTTATTACCAATTTCAACACAATCTAGCATTAGGTAATTAAATGTCATGTTGAGCAGTTTAACGTGGAAATGCGTGTCTTGCGAAACCGCGAACTTGGCTCTAAAACTGTCTGTGCATTTGAGTGCAGAGAAGCATACAATTGCAGAGCTAGGAATGCACTGATTTAGCGCCGATTGTACACACGGTTGTAGAACTTGAATGATCTTGAAAACGCTTAAGGGCTTATTAAACTACGCGATAAAATCAAAATCAAAATAGCATTTATTCCAAATAAACCATTTACAGGCACTTTTGAAATGTTAAGAAGTCAGTCAGTCAGAAAAATAAAAATAAATGATGCTAATTGCACATTCCAAAGCGTAGATCTCTATGGAGAAGAATGTGCAAGAAACTCCATGGACACTCTTTTCAATCATATTTTGTAATTACAAATATCTCTGTTACATATATTAGATATTCAGACTGTCTTATTTTTTGTTCCGAGTAAGACAGTCTGACCCTTATTACACTACGCGACATCGACTAAGACTGTCTGAATATCGAATAGTGTAATAGGCCCTTTAGTTGCCGTATTGTACACACGGATGTAAGGAATTTATTCGGCCGAAAATTGTGTTCTCTATTTAGAATAGAATAAACTTTATTGTACACCAAAAAAGTAACACCACTATTCTTCGTTTTTCCTGGAAATAACATGAAAATGTAATTTTTATATTTTTTTTGTGATTTTACGTAAAAACGTGTATTTACGTTTTTTTTTTTACAGTGGGAAATTCATCTTATGACATCCCCCGCTTTTGGACCGACCGCGAGGTAGTTTCAGACTTTTACTGACTAAAAACCCACTCCTGTTCCATCGTTGCCTCTTGTACCAGGGCCGAGTCTTCCTTTCAGAATCAGATTCTTGGCCCCAAACTGGGCAGTGGTGCCCAGTTTGTGACATCTCCATGAGGCGCGCGTGGAACAGAACGCGCCGTCGACTACTTGGGCTCAGTCCGGACGGTTACCAGTCGGTCGGACGGCGAGCTACCCATTGCTCGCCGTACGCAAGCCTGCGCAGCGTGTAATTGATTACGTAATAATAATACCCCCCCGGCGTGCGAGGAGTTACTTAGTAAACTTAGATAGAGGCACTCCACTATAAACTACTAACGTGTATTTTGTTACCAATATACACACCATGTATATTGGTAACCACCAACTCCTGTCAAGATCGGGGACACGTTTACCTGGGACAAGCGGTTCAGCGGTTAGGTAGAGAGAGGTTTGGGCCAAGGGTCTGATTCTGAAAGGAAGACTCGGCCCCAGTACGAAAGGCAACGAGGGAACAGGAGTGGGTTTTTAGTCAGTAATAGTCTGACACTATCTCCCGCCCCGCCCAAGAGCAGGGGATGTCATAAGATGATTTTCCCACCGGAAAAAAAAAGGTAGAGAGAGGTCAATCGTCAAATCCAACACGGCTGATCAGCGAATGAGAAGCTGCGCGGTATCTTCTCCGACATATTACAGTGACACAAGACATAAGTCGTGGTTTACGACCGTGCGTGTTGCCAGTGATGACATACGGTTCTGAAACGTGGTAGTTCACAATGAGACTCGTCAAAAGCCTTATAGTCACCCAAAGGCCATCGCAGAATCTGCGATTCGGTGTCATATCGCATCGCATCGCATCGCAATTGGTTCGCGAAGGAGGAGGCCGCATGCGTGAGGTAACGAATATCATCACGCCCCAACCGCCGAGATTCTGACCCCGACTACCGGCCACCAGCTTGCCATCCGCCGGACCGAGCCCAGTCGTCAACAGCGCGTAGTGATCCACGTGCTCCTCAAAGAGATGTCAGCAAACCGTAGGGCCCAGCAGGGCCGATGCCCACTAGTTAGAACTGCGGGGAATTTCCGAAAAGGAAACCCGTAGTCCTAAAACGCAAAGGGCAACTGAAGGACACAGGTGTGGTTTTAGTCAGTAAAAGTAGGAGAGGGAATGGGCCGTAATCCACCACGCGGGCCCAGTCCGAAAATGCTAGCAGAGTTTTGAGATCTTACAAATAAGATGAAAACATTTCCAGCAAGTGATGTTTAATAAATTCTATTTTTTTCTTATTCTTAGTAAATAGTTTCAATACAAGCCGCTATGTTACTTCTGTGGCAAGGTTACCGGATCAATTAGAGCTTTTCATATAAACATTTCTCTACATAGACATTACGTACACTGAAAAACATGATTACTGAAATAAGACGCTCTGGGTTTATCCAGTCCTCCTTCTTTGTCCAGGCGATTTCTCTTTGGAATGCGCTCCCGCCGAACATCAGGATGGCGTCCAGTCGGTTCACTTTTAAGGTGATGGCACGTGACCACATTCGCAGGAATTTGGTGTAATCATCACAGCGTTGATTTGTTGGATTCGTTTTTCATAAATAAATTGTTAATTTGTATGTATGTATCTAAGTATATATTTATTATTGTATTTCTTTTCTATTTCTTTACCATGAAGCTGCACCTACCATGTTTTGTTTCTGCACCACCCTAAAGTCGACTGGTAGAAAATGCCTAACTTGTGCATAAAGTTTTAATAAATAAATAACTTTAATAATATATCCGTAAAGTCAATAGTATGGAAGCTAGCTTGACGAAGCGCCATGTGACGTATACACGCTTTGACAGGAACTGGTATGACATTCGCAGTGAGTCCGGCTATAAAAGAAGTGTTCAAGAACCTAGAAACTCTGCCACAACCGATTCCTCTGGAAAATCCTCTTTTTTTTTTTTTTTTTTATTGAATTTAACCAGTGCTTGACTGCGATCCCACCTGATGGTACGCGGATCTCCGCGTACCATGATTGCATCTGCAATCATTGATGGTCTGGCGCACTAGTTTATTAAGAGCCTATTCACTCTAGCCTTGAAGACACCTAAATTATAGTTGGACGGGAAGACCGCAGTATCGATGCCCCATATTATGTTCGAAATAAGAATCAACACTTAGATCTCAAAATCTCCACCGTCCAGCAGTTCATGAAAAGCCTTTGCAAACGTTTCTTCGACACTGCTGTGAAACACCAAAACTCCTTAATCGCATCGAGCGTATAAAGAATAGCGCCTTTTTGAGGTGGAAAATCATCACATAGGGACCGTTCAAGAGTAAGCAGATTTTTTGCAAGTATTTATTTATTTATTTATTTATTTATTTGATATGGGAAAACAAACAGTGACACATTACAATTTATAGAAAAATAAAATACAAAACAATATGGTTAAACGTGTAACCAACAACGTTTTCCACGAAATACATAATAACAAAAATTTGCAAAACATGCGATTTAAAACTAAAACCAACACTACCACAACAATTAATAAATCAAGATAAGTATGTATATAAAAAAAAGGAAAGTGTGAAAATAAAAAAATAAAAAATAAAAAAAAGTAATAACATTACATACAATAATTGATGTTGAAGTAACTAAAATGACTACTTACTGACTTAGAGTTTTTAATACACTATATTTGAATTTATAGGAAGACAGAGCAAACATATTATCAATATGAAGGAAATTCTTATTAAAGTTTGTGGCAAGTCGACGTAGAGGTGCCCCATTTTCCATTGTCCTTTGGGTTACTTCAAGCTGTCTGATGAGGCCCTTTGAAAGCGACCACGTCTCGGAGCCCTAACTTTTCCCAACGCAGCATAAAGCTGAGAATGAGACCTTTTTGGCCTCGCACAAATCTTTTTTTAATATTTTTAACGTTGTATTTTTATTTTATTTTTTATTATGTATTTATAGATTAGTTACTTTTTATTTTATCGTTGTTTGTGCTGTGCAAGTCACAAAACATGATTTTTCTTTCTTTCTTTTTTTTCTTATACAGGAGGCATTTCTAGTTTGGGACAACGTTTAACAAAAAATAGTTATACAGACGCAAAGTGTTCTAGGCTATTTTCACAAGATTTTATCAACGGATTTTGTTTTCTTGTTTAGTCTACGATCAAGTAGAATAGAGGACAAGACAGAACTCATATTGTGGCATATGTTTTGTGTTGTTTCAGATGAAACTGTTATTATGACGCAAGCGATGAGGAATTTGTTAGGAGAGCTTAAATTAATTAATACGAGTGCAGCGTTAAACACAAATTAAATCAAAACAAAAATGTTTATCTATATAATATATTATTTATGTGTAATGTTCTATCTATATGTATGTGGAGCAGAGGTGGCCGAGTGGTAACCGCCCCGACTTATAAGATGTAGGTCACGGGTTCATACCCAGCCAGGTGCATTACTTTGTGTAATTTATTTCAACACCACTGCTCTCAAAACGGTGAAAGAAAACATCGTGAGGAAACCGGCATGTCCTAGAACCAAAAATTCGAAGACATGTGACATCCACCAACCCGCACTGGGCCCGCGTGGTGGACGGCCCATTCCCTCTCCTAGAGAGGAGGCCTGAGTCCCAACAGTGGAAACATTATAAGAGCGACTATGCTATGCTATATAATATGTGAATGGAGAAACTGACTGACTGACATATCAACGCACAGTCGAAACTACTGTGACTAGGAACGTGTAATTTTGCACAAGGTTTCCTTTTATGACGTAGGCGTCTACTAAGAGAGGAATTTTCCAAAATTCTCTCCCTAAACGGATTAAATGGGGGGGGGGGGGGTTTATTGGGTGGGAAAATCATCCTAATGACATCCCCGCTCTTGGGCGGAGCGGGAGATAGTGTCAGACTCTTACTGACTAAAAACCCACTCCTGTTCCTTCGTTGCCTTCGTCCCAGGGCCCCGGGTTCCGCTTTCACACTACCCGTGGCCCCAGTAGGCTTCGACCCTGCTGGGCCCCTACGAGGGGGGGGGGGTCAAAGTTTGTATGGAGAAACCTATGTTCTCGTGAGCGAAGACGCTGGTAGATGCTAGTTTCAAGTAAACTATTTACTGACACTTTTGAAATGTCAAAATGTCGGTCAGTCAAAAAAGTGAAGCTAGAAGCACGTTCCTAAGTCTAAATCGCAATAAACATTATTATGACTATATACTATTGACTTTGATATCTACTCGCCACTGTGTGGACCGCCCGGAGGACACGGTGGAGGTGTGCCCCGCTTGGTTAGAGCAACGCCGTGTCCTCGTTGGGGCGATCGGCGGCGGCGGCGATCTCTCGCGCCGGGCCTTGGTACAGGCCATGGTCCGGAGCGAGGAGGAGTGGCAGGCGGTCGCCTCCTTCTGCGAAGCAGTAAGTAATGCTAGCAAAGGAGGCGGCCGATCGCGTGAGGCAACGGTCCTCACGCCCCAACCGCCGTCGGGATTCCGATTCCGATTTCCGGCCACCGTAGGCACGGGCTTGTGGACGGCGAGCAATGGGTAGTCCAGTAACCGTCCTGACCGAGCCCAAGTCTTCAACGGCGCGTACTGTTCCACGCACGCCTCAAGGAAATGTCAGCAAATCGTAGGGGCCCAGCAGGGTCGAAGCCTACTGGGGCCACGGGTAGTGTGAAAACGAAACCCTGGGATGAAGGCAACGAAGGACAGGAGTGGGTTATTAGTCATTAAAAGCCTGAAACTATCTCCCGCTCCGCCCAAGAGAGCGATTTGTCATAAGATGCTTTTCCCACCCAATAAAAAAATAGTAAAAAAAAAACAAAAAAAAATGTCTCAGTCTACCATTTTTAGAGCTGATCAAATAATCAAACGCAAACGAATCTAATAAATCAATATTGACATACATCCAAACACGCTTTTCTTATGCGTTTTAATTTTTTTTTTAATTTAGTGCGTATCATTGCTACGGCTACATGTGATATTCAGCCAAGTTTTGTCGACGCTGATTACAAATTGCGTTTAAAGATGTAGGTATATTTATTGCTAGTAACATTTCCTCGTTTTTCAAGGACATGTTAAATGTATGTTTAATTATTAGGTCATTATACATATTATATCACAGTCAGTCTCTTCCTTCTAGCATTTAAGCAAATCAATTTCACACTACGCACTATTTTTTTTTAATAATTATGTCTAAGCATGTATGCTAGCGACCCCCATATAATAATAATAATTTACTAGCTAACGGGGAATACTTGCATAGATACAACCTTGTAGCCAGGATTATCCATCAGCAACTAGCTCTGAAGCACTCTCTTGTGGAATCGAAGTTGCCATACTACAGGTATGTGCCCGACCCAGTTCTCGATAATGGCGATATCACTCTGTACTGGGATCGGTCCATTATCACTGACAGGACTATTGTAGCTAATAAGCCTGATATAGTGGTGGTGGACCGAAGAGAGAGGCGTGCAATGATTGTTGGCATATCCGTTCCGCATGACGAGAACCTCGTGAAAGACAAACAAATTAAGTATATTGATTTGGCTCGCGAGGTTGTCGACATGTGGGATGTAGACTCGGCGATCATTGTACTGATAGTCGTGTCAGCCAAAGGTTTAATAGCCAAGAGCCTCGACCAACTCCTTAGGAGGCTCGCGTTAAGCGGCTGGATCAAGGGCTTGATCCAGAAAGCGGTACTCCTGGACACGGCTCGTATTGTAAGGAGGTTCCTTTCTCTGGAGCCTAGGGCTCCACCGGTAGCTTGGACCCTGTTTCCGATACCGGTGGGACACTATTTTTTATATTTTGAAATGTTTTTTTTTTAATTTTTTTTTTAATTGAAATATTTAAAAATATTATTTATATGTTAAACTAATGAATAAACAAATAATAATTAATATAGCTGTCCCTCATGACGAGAACCTCGTGAAAGCTGAGAAGGATAAACAAACTAAGTATCTTGACTTAGCTCGCGAGGTTGTCGACATGTGGGAAGTGGACACAGCAGTCATTGTGCCGATAGTCGTGACGGCCGATGGCCATACCTACATCTGAGAATGCTCGCGATGGGTAGTTGGAGCAAGCTTGATCCAGAAAGTAGTTTTTTCTGGGTACGACGCGTATTGTTAGGAGGTTCCTCTCTCAAGAATCCTGACCACCGGTAGCTTGGACTCTATTCCCGATATCGGTGGTCACTTTTTAAATATTTTAAAATGTTAATAATTTGTTTCATAAGGAAATAAATGAAATAATCGGAAGTCATTCTATGACCCTGGGGTTCTTTTTCTAAAAACCCCGAGGAATCGTCAAATTTAAGTGGCAGTGGGCAGGGCACATTGCTCGTAGAACGGATGGTCGATGGGGCAGAAAGGCTCTAGAGCGGCGACAGCGCGCCAGATATGCAGCGTTGGAATGCCTCTCACAAGGTGGACCGACGACCTGGTGAGAGTCGCGGGAAAGCGGTGGATGCGAGACGCACAGGATAGGTCGTTGTGGCGACGCTTGGGGGAGGCCTATGCCCAACAGTGGATCTCTTTCGGCTGAAATGATGATGATGAGGCTTCGGCCCTGCTGGCCTCCTACGGTTTAGCTGACATCTCTTTGAGGCACACGTGGAACACTACGCGCTGACGACAACACGGGCTCGCTCCGGATGGTTATCAGACGGCCGGACCGTGACCTACCCGTTGCTAGTCGTCTGCAAACCCACGCCTACGGTGGCTGGAAATCGAGGTCCTGTCGGCTGGGTTAGTTCTGCCTAAGTCTTTGAGAAATAGAGACGTGATAATATTTGCAGTTATAAAAATGTAATGGAGCATGGCTGCGTCTTGGCTGCTTCAAGACTCTATTAAAATATAAATGTCAAATGTCTCAAGATATAACGGTAGATTAACAAACTTTATTGTTGAGTGACGGCTCGTTAGTCGTGTGTTTGGTAAGTGAGACTGCTGAACGTGGGGTCCTAAGATCGAAACCTAGGATATGCAGTCTTATTTCTTTTTATTATGATTTTTTCAGTGACATGAAACAGATGACTAGCACTTTGCCCGCGCGAAAATGTTTTTATAAAAACTTTAATATTAAACCATAATTTACCATAAAACTCTGGATTGTGTTTCCCCTTGACATCAAAAAAGCTGAAAGTAACTTTTTCCTTCAAGCGTAAAATTCGGAACTACTACTTGAAGTTCTCTCAATCTTAGTTCGGTCTTCGTTAATTAGAATGTTTTCTTATGTATCATAGTATTTATTAGTTTATTATATTAGCATATATACGTATTTTATTATTATAAGCCACTTAATTTAATGATACTACATTCTATTTCAAAAATATCTGTTATTTATTTATTGTGCACACCTACCACAGTGTTGTCTTTTTAACCCAATGGTTGACTGGTAGAGAATGCTTTGTGGCATTAAGTCCGCCTATGTACCACCACTGTACATGAAGTTTAAATAAATAATATTTGAGAGTAAGTTTTAAAAAATAGTAATAATACAGTCTTTATTATTATTTTTTTGGAATTTGTGACTTTCTGACTGTGAGGTTATTAAACTTTATTAACTCAGGTAATAAGAATCTTGTATACAATCTTTAAACCCTTTAAATTGTTCTGTTGGGGTTTGTTGTTTTAATAAACGAATAGTGGCAACCTTTATTTTTTCTTACAAATGTTACTGCTGACAAAGTGTTAAAAACGATTTTTCTCTTTTCAATAATAATCGATTTCGGATAAATCGATATTTTTTTTACATACAATCGAGTTTTATGGAAATATATTTTTTTACGTAATATTTGAAAGAATGCCACCCAATTAAGTTGTGAAAAAGTAAGAAATGAATATTTTTTATTGGCGATTTGATTTTATTAATGCGGATTGAGGACGAAAGAATCGACAGTAAATTTAATTAAAATTTGACTTATTAATTAATTGATATTTTTTTAATACTACAATTAAAAAAATCTATTAGTATCGAAGAAATAATCGACTTTTTAAATAATCGATTATTTTTTTCCTGATTGCTACAACCTGAGGATCTGTAAGTCAAGAGTGAATAGATTACTTCTAGGCAAACGCGCTCCATCGTCGACTACATATCATCGCTTTCATCATGGGATAGTAGTAGACCCTGTCAAGAGTAAAAACAATCCTGACATCCTTATGTTCCACCCAGATCGGGAAAACTTATTTTATGATTTCTTATCGAAATAAAAAGCATTAACATTGGCCACCACTACACCAATGATTTATAACATCTTCATTTACATTTATTCACTAAGAAATACGAACATATCAGCTGTTTCATAGTATCATACAATTAGTAATAGTCGACATACGAAAAGTATGTATTTGTCATATGACAAAGAAAAATGTAGCGACAAAATGTTGATTGCCAACACACAGTGAACAAGCGAGGTGATCGATGACCTTTTCTTCTTTGTTTGAGAAGTGTTTCTTCTTTTAGTATCGAAAAGGACAATATCTGGTTGATATACCTAGTTCTATACTTCATGCTCTTTCTGCCCTTATCCCATGTTACTTTAGGTCGGCGCAACACCGTTTTATTTCTTCCACCACACTCTCCCTTTCCATTCATCCCTACATGTATTAATTCCACATGCAAATAATACATGCATGCATGTTTGCATGTATTTTTTGCATGTATTATTTGTTTTTTACATGTTTTTTTTTTGTATTATTTGTTTTGTTTTTTGTTTATTGTTTGCACGTGTTGTTATATTCATAACTCTTTTAGTAACATGCGTTTCATCCCTCCTCTTCACATGACCATACCAAGACAAACGATTCTTTTTCTATTTTTCAGACACTGGCGCCCTCACTTTATCCATTCTCGTCACGCCACACATCTTGACATTCTTATCTCCACTACATGCTATCTATTTTCATCCGTCTGTTTCACAGGGCAACATTCTAATCGATAAAGCATCACAAGTCTTATCACGGACTTGTAGATTTTACCCTTTAGGTAACTAGGGCACCTGTGAGTCCCAATAAATTAGTATAGAATTTATTTTATATCGGACACAAAAATATCCATACAGTGTTAGTAACTTAATAAACTTATTATCCTTTTTTATATAAGAAAGTATTCTACAGACTGGTGAGAAATGAATATATTAGAGGAAGTTTGAAAGTGGCGCCAGTAACTGAAAAGTTGAAGGGGAATCGTTTGTCTTGGTATGGTCATGTAAAGAGGAGAGATGAAACACATGTTACTAAAAGAGTTATGAGTATACATGTGGATGGGTGGAGAGGGAGAGGGAGGCCAAAGAAAAGATGGATGGATTGTGTGAACAGTGATATGAAAGAAAAGGAAGTTAGTGATAGTATGACGGTTGACAGGATAGAATGGAAGAAAAAAACGTATTGCGCCGACCCCAAATAAGATGGGACAAGGGCAGGAAGATGATGATGATTCTACAGACTGGTCCCATGACGGCGATGAAAAATTTTGTTTTATTGATGAAGTAGTTTTCGAGACTTCGTGTTTATTTGGTTTTTAGTTAATTTTTTTAACATGGCAGTCGTGTTTTTTAATTATATATTTTTTTACTCCACAGTTTCGTTTAACATTGTAACGTATTTATAATTTTGGAATCCGCTCGTCAAATTCTAGACGATAATCACATGCAATAACAGATTAAAAATTAAAAAAGAAATGGATAGGTGTTCATTTATTTATCATAACCAACACATTGCATTTCTATATTTTTACAATAGCCTATGTTACTCGGGATAATACAAGGATTCTAACGATACCTCACACATGTAAATCAGTTCAGTCATTTAGAAGTTATGGTGGAATAAAGAAACTTGTTTGAAAGTGGCGCCAGTGACTGAAAAGTTGAAGGGGAATCGTTTGCCTTGGGATGGTCATGTGAAGAGGAGAGATGAAACGCATGTTACTAAAAGAGTTATGAGTTTACATGTGGATGGGTGGAGAGGGAGAGGGAGGCCAAAGAAAAGATGGATGGATTGTGTGAACAGTGATATGAAAGAAAAGGAAGTTAGTGATAGTATGACTTTTGACAGGATAGAATGGAAGAAAAAAACGTGTTGCGCCGACCCCAAATAAGATGGGACAAGGGCAGGAAGAAGAAGAAGGTGGAATAAAGAAACTCACATACATACATACAAACACTCCTTTTTTGGGGCAGTCGTGTAATGATTTATCGTCAGTGAAGTTCTTACAGTGCAAAAGTCAATATAGGCTATTTTTCAGGAGAATAAAATAACAATAACATTAAGATAAACAACATTAAAACATCCAATTTTGGAAGAAGTATGGTAAGTTTTTTCTTTTCTGGTTACTTGAAACGAAGTAGGGATTTTTGTTAACCAAATGGCATCTAAGGAATGGGATTCCCTGCCGAAGTCTGTGTTTTTTGATAACTACAAACTAGGGTCTTTAAGACAAGAGTGAATAGGTTACTTCTAGACAAGCGTGCTCCATCGTCAATCATATTATCGCTTCCTATTTGGTGAGATAGAAGTTAAACGTGAGCCACCTAATAATACTAAAAATTAAAAAAAAAAACTGTTATCATCCTGCTAGCATGTTGGTCTAGTGGTTAGTCGCCCTGACTGCTATGCTGGAGGTCGTGGGTTCGATTCCCACCCAGGACAAATGTTTGTGTAATGAGCACGATCATTTGTTCTGTGTCTTGGCATAATTTATCTATAATATGTTTGAATTTTAGCAAACAGCTTCGCATGACCAGAGGTTTGGGCTTATCTTCGGTCAACGAATCAGCATTGCTATCCAACGTGGTAATGCTGCCAGCGTTCTGGGCACTTTTCCCATTGACATCGATGTGGACGAATTTTTTGATGCCCTATGAGTTCTTTTTCTACCCGTTTGTAATCATATTATTATTTTCAGTTTGTATAATTTTTTACCTATGTATATATACATGAGCCTTTCCTTTATCGCCGTGTATTGGCCCGTCACAGGTGGGTTGTATAGAAGGTCTACGATCTGTTCGATATCCTGCCGCTCCAGCTGCGCTATGACCATCTGGGCGAGCTGAGCTTGGATTTTTTTGAGGTCATTGGTTGATATTAATCCAATCTCATTGAATAATATGTATGTATTTAGAAATTTAAAAGTATTCATAGCACAAACTCTGCTTAGTTTCAGACTAGATGGCGTTGTGTGAAAGTTGTGGAATGTTATATTATTACTAGCTGACCCGGCAAACGTTGTTTTGCTATGTATATAATTTTTTTTTAATCTAAAATTGAAAAAAAAAATTTAGTGGTGGATTACCCTTAACATTTAGATGTTGTCCGATTCTCAGACCTATCCAATATGCACACAAAATTCCATGAGAATCGGTAAAGCCGTTTCGGAGGAGTTTAACCACAAACACCGCGACACGAGAATTTTATATAGTAGAAGATTAAATATGTATATATTATTGTCCACCTAGCCTTTTCCTATCAATGTCTAGGTCAGTTTCCAGTCTAACTAGATGCAGCAGAATACGATTTTTGATATGTAGTGACTGGATCTTTGAACTCGATACCATCAAAGCCAAAAATAATAAAAACTACTTACGGTTCATCCGAAGGTTTCTCTTCACTTCCATGGACTAACGGCTTATTGACACTAACTATCTCTTCTTCTATTATCTCTTCTATAATCTCCTCCTCTGTCTCACTCCCACTAACTTCTGCCTCACTCTCACTCTCACTTTCCTCACAGTCCTCTAGTTTATCAGTCACTTCACTCTTATCTCCTATTTCTATAAAACCACTGTCGCTATTATCACTAGATATCCTTTTCAATATCTCTGGACTCTCAACTTTTATAGTCACTGGCTCATTGTCATTTGCACAATCATTAACATTGATAACTGTTGTGTTATCAGCGAAGATAATGTCGTCATCAGCATCTTCAAGAAATTCTTCATCTTCTGAAGAGAGAGATTCGAAAGACGAACCGATTTCTTCGTCAGTTTGTTGCTCTCCATCATCGAAGACTATGTGCTTTCTGAATGTAACTTTTTTCTTCCCGCAGTCTGATCTATCATCATCGGAGCAACCCTCAGTGTCAGACTTCGGAGGTTTCAAGTTAGATTTCTTCGCTGTTCCCGGTGAGTCACCATCAGGTCCCAAACTATTATTATCACCATCTTTGTTTAGCAATTTATTCAATTCACCTTTTAATTCATTTCTATAATTCAAATTTCGTTCGTCGATACTTTCGTATAGAGGTTCACTCTTATCGATCTTGCTGTCGGTACCTCCCATTTGTTTGCTTTCATTTAACTTGTCTACGGTACAGTCTATAGTGCGCGCGATCTCCCGTAGTAATGCCTCCGCATGTTTTTTTTCATCCAAATCGGGTTCGTTCACGTACACGAGAGACACGTGTTCCTTGTTTTCGTTGCTCTTAGAATATTTCTGCAGTACCAAAGCTTTGACGAAGTCCGCATCGTCTGAAGTATTTTTGGCTTGTGTGGGTACGACGACGTCATTCGCCTTCCGATCCGAGTTGCTCCTTTGCAATACATTCGTCTCTTTCAAGGGGCTTATTCGACAAGACTCGGTACGCATGTTCCTCCGTTTCCCCTTCTTCCGTTTCCCCGCCATAATCTGCAGTATAGCACCGACGCCAGTTTTCTGGTTGTTGTAATCAGTTTCAGGTAACAATAAATTCACTACATCTTTACGTATTGTGTTAATTTTTTCGTGCTCAGTGTCGTTTCGTTGCGCGCGCGCGGTAACTGATGTTAATTTTGTATGGTCGGGGTTCGGGAATTTTCGGGCGTCGTCGGCCGTTGCCGTCGCGGCCTCGGGTTTCCCGCCTTTCCGCTTGAAGAAATTAAACATAGCGGCCGGGTGTTGTCATGACCGCTTGCCTTGGCGATGTCCCACCGACTGTTCGTTGAAAAGCTGAAAAGTATAGACTATTGCTAACATATATAATATGTTTTGCGATTGATTTAGTGCAGTGCGGTGTCTGTTTTGATTTTTTTTTCTTTGATTGTAAATATAAAAGTTTGTTTGAATAGTTACAAGTGGTTTTGTTGGTAACTATGAGTGCATTCCTTATGAAAAACGTTCTACTAGACTTGTATATGTTCCGGGTACATAGCCTGATACTTTATTCTCTTTACTGAACTGTATATATAAACACATACTAATTTATGAACTCCTGGTACTTTTAACAGCATAATTTATCTAAAAATGTTTCAGCATTTGTGTTTTAGCAAAATTCTTATAGACAGATAAATCGCTTGTTTGTTAAAGTATTATATAATTAGCGTAAAGATTGATAATGTATAGTCTTCAGGCAGACTTTAACATATTTACTGCGTATTTTCAATCTAGCTTCTTCCATCGGTATCGTCCATACGTAAACAATTCTACAGGAACGAACGATCTAGGTATCCAGCTAGAGACGTTATTACACATTTTTCATTAGATATTTTGGAAACACAGTATCTCGTGGATATTATCTAGGTTTCTATTGAAATCAACTTATTTTGTGTAAAACTTATCCAGTAAAGACCTCTGAAAGTCTGCTATTTTGCTTGAACTTTGACACATAATAATTTACTCAAAAATTAAAAATATCAAAAAAGTATAACAATAGAAGCCTTGCAAATTTAATCAAGATTCTTAATGACGAGAATTTTTTTCAATAACTTTTAAGGGTTAAAAAGAACACGTATAGTGTGAGTAAATCACGGAATTACCGAATGCTAACAGAGTTTTCAGGCGTTATCTCTCTTTTTCGCGTTGCCTTTTCGTCAAACATCGCGTTGGATTGTTAGATGAAGTAACAAGCTTTTAAACCATGCTCGATGTTGACGATAGGCGAGTGGAAAAGGGCCCTCTTAAGGTCCTAACTCCCGAGCAATGCTATAAAAAAGTAACTTTCTGCAGCCTATCGGTAACGGCTAAGTCAATAAATCTAAAAAAAATATATGTTTATTATAGATTCATGTACAACATTATCAACATATGATTTTTTCGTAAGACTAATACCTACTTTAAACAAAAAAAAAATTATAACAACATGTTTTTTTTTTGAGAGTAAGTGCGAGTCGGACTCGCGCATTAAGGGTTCCGTGAAAACTTACCTATGAAAACAGTTCGATTCCCGAATTGAGTTACGACGATTTATCCGAATAGCAAAAAAAGTTTTTTTTTTTGTAACGTAAAATTACAAATTCACAGTGTTCTGATTTTTCCTATTAGTGTTATGAGACCTTGCTTCATGCCAAATTTTAGGATTCTAGGTCAACGGGAAGTACTCTATGAATTTTGATTCCCTTGAGAGTGTCGAAATTCACGTTTTTTTGCGACATAAACGGTCGTATCTTTTTTTTTTTCGTTAACTTAGAAATTATTTTTTTCACAGCTTCAAAGGACCAGACTTGAGTATATGGTTTTAATTTCAACTGATACCTTCACGCATTCCCGAGATAAAGGGTCTTGACAGACAGAGTGACAGAGACACAGCCCGTTTTTTTTTTTGAGGTACGAAACCCTAAAAAGAGGAAAGTGGGAGTGAAGAATGAGATTCTTGATGCACAGTTAAAAATATCTCTTTTATGTTACGTAAGAAAGTAATTATAGATTGAATATAACGTTGGTCAGTCTCTGAAAGACAGAAAGTAAGAAAAAACGTTTATTCTTACCTCACACATACAGTAGAATTTTAAGAATGGAAAAAAATAACTTTAAAATCTGTGCAAGGCCAAAAAGGCGCCTAACTCAGCTTAAGCTGCGATATTTAAAACGATAAATAACGCTGCGCTGGTATTCTGTTAGGGCCCTCGGTGTTCCACGGTCATACTCTCTGGTCATCGGCTTGTACAGCTGTTTGGCTGTAGACCTTCGATATTACAACATTTCTATTATTATGCCACAGGTATTTTACCCAAAAAAACTTGGCATTACCAATGTATGTCATGTAGCAGAAATAACAGTATTTTGTAACAGTCCCATTATGTAAACAGCGATAATGGATGATACAAAGTCAAGAGTGAATAGGTTACTTCTAGGCAAGCGTGCTCCATCGTCGGTCACATCATCGCTTACCATCCGATGAGATAGTGGTCAAGCGCGAATCTATGCATAATAAAAAAAACTTTTTGAATACTTAGTGATACGCTTTGATAAAAAAAAGGTCAAGTATGAGTCGGAGTCGCGGACCGAGGGTTCCGTACAGTCTTACTTGTGTAAATAGATCGATTCACGAATCTCCTCTCGAAGATTTTTCCGAATCGCAAAGAAGTTTGGAGGTATGTGGAACAAAGAGTAAAGTCCCGCAAACCTCCGTTGAAAAGGGAGGATCCTCCGACCAGACGGGTGTTATGTATGGTGGGCAACTGCCTAATAGATGATTGCGCGATATAGGATTAGTTCTTATGTGACGCCGTAGATGTCGCTACAGAAGTAACTATAGTTTGTATTGGTATGATTGTAGCGACATCTATGGCGCTATATACGAACTAAACTACGAAATCCTGCATCGCGCAATTACAATTCTCCACGCGATTTGAATATATACAACAACCCGAAATCATCTCTGGGACAGTTATAGCCCGGATCAGACATAACATCCGTCTGGTCAGAGGATCCTCCCTTTTCAACGGAGGTATGTGGGACTTTACAGTGTTGCGCATACTTCTAAACTGGTGACCCCGACGTGGTACATGATCATTTGAAGAGGAGGGATGAAACGTATGTTACTAAAAGAGTTTTGAGAATACATTTGGATGGATAGAGAGGAAGAGAGAGGTCAAAGAAAAGATGGATGGATTGTGTGAGAAATGGGAGTTAGTGATAGCGTGACAATTAACAGGTACAGAATGGAAGATAAAACGTGTTGCGCTGACTCCGAGTAATATAGGACATGGACAGAGAGATGATGATGAAATAAGTAATTATTTTGTAATGTAATAAGAAATTTACGGTTATCGGATTTTTTTTTTAATTAATATAAACTAGTGCTTGACTGCGATCCCACCTGATAGTGAGCAGTGATGCAATCGATCATGGAGAGGCGCACTAGTTTATTATTTTTTTCTTTAATGTTGCTATGAGACCTTGCTTCTTATCAAATTTCAGGATTCTAGGTTAACGGGAAGTACTCTATAGGTTTCAATTTCCTTGCAGCCATCACGTAAACGCAGGAGAAACGGCCTTATCATTAGATTGTGTTGACTTAGAAGTTTGATTTTTTCATGTTCTTAGTGGTAGTACACCTGAGTATTTGATATAATTTCAGTTTAAGGGCATGCAACGCGACATACATTTTCACTGTTTTTTATACAACCGCTCTTACGGGATATGACGTTATTACACATTTTTTATTAGATACTCGTATTTTGGAAACACAGTATCATAATCTGCTATTTTGCATGAACTTTGACACCTCATAATATACTCGAAAATTAAATAAGGCAAGCCTTGCAAATTTAATCAAGATTCTGAATGATAACAACATTTTTCAAAAATTACTAAGGGTTTAAAAAAAACCTTATTTCCTGGAACAAGTTTTGTGAAATATTCGAGTAAATCACGGAATGACCGAATGCTATTATATATATTTCGCGTTGCCTCTTCGACAAACATCGCGTTGGATTGCGTTAGATGAAGTAAAAAGTTTTGAAACCATGCTCGATGTTGACGATAGGCTACGCGTTCCCGAGAAATGGGTCTTGATAGACGGACAACAAAGTGATCCTACAAAAGTTCTGTTTTTATCAACTGAGGTACGGAACCCTAAAACTAGTCCTGTTTTAGAGTAATGTCACTTCAAAACTTTAATTAAACATTCATCATCATCTTCCTGCCCTTGTCCCATCTTATTTGGGGTGGGCGCAATACGTTTTTTTCTTCCATTCTATCCTGTCAACCGTCATACTATCACTAACTTCCTTTTCTTTCATATCACTGTTCACACAATCCATCCATCTTTTCTTTGGCCTCCCTCTCCCTCTCCACCCATCCACATGTATACTCATAACTCTTAATTAAACATTATAAAATAAAATTACTCCATTATTATAATAACGAAAACGGAAGACGCAACGTTGGCAGGCCTCCCACAAAGCAGACCGATGACCTGGTAAGGGTCTTGGAAATCCGCTGGATGCGAGACATACATAACCGTTTGTAGTGGCGACACTTGGGGGAGGCCTACGTCCAACAGTGGACGTCTTTCGGCTGAAATGAATCAGCATTCCAGCCGAAAAACGTCATCAGATGACTCCTGTAGTCATTCTTAGTGTGGGGCGACGTTATCTATCAATACAGATGTAGCGACATCTATCGCGCCACATAAGAACTAATCCTGCATCGCGCAATCAAAGTTCTCCGCGCGATTAGAACATATAGAACAGCTCGAAATCATCTATCGGGCAGTTGCAGCCCACCAGACATAACACCCGTCTGGTTGGAGGATCCTCCCTTTTCAACGGAGGTTTACGGGACTTTACTCTCTCTTCCGCCTACCTCCAAACAGACAAAAAAATCTATTAGATGCAAAGAATAAGGACGCTGCAATGAAGTAAACAAACCCAGCAAGGCCGTCGACGATATTAGCATTGGCAACGGTTCAGTTACCAATATCTCGGTGTTTGAGACTCAAATCCTTGTTTTCAATCGATGTTATTTCAAATTAAAGCGAAATTCAATTTTATTTAAGTTGCAGAACGGTAAGTAAGTATGCTGGAGTGGTCATTGTTCGCAAAAATATAATCCTAATAGGTCCACGCGTTCTTGAAGAAAAGGGTATAGAACTCTCCAGAGTTCTATACCTCCAAAGTTCTCTCAAGAATTTTTTTTTTTTATATATTTATTTTTATTTAGGGTTTTATTGTTCCTTCTCTCAAGAATGCGTGAAGGAATCAAGCTGAACTTAATATCAAATAAGTACTCAGAACTATTTTTTTAGTGTGAAAATCATCTTATGACATCCCCCGCTCTTGGGCGGGGCGGGAGACTCAGACTTTTACTGATTAAAAACCCACTCCTGTTCCTTTGTTGCTTTTCGTACCAGGGCCGAGTCTTCCTTTCAGAATCAGACCCTTGGCCCCAGTAGGCTTCGACCCTGCTGGGCTCCTACAGTTGCTGATCTCCTTGAGGCGCGCGTGGAACAGTACACGCCGTCGACGACTTGGGCTCGGACCGCACGGTTACCGGACGGTCGGACGGCGAGCTACCCATTGCTCGCCGTCCACAAGCCACCGTAGGCGTGGCTACGGTGGCAAATACTCAAATCTGCTACCCCTTGGAATAGTCCAAAAATTAAACTTTTAAGTCTAAAGTAATTTAAAGAAAACGGGTCAAGGTCCCGTACCGTCCGTAGTAAAAAAAAACGACAAAAAACACATATTTATTTTATTCTGTTTTTAGTATTTGTTGATAAAGCGGCAACAGAAATACATCATCTGTGAAAATTTAAATTGTCTACCTATTACGGTTCATGAGATACCGCCTATTGACAGACAGATAGACGGTGGAGTGATAGCAATAGGATCCCATTTTTACCCTTTGGGAACCCTAAAAATCCGATAATCGTAAATTTGTCCTGTGACCTACATCACAAAATAATTACTTCTTTGCGATTTGGAAACAACTTCGAGACTCAATTCGGGAGTCGAATTATGAGTAAGTGTTCAATGAGCGACTCAGTGAGCGAGTCTGAATCGCAGGTTCTTTTTTAATATTTCATTTTGACATTGCATTGTTATTCTTATTTCTATTCATTGAGTTATGTTGTGTTTTGTTATAATTATCGTATTTTTTAATATGTTGATAATTCTTATCTATATATATAAAAGGAGAAACTGACTGACTGACATATCAACGCACAGCCGAAACTACTGGGATTATGAGCGTGAAATTTTGCACAAGGTTTCCTTTTATGACGTAGGCGAGCACTAAGAGAGGATTTTTCAAAATTTACCCTCAAAGGGATGAAAAAGACACAAGTCTATGACCAGTGCGTGTTGCCAGTGATGACATATGGCTCCGAAACGTGGTCGCTTACAATGGGCCTCATCAGAAGGCTTAAAGTTACTCAAAGGGCAATGGAAAGGGCTATGCTCGGAGTTTCCTTGCGTGATCGCGTCAGAAATAAGGATATCCGCAGGAGAACCAAGGTTACGGACATAGCTCGAAGAATCGCCAAACTTAAGTGGCAGTGGGCAGGGCACATTGCTCGCAGAACAGATGGTCGATGGGGACGAAAGGTTCTGGAATGGCGACCACGTACCGGAAGACGCAGCGTTGGAAGGCCTCCCACAAGGTGGACCGATGACCTGGTGAGGGTCGCGGGATTCCGATGGATGCGAGACGCACAGGACCGGTCATTGTGGCGGCATTTGGGGGAGGCCTATGTCCAACAGTGGACGTCTTTCGGCTGAAATGATGATGATGATGATGGATGAAAAAGAGTGTCCAAAGTTTGTATGGAAAAACCAACTTTTACGCGGGCAAAGTCGCTGGCAGAAGCTAGTTTGTAATAATTACTAACTATGCGAAAGAGTGGTAGTACACAACGGATATCTATGGTGTACAACTTTAAGGTAGATAAGATATTTGAGGAACTAATTAATAAATTAGATCTCATGAAAAATGTACCAGAAATCACATCATGAATTTTTCAATTTTTGAAGTAACCTTTAATACTACTAATCTATTCGCTCCTTCAGTAAAACAACCGTAAAGTTATGTTAATAAAGATGTACATTTAGAAGCGAACAGACGCTTGCATCTATAAAACCAAAGGTCAGTGTCTCGACTAAATATAACACTGCGATGTATGTGCGCGCGAGGAAAGTAGACTGTGAAGAGATGTGCCGGTGATTTATTGTTTACGATACTTATCGATTTTTTGTTCGATGTTTTTTTTTACGGTTTTCTTTTGTTTTGTATTTTTAGTTTCTATGTATTTGTATCTATGTTTGTGGTATGTTTTTTTTTGTCTTTGCGAAAATCATCCAAAGACATCCCCCGCTCTTGGGTGGAGCGAGAGGGCGTGTCAGACTTTTACTGACTAAAAATCCACTCCTGTTCTTTCGTTGCCTTTCATACCAGGGCCGAGTTTTCTTTTCAGAAGCAAACCCTTAGCGCCAGTAGGCTTCCTTGAGGCACGCGTAGTGTGGTATTGTACACATTTGGCTCATGCTGTTATCTCATGAGGATAGGTCCTCAAAGAGATGTCAGCAATACTGCAAGGTTCTTGGGCTGACTTCAGAAAGAGAGCCCCGGGGTTCTGGAACGCTAGGCAAAGAAGGAACAGAGGTGCAAAGAAGGAACAGAGGTGTGGTTTTAGTCAGTAAAAGTCTGACACGCTCTCCATATCTATATGTTTTTATTAATGTCAAAAAATGAGAGTGAATTTTTCCCATTTATAAAGAATAGTATATTGGACACCAGTGATTATAACTTCTCAGGTTTTTAAAAATGAAAAATGAATACATTTAAAGTATTTCATTTGTAAAGTAAGTTTGATATAACTCATGACAAAGAATTAATCAAAATTTCAACTTCAATAGAATTTCACGATAATTCAAATTCTTATTAATTGCCCAAATAAACTAGCCTAATATCTAGGAATGGCATTAAAATAGATATTGTATAGATATTTATTATGCATACAGCCAAGGAGTGGAATTCCCTGTCTGTGTTTCCTAATAGCTACAACTTAGGGGTCTTTAAGTCAAGAGTGAATAGGTTACTTCTAGGCAAGCGTGCTCCATCGTCGACAACATCATCGCTTACCATCAGGTGAGATGGTGGTCAAACGCGATCCTATCATTAAATGATCTCTTGGATTCATATCCAACAAACGATCTGTTTGCGGATGAATGGAAGATGATTTTATTGGTATGCCAGAAGTATTGTAAGAGGTATTGATGTAAGTACATGTTGTTTTTAACCTAAAACTTTTTGTTTAATTGCTGTAATTAGTTGTTTAACCGTTATAATTAATTAAATAATAAATAAATAAATCATTAATAAAAAAAAGATATTGTTAGTTTAGAAAATACAGCTGTCATTTGAAGATCTTCCGATACGTCGTTTCGGGTAGTCAGACAGAATCCAGGAAACCTGACCATTAATCTGGCCAATAGTTCTAATGTTACCTAGTAACTGAGTTGTGGAAGTCAGATGGGCAGTCAGTTCATGTAAAATACTGGTATTAAAACGCATCCGGTTACACTAGATACCACTTGATGGCAGATGGATTCTTGTTAGTGTTACAAATGCTAATGTTTTTATTTTTTTTGTAGCGAAATGCGTTTTATAAATCTTAATACTTCCATGTTTACGTTTGAAGCAATCCATTGCCAAAGAAAAAGCAAAACCACAAAAGAGGTACAGAAGTCAATCTACACACAGAGCGCGCTCGTAATTATACAGCGGACGGTTGTTTATTCAACATTAAATGGGGAATTATGAAGCTAGGCGTCTTTTAAGCTACCAGTTGTTTCAGGGAGGTAAGTAGGGATTTTAACACAGAACAGTTGGGTAGGTAGGTAAACGCCCCAGGTCCCGGCCCCACACCAAAACAACGAACTTTCTTGCCATGTAATATTTTTAAAATTTATGTTAGGTATTTATCGCCGCGCCTGGGTGCGCTGGGGTAGTTTGGAGCCGACCCTAAGGCGACTGGCGAGCGTAGGCATGAAAAGTGAAATATTACATTTGGTGGGAAAATCATCCAATAACATCCCTCACTCTTGGGCGGAGTGAAAGGGCGTGTTAGACTTTTACTGGCTAAAAAACCACTCTTGTTCCTTCGCTGCCTTTCATACCAGGGCCGAGTGTTCCTTTCAGAAGCAGACTCTTGGCCCCAGTAGGTCTCGACCCTGCTGGGCCCCTACGGTTTGCTGACATCTCCTTGAGGCACGGACGGCGAACTACCCAGTGTTCGCCGTCCGCAAGCCCGCGCCTACGGTAAGTGAAGTATTACATGAGATACGACTTCTGTATCTATCTATTTAGTGGTAAAAGGTCAGTGCCTCAATTAAATATATTCTCAAGATCCACGTATTTAAACAGAGTCAGACGCATATATTTAGAGAAAGTTCAACAGTAGAGACGCGCGGCAGTGATATATGGTAATTATCGACAAGTATCGATAGATGTTGCGAATGTTTACATCTCAAAGTAGTGTTGTGATGAGGAACGATGTTTACGGTTTTTTGTTTGACATGTGATTTATGTAAGGATAGCTTTTGCCCGCGACTTCGTCCGCATTGAAGTCGAAAATGGTTTTATTAGGTTTTTTGAGACACGAAAATATGAAATATTATTTATTATCTTCGTTGTGTGTGATAGTAAATTGAATTGTATGGCGAGCGATATTGTAGTATCTTAGCCGTGTGTAGCGTCTAGTGAACTCCACTGTGGGTGACGTAACCTACGACAAACTTATTATTTGCGGTTGGTACAGTAATCGGGTCTAGGGAGAGAGTTTTTTTATTATATATACTTTTCCGGGATAAAAAGTACCCAGTGTGGTGCCCAGGATATTAAAGAATAATTATACCAATTTTTATCGTAATCGAACCGGTAGTTTTTGCGTGATGCCTGAACAGACATACAGCCAAAAATTTTTTTAATCACATTTTTGTGTTTGGTGTTGGTCTAGTAACACCCCCTGCCATTTATATTTTCAATGTACAGAATTTTCACTTCTACAGATTTATTATAAGTATATATTACATTTAGGTTATCTACGCTATGATAGTATAATAAAGAGGTAAATTTTGTAAGTTTCTTGTAGGAACTAATATCTGGAACTCCTGAACCCATTATGAAAATTATTTTATTGGAAGGAAGCTGGATAGGTGGGATGTCCACCATGTACTGGTGGCGCATTGCCGTACGTCTGGTGGTCCGATAATGGAACGGGCGCGGGCGGAATTAGGTTATGCAATTCCGACGCACACTCCCCGAAATGCAACTTTTGTGTACTTGTGTGTGAATTCTAACTAGACTACTTTAGAAAAATAAAATTTGACCTTCGACCGTCAATTTAACCTTACGTTTCTATTTTTTTACCTATTTTTTTAGAAAAGGAAGTTAGTGATAGTATGACGGTTGACAGGATAGAATGGAAGAAAAAAACGTATTGCGCCGACCCCAAATAAGATGGGACAAGGGCAGGAAGATGATAATGTTTCTATTTTTTTACCTATCAATACTTCATCACAATTTCCCGTAATTACTTATCTCACCTTAGCATTAAGTCAGTGGCCTGCCAAATGGGAGTTATTTTTGTCACAGTGGATTGTAGCGAAGTATAATCAGAGTAATACGCACTAACAACTCGCAGTCACGTTTGCATGCCGAAATTGTGTTGCAATCGCTTTATATGCAGAGGAACCAGAGAATTTTAGGTTCGCATGAATGAGGGTGTTCTAAAATGAAGTTCAACAGGAGGCAGCATTGAGGCGTTAGGTACAGACACCTGTCAAAACGCTTATGTTAATGACATTAGTTAGATGTCAACGTCAAATGTAAGACATCAAAATCATACACACGTTTTCAAAGAATAAGACCTGACGGCTAAGTGGCGCCAACTAGTGGTGTGAATTTTCTAGAAGGGTGTTCATTACATCAATCAATCACAGAATATAAATATACTTCATCTTTGAGTTCACTAACTACTTTTTAGATTTCCATAGCCTCATTTGTATCCTGTCATCATCATCATCTTCCTGCCCTTGTCCCATCTTATTTGGGGTCGGCGCAACACGTTTTTTTCCTCATTTGTATCCTGTATTTATTATAATTGACCTATTTTTTTATTCTATTGCGTGATCGCGTTAGAAATTAGGATATCCGCAGGAGAATCAAGGTTACAGACATAGCCTAAAGAATCGCCAAACTTAAGTGGCAGTGGGCAGGGCACATTGCTCGCAGAACAGATGGTCAACGGGGACGAATGGTTCTAGAATGGCGATCACGTACCGGAAGACGCAGCGTTGGAAGGCCTCCCACAAGGTGGACCGATGACCTGGTGAGGGTCGCGGGAATCCGAAGAATGCGAGACGCACAGGACCGTTCATTGTGGCGACATTTGGGGGAGGCCTATGTCCAACAGTGGACGTCTTTTGGCTGAAATGATGATGATGATGATTTTATTCTGGCAAGTCATTTGTATTGCCTTACGTCATTGTCACTTCCAATTTATTTCCTTCGCCATATTTTTATTAAAAAAAAACAGAATTGTCAAAACATGGTGTTACTGTTTGCATGCCGAAATTGTATTGCAATCCCTTTATATACAGAGGAACCAGAGAATTTTAGACTTGCATAAATTAATGCATAGCATAGCATAGTCGGCCTTATAATGTTCCCACTGTTGGGACTCAGGCCTCCTCTCTAGGAGAGGGAATGGGCCGTAATCCACCACGCGGGCCCAGTGCGGATTGGTGAATGTCACATGTCTTCGAATTTTTAGTTCTAGAACATGCCGGTTTCCTCACGAATGAATTAATGATGAGAGGTTTTTTCCTAGAATAAAAACCGGTATTCATCATAAATATTTGATTAAGAACATTTAAAAAAGAAGAAGAAGAAAGAGGCGTGCTCAAACGCTACCTACGTTTAAAAAAAATGGTGAAGGAAGCATTACCTTTCACTTTGATTTTTTCATCTCCTGGCTCAATTATATATTTAATATTTATTAGTATATTTTTTTCTTATATTGTATGTATACATTTGTGTTGTTATGTCTTATTAGTATTTTTCTGATGTTGTACACTGACTGCCCTAAATCTATCTCCTTTCTTTCAGTTCATTCAAAGATTGTCTGTAAGAAATTGCCCTGGGCGATAAGACCGCCCATTTTACAATTATTTTTAATATGTTTGTCCTGTATTTTTGCTTAAGTGGTGTACAATAAATAATATATAATAATAATTAATTTAAGAGCAGTGGTGGCCGAGTGGTAACGGCCCCGACTTACGAGTTTAGGCGTATTACTTTGTGTAATTTATTTCATCACCACTGCTCTTAAACGGTGAAGGAAAACATCGTGAGGAAACCGGCATGTCCTAGAACCTAAAATTCAAAGACATGTGACATCCACCAACCCACACTGGGCCCGCGTGGTGGATTACGGCCCATTCCTTCCCCTAGAGAGAGGAGGCCTGAGTCCCAACAGTGGGAACATTATAAGGCCAACTATGCTAATAATAATTTATATTATACTACTAGTTCAATGGATTGCCTAGGTCTAAGTTATCCTTATTAAATATTAGCTTTTTACTGTGGCTTCCTTCACAGAGATTATTCCACAAGAATCTTGCTCATTTCACATTGTCACACTAATATTATAAGAAAGTTTGTGAATATGTAGTTTGTGTATATCGCACAAAGCGTTTTGAGAACACATTTATTATACATACAGCCAAGGAGTGGAATTCCTTGAGTCTGTGTTTCCTGATAGCTACAACTTGGGAGTCTTTAAGTCAAGAGTGAATAGGTTACTTCTAGGCAAGCGTGCTCCAGCGTCGGCCACATCATCGCTTACCATCAGGTGAGATGGTGGTCAAACGCGAGCCTATCATTGAAAAAAAAATATATATGTGTGTGTGTGTTTGTTATATCTTCACGCTGGAACGGCTGAACGGAATTTGATCAAATTTGGCACACGGCTATCCGTGTGCCAAATTTGATCAAATTCCGTCGTCAATGACCATGTCCTAAATTAGGACTTTTTATCCGGGGAGTTTAAGTACCCTTGTGACAATTTCCTACTGTCGCGCGACGGAAGCCACTGGCATCTTTTATTATTGTCATTAATCACATGTATACACGCGTGTCACGTCAATACTCGTTAATAATCGTTTTTATTTATATTAAGCGTATGTTGTCTATTTATATCAAACATCATTTACTACGCATTGTTAGACGCATGGCTGTGACACGCGCATGTATCAATATAAACACAAGAGTTCCGTTGGTAGATATAACTATATATTGATAGACTAAAAAATCGATGAATGAGCGCATCCCTAATGTCGTTGTGCATCATCGTCCCCGCACTAGCATCTTTGACAGTCGAACAGAGAATTACGCGCCCTTTTCACGGTGTTACTACACTCTTTGAATAGTTTTAGTTATAATTATATGTTTTATGTGTTAAAATTACGTTTATCTCTAATCTATATATATGTCATGGCCAGATAGTAGAATTGATCACTTCATGATATGGCCAACTAAAACTGGCCAGATAGTTTATACGTTAACATTTGATGATATGTTAATATCATCAAATGTATTGCGTCCGCCATCCTCTTTTGGCCATATCATTGATGTAGGATTTCAATGATAATAAAAGGTCTAAAGAAAGTAGGCCAACGAGGATTGAAATATCATCAAACTTTAACGTTTAAACAAACTGGGCAGTTTTACTTTGACATTTCATGCAGTGATCAATTTATAAGATAGAAATTGATCACTTCATGAAATAATAGATCAATAAAAATAAATAAAAACAGGATACAAATGGAAATCTAAAAAGTAGTTATTGAACTCAAAGATGAAGTAATATTTATATTCTATGTATTAATACGACTGATCAATTACAGTTAGAAATTATAAATAAACTTATATTTGCTATTTCCTCACTATTTCGTAAAAAATAAATACTATGATTTCATGAAGAATCATGAAATCATAGTATTAAATCATACTAACGACTACTACAGCTATAATATTAAATATAACATATTTTCCTATAAATCGGAAATACGACCGACAAAACAATTACCCTAATAAAAACCGAAAAGCATCGATAAATAACGCACATCACTACTCTACTAATAACAGCTGATCTAACGGAAAGACGACGCGTCCGGACTCCGGCGTCCGGTTTTAAAATATGGTTTCACGCACACATGGTCGTTTTTATTGCTCTTTTTTTGAATCTTCGTCTGCGGTTCGATTTTTGAATAAGTTCTTCGTGTGTTATGCTCTCCTAGTACTTTGGACTAAGTTTTTTTTTGTAAACGTATGTAATTCTTTTTTTTATGTTTCCGTACCTCAGAAGGAAAAAACGAAACCTTATAGGATCAATTTGTGGTCCGTCTGTCTGTCAAGACCCTTTATCTCGGGAACGCGTGGATGTACTTAGGACTGCGGTCCCTTGAAGTTGTGAAAAAATCAAACTTCTAAATTAACGATAAAAGATACGGCCGTTTATGTCGCAAAAAACGTATATTTCGACACTCAAGGGAATCTAAATTCATAGGGTACTTACTTGTCGTTGACCCAGAAACCTGAAATTTGTTATAGGTTTAGGAATTAATCTGAAAACAGCAAATTTATTGAAGCATCACAAAAAAAAACTTTTTGCAATTCGGATAAATCTTCAACTTCATTCGGGAATTGAACTATGTGTTTACTTAGGTAAGTTTGGACGGAACCCTCAGTGCTCGTGTCCGACTCGCACTTGCCCAGTTTTTTTTATTATTTCAAACTCAGTCTGCGGTTCGATTTATGAATAAGTTCTTGGCGTGTTATGCTCTCCTAGTACCTACTTGTGATAGTTTTTTTTTTGTAAAACTTTTAACACTTTTATTCTATTGTTTTCTAGTACTTCGACACGTGTTTATAAGATTCTAGAAAAGGTAGAAAAGTTCCTGAGATAAAAACCAATAACACTTTTTGCTTGACCTGGGAATCGAAACAAGGACAGTTAAGAGCCTTCAGTTAAGATACATCTTCGGCTTATTGAATGATTGAAACTTAAGAAAATTTTAATTTCGCTGGCCTCTAGAGGACTATAGGATTGTAAACAAAAGAAAGAGATACGTAAAGACACAGTTGCAAATATGAATCATTTTAGCGGTTTTCATTATTCGTTTTCCAAAACTACCCTATAAAATGATTTAGGGGTTGTTTTAACATATTTTTAAATCATAATAACTGACATAATAATTTAATATAGATATGTACAGATAGCGGCACGAATCTTGAGCGCTCGGCGAAAGAGCGGGGATCGTTTTGCGTATCGTACACATCGGCGAACCAATCACTGTACAAGAATTGCACTCCCCGCCCCCGCGTCTCTTTTAATACCACTTAAGAGACCCGATATTTCATTTCTGCGTGCTTCTGCGCAAGTAGAACTGCCCCCCTAGCCAAGTTACAATCGTTTCGTTCACGCTGAACGCCTCGAGTAGGCCACGCCTCCGATTACTTTGTTCTGACCACGTGACTGAGCATTGAGATGACGTCAGAACAAAGGAATCGGAGGCGTGGCCTACTCGAGGCGTTCAGCGCGAACGAAACGATTGTAACTTGACTAGAGGGGCTGTAGAAGTCAGCGCTCAAGATCCGTGCCGGTATCTGTATGTCTGTCTATAAGGTATCTATGATAGGGGTACTGTTTACCTGAAATAAAATGATTATTATTTAAGGTTGTATCTGCCACAAATTGTAATCAAAATGTAAATTAAAGTCTGTCATTACTAGTGTTTCAAAACTTCCTAAAAGAACAGTTAAAAGTTTTATGAAAACTTTCTTGCGAACAAAGTTGCTGGTAAAGTGCTTTTTTTAGGTGGGAGATCATTCTTCATTCAGTCTTCTCTCGCTCTAGGGTGGAGTGGGAGGGTGTTTCAGTTTCTTACTGACAAAATCCCACTCCAAGTTCATAAATAAACAACACAGTAACTGCGTAGACACCACGTGATTGATATTTCTGGTAATTCCCACCATCCATCGTGAGTTTATTCGATCTTCTTTTAATTTTTCAGGGTTCCGTAACTCAAGAGGAAAAACAGAACCCTTATAGGATCACTTTGTTGTCCGTCTGTCTGTCTGTCAAGAATCTTTTTTCTCGGGATCTAGTCGAGGTATCGAATTGAAATTAAAACAATATACTCAGGTCTACGGTCCCTTAAGTTGGAAAAAAATCTAACCTCTATTTTAACGATAAAAAAGATACTGCCGTTTATGTCGCAAAAAACGTATATTTCGACAATCTCAAGGGAATCAATATTATATTGAATCTTCCTGTTGATCCAGAATCCTGAAATTTAGCATAAAGCAAGGTCTAATAGCACAGATATTTTTTCTTGGGCGGAGCACGAGGGTGTGTCAGACTTTTACTGACTGAAAACCTACTCCTGTTCCTTCGTTGTCTTTCATACCAGCGCCGAGTCTTTCTTTCAGAAGCAAACCCTTGGCCCCAGTAGGCTACGATCCTGCTGGGTCCCTACGGTTTGCTGACATCTCCTTGAGGCGCACGTTGAACAGTACACACCGTCGACGACTTGGGCTTGGTCCGGGCGGTTACCGGACGGACGGCAAGCTACCCGTTGCTCGCCGTCCGCAAGCCCGCGTCTACGGCGGCTGGGGCGTAAGGGCCACTTCCTCGTGCGTGTACAAATTCCTCGCTTCGGATCATGGCCTGTACCAAGGCCCGCCGATCTCCCCCACGAGGACACGGCGTGGTGCTCTGCCCAAGCGGGGACAGCACAGATATAGGAATTAATCTCAAAACAGTGTTACGTCACAAAAAAAGAAATATTTTTTTTACGATTCGGACATTCCCAATTCAATCGTCGAGACTCCATTCGGGAATCGAACTATTTAAAGGTAAGTTTGTACGGAACCCGCACGGAACTTGCCCAGTGTTTTTTTCCCAATGTCAACCATTTTCTTTTTACGCATTGACGTCATACCGCTTCCTTTCAGCACTTTATAAATTCTGAGTTGTTTGTGTTTATAAGTAATTTTTTAAATGTATGTTTACATTTTAGCGCGATGATAAATTGGTTTGCTTTTTTTTTGTTATTTGCTAACTAGGTAATCTACTAACTTATATTTTGATATTTTTTTTCGGTTTGAAAGTCATCCAATGACATCCCACGCTCTTGGGTGGAGCGCGAGGGCGTGTCAGACTTTTGTTGACTAAATACCTACTCTTGGACCTGTACCATGACGTTTAAAGTAAGATTGTTTCATTCTTATTTCCAGTGTGAGTAAGAGATGGCGCTAGACAACCTGTATAGCTCTGTCTCTTACCCACACTGAAATAAGAATGAAACAATCTTACTTTACTGAGAATTTTGTCGTGGTGTTGACTACCTCAGCCAGCCCATTTGCTGCCATTTGCTTATTCATACTAAGACATAGCTCAAAGGACTTGGTTCTTTTTCTTCTTCGGATTTGCAATTCGTTAGTCGGAGCTGGTACTATTGGGTTGCCACTGCTTTCAGACAGACAGCTTGGTAGCCACAACAGGTTGTTAAATAAAAAAATCAGAAACACACATCCCACGCTACAAAAAAAAACCAACCATTAAAATGAAAAGCAATAAAAAATCTAATAACATCGAGATTCCACTATTTTCTCTATGATTGCGGTTATTTTATATTCTGGCAACACTCCAACGGCTTTACGATTTCAAATTCGAAATAAGAATGATTTATGATTGGTTGATTGATATTGGTTCTCAATATCTATATCTATACTATGTATGCAACATTATTTTTAGTATATGCGAAACCTTAATATATGTTTGTTCAGAATCAGTAGGTAACTGAATCCATTCTAATAATTTTTACACCAATTTATATTTTAGTCAAAATATTTATTAAAGGTAATTAACATAACATATGTCATAGCAGGTCATAGCGGGCACTAGGCGCCAGCGTACAGCTGGGTGTGGGAGCAAAACAACCCCTCAGTCTCTCAGATGACCCGGTGACCATGTATTTGTGCGGACAACCAGGTAACATAACATGCTTATAACTTTGTGATTTTATACATAGATTCTTTACATAAATCTACTAGACACGTGTTTCGGGTTTTGCATATACTAAAACAAATGTATTGCTCACCGTCCGGCCGTCCGAACACCGATCTCGACTCCACGCGCACCTCAAATAGATGTCAGCAAACCGTAGGGGACCAGCAGGATTATTGCCTGCTAGGGCCATAGGGAAAAATATGAAAGGTATACTCGTAGTCCGAAAACGCAAAAGGCAGCTAAAAGAACGTAGGTGTTGTTTTAGTCAGTAACATCGGACACGCCCTCGCGCTCCAATCTTGTGCGAGAGAAGTCATTAGATGATTTCACAACTCAAAAAACAAAATAAAGCGTACAGTACAGTATTAGTTTTTTTGGGTTCCGTACCTCAAAAGGAAAAAACGGAACCCTTATAGGATCACTTTGTTGTCTGTCCGTCCGTCTGTATGTCTGTCAAGACCCTTTATCTCGGAAAGGCTTGGAGGTATCGTGTTAAAATTAAAACCATATACTCAGGTCTGCAGTCCCTTGAAGATGTGAAAAAATCAAATTTCTAAGTTAGCGAAAAAAAAAGATACGGCCGTTCATATCGCAAAAAACTTCTAATTCGAAACTCACAAGGGAATCAAAATTCATATGGTACTTCCCTTTGACCAAGAATCCTGAAATTTGGTATAAAGCAAGGTCTCATAGTACAAATATATGAAAAAAACTGAAAACTAAATTTATAGGTACGTCACAATGTTTTTTTTGCAATTCCAAAAAAAAATTCGTTACTCAATTCGGGAATTGAACTGTCATAGGTAAATTTGTACGGAACCCTCAGTGCGCAAGTCCGACTCGCACTTCCCCAGTTTTTTTTTTTAATAAAACACTACACAGTTCGTCCATTTTTCTTCTAAAGAATTAATAGAAAATTAATTACTACGAAATCCTTAATAGCATTTCCAGACATTTGAGTCCCTCGTAAACTACTCTATTTTATTATTATAGTAAAACTAAAAAGGGCAGGATGCGACAAGTCCCGGAATCCATCAGGAAAAGAGAATTCTTCTAAAAATATTCCCTGCACTTCCTGCCTGACTTATTACGAAGTATCCAAAAACGGCTTGACGAGATAATTATATCTGCTCTGGAAGTTTCTGAATTTGGCTTTGTTTTGTTTTTTAGGTGAGAAAATCATCTAATTACATCTCTATGTCATTGACATGAGATAGACATTGAGATAGTGTCGTTGAGATAGTGTCGTCGCCTGTCGCTGCCACCGATCGCCCCCACGAGGACACGGTGTTGTTCTGCCCAGGCGGGGCACACCTCCACCGTGTCATCCGGACGGTCCCCACAATGGCGGCACCCTGGCGTTTCTTCCGCACGAATCCGGTGCAAGAAACTTCCGGACTTACCATATCCGGTGAGGACCTGCGTCATGCGGAAGGTAAGGACGCCATGTGGTCTAATTTGGCTTTGTCTATGTCTAAAAATGTAGTTTGTTTTATTCTTCTGTTTAGGACGTCAAACTCACACACAAAGTAATAGGGCCGGGGCGCCGACTCCGTGGGTACTCGGGGGCTCGAGCACCCATGAGAAATAAACAATGGGTGCCGAACACCCCTGAGAATAGACATCAAGAAACAGATCAGTTCAGATCAGTCAGAAACTACTGGGACTAGGACCTGTACCATGACGTTTAAAGTAAGATTGTTTCATTCTTATTTCCAGTGTGGGTAAGAGATGGCGCTAGACAACCTGTATAGCTCTGTCTCTTACCCACACTGAAATAAGAATGAAACAATCTTACTTTGAACGTCATGGTAACCCCGCAGGAACGTGAAATTTTGCACAAGGCTTCCTTTTATGACGTAGACGAGCACTAAGAGAGGATTTTCCAAAATTCACCCTCTGAGGGGATGAAACGGGGCTCTAAAGTTTGTATGGAGAAACTTAATATCACGTGGGCAAAGCCGCTAGCAGGAGCTAGTTTATTTGTAAACTGCATATTGACTGGCCTGTTGGTCTAGTGGTTAGTGGCCCTGACTGCTATGCCGGAGTTCGTGGGTTCGATTCCCACCCAGGACAATTTTTTCTGTGTCTGGGTGTAATTTATCTATATATGTATGTATTTAGAAATATATAAGTATATTTATCAGTTGTCTAGTACCCATAACACAAGCTCTGCTTAGCTTGGGACTAGACGGCGTTGTGTGATAGTTGTGGAATATTATTATTATTATATTCCCTACTGCATATTGGAATAATTGACTTAATTTAGGGAGCGGTATGGCCCAGAGGCTATTTAGGGACAGTATTTACACAATAATTTCGAAAACAACTAAAATACACTAAAACTAAGTATATATACTCTAAAGGCTAGCACCAAACTAAAATATGGCGTCATAAAACTCCTCCGCATCGCTGTCAACTGGAACTGTGCCCAAAAGGCTGACGGCATTGCCACGTTGTATGTCAATGCTTAATCTCTGACCGAGGTAAAAGCCGGCCCTTGTCACGCAAAGTGTCAACTAAGCGTTAAGATAGTTCTTTACAAAGCGAATGAGACTCGGACCCACGGCCCAAGAGTTAATAGCTATAGTTTATAACTCAATTATTACCAAGTTTATTATTCAATCCAACCGTTACAGCTGATCGGATTTGGAAGCTATTTGGCACTGAATTGAAATGCATCCTAAATTACAACGTAATTGCTTTTTACGAGTAACTATAACTTTCAAATCATCCAATGACTTCTTCCGCTCTTGGGCGTATTAGATTTTTACTGACTAAAAACCTTCTTCCTTCGTTGCCTTTCATACCAGGGCCGAGTCTTCCTTTCAGAAGCAGACCCTTAGCCCCAGCAGGCTTCGGCCCTGCTGACTCTACAGTTTGCTGAGTTCTCTTTGAGGCGCGGAACACTACGCGCCACCGCTGACGTCGACAACTCGGACTTGGTCCTTGTAGGAGCGGACGGCGAGTTACCCTTTGCTCGTCGTCTGCAAGCCCGCGCCTACGGTGGCCGGAGATCGCTCTGCGATGCCCGACACCCGGGGAATCAGGGCGTGAGGATGTACTACCTTTTTAATTTATAATATGGTCAAATTCATCTTCAGCCTTCTTTTGTAGCTTCGAGTTGATGGATGTATTTCAAGCCTCCCGAGATATATTTCTGTAGTTCTGTGAATTTCTTCCTTCTCATCTTGAGATAATGGTGATTTTCTGTATTGGTGATGAACCATGAGACATAGCAAAGGTTTCTAAGGACCATGTTCTGCATTCGTTGTATTATTAAAATGTTGGGGTCGCTAGCACTGCTAGAGTTATAAGCCATACATTCAGACAGATTTTTGTATTGTACATTGTTGGTCTTGGATATGTCAAATTGTTGCCTCATTCTCATGTGATTTGATTATTACATGTTTGCTGTATGGACTTGAAAAAGAGACTTTGACCCCTGACCGCCCCTGAGTTTGTTTCGGTGTTTCTTTTCAGGGTAGTCATCTAGGAAACATCGGTCTCATTTAGTTTAAGCTGACGAAAAAAATGACGTGTGAAAGTGTTTTAACGTAACCTACGACAAACTTATTATTTTCGGTTGGTACAGTCATCGGGTCTAGGGATCGAACCGCAAAATTAAGTTTGTTTTTTATTGTTTATACTTTTCCGGGATAAAAAGTACCCAGTGTGGTGCCCAGGATATTAAAGAATAATTATACCAAGTTTCATCGTAATCGACCCGGTAGTTTTTGCGTAATGCGTGAACAAACAGACAGAGAGACAGAGAAAAAAATTTTTAATCACATTTTTGGGTTCGGTGTCGGTCTAGTAACACCATTTATTTTTTTGATATTTTCAATGTACAGAATTTTCACTTCTACAGATTTATTATAAGTATAGATGTTCGAGTAGGTTATTAGTGATAGTATGACGGTTGACAGGATAGAATGGAAGAAAAAAACGTGTTGCGCCGACCCCAAATAAGATGGGACAAAGGCAGGAAGATGATGATGATGATGTTCGAGTAGGTACCTAAAACGTTAGGTGCTATAGTCCTCTGAAAACGCTTGCCTACGCGTTATCATACAGACGCAGACACATCAATAGAGAAACATTACTATTAATAAATAGATTAAACCCATACTTCACTGCAGTGTAGAATTTCAAGTGGATTCCAAATATAATATAGATGCGGTCATATTCAGAGTAGAATGTTAACTCAGAGGCAGGTTTGGGCACGCCACAATTATGGCGGTAAGTCCCCTCTTTGCCAACCACGCCTGGTTGGAAAGACCTCACGGCGTCCTCACATTCCGCATGACGCAGGTCCTCACCGGACACGGTAAGTTCGGGAGGTTCCTGCACCGGATTCGTGCGGAAACGACGCCCGGGTGTCGCCACTGTGTGGCCCACCTGGAGGACACGGTAGAGCACACGGTGGAGGTGTGCCCCGCTTGGGCAGAGCAACGCCGTGTCCTCGTGGGGGCAATCGGCGGCGGCAATCGGCGGCGGCAATCGGCGGCGGCGATCTCTCGCGCCGGGCCTTGGTTTAGGCCATGCTCCGGAGCGAGGAGGAGTGGCAGGCGGTCGCCTCCTTCTGCGAAGCAGTAATGCTAGCTAAGGAGGCGGCCGATCGCGTGAGGCAACGGTCCTTACGCTCCAACCGCCGCCGGGATTCCGATCCCGATTTCCGGCCACCGTAGGCGCGGGCTTGCAGACGGCGAGCAATGGGTGGCTCGCCGTCTGACCGTCCGGTAACCGTCCGGACCGAGCCCAAGTCGTCGACGGCGCGTACTGTTCAACGCGCGCCCCAAGGAGATGTCAGCAAATCGTAGGGGCCCAGCAGGGTCGAAGCCTACTGGGGCCACGGGTAGTGTTAAAGCGGAACCCGGGGCCCTGGGACGAAGGCAACGAAGGAACAGGAGTGGGTTTTTAGTCAGTAAGAGTCTGACACTATCTCCCGTTCTGCCCAAGAGCGGGGATGTCATTAGGATGATTTTCCCTCACAATAATAAAAAAAAAAACACTCAGAGGCAGGTTAGTGATGAGCCGACTTGCATTTTCGACAACTCGAGATACCTACTCGAGTTTTTTTTTCTTTTTTCGTTGGGAAAATCATCTTATGACAAATCTCGCTCTTGGGCGGAGCGGGAGATAGTGTCAAACTTTACTGACTAAAAAAAACCCATTCCTGTTCCTTCGTTGCCTTTCGTACCGGGGCCGAGTCTTCCTTTAAGAATCAGACCCTTGGCCCCAGTAGACTTCGGCCCTGCTGGGCCCCTACAGTTGCGTTGCGTCCAGTAACCGTCCGGACCAAGGCTGTGTCGTCAACGGCGTGTAGTGTTTCACGCGCGCCTCAAGGAGATGTCATCAAAACCGCAGATTAAAGCCTACTGGGGCCACGGGTTGTGCGAAAGAGAAACCCCGTTCTAGAACGAAGGCAAAGAAGGAACATACTGATACGCCCTCTCGCTCTACCCATCATCATCATCATCTTCCTGCCTTTGTCCCATCTTATTTGGAGTCGGCGCAACACGTTTTTTCTTCCATTCTATCGTGTCAACCGTCATACTATCACTAACTTCCTTTTCTTTCATATCACTGTTCACACAATCCATCCATCTTTTCTTTGGCCTCCCTCTCCCTCTCCATCCATCCACATGTATACTCATAACTCTTTTAGTAACATGTGTCCTCTCGCTCCACCCAAGAGAGAAAAGACTATGAATAATTTTTAACCAAAAAAAAAAATCGCGTAAACAAGCGTGATGATATGCACAACGATAATGACATGACATGTTAATATGAACAGTTGTCAAGTCAGTGAAATGAGGTCAAACTACATTCCTATAATATTCTTTCTGAGTAACTAGTTCCAAATGTAATATTAGCAAAAAAATGTGTGTTCGTTACGCGTACACAAGTGTTTGTGTCAGGAGTAAATAATGCAACAGAGTCTTATGTAATGGGCTGAGATTATGTTCCACAGCATCTTGGAATGACTTGATAAAGCGTCAGGCGGTCGAGGCGAGAAAGAGGGATGGAGCTATATAATAGGCTGTTTATGAATATTAATAGCCTAGGATAGTGTTCCATCCCTTTAACAATTCAGTTTAAGTCGTAAAATGGATCGCGTTAAGGGCTCGTGGTAGGGCCTTACCAAAACTAACTAACTAACTACTTTGTAAAGCACAAACGACAACTATAGGAACACTGGTGAGTTCTAGCTATGACACTATTATACTACACTAGCTTCTGCCCGCGGCTTCCCTCGCGTGAATGTACGTTTTTCCATACAAACTTTGAACCTTTGAACCCCCGCTTCATCCCTTTAGGGAGAGAATTTTGGAAAATCTTGTCTTAGTGCTCACTTACGTCATAAAAGGAAACCTTGTGCAAAATTTCACGCTCCTAATCCCAGTAATTTCGGCTGCGCGTTGATATGTCAGTCAGTTAGTTTCCCCTTTTATATATATATAGATTCCACGCGTGCCTTAAGGAGATGTCAGCAAAACCGTATGGGGTTTATAGCAGGGTCGGAGCCTACTGGGGCCATGAGTTAAGTGAAAGTGGACCCCGGGGCCCTAGAACAAAGGCAACGAAGAAACACAGGAGTGGGTTTTAGTCCATAAAAGTCTGACACTAACTTCCACTCCACCCAAGAGAGAAGTCATTGATTTACCAAGAAAAAAATCTATAATATTCATTATTCGCACTCTGGTACAATTTACTCTGTGTCCATAAATTATAAGCTGCCTCTTCAAGCCAATGTGTTCTCGCCCGACCGGTTTTTACTGTTTATCAATTTCCATACTATTTACCTCAATTCTACTAACGAGTTATCACAGAGTGATTCACTAATATTATCATTTTATTGCAGATTACTTGGTAGTAGATTGTATTCTAGGTAAAACTGTATCTTTGCTCAATGGAAAGTACAATGCGTTCCAAATATGAATAGGATCGATTACTATGTTGTGACGTCACGTCAAAAATATTTAAAAAGGTCACAAGTTGGACACAACTGACACTAAGTACAACACAGGTCACAGCAAGTCATAGCGTGCATTAGGCGCCAGCGCACAGCTGGGTGCGGAAGCAAAACACCCCTCACTTGTCACCCGCAAGGCTCTGTGACCATGTATTTATGCGGATAGGTAACATAACAAGCTTATAGCTTTGTGATTTTTCATGATACAGTTATGAAATTTTGTACATAGATTCTTTACATGAAAATACATGTATTTCGGGTTTCGCATATACTAAAACTAATGATAATATAAAAATCTTGTGTCACAGTGTTTGCTATCGAACTCCTACAAAACGGCTGGACTGATTTTATGAAATTTTTTGTGTATATTTGGTACCTAGGTCTGAGAATGGGTCATAGGCTGTTTTTAACCCTCCTACCACCACCCTCCATTTTTTAGGGTTCCGTATCACTTTGTTGTGCGTCCGTGCGTCTCTCCTAGAGAGGAGGCCTGAGTCTCAACAGTGGGAACATTATAAGGCCGACTATGCTATGCTATACGTTTTAATTTGAATTTTAAAAAGACTGCAGGTCACTTAAAGTAAAGAGTGTTTTAGTGTTCCAATTGTTCCAAATGTTGCATTTAAAACATTACTGCTGTTCCAATCTTTTGGAACACTCAAACGTTTCGGAACAGTGAGTCGGTTCACTAAAGAGTTACACACGCCATTTTTTTTTTTGATTGAAATAAACCAGTGCTTGACTGCGATCCCACCTGATGGTAAGCGGAGATGCAATCATTGATGGTCAGGCGCACTATTTTATTAAGAGCCTATTCACTCTAGCCTTGCATAAGCATAGCATAATCAGCCTTTTAATGTTCCCACTGTTGGGATTCAGGCCTCCTCTCTAGGAGAAGGAACGGGCCATAATCCACCACGCAGGCCCAGTGCGGGTTGGTGGATGTCACATGTCTTCGAATTTTTTGGTTCTAAGACATGCCGGTTTCCTCACGATGTTTTCTTTCACCGTTTTGAGAGCAGTGGTAATGAAATAAATCACACAAAGTAATGCGCCTGGCTGGGTTTGAACCCGCGACCTACAAGTCGTAAGTCGGGGCCGTTACCACTCGGCCACCACTGCTCCCTCTCTAGTCTTGAAGACACCTAAATTATAGTTGGACGGGAAGACCGCGGCAGGCAAATTGTGCCTGTTCAGCTCACAGCGACGGCAAAAGCCACTGGCAAAAGATACTTTATTATAAAAGCTATTAACAATATGAGTAGATAAAAAAAAACGTTTACTATTAAATCGATATATCTCGACTCCAATACTAGACTCGCGACCCGGTTTGACCTGTTTGTACAGTTAGGTATTATATCGATGTCGGCTTGCAAATCTGGTATTCGCTTAATAAAAATATTAACGGTACATCATAATATCTGTATGGTTTTTTCACAAATATGTTGGGTTCGGCTCCCAGTCTAAGCAGATTCGGTTGAATACCAGTGTTGTACAAGAAGAGCTCTTCACTGGATCCTGCACTTGAATGTGGTTTCTAGAGAGAGAGATCATATCGAGGGCAGGATCCAGGTTCCCCGGCGACGCAACGGTCGGGTGACGAGCTACCTATTACTCGTCGTCCGGCTGGTAGTCGGGGGGTCATGGTCGTCGCGGGGTGAAGCTTGAGGCGTTTCCTCACGCGTGCGGTCGTCTCCTTCACTAACATTAGTAATTTGCAGAAGGAGGTGACTACGCCTCCCATTCCCTTTCACTGAGGAGCACGGCCTGAATCAAGGCCCGGATGGTGTATGTTAGGGTACTACTTAAAACAAAAAAAAAACCCGCAAGTCCCGCAGGATCCAAGGGATTGAAGACTTTAATCCCACGGGTTTGCGGATCACGATTTTGATGTGGAATTAGATTTATTGATTTATTTATTAAAACTTCATGCAACACAAAAAGTACAAAGGCGGACTTAATGCTTCAGGCATTTTCTACCAGTCAACCTAGGGTGGTGAAGAGAAAATGTGGCAGGTGCATAAAAATACAAAAGAATATTACGAAAATAAGAGTTTAAAAGTATATATATAAAATTAACGTACATATATAATTTAATAATAATAACAATAGTCCACAACTATCACACAACGCCGTCTAGTCCCAAGCTAAGCAAAGCTTGTGTTATGGGTACTAGACAACTGATAAACATACTTATATATTTCTAAATACATACATGTTATAAATAAATTACACCCAGACACAGAACTGATCGTGCTTATCACACAAACATTTGTACTGGGTGGGAATGGAACCCACTACCTCCGGCATAGCAGTCAGGGCCACTGACCACTAGACCAACAGGCCTGTCTAATTTAATATAATATATACATATATATTTATACTAGCTGACCCGGCAAAGGTTGTTTTGTAAAGTATAAAAAAAAAAAAAAAGTAAAATAAAAATAAAAAATAAAAAAAATAGATGTTGTCCGATTCTCATAGATACCGGATAAGCACAAAAAATTTCATCAAAATCGGTCAAGCCGTTTCGGAGGAGTATGGCAACGAAAACTGTGACACGAGAATTTTATATATTAGATAATTTTATTTTGGATTCCCTAGTAATAACGCTAAAAAAAAAGCAAGAAGAAAAAAATAAAACTTTAATCACAGCTATTATTAATACATTACAATTATCTCAATATAGAAACCATATTTGGCAAAGCCACTGAATGTTGAAAGTTGAATATTTTTCTGTTGTTAGTTTGGCGTTGCCAGCATACATAAGTAAATAAGTAAATACTAAGTTATTGGCAGGGGCAGCATGACAGGTGTGCTTACTATTATGTCACCAATTGGAACGGTGTCCAGTAAAGAATAGCTTAGACCAGTGTTTTTCAATCTTTTTGAATATGTAACCCCTTTTCAGGGTTCCGTACCTCAAAAGGAAAAATTGGAACCCCTGATAGGATCACTTTGTTGTCAGTCTGTATCTCGGGAACGTGTGGAGGTATCGAGTTGAAATTAAAACCATATACTCAGATCTGCGGTCGCTTGAAGCCGTGAAAAATCAAATATCCGAGGTAACGAAAAAAAAACAAAAATTGGGCAAGTGCGAGTCGGACTTGCGCATTGTGGGTTCCGTACAAACTTGAAAGGTAAATTGCGGTTTACGATTTATGACGTATTAAAAAAAACTACTTACTAGATCTCGTTCAAACCAATTTTCGGTGGAAGTTTGCATGGTAATGTAAATCATATATTTTTTTTAGTTTTATCATTCCATAATTTTTAAGTTACAGGGGGGGGGACACACATTTTAACATTTTGGAAGTGTCTCTCGCGCAAACTATTCAGCTTAGAAAAAAATTATATTAGAAACCATATCATTTTTGAAGACCTATTCATAGATACCCCACACGTATGGGTTTGATGAAAAAAAAAATTTGACTTTCAGTTCTAAATATGGGGAACCCTCAAAATTGATTGTTTTTTATTGTGTGAAAATCATAATGCGGTTCAAAGAATACATCTACTTACCAAGTTTCAATATATAGTTCTTATAGTTTCGGAAAAAAGTGGCTGTGACATACGGACGGACAGACAGACAGACATGACGAATCTATAGGGGTTCCGTTTTTGCCATTTGGCTGTGGAACCCTAAAAAACCGGTTAAGAGCGTGTCGGGCGACGCGACTGAGACTACTCGCGGACAGGCAGACTTGGCGACACTATAAGGGTTCCTAGTTGACTACGGAACCATAAAAAGATACGGCCGCTTATAAATATAGCTAAAAACTTGTATTTCGACACTCTCAACGGAATCAAAATTCATAGGGTATATTCCCGTTGACCTAGTATCTTGAAATTTAGCATGAAGCGTTTATAGCTAGTCTAATTTAATACCCAGCTGACTAGCTTTTGCCCGCGACTTCGTCCGTGTAGAAGTCGAAAATGGTTTTATTAGGTTTTTTGAGATACGAAAATATGAAATAAAATATTATAGTATCTTAGCCGTGTGCAGCGCCCCTTAGTGAACTCCACTGCGGGTGGCGTAATCTACGACAAACTTATTATTTGCGGTTGGTACAGTAATCGGGTTTGAACCCGCGTCCTACAACACGTAAGCCGGGGCCGTTACCATTCGGCCACCACTGCTCCATATGATTAATATATAGGCTACAATTTATTAATGTACTAATTTTAGACGGGCGAAGCCAGGGGCGGCAATTAGTATCATATTTTTTTTAAGACAGTGTTAATTTTAGGCTTTCTAAATTTCTTTCAGTGTGTTGAAAAGTTTTCTAGTAGAAGATAGTTATCTTAAAAAAATAAATAAAGCATAAATATTTTTAACTTTTTAACCTTCGCCAATGCCGAATGTATTCGACAAAGACTCTCGACTTTATTCCACCAGGGTCGCACATCCACGACCAAATACTCCATCTCGTCAGCTCTTCTGTCACCTATGGGGATTGAAGAGCTAAACGAGATGGAGTACCCAGTCACAAATAAACGACCCTGGCGAACAGGACACGACAACACTCGTCCGACCAATTTGACGCAAGCTAAGGGTTAATAATGGAGTTCTTTTGCCTAAAATGGCACTAACAGAATATCTAGACGGATTTTATTTCATCATATATATACTTTTTTAAATATAAACCAGTGCTTGACTGCGATCCCACCTGATGGTAAGCAGAGATGCAATCATTGACGGTGAGGCGCATTAGTTTATTAAGAGCCTAGCCATTCACTCTAGCCTTGAAGACACCTAAATTATAGTTGGACGAGAAGACTGCAGCAGGCAAATTGTTCCAGTCCTTCGATTTACTCGGTATAAACAACGAAGCGAAACGCTTAGTCCGGACCGGTCCGGTGTTTAGTGTAATTTTGTATCAAGAATAAAATTCGGCAATGTACCCCTCTACAATATTTTTTCTCGTTTATACAGTTAAAATTCAAATAAAAAAAAAAAACAAAACAAACAATACTTTACCGCACTAAATTAAAAACAAAACAGTTACCACTAATATTCACTATGTATTATACACTTCAGCCGTCTGATTTCTCACTGAGTTTCCACTTATTAGAAAACCATTAAAAACCAAACAACCGCACTTCGTAACTATTTGTTTACCAACAAAAAAACAATTGCAAAAAACGCGGGAAAATAAAATGACAGGATAATTTGAATCTGTCAGTTCGATAAAAAGTCAATTTAAAAAAAAATGTGCTATCGACAATGCACAGATTAAATAAAGAGGCTATTTATAATGTCGGTTGTCGCGTCCGCACGTCACTTGGCTTTCGAAAGACTGGACTGTACCGTTTCACGTTACTGCATTCGGAAATAGACATACTTATTTTCTACGGTGTGTATCGGTTGAATTTTGCACTTCAGTTAGAATGGGGGCAAAAGACGCGTGTCTGAGTCATCAGGGGTTGTTCACAAACAATAGTGGCCTACTTTTTGACAAAAACAATATAGAACATCTATTTTTTTCTAGAAGAATGTTTTTGTTAAACTGGTTTAAGTGCCAGTAGCATTTTTGTCATTACGTTAATATTACCGAGAAATTATTTATTTTTATGTTATGTATTTTATTGTGTCCTCATAATGTGGACGGGATAAAAATTTGAAAACACTAAGTGTACAATACGCGGTCTTATCGCATAGGGCAATTTCTTACAGATCTCTTACAACCTTAGAATGGACTGAACTAAAGGATGTGTCAATGTACAAATATCATAAATAATATTAATCAGGGGCGCCGACTCCGTGGGTGCTCGGGGGCTCGAGCACCCATGAGAAATAAACAGTGGGTGCCGAGCACCCCTGAGAATAGACATCAAGAAAGTTAGTTTCATTTTATATTTGTATCAAACATAATTAGCAATTAAGTAAAAGTAACGCAAAAAAGTACGCAGTATGAAAGTAGAACATTTTTTTAGTTGTCAGTCGATCAGTTATCATTTTTCTCTTCTCACATTTCGACACTATTTCGAGTCATTAAATGAGCACGAGCACCCAGGAGGTTATCTAAAAGTTGGTGCTCCTGAATTACACATAATAATAAAAATACATATAAATAACAAATATAAAATTAAGAAAGGTTTATTGACCGGTCGCAAAGACTACAGTGAACTTTTATGACGTATTTTGTTAAAAGTTCCGCACAAAATTCCACGCTTCCCTATATCCACACTGCTACAACGCCCTACCACCTTTATAGACGTGGGTCAACTCACCAATTCTTCCGTACCCGAAGCCGATATGATATAGAAAAAAAAACAGATAATTATTAATTTAAAATATGACTAAATAACGACCCTGCTCAGGGTAGGGAGTGGCGTGTCTGAAATAAATAAACAACTGTTTTACAAAAAATAAAAATAACTGACTTCACTAAAAAAAACGCTAACTGTGAAAAAGACGGATGAAAAAAGATTGCATGTAGCGGAGATGAGAATGTTGAGATGGATGTATGGTGTGACGAGAATGGATAAAGTGAGAAATGAATATATTAGAGGAAGTTTGAAAGTGGCGACTGAAAAGTTGAAGGGGAATCGTTTGTCTTGGTATGGTCATGTAAAGAGGAGAGATGAAACGCATGTTACTAAAAGAGTTATGAGTATACATGTAGATGGATGGAGAGGGAGAGGGAGGCCAAAGAAAAGATGGATGGATTGTGTGAACAGTGATATGAAAGAAAAGGAAGTTAGTGATAGCATGACGAGTGACAGGGCAGAGTGGAAGAAAAAAACGTGTTGCGCCGACCCCAAATAAGATGGGACAAGGGCAGGAAGATGATGATGACTAAAAAAAACACTAAAAGGATCAAAATAACTTTAACTTCAGAAGTCGGTGTTAAATAAGAAACATACAACCGAATAGATAACCTCCTCATTTTTTTTGAAGTCACATCTTGAAAGTTAAATTGCGGTTTACGATTTATGATGTATTAAAAAAAAAACTCCTAACTAGATTTCGTTTAAACCAATTTCCGGTGGAAGTTTGCATGGTAATGTACATCATATATTTTTTTTAGTTGTATCATTCTCTTATTTCAGAAGTTACAGGGGGGAGGCGGCACATTTTACCACTTTGGAAGTGTCTCTCGTGCAAACTATTCAGTTTAGAAAAAAAAATGATATTAGAAACCTCAATATCATTTTTTAAGACCTATCCTTAGATAGGGGTACAAGTAGTTTGATGAAAAATAAAAAATGAGTTTCAGTTCTAAGTATGGGGAATCCCCAAATTTTTTTTTTCTATTTTTGTGTGAAAACCTTAATGCGGTTCACAGAAAACATCTACTTACCAAGTTTCAACATTATAGTTCTTAAAGTTTCAGATAAAAGTGGCTGTGACATACGGACGGACAGACAGACGGACATGGAATCTATAAGGGCTCCGTTTTTTGCCATTTGGCTACGGAACCTTAAAAAGCAGCTCTTCTTCAACTATATTTTACATTTTTCTAAATCTTCTTCAACCGAGTTCTCAAGAAACATGCTTTTAAATTAAGAGGCACTTTTTACACTCGCCTATCGTCAACATCGAGCATGATATAAAAGCTTGTTACTTCATCTAAACCAATCCAACGTGATGTTTGACGTAAAGGCAATGCAAAAAAGGGAAATAACGCCTAAAAAATCTGTTAGCATTCGTTAATTCCGTGATTTACTCGAATATTGTACAGAACTTGTTCCAGGAAATACTTGTTTTTTTTTAAACCCATAAATTTTTTTGAAAACAATTGTCGTCATTTAGAATCTTAAATTAAGTTAAATTTGCAAGGCTTCAATATTATTTTGACTTTTTTATAATTTATGATTAAATTATAAAATGTTAAAGTTCATGCAAAATAGCAAATTTTCGGAGGTCTTTACTGGATAAGTTTTACAAAAATTCATAAATTGATTTCAATAGAAGCCTAGATAATATCCACAAGATACTGTGTTTCCAAAATATCTAATGAAAACTGTGTAATAACGTCATAATCGCTTAAGAGCGGTTGTATGAAAAACAGTAAAAATGTATGTCGAGTTGCATGCCCATTATAAGTAGATTTCCAATTATGTACCTATTTTATATAGGCAATCTGTCAAAGTAGTGCACGCTTGCTACATGTATAAAAAACATCTAAATTTAAAAAAGGCAAGAAAAATAAGTCGGGTTTTCCTTCTTGACGCTATAACTCCAGAACGCACGAACCGATTTCCACGGTTTTGCATTCGTTGGAAAGGTCTCGGGCTCCGTGAGGTTTATGGCAAAAAAAAAAATTTCTCTTCTTCTTTTAATCACCAAACGAAATGTTACATAAAACGAAGCCATCTGGTGGCGAAACGGAGTTCGCCGGGTTTGCTAGTAATGAATAAAAATGGGAAAAATGGATGGAGCAAACAAAGAGAATCAGCTGCTTCTGAGTGGTCGGTATTTTTTTTTTCTTTTCTATGCCAATATAACGATCAAGCGAAAGAGTTTTTGTTTCTTTATGGTTTGTCTATTACTAAGGGTCTAATATTCATTTGTCACTAGGTACGAGATTACCATTCTATGCCATTTCTTTTAATAGAGTGTCAGTGGTTGACCATTGGAAAGTCATAATGACGCCATTATATTAGTAGATTACCAAAATTAGTCAAAATCTACAATTATGAAGTCAATGATAGACCATTCTGACACTATTGTAATAGCAGACTTGAGGCCCAGGTCATCAATCCGCCTTGTGGAAGGCCTTCTAACGCTGCATCTTCTGGGGCGTGGTCGCCACTCCAGAACCGTTCGGCTTCATCGACCATGTGTTCTGCGAGTAATGTGTTAATTAGTTCTGCGGATATCTTTATTCCTGCCCCCCTAGCCTAGTTACGATCGTTTCGTTTTCGTCGAACGCCTCGATTAGGCTACGCCTGCGATTTCTTTTGTTCTGACCAAGTGGCTGATTCGATGATGCAAGGGAACTCCGAGCATGGCCTTTTCCATTGCCCTTTAGATGACTTTAGCACTTTCGTGAGCAAAACTATTTACACTTCCGATTTTTATTTGTGAAATAATATTTTAAAACAATACTTATAGATTTAACGATTTGTGCGTGAGTGATCCAAGTGGTTTGGCAATTATTATTTTGCCAATGTTCGCGAAAGGGCTAGTTTCACGCAGGCAGAGCCGCAGGCAGAATCTAGAGTAAATTATAAAGTGGTAACCCTACCTCTGACTCATACAAAGGTACACGACCGGGCTGAATAATTTGATTCCATTGCTCTGACTGTTTTGCCGCCAAAACCGTCCGCCATGATGGAAATTCTTATTTGTTTTTCTTTCAATTTAAATGAGAAAAGATTTTGTTTGTTTTAGAAATCTATAAATGGAAAATGTTTCGTAATAATATTAAATGCTGACTGAGTAGGTACATGGTTCTGAGTTCCTACCACGACTTCTTAACGTGATACATTTGACAAAATCAAAATCAACACTCTTTTCAATCATGTTTTGTAATTACAAATATCTCTGTTACATGTTTCTTGTCGTTATCATGTGACAACAATGCAAATAAAAATAAAAACTAAATTTAGATATTAAAAATTTAAAACTGAACTGTTAAAAGGATGGAGCTATATAGGTAAGGTCCATCCTCCATCCCTCTTTCTCGCTTGCAATCGTGACCTATTAGCAGGTTAGGCTAGGCTCCTGATTTTTTAAATAAACCTTTTTTTGAGATGCGAAATCATCTAATGACTTCTTTCGCTCTAGGGAAGTGCGAGAGGGCGTATCACGTTTTTACTGACTATAGACCCAGTAGCTCTAGTGTTTTTATTTCCCGCCTTAAAAAAATAGTAGGTACATTTTGATACAAGTGGAGAAAGTTTTTTATTGCAACTGAGGCGATATTCGCTCGAGCCGCAGGCGAATGTGTTATGGAGCCGAATGACTTCCACGTGTATCAAATGACGATTTATAATACACTCTTGAAGATATAAATAAACGGGAGTTGACGGGGGTCGCCTAGTGCTCTGCATGATACGATAAATTGAGGCGGGGTGAGTTCTCACACTTTTCCGCACTAGTGCGAAAAATAGTAAATTGCGTGCCTAAAAACGGTAGGTGTATTGAAAAAGATATAATATAGATAGGTACTTTGTTGTATCCACTAGACTTTACCTTACACAACATTTTATTATCTGTCAAAGCAAACGTCACAGAATAAACAAAAAAAAAATCGCCTCAATTTTCCTAGATAATTAGTTTATCCTGTTTCGATTCGTATTGCCCACAGCTCACAATCTGTAGTGGTAACAAAGGCCAGATAACGTGATAAGTATAGATACAAGTGCAGATAAATAAAGTGGTTTCAGAACTATCCGCAATTCAGTATTAGGACCGTCATGGGGTGTATACAAAGTGTGTCGTGTTGCTGTATTCCACTTTGCGATTGCTCTGATGTAAGTAGATCTTATTTGCATTCTGCTATATCACGTCATACATCACGATTTTTCTGTGTATTTGTTTATTTGTTACTTCTTCACGCTGAAACTGCTAATGGAATTAGATAAGATTTGGCACACGGGTAGACTATGTCCTGGAATAGCAGGAATAATGTGATTTAAATTTGAAACGTTAAAATCATCTCGGAGGACATGGTGGACCACACGGTAGAGGTGTGTCCCGCTTGGGCAGAGTAACGCCGTGTCCTCGTGGGGGCGTGAGGCGGCGGTGATCTCTCGCGCCGGGCCTTGATACAGGCCATGGTCTGGAGCAAGGAGGAGTGGCAGGCGGTCGCCTCCTTCTGCGAAGCAGTAATGCTGATCTCGATTTCCGGCCATCGTAGGCGCGGGCTTGTTAAAGTTAGTGATAGCGTGACGTGTGATAGAGCAGAGTGGAAGAAAAAACGTCGACCCCAAATAACACGGAACAAGGGCAGGAAGATGATGAGATGATGATGTAGGCGCGGGCTTGTGGACGGCGAGCAATGGGTAGCTCGCCATCTGACTGACCGGTAACCGTCCGGACCGAGCTCAAGTCGTCGACAGCGCGTACTTTTCCACGCGCGCTTCAAGGAGATGTCAGCATCTGTAGGAGCCCAGCAGGATCGAAGCGTACTGGGGCCAAGGGTCTGATTCTGAAAGGAAGACTCGGCCCTGGTACGAAAGGTAAAGAAGGAACAGGAGTGGGTTTTTAGTCAGTAAAAGTCTGACACTATTTCTCGCTCCGCCCAAGAGCGCGGGATGTCGATAAGATGATTTTCCCACCGAAAAAGAAACGTCAAAATCATTCGAAAAAAATCTAGGGGATAAAGCAGTGTCTTAAAGTCGTGGGCGGCATGTTGAATTCCGAATGAAACGAAGGTAGCTAAGTTTTGATCCCGAACGTAGTGAGGGATACGTATAATTAACTCCCGAGCACTGCGAGGATGTTGCTCCTGCGAGGTTGTTGGATGACCTATAGAAACCTGGGTTACACTGAAGTGACAAATTCAAGCCGCTCAAGTCACATAATCTACTCTTTCATAATAAGCTTTTATTGTGTGGTATAATTCGCATCCAGATCTTTCCAGAGATCTTCAACACGATTATATTTCATCCCATTTCCTTTTACTCCGAACTACGGCCTGAACCGAGGCCCGGTTGGCCCGGCACACGAACATACAATGCAAACATTTAACTAGTTTTTGTCCACGGCTTCGCGTACATAAAATATAACCTATATCACTCAGGAATAAGCCACTTTCTATTGGTAGAAAAATTTTAGCAATCGGACCAGTACAGATTTTACCGAATTGCAAAAAAGTTTTTTTTTGTGACGTAGGTAACAACAAATTTACTGTTTTCGGATTTATTCCTATACCTGTGCTATAAGACCTTGCTTTATGCCAAATTTCAATTTTTTATTCCATTGCGAGTATTGAAATATACGTTTTTTGCGACATAAACGACTGTATCTTTTTTATTCGTTAACTTAGAAGTTTGATTTTTTCACAGCTTCAAAGGACCGCAGACCTGAGTTTATGGTTTTAATTTCAACTCGATACCTCCATGCGTTCCCGAGATAAAGGGTCTTGACCGACAGATGGACAACAAAGTGATCCTATAAGGGTTGCGTTTATGCCTATTGAGGTACGGAACCCTAAAAACTTATTTTTAGGGTTCCGTACCAAAAGGAAAAGAAAATCATAATATGACATAAAAAGTTCTGCTAGAAAGGGTAGAAAGACCACGGAAGACGTAGCGTTGGAAGGCCTCCTTCAAGGTGGACCGATGACTTGGTAACGGTTGCGGGAGTCCGATGGATGCAAGACGCACAGGACCGTTCATTGTGGCGACACTGGGGGAGGCCTATGTCCAGCAGTGGACGTCTTTCGGCTGAACTGATGATGATGATAAAGGGTAGACCGCTCTGTATCAGCCTGGAGTTTGGAAGTAGGTGGTCTGACCCCGTGCCTATCTTTCTCTGGTCGTGTCAGATAGCCGTCCCATCGGACAGCCTGACTGGCCTGTTGGTCTAGTGGTTAGTGGTCCTGACTACTATGCCGGAGGTCGTGCGAGCGATTCCCACCCAGGACAAATGTTTTTGTAATGAGCACGATCATTTGTTCTGTGCCTGGGTGTAATTTAACTACAATATAAGTATTTAGAAATATATAAGTATGTTTATCAGTTGTCTAGTACTCATAACACAAGCTCTACTTAGCTTGGGACTAGAAGGCGTTGTGTGATAGTTGTGAAATATTATTATTATCGGACTTACAGCAACAGAGAATGTGCCTGTGTGTGCGCACACACTTGTGTACTTTAATATCTCCTGCGTACTGCCTAATCTCTGTTAGATTGGCCACTGTGATTGAAATTCTGTTGGGAAGATTATTACGTGTGTATGCATAATATTAGAGGCATGTAACAATTTTCCTGTATAGATAGTAATGGTATTATCTTGATGTGAAGCAAATTATCAGATATATCTTCTAATATATAAAATTCTCGAGTCACAGTTTTCGTTGCCATACTCCTCCGAAACGGCTTGACCGATTTTTTGTGCTTATCCGGTATCTATGAGAATCGGCCAACATCTATTTTTCATCCCCCTAAATGTTAGGGGTAGTCCACCCCTAAATTTTTTTTTTTTTTTGGCAAAATTTTTAATATCTATTTTTTTATGATACAACATACAAAAATACATACAATCCTCAATTTTCACCCTTCTACGATCAACCCTTATTTTTTAATAGTCATTTTAGTAATTTAATCATTTTTCCTCTCCGGTCGAAAACTGATCAATCGTCATATGGCAAAACAACGTTTGCCGGGTCATCTAGTGTCATAATAATATAACGTGCGTGAGTTTCCGCTGCATTTTCCCTGTACAATGCGTTCCAACTAAGAATAGGATCGATTGCCATGTTGTGACGTCACGTCATACTGTCAAATCGAAGAATTAATAGGGTGAGCAAAACAGGAAATTATTAAAATTTAATTTATATACGAACTATGAACGAAAAAAGTGAAATCAGAATCCAGGTTTTGAGCAGTGGCGGGGTAAGATCTAAATCTGATGTGGGCAAGGTACATTTTGCGAGGCCTTCTGGTGGCGTAAGAAAACGGATTTTTTAAATATATCACAATCGAACAGTGCGAGCATTACGTAAACTTAAAACGTCCACTGTTGGGTATAGGCCTCCCCCAAGTATCACCAAAATGAACGGTCCTGAGTATACACATTGGTCCGCCTTGTAGGCCTTAAAACGCTGCTTAAGTGGCAATGGGCAGGGGCACATTTCTTGCAGAACAAATGGCCGTTGGGGCTGGCTCTGGAGTGACGACCGCGTGCCGGAAGACGCAGCGTGGATAGGTTAACTTGTGTTATTTGCCATTCCCACACTAAGTAATAACAGTACCTTTGTTGTCTCACGCAAAAATGATTAAGAACCAAGAATACTCAAGCTGTAATAGAGAATGACTAGAGACAAGGCTTTTAAGTAATATAGTTTCTAGTCAGGTGCGAGGCCCCCCAGACCGCGAGGCCGTAGGCGGTGGCCCACGTTGCCCACGCCTTGCGCCGCCTCTGGTTTTGAGAATTAGAATTAGAATTTTGCTCATCTCTGAGTTCTTCAATTTTACCCAATTTCTTGTGATTTGACAGTATGACGTGACGTCACAACATGGCAATTGATCCTATTCTTATTTGGAACGCATTGTAATAACTTTTGACATATCATTCAACTAGCTCTATGCTTTTTGGCATATCATCTCTAGCTAGCTATGTCCGATCCGACAAAAATCGTGGCTGAACGTCCGTTAAAAGTGTCGGCTCCGTTAGTTTTGTCGGTTTTTCCTAATGTGAACAGCGCTATTGAAATACATATCGTCGGGGATAGTGTAAATCCGCGAATCTACCATACGTAAAGGCCGCGTATCTGCAAAAGATCCAGTTTTACAGGGGAAGGTTAAAACTTAATAACTTTATTAATTCAATGAATTTTAAGCTAATTTTTACATAGAAAGTAATTATTAATGTGTTCTATCTCTTGTTAGAAAAATATATCAATTTATGTAAATAATTAAAGCCCTACGACAATTACGCGGATATGCTTTGACCATAAACTTATAACATTGGAACTTAAGAGGAAGGTACGCGGTTTTGAATTTAAACAAATATTATTATTTTAACAATAATATTATTTAATGTTGAAAATAAAACTATTGCCTCTTACAAAAGTAAGATAAAATTAATGTAACAAAACCAACATAAACTTTTTTTTCTAAAATCTCTTTGAATTATACTCTTATAAACTAAATTACTCTTAAAAACATCTCTTTGAATTATTCTTATAAACATTGATAGTACTAAGGTGTCAACACTAGTTTAATTAAATCTTATATTTATTCAGACGATGATCACTTCATCTTATCACTGCTGACTTACAAGCTGTGAAATTGTGTCCATTTTTGCAAGCTAGTGCACTGTATTTTAAAACAAAGCTCATGGTTCATAATTTTACAATTTACAATCTGGGCACTAATAATGTAAAGTGTTATTGGTTTGATAAGACCACTACTGATTTAAAAGCATCAACTTACACTTCTTTTTATATTGATTATTTAAAGAAAATTATAGAAGACTGCCCAAAAGATGTCGTTATTTTTAGTGATGGATGCACATCACAAAATAGAAATGTTGTGGTTTCTAACGCTCTCCTGCTACTGGCGATGGAAAAAATGATTGTAATTACACAAAAATTTCTAAAAAAGGGTCATACTCAGATAGAGGTTGATTCTGTTCATTCTATAATTGAACGAACATTAAAAAATCATGAAATATATTTGCCTAGTCAATACTCTTCGATTACCAAAGAAGCTAGACTAAATCCATCTCCATATGAGGTAGCAACAGTGGACCACACATTTTTTAAAGATTACAGTATTAAAAATAACTTTATTTATGATACAATTCGCTCTGGGAGAGAGATTGGTGCAAAATGTATGGTTGATATCAGAGTACTAAAATACAATCCCAATGGTACAATTGAATACAAACTTAACTACGATGACGAGTTTCAACTATTACCACAAAGGCCAAAAAGAAATGAGTTTTTCATTCATTCCACCACAGCTCTTTACTGATAGATTGCCAATATCCAAATCAAAGTACGAACATTATCCTCTGATAGTGCCTTATCAACTTCTCCCTGCCCTTGTCCCGTGTCATTTGGGGACGTTGGAATAATATATATCTTTTTCTTCCATTTTCTCCTGTCTCCCGTCACGCTATCACTAACTCCCTTTTCTTTCATATTCACCCACCACCATTACCTCTACGGTCTGTACTAAGCGTTTCGCCTAGTCATTTATACCGCGTACATCGAAGGACTGGTACAATTTGCCAGCTGCGTTCTTCCCGTTCGTCCGATTATAATTTAAGTGTCTTCAAGGCTAGAGTGTATAAGCTCTTAAAAACTAGTGTGCTTCACCATCAACGATTGCGTCACTACTTACCATCAGGCCTGCGTTCAAATTTGAAGTTGAGTTAATGACGTCATAGAGTTGATACTCAACACTCGCATTTTTGTACGCGAACGTAGAGTTCAACTGTCAATGCCAAACAAGTGTCATTTATGGTCGCTTACACCAACCTACCCTGCTCGGAGTTAGAGTTAGTTGGGTTGACTCTAGGGTAGCTACTCGAGTTATAAAAGAACGACACTGGGTTGCAACTCGAAGCATTTTTGAACGGATAGAGTGGAGACCCTACCCTACTCTGGTTATTTTTGAACGCAGGGCAGGTGGGATCGCACTGATCGCAGTCAAGGACTAGATTCTATTAATAAAAAGAAATATGTAATAGGTATATATCACTTCTCATACAATCCATTCATCATTTCTTTGGCCTCCTTTTCCTCCATCCATCCTCATGTAAATATACTCTTACCTCTTTTAGTAACATGCGTTTCATCCTCTTCACATAAATATACCAAGAAAAAAGAACTTTCAACTTTGTTAGAGGATGGGCACGCCACAATTATGGCGGTAAGTCCCCTCTTTGAGGCGTGGTTGGAAAGACCTCACGGCGTCCTCACCTTTCACATGACGCAGGTTCTCACCGAACATGGTAAGTTCGGGAAGTTCCTGCACCTGATTCGTGCAGAAGTGACGCCCGGGTGTCGCCACTGTGTGGAGCGCCCGGAGGACACGGTGGAGCACACGGTGGAGGTGTGCCCCGCTTGGGTAGAGCAACGCCGTGTCCTCGTGGGGGCGATCGGCGGCGGCGATCTCTCGCGCCGGGCCTTGGTTCAAGCCACGGTCCGAAGCGAGGAGGAGTGGCACGCGGTCGCCTCCTTCTGCGAAGCAGTAATGCTAGCAAAGGAGGCGGCCGATCGCGTGAGGCAATGGTCCTTACGCCCCAACCGCCGCCAGGATTCCGGTCCCGATTTCCGGCCACCGTAGGCGCGGGCTTGCGGACGGCGAGCAATGGGTGGCTCGCCGTCCGACTGAGCCCAAGTCGTCGACGGCGCGTACTGTTCCACGCGCGCCTCAAGGAGATGTCAGCAAATCGTAGGGGCCCAGCAGAGTCGAAGCCTACTGGGGCCACGGGTAGTGCGAAACCCGGGGCCCTGGGACGAAGGCAACGAAGGAACAGGAGAGGGTTTTTAGTCAGTAAAAGTCCGACACTCGCGCTCCGCCCAAGAGCGCGATTTGTCATAAGATGATTTTCCCACCCAATAAAAAAAAAAACTTTAATAGAGGATAATACATGTAACAGGAAAAAAAACACCAATAATCTTGTTGTACTGGAAATTCTATCAATGAATCAGCTAATTGTAGCTCATTGATATATTATAGATTGTATTATCATATTACAAAATGTTAGTTTTGATAACATTTTCAAATCTCATGATAAGGGATGACTAAAGAAATATAATGCGTCTTAGAGTAATCATCCTTTAAAACCACGCAGGGCCAAAATCAATGATTTCCGGCGGACAATATAACAATAATGCGTTTAATTTCGAGATAAGATATTGACATCATACTATTGGGAATTTCATAATCTAGTGTATGGTTTAAAAACATTTTCAAATGGTCGTATAGTTTTATTACTAGAACAGTTCTTATCCAAACCGTTTTTAAAACTAGCGGTCGACGGTCTACGCAGATGCGAGATAGTAGTTAAACCGTGTATGATACAACAATTTTACTTTAAATAAAAAAAATGATACCGCGCACCGGAAAACGCAGCGTTGGAAGGCCTCCCGCAAGGTGCACCGACGACCTGGTGAGAGTCGCGGGAGTGCGGTGGATGCGAGACGCACAGGATCGGTCGTTGTGGCGTCGCTTGGAGAGGCCTATGTCCAGCAGTGGACTTCTTTCGGCTGAAATGATGATGATGATGATAGCATTCACAGTGCACGGATTAAAAAAAAACATGATTGCTGTAAGTTTTCATTCAAGAAAAGTAATCTCAAAACTGTAATTTTTAGCCATTTTTCGAGATATTATTTATACGTGTTAGTTTAGGATAAAATATGAGACATTTTTGTTTTTTTTTAGACTTATTAATTGAACACATTTACGATTTAAGATTTGGTACAATAATTTTTTTAATAACTTATTTGTTTACACTAAAATTAATTATTTCGTATCACTTTATAATAGAGGTGGAATCGCGTCAGCGCCAACGCGTCCGTCGGAAATCATTGATTTTGGTTTCTGCGTGGTTTTAACGGAATATCCATATTAGAACGACGCACACGTGGTCCACGCCTGATTTATAAGTAGAGCCGCGTCGCATAGCATCGCGTGGCGTGGATCCAATGTAGCTCTATAAGTCTAGTTACCATATAAAAGGTATGGAGACCAACTCGCCCAGATCGACGTACCTGCCCCCCTAATCAAGTTACGATCGTTTCGTTCGCGCCGAACGCCTCAAGTAGGCCACGCCTCCGATTCCTTTGTTCTGACGTCATCTCAACGCTCAGTCACGTGGTCAGAACAAAGGAATCGGAGGCGAATACTAGAAGCGTTAGACACAAACGAAACGATCGTAAATTGACCAGGGGGGCTGGCCCACGTGTGTTCAGTGTAGTTTTTACCTGTTTTTACCTTTATTATAATAAATCATAATAATAAGGAGCCTCGACCTTGGGCTTGAATTTTTTATTTGTTTATTCTTGATAGGTTCGCGCTTGAACGCTATCTCACCTGATGAAAAGCGACGATGCGGTCGACGATGGAGCGCGCTTACCTAGAAGTAACCTATTCACTCTTGACTTAAAGATTCCCGGGTTGTAGCCATCAGGAAACACAGATTCCGGCAAGGAATTCCACTCCTTAGCTGTACGCACGATAAATGTGTTCCCAAAACGTTTTGTGCGTATAGGTGGGAGGTCCACCATGTACCGGTGGCGCATTGCCGTACGCCTGGTGGTCTGATGATGGAACGGGCTATAAAAAATAGTTAGCTTGATTCAGGAAGTGGTGCTTTTGGACACGGCTCCTATAATTAGGAGGTTCATTTCTCTGGAGCCCTGACTGTCGGTAGCTTGGACCGTGTTCCCGAACGTAATAAAAACATTTTGATACAAGTGGAGAAAGTTTATCATTAAGACCGAGGCGGCATTCACCCAAGCCTTGGCGAGGGGGTTCCAGTATCAAACGACGTTTTTCTATACACTTACGAAGACATAAATAAAAGGGGGTTGACGCACGATTCATGGGGGACGACACACGTCCAGCCTAATACGATAAATTTATTAAAATTGTGCGACCACGAGCACTTTTCCGCACTAGTGCGAAAAATAATCAATTGTGTACCTAAGAGCTGGTTATTTTTAAGTGCTTGACTGCGATCCTACCTAAATCCTTGATGGTGCGGTGCACTAGTTTTCGAGTTAGCGTATTAAAAATTACAATTTTCTTTTTCAGGGAGGAGGCCAAGTACACGTGACTGACGGAATAGACTACGGCGGTGGGGGTGGTGGTTGGGGCGGGGGCGGTGGAGTCCACGTCACTGACGGGGTCGACTACGGTGGCGGCGTCCATGTCGTCGACGGAGGTGGTTGGGATGGGGGCGGTGGGGTTCACGTCGTCCAAGGAGGTGGGTGGGATGACGGTGGCGGCGGCGTCCATGTCGTTGAGGGTAGATATTAACACCAAGTGAGTTATTAAACATATTTAAATATTTTTCACTAAATATATAGGTTCCGATTGTGGTTGGGGCGGGAGTGGGGGTGAACACAATACTGATGGGGGTGAAGGAGTCCACGTCGTTGATAATGTCGATTGTGGGGGTGGAGTTAGCGTAGTTGATGGTTGATACTAATATTGTGTGAGTATGTTTACCTATTTAACTGTTTTTTTTTTACAAATATGTAAATTAAAAAAAGAAGTATTGGAATGCTGAATACTGAAATAGTCAAATACATACTTAACTATTTTGGAACTAAATTAAATAAACATCGAAGTTTTTACTGACAATTGTACAGTTAGGGGTCAATAAAATGTATCTATTAGCTGCTCCACACTTGTTGAAATATATTCTTTTTTCTTTTTTCTTTCTCACCCATTGCTTTTGCAATATTTTTTATATTATTAAACCCCAACCACCATAATTCTTTAGTAATTTATTTTGTTAACGTATCATTTATTAATAATTGTAATTATTTATTTTTCTTACTTTTATTTATATATCCTCTTTTTTTTATAATGTGAATGAGAGAACACTGTAGACTCCGTGAATAGTTAGGTTACTTCCTATTACGACTCACTTTTTATTATGATTATTTTTATTGTACTTTTTAGTACAATATTGACCAGTCTGCACTGTCCTTACATAATATCTACTTATACTGCAATAATATGGAAGTATTGTAAGAACAACATTTTTTTTTTCAAGAATAACAATGGAGTTTCTTGCCGGTTCTTCTCCATAGGAAACGATCAATTTGGAACCGTGCACTAGCTTCTGACGTTTTATAAGTGCCCATGTAGGCCTATGTGAAATAAAAACTTTTGACTTTTGAAAAGTGCAGTTGCAGTGCACGATAAAGTGTCTAAAATTTCTTCATAGTAGATGTCCAATGGTCCACAAGTTTATTTTATACCTACTTTAGATCCTATGCTACGAATTGAACCATTGACCCTCTTCTATATAGAAATTTTAGGCACTTTAGCAATGGCAGGATGCAACTGCACTTTTGACCCGTGACTGTACATGTGAAACTTCAAATTCACTTGCCATGTATTAGGGGGTGAAAATTATGAGTGTAAAATGATTTTACCAATCCGACTGGTAATTTCAGTGATTAGAGCGTTTCAACAAACAAAAGAAAACACTCTTTTGCTATGCAATCTATGTAAATAAAAATTAATAGCTGTTCGTTAGTCTTACTAAAACTCGAGAACGGCTGGACCGATTTGGCTAATTTTGGTCTTGAAAAAATCGTGGTAGTCCAGGGAAGGTTTAAACGGTGAGAAAAATGTAAAAATTCACGAAAAAAAATCCGAATACAACGCCATCTCTAATTGAAATGTCATTATAAAATGAATTATGCTGTTCTGGTAATGCCAGTAGATGGCGTTATCCTAATTATTAGGCGGGACGAAGTTCGCCAGGTCGACACCCGCAACTAATAAGGTTGTAACATTAATTCAGTCATTTTTTTAAAATGAACTAAAAAGTGTTAGTGCTATGTTTGAATTTTGTTTGGACTGTAATCTGAGATACTGTCTTGTTCGATGCGGGTGTTGACATACATGTAGCGCCATCTATGATGCAACATTCAAACTAAAAATTCAAAATCCTTCATCGCGCCATTACAGTTCTCCGCGCGATTAGACCATACACAACAGCCCGAAATCAACTATCCGGCAGTTGCCCAGACCAGACATAATACCCGTCTGGTCGGAGGATTCTAACTTTTCAACGGAGGTTTGCAGGACTTTTCACCCTGTTCCGCTAACTCCAAATACATACATAGATATAATAATAATATTACAAAACTATCACATAACGCCATTTAATCCGAAACTAAGCAGAGCTTGTGCTATGAGTAGGTACTAGACAACTGATAAACATACTTTCATATTTCTAAATACATACTTAACTAGCTGACTCGGCAAACTTCGTACCGCCTAATAATATGATAAATGAAAAACCGCTCGACTGATTTTGTGCAAACTTCACATAAACCATTTACTAAATAGTCCGAACAAAGCCTAAACATTTGGTTTGGATAGGTAAGCTCGTTCTTGAGTTATAAAATTACAAAGAAAAGTGGCATTGATTTTTATATATGTAGATATGTAAATTACACCCAGACACAGAACCAATGATCGTCCTCATCACACAAACATTTGTCTTGGGTGAGAATCGCTTGCGCAAGCTCTTAACAACAGCCAGAGCTACCAACCACTAGACCAACAGGTCAGCCACATATGGATTGAAGATTATCATAGACCACACTTAAGTTTTTTTTTCTCTTTTTCAGGTCGATAATGGAAACAAACAATGCAGAGCTACGTTGAAATTGTCGAATAAATTATTACATAAGAAACACATTTATATTTTAAGTTTTTAATACTCTTGTACAGCCCAATTGTAAGGCAAGACAATGATGCAATAGGGTATTATACTCTCTAGAAGAAAAAATCTAAAAATATATTATTAAGATAGCTTAGGCAAAAAGCAATCGGTAAGTGTTAGTTTTAGTTCATAAAATAACAAAGTAAATTTTAAAAAACAAACTTTTCAGTCTTTTTTATCTGTTCTTTATCACCATGAAATAGTAGCCACCAAGTTATCACGTCACTCGGCTGTGTAAAATAAAGTGACAGCTGTCAACTGTCAACTGACCGGTCATACTGAGTGAATATCAGCGCATTTGTTTATACAACCAACTGACGTCACGACCACAGAGTAAATATGGCGTCCACTGCGTTCTGATTTTTCGTCAAAATACACGCGAAATTTAAAAATGTAAATTTTAAAAGCATTTTAGGGTACTTAGCGACTGAATAAAAATATTGTTGTTTTTTTAGTGGTTTATTAGCACTATAGAATCTAATTGAGACACTTTTCAAAAATGAGTGTAATACCCTATTACAATTTTATTTTAATTTGGAAATAAGATTATACTTACCTAGTTTATATTAATTTATAAGAAACTATCAACTATAAAAAGAGTTAGAGGATGGAGCTACACACCCTACAGAGCTACATCCCTTTAACAGTTCAGTTTAGGTCGCCAAATGAATCGCGTTAAGAGCTCGTGGTGGGGGTTTTTTAAACAAGTTTTTAATTGGTTTGTTAATGTGCAAACTTATTTAATGACTCACAAAGTGCTGCTCTAGATCTACAGAACTTTTGAATACATTTATAATTAAAAATTGTCTTTTTTTTATTTTTCCTTAGATTTTAGGGGTTGCTCCCAAAGGTCCAAGAGTCTATTGTTCTCGAAAAATAAAAGTTCGAACATTAGTTCCCAATGAGGCCACGACATTTTAAAATGTATACATATAAAAATGAATAGCTGTTCTTTAGTCTCGCTAAAACTAAAAAACGGCTGGACCGATTTGACTAATTTTGGTCTTGAAATATTCGATATAGTCCAGGGAAGGTTTAAAAAAGAAAAAATTGAAAAAAAACACGAAACATAAATCCGAATACAACGCCATCTGTGATTAAAATGAATAGTGCTGTTTTGGTAATGCCAATAGATGGCGTTATCCTTACTATTAGGCGGCACGAAGTTCGCCGGGTCAGCTAGTAAAATATATTTTCTTTCCCTACGAGTCCATAAGGATGTTTGGTACAGTCAAAGCTTTGATAAGGGATAATATTTATTATTTGTATTTCTTTAAAATAAAAGACAATGAATATATTTATTTTATACACGCAGCACTTAAGAAACTGTAAAAATTACATATATGTCTCCAAAGAGGTGAATAGCTTATGACCATGAAAAAAAAATTTTTTTCTAACAATTACAGTAAATAATTTTAATCTTACAATAAAATAGACTTAAGCATTATAAATCACAGTTTCAGAATTATCACAGTAAATCAAAATGATCGTAGTTAGTAACTGTTTGTTGGCCAATAATTACAAACTGCGATTAATACAGACAAGAAATGGTTTTTACTGTCGACTGTACTTTGGGCAAATATCGTGGACCCGTTGGGAATTGATGTAGGAACAAAACAAGATTTTTTTCATGAGCTCGGTGGGATATGGAGAACAGTAGAATCATGAACCTCTAGAAACAATCCTATCATAGCATTATCAGCATTTTAATGTTCCCACTGCTGGGACTCAGGCCTCCTCTCTAGGAGAGGGAATGGGCCGTAATTCACCACGCGGGCCCAGTGCGGGTTGATGAATGACACATGTCTTAGAGTTTTTTGGTTCTTGAACATGCTGTTTTCCTTCACCGTTTTGAGACCAGCCCCCTAGCCAAGTTACAACCGTTTTGTTTCGATTCTCTTTTCGTTGAGCCCCTCGAGTCGGCCACACCTCCTATTCCTTTGTTCTGACCACGTGACTGAGCGTTGAGATGACGTCAGAACAATGGAATAGGAGGCGTGGCCGACTCGAGGCCATCGACGAAAAGAGAATCGAAACGAAATGGTTGTAACTTGGCTAGGGGGTTAGTGGTGATGAAATAAATTACACAAAGTAATGCGCCTGGCTGCATTTGAACCCATGACCTTGACTCGTAAGTCGGGGCCGTTACCACTTGGCCACCACTGCTCTTCTTCCTTAGATTTTATAATTAACAAATATTTTTCCTTTTCCTACTATTTTCTACGAAGCTGGTAGCCCTACTTCAGTCCATGGTCTCTAGTGACAGAGAATGGGATGCGGTCGCCTCCTTCTGCGAAGCACAGTTCCTTTCGTCACGCGTGCAGCCGCCTTAAGCATTACTACTTCGCAGAAGGAGGCGACCGCCGCCCATTCTCCTCGCTCCGAATCATGACCTGTACCTACCAGAGCCCGGCGCGGGAGGTTACTGCCACCGATCGCCCCCACGAGGACCCAGCGGTGCTACACCGTGTGTTCCGGGCTGTCCGCATAATGGTGACTTAGGTGTGAATTAGGTGCAGGAACTTCCCGAATTTACCATGTCCGGTGAGGACCTGCGCCATGTGGAAGGTGAGGACGCCGTGACGTCTCTACAGACACTCCTCAAAGAGGGGACTGACCACCATAATTATGACGTGCCTAATGACTCACCCGTAATGTTAAATTGCAAAAAAAATCAGCAACCAACACTGTTAGTAACAATTTTTATTATCTATATTTTTTGTAATCTCAACTTCACCGTATTATCAGGTTAAGCACATTTCCAAATACATGTTTTTTAGATTAAATACGGCCCTGCCGATAATACCTACATGGGCGTTATTTCTAAGTATAGATTTAAACACAGATAGCAGAATCAGTGCCTACTTTAACGCAGTGTCATATCCGTCCTGGCGAAAAAAACACGCATTCAAAGATTTATTTATACCTGTCAAAAAAAAAAAAAACAACATGAGCGGTGTACATGTAAGTATTTTTTTTTACTTTTTTTATAAGTAGAGTTTTTTTTTATGTAGTCCTTAAGAACTGGCAAGAAGTGGCTCAAAGCCGGGAACTATGAAGGGAATGGTGAGTGGTCTTTCCAGTAGCGTAGCTAGGCGTGGGCGAAGCGGCCCTCGCCCACGGCCTCGCACCCAAGGGGGCTCTTTAAGAACGAGGGTTTTTTTATAATAGACAGGCTCGCATTTTACCACTATTTCACCTGCTGGTAAGCGACGATGTTGTCGAACACTGGGTTGCGACAGTTGCTGTCTCGTTTTCGAATTTATCAAAGGAAAATGCTTCGCTGATGCGCCGTCACCCACGTTTAAATTAGTGCACGCTATGCCTCTGCTCTTTGTCCAGCAATGGGACAGTACAGGCTAGATATAATGTAATAATAATGTAGATTAATAATACAGAAAGTGACTTCATTCGCGAGAATGTTTTCATAAAACTTTAACAGTCTTTAAATCGTACTTTGAGGGTAGTATTAAAAAAATATACCTACCTGTGTACCTACTGGTGTTTTTTATATCTTGCGGTTTTAATCACGCATGTGGGATTGCTCTGCACGTGTAATTACTTTTATATTTCATAAATACTTGAATATAATGAATACATGAATAGGACATTTGCGGGGGGAAAGACAAATGAAAAACAAGCGTGTTTCAAGTTGCGTGGAATCTTCTGCATGCGAAGTAATCCCACATGCGTGATGAAATCCGCACGATATTAAAACACTCTCAAGGGGTTGAAACGGGGGGCTAAATTTTGTATGGAGAAACTTTCTTTTACGTGAACGAAGCCGCTGGCAGAATCTAGTTTGAAAGAAATGCTTTGAATCTTGAATCGTATATTTTCTTTTACAAGTTTGATGATGGTGGCAGTGGAGTCAATATCGCCGACAATAATGGTGGTATCCAAATTGCGGACAACAGCGGAGACGTACAAATCGCGGACAACAGTGGGGATGTACAATTTGCTGATAATAGCGGAGAAGTTCAATTTGCCGATAATGGAGGCGGAGTGCAAGTAGCCGATAACAGTGGAGGAGTGAATGTAGTAGAGTGAATCCTTCTGGTAAGTTTATAGATCCTATCATCATTTCAGCCGACAGACGTCCATTGTTGGACAATGAACTGTGCGTCTCGCGTCTATTTCATTCCTGTGCCCTCTCCTTCGTCTCGGGCGTATATTTAACTCCGGCTGTAATAACGACCCTTGCCCACTAGTATCAAAATGTATTACTAATCCGATTTACGCGATAACTGGTCCAGTTCGTTCGTAAAGTGTAGAGTGATATTATTATCTACTAAAAGGTATTTATTTTAACAGACACGTTATTTTGTTCAAATTACTCACTTTGTACAAAAATTTAAAAAAAAAGAAAAAAATAATTTTAAGAACTGTTACCTATACATATAATGCACCACCATGACATCTTATTCTATTATTTGTTTATTGTGCACACCTACCACAGTGTTGTCTTTTTTAACTCAAAGGTTGACTGATAGAGCATGCCTTGTTGCATTAAATCCAACTATGTACCACTACTGTACATGAAGTTTAAATAAATAAATAAAAATTCTATTCCCGACTTTTTTGTCTTTCTGGGTTTTTGGACTTTATTCGCAGTGGCGTAGCTAGGTGTCTTAGGGGCCCGGGGCAAAAAAAAACTGGGTGTCCTAAAGGGACCTTTAGGTTTTTTATATGTACGAGTACAACAAGTAAAATATTATACGTATGCGTAAAAGTTGTACGTTCAAATTCGGCTATTGTATTTCTTTCAGTTATTTAGTTTTAGAAAATAAGTATTTTTTTCATCTTAAAATTAATTCCTATTTTTTGATAAATTTTGATTTTATTTATTCTTATCTCTTTCCTGACGTTGTTTGCGCTTTAATGCACCACCATTTTCCTTTTATTTTTTACATTATTTTAGTTCACTAATTTATTTGTGCAAAATTATTACAACACAAGGAACAAGAAACGTTACTTATTAGATATAATGCACTGCTATTATATACAGACTAATTCCCGAGTAGTTTGAAACTAGTCGGGAATTTGTATATAGTTTTTTAAATTACTTAATAAAAAAAATTAAAGAGATGTCGGCAGACCGTAGGGGCCCAGCGAGTTCGATGCCCGCTAGGAACACGAAGAATTTCTGAAAAGGAAACACCACGGGTTTCGGTTACGGTTTTTTTTCCTAGAACACAAAGAGCAACTGAAGGACACAAGTGTGGTTTTAGTCAGTAAAAGTCTGACACGCCCTCTCGCTTCACCCTAAGGCGGGAGAATTAATTCAATGATTTCATACATCAAAAAAACAACTCCAGCTAAAATCTTCGAAAGTTACCGAGGCCTTAGAACGAAAATGGTTACTAAAGGAACACAGGTGGAATATAGTCAGTAAAAGTCTGACACGCCCTTTTGCTCCACCTAGAGCAGAATAAGTTTTTTGAAGACTTCCCACCAAAAACATTTGATATTTCATTCATTTTTCTCATGCTAATGAAAATGATGAATGGTGATGAATCCGCATTCTCATATTATGCTTGACTTACAGCCGTATTTTCAAATGACACTTAAAATTGTACATATAGGCATAAATAACCTTAGCATATTCCCACAGCTCAGCTCATCGTTAGGAAACCGGCATGTCCTAGAACCAAAAATTCGAAGACATGTGACATCCACCAACCCGCACTGGGCCCGCGTGGTGGATTACGGCCCATTCCCTCTCTTAGAGAGGAGGCCTGCATCCCAGCAGTGGGAGCATTATAAGGCCGACTATGCTTGCTATGCTATTCCCACTGTTGGGACTCAGACCTTCCTCTCTTTATGAGAGGAGAATGGGCCGTCCGCCACGCGAGCCCAGTGCAGGTTAATGGATGTCACATGCCTTCGAATATTTGGTTCTAGGACATGCCTAGTACTGATGAAATAAATTACACAAAGTACAATGCTTTCGAAATAAGAATAGGATCGATTGCCATGTTGTGACGTCACGTCATACTGTCAAACCAAAGAATTATTATGGTGAACAAGACAAGATTTTTTTTTTAATTTAATTTATTTACGAACTGTGAACGAAAAAAGTTTAATCAGAATCCACTTCTTCAATTTTGCTCATCTCTGAGTTTTTCAAATTTTCATTACTAGCATTATATCAGGTATGTTATGGATATGAAATTGTTTTTGGATACAGATACGGATATCGGAATAATAAAAATATATATATATATCTTTATTTCAGACCTAAGCAGTCCATACGTAGTTAGTGGTTAGTAACAAACTGTGCTTACATGCTATATTATTTTTGTTAGTACTTAATTGTATTTAACATAAACCTATACCTAATTCTACTGAGTGCCTTTGGATGGGGCAGTCCACTCTGCTAACAATCGTAACATAATATTATACTGGTTTCGGTTAAATGCATTTACAAAAAAAAATTAAATTCATCATCTTCCTTACCTTGTCCCATATTACTTAGAGTCGGCGCAACACGTCTTATCCTACATTATGTCCTGTCACCCGTTACGCTATTACCGACTCCCATTTCTCTTTTTAGGCCTCCCTCTCCCTCTCCATCCCTACACACGTATACTCATAATTCTTTTAGTAACATGCCTTTCATCCCTCCTCTTCACATGACCATACCATTTATAAATAAAGGCGGACTCCCTTTATCTGAAACTACGGCTATAATTTTTTACGGTGACCTGTTTCAAATTTTTTGCTTGTTTTATCGTTTAAGTAGGAAGCCATTTTGTATTTTTAGATAATTTTTACTAATCACCTTTTTATCTTTGTTACAGATATCGGGCATAATCCATTTTTACGATTAACTTATTTTTAATTACCAATGTATTCTTATTATATTCACTTCATGCAAACGTAATAATTATGTTTTATTCTGAACTGCCATCATTTATTTAGTTGTAAAGATCTGCAGATTTTTAAAATAAATTGTTAGTTATTAATGCAGTTTTGATTTTTATTAATAACCTTATTGACTGGCCTACTGGTCTAGTGGTTATTGGCCCTGGGGCCCAAGTCTGCTATTTTTATAAATTCCTCATTCCAACACGATCACATTGTCATTTTGCTAAAAGTTCGTAATCTGCTAATTCATAATGGTCGATCATTGATCGGTCAATGGTCTCGTACTAGAGTTGTGGTAGAATGAGAATATCGAGCTTATTAAAAACAATAACTGCACTATGACGTTCTAATGTTAGCTTACTGATCAAACGAACTGTCAAAATTTTAGCAGATTACAACATACGTCAGATATTCGTTTGTCAATATGTACGAGATTACCATTCTACGCCACTTCTTTCAATGGAGTGTCAGTGGTTGACCATTGGAAAGTCATAATGACGCCATTATATTAGCAGATTACCAAACTTGTCAAAATCAACAATTATGAAATCAATGATAGACCATTCTGACACTATTGTAATAGCAGACTTGAGTCCCTGATTGCTATGCCGAAGGTCGTGTGTTCGATTCCCACCCAAGACAAGTTTTTGTGATGAGCACGATCATTTGTTCTGTGTCTTGATGTAATTTATCTATACCTAATATGTATGTATTTAGAAATTGAAGTATGTTTATATTAGTTATCTAGTACTAATAGCATAAACTCTGCTTAGCTTGGGACTAGATAGCGTTGTGTAAAAGTTGTAGAAATATTATTACATGTAATAGCAGCGAGATTGATCAGAAGAGCAATCGCCCTGAAGCGCAAACGGCAGTTGAAGGAACATGGGTTTTTTTTTAGGTGGGAAAATCATCTAACGACAAATCCCGCTCTTGGGCAGAGCGGGAGACAGTGGCAGACTTTTAACTAAAAACCCACTTCTGTTCCTTCTTTGCCTTCATCCCGAGGCCCCGAGCTTCGCTTTCACAATACCCGTGGCAAAGGAACATGGGTGGAATTTAGTCGGTAAAAGTCTGACATGCTCCGCCCTAGAGCGGGAGAAGTCCCACCTCAAAAAAATGGCTCCTATCTCAAGAACAAAAGATTAATTCAATTAATACGATGTTTATGAGTGCGGAGGTAAATATTCTGTTGTGATTGTTGACAAAACATTGAGACGCTGATATTGTATACAATTGACAGTTCACTCAGGGGCGTAGCTACCGTCTTATCAGCCGTGTTGGTATTTTCCTTTTTTTTTATACGTTGTCCCACACTACCAATTTTTTCTACTTTCATGGGTCGTCCGAAAGGTAACCTCGGGGTCCTGCAACGCAAAGCAAAGAAGGAACATAGGAGAGGGTTTAAGTTAGTAAAAGTCTGACACGACCTGACACTACGCCCTAGGGCGAGAGAAAGTATTAGATGATTTTACACCTAAAAAAAAACACTTAGGAATAATTCTTGTCTCGTGGGTGCTATCACAAACATGTATAGTATACTCACATATACAAGAATCCCAGACCCGGTACACCTATCTGTAGGTCAAACATTTGTTCCGTACGGGAATCGAACTCGCGACACGCAGTAATCAAGACAGCAAAACACAAGCTCAATCACTACGCCAACCATGCTGTCAAATCAATCAATGATACGGGGCCCCAAGCCTACACATATCGTCTTCCTGCCCTTGCCTGCGCAACACGTTTGTTTTCTTCCATTCTATGCTGTCAGTAGTTACGCTATCATTGACTTCCTTTTCTTTGACATCACTCTTCACACAGTCCACCCATCCACATGTATATTCATAACTCTTTTAGTAACATGTGTTTCATCATCTCTCATCTCTCTCATTAGATAGTGAGAAATGAGCTCATAGCTCATTCTATTCACGTCACTCTACACATCCATCTCAACATTCTCATTTCCACTACATGCAATTTTTTTTAATCCGTCTTTTTCACAGCCCAACGTTGTGATCTTAGGGCCTCAAACCTACAAACTAGCACAGGCCAGCAATAAATTTTGATAGGGGCCTCTCTTTTGAGTATAACTACGCCACTGAGTCTTACTACGACTTCATTCATCTTGAATGTCATGTAGTTATCAACGAACCGTTGTTAGTGAAGCTGCTTCATGTTTCAAAGTGACGGGATGACCAAAGTTCCCGAGAACTTACGAATACAGGGTCAACACAAAACTTGTGAAAAAATGTAGACGTGACGAGTATTAAAATCAATTTCTTGCGTTTGATCGCTATCTCAACTGATGGTAAGTGATGAACTGGACGACGATGGAGCACGCTTGCCTAGAAGTAACCTATTCACTCTTGACTTAAAGACCCCTAGGTTGTAGTTATCAATAAATATAGACCATCAGGGAGCAGTGGTGGTCGAGTTGTAACGGCCCCGACTTACAAGTTGTAGGTTGCGGGTTCAAACCCAGCCAGGCGCATTACTTTGTGTAATTTATTTCATCACCACTACTCTCAAAACGGTGAAGGAAAACATCGTGAGGAAACCGGCATGTCCTAGAACCAAAAATTCGAAGACATATGACATGCACCAACCCGCACTGGGCCTGCGTGGTGGATTATTGCCCGTTCCCTCTCCTAGAGAGGAGGCCTGAGTCCCAGCATTGGGAACATTATAAGGCCGAGTATGCTATGCTATAGACCATCAACGATTGCATCACTGCTTACCATCAGGCGGGATCGCAGTCAAGCACCAGTTTACAAGACATAAAAAAACACGAGGGAATTCTACTCATTAGCTGTACGCCCAATGAATATAGCGAACAGTTCTTCCGTATAAGAATATCTATGGTGTTTCTATTTATTTACTTATTAAAACTTCATGCAACACAAAGGTACAAAGGCGGACTTAATGCCTTAGGCATTCTCTACCAGTCAACCTAGGGTAGTGAAGAGAAAACATGGTAGGTGCATAAAAAAAAGAAAACAAGGGATCAAATTAAAAATTTAATTGAGTCAGTAAATGATTTAATTATCCCATCGCATATCGCAGCATTCCACCAAGTCCGTTTCATCATCGGACAAAATATTTTGCGAACACATTCATTGTGCGTACAGTTAAGGGGTGGAATTTCCTGACGGAGTCTGTGTATCCTGATATGATCACGGCTTGCGGACGACAAGCAATGGGTCGCCGTCCGACTGTCCGGTAACCGTCCGGACCGAGCCTAAGTCGTCAACGGCGCGTACTGTTGCACGCACGCCTCAAGGAGATGTCAGCAAACCGTAGAGGCCCAGCAGGGTCGAAGCCTACTGGAACCAAGGGTTTGTTTCTGAAAAGAAAACGGCCCTGGTATTAAAGGCAACGAAGGAACAGGAGTGGGTTGTAAGTCAGTAAAAGTCTGACACACCCTCTTGCTCCGCCCAAAAACGGGAGATGTCATTAGATGATTTTCCCACCTAAAAAAAGGGGGTATTAAGGTCAAAAGTGAGGTTACTTCTAGGCAAGCGTGCTCCACGTCCACCACATCGTCACTAACTTGTAGGGTGAGATGGTGGTCAAGCGTGACCCTATCAATTATCATAAAATGACTGTGAATGAAGCAAATAGCTCACATAGGTATTAGATCTATATATAAAGTATATAAGACCACGTGGTGATTTCTTTTCTCATGGCATTATGTACCGTCCAACTCCTGAAAGTGAGGATACGAAAAATTCGGTCTGGTTGTTTTTCGGCTTTTTGATTCGGATTTGTTTCGCTCTACAAGAATTCGGAATACAATGCTGTCAAATTATAGTATCGCATCTTCGTGACGCTGTCAGAAGATCGGGGTCGGAGGTAAGAGATATATATATATATACTAGCCTACTCTACCCTACTCTACCCTACTCTACCCTACTCTACCCTACTCTACCCTACTCTACCCTACTCTACCCTACTCTACCCTACTCTACCCTACTCTACCCTACTCTACCCTACTCTACCCTACTCTACCCTACTCTACACTACTCTACCCTACTCTACCCTACTCTACCCTACTCTACCCTACTCTACCCTACTCTACCCTACTCTACCCTACTCTACCCTACTCTACCCTACTCTACCCTACTCTACCCTACTCTACTCTACTCTACCCTAATCTACCCTACTCGATAAAATGTATCCTATGTCCGTCCGTCGGTTCTGAACTACCTCCCCACCAATTTTCAGCAAAATCGGTTGAGCAGTTCTTGAGTTATAAATAGTGTAACTAACACGACTTTCTTTTATATATATAGATACAGATACCGACACGTATCTTGAGCGCTGCCTTTTACAGTTCAACTTGCGCAGAAACACGCAGAAGTGAAATATCGGGTCTCTCTCTCTCAAATATTGTGCTTTGTTGTTCGTGTATGTTTTATGTATGTATGCATGTGTTTGTTTGTGTGCATGTGTATGTATATTCGTTCATTTGCGTAGTACCACTACTCCGGGATATAAAATATTTTTCTGTCTCAGTATAATTGAACTGTTGAAGCCAATTCGTAACTTACATTTTACAATGTTTTCTTGTTAAATGAAACATGCTTAGGGTGCCGTTTATTTTATTGTATAGGAAGCTTCCTAAATGACTAAATAAGCGCCTTGAAAATTTTATTCGTTGGCAGTGTTGGAGTCGATCCACTGGATTCACTCGCCGCACAGATGCTATGAAGACCATTTTCCGGACATTGCTTTTTTATCTAAAAAACTGTTAGATTAAGTTATTTAAATGCAATATTTCGTATCCCCACTTCACTAGCATGTTTAGTTTTCGAGATTAAATATTTTTTTCAACCGGGTATTTAGAAAAATAATCATTTCTCTGAAACTAAATATGATACGCAATTGTGACCTTAGAAAAATCGACGGCGTTTTTTATGTTGTATATTTTCGAGTACAAATAAACCTTGGAACTTCGTTAGGTTCAGACTTATACGAGGTTTTTAGTTTTTATTTTTTTTCTCGGTAATTCCGTCGTATTTGGAAAAGTTATTTATATTGAAATTATGCCCTTCATCTTCCCTACATACCACAGAAATGACACATCCTAATTGCGTGGAATCTAGAAGTTATGCCAAATTAACTGTTTTTGCTAGGGTTTTCACTTTCGAATCTGAATTTTGACGACTCAATTTTTATTTAATGGGACATATTGGTTATTAAAATTCGAATATTAAACCTAGGAACATTTTTATATCTAGACTTATACAAGGTTACCAAAGAGCAACCATGTTTCTTGCCGGTTCTTCTCCATAGGAAACGACTAATTTGGAACCGTGCACTAGCTTCTGACGTTTTATAAGTGCCCATGTAGGCCTATGTGAAATAAAAAACTTTTGACTTTGACTTTGACTAAGGATGGCTTAAATATACAAATGCATGATCCCTACATAATATGATATTAATAACAATTTAAATACTCTTGTTATGCAAATATTATTGGTTTCCTTCAGAGCGTAAAATTACTAGAAAAGATGGCGTGTCACGATACAATATCATCTGTTGATGTTAGTCATCCATTGTCTACAACGTTTACTTTGGAACCAACCCTAAAATCGTTGAATATGAGAATATTATTTAAAATAATAAATAATAATAATAATTTATTAACAAACACAATTATTTATACAGTAATTGCATTAATCATCATCATCATCATCATCTTCCTGCCCTTGTCCCGTGTTATTTGGGGTCGGCGCAACACGTTTTTTTCATCCACTCTGCCCTGTTACTCGTCATGTTATCACTAACTTCCTTTTCTTTCATATCACTCTTCACACAATCCATCCATCTTTTCTTTGGCCTCCCTCTCCATCCACAATAATTGCATTAATAATGACCATATAAAAAATAGCAATGGGTCCCAAACCAGGCGCAGCCTGTATCTTGGTGACCCAACCCTTTCACCAAGATCATAATAATTATGTGGCTTGCTAGCGCTACGTGACAATTTAAAATAGATGAAGACAATAAAATACATAAAATAAATAAAAACAGTTCAGTGAGAATAATAATACATGGAAGAGAATAATATTAAAAACAGTTATAGAAGGTGAGGAGGTGTGAAGTGTAAGTGAAGCTGTGTGTTTTATCCAGGTGTGTGTGGGTATTAACCTTTTTTTTTTAATTGGTATAAACCAGTGCTTGACTGCGATCCCACCTGATGGTAAGCGGAGATGCAATCATTGATGGTCAGGCGCACTAGTTTATTAAGAGCCTATTCACTCTAGCCTTGAAGACACCTAAATTATAGTTGGACGGGAAGACCGCAGCAGGCAAATTGTTCCAGTCCTTCGATGTACGCGGTATAAACGACGAAGCGAAACGCTTAGTCCAAACCGTTGAAGTTTCAACAACGTAAGGGTGGATACTCGCTGTTCGTCGGGTTGTCCGATGGTAGAAAGGAGATGGCGGAATCAAGTCATGCAATTCCCGCGCACACTCTCCAAAATGTAACCTGTAAAATACCGAAAGGCTGGCTACTTGGCGCCTGTGCTCGAGGCTTTGAAGATTGGACTTAACCAAATCTGGATTCCCAATTAGCCTCTTCGCACGCCTGGACAAAGAAGCAAGCTTTCAGTTCCCTCATAAGTCCGGTCCAACAACCATTTGTGTAATTTAATTTTGGCCTCCAAGTACTTACGTGGGATTGCGAATGCTTTACTCATAGCATTGAACACTCGTTTGGGTGGATGAGGCGAGAGCCGCATCGCAAACAAGGTCTTTACTTTTGGAAGAGGAATTTTGTCTGGCAATTTCCTACCCCCTTTACTGCAGCTAGAGCGAGTCGTCCCATCCTTAACCAGCTTCAATAGACTGTCTAGGACGAATAGCTGACGTACACGTAACACCCCAGCCTCCCTGTGCAGTTTTATCAGGGACCAAACCGCACTGGGCTCGCGTGGTGGATTACGGTCCATTCTCTCTCCTAGAGACGAGGCCCGAGTCCCAGCAGTGGGAACATTATAAGGCTAATTAGATTATGCGGTATTTATGCGGGATGGTTTAAAAATACAATTGGACACAATAGGTGGCACTGCAATAGGGTCTCAATTATTTTTGTGTTCGTATTCAGCTTTCTAGAAGGACAATAAGGTTGATTTTGATTACTATGTACATATATCAGGGTTGGTTCCAGTTACTATGCGTTCCAAATAAGAATAGGAAAGTCAATACTGACCTGACTGGCCTGTTGGTCTAGTGATTAGTGACCCTGACTGCTATACCGTAGGTCGTGGGTTCGATTCCCACCCAGAAAAAATGTTTGTGTGATGAGCACGATCATTTGTTCTGTCTGGGTGTAATTTATTTATATATGTATGTATTTAGAAATATATAAGTATGTTTATCAGTTGTCTAGTACACATAACACAAGCTCTGCTTAGCTAGAGGCTAGACGACCTTGTGTGATAGTTGTGGAAAAAAAACCTTGATCTTTCACACCTAGCTTTCTATCATTTAGGTGTCTTCAAGGCTAGAATGAATAGGTTCTAGTACGCCTCACCATCAGGTGGGATCGCAGTCAAAAACTGGTTGAGATCATATAAAAAAAAAACGGGGCAAGTGCGAGTTGGGCTCGCGCACTGAGGGTTCCGTACAAACCTATCTATGTAAACCGTTCAATTCCTGAATTGAGTTTCGAAGATTTTTCCGAATCGCAATTTTTTTTTGTGACGTAACAATTTCAGGATTCTGGGTCAACGGGAACTAACCTATGAATTTTAATTTCCTTGGGAGTGTCGAAATATACGTTTTTGCAACATAATCTAACGTATCTTTTATTTTCGTTAACTTAGAAGTTTGATTTTTTCACAGCATCAAGGGACTACAGACTTGACTATATGATTTTAATTTCAACTCGATACCTCCACGAGTTCCCGAGATAAAGGGTCTTGACAGACAGACAGACGGACGGACAACCAACTGATCCTAATAAGGGTTCTGTGTTTTTTCCTTTTGAGGTACGGAACCCTAACAAACAGAAGGAGGTAGCTGCTTTTTATTTCCCCTCCCTCCGGAACAGAGTTAGACGCAAGAGGTCGCCGGTGTCGATCGCCTTCACGAGTTGATGAAGTACCCCAGAATACGTTTGCAGGGTTAAATACTTCCACCTTATCATTCTAAAGCATCGTGATAGTCGACATGTTTACCTATTTTGTTAAAAATACCCGCAAAGGTATATATATCCATACGTAGGTAATCTTTTGTTGAAACATCAATTTCAGGGCTGGACTAAGGCAGAGTGGGGTACAGACCCCACGCTGCCTTAGGGCGAAATTCACCAATAAAACTAATCTCGTTTTAACGTTTGGCTCACATAATCGCGTTTAGCTGCTGTCACTAGTGTCACTTGTCTGTATTTTTCTTTTGTTGTATTTTTACAAGTGACACTAATGACAGCGACTAAACACGATTATGCGAGCAAAACGTTAAAATCAAACGCGATTAGTTTTATTGGTGAATTTCGCCCTTAGACCAGTAACAAATAATCAAGGGCCCTCAAATTTTTTACAAAGAGTAACAAATAAAAACTTCTTTAACGCATAGAATGCGGGTTACGAAATATCTCGTAGAAGATTCTCAGATGTGTGGCCTATTAATTTTAAGCTTCTACTGTAATTTTTATTTGTGGTGTAGGTACAATAAAAAAGATACCAATATCGTGTGATGAGCACGATCATTTGTTCTGTTTCTGGGTGTAATTTATCTATATATGTATGTATTTAGAAATATATAAATATGTTTATCAGTTGTCTAGTACCCATAACACAAGCTCAGCTTAGCTTGGGACTAGACAGCTTTGTGTGATAGTTGTGGAATATTTTTTTTTTTTAAATATACAATAGGTGCATATACATATTAATAAACTATCTACACAATTATATATCTACACTAATAAAGTCAAACAATTACCTACTTACCTTTGTCTTTATGAAAAATTTTGAATTAGTTACATCTGTATAGCACAGGTATCTCAATTTGCATTTGTACGTCCAATCGGGGCCCACATTCTGCGTGGGGCCCAAAGCTTCTCTTCGCTTTGCTTCTCTTGCTACATGCCTAATCCGGCCCTGACACTAACGGCTAAGTATAGATATAGTATCAATGATAAAACAATCGATAAGTAGATACTCGTCCAGTGCGATAAGTGTCTTTGTGTTACAAAGTTGATTTTAAAGAAAACGTTCGGAATTTACCTGTTTAGTTTCACGTATATATCACAAAATGGCTGACGAGAGACGTGTGTACGTGGATGGCGGAGGTCACGTATGTTTTATTTTGTTTTTAAATCAAATTTAAAGAAAAAAAAACAGGGCAAGTGTGAGTCGGACTTGCGCACTGAGGGTTCCGCACACATTTAGCTATGAAAACAGTTCGATTCTCGAATGGAGTGTCGAAGATTTTTCCGAATCGCAATTCTTTTTTTTGTTGTGACGTACCAACAAATTTACAGTTTTTATGTTAATTTCTATACCTGTGCTATAAGACCTTGCTTTATGCAAAATTTCAGGATTCTGGGTCAACGGGAAGTACCCTATGAATTTTGATTTCCTCGAGAGTGTCGAAATATACGTTTTTTGAAACATAAACGGCCGTATCTTTTTCTTTCGTTAACTTAGAAATTTGTTTTTTTCCCAGCTTTAAGAGACCGCAAATTTGAGTATATGGTTTTAATTTCAACTCAATACCTCCACGCGTTCCCGAGATAAAGGGTCTTGACAGACAGACGGACGGACAACAAAGTGGGGTCTCTTTGTTGTCTGTCCGTCTGAAAAACGGAACCCTAATAGGGTTATAAGGGTTCCGTTTTTTCCTTTTGAGGTACGGAACCCTCCGCGTACCGCGCCATCTAGTGAGAACATCAGCGCGTTCGTGGCAGTAGTATATTTATACATTTTTTAATTAATATACTATGCATATAATAATAAAGCTGCAATATTGTTAAACACATGCAGAATAGGCAGGAAATTCATACAGTTGCAGGACGACAATACACCTCTACTCTGAAGACACTATACGTGCTACATTTACTTGGTGTTGACCCATTAATGTAGTCGAAACAAGTCATGTGATTTTTTATTTTTTTTATTGGGTGTGAAAATCATCTTATGACAAATCCCACTCCTGTTCCTTCTTTGCCTGTGTCCCAGGGCCCCGGGTTTCACTTTCTCACTACCCGTGGCCCCAGTAAAACCCAGTCATGAGCAGAGAAAAACAAAAAACTTCCAAAAATACCTAATTATAATATAAGATTCCACAACTTTCACACAACGCCATCTAGTTCCAAACTAAGCAAAGCTTGTGGTATCAGTACTAGACAACTGATAAACATACCTTATAACTGATATCTAGATTTAAATCAAGTGATGAATTAATTTAATCTAAATTAATCTCCCAATTTTCCATTTCAGTATGATGGAGGAGTGAATGTAGTCGACGGTGGTGGTTACGGGGGCGGGGTCCACATCGTCGGCGGTGGGGATTACGGGGGCGGGGTTCATGTCGTCGGCGGCACTGACTATGGCGGCGGGGTACATGTTGTCGACGGGGATTACGGCGGCGGTGGTGTACATGTCGTTGACCACGCTGACAACGGTAGTGGGGTGCACGTCGTTGATGGGGCTGATTACGGCGGTGGGGTACACGTAGTTGATGGGGACTACGGCGGTGGGGTACATGTCGTTGATCACGCTGACAACGGCGGTGGGGTGCACGTCGTTGATGGGGCGGATTACGGTGGTGGAGTACACGTCGTAGATGGGGATTACGGCGGTGGAGTACACGTCGTTGATGGAGATTACGGTGGCGGGGTACATGTTGTCGACGGAGCTGACTACGGTGGGGGCGTACATGCCCGGGGTGGTGTTGAATAATGAAGTTAACATGTGGTAAGTTAAATTTGAATCATAATCTTCCTGCCTTTGTACTGTGTTTCTTTGGTCTTTGCCAAAAGTTTATATTTTTCTGCCGAATTTCAAAAGAAAATGTGACATGCATTAATCCGTACTGCGTTAGCCACCGGCTTTATTCCATAAAGACTTAGCAGTGAGAAAGATGTATAGTATGCTGATTATACAGGATGTGTTTGACATCGACGCACAAACGAATACCATGGATCAAGTACATTATTCTGGACCCCCAGTGGTGCGGTTTTTCCACGTTTTTTACCAAATAAAAAAAAATTCTTAAGTTTTTTAATTTAAACTGTATATAATTGTTAGTCTAACATTTATTTTGCGAAAAAAAATAATGAGGTATTTTTAAAATCAATAATGTCATAGGGGTTGATTAGAATTACGATTTTATTTACCCCCATGATTATTTAATTAATTTACTTTTTTGTTTTTTTTTTTAACTAAAAATATCATCGGGCTTGGTTAGAATAGCGATTTCACACAATTAATATTTAAAAAATCACAGATTTTTTTTAAATGACCACGTGTCTGAGCGTTGACATGACGTCAGAACGAAGGAATCGGAGGCGTGGCCTACTCGAGTCGTTCGACGCAAACGAAACAATCGTAACTTGGCTAGGGGGGCAAGAGCAACTACTTTATAGTTGAATTCGATCTGTTGTATTATATCTAATCGCGTGGAAACCTCTAATTTTTTGTTGTTAAGTGGTGACACAGATGTCGTTACAAGCTTTTTGCTCTGCTTTCGTTCCTAGTTAGTTAGCTAGATTTAAATAAAAAGCAGGCTCCAGCCTTCAAATGTACTATGGTCGGAATGTATGTACCTACTCTAGGATTAGGGAAAAAAAAAGAAATTCCCCTATAATACATCTATATATATAAAAGGAGAAACTGACTGACTGACATATCAACGCACTGCCGAAACTACTGGGACTAGGAGCGTGAAATTTTGCAGGTTTCCTTTTATGATGTAAGCTAGCACTAAGAGAGGGTTTTCCAAAATTCACCCCCTAAAGGGATGAAACGGGGGTCCAAATTTTGTATAGACAAACCTTATTTCGCGCGGGCGAAGCCGCTGGCAAAAGCTAGTTAGGTCTAATTTATTAATATAGTATTCTTATTTGTATTTTTTTTTTTCAGCTAACCCGACATAAATGAAGCAGAGCAGATTTGGAACAGTCAAATTGGAATCTAATCTAAAAAAATCTAGTTATAAATAAATCTTTGTTATATTTTTTAATATGTCTTTTATTTGAACTTATTTAGTTATTGCCAACTTGTACTTACTGTATACGTCACACATGCAAATAAAACGCACACATTAATTCACATGAAAGTGAATTAATGTGCCAGTTACTGAAAAGTTGAAAGGGAATCGTTTGTCTTGGTATGGTCATGTGAAGAGGAGGGATGAAACGCATGTTACTAAAAGAGTTATGAGTTTACACGTGGATGGATGGAGAGGGAGAGGAAGACCAAAGAAAAGATGGATGGATGGTGTGAAGAGTGATATGAAAGAAAAGGAAGTTAGTGATAGCATGACGAGTGACAGGGCAGAGTGGAAGAAAAAAACGTGTTGCGCCGACCCCAAATAACACGGGACAAGGGCAGGAAGATGATGACATTAATTCATTAAACTTAATAGACAAAAACAGAACAGTAAAAAAAAAACGTAAACATATTATTGAGAGTGTCATTAAGAAAATTAATTACTTATAAAAGAATTATCATTTCCCATCAATGCCCATAATACTGGCCGCATTACCTCGCTGAATAGCGATGGCCATCCTTTGCACCAAGAACGACCCGGACCGGGAGTCACCCGTTGCCTCCCCGAGCCTACGGCCCAAATCCCCCACAAAACACTTTGCCTCCGTACTCCAACTGCCCAGAGTCTCCACAGCAACAGGCACAAAATGGTAAAGCTGAACCAAGGAAGCGTACTTCAGTCTTTACTTATAATAATGAAAATAATAATTGTCGGTCTTAACAATCGTCCAGTCAAACCAGATGCGGCTGGAACCCGTGTTCTTAATGCAGCGACTACCTATCAGACCTTCACAACCCAGTTACTGGGTAACACGATAGTAATAATAATAATAATATTCCACAACTATCACACAACGCCATCTAGTTCCAAGCTAAGCAGAGCTTGTGTTATGAGTACTAGACAACTGATAAACATACTTATATATTTCTAAATACATAAATATATAGACAAATTACACCCAGACACAGAACAAATGATCGGTCTGTTCGATCCAGCTCGTCCCTTGCTGCCCCCCCCCCAGCGACGCCCTAAGCTTAGGTCCGTACCCCACAGGGGGTGCCCTTAGCGTGTAGTCGCTTAGTTTTAAGTTAGTGTAAGTAAGCCCTGGCTGGAGGCTTTGATTCTTTAATCGAGGCCGCCACAGGCATGTCCGGTTAAGTAGCCGACAACCTCCTGGGTTGATCTGCGAGAGGACACTCACGAAAAAAAAAAACAAAAGAACAAATGATCGTGCTCATCACACAAACATTTGTCCTGGGTAGGAATCGAACCCACGACCTCCGGCATAGCAGTCAGGGCCACTAACCACTAGACCAACAGGCCAGTCTAAACGATACTTCTTGGATAGACTGATGGTCAGTGGTGGTTTCTGGAGTCTGACTGCCTGTAAAAACTGCCAAAGATTTACAAATAACAACCGGGACCATCGGCTTTTGCATGCTTTCCGAGGCACGGGTTGTCAGTAATATCCTAAGTTAACTAAGGACAGTACATAGCATAATCGGCCTTATAATGTTCCCACTGTTGGGACTCAGGCCTCCTCTCTAGGAGAGGGAACGGGCCGTAATCCACCACGCGGGCCCAGTGCGGGTTAGTGGATGTCACATGTCTTCGAATTTTTGGTTCTAGGACATGCCGGTTTCCTCACGATGTTTTCCTTCACCGTTTTGAGAGCAGTGGTGATGAAATAAATTACACAAAGTAATGCGCCTGGCTGGGTTTGAACCCGCGACCTACAACTCGTAGGTCGGGGCCGTTACCACTCGGCCGCCACTGCTCGGACAGTACATATATGAATTGAAAAATTCACTGGTACTTACTTACCCGATTTCGAACCCACAACCTCAGACAAGACCAGGCAATGCATCACGCTATCGTACCGTGTGTCCATCGGACACAACAAAACACAATAAATACAAATTCACATTAAAGAATTACAATTAATAAAATGTAGAACTTTATTTACTATACATGAAAAGTTGCGTTCAGTGAGAGAATTCGAAAAAAATTGAATTTTTTATTTCTTTAATGTATACGTACAAAATTTTTACTAATTTGTGCAGTAAATAAATTGCTTTGATAAATGATATTTATTTTGTAAGTAGGTTTTAAAAAACACTTTTACATGTCAATAATTTTTTTTTCGTCATTTTAAACTAGATGAGGCCGGTGTTTCCTAGCTGACTACCCTGAGAAGAAACACCGAAACAAACTCAGGGGTCAAAGTCTCTTTTAAAGTCCATACAGTTAATATGTAATGGTCAAAATCACATGATTTGTATCAATAAAAAGTGCGCGTAACGTTGCGTCCAAGGCATAGTTGAATTTCTCAAGCAATCATTTTCTACACAAACGCCTACTAAAAATGTTATAGCTACATTACGACGCCGCGTTAATAATCTTGTCAAATATTCAGGCGCTTATCATTGATAGTAGAACTAAAAAAAAAAGGCTTAGGGAGTGAATTTTGGAAAACCCTATCTTGGTGCTCACCCACGTCATAAAAGGAAAATTGTGTAAAATCTCACGCTTCTAGTCTCAATAGTTTCAACTTTGCGTTGATATATCAGTCAGTCATTTTCTCCTTATACATACATACTCGTAGATTATTTATTAATGTTGCATTCGGTTAATATATTAAAGGTATAATGTTAGGGCACCTACCTATTATGAGTAACAATGGTAACCACTCGCAGTTAAACCCTTGGACCAACATAATATTAACAGCCCGTCTTGAATGGACATTCACAAGAACAAACGTGCTCGGGAGAAAGATGCATAATCCAGTAAAATGCTGGCGTGCTTCCGGGATTGTCTTGATAGCCGTGATATACCTCTTCACTTCTCAAGCACCACAATTCTTAATTCTACATCTTAGCTTAATCAGCCTTATAATGTTCCCACAGCTGGGACTAAGGGCCGTCCGCAAGCCCGCGCCCACGTAGCAATGCTGTAGCGCGTTTACATCGATTCAGTCGCGATGCTCTAGCGCGTTAGGAACGCGTTGGATTTTTTTCTATAGCGCTTGCAAATGCGATTAACGTAAGTTAGTAGAGATGCTGTTGCGCGCATACGAAACGCGCGAAAACTCAAAATTTAAAAAAAGTCAAAAAGTATAACAATAGAAGCCTTGCAAATTTAATCAAGATTCTGAATGAAGACGATTTCTTTCAAAAACTTTTAAGTGTTTATTGAAACACGTATTTCCTGGAACATGTTTTGTAAAATATTCGAGTAAATCACGGAATTACCGAATGCTAACAGAGTTTTCAGGCGTTATCTCTCTTTTTTCGCGTTGCCTTTTCGTCAAACATCGCGTTGATGAAGTAACAAGCTTCTAAACCATGCTCGATGTTGACGATAGGCGAGTGGAAAAGGACCCTTTTAAAGGAGTTTTGGGCGGGATTTCTGCAAATGAAGTTCAGTGGCTGTTTTAATTAATCTCAAATTGATTCCTAGTGGATATTGTGACGTAAAATTGGTTTTTGATTGGTTTAGTTTGATTTCTCAAGCAGACATATGTGATGTGACGTATACGCTAACGTATCTTTGTCATACTGTCTGCCGTACTATTGACTTCGCCGACACTTCCGTCTACTATTGACTTCACCGCCGTATTTCATTCATCATCTTCATCATCTCAGCTCTGCTTTGCTTTTGCACCGACGTATTTATTATAAATTATTGTCTCATATGCCATCGGCTAGGAATAACCTCCTAAAGTTTGCCCCTTTGTCACAAGCCATGCGTATTGTTAATAATAATATATCGGAGGATATATTTGGTCAAAACTTGCAGAAATTTGTAGAAACGGCTCAAATCAGTATTGAAAAAGTTCCGGACTTATTAGGTACCTAATATAGAATCATAATTAAATTAAGAATAAGTATCTTAACTATGCATTTTAAGTATTATTTATAAAATCGCCTTAGACACGTATGTAGAGAAAGAAAAAAATACATTTTCAAGGACCTACTTAACTTAGAACTTACCAATAACCGAAGAACTCCGATAGATCCATGCAGTCGACTTCTTTTCTGGCCTCAGATGTCACTTCGTCTGCTATCCCAGAATCGACGTCTTCTTCTGAACTAGACCCAGAGTCACTCTCAGAGTCCGAACGAGAGTTATTCATCGCATTGACAACGTCACACTTTCAAAAAATGGCGGTTACACTCGTAGTGATGCGGTGTCGTTTACGGTTTTTGTTGGTTTACCGGTTTTTTTTTTTTGTTGTGATGTCTTTTTACGGTTTTAGGCTAGTGTTATAATTGTTACTTTTATAGTTGTAGTAATTATAGTAAGTTATGTACGGGAAATTAAAATTCTTCTGGTTATAAGTGACATAGGTAATTTAATTTGCTTACAACCCAAACTAACCGTGTCTGGGTATCCCTAAAATTACGTCACCTCCTTCCCTGCTCTCATCTTTTACCCACATTGATTTTAAGTAATAAAAATCAATGTGTATTTTCATTTGCACATCAATCATCATTATATGGGTAGGTCGGTTAACAATGATAAATATTACAGACCAAAATCTATTTACTTTGCACATTGCCAGTGGACCAGTGGATACTCTATACAATTTCTAGGAATTGTATGTACATTACCTAGGTAAAGCATGTAATGGACAATAATATTCATATTATTTCAAACATTGCCTGGACGCTCCAGGTATTCTATACATTGCCTAGATATTGTATAGAATACCTGAATTATACAGATTACCGGTAACATGTACACAATAATAATATTAACGCAAAAATAGAAATAGAATGATTAATATCAACAAATTTATTCTTACAATGCCAAATTATACACTAGTGTTCATATTTAATTTAATTTTAATTGCGCAACATATTGCCGTGACAGCCAACGATTGATAATTAGGACATCAGCCAATAGAAAATGTGTCATCGATACTACAGGTGATATTATTTGCGTACGACAGACGTATTACGTAGCTTCGAGTTCATGAAACTGGGTTGTTCAAGAGAAAATTTATTTATTATTTACAGTACCTACCATTTGGTTACAATTTTAAGAAGTTTTTTTTTTCGCAGAGCCTTAGTTCTTATTTCAAAATAAAAGAAGTCTAAGTTACTTCTCTTCTTCTACGTTAGTTCTTCTTTCTACTTCTTGATACATGAGGTATCTACCAGTAGAAGTCCCGTCAAAATCAGTCTAGTTGTTTCCAAGATTAGCCGGAACAAAAAAACCGACCGACAGAGTAAAATTAAACATTTCGGCGAGGAGGCGATCGGCGGTGGTGACCTTTCACTTCTGATCCGAAATTACACAAAGTTAATGCGGCTGGCTGGGTTTAAACCCACGACCTACTACTTGTAAGCCGGGGCCATTACCACTCGGCCACAACTGATCTTCACCAGGTGGGTTATGGTCAGTAAAAATCTGCCACTCAATCTTGTTTCACCCAGAGCGGGACCCAGTAAAAATCTTGCGTGTTCGTAGAACGCATATTTCACTGCAGTGTTTTTCACTGTACAAATAAACAAAGCGATTTATTGCTAGGCATTTGCAAAGGAAAACATCTTGAAGCGTACAGTACATGTAATGCTTTATGAATGTTTAGTATCTCTACAGAGATTGACTCATCACTAGGCTTCTTATAGAAATCTCAAGAAATGACTAAGGTATGGATGTACCTATATCTAACCAATAACCTAACTAGCGGCCCCGACAGATTTTGTCCTGTCAGAAAGGTGACTTTCGTCCGAAAAAAAAATGCCCAAAAAAAGCACTCTACCGTTTTCAATTTTATTTTCAAACCATTCAGGGACCCTGTCAAATATACACATATTTCAACCAAATCGATCAAGCCGTTTAAAAGTAAGGTGACAAACATGCACAGAAGAATTATATATATTATAATGCTGAAGAGATTGTTTGTTTGAACGCGTTAATCTCAGAAACTATTGGTTCGAATAGGAAACATGCATGTAAAAAATATTTGTTATCGAACCAGTTTATCAATAAACTAGCTTCTGACTGTCACTCAGTGATAAAGTAGCATTAAACTGGTGAAAGAATGATTAAAATCGGTCCAGTGTTTTTTGATAATTATCATAAATTAAAAAACCAAAATACAAATATTTTTTTTATTTTATTATTTTGAGCTAAAACAATTTTAAACAAATATACCTGTCTCTCTCGCCAAGACGCCGTTTTATATGACGGCCATGCGGGCGTGGTAGACTTTGACGTTAAAGTCCATGTCGGGTTTCTCTCTCTTATTAGCAGGGGTGAAGCTTTATATTAACTTCTTTGTTGATTATTTTGTTATTTTTTTATATTTAAGATATTTTAAAAATTCTTTCATATTTGTTTACTAGAGCTAAACATGATTTAAAATCACAAATAAAAAAATTGTATGCATATTCTCTATGAGAAATTCTTTTAGTGTCGTATAGTCCATTTATAAGGGAAGACTTGGGATATATCACAGTATGACCAATCATCACAGCATAACAGTAACCAAAGACGCGGGTGAAACCGTGGTGGACAGCTAATCGACTATATAATCCTCTCGACCGAATTTAGATCACGGTGGCCAATATCAACAGAGATTAGCCAAGCAAGCAAAAGATATTATAGAGCACAAGTGTGTTCGCAAACATACGTGTATTCTCTGTTAATTTAGTCTCACGATATGAAGGCAATCGGACACGATTGGAAAGAGATTAGGCGCAGAATCAACAGCTTTACATGTTTTCCGAGGTACGGGGGCTTCACACCATCAACTTCCAACGACGGGTTGCTATTGAGTAATTTCTAATGGAAAAACCGAATAACATTTTGCCCGACCCATGATTTGATGCAGAAACTTTTCGTCGATACCAATAAAAACCGTAACTTTCCGATAGATTTCACTGGCTGGTTGTTCTGGTGGTCAGTGACCTTGCCGGTAGACGTCCACTGCTGGACATAGGCCTCCCTCAAGTGCCGCCACAATGAACGGTCCTGTGCGTTTCGCATCCATCGGATACCCGCAACCTTCACCAGGTCATCGATCCACCTTGTAGGGAGCCTTCCAACACTGCATCTTCCGGTACGCGGTCGCGGTAACCTTTCGAGCCCAACGGCCATCTGTTCTGCGAGCATTGTGCCCTGCCCATTGCCACTTAAGTTTGGCGATTCTTCGTGCTACGTCGACAACCTTGGTTCCCCTGCGGATATCTTCATTTCTGATTCGATCACGTAAGGAAACTCCGAGCATAGCCCTTTTCATTGCCCTTTGGGTGACTTTGAGCCTTCTGATGAGGCCCATTGTAATCGACCACGTTTCGGAATCAATATGTATGTATTTCGAAATATATAAGTATGTTTATCAGTTGTGTAGTACTCATAGCACAAGCTCTGCTTAGTTTGGGACTAGGTGGCGTTGTGTGATAGTTGTGGAATATTATTTATGATTATTTCTTTTCTGACTTTCATCACACACCACTATTTGATTTTAAACGCATTCCATGTCAAAATTGCATCTAAACGTTTCGCACAATACAAAGCCAAGCCGTCTCTCTTCACCGTGCCCTCAAAATTCGATTATTCTATTTATTTCTAGCTGGCAACCGTCCTTTGACATTTACACTGAGCGTCGTCCGCCAAGACTGGCCAGCCGACCTGGGGCATTATTTATATTGACCTCAATTGATTGCTTGCTAAGAATCTTAAGCTTCCTGGTTGATTGATCGCTGATTGAGCTTTGATCGATTACTCTCTATATTCTATGTACGCCTGGTACTTTTGGTTTGGTTTTTCATAAAATTCTTATCAATATTATCTATTTTTTTACCTTATTAATAGTAGATTTTTAGAGGTTTTTTTTTTAACTTGCAATGTTTTTGTTTGTTTAGGTTAAATCTTGCAAAATAATCTCAAAACAGTTACCTCTCACCATAATTTTGCAAACATTTTTCAGATGGATGACATTCCATGCTTAGTTAAATAATATTCTAAATCTATTAACCGAACTTCTGAAGATAACGGACTACCAATTAAAAGAAAAAAAAACGTCTTATTATATCGAATGAAGTGGTATTTTTTTTCTTTTAACATTAGCTAATTTATTTTAAATCAACAGAAGCTTTCTGCAACACGTCTGTGATGGTATCTGACGTCTGAGGAGTAGAGATCACATGACCAAACAAGTGCTTATCTTTGACACCGGTCCAAAACCAAAATTTTGTAAATATTGAGTTTCTTACACGTTCTTCTCTAAACTCCACAAAGATCTACGCTTTGGAAATACCTACCGTCATAAAAATTTATCGACTGTTTGTCGTCGATGCGTGACCGACTGACCATGACAATTTAAAAGTGCCTGCAAATGTTTTAATTGAAATAAATGCTTTGAGTTTTGAGTTGAACAGTGTGGAAGAATCTGCCCTAACTTGGATGCGCATTGGAAACAATGCTTACGATGGCAAAAAACTGAGATTTTTCGACAACTCAGCACAGACATGTCTAGTTGAGAATGATGTGGTTAGCCAACTCCTCTAATGTGATGAAGACGAGCTATGAGAGGGAAAGAGATAGGTAGTTTTTTTTCTTTCGGTTTTATGGTAATAAATTTAGAACTTCATAACATCGTCGCAAAATGGGTGGAAACAATAAAACAGGCATCTTAGTAATTTAGAGCTGAGAATTTAATAGTAGTAATGATATATATCACGATATATATCAATTGATTTTTATCTTGATATATAACAATTGATTTTTTCCTGTCTTCTGAACTAAAAATTTTGGAGATTAATTTTTACCCTGGCAACACGTAGCGAAAAACTAGAATTCAGATTAATTTTGATTGTTTCCCAAAGTGGCAACCTCATTCAAAGAACCTACCTTTACCTATCTTATAGTATGGTTAGCTTTTTATTGAAATTCAAACCTTAATTTCATAACATATAAAGTTTATTTTACGAGGTAATTAGATTACTATGATAATATGTACTTGATTTTTAAGTGTTCATTAAAAAAAAAACTCAAATAAACACTAATTCTTTTATTACTATTTTTAAATAAAAAATGTGGTAATTTGACACTTATATTATTTTACGTATTCCTTTCACATTTTTAATGTTTAATCCCCTTACAGAATAAAATTCACTTCTTTTTCTTAGCCTGGATATATATTCGATATATATCGGATATATGCCAAAAAATCGTATTTTTAATATTTATTATAAATATCGGATTTTTTCGAACCCTGTTATATGTAGACCCTGAATAAATATATTAAATACGTTTTAAACTTGACACTTTTTATTTTTAATTGGTTAAATGCTTTTGCAAAACATATATGTAGAAATGATACCGGTATTACAAAAATCCGGTAATTGAAAGCCCCACATTGTGTATGTTAGTTATTTCTTGCCGCTTAAACGGCTGAACGTGCAAAGCCACTGGCAGAAACAAGTGCGAAATAAAGATTATTTGGCTTCTGTTGTTATTATTTTGTTTAAGTAAAAATACAAATGACAAATTTATTACAAATTGTAATAAATCTTTATATTCATTCATATAAAGATTTATTTATTTATTTTATAATTTATGTACACACAAGAATAAAGAAAAAAGATACGTTCTGATAAAAATTGTACAAAGGTACTGCTTATTTCTAAAAAAAATTTCTTCCAGCAGACCTGCGAAAGGAGAAATAGGAAGAAATGCAGACAGTAGTGTGCAGAAGTAATAAAAGAAGAGAATGTGAAATCTTAAATTAAAATAATAAATACTTATATACTACTACTATAAATACTTAGATTTATTACAAATTGTAATAAAGATTAAGATTAAAGATTAGAAAAACTGTACCACAAATTCAATAGCACTGTATGATGTCATTGATGTTACATTTTTTTATGTCACATCCAGTGCAATTATAAAGTTAATAAATATCTGCGTTTTTTTTTCAAAAAACCTCTATTTCTGTTCTTATAATTTAGTTGTCAACATTTTTGAAAATTCCAAAATAATCTACATTATAAAGTGCAATGGCAACAAAAATTCAATAAAAAATAAAAAGTAGTAAAAGTTACCTAATGAACATTTCCAATAACTGACACTTTCCCTTTTGAAGCGTCAGCGTGAAGAAAAATTACTAACGCAACGCTTCACAAATAAAATCCTTTTTACGCAAGGATTAGGCTTATTTTATCGAACGCAACAAAAACCGTAAAACCGTAAATATTTTTTTATCTGTCCACACACTGACCTTAGAAGCACTTCACTATTTTAATCCACCATAAAGTTCAATTTTTTTTAACAGCAAAACGTGACATTTGGGAAGGCGGGAAATTTTGACAGCTAGTAAATTTAAAAAAAGTTGTTATTAATAAAATTGCAAATAATTGCGATTTATGTATAAAAGAATTGGAAAATTTATTTTGATGGAAATAATTTGGTATTTCTAGATCTAATTTAGCGAGTGACAAGATAGATAAAGGTACGAACTTTTAAATATAGCTCAAATGACTCGCCGGTTACCAAACAGCCGTTTGCTATTATTATTATTACTATCTGTGCGTATTATTTTTACTATTTCGTATTACACGCTGGTTTTGTTAACGTGCACTCTCAAACTGGCTTGCGTTCTTCGTTTTACATTGACTATGAGACGTAGGGGGGCATGGAGTTGATTTTTTAATAGTTATTTTTTTTTGTTTAATTCAAAATTAACTCGAATTTCTAACAGAAAAACAAGGGTCAGTAAATCATAAGAAGCGTTTATTGAATTAAGATACAAATACAAAACTATATTTAAGGTAAATCAGAATCAACCATTACACTTTTTTTTTAACAATTCTGTTTTTATTTTACTTAAATGCAATTCATAGTACTGGAATATTTAGAAAATAATCAAATTGTCATGTTTTATAACATTATTTCGGACTTGCTATTTACCAATGGACGGGGTGTTGCTTCGTCGGCGACGGTGCGTGGCCAAGCGGCGCTGCTCAGTCGTGTTCAAAAATGGGCCGTCCTGGCGCGCCCCTCCTAACATCCGATGACGTTTCTGTTCAAGTTTGTCACAACCGGAAGCGTCAAAATATGTTTGACAACACTTCTATATTTTCCATATTTTAATCATTTATTTTCCGAAAGGAGATTAGAAGAATTATATTTATTTTACAATTCTCCTGGTCACGCTATAACTTAAGAAACGGTGGACCAATTTCAATAATTCGTTATTAGTTTTGTTCACCAGCTTATTGGGAAGGTTGTAGTAGGGTAGAGTAGCTAAGCCGTGGGCAAAAGCTAGTAGATTATAAATATATACTTGCATGTTAACAGACATTTTCCTATTTTTTCATGCTAGGAGACCTTGCTTCAGGATTCTAGGTCAATGGGAAGTACTCTATAGATTTTGATTTCTTAGCGAGTGTCAAAATATGCGCCTAAATTGAGCAGGAACACCCTTATCTTTAGATCGCGTTGACTTAGAAGTTTGCTTTTTTCCTGATGCTTGATGTTACCACAAGGGACCTTAGTATTTGATAATAATTTCAGTTTCATACCTCCACGCGTTACTGAGAAAAATGGTCTTTCTTTCTTTATTCTTTATTGTATTCACAATATAATTATATACATATTTTGAGGAACTTTAAATGTACAACAAAAAATTAAACACATAAATTAAATCTAACTTAAAACTAAAAATATACTAAACAGATATGTGTACACCACACTATACATAAACATAATATATACAATAAATAAATACCTATAAACATACATATATATGGGTCATGTTGATAAAAAATGTTCCCAAATTCTTTCCCTGAAAACCTCCAGCGAAGGGCTAGCTCTCAATGTATGTGTGTGTGTTTCTGGTTCTGAAATTCGATTACCAATTTTATTGATGTTAGTTGAAGAAATGATTTATAAAATATAACTTATTACTTAGAATTAACTTACTACTACTTTACTTTTACTTATTTTTTTACTTAGAATGATTTCTTATTTATCATAGTATTTATTAGTTTATTATATTAGCATATATACGTATTTTATTATTATAAGTCACTTAATTTAACGATACTATATTCTATTTCAAAAATATCTGTTATTTAATCATTGTGCACACCTACCACAGTGTTGTCTTTTTAACCCAATGGTTGACTGGTAGAGAATGCTTTGTGGCATTAAGTCCGCTTATGTACCACCGCTGTACATGAAGTTTAAATAAATAAATAAATAAACTTATCCACAATTCATCTCTAAACTGTGCTGCAAAACTTTTAGTTCCAATATCGACTCCACGCCCCCTTTACTCTTGTCAACGCCAACGAATCTATAATTAAAATGGCCGACCAGTTCGGTGCACTCAGCAGTCATCTATTTTCTTCATTATCGTCCGTATGCGACTGCACTGCACTTTTTAGGACACTTATATTCACGCTCAATACACGCTGGACAGATGACATCACAAAAGTAGCAGGTGCCCACTGGATGAGAGTAGCAGAAGACAGACAGCAGTGGTTGTCCCTGGAGGAGGCCTTCACCTTCTAATGAGAGGGGTTCTTGCAAAAAGAAAAAAAGAAAAAAAAAATATAATTTAAAAAAAAAAACAAAAATACTCATAACTGCTTTTTATATTATAAGTGTAAATTTATTGTGTGTAGCAAGTAATAAAAGGCTTTTTTATTTTATTTTATTATTTATTTATATTCAAGCTTTGAACTTTTAGATGTCAGCAGAGAAAGGAGTAATGATCAAATTGGTTTTTTTATTTACCCTTTCCTTTCTTTGGTATTGCTCGTTGAGTCGTTCAGCTCCTTAGTTGTTCTGAGTTGAGCTACACGAATACTGACAAATGCTTGCACTGACTGAACAAGTCTGGTTAAATCTGTGTGGTTCTTTTCTCAAAAGATCTTCTCAGACGCTAATCTATATAGTTCTCATATGATTTGGCCATTACAATTTATTAGACTGGCCTGTTGGTCTAGTGGTTAATGGCCCTGACTGCTATACCGGAGGTCGTGGGTTCGATTCCCACCCAGGACAAATGTTTGTGTAATGAGCACGATCATTTGTTCTGTGTCTGGGTGTAATTTATCTATAATATGTATGTATTTAGAAATATATAAATATGTTTATCAGTTGTCTAGTACTCATAACACACGCTCTGCTTAGCTTGGGACTAGACGGCGTTGTGTGATAGCTGTGGAATATTATATTATTAATATATAATATTATTATTACATGCTTGCGATTTCAAAAGAGATTTTGAATGAGTTTGTTTGAAACATCGACTTCATCTTGTTTAAGCTGACGAAAAATTGACAAAAGTGTTAGTTATAAGTTACTAGCTTCAGCCAGCGGTATTGCTCGCGTGAATGTTAGTTTCTCTATCAAACTTTGGACCCTCGTTTCACCCCCTTAAAAGTTGAATTTCCTGAAATTCCTTCTTATTGCAATATCTACGTCACAAAAGGAAGCCTTGTTCAAAATTTCACGTTCCTAGGCACAATAGTTTCGACTGTGCGTTGATATGTCAGTCAGTCAGTTTCTCCTTTTATATATTTCGTGGCCAAATCTTAGAAATTGATCACTTCATGATATGTACCAAGTAAAACTGGCCAGATCGTTTTAAACGTTAACATTTGATGATATTTCAATCCTCGTTTGGCCTACTTTCTTTAGACCTTTTTATTATCATTGAAATCCTACATCAATGATATGGCCAAACGAGGATTGACATATCACCAAATGTTAACGTTTAAACGATCTGGCCAGTTTTAGTTGGCTATGTCATGAAGTGATTAATTCTAAGAGCTGGCCACAACATATAGATAAAAAATAACACTTTTATGTGTTAATTTTTCTTTTATTTTAAATAACCAATTTGCAAAATGGAAGCTGCGCGGTGTCTTCTCGTCCAATATACCACAGTGTCTCAAGATAAAAGTCTATGACCTGTGTGTGATGCCAGTGATGACATATGGCTCCGAAACGTGGTCGCTTACAATGGGCCTCATCAGAAGGCTTAAAGTTACGCAAAGGGCAATGGAAAGGGCTATGCTCGGAGTTTCCTTGCGTGATCGAATCAGGAATGAGGATATCCACAAGAGAACCAAGGTCATCGACATAGCACGAAGAATCGCCAAACTTAAGTGCCGATGGGCAGGGCACATTGCTCGCAGAACGGCCGTTGGGGCCGAAAGGTTCAGGGATGGCGACCACGTACCGGAAGACGTAGCGTTGGCCTCCTACAAGGTGGACCGATGACCTGGTAACGGTTGCGGGAGTACGATGGATGCGAGACGCACAGGACCGTTCATTGTGGCTGCACTTGGGGGAGGCCTATGTCCAGCAGTGGACGTCTTTCGGCTGAAATGATGATGATGATGAGAGTAAAGACCCTACCCTACTCTGGTTATTTTTGAACGCAGGGCAGAGGATCTGGGTTCGAATCTCACCCGAGACAAATATTTGTGTGATAAGCACAATCATTTGTTCTGTGTCTGGGTGTATTTATCTATTGTATGGAAGTATGTTAAGTATGTTTATCAGTTATCTAGTACTCATAGCACTAGCCCTGCTTAGTTTGAGACTACATAGCGTTGTGTGAAAGTTGTATTGTGGAATATTATTATAGTTGTGCTGTGGCTCCGATACTCAAGGTCGCTGGCGGGACTTGTATGTTTGCACCGCGAAACTGTCGAAAATAACATATTACATTTCTTGAAAGTGTGGGTAGAAAGAATGTACGTAGATTTTAACACTTACCAAGGTTAGTGAAGCCGTGAAACAGACTGTACTATTTCGTAATTGAAGCAGGTACGTCAACTCCTTGAACATGTTTTGCGAAAACCAATATATTTTTAACCGATTTCTAAAAATGGAGGAGGTTCTCAATTCGGATGTTTGTATTTTTTTTTATGTTTGTTCGCGCATAACTTCGTTGCTTGCCAACTGATTTGGAAAATTCTTTATTTGTTGGAAAGGGTATACTTTCCAAATGGTCCCATAGTCACCAAATTGGGATCTGATGATGGAATCTTGGCGAAATCGAGGGAACTCCTCAAATATTATAGACTTATATTATATGTATATATATAATATATTATAATAACTTAAGTATTTTCAGTCAAATAGTAACATTTGATGTAGTGGAACTGATGAAGAAGATCAGAAATAGTCAACGGAACTTCTTACTCGCATAGATATCACAATGAAGATAGTTAAGCGACTATGACAATACAAATAAATGAATGGTTCTGAATAGTTACGTTGAAAATAGTATCATCGAAGTGATCTGATGATGATGATGGATCCGGAAGGTACACTGGAATTCCGTAATTAATCAATGTAACCTAGCCGTGTTTGGGCTTATTAGAATTGTCATGAGATGCACTTTGGCTATAAGGTACTATCAAACTGATCTGATGATGGGGTCGGAAGGTGGAAGGTAGACACAGGAACTTCATAATAACACAATGTAACCTACCTAGCAGTGTTTTTTATTTCACATAGATCTACATGGACACTTAAAAAAAACGTCACTTAAAACGTCAGAAGCTAGTGCGCGGTTCCAAATTGGTCGTTTCCTATGGAGAAGAACCGGCAAGAAACTCCATAGTTACACTTTAAAAAAAAAATGTTGTTACAATATTTCCATATTACAGCATACGTAGATATTATGTAAGGACAGTGTAGACTGATCAATATTGTACTAAAAAGTACAATAAAAATAATCATAATAAAAAGTAACCTAAGAATTCGCAGAGTCTACAGTGTTCTCACATTCACATTATAAAAAAAGGCTATATAAATAAAAGCAAGTAAAATAAATAATTACAATTATTAATAAATGATACGTTAACAAAAAAAAAAAAATACTCAAAAGCAATGTGTTAGAAAGAAAAGAAGTATATATTACAACAAATGTGGAGCAGTTAATAGATATATTTACACAATATTATGAGCTACAGTCATTGTCAAACAAGCGCCAGAATGTGGGCAATGTTTTTTGAGTATATGTACCTACGTCATGAGAAAGAGTTATGAGTTTACAATATGTGGATGGATGGAGAGGGAGACCAAAGAAAAGATGGATGGATTGTGTGAAGAGTGATATGAAAGAAAAGGAAGTTAGTGATAGCATGACGAGTGACAGGTGACCCCAAATAACACGGGACAAGGGCAGGAAAATGATGTACGTCATGAGAAAGTCTAAGGTTAGCTGTTGATGATTTTAAAGATTATAATTCTGCAAACAAATACGTGTTTTGGCCCCCAATCATATTGCTTGTCTCCACGGCTGTTAATCTTCATACAACGAAACGCAGGACGTAGCCGCCATTTTAAGTTTATGATGCATGACGTTTCTGCTTTGACTGTGATTGGTTCCTGCGACATCCAATCACAGCCAAAGCAGAAACGCCACACAATACGTCATATCAATACGTCGGTGGGTACTTTATCTCTTTTTTTTTTAATTGATATAAACCAGTGCTTGACTGCGATCCCACCTTATGGTAAGCGGAGATGCAATCATTGATAGTAAGGCGCACTAGTTTATTAAGAGCCTATTCACTCTAGCCTTGAAGACACCTATATTATAGTTGGACGGGAAGACCGCAGCACGCAAATTGTTCCAGTCCTTCGATGTATGGTAAGGGACCAGAATGCTCTGCTACCGGAGGGCTGTGCAGAGAGCTTTGCGCCAATATGGGTAATGCGGTCGAACCGAGCCTTCTTCAGTGCCTTTTTGTAGGACTTGGCAGCATGGTTGAAAGCTCTCTTCTTTGAGCTCAGATCCGGAGCTTTGCGATCACGAGCGTCAACCCATGCGAGAAACGCCGAATGCTTACACTCTTTAGCTTGAACGCAATCGGCGTTGAACCATGGTTGAGTTGAGCCTCCGATGGGATCTCTATGACAGACTGGCAGCCATTTTATCCCTAGACCTAGTAGTATCCCTGCCTAGCTTAGATTAAATACCTATAGATGTAGCCACCTCGGCCGAACATGAGACAGCACTATAAAACTTAAATGAGGTTATTACGTAAACTTTTCCTAAATATGACCGCTGAAATACACTAAAAACTTAACTATTGGAGTCTATTTCTCATACATACACTAAAACTATTAATTTAATTGCCGAAATTATTCTAAAAACATAAAAATTGACTCGAGTCGATCTCTCTTTTTAAAGTTCGCCAAAGAAAAAAACCGGCAAGTCGAATAAGACAGAGCATGTTTATATATTTTGTCTCAATTTTCTTACTTCTATATATATAAAAATCAATACTACTTTTCGTTGTAATTTTATAACTCAAGGACGGGCTATAAGGTACGATGGGGCTGACATATCCTTTTTGGACAAAAGCCCCTAAATAAAACCTTGATTAAAAAAAAAAAAAAAAAGGACGGGCTCACCTATCCAAACCAAATGTTTAGGCTTTGTTCGGTTTTTAGTACATGGTTCATGTGAAGTTTGCACAAAATCGGTCGAGCGGTTCTTCATTTACGAAGTTCGCCGAGTCAGCTAGTATTTCATAAATATGCTTCTTACTTCCGCAGTTCCCTACAGTCTCATGGCTACACCTAGAGGTCAAAATTTATAATGATTTAATTATCGCTCGGTAGGTGGCCAGAGGCCTTACCATGATAATGTTAAAATGTTAGTCGTATGAGCGAAAGAGAGTGATAGAGCTATACACCCTATATAGCTCCATCCTTTTAACAGATCGATTTGAGTCGAAAAATTTATCACGTTATAAGCTCGTGGTAGAGCCTCAGTGTGTGATAATGGAAAGGTTAAACTTTTCAGCAATAGATGGCGTTATCACAAAATCAGCAAATGTTCTGGAACCATTTATAAAAATTATTGAATTCTAATTAATTACTTCGTAAATACCAAAAATATTTACGAAAATAAACCAAAGTTAGGTCCAGTCATTTTACCATAACAAGATTTGCAATAGTGTAGTGCGCAGTTATATATTTTCTCTGTAAATTATTTTCTTTTAGTGCATAGAGCGGAGACAAACACGACTTGACTTGTAGGCGTGTCATATTAGACTAAGCGACTTATGACCACTAGGTAATAAGTTTCGGATTACGATTTTATTCGCTATGTCCTGTCCTGTCTATTGGTAGTATATATTTAATGTCTTTGGGTATTAGCGACAACACGGACCCGATCTCCCGGGAGAATTCTTGTTCTTCATCTCCGGCTTGCCTTTATTAGCCGGCCGTGAAAACTGACAAGAAACAGAGCTCCCATCTCTCTCTTGACTTTATTGGCTGGCTTGAGATGAGATTCGCAAGAGTATACGTGTTCGGGAGAAGGATGCCAACACATTGCTTTTGCAATATTTTTATTTTTATGTATTTTGTTAACGTATCATTTATTAATAATTGTAATTATTTATTTTACTTGCTTTTATTTATATAGTCTCTTTTTTATAATGTGAATGTGAGAACACTGTAGACTCCGCGAATTCTTAGGTTACTTTTTATTATGATTATTTTTATTGTATTTTTATTACAATATTGACCAGTCTACACTGTCCTTACATAATATCTACTTATGCTGTAACATGGAAATATTGTAACAACATTTTTTTTTAAAAGAGTAACCATGGAATGTCTTGCTGGTTCTTCTCCATAGGAAACGACCAATTTGCACTAACTTCTGACGTTTTATAAGTGCCCATGTAGGCCTATGTGAAATAAAAAACTTTTGACTTGACTTTGACTTGGATGTATAATCCCTTTTCTGGAACCCAGGCCCCCTCTCCAGGGGAGGGAACGGGTGGTCTTTGAGACGTATTCGGCTACACAATAATGACATGGTTTTCGTCACGTTTTCCACATTAAACTATATCACCTGACACATTATACGACTAATTTTGGTCAAACGCGTAATAGTACAACTAATTATATGCGGGCGGACCGCCAAAACAACAGTTGTGTTTATTATTTGTCATATTTAATTATATCAGTCAGGCGTCATGCGTCAGACAGAAGCCCGAATGTCTGATGGCTTACCAAGAAGTATCACGTTACCCTTTTTATGACAGCAGCTTTGGACTCAGTGGAAAGGCGTGCAAAGAGGCTAATTGGGGATCCAGATTTGGATAAGTCCAATCTACAAGGGAGCAGTGGTGGCCAAGTGGTAACGGCCCTGACATACGAGTCGCGGTCGCGGGTTCAAACCCAGCCAGGCGCATTACTTTGTGTAATTTATATCATCACCACTGCTCTCAAAACAGTGAAGGAAAACATCGTGAGGAAACCGACATGTCCTAGAACCAAAAATTCGAAGACATGTGACAGACATCCACCAACCCGCACTGGGCCCGCGTGGTGGATTACGGCCCATTCCCTCTCCTAGAGAGAGGAGGCCTGAGTCCCAACAGTGGGAACATTATAAGGCCGACTATGCTATGCTAATCTACAAAGCCTCGAGCACAGGCACAGGGTAGCCAGCCTATCGGTATTTTACATGTTACATTTTGGAGAGTATGCGCGGGAATTGCATGACTTGATTCCGCCATCTCCTTTCTACCATCGGACAACCCGACGTACGGCGAGTATCCACCCTTACGTTGTTGAAACTTCAACGGTCGTTTATACAACGTACATCGAGGGACTAGAAAAATTTGCCTCCTGCGGTCTTCCCGTCCAACTATAATTTAGGCGTCTTCGAGGCTAGAGTGAATAGGCTCTTAATAAACTAGTGCGCCTGATCATCAATGATTGTATCTCCGCTTACCATCAGGTGGGATCGCAGTCAAGCACTGGTTTATATAAAAACTAATTAAAATAAAATTAAACCAAGTCAAAATCAAAAATATTTTTATTTCACATAGGCCTACATGGGCACTTATAAAACGTCAGAAACTAGTGTGTAATAATTTAAAAAAAAATAATAATAAATCAAAATCAAAATGTATTATGGTTACTTGTATTTGCACGGTAAGTACGGCTGAAAATGATTTTCCATCATTATTGACAACAAAGTAATAGATATTGAAGAATTTTTCAAAGTCTATTTCACCGTTTTGAGAGCAGTGGTGATGAAATAAAATACACAAAGTAATGCGCCTGGCTGGGTTTGAACCCAACCTACAACTCGTAAGTCGGGGCCGTTACTACTCGGCCACCACTGCTCCTAAGAGAAGAAAAGAAAAAAAGGAAATATATCCGAAAATCATTATAATCATTTTTATTCAGGTCAAATATAGTATTGCCATTTTCATATAAAAATATCACGACGCCAATAACACATTGAAATGAAAACATAAATCAAGATAAAATAAAAGCCAAATAAATAAAATCAATCAAAGTTAATAAATTTAATAAATTAAAATTAAATTTAACGATGGATGGATTGTGTGAAGAGTGATATGAAAGAAAAGGAAGTTAGTGATAGCATGACGAGTAACAGGGCAGAGTGGAAGAAAAAAACGTGTTTCGCCGACCCCAAATGACACGGGACAAGGGCAGGAAGATGATGATGATGAAAATTAAATTTAACAAATTAAAATAAAATTTAATCATATCAAAATCAAAAATATTTTTATTTTACATAGGCCTACATGGGCACTTATAAAACGTCAGAAGCTAGTGTGTAATAAATTAAAACAAAATTTAATAAATCAAAATCAAATTTATAAAATATCACAGAAAATCAACTTTATATAACTTTGCTAGAAAACCAATAATATTTAAGGACAATGGAATAAGGATCGTTTTCATTTTGATGATGATTATTATTTCTTTTGTGATTGAACTTGGAGATAAATTGTATCTACATATTATGTTCCTCATTGCATTTCCGTAAGATGGCAGTGCCGTATTCGTATAGAGAAAAAAGAAGAAATTAAGAAAATGTCTAATTCATTGTTATGTAAGTGACGGAAGACTTTTACGATTGAATGCAGGGGTTAATACATACAAAACTTTGGTTTGGTTTTTCATTTTGATACCATATTATCGCCTTCTAACAAAGCATCGACTCTTTAGAATAACAATTAATTAATAAATTGATATATTCCACATATATATATATACATCTTAACTAATAAATATTATAACTTAATAAATATTTAAACAATCTGAAAATAGTATTATGTACAAACTGGTAGAAAAAGAACTCATAGGGCATCAAAAAATTCGTCCACATCGATGTCAATGGGAAAAGTGCTCAGAACGCTGGCAGCATTGCCACGCTGGATGGCAATGCTAATTTGTTGACCGAAGAAAAGCCCAAAATAAATTGATATAGTTAAATGCTGCAAAAAATATTCAAATATCGTGAAAATACCATTTGAAGTTTTGATTCTATTCACCCCTGAGTTTCTATTCACCCCATTTGACTGTATGTAAATCAAATTTATTATGGTTACTTGTATTTGCACGGTACGGCTGAAAATGTTTTTCCATCATCATTAACAACGAAGTAATAGATATTGAAGAATTTTTCAAAGTCTATTTCACTATTTTCATCTATTAAATCATTTTCAAATAAATCTGAAAACATTGTAAGAATTAGCATATAACGATCTGTCTTACTGTAATCTATTCCACGACTTATTTTATCAGATTTTTCATATTCTGACCATTGAAAAACCACACCGCGATTCTTCTGTTCATATAGCAGTTTAAATATTATTTTTTTGTTTTTTTCTGCTACACCAATAAGAGCATCGTCCATTTTCATTTTTGTCTTAAAAATATCAAAAATTTCTACACCACAATGATAAAACATTACGTTTAATATGAAATTCCATAGCTTTTCTTGTTTTTCTTCACTGTTTTCGTTTTTTAGAAGATCACATATATATTCAACGGCAAAGTATTCCGCAAAGGACATGTGCACGAACAGAGGTATATTGTCTGCTACAGTGCGAATGAGACCATTCTTATCTCGTCCATTTTTCAGTTCATTAATAATATCTTCAATTTCTTTCAACACAGCTTCTTCAAATACCTCTACGTATGGATAAAGTATAGCGTAAGCACCTAGCTTCTTATGTTTGGCTACACTGACGTCGCGTTCTTTCTCATAAGCCATTTTGTTATCCGGATTGAATATGTTAATTTTATTTTTCTCTTGAAAACGAATCTTTTTTAGTTTAGTTTCCAAATAGTATTCGTAAAATATGTAGCCAGTAACATCTACGTTCCATTTGTTGTCTCCTCTATCAACTTCTTTAATCCTATTATGGAAATATTCAGCTAGTAGATAAAGATGCAACGGAGGTGCGATGAAATCATTTATAAAATATGTGAAAACACTTCTGTGAGTATCATACTCCATCATATTAGAATTATATTCAGCATATGAAAAATCAATATCAGTAACGACAGATTCCATTTTTAAATATTCCAAAAAGTTCATATATACTTTAAAATATGGCTTGTGTTGAATTTTATGGTGGACACAAAATTTACCTTTCGGTATATTGTCTTGCATAAAATCTACAAAATCATGAATGTTCTGAATTTCTTCCATATTATGTTTCTCAAATTGTATCTTAGATTTCCAATATGTGTACAAATATGTGTCCTGTTCAAGGCGATTAAAGTGTTCTATTTCGTACGACCGACCAAACTCTTGTTCCAAAATAGATTTTATTTGATTGAATGATCTGCTTGTAATCCAGATTTTATGCTGTCGAGGATAGCTCCTGACAGACTTAAGTAATGACAGCGCTTCTCTTTCGTAGTGCGGAAAGATTTCATCAAATCCATCAAAAAGAAATATTATTTTTCCTCTATTGTAATAATGTAGAAACATTTTCAACTGGAACACTGTTGAAATTCCACCTGAACACTTGTTTAAGGATACAATTCCTTTTGGCGATTCTTCAAGCTCAATAAATACTTCACACTCTTTGTCAAGCCCATCGGTCTCCTCAATGAGTGCAGCTTGACAAATGAAATTTAAGCTTTCTAAAGTATTAATAATTGTCTTGTCTTCCTGCCATTTACTGAATATTCTCGAGTGCTCCAATAAGTTTATTCTTACAATCCATATTTTAGGATCAAGTTCTTTAGTTTTTAGAGACAAATGAGTAAGCAGAGTCGACTTACCCATTCCCGGCATTGCTGTTATAAGTACAACATCATCTTCTAAATCATATAGCGTATTCAACACCTTGTCTTTAATATCAGCAAAATTATCTTCTTCTTGCTTGTTAGTACGACTAACCCGTCTGTCAATGTAAAAGTGTTTAGCTTTGTCGTAATTACTATTACAAACTGTTTTACCAATTACGATAGTTTCATGGTTAACAATTTGATTCAATATCTCTTCGTCGATCAGCTTTGCAGACTCATCGTCTACAATTATCTCTAAACTTAATTCGGCGTCTTGAAATTTTATTTTAGTAATGGCTAAGAGTTTTTTCTGTGATTCGACACTCAAGTCAGTGAAAACCGTACTATCTTCGTTCAATATATTACTTGCTTGTGAGAAATATTCAGATATAATTTCAATTGAATCTTTGTTAGCTATGATTACTATTTGCTTGCCATCAACTGCTTTGGCGACATCTCCAAGTCTTTTACAAGAATTTCTAGAGCTTTGAAAATTATTGAAAACTATAATAAAAATCTTCTCCTTACCAGTGTTAGACAGTTCTTTACATAAAATGTTGTGACTCTTCAACGGGAGTTTAAAAATATACTCCAAGTCTAAAACAATACGGTCCTTATTTCCTAAAAATTGTTCAACCTTGGCAACTGTCAACACACTTCCTGTACTAATGACAGTTCCTAGAATCTCGCCATGCAACTCAAACCATTTTATAGCGTTTTCATTAAATTTGCAATCTTTTTTCTTGATCATATGCATTATATTTAAAACACCCATTAATGGCTCACTCATGGCGTTGGAAACTACATTCTCGTATATTTTGCTTTTCTTTGTAAGATATGGTCCAACTTTAGGTGTCATCCACAGTTTTTGTATTTCATCGTGATATTTTAGAAATATCACGTCAGATCTAACTCTGAAGTTGTTGACATCACTGCACGGGTTATCTTCTATATCTCCTCTCAAAATTTCTTCCACACCATTCTGATCAGCTTGGTTGGTGTAAAACAGCAATTTGTTATAGAAGTCTTTCACCAAATTCACATCGTAATCTCCACGTTGAAATGTAAGTTTTGGAAACTTTTTAACTCTGACATCCAATTTATATTCGTGCAAGTTTTGGATTTCACTCGTCAATGATTCATACCATCTTTTAGGAAGATTGCTTAGTGATTCACAGTTATCTGTGAATTTCAATAATTTTGAAGTTTCATCGAAAACTAATATATTACCGACAGCAGAAGCTAAGCCTCCATTTAACTGAAGAAACCCATCTCCCAGAGACTCGTCAATCGTGACAATGTTATTTGGCTTCGATTGTTCTATTATTTCTTTGATTTTAGATGTTAAGTGTTTTAGTCTCTTCTCAATTTTTTCATCTTTTCCTCTTATTGCTAAATCTTTGTTGCCAAAGAAAGCTGAGACTTTAAGCTTCAGAGCCAGTAAATACTCTTTAGCAGCCAGTTCTGCTGCTTCATAGACAGTTGATTGTGGGACATTTGCTTTGTCCAATTGTCGCTTAAAATCGTCTGTCATTGATTTGCTAACAAACTGTAGCTTATTATTATTGTACAAAAGAACACTTCCCATTAGTTTACTTAGAGTCGTCATTTCAGAGGGTTCACTTAGAAATTTTAACAATAAACTCTGTACATTAGTCTCTTCCGATTTTCGCTTTTTGAGAACCTCTAAGCACAATATATTTTTAAGAAGCACAAGAAATTCTTCGTTGGCTGCAAAGAAGTCTTGTCTGAATCTAGCAATACGATGTCCTTCAGGTTGGATTTCAGAAACTTCAAAAACTTTGCGCGCTAGAATGACGTGATGGCGTAACATGATGTCATTATTCATCGCAATCTCGCTATCAGATTCATCACAAATAAACTTCGCTAACTGTTCAGCTAGTGTTGTGATTTCTTGTTCTATAACGATTTTACATAAAAAGTCTAAGTCTTCATCTGTGTATGATGGCTGTGTGCAACAACCTCCAGTCCCTATAAGTTCGTTCAAATAATCAGCGAAAGTACCTTCATATGTTTTATTTTTAGGATCATCCTTTGCTGTAGTGTACATAACGAAAAAGCATTCAGTTTCTTCAAACTTTCCTCCAAAAATCATTTCTTTACTGCTCGGTTCAAAGGCTCGTCTAATTTCTAAGTAACTACCAAAGTATTTGGCCAAATCTGTTTTACTAGTAAATGTAAGGAGTTTATCGTTCTCCCTGTGCTTAGCTTGAAGGAAAACAGCGAGGGGTTTATCGAATTCATTTATATTTGCTTTAAAGCAAATGTCATCGAAAGCACCTATGTCATCTCTATTGGTAGCCAAACTAAACTGCTCAACACTGTCGTCATGTAGCAATCTAAAATATATTAGACTAAGTAATTTCGTCTCGTACAGCTGGCCCAGGATGCCCGACGTGCCTGCACGCTTTTTATACATTTTACTGTTCATTGTTTGAATATATTGTTATATTGTTTGTTTCTTTTTCATCACACGGATCAAACAATATGTCAGTGTAATTGAAGAATTAAAGTCACTTTGATTGTTTAGTATTTTTTTCCCATTATGCACCAAAGCCTTCACGCGGTCTTTTTTAAAGTTATAGGAGCTGCTTCAATTTCCGTTTTTTCAGTAGAAGTCAATGTTTTCTGGCCTGTAATTAGAAAAAAAAACTATATTAGTTAAAGCTATCATTTATTATTATTATATCTAGCCTACACTGTCCCGAAGGAGCTCAACCGTCGAATCCGACTCGGCTGGGCAGCGTTCAGGAAGCTGCGCGGTATCTTGTCGTCCAATATACCACAATGTCTCAAGACGAAAGTCTGTGCGTGTTGCCAGTGATGACATATGGTTCCGAAATGTGGTCGCTCACAATGGGCCTCATCAAAAGGCTCAAAGTCACCCAAAGGGCATTGGAAAGGGCTATGCTCGGAGTTTCCTTGCAAACTTAAGTGGCAATGGGCAAGGCACATTGCTCGCAGAACAGATGGCCGTTGGGGCCGAAAGGTTCTGGAGTGGCAACCGCGTACCGGAAGACGTAGTGTTGGAAGGCCCACTACAAGGTGGACCGGTGACCTGGTGAAGGTTGCGGGAATCCGATGGATGCGAGACGCACAGGACCGTTCATTGTGACACCTTTTGGGGAAGGCCTATGTCCTGCTCTGAAATGATGCTGATGATGATGATGATAATACTGTCCCACTGCTGGGCAATGGCCTACCTCAATTCCTTCTATTATTCCCGGCTCTGAGTCACTTCATGCCAATTCTTAAGGTAGACATTTAAATTCTGTTGTCCCTCCAGCTCCTTCAGAGAGATTTCAGAGCACCAACCTTGTGTCGTATGGCATAAGGAAAAAATATAGGATAAAAACCGGGCATGTGCGAGTCGGACTCGCGCACCGAGGGCTCCGTACAAAGTTACCTATGAAAAAAGTTCAATTCCAGAATTGAGATACGAAGATTTTTCCGAATAGCAAAAAAAATTTTTTTTTTTGTAACTACGAATTGACTGTTTTCAGATTTTGTCATATACTTGTGCTATGAGACCTTGCTACATACCAAAATTTAGGATTCTAGGTCAACGGGCCTATGAATTTTGATTTCCCTGAGAGTGTCGAAATATACGTTTTTTTGCGAAATAAACGCCCGTAACATTTATTTTTTCGTTAACTCAAAAGTTTGAGTTTTTTACAGTTTCTAGAGACTATAGACCTAAGAATATAGTTTCACTTCCTTCACGCGTTCCCGAGATAAAGGGTCTTGACAGACAGACGGACAAACAACAAAGTGATCCTATAAGGGTGCCACAGGGTGTTTTTTTCCTTTTGAGGTACGGAACCCTAAAAATCGACCAGATGGTAATTAGTAACCAACGAAGGTTCGCTTCCAGCTTCAGCAAGTTCCGGCAAAGAAATTTAGTTTTAGCATCAGTTTTAGCTTAGGCAGAAAATCTGTCGCACCTCAATCTGAATTGAAGCTCATCATCATCATCATTTCAGCCGAAAGAAGTCCACTGCTGGACATAGGCCTCCCAAGCGACGCCACAACGACCGATCCTGTGCGTCTCGCATCCACCGCACTCCCGCGACTCTCACCAGGTCGTCGGTCCACCTTGTGGGAGGCCTTCCTACGCTGCGTTTTCCGATGCGCGGTCGCCACTCTAGAACCTTTCGGCCCCATCGACCGTCCGTTCTACGAGCAATGTGCCCTGCCCACTGCCACTTTAGTTTGGAGATTCTTCTTCTTAATCCTTCTGATGAGGCCCATTGTAAGCGTAATTGAAGCTCAGCATACGTGAATCATCGCGTATGGTTCAGCTGATTTTAGACGAGTTTGTGGTTCGTGTGTCACCCGCTATCTTTTTTTTTTAACAATTATAGGCTCGCGCTCGACCACCATCTCACCTGATGGTAAGCGATGATGTGCTCGACGATGGAGCACGCTTGCCTAGAAGTAACCTATTCACTCTTGACTTAAAGACCCCCAAGTTGTAGCTATCAGGAAACACAGACTCCGACAAAGAATTCCACTCCTTGGCTGTACGCATATAAATGTGTTCTCAAAACGCTTTGTGCGTATGTGTGGGATGTCCACCATGTACGGATGGCGCAACGCCGTACGTCTAGTGGTCCAATGATGGAGCGCACTTGGTGGAATTAGATTGTACAATTCCAGTGCACACTCCCCGAAATTTAAATGATAAAAAACCGACAGGCTAGCAACTTGGCGGCGATGCCCAAGGCTTTGGAGCTTCGACGCAACAAGTGCATCATTGCCGATGATTCTCTTGGCTCGCCTCTCAATCGACTCTAGCGCATCAAGCTGGGGCCCAAGTCTGTTATTTTTATAAATTCGTCATTCCAACATTGTCATTTTGCTAAAATTTCGTAATCTGATAATTCATAATGGTCGATCATTGATCGGTCAATGATCTTGTGGTAGAATGACAATATAGAGCTATCTCGATAAAAATTAAAAGGAATGACTGCACAATGACGTTCTAATGGTAGTTCACTGCTCAAAGAAACTGTCAAAATTTTGACAGCTATCCGCATATGTCAAATATTCATTTGCCATTAAGTACGAGATTACCATTCTATGCCACTTCTTTCAATGAAGTGTCAGTGGTTGACCATTGGAAAGTCATAATGACGCCATTATATTAGTAGATTACCAAACTTGTCAAAATCGACAATTTTGAAGTCAATGAGAGACCATTCTGGCACTATTGTAATAGCAGACTTTAGGCCCTGGTATTTGGCAGACCCGTCCCAAAGATGAGAACAGTACACGATCAACAACAACAACAACAACCATACACGATCGGCGATATGATCAGCTGACATCAGTGACCAACCAATCAATTATCTGCTATGATTATTAATTGTCTAGTAGTCATAACACAAGCTCTGCTTAGCTTGGGACTAGACGGCGTTGTTGTGGAATATTACTTTAATTATTAGATCGTGTGACCTTGATCGACGGATCACAAGAACAAAATCGTATATGAAAAATCATCATTGATTTACCTAAATAATAAGATAGTTTTCGATTTGTTATTTCAATAACTTAAAACTCTCTGTCGGTTGTCCTTTAAAGTGAAAGCACGAGAACACTTTCGCAAAAAATTGGTAGATTCATCACACTCTTGATTTGTTGTATTCGTTTTTCGCTCAATACCATTCTTTATTTGTATGTATGTATCTAAGTATATATTTATTATTGTTCTTATTTCCTCTCGGTCAGTCTTCTATTAAGCTGCACCTGCCATGTTATATCTCTGCACCACCCTAAGGTCGACTTGTAGAAAATGCCTAAGGCATTAAGTCCGCCTTTGTACAATATTTCATTTGTGCATAAAGTTTTAAATAAATAAATAAGATATTAAACAAAAAAAATAGTAGCATATAGTTTTTAGTATGTACAATATAAATACGTAATGAAATACATTTCGTCTTATTTTTCCGTGATGGGTTGTTCTTGGGACCCGTCAAAATACTTAATTTTTAACCTTTTAACCTTTTCAAATTTTCAAGGTGCCTAGTCATTCGAGACATCAGACATAATCTACCTTTGTACAACGTTTCATCGAAATCCGTTCAGCCGTTCGAGCATGAAAAAGTAACACACAGTGAGATATGTCAGCAAATCGTAGGGGCCCAGCAGGGTCGAAGCCTACTGGGGCCATGGGTAGTGTGAAAACGAAACCCGGGGCCCTGGGACGAAAGCAACGAAGTAACAGATGTGGGTTTTTAGTCAGTAAAAGCTTTTGGGCGGAGCGGGAGATAGTGTCAGAACACTATCTCCCGGGATTTGTCATTAGATGATTTTCCCAAATAAGAAGACCCACGTAGGTGTTTCTTCTTATTTTTTTTATTTTGATCTACTATGAACAAGAATAAAAAATAAAAAAGACTCACCTCACATAGCACTTTTTATTGCGAAACCACATATAGAATAATATAGTCAGCCGTGTCAGAGAAAATAAGTTAACATACTCAATAATTCACGAAATGTTTAAATCAGAATCTTTTGTGCAGAGTTAAACACCAGTTTCCTTAAAAAAATTAATATAAAGTTATGATTCACAGACTAACATAGTATTACCATGTAAAAAATACAATCCGATTTTGTATAATTAATAAAAAAAACTCTTAATAAATCTGACTTGGAAGCCAATGACATTAATAAATACAGGTTCCGTTTTTTCCTTTTAAGGTACGGAACCTTAAGAAAAGAAAAAATTCTAATGATAAACAAAAATTTACTATTCATACGAAGTCTGGGCTTAAAAACCTTAGTGTCTATACTAAAATATCCATAATTAGAATTTGAATACAAGCATTCTAATGTTTTTGTAGTATTTGGCAGCAAATGTATCAAATCAAAATTCTCGGCAAATTTCGCTGACGTAGTCAAGACAACAATAAAATATTGTTAACTCTATTATTATTGTCTATTATCAGTTGTCTAGTACTCATAACACAAGCTCTGCTTAGCTTGAGACTGGACGGCGTTGTGTGATAGTTGTGGAATATTATTTAAAAAAAACACGTTGTACCTATATAAATAAAACAGCCACTAAACTCCACTAGAAGAAATCCGTCCAAAAACCAACCTCACATTCTGATGAAAATATTTCGTAGATAAAAATGAATGATTGTATATTTATAACCAATTCTATGACATGTCCAAATCACACGGTTTATTGAAACTGGAAGATTAGTTTTTGGCGGGATATTTTCTAAGAAGTTTAGTCAGAGTCTAGCGATGCAAGCGCCATCTCGTTACATATTTAGTTACTTGCTATAGACGACTGATGGCAATCTCTAGTGGTGGTCGCAAAAACAACAAACGAGTTTTCCATTTACAGCCAGTAGTTCTGTCTGTTGTTGCCAGATGGCGTTAATTCAAAGTTAGTTGGGTATTGTTATGTATATCTATGTTGTGGCCAGATCCAAGGATTTATGCTCGGAGTTTCCTTGCGTGATCACGTCAGAAATGAGTGGCAGTGGGCAGGGCATATTTTTGCATACATAATCCTTATAGGTCAGGGCATCATAGTTGAGCATCTAAAAATCCTTGACGATGGATATAATGTCAATGTTCTTCTAAATTAGATTAAAATTATAACAAAACAGGTTTAGTTTGATTGAATCTATTTCTATTTCAATGTGTGATGACTTGATGAGTTATTTAAAAATATATACCCTTCGGACTAGGGCTACCATCACCTAATCTGCCAACGCCAGACAAACACGGCAATAAACCCGGACATTCGGGCGAAATATGGATTTTTCCCCGGACACGTCGGAAAAAATATTTTTTGCAAAAAAAATAATAACATCGTTTTAATTTTTTAACCGACTTCTAAAAAAGGAGGAGGTTCTCAATTCGGATGTTTGTATTTTTTTTAATGTTTGTTCGCGGATAACTTCGTCGCTTGCCAACCGATTTGAAAAATTCTTTGTTTGTTGGAAAGAGTATGCTTCCCGAATGGTCCCATAGTCACCAAGTCAGGATCTGATGATGGAATCTTGGCGAAAACGAGGGAATTCCTCAAATATTATAGGAAACTATATAGTGATTTTAGTATTTTCATCGAGAACTTAAGCATTTACAGTCAAAAAGTAACATTTGATGTCTGTTTATAAGTGTATCGCAACTAAAAAGTGTGAAATAAAAAACGGTGAAGTCGGTTATATTTTTTTTGTAAAAAGTTTTTTTATACACGTTGTTAATAATCGAATTAGGTACGTATGTAACCGCAACAATCAATAGACATTTTTAGTAATTAAATTAAACACTAAGTATATACAGGGTTAATTGTATAACACTAACCGTCCGGTAGTCCGGGTTTCAACCAGACACTTTTAACAACCCCGCCCAGACGCCTCCCGGACGCCCTTCAAGCTAGGACAAATCCGGGGAAACTCGAACGGATGGCAGCCTTACTTCGTAGTAACTGGATTGATTACGAAAGAATATTCCAAATTGTAAATTGTACTTTATTGTCATAACAATTAAGTTCATATTTCTTATTCACAAGCAAAGGGGGAAAAGTGTACCGAGCAAGAGAGCAAGACAACGAGAAAGAGGTACTGTGTCCCTTTCTTACCTCTATCTTTAACTAGGGTAACCATAAATTTACTATAAGCAAATTAATTGTTATTATTTTTGTCTTTTCAGCATTTTATATTTATTGATTCTGATATCGACGGCGAAGTATTAGTAACTCCTGTCTGTGAAACCTGACAAAATAGTTTAATTATTGACACGTCCTTTCCATCCATTGCCCTTTGAGTAACTTTAAGCCTTTAGGCCTCATCAGAAGGCTTAAAGTTACTCAAAGGGCAATGGAAAGGGCTATGCTCGGAGTTTCCTTGCGTGATCGCGTCAGAAATGAGGATATCCGCAGGAGAACCAAGGTTACGAACATAGCCCGAAGAATCGCCAAACTTAAGTGGCAGTGGGCAGGGCACATTGCTCGCAAAACAGATGGTCGATGGGGACGAAAGGTTCTGGAATGGCGACCGTGTACCGGAAGACGCAGCGTTGGAAGGCCTCCCACAAGGTGGACCGATGACCTGGTGAGGCTCGCGAAAATCCGATGGATGCGAGACGCACAGGACCGGTCATTGTGGCGGCATTTGGGGGAGGCCTATGTCCAACAGTGGACGTCTTTCGGCTGAAATGATGATGATGATGATGATTGACAAGTCAAAAAGTAAATAATTAGTTTATTACATATTTACTTTTTAACTTCTGGTTGGATTATCGGGAAAGGCCTTGTTCGGGTAAGCCACTTTCCAGGGCCTGTCCTCCTCGCTCCGGACCATGGCTTGAACCAAGGCCCGGCGCGAGAGATCGCCGCCGCCGATCGCCCCCACGAGGACACGGCGTTGCATCGATACTACAAAGGTGCAAATAAATATCGACATTACTACAAAATTATAGGTATCGAACAGGTACAACACTATTATTTGTTATCATTATTTCAATATGTAGCGCTCTAGTCTTGAGTCAAACGAAACGCAGTGATAACGTGAAACCTAATCATTAATAACAAACGTTGTAAACAGACGACCTACATTCAGATAATATTTTAAAACGTTTCCTAAACTTTGAAAAGACTACGACATTACATTTAAATACCATAAGTTTAAAATTATCATGATTTGATCAACTGTTCGATAAAAATAGTTGCGGTAAGTACCTAGATATACGCTGGGCGTGGATTGCGTCATCCCGTGTTGTTGTTGTGACTACATATACCACATGAGTAGATAAACGGAACAGAGGTAAAGCAAAATCAAAATCAAAAGCATTTTATTTCAAACTAGCTTCTGCCAGCGGCTTCGCCCGCGTGAAAGTAGGTTTCTCCTAACAAACTTTGGTAGTCATTTATAAGATCTACAATTATTTAGAACATTTTATGGTTCTATCTTTTATAGTTTAGGCAGCGTACGCAAAATAAGTAACTTTTCTGGTTGACTTTTTACACCTTGTGTCCGAAAAACTCAAATATCTTACGGAACCCTATTTTTTTCCAAAATAAAATATAGCCTATGTTACTCGTGGATAATGTAGCTTTCGAATGGTGAAAGAATTTTTAAAATCGGTCCAGTAGTTTTTGAGCCTATTCATTACAAACAAAGTTTTCCTCTTTATAATATTAGTGTAAATAAACCATTTACAGGCACTTTTGAAATGTCAAGAAGACAGTGAGTCAGAAAAAATGATGCTAATTGCACATTCCAAAGCGTAGATCTCTATGGAGAAGAATGCGCAAGAAACTCCATGAATCCACTTTTACAATATTTTTTTTCAAAATCTTGGCAATTTTTTTTTAACTAAAACCCTTACTATTCTTCTCTCTAAACTAAACTTACTCTTAACTATAGTCGGTCCGTTGGATCGACTATTTATTTATTTATTTAACCTTCATGCAACACAAAGTACAAAGGCGGACTTAATGCCTTAGGCATTCTCTACCAGTCAGCCTAGGGTGGTGAAGAGACAATATGGTAGGTGCATAAAAGTGTAATTTTACACGAAAAACAAGATTAAAAAAAAAAAGTATATATATAATTAAAATGCACATATATATATATTTAAAATAATATAACTAGCGACCCGCCCCGGCTTCGCACGGGTGCAATGCTGTCATAGTATGACCTTTTTAAGGTGTACAATACTATAGCACCTTATTTTGATCTATCTCTTAGGGTTCAGCCAGCGTTTGCAATGTAAGCGCGAAAAATGTGTTTATTTACGACATCACATTAGAAACCACTAAAAAGATCAGTGTTCCTCTACTATATTGTGCGTATATTATACATGTAAACCTTCCTTGAATCACTCTATCTATTAAAAAAAACCGCATCAAAATCCGTTGCGTAGTTTTAAAAATCTAAGCATACATAGGGACAGACAGACACGAAAAGCGACTTTGTTTTATACTATGTAGTGATATATACATATATATTAATATAAAGTAAAGAAAGAAGTTTTGAGACGATTCTGCTATTGAAGGAGCAAATGATTCCGCACCTTCCGCTTAAATGCATATCGACTTTCGGCCGTCCTGTATAGTTAAGTTGAATCTTTATAGTGTTGTAAAATTCGATCCGAGCGTAGTTAGCTTCCCCTGCTTATAGAAAGAAAGAAAAAACGTTAATTCATACCTCATACATACAGTAAAACTTTTAAGTATGAAAAAAAAAACTTTAAAATCTGTGTAAGGTCAAAAAGGCGCCTAACTCAGCATATGCTGTGATATTTAAAACGATAAATAACGCAGCGCTGGTATTTTGTTAGGGCCCTCGGTGTTGCCACGGTCATACTCACAGAGGTTAAATAAAACTATAAAGGTATCGAAACAAAATCATAAATAAAAACATTGATAAAACAAACATTGGAAAAGTAATAAATACATAACATTTATCAGTACCTTCCTGCTGTATGCTAAAGCATTTGCTGTGAGACGGACGTGTTTTAGTCGCTACTCCATAAGTATGTGTAGCGACATCTATGGCGTCACATAAGAACTAATCCTGCATCGTGCTATCAAAGTTCTCCGTGCGATTAGAACATATACAACAGCCGGAAATCATCTATTGAGCAGTTGCCCACCAGGCATAACATCCGTCTGGTCGGAGGATCCTCCCTTTTCAACCGAGGTTTGCGGGACTTTACACTCTGTTCCGCTTACCTCCAAACTGGTGACCCCGACGTGATGTTATGCCTTTATTTAATCACGTTTGCATGGGTCCAATGGACCCACGACTCTATCTATAATAATGTTTTTTCATAACTATAGTTAAGAGTTAAATTTCGCTGTGACCGTGCGCTCGAAACGGACATATGTGTGTTGACAAATGTTTCATCGACATCCTTAGTACTTGCTATTTATATTCATCATCATCATCATCATCATTTCAGCCGATAGACGTCCACTGCTGGACATAGGCCGCCCCCAAATGTCGCCATAAAGAACGGTCCTGCGCGTCTCGCATCCATCGGATTCCCGCAACTTTCACCAGGTCATCGGTCCACCTTGTAGGGGGCCTTCCAACACTGCGTCTTCCGGTACGCGGTCGCCACTCCAGAACCTTTCGGCCCCAACGGCCATCCGTTCTGCGAGCAATGTGCCCTGCCCATTGCCACTTAAGTTTGGCGATTCTTCGTGCTATGTCGGCAACCTTGGTTCTCCTGCGGATATCTTCATTTCTGATTCGATCACGCAAGGAAACTCCGAGCATAGCCCTTTCCATTGCCCTTTGGGTGACTTTGAGCCTTCTGATGAGGCCCACTGTGAGCGACCACGTTTCGGAACCATACGTCATCACTGGCAACACGCACTGGTCATAGACTTTCGTCTTGAGACACTATGGTATATTGGATGAGAAGATACCGCGCAGCTTCCCGAACGCTGCCCAGCCGAGTTGGATTCGACGGTTGACCTCTTTCTCGAAATTAGATCTACCCAACTGGATTGTCTGTCCCAGGTAAACGTAATCGTCTACAACTTCGAGTGCAGAGTCTCCGATCTTGATCGGAGTGGGTGCTACATGGATGTTTATCATGACTTTAGTTTTGTCCATGTTCATTTTGAGACCCACTCTTTCGGAAGCTCTACTGAGGTCATTTAGCATTGTGCTGAGCTCTTCCGCGGTCTCAGCCATGACTACTATGTCGTCGGCAAACTGAAGATGAGTGATGTACTCGCCATTGATATTAATGCCTAATCCACTCCAGTCCAGAACCTTGAAGACATCCTCCATTGCGGCCGTGAACAGTTTCGGAGAAATAACGTCTCCCTGCCTCACACCCCGCTGCAAATGAGATTGACTTCATCATGTCCACAAAGAAGCAAATATTCAATGATGTCTCTGTGATCAATGGTGTGAAAACCGGAAGTGATCACCGCCTGGTAAGGGGCTCATTGAATATCAATGTCAAGCTTGAAAGGTCACGACTGATGAGGTCTACGCTCCGTCCTGCACATATCCAGATCCAAAACTCCGAGAGCTTTCAGCTCGAACTTCAAAATCGCTTCGAATGCCTAGGAAGCTCTGTGGATGAATACAACGATGGGTTCGTGGAAACTGTCCATACGGTCGGGTCTAAATTCTATAAGACTCATACAAGTAAGAGCAAAAGGCTCACAGATCGAACTCTCCAGCTTATGAAGGAGAGGCGTGAGATGATTCTGCAGTCTTCAGACGATGCGTGCACATATCGGCAGCTCAATAAACAGATCTCTAAGTCCTTGAAACGCGATCTCCGTCACTTTAATACCGGAAAAATTAAAGACGCGATTGAGCGAAATAAGGGCTCTAAGGTGTTCGCAAGAGATCTGTCTATTGGGCAGAGCCAGCTCACGAAACTGAAGACCGACGATGGCAGAGTCATATCCGCCAAATCGGAGCTTCTGGGAGCGATCGAGGCTTTTTATGGACAGTTGTACACGTCAATCACAAAACCCACTGCGAATCTAGCAAACGACCCAAGAGCTAGATTGACCCGACACTATACCAAAGATATCCCGGACGTCAGCCTGTACGAGATTAGGATGGCTCTGAAGCAGCTTAATAACAACAAGGCACCAGGTGATGACGGAATTACGGCCGAACTCTTGAAGGCGGGTGGAAAACCGATCCTTAAGGCCCTTCAGAAGCTGTTTGATTCCGTCATATTCGAGGGAAAAACGCCACAGGCGTGGAGCAGAGGTGTGGTGGTACTCTTCTTTAAGAAGGGCGACAAGGCCCTGCTCAAGAATTATAGGCCCATCTCACTTCTGAGCCACGTCTACAAGCTGTTTTCCAAAGTCATCACGAACCGTCTCGCGCGCAGGTTCGAAGACTTCCAGCCTCCCGAACAAGCCGGATTCCGAAAAGGCTTCAGCACCATAGACCACATACATACGCTACGGCAGGTTATACAGAAGACCGAGGAGTATAATCTGCCTCTGTGCCTAGCGTTTGTGGACTATGAGAAAGCCTTTGATTCGATCGAGACTTGGGCTGTGCTGCAGTCTCTCCAACGGTGCCAGATTGACTATCGGTACATCGAGGTGCTGAAGTGTTTGTACAAAAACGCCACTATGTCAGTCAGACTACAGGACCAGACCTCGAAACCTGTCCTATTTATATTAATAATAATAAATTTATTGGATCCAAAAACATCCAATTAACACACAAGAGTCAAACAATCTCGGGTTATAGGTAACATAGTAAATATAAACTGTGGACAGAATCTTGGGTACAAAATTGTTGTATCTTTTAGTTTAGTCAGTACATATATTTAGTTGAGACCATTTAGACCCCAAACTAGGCAAGAAATGCCTGTATTTTGGAAGTCCGTTGATTCCTCCTAAATCACAATGTGTTACTTATTCCAATTTATAACATAAATATATATTTTCACATTTTGGCTCTTATACTTTGAACTATCTATCCTTATAGTAGGTATTCTTTGAAAGCGTAAAACAACAAAAATTTCGCAAGTAGCAACCCCATCTTCAGCACTTAAAACTTCTTCGAGTTCTCAAACCTACTTTTTTTATTTACAGACAACAATTTCCGAGGAGTTTGACGCACGACAGACACAGTGGCAGCTGCTGCTGCTAACCGCCGTCGCAGTCGCAGCGAGAGTCGCGTGACAGATGAGTCTCAGTTACAGCAAGATGGCGAAACAGTATCCAAAGCGTCCAGGAACATCTGCGATGCAAAGACTGTACGAGACCAAGCTTCTTAGCCTCATTTATTTCCGAGCCATACACGATGACAACATTGAAGAGTTTCATTTAGCCACAAGTGTAGACAAATTAGGCTCGTTCGATGACATCTGTTTTAAGGCGAAATTTAAAGGTAACGATAAACCGCTTGTAGTCTTCTTACAAGCAAAACACGGAGAAAAGAATGATTCACTTCATAAGGTCAAAGAAAGTGATTTGGTGGAATACTTCAATAGCTACTTAGAAGTTAGATGCAAGTTTAATCCAAATAATAAAGATGTTCTGTTTAATAGTTCACTTAGTGAAACAGAATGTCTTTTCATCATTTACACAAACGCAAAAGGTGACGAAAAGTTCAGCACATGCGAAGGTAGTTTCTCTAAACATTTGAATGATCTGATAAGTACAGGAGTCCCTGGCTCTCAGTCGTCACACAACGACCTATCGGATACGGATCCAGAGCATTTGTGTGAGATACTTTTAAAAGAACAAATGAAGATGCTAGCTCAACAGATGGCGAAGTGTATTTTTGGAGAATTCAATGATATCCAAATGTTAATGCAGGATGACCTTGTGCTACAATACCATGTCCTTCTGGGGCAAAAAGCTTTCGATATCTCTGAGATTCAACCCGAAGGACATCGTAACTTAAGCTTTAGAGATGATTTCTTTGATATAGACGAAGAATACCTGCGGCTATTTAAAGATGAACTGTGCACAGAAATTTTAAAAAGACGAAAACGTGATAATCGTGAATATGAAAATTTATCGAATTCACTTATACCTTTGCGTCAAATCACTAATACTAAAACTTTGTACAAAGAAATTGGAAATCGTATTATTTATAAAAACGGAAAATTTGTGTTAATTGATAAAAATTCACCTGACCACTATAAGCTGTTTCACGACAAAATTAATGAGTCAAAAGAAAACATACGTAACACCGTTGAAATTGCCGTAAAGAACTGTCTGACTTTACAAGGGTATAAAGTGCCAGCTTCATTTGGCAATAAAGATTTAACAATAAGAGGTAATGACATAAAAATCCAAAGAAAACTGAACCATTTAACATTTAAAATTGTAAGATTTATAGAAAAATCAAAACCCAGTAATATTGTAACTATAGACAATTCTTTCGGAGAAGAATTTCTTCAGCTTAGTGATGGCATAGCTTCTGCTGTTGGTAATTTATTAGTTTTTGATGAGACCACTACTCTGGTGAAGTTCAACGACAACTACGAAACACTAGGAAATCTTAGCAAAGATTTATATCGTAAATTGAAAAAAGAAATCAATAACTTACAGGAATACAGATTTGACGTAAAAGCTAAAGAATTTCCAAAATTATCATTTGCCAGCGCCAAAATCACTGTGAGTGAATTTTTAAGTACACTTCTATTTTTTACATCCCAATGTAATGAGAAAGAACTAGAAGAAACTTTAATATATGAAATAAACAATAATCAAGGTGACGACGTACAACATGTAAAAGTTACTTCCGAAGCCGTATATTTGAAGTATCATGATGAGATACAAAGATGGAGCATGGAGTCAAATGTGGGAATGGGAACGTATCTTGAAAAAGAAGGCAGTATATATAATGATGCTGTAAAACATGTTACAACACAGTCATTACTGAGTGTCATAAATATGATACAAAGAAATAGGTATAAAAACAAGAATTTTAGAAAAGATGCTGTAAATGCAATCCAGTTTGATGACCTACCTTCTGGAACTATTATCGTTACAGAAAACAGTGCACTTACTGTTACTAAGTTCATAAAACATTTTAATAATAAGAACATCTTCTTGATAGATTTAGAATACGTTTTTAATTTATCTGCACGAGACGATCAAACATTACGTAGAGAACTGATGAATAAAGATAAAATCAAAACACTAATTGTTGTCTTTAATAATGCACAAATTAATCATAAATTAAAAAAAATAGCAAACTCTATGAAGAGCCACATTGTGATTATTATCACAGATCAGAACTCCGTTGATGACGCCAAAACATATTTTACGCAGACTGGCAATGTAATAAAGGATGCCATAGAATTGATTGATATGAGCGAAGAATCGCAGAAGCGGATCTTGAGGAACACTAAAGTGATTTTTCAAGGTAATAAAGTAAGGTTAGAACATTTTTTAACAAACAATACTATTAGATATATCGGAAAAGACGTGTTGGATAAAATTATGCATAGTAACAAAAATACTGTAGGAAAGCCGGTCAGCATTTCAAATTATAATCCCGAATCATATATTCAAAGGAGTGTTAAACCATTCTGCTGGAACACTGGAATAAAAGAAAGCGTCAATCACATACAAATCAAAACACTAGATGACTTTGAAAACGACGTTGTCGTTATACTTGGGAACCCCGGAATGGGAAAGTCAACTTTTCTCACTCATTTGTCTCTTAAAACAAAAGACAACTGGGGAAACATGAGATGGAAAGTGAGAGTCAATTTATTAGAGCACACACGGCAATTCGGGAAGTGGAAAGATATGAAAACGAACATCGATACTACGGAATCTTTGAAATTCTTGTGTCAAGTGGCACTCAGCGAGGAAAGTAGCCAAACATTAGACATGAATATATCACTAGTCCAATGTGATGACGGGACTGTGTATTTAAGAGACTTTCAAGGTGACGAGTGGACTTTATTCGAGTTGAGAATGTTTCTGAACTTTTATAATAGGGCTCAACTAATAATTTTATTCGATGGCTTTGACGAGATCTACCCAACGTACGCGAATGAAGTGTTTGCATTTATAAAAACTGTTAAGAATTTTTCTAGGACCCATAAGATTTGGATTACTAGCAGATCGTACGCTAAAATGCATTCTATTTTCGAAAGTTTCAATTCTTGCCAATTATTCGAATTAGAGTCCTTGAGTTTGGATGAACAGGACTTATATTTGTCTAACATTTGGGACGAAAAGGATTTATTAAAATATCTCCTTAAAAAAGAGTTTCAAAATATTAGCGACTGCATCACGTACGTGGTTGGAAGTATTCATATAGGTTATTTGTTCATAGAACCAGATATATTACATGATTACAAAAGGGATATGCCATATTTTTTAGTTGGTTTGAGCTTAATAAAGTACTTGAAAACGAATCTCCCAACTGCACCAACTGCCGTAATGCAAGTTATTGATAGAGCCTACGAGAACTTCGTATCTTCATACGCTATAGAACGAAAACATGATATCCTAAGCAAATTCGTCGCACCTCCATTACACCTGAACATAATGGCAGACTATTTATATAGTAAAATATATGAAGTTAACATAAAACAAAAAAATAAATGGGATTGGCATCATAGTATTTTTAAAATTTATGAATATTACCTGGAAAACAAAATTAGAGAAAGTTTTAAAGAAAAGACTTTTTATAACATGTCCGTACCGGAGCATATATTAATCGCAAGAGAGCGAGAATATGCAAATTGCATAGGCAGGCATAAAAAACTGGCGGCATACTCTGTCTACTACAGGTTTCGTTCCAAATTATTTAATGATGAAGAGTTAAAACTTATTATGGAACTGATTGAAAAGCTGAAGGAGGAAAAAGAGAGAAATGGCATTATCTGTAATGTCATTGATGGTATTCCATTGTTTGTCCACTCGAAGATCGAAGAGCACTTAGCAGTTGAATACTTGTGTAGTCTAATAAAAAACAAAGAAAACAAAATACCTATATGGGATTTTATATTGAACGTGGTGTGTTTCGGTAACATAAATGTTATAACCTCTTTGGACATTGAAATGAAAGAAGACCGTGATATGGTTTCTCAATTTGAACAAAACAAAAAAGATATATTTGATCTGATAATTAAACAGGGCAAAAACAGTAAGCAGGGCGAAATTAAATCATCTATTAGTGAAGTGATTCGATATGGCCTGCAGAATTTGACGCGGTTTTTTATTTTTCCAACTTTGAATGGAAATATAAACAAGAATAATTTAATGGATTTCATAGAAATTGTTAGAGAAACGAATATGCTTTTATTGGCTGCTAAAATGGAATATGACGATGTAATAGCAGCGTTGGTCAATCACGTAAAAAGGATTGACATAACCAAGTTGTGTGTGTTATTTGAAAATATTGAATTAAATGAAAATATTGCTGAACTAAATATTGAACATTTGATTCGAAAGTTGTACAGGTATGCGAAGGCCCAGATGAATATTGTTCCAGATTGGGAAAAAATTACAAAATCAAGTAACCAAATATATTTTATTTAATAGAATAAAAAGAGTTGTGTGTTTTTATTTTATAGGTTGATAGTTCCGCTACCAGAGAGATAAAAATGGCATATCTATTTCGTGTAAACCAACTAAGTATTGGTGCACTGCTTTTAGGTTCGAATCTGGTATTTAACTTTTAAAATTTCATAATGAGGATCAGTTATGATTTTTGTGGAGTATGCAGACAGGTAGCGTAAAAAAAAACAGTAAATACTTTGAAGAAATTATTGAAGTCGGACGAAAAAAAAACGAAGATACAGCAATTTTTATTTATTTAATGCTTTATGTACACAAAAAGTACAAAGGCGTACTTAATGCCTGCGGTATTTTCTACCAGTCAACCTTAGGGTGATGCAGAGAAAAGTAGTGGTAGGTGCAATAAAAGAGAGAGAAAAAGGCGATTACAAGGAACAGATTTACTTTATTTTTGTGTTTTAGTTCCAGAAACACGCCCGTTAACGAAGCGACTCGCTGTGACGTCATCTGTCATGATCGGTCTCAACCGGCGAATTCTGTGAATACGATCAAACCATTCTTCACACGGATCATGATTTGCCACCATTGTGTTGACCGCCCGGAGGACACGGTGGAGCATACGGTAGAGGTGTGCCCCGCCTGGGCAGAGAACCGCCGTGTCCTCGTGGATCGGCGGCACCGATCTCTCGCGACGGGCCTTGGTACAGGCCATGGTCCGGAGCGAGGATGAGTGACAGGCGGTCGCCTCCTTCTGCTAACCAGTAATGCTAGCAAAGGAGGTGGCCGATCGCGTGAGGCAAAGGTCCTCACGCCCCAATTGCCGCCGGGATTCCGATCCCGATTTCCGGCCACCATAGGCGCGGGCTTGCGGATGGCGAGAAATGGGTGGCTCGCCGTCCGATCGTCCGGTAACCGTCCGGAACGGGCTCAAGTCATCGAAGGCGCGTACTGTTCCACGCGTGCCTCAAGGAGATGTCAGCAACCGTAGGGGCTCAGCAAGGTCGAAGCCTACTGGGGCCATGGATGATGCGAAAGAGATCCCCGGGGCCCTGGAAAAATGGCAAAGTAGGAACAGGAGTGGGTTTTTAGTCAGTAAAAGTCTGACACTATCCCCCGCTCCGCCCATAGCGGGGGATGTCATTAGATGATTTGGGAACCCGAAAAAAAAACACATCATGACTATTCATGACAGATGACGTCATCGTAAACAGTCCAGCGAGAGCGCACGTTTTCAAGTAATTGTCCAAAAAAACTTTAATAAATCCACCGTTTCTTGACGGATTTTAATAATTTAAAAAAATAAATGCTCAGTAAATTATTACACATACGATGTACTTAGTAAAAATCGGATTTGCTATTATGTGATTGATCCTCATTCCAAAACTACGCTAAAAATAGCGAACATTTTATTTACTTTGGCATTCCTACCTTTTTTTGTTAGTAGGTTTTTTTAGGGTTCCGTACTCAAAGGGTAAAACGAAACGGAATTTACTAAGACTCCGTTGTCCGTCCGTCTGTCTGTCACCAGGCTGTATCTCATGACGTACACCGGCACATGGTGGACATCCCATCTATACGCACGAAACGTTTTGGGAACACATTCATTGTGGAATTCCTTGCCGGAATCTGTGTTTCCTGATGGCTACAACCCGGGAATCTTTAAGTCAAGAGTGAATAGGTTACTTCTAGGCAATCGCGTTCCATCGTCGACCGCATCGTCGCTTTCCATCAGGTGAGATAGCGGTCTAGCGCGAACCTATCAAGAATAAAAATAATAAAAAAAACCTCCACAAAAAAAGCCATCTAAAAGCTGAATACTCGACAACAATATAACCATGGGGTTTTAGTCTTACAACTCCTGAAACATCTAGGCTCTTAATAAACTAGTGCGCCTGACCATCAATGATTGCATCTCCGCTTACCATCAGGTGGGATGGCAGTCAGCACTGGTTTATATCAAATAAAAAAAAAAAACTAGAGAAGGGCTATTGCGAAGAGAGTGTGACAGAGTTCCAGAAACGTACTACAGTTACTGAAAAGGAGCCTTCATAGCGGCTAGAAGTATGACGTGGAGTACGAAGGAGAAGAGAAGAGGTGGTGCGACAGAGTTTACCCCTCAGGACGAGGTACTCAAAGCGTTCACTAAGGTAGTGAGGCTAGGCTTACGAGGTTTTTCAAGGCGTCTGTAAGGGAATTCAGGTATCCTAGGGTTCGCATGCGTGTATCAGTGATACCTGTACAGTCAAGGAGTACATACGCTATCGTCTCCTCCTCATCCAAGCACGCTCTGCACAGGGGACTGTCTTTGATGCCTATTGTGTGGAGGTGTTTGTTCAGTGTGCAGTGTCCAGTGATGGTCCCCGTCACGAGGAGCAGGCTGCTTCTGTCCAGTCACATATTGAGGCTTCTAGTAATATGTCCTACGTATGTTCCATCGAAACAGAGATAGTTTTGAAGTACATAGTTCAGATAAGTATTGAAGTGTTTGTTCTGTCGGACTAATGCTAGTCGAATAATTTAAACTTAAAAAATTTAATCATTTTGACACTTTATTATTTTGATATTTTAATTGTATTGACATTTTCATTTTAATTGTATAATTGTATTTTCTGTGTGAGTAAATACGTTTCAATATTTATTTCAATATGGAATCTATCAATACATAAAACACTTAACATATATACACTAACTTATATATACACATCTAAAAGCTAAAATATGGCGTCAAAAAACTCCTCCACATCGCTGTCGACTGGAAGTGTGCCCAAAAGGCTGGCGGAAATAATTGTATTGACATTTTATTCGTATTGACATTTAATTGATTTGCAAATTATTTAAATTAATAATTAGAGTAATATGTAATTGTTAAATTTATTTTCCTATGTAATATTATAAATTATGCATGTTTTTTTTTTTTCTTTGTAAATTATAATTTGTAACTCTCAGCGACAATTGCACACCCCATATTTGTACACCTCCGGGCGTAACATAGCGCTCTGTTTATTAAAAATAAGACTTGTATCTCTTTACCTATGTTAACAAATAAATTATTATTATTATTATTTCGTTTATTCCTTTAACAAAACATATAAATTATATTTTTAAATATTCCACTATAAAATTAAAAACATTTAAAAATATAAAAAATAGTAGCCCACCGGTATCGGGAACAGAGTCCAAGCTACCGGTGGTCAGGGCTCCTGAGAGAGGAATCTCCGAACAATACGCGCCGTGTCCAGGAGTACTGTCTTCTGAATCAAGCCCTTGATCCAACTGCCTAACGAGAGCCTCTTCAGATGTTGGTCGAGGCTCTTGGCAATTAAGCCATTGGCCGTCACGACTATCGGCACAATGATTGCTCTATCCACTTCCCACATGTCGACAACCTCGCGAGCTAAGTCAAGATACTTAGTTTGCTTATCTTTCTCAGCTTTCACGAGGTTCTCGTCATGAGGGACCTTATTATTATTATTATTAATATGTTTACCTAATCTCTCGAAGTAATGAGTAGTTGAACCATTGTTTTTCGAAATTAAAACTGTGTCGAAATACGAGTAATTATTTATGGAAATTCAGAATTACACTCCTCCCACCTTAAATTAAACCGAAGTATCTTTTTTTCTCGTTAATTTACAAGTTTGATTTTTTTACAGCTACAAGAGTCCGCAGACTTGAGTATATGGTTTTAATTTCAACTCAATACATCCACGAGTGCCCGAGATAAAGGGTCTTGACAGACAGACGGTCTGACAACAATGCGATCCTATAAGGGCCGACGCTGCGTTAAGCAGGCGCCCGCGCGGTCCCATACAAAAGTGCTCCGTCGCGGCTAGCCATGCGGGCATCCGCCGCGGGCAGCTGCGCCGCGCGCACGTTTTGCTACGTAATAATACATTAAAGTTCTCTATCGACACGATTACATGCACACCGTTAAAGTTGAACTAGCGACACAGCGCAAGTTATAATCCGGTTTCCGCTACGGGACCGCCGCACACGACACACGAGCGACGGTACGCGACGGATGCCCGATGGACCACCCGCGAGGGCACCCGCTTTACACAGCGTTGGCCGTTTTTTCCTTTTGAGGTGCAGAACCCTAAAAAGGGTGGGGCGTTTTTTTTTTCAAATAAAACTACATTATCTAGCAGATAAATCAAGTTTTTACTTCAGGTTTCTTATGCTTATTAATACAATCTCGAAAATCGTTGACTTCAGTTTGACATTTCCTCCAGTCCTTGGTAGTCGCTATGCACTCCTGAAAGCAAAAAAAAGTTGTTTTTTTTTTAAATTTTTATTGTTTTTTATTTTCTCTTCTTTTTTATTGTTAGTAATTACGTGCATTTTTTTATTTTTTATCTATAGGTAGGCTATAGGACTCGTGCACCAGCGGAGCACGAGTCGAGCACGATTACGGGTAGAGTGAACCGACGTACAAGCCTTGAACGAACGCGCTTCGAGCGTTTGGTTCGTGATCTACTGTACTCTACCTATTGTAGGTTTTTTGACGAACACAACCCTTTGTGTTCGCATCACATTCGAAGTCAGTTGTACGCTAGAGGTGGGATAGACTAGGTAGAATGCGTACTGGGTCTTAGGAGTACGTGTCCGCCGAAATACATGTTCCAAAAACTAGGTCCACGAGTATTTAGGCATCTCGAGTTTTTTGACGTTTCCGTACGTTTAAGTAGAGTACGAGTTATGTAGTATCATTAGGATTTACACGGACGGAGTCGCTAACAAAATGCTAGTTCAAATTATTCACACTCACTTATTCGCAAACCATGATATATATTCATATATTTTAGTTTCTTTATTCAGTATCATCATCAAATTAAATAAGCGCCTACTATCTGATCTCATCAACTAAACAATCGTATAGTATTGTCCTTATTTCATACCTGTACTTTATAATGTAATTCCAAGCATCCCGTCTTCTTCAGCATGCTCTCCACGGGATCGTCATCAGGATCCACTGGTTTTTCACGAGGTTTCACAGTCATTGTTTTATTTTTTCAACACAAATCAATTCATTCTCAACAATATAACCTCTAAATTTTATTATCAGCTGTTTGATTGACGTATTACGCTACTAAAGTAAAAAGTTATATTTTTGTTTATTTGCTAAGGCAAGAGAAGGGTATTTTAATTTGTCTGGGTTATTGCAACGTTTCGTTTCACGATTTTTGCTACGAGAATATAAATTGTGCTTAGTATACAAATTGTCTCACTCTCTTCAAGCGGATATTTTTTTTGCCTGCTGTGTTTCATGTTATTTATGGCGCTCTAGGGTGAAGCGAGAGGTGTCTCAGATTTTTAATACTGACTAAAACCCATCTGGATCTGTCAGTTGCCCTTCGGGATCTGCGTTTTAGGACCACGGTTACTTTTTAAAACATTCCAGTAGTCGCAGCAGGTTTCAACACTACTGGGCCCTTTTAGTTTTGCTGACAACTCTTTGTATGAAATGTGAGGAAAATCCAGGGATCACTCAAGGTCCCTGACATTGAGGCCAAGGTCAAGTTCATATGTGCACAGACCCCTCCTTGGGTGAAGGCAGGGGGCGTGAGGATGTCCGTTCCCTCACGGTAGCGGCTATCTCTTTCTCAGAAGGTGAACGCTTCCCTTTCCCTCTCGCACCAGATCATGGCCTGAACCAGCGCTCGCACCTAAGCTTTACCTTTTATTATTAAGAAACTTTTCCTTGTGAGCTTGTGAACATTCATTGCGACGCCATTACGCGGGCGGAAGAATAATCGTCTCATGGAGACTACACAACGATAGCAGCTATAATACCGCGAGCTCTTAACGCGATCCACTTGATGACCTAAAGTAAACTCTAAACGTATTTGGAGGTATGCGGAACAGAGAGTAAAGTCCCGCAAAACTCCGTTGAAAAGGTTGAAAGATTCTTCGACCAGACGGGTGTTATGTCTAATGGGCAATTGCCCTATAGATGATTTCGGGCTGTTCTATATGTTCTAATCGCAGGATTAGTTCTTTTGTGACGCCATAAATTTCGCTACATCACTTCTCTCCGGAGATCGATGTTTCTTGATGCGTGCCAGGCCAGTGGTAGGTTGGTTCCAGTGAGTCGGAACCGAATGCCGCATAGTTCTCGCTGATGATGGTGATGCCCCAGTGAGTTGGGGTGGGGCTGTCCCAGTGGTGTGTTATGTCTACAGGTAGCCATACACGCTAAGGTATACCTGACAGGTTTACCTGTACAGTTGAGTTGAGATGTTGCACAACTGTGCAGGTTTCCATACAAGCTTACCTGACTGGTATAACTGTGCAGGCAAACCCTTCAGGTACACCCTAACGTGTATGGCTGACATTTAGTATTCAGCCAGACTGTAGACGCGGGCGCGGCGCGGAAAACTCAAATTTAACAAACAATTTCTTTGTAGTGTCCATAGTGGGCAAGTAAGCGCGGGCTGCGCGCGGGCAATTCACGCCATAGCTCGTTCATAGGGCGTGGCCGCAGTGAGTGCGCGGGCGGCGAGCGGCCACTGCGCAGGAGCGGGTATCTCAAACTAGTTCGAGCTAACCGCGTGCGTTGTTATGATGACTCGACTGCGGACAGGCAGAACGCGCGCATACCCGCACCCGCGACGCTCCCCAGAATCTGGCTGAACACTTACAAGGGATGGAACTACATAAAAATGCTTCTCTCTTTCTCGCTCGCACAACTGTCATTTTAACATATCATGATAAATCCCTAGGACGGACTCGCAGATTCAATGACTCGTGAAATTTACACCTGTGTGCGTCTTCACTGACGTGGAGCTGGCTAAACCGAGTGGAGCGGAGAACAGTGAAAAGTGGCGTGTTTTCGTTGAAGTGGAGCGGGACGGAGTCGAGGTCGGCATAGAGGTTGAGAGAGGCGATAGGCTGCTGGGCTGCGTATTGCAGGTTGGAATCCCGTACGGAACATATTTTAATGGCCTACTGTTAGGTGTTCCGAACTGAGTGTCTTGTATCTTGAGTTTACACGTTTGAGACCCAGGAAAGACGAGTAAAAAAAAACTGCCACCCCAAAACAGGATGAAATACTTAGTGTCGCCGCACATGGGCCACATGCCATAGCCACAAACGCCGCCACGAGAAGTTAGAAGCGGCCACAAGCCACTTGTGGCCAGTGGCCGTTACTTTTTTTAACGTATACTCTGTCGAAGAAGGTTTAAATGCGCGAGTGGCGTGCGGCGGCGTTTTGTATACCTAGGCATTTAGGTGACCGGTTCTGGTGTGGCGGCCATCGGCACCAGCATAAGCATAATCAGCTTTTCAATGTTCCCACGGCTGGGACTCAGGCCTCCTCTCTAGGAGAGGGAATGGGCCGTTATCCACCACGCGGACCCAGTGCGGGTTGGTAGATGTCGCAAGTCTTCGAATTTTTGGTTCTAGGACATGCCGGTTTCTTCACGATGTTTTCCTTCACCGTTTGAGAGCAGTGGTGATGAAATAAATTACACAAAGTATTGCGCCCGGCTGGGTTTGAATCCGCGACCTACAATTCGTAAGTCGGAGCCGTTACCACTCGGCCACCATTGCTCACTGGTGTCGAGTCCATATAAAATGTATGAAACCAGGAAAATAAAACACAAAAACAGTGAAACATTCTATATATTTGCCTCGTTTTATTTACAGTCAATTGTCGGAACAATATCGGCTCTAACTTATGCAAATAAAAATACAACTTATTATCTATGGCAGAGCAGTTCAAAAAAAATACGAATTCTTTTGAATATCGAATTCAAAAACCTTGCAATAAGGTTCGAATACAAACACGGTGTTAGATTTAAAAAAAAATCGTATAATTTTTATTCCAATGCACTGTCTTTTGACCAACCTTTTTTTTTTTTTAGTTTTGAGTAACATCTGTTATGGTGAAGCCTGAGCGTAGTCATATTCTCGCTAGATGGCGCTAAAATCACCTCATGTTTATTTTGTTTTAGAGTTCATACACACGAGTAGCATGTTACCAACGCAGACTGCAGCCGTCGACCTATATATAGTGACACTTGACACACATGAAGGCTGCCGTTGATTTTCCAAGTTGGAATGTCAACGGCCCCCGTCGACGCGTTAACAGCTGCCGGCAACGTGTCGACGGCTGCATTTACCTCTGCCTCTAATTTCTTAGTTTTTATGCCAAACACTAAAAACAAAATAGAATTGGAGCAAGGAAATGGTATCTGCAGAATTCGAAAATTCCACTTTGTTGAACTTAGTGTAATGAATGCCTCTAAATCCATAGACTCCGATACTCTGGCTCTATGGTGCTTATGTTTAGTTGTTTACTGGCTATTTAGAGTTATCAAAAGACTCCAATGACACTAAAATTTGCGTTTAGCGCCATCTAGCGAGATAATAGCCTCGACTGAGGCCATTGCTTTCATCTTTCAACGATTTTTCTTCAAGATAGATTTAAATTATCTAATGAAACTCCCCCATATGATTGATATCGATTTCTAATGAATAAAAAAAAAATATAATTATCTTTTATTTTTATCCGATTTAAGTTAGAATTTTTTTTTTGTTAAGTCATTATCAAATTTTGAAAATTCTTTAATCAATGTTCAATTTAAATTTTATCATGCTTATTACATTTCAAATAACTAATAATCAAATATTATGTTTCAATTGTTTTTAATTTATTTGTAATTTTATTTTTGTTAATTTAAATAAAGCATGTACATAATGTCTTGTTGGATAAAAGACATTATGTACATCACATATTATATGTTATAGACTTTGAAACCATCCAATCGATGTGACCCAAAACAGTTTCAATAGAATGGCAATAATGCGAAGTTGGTTTTAGACCATTAAAATAATCCACAAAAAATATCTTAGTAACACATATCCGCGTACAAAGGTATCCGCTAGTAAATAGTTTACAGCTGACCAAATGGACCAACACCCTCTTGCAGTAAAACTTAAAATTTTGTAGTTTAACATTACATAACCCACACCTATCATGTTTGGAGAATTTAACTAGATAATTTAACTTGCGCAGTGCGCACTCTAATATGCTATTATTACAATCTGTAGTCAAGACAGCGTATCAGACGAACGCTCGTTAAAAAAAAAACATTAATATTAAAATGCACTTTTAATTTGTAATGGCAAAACGGATCTTACAATATTTTTTCGTCATTTCAATTTTGATAACTGTCAAAATGGATCCTTAAATGTTTTATTTAATATTTAATTTGGACACGGACATCGTCTTAAAAGAAAGCGATCATCGCGCAAATACACGATCGTCGCGTTCGCTTATTTAACAAAATTTTAAGCTTCAGATACATTACAGGACAAAATGTCCCCCATAACGACGCGCAACGCTGTCAAATGGTCCAAGAATATATCCCACGTCACGTGAACGCTTTTTAAAATGTTGGGCAAGTTGCGGGACATTGGGCAATGCTGCCGCGTCACATGTATCTGAGGCTTTAGTGGACCAAATGTCCCCCAATATGAAGTGCAACGCTGTCTATCCAACAACATGTCCTGCGACACGTGAATGTATTTTAAAATGTGCGTTGCGCGTCATGTTGGGGGAAATTTGTCCCGTAATGTATCTCATGCTTGAAGGCGCCCTGTCTTGGCACGACACAGCGCTCTGGTTTGCCGAACAAGTGAACGTTCAATGTGTGTTTGCGCTTTCAATTAGAACTAAGCTCTAGGTACACTCTGTATTTCTGAATAAGAAATTTGACGTTGAATATTTATCGATTTTTACTTTAGTCAAGCTTGGCATTAAATAATATTTAAGGCAGATTCTTCAAGGTAGCCTACGAAAGTAAAATTTTGTATAATAAAAATTACATTAGGTAATTACACCACTATATTCAATACAACCATCATCATAACTTTTTAAGTAAGGGCGGAATTCATCAATAAAACTAATCGCGTTTTAACGTTTGGCTCGCTTAATCGCGTTTAGCCGCTGTCACTAGTGTCATTTGTCTGTATTTTTACAAGTGACACTAGTGACAGCGACAAAACACGAGCCAAACGTTAAAACGCGATTAGTTTTATTGGTGAATTCCACCCTAAAAGACAAGGTAAATCGTCCAGTTTTATATTAAAATAACACATTTTACATCTTCTCTAAATTACAGAGTTAAGTAAATAGTTTGAATGAATATCATTATGTAAACACTTAAATGTCATTTATTCTATCTTCTATCCCATTCTGAACTATAAATTGCAAAAAAAGCATATAATAATTGAGTTTCGCGGACTACCCAGAAACCGGCCCATAGACCAGGACTTAAGAAACACCCTCACAATATTAATTACTCTGCAGAAAAAGTAAAACCTTATTTTTTTTTATGAGTGGTACTTCGCATAGTCCCCCATGAGGTTAACGTCTGCTTAACCGAACATGCCTGTGGCAGCCTTAATTGATAAATTAAAGCCAGGATTAACAACAACTTAAAATTAAGCGACTACACGCTAAAGTAAAAGCGATACTGCAGCCAATACACATCTCCTTTCTGTAGGGCGAAAGTAGTGACGAATGCAACAGTGCGAACCTGGGAAAGGCCCAATCAGTGTTCTAGAAACAGACGACTACTGACTGCATGATCGCTTTGTATCTTTCATTTTTTGCTTGTATGAGTTCTGGTTGAGCTTGGGAGAACTTAGTCCATTCTCTGATCTTTAGGTTTCACGGCAAACTGATTTTTTGACCACCGAAAATACGTATAGACTTTGGTCTTGGAGTATAACTTTTACGCTTGCTAATTAACCTATATATTAGTTAAAGAGCTTGGGCCAAAATAATACGGCTTTACGATATCTGTTCCTCGAAAAAATTGAACATTAACCGAACGATTTTGACAGATAACAAAATTTGGTTACATTTCATTTCAGCCAATCACACAGTCATACAAAACATAATAACAAATTAAAAAAAAACTTCGATTTTCGTCGTAACTCAATGCGTCAAACATTGTTTTGCATATATAATGTTTTTAATGTGAAAACCGACGCGAATGCGCCGTGACGGGCAAAGGCATGATACTGTCCTGCAGTAATGCCTTCACTATGTCATTGCTAATCAGACGTTTCCAGTCCCGAGACGGACGTTTTTTTTAAAACCTTTTTGTCTCCTACGTCGGATATATCCGACAGACACTCTCGCGTTTATTCCGCCAGGGTCGCACATCCACGACCAAATACTCGCATCTCGTCAGCTCTTCTGTCACCTATGGAGATTGAAGAGCTAAACGAGATGGAGTAGCCGGTCGCAAACACAAGACCCTGGCGAATAGGGCCTGGCGCACATTATCGGCATCGGCAAGGAAAAGGATCCTTCGGCATCCCTTAAAAGATCCTTCGGCATCCCTACATGCAAGCGAATACTGTCAGAAACTATGCTTTGGCATGCATGTAGGGATGCCGAAGGATCCTTTTCCTTGCCGATGCCGATAATGTGCGCAGGGCCTTAGACACTAAAACACTCGTCGGACTAATCCGACGAGGGAAAACTGTCTTCGGAAGCATTGGTACTATTTGATTGACAATATATCTAGTATACCTACTTATTTTTATGGTCAAATTTAAATAACCCATAAAAAATATGTAAAAATGACCATTTTCTCTGACTCAGTGTCATAAAAGAATGACGATCAATATAGTGGCCAGATCTTAGAATTGATCACTTCATGATATGGCCAACTTGAAACTGGCCAGATCGTTTAAACGTTAACATTTGATGATATGTCAATCCTTGTTTGGCCATATCATTGATGTAGGATTTCAAGGGTAATAAAAAGGTCTAAAGAAAGTGTAAGCCAGACAAGGATTGAAATATCATCACACTTTAACTTTTAAAACGATCTGTGGAGTTACCATGACGTTTAAAGTAAGATTGTTTCATTCTTATTCCAGTGTGGGTAAGAGATGGCGCTAGACAACCTGTATAGCTCTGTCTCTTACCAACACTGAAATAAGAATGAAACAATCTTACTTTGAACGCCATGGTAACCCATCTGGCCAGTTTTACTTGGCCATATTATGAAGTGATCAATTCCTAAGATTTGGCCACGACATCAATATATTTAGCTGTTCATTCCAGTTGCGAACGAATGTAAGAATATATGTTTGAAATTAAATTTTCTTTACTGTTATACACCTTAACCTTTCTCATGAATAACTCTGTCTATTGATAACAACCGCATGAAAAAGAGCAGTGGTGGCCGAGTGGTAACGGCCCCGATTTACGAGTTGAAGGTCGCGGGTTCAAACCCAGCCAGGCGCATTACTTTGTATAATTTATTTCATCACCACTGCTCTTAAAACGGTGAAGGAAAACATCGTGAGGAAACCGACATGTCCTAGAACCAAAAATTCGAAGACTTGTGACATCCACCAACCCGCACTGTGCCCGCGTGGTGAATTCCTAGAGAGAAGGCCTGCGTACCAGCAGTGGGAACATTATAAGGCCGAATATGCTATGCATGAAAATTCTGTCAATAGGTTTTGAGCCTCAAATACACTAGAGGACATAATATCCTTCAACATGACGCGCTACGCTCAATCTACGTGACACTGTAATCTTACCCAATGTCCCTTAACTTGCTTCCCAACGCATTCACGTGACGCTGGACATGTTTGACAATTTGATAGCGCTGCGCGTCACATTGGAAGATATTTTGTCTGTGTCTTAGGCTCAACGCGAACATACATACTGACAGACTGATAAACACTGTGGGGACTTTGTTTTATAATATGTATATTTCTGATTATCCGCATAAGCATAATGTTCCCACTGCTGGGATTCGGGCCTTCTTACTAGGAGAGGGAATATGCCGTAATCTACCACGCGGTTGCTGGATGTCACATGTCTTCAAATGGTTCTAGGACATGGCGGTTTTCTGACGATATTTTCCTTCACCGTTTTGAGAGCAGTGGTGATGAAATAAATTACAAGTACTGTGCCTGAATGGGTTTGAACTTGCGACCTACAACTCTTAAGTCGTGATCGTTACCACACTGAGTCACCACTGCTGTTTTTCTGCTGCTAGCTCTTGCTAAAAAATTCAACGTATCATAACGCAGGTTTCAATAATGAGAAAAAGCAAAAAGGTATATAATGATCACTAGAAAAAAACATAAAACAATGTTTGACACTCAAATTACAATGTATTAAAATAAATGCCTCTTAAATTGGAATCATAATTACATAATTCTCTTTTACTAAACCAAAAAAAAAAAAACCATAAGCATTAGTGGTCGTCGCTAGGAAAATGACTGTTATTGCTTGGATATACAGTTTAAAATTGATTAAAATGCCATGGACCACCAAGAACTTAAAATTTTGTACACACACAAAATTATCTTGTACTATATTTTATATTATTATTAAAAGTAACTAGTTTAAAAATTAAAAATAAAGAGAAAAAAAATGTCGTCAAAGTGCAAAGCTAAGGACAGTCATTTCGCACTCTTCATAGAATTCTGCATAGATATAACTTCAAGGCGAAAACGTGGGCAGAGGTACACAGATGACAAACTGTGTAACGATGGTTAATGAGACTTTATGGTAACCAGTTACTGGTTTGACAAGATCGGAGAGAGACAGGACTATATTTCACCGGGACACCATGGCGACGCGAATAGTTGCGCCACCATGGTGTCCCGGTGAGATATAACCTTTTCATGGTGGGGACGTCACTGGCGGCCGGACTGGTGTCCGAGCTGATCGCGCCACCAAATTAGTTGCGCAACCAAACGGACACCACGTGAGTAACTCTCTATAGAGCTGTATAAATTTTGTTGGTAGCGACGACTGGTCGCGCCGCCATGGTGTCCCGATGAAATGTAACCCTTACTCCATGGAAAACACTGGTACTCGACTACATGCCAATTAAACTAAGGCCTACTGTGTACGGACGCGTATTCGTCATTATACGCTTGGTGTACGCCTGCGTGAAGCTTACTTAAACTATGAAACTCTGCCGACGGAGAAGCAATGAAATGACCTCGACGGCACGAAGTTGCCGCTTCGTTAATAGTTTCATAGTTTAGTACGTAAGCTTCACGCAGGCGTACACCAAGCGTATACTGACGAATACGCGTCTATGAAGCTACGCGTCCGTGGTCAGTAGGCCAGAATCGAGTCCAAAAGTATCTAGGAAAAAGGCTAAGCGAATTGACTGTTATTTCTATGCAAAATTACACAAGGCAGTTTATTAAAAAAAAATATATAGTATATTTAAAAACCTATGCTAAGGCGTGAACACGCCGCGTATTACAAAATATCAACGACCAATGAGGCGTAGTATGAATTTATTTCATTTTAATTAACTTTATATTTTTGATGATGATGAACGCTTTACTCAGACTATGGCTACTATATTTCGATTCCTCTCAACTTTAGTTTGGTGTTCGTCATAATTATTGCATTTTGAGTTATTTCAACCGCCTGTCGGATATATCCGACAAGCACTCTCGCGTTTATTCCGCCAGGGTCGCACATCCACGACCAAATACTCCATCTCGTCAGCTCTTCTGTCACCTATGAGGATTGAAGAGCTAAACGAGATGCAGTACCCAGTCGCGAACACGCGACCCTGGCGAATAATAGGACACGAAAAAAACTCGTCGGACCAATCCGAAGCAAGCTTTAAAGGTTTTAGTCAGGCTATGTACCAATACTGTACATAAAATTTGAATAATTAAATACTATTAATATAGTACTAAATAAAATAATAGTAATATTTTTTAATTACTTAGTGGTTAAATTTAGAGCACTTCATGACACTATATACCATCAATAAGAAGCTAATCTAGCGGGAACTTCACGACCCTCAGTAATGAGGAATACGACTCGAGGAGGAGATTTAGAGACCATCAAACAGAGCTGGTACAATGAGTTTCAAATAAGAATAGAAACGTCAACGACCTCTATCTGTCACTCGACTTATAAAACGTCAGAAGCTAGCACACCGAAATGAGTCTTAACAGCATGGAACAGGCTCCCGAAGTGTTGTGAAAGCTCCCATATTGAACTGCTTTAAAAATCTGTTGTGTGTCTTACCAAATAAGACTAGGCAATATGATTGAAAGACCATAGCTTTCCATTAGGGGCCTAAATAAAAAAAAAGCATTGTCGCTGGTAGTCTTCCGTCTCCATTTTATTTATTATAAAAGGAGAAATTGACTGACTGACATATGCCGAAACTACAAGGCCTAGGAGTGTGAAATTTTGCACAAGGTTTCGTTTTATGACGTAGAGAGGATTTACTAAAAAATCACCCCCAAAGGGGATGAAACGGGGGGACCAAAGCAACCTTCTTTCGCACGGGCGAAGCCGCTGATAGAATCAAGTATATCACTAAAGTGAAATGGTCGTAAAGCGTTCATAAATCGATCGATGACATTTATTTGAAATAACAACATTTTTTTTATTGAAAAAAATGTCTTAAAAAGCTTTCGACAAATCTAATAAACCTAGTTTAAGACAAAAAGGCGTTTAAGTTCTAACGCCTTGATTGCACACGCCGTGACAACGGAGCTCGGCATCGAAGATGGCATTGAAGACAGTGGCGTAGCTAGATGACCAACGACACCGGGGCAAAAAAAAATCTGTGGCACCTTTTTATGCCGGCAATTATCGAATAACTCCTGCTCTGAGTTGAGCAGACTCAGACTTTTACTGACTAAACCGTGTTGCCATGATTAAAGTAGTGTTGCAACCTATAAAATTTAAATTTCGAAAGTCGGAGAATTTATCGCTGGTTCAAAAAAGATTGCTTATAACTTTTGGGGGTCTCCTAAGCTGGGGGCCCTGTAGCCCTTCGGTAGCTACGCCACTGATTGAAAACGTTTGGTATATGAGTTATCAGCCTATGTTCCACTGCTGGGTCACAAGCCTCCTCTCCGTGAGAGGGAGTGGCCAGTAGTCCTCACCAGGGATGTTATGGTTATAAAAGAATGATGCCATTTCTATTAAATCTAAGCCCACCTTCCAATAGCTGTGTTAAATCGTTGGATAGGTATTAATGATTTAACGAATATTCTCATTCATCATCATCATCATCATCTTCCTGCCCTTGTCCCATCTTATTAGGGATCGGCGCAACACGATTTTTTTCTTTCATTCTATCCTGTTACTCGTCATACTATCACTAACTTCCTTTTCTTTCATATCACTGTTCACACAATCCATCCATCTTTGCGTTGGCCTCACTTTCCCTCTCCACCCATCCACATGTAAAGTAAGATTGTTTCATTCTTATTTCAGTGTGGGTAAGAGACAGAGCTATACAGGTTGTCTAGCGCCATCTCTTACCCACCACACTGGAAATAAGAATGAAACAATATTACTTTAAACGTCATGGTACAGGACCTTGTGAGAGTCGCGGGAGTGCGGTGGATGCGAGACGCACAGGATCGGTCGTTGTGGAGACGCTTGGTGGAGGCCTATGTCCAACAGTGGACGTCTTTCGGCTGAAATGATGATGATGATAGACTAAGATTTAGAACTTGGCGTCATAGTACAACTCCAATACAGTTCTGGCGATGATTGCTGGCAGATTTGATTGCCCTTATATCGGACATTGCTGTAGCAGACATGTTGCTAACTATGTCCGATAGTGTAATATGTATTTGCTTATGTGTGTGTGTTCTGTTTTGTGATTGTTGTATGGGTGCTATTAGTTGCCTGAAATAAATGCCTTTTTATTTTTTATAGTAACTCTTATTCAGCTCAAAATTACCCATCTAACGAAGTTACATAGCTATTGGACGGTGGAGGCCCAGGATTTACAATCTCCTTTCGGATCCGAAAACAAATACGGGAAATATTATACCAGTTTCGAAGATGAAGTTACTTCAGATACTTTATCTGTTACGGATATTAGAATTTTAATCATTTAACCGCCTATGTCGGATATACCCGACAAACACTCTCGCGTTTATTACGCCAGGGTCGCACATCCAGGACCAAATAATTCATCTCGTCAGCTCTTCTGTCACCTATGGGGATTGAAGAGCTAAACGTGATGAAATACCCAGTCGCAAACACATGACCCTGGCGTATGGGACACGAAAACACTCGTCGGATCACTCCGACGCATGCAATTATAAAAGTAAAATACAAATAGGATTTGAATTTCATTTCTATTCTAGATCATCATTTGTTTGACCGGCAATACAAACGAAAACCTGTCGTAGTCTGTCATTTAGGGCTATATGTCACCGGGACACCATAGAGGCGCGATCAGTTGCGCCGCCATGGTGTCCGTAAGCTACCAAACTAGACACCATACAGACACCAGAGTCGGTACACTACACTGAGACAGTATCAAAATGAAACTGCACGTGTCAGAGCTGGTCGCGCCGCCAAATTGGTTGCGCAAACAAACGGACACCAGACCCCCTAGCCACGCCTCCAATTCCTTTATTCTGACGTCATCTCAATACTCAAGAACAAAGGAATCGGAGGCGTGGCCTACTCGAGGCGATCGACGAAAAGAGAAACGAAACGGTTGTAACTTGGCTAGGATGGCAAGTAAGTAACCCTCTATAGAGCTGTATACATTTTGTTGGTAGCGGCGACTGGTCGCGCCGCCATGGTGTCCCAGTAAAATATAGCCCTGAGACCGAGCGGTCTTTATCCGAAACTTTCGTATCGGATAATTTCTCATTTCGGATATCCGATTGCTTCACGGAGCTCCATAACATTCCTGGTCCTCACGCGGTACACAGTAAACGAATTTTTAGTTTTCAAAGTCTTCGAATTTCAAATTCTAGGACACGCCGGTTTCCTCACGATATTTTCGCAATTACGAATAGCTCACTTGCTAAATCACAAAGAAAACTGACTAAAAACAGAGATACATGTAAATTGAATCTTCCGACTTACGAATTACGATTCAATTTACAAATACCACTTATTTTGAGATCGGTCCCTTTGTGTCTCAATTTCTAATCAATACTTTACTAATTAATTTTTCAACTAATAGTAATTCCGTCTATCAATCCGCAGGGCCAATCAAAATGGAGTATACTACGATCAAAATATGTTGGTCGCTCTAGAATTGGTATTTCAAACTATTTCGCACTTGAAGGTTCTTAACCTTTCGCCTAAAAACACTTCCGGTGTTTATTCCGTCAGGGTCGCACATCCACGACCAAATACTCCATCTCGTCAGCTCTTCTGTCACCTGTGGGGATTGAAGAGCTAAACGAGGTTGAGTACCCAGTCGCAAACACAAGACCCTGGTTACTTGGACACGAAAATATTTCGTCGGATCAATTCGACGTAAGCCGAGGAAGGTTTAAAAAAGAATAGGGAATATGCATGAACAAAAACTATTTGTAATCTAACTAGTTCATCAATAAATATACAAAAATAGAATATTAATTGTGAAAACAATATCAAAATTGGTAGAAAAGCAAACGAGATACAACAATTTTAAACAAATTTATCTCTCTCTGGCCTAGACGCATTTGTCTATGGCGGCCGTACGGGTGTCATGGCCTTTTGAGTGTTGACGTAAAATACCATGTCGGACTTCTCTTTATTATTGGCAACTTTGATGCTTTATAACTTCGTTCCATTAGATGTTTTTTTTTTCTTGTTTGCCTTTGTTTTAGTCCTAGAAAATATTTAATTTTACTAATAAAAAAAATGCATGTTTGGAGGTATGCGGAACAGAGAGTAAAGTCCCAAATACCTCCTTTTTAAAATGGGAGGATCCTCTGACCAGACGGGTGTTATATGTGGTGAGCAACTGCCCGATAGATGACTTCCCTTCCAGAGATTGGAGATCGATGGTTCTAGTTTGGAGGTAGACAGAACAGAGAGTAAAGTCCCGCAAACCTCCGTTAAAAAGGGAGGATGACCCTGGTGGGCCACTGCCCGGCAAATAATTTCAGGCTGTTCTATATGTTCTAATCGCGCAGAGAACTTTGATTGCGCGATGCAGGATTAGTTCTTGATGTCGCTAAACATGCATATTACCTATAATTCGAAATTCAGAGCGATCAAATATTTCGGTCGCACTATACATCCCAGTTCCTCATACCTAGGCTTACAACAGTTTTTTCTTTTTTGTAGAGAAATATCTTATACTCCACTCACAATAACATTAGCCATTGAAACACTTCACTGCTCGTTCAACCGATTTCGACTTCTATTCCGTAGTCATAAAGAAGGCATTAAAAGCAAAAAACAAGTGGTTACAATACCAACTATTAACTGCAGCCGCCATGTATCATGCTACCAACGCAATAAGAGTCAAAATCGTTTGAACGGACAGTAAAAAGACTTAGTTTTAGGGCTGAATTCACCAATAAAACTAATCTCGTTTTAACGTTTGGCTCGCATAATCGCGTTTAGCCGCTGTCACTAGTGTCACTTGTAAAAATACGGACAAGTGACACTAGTGCCACTGAGTGAGTGTGAGCCAAAGTAATAATAATAAATGTCTAATCATATTCGAATGGAGTTCAGCTTTAGATATATTCTAGAGGCCGAATACATTAACCAGAGGAAGCCTATATCCGGCAGTGGTGACGTCTTTCGTTTGAACAGCTCTTTCCATAGCCAGCTAAACCCGGGTAGACTGGAAGCCGATACCAACACATCTATGACAGGGCCAGAGATCTTGCTACGGTAGTCTTCTAGCAAAATAACAGTGATGATGGCTGCTAATACTTATCCCATGGCGTTTGGATCTTCGTTAGGGCTCCGGGGCTCCGTGGGCACGGGCGTGTGACGTTTACTCGCGCAGTTTCAAAGCGTGATCCTTGATGATACCGCCGTCGCCTTCGGAGACAAACCTTTTGCGGCCCCTGCAGAGAAAAAGACATTTTAAATGGTGTACATTCGTTTATTACGTACGGGTTTTTTTAACTAGTTTTTGACCCTTCCCCCCTTATTATTATTATTATTTACTAGCAAACACGGCGAACTCTCTTTCGCCACCAGATGGCTTCGTTTTATGTAAAATTTCGTTTGGTGATTAAAAGAAGAAATTTTTTTTTTGCTATAATCCTCACGGAGCCCGAGACCTTTCCAACGAATGCAAAACTGTGGAAATCGGTTCGTGCGTTCTGGAGTTATAGCGTCAGGAAGGAAAACCCCACTTATTTTTATATAGTAGATAGCCCATTTGTCCCACTGCTGAGCAAAGGCCTCCCTTTCCTTTTTCCACACAAGTCTGTCTTCAGCCATTGCTGGCCAGTCCCTCTAGTATTTATCAAGTTCATCTCTCCACCTTCGCCTTGGTCTGCCGCGGTGTCGCCTTGCGTTTAGTGGGACCCATTAAGTGGCTCTTTTAGCCCACCGCTCATCCGACATGCGGCAGACATGTCCGACCCAATCCCACTTCAGAGCGGCAGCTTTTCGGGCAACATCTTGTATCTTAGTTTTGGCGCGCAGCATTTTGTTCCTTACGCGGTTGGAAATTCGAACACCCAAGATACCGCGCTCCGTAGCTCGCTGACAAATCTCGAGCCTGGACCGCTGCTGAAGCGTCAAAGACCAGGTCTGTGCTCCATACGTAAGTATAGGGAGAATGCAAATGTCCATAATTTTCCGTTTCAGGCATAGCCGTTTCAGGAATAGATGATTTTTATGCCATCATTCGTAAGCGGTGCGCTTCTCTTCGGCGCAGAACTGATGACAGCTCCCACAGTATGTTGAGGGCATTGAGTGACCGTTGGGACTGCCCTATGCTTGGTCGATGGATGAGACTGCACACACAGGTCGACTCAAAGTAAATACCGGTGTCGTACAGGTGGATTTATGTCCATTTCTACTTTGTGTCGTATGTTGTTATTGTTTGTATTGTATTTTTTGATGTGTGTAACTAATATTAGTTAAGTAAGTCTATTTTATGTATTACTAACACTATGGACTAAGGTCTGCAAATAAAAAGTTTATTATTATTATTATAGCGGGAGATCTCCTTTGAGAAGATCTTTCATTGACCAAAAGCTCGTCCAGGCACTCTCAGTACGCCGAACTACTTCGTTTCGGAGCCAGCGATCACGGAGCCATACGTCATCACAGTCAACACGCACTGGTCATAGACTTTCGGCCGGAATTAGGTTATTTAATTCCGACGTCACTCCTCGAACTACAACTGGTAGAAAACCGCCTCGTATAATAATACAGGTGCTAACAATGGTCCTACATGATGTAGTTAAAGTGTTTTCGTGTCCCATACGCCAGGGTCGTGTATTTGCGACTGGGTACTCCATCTCGTTTAGCTCTTCAATCCCCTTAAGTGACAGAAGAGCTGACGAGATTAGAGTATTTGGTCGTGGATGTGCGACCCTAGCAGAATAAACGCGTGTTTGTCGGATATATCCGACGTAGGTGGTTAAGAACAGCTGGAGAACAGAAGCATGTGGCTGGCACTGACCTGCTGGGCATACGCTTGAGCACGGCGTCCCCGAGGCGGAACTTCTGCTGGCAGCGCTCCATGAAGCGGTCCAGCATGATGTAAGCGAGCGGCACGTCCAGGACTATGTCGCTCATGTCCTCCAGCACGCGGATGAAGCCCTGGAAACAGAGTAAATGATAAATGCTGAACAACAGAGTAAATGATAAATGCTGAACAACAGAGTAAATGATAAATGCTGGACAACAGAGTTAATGATAAATGCTGGACAACAGAGTAAATGATAAATGCTGAACAACAGAGTAAATGATAAATGCTGAACAACAGAGTAAATGATAAATGCTGGACAACAGAGTAAATGATAAATGCTGGACAACAGAGTAAATGATAAACGCTGGACAACAGAGTAAATGATAAATGCTGAACAACAGAGTAAATGATAAATGCTGAACAACAGAGTAAATGATAAATGCTGGACAACAGAGTAAATGATAAATGCTGGACAACAGAGTAAATGATAAATGCTGGACAACAGAGTAAATGATAAATGCTGGACAACCGAGTAAATGATAAACGCTGGACAACAAAGTAAATGATAAATGCTGAACAACAGAGTAAATGATAAATGCTGGACAACAGAGTAAATGATAAATGCTGGACAACCGAGTAAATGATAAACGCTGGACAACAGAGTAAATGATAAATGCTGAACAACAGAGTAAATGATAAATGCTGAACAACAGAGTAAATGATAAATGCTGGACAACAGAGTAAATGATAAATGCTGGACAACAGAGTAAATGATAAATGCTGGACAACAGAGTAAATGATGAATGCTGGACAACAGAGTAAATGATAAATGCTGGACAACAGAGTAAATGATGAATGCTGGACAACCTGCGTTTCCGGGTTGACTACCTTGAATACGTGTAAAGCAAAGTCGCTGTGTTCGTCTGTCTGTTTTTCCATTTACTTGTTAACCATGCAACAGATTTTTATACGGATATCATCATCTTTTAGAGAATTTCTACCGGAAGGTATGCATATTGTAGCAAAGACGAAAATTTCAAAGATTTGTAACACCCCTACGAAGAAGTTCCTAACATTTTACCTACTTTTGAAAGGAACTTTCTCTGTGTGCCTGTTATGCGTTCTCGGCATTTTTGGTGACATAATAGCCACTAATAAAAATAAAATCGATAGATTAAAAATCACGAGTCAATTTAATGGCACGGAAGTGTACTCGTCGTCGTTAGGTACATGCAGCAAGCGCAGGGAACCAATCACTAGTGACGTCTATGATTCGATGAGCGGCGAGCCAATCACTGACACTCCCCTCCCCCGCGTCTCACTTCATACCACCAAGGAAACCTGATATTTTACTTCTGCGCAAGTAAAAGTGAGCGCTCAAAATCAAAGCCGTGATCTGTACAGTATTATTATCATGATGAAGTCGACATACCCTGTCCATCTGGTCAGGCGTGACGATGACGCATCTATTGAGCTCGGCGAGAAAGCCGCAGAGCTGTTCCTCGACACTCGAGTTTATTGTCTCGACGGCTAGCAGAACTGTCTGTGAACAGAGCAATGGAACTAAATAAAGACGGGATATTTATTTTTAGAGACCCTCTAAATCAAAATCGTGTTGCAGTGGAAGGTCACAAAGGACATCTCGCATCATCCAGGTCATTATCAACCGCAGTCTTCGCCGAATTAATAAAATAAAATTAAAATAAAAAGCCTTTTATTTTTTGCCTATTATAAAAATTATTAATATAACATTAGATTACAATAATAAAAGCGTTTAAATGATTTGAAAATAAAATGATTATTGATAAATTCATAAATTGAATTAAAATTTGCATACAAACTTATTTCATTATGTATATATTATATTTGTATTAATTTTCATTTATGAATATTAATTTTTTATATATTATTATTTATGTACATGATTATTACTAATTAAAGTGATGCAATAACCCCTCGACCCCTCCCCCCCCCCCCCCCCGATGACCTGGTGAGGGTCGCGGGAATCCGATGGATGCGAGCCGCACAGGACCGGTCATTGTGGCGGCATTTGGGGGAGGCCTATGTCCAACAGTAGACGACTTTCGGCTGAAATAATGATGATGATGAATAACCCCTCTTAGGTAAAAGCCTCCTCCAGATCCTGCCACATTTCCCTGTCCTGTGCTATTTCAATCCAGTTCTGCCCAGCTATGTGCGTAACGTAAAGGTAATCTCTGAAAGTACTGGTCCTATTGTTAAAATTTTTTCACAGTTAGAAAGCTTTTTTATTCCTTAGTGATATAGGCTATATTTTATGTACGCGGGCGAAGCCGTATATATGCTTGCGTTTGACAACTATTTCACCTGTTTTTAAGCGACAATGTGACCGAACACTGGGTTGCGACAGTCGCTGCCTCCTTTTCGAATCTATGAAAGAAAAAAGCCTCGCTCATGCGCCTTCGCCCATTTCAAAATAAGTCCACGATACGCCTTTGTTTCTATGCTGGGAAAACGTTCCCTTGGGATAATTTTATACTTGAAACGCGACCGTAGCCGCGGGCAGAAAGTTGAGTCAAGTTAGTTTACCTCATAGACGAGCTCGTGATGAAAGTGAGGCACTTCCAGCTCCCTGACGCAGCGCATCGCCTCGGCCAGGTCGCTCGACGTCAGGTACTCTTTGATCAGCAGCTGGATCTGGCGGACCAGGGCCTTCACTGGCCTGCAAACGTTGTTTTGGATTAATACGACATTATTTTTAGTATATGAGAAACCTGAATATAGTTTGTTCAGAATCAGTAACTGAATCGATTCCAATGTTTTTAAACCACGCTATATTTTTTATACTTGATAGGTTCGCGCTTGACCGCTATCTCACTTGATGGAAAGCGACGATGTTGTCGACGATGGAGCGCGCTTACGAAGAAGTAACCTATTCACTCTTGACTTAAAGATTCCCGGGTTGTAGGCATCAGGAAACAGATTCCGGCAAGGAATTCCACTCCTTAGCTGTACGCACAATGAATTTGTAACACAATATTTCCAGGAAAAATAAATTAAAAATTATGTCGAGCACAGCTGAGTGCGAGAGCAAAACAACCCCTCAGTCACCCAGATGGACTGGTGACCATGTATTTGTGCGGACAACCAGCTTATAATTTTGTGATTTTTCATGAAACAGTTATGAAATTTTGTGATACACAGCTTCTTTACATAAAAATACTAGACACGTGTTTCGGGTTTCGCACATACTAAATAAAACCAGGGGCACCAGCTTTTAGAAAACTCATGGGTGCTCATGCTCATTTGATGAACTTGAAAAGTGGCGAACTGTGAGAAGAGAAATGCACACTGATCGACAAATAAATAAATGTCCTATTTACATACTGCATACTTAATTACTAAATATGTTTGATAAAAATATAAAATGAAACTAGTTTTTAGTATCAAGTAATATTACAATTTATATGTAACCTAAAAGGCGATTACTGATCTGTTTATTGATGTCTATTCTCAGGGGTGCTCGGCACCCACTGCTTATTTCTCATGGGTGCTCGAATCTCCGAGCACCCACGGAGTCGGCGCCTCTGACTAAAACTAATGTTTTATACATTTTTAACTCTTTAACCGCCTACGTTGGATATATCCAACAAACACTCTCGCCTTTATTCCGCCAGGGTCGCACATCCACGACCAAATACACCATCTCGTCAGCTCTTCTGTCGCCTATGGGGATTGAAAGGCTTTTGGAAGTATGTGGAACAGAGAGTAAAGCCCCACATACTTCCGTTGAAAAGGGAGGATCCTCCGACCAGACGGTATTATGCCTGGTGGGCAACTACCCGATAGATGATTTCGGGCTGTTCTATATGTGCTAATCGCGCGGAGAACTTTGATTGCGCGATGCAGGATTAGTTCTTATGTGACGCCATAGATGTCGCTACAGGCTAAACGAGATCGAGTACCTAGTCACAAATACATGACCTTGGCGAATAGGACACGAAAACAATGATCGCACTAATTCGACGCGGGCGGTTAGAGGGCCTATTTTATGTGCCACTGCTGCGTAAAAGCCTCCCGTTTGTCTTTCCAAACCTTCTCTCCTTCCGTACCTCTTACGCGATCCATTTGACGACCTAAACTGAACTGCTAAAGGGATATAATACTATAATATAATATTCACACAACTATCACACAACGCCGTCTAGTCCCAAGCTAAGCAGAGCTTGTGTTATGAATACTAGACAACCGATAAACATACTTAAATATATCTAAATACATACATATTATAGATAAATAGACCAGCCCAGCCAATCCAGTCCTCCTTCTTTGTCCAGACGATCTCTGTTTGGAATGCGCTCCCGCTGAACATCAGGATGGCGTCCAGTCGGTTCACTTTTAAGGTGATGGCACGTGACCACATTCGCAGGAAGATGATGTAATCATCGCAGCGTTAATTTATTGGATTCGTTTTTCATAATTACATTGTTATTTTGTATGTATGTATCTAAGTATATATTTATTATTGTATTTCTTTTCTATTCCTTTATCATTAAGCTGCACCTACCATGTTTTGTTTCTGCACCACCCTAAGGTCGACTGGTAGAAAATGCCTAAGGCAATAAGGCCCTAGGTGTTAAGGCCTTTGTACAATGTTGATAACTAGAGCATAAAGTTTTAATAAATAAATAAATTATACCCAGACATAGAACAAATGATCGTGCTCAACACACAAACATTTGTTCTGGGTGGGAATCGAACCCACGACCTCCGGCATAGCAGTCAGGGCCACTAACCACTAGACCAACAGGCCAGTCAAAGAGTTATATATGGTGTATAGCTACATCCCTCTGTCTCGCACGATGCACGAGTCGGGACGCGTTTAATAAATGAATAAGATAGTAATATATTTACCTGATGCCGCCTCCAACTCCCCATATATTGTCAAGTCGAACCATTCCTTGTTTCATGGAGAGCAACGTCTCCGCCCTGTGTATAGCTTGTCTGAAACAAAATCATTGTTATTTTAGAACTGTTCATAGCGACATCGAAAGGAGATCGCATGAGTTGTTTTTTTAAGGTTCCGTAGCCAAATGGCAAAAAACGGAACCCTTACGGAATTTCTCTTTTTTCCGAAACGATAAGAAAACCGTGGAAACCCTACCTACTTTACCCTACCTTGGAACCTTGGAAGAAAAACTTGGTAAGTAGATGTATTCTGTGAACCGCATTAAGATTTTTAAACAAAATTATAAAAAAAAATCATAAATTTTGGGGGTTCCGCATACTTAGAACTGAAACCCAACAATTTTTTTTTTTTCATGAAACCGATACGTGTGGGGTATCTATGGATAGGTCTTCAAAAATGATATTGAGGTTTCTAATATCACTTTTTTCTAAACTGAATAGTTTGCGCGAGAGACACTTCCAAAGTGGTGAAATGTGTATGTGTGTGTGTCCTGTAACTTCTAAAATAAGAGAATGATAAAACTAAACCATGCAAACTTCCACCGAAAATTGGTTCGAACGAGATCTAGTAAGTAGTTTTTTTTTTAATACGTCATTAACCGCAATTTACCTTTCAAGTTTGCACGGAACCCTCAGTGCGCGAGTCCGACTTGCACTTGCCCAGTTTTTTTATAGTTAACGGACTGGCTTGTAAAATATACTTTTAAGGATTCTGCATTTCTAGAATACGATTCAAAATTGGTAGAAAAAAGATGCGTGTTTTTTTTTGGAAGTATTGACGTGACTTTTATAATAAAATGATGTAGTATCGAAGTTGAAAAAAATAAATAAAAAAGTCTGCCCTTCTACGTCTTTTCTTTAAATAAAGATCCCGAACCGAGGCCTACTGGAGCCGAGTTGCGACAGTACTAATAAAATAATAATAATTATTATCATTATTATCATAATTTCAGTCGAAAAACGTCCACTGCTAGGCATAGACCTCCCCCAAGTGTCGCCACAATGACCGGTCCTGTGCGTCTCGCATCAGATTCCCGCACCCCTCACCAGATGCACGCGCGTCTTCCGGTTCGTGGTCGCCACTCCAGAACCTTTCGTCCCCATCAGCCATCTGTTCTGCGAGCAATGTGCCCGGCCCACTGCCACTTAAGTTTGGCGATTCTTCGAGCTATGTCGTTAACCTTGGTTCTCCTGCGGATATCTTCATTTCTGATCTGATCACGTAAAAAAACTCCGAGCATAGCCCTTTCCATTGCCCTTTGGGTGACTTTAAGTCTTCTGATGAGGCCCAATGTAAGCAACCACTGGTAATACACACTGGTCATAGACTTTCGTCTTGAGACACTGTGGTATATTAACCCCTTGCACGCGGGGAGTCTTATTATTATTGCGTAATTGCGCGTTTTTATGTAAAATTACCAAAAAATGTTTAAAAATAATAAAAAAAGCTTTTTCTACCAAAATTTTAGGCCAAATAAATTTCATACAAACGTGTGTACAGTACGACAATTAAGAGTTTTTCAAGGTCATTCAAGTTGTACAGACTTATGAAGGATTTTTTTTTATTGGGTGGGAAAATCATCTTATGACAAAACCCGCTCTTGGGCGGAGCGAGAGATAGTGTCAGACTTTTACTGACTAAAAACCCACTCCTGTTCCTTCGTTGCCTTCGTCCCAGGGCCCCGGGTTTCGCTTTCACACTACCCGTGGCCCCAGTAGGCTTCGACCCTGCTGGGCCCCTACGATTTGCTGACATCTCTTTGAGGCGCGCGTGGAACAAAACGCGCCGTCGACGACTACCGGACGATCGGACGGCGAGCCACCCATTGCTCGCCGTCCGCAAGCCCGCGCCTACGGTGGCCGGAAATCGGGATCGGAATCCCGACTTATGTAGGTACAATCGGCGCTCGAGGGGGGAGTTAACTACAAGAAAAAAAACTCACTTGGCTTGAGCATTAGCGTCTGTCCTTTCCTTGGCGGTCTGCACAAAGCGTGGAGGCAAGCAGTCGTCAGCCACACATCGCGCAATGAAGTTCGAAAGCAGGACCGCCGCGTCAGGAGTGTCCAGCACCAGGTCGGGCAGTTTATCCAGAAGGCGGTCGAAGGCTAGGAAGGTATAGTCAAGAATTAAGCATCATTTATTATTTATTTATTTATTTATTATATCCTTTATTGTACACCAATATAAATATAAAAAGAAACTAAACATACAATGGGCGACCTTATCGCATTCCGCGATCTCTTCCAGGCAACCTGGAATAGACAGTAATTGCCTGGACAAGAAATGGGGCTGTCATTGGTGTGACAGAACCTGCATCAAACATAATATATTATAATAGATACACAAATACATACATATGCTATATAATAGATACATATATACATATATCATCATGTCCATAGCACAGCCAGCTTTTTAATGTTCCCACTGCTGGGACTCAGGCCTCCTCTCTAGAAGAGAGAATGGGTCGTAATCCACCACGCGGGCCCAGTGCGGGTTGGTGGATGTCACATGTCTTCGAATTTTTGGTTCCAGGACATGTTAGTTTCCTGACGATGTTTTCCTTCACCGTTTTGAGAGTAGCGGTGATAAAATAAATTACACAAAGTAATACGCCTGGCTGGGTTTGAAACCGCGACCTATAATAACTTGAAAGTCGGGGCAGTTACCACTCGGTTACCACTGTAGTGTCATGTTTAAAGTTTTGTATTTGTAAGTTAATGAGTTCTTGCAGTAAGCCGACGAAATATTCTCCTTTCAGGCGCGAGAAGAAAACGAAGTTGCTCGACGCACTGAGAGTGCCTAGAGCAGCTTTTGGTCAATGAAAGATCTTCTCAAAGGAGATCTCCCGTAATGCCAGAAACGGAAAACGCGGGAAGTATAAGAATAAATAAAGAAACTCACCAACACCAATGTCCTTGGCCGAGAACACCCTTCCGTAGAGATCAGAAATGAGAACGGAGGCCATTTCACAATGTGAGGGCTTGTGGTCCAGAGCTATTTCCACGATCGTCTCGCATACCTGCCGAAAAACATTTTTACTTAATAAAATTGGTTCATCACATAACTCCTAAACGGCTTGACCGATTTCGATGAATTTTTGTGTGGATATTTGAGTGAATCCCTGGATGGTTAAAATATACAATTAGATACGGTAGGTGGCGCTGCTATCGAGTTCAAAATAAAAGACGAGGGGTGTGCATATATTGGTGAGTGCGTGCGTGTGTCTGGATTCTGAGTGTATATTATGTCAGTTGAAAGGAGACATTGTCTGTGGGTAAATGGAAATATTTCAGCCATTAATAGTAATAATTTTTAATAGTCTTACCAAATGACTCCTCTTGGCCGTGACGAACTCCAGGAAGTCCTCAGCAGCCGCGTTGGTGTCACCATGCTCGAAATACTCCAGGATAACAGGCTCGGCCTTCCGCTGTAATGAAGACGAGAGAACACCGCTTATTAAATAATATTTTAAACGTCTTTGACGGGATCAATAGACTGCGCACCCACATAGGCCGTTGCAAACCAACCACTATATATAACAATTTACCTAAAAGTTGGAGAGAGCTTAATAATGTACAATTGAAGAAGCAATTAAAGTCATTTTTAACAGGCAAAGCTTACTATAATATTAATGAATTTCTGACAGAATCATTTACAGTGACCTAGATTTAGTTATGATTTTTATAATTATTTTTGACATGATTGTATACTTTGACGTCTAATATTATTTGTTTAATTCACAGAAATAAATTATATTAAGATTATTATTTATTTTCATTGTTGACATTTATAAGCTTTTGTCATTTTTTCTCGTGCTAATTTCATAGACAGATGTTTATGAGTTTTCTTTTTGACATGTTTAATTTTGACTATTTCTGTTAAATTCGCTTCAAGATGTATAGTAATAATATTTTTAGTATTCAAAACAATTGCACGCCATAGTATGTGGCAAACATGTCTGAACCATTTCTTTTCTCAATGTTATTTGACATGCAATTTTTATTATTGTATGTGTACACATGTTTGAGCAAATAAATATATCTTAACTTAACCTGACAAAATGGGAGATTATAGAACGCACTGACACCCAGTCCGAGTGCGGTGCTTCTGACCAGTCGATGGTCCACTTACTGGAATACCCAAGTGTCTCTACATAAGCACTTTGGAAGACGCCAATGACGCCGCTATAAAAGTGGCAACCTATGGGTCCAAAAACTTTGAGGTAAAGACCATCGATTCGCAAAGATAAACAAGAACGTCTCTGACAGTTCTCGGGACCCTAGGCATCTCTAAAGAAGGTAAAGCGGGCACTACATCACACGTGGGCCAGCCAGATTTTTACGTAGCGGCGCGTCGCGTGGCGTGCATCTAATGCTAGCTCTACAAATCTAGTTGCCTACAAAATGTATGGAGACCGATGCGCCCAGATCGGCGTACGTGACCCACGTTTGCCCAATCTAGTTCTAACTTAACCGATTCATTTTTAGGGCTCCATATCCGAAAGGTGCCAACGGGATCTCATTATTAAGCCTCCGCTGTCGGTCTGTCTGTCCGTCTATCAGCGGGCTGTATTTCATAAACCGTAAAAAGTAAAGTTAAAATGTTCACAATATGTGTATTGCCGCAAAAAAAAAATCAGCTGTTCCCTACATTTCTGTTCAGATAACTCGTCAAAATATATGGAGCAGCTGATTTTTAGTCCCATAGTAAAAGTTGTTCGTAATGAGGAGTACAATGTCCCCTCGAAGTTTTTAAAGTTAATTTTTTAACACCTTATATATAATGGACGTGGCGCCGCATCAAACGGTCCTGTGCGTCTCGCATCCATCGAATTCCCGTGACCCTCACCAGGGCATCGGTACACCTTGTGAGAGGCCGTGCCAAAATTGCGTCTTCCGGTACGCGATCGCCACTCTAGAACCTTTCGACCCCAACGATCATCTGTTCTGCGAATAATGTGCCCAATGTGGTGTGATAATTGTGTGATAATTGTACCTACATAAAACATAATGATTAAAATAATATGCTTATCACAATTTCGCTGTCCCAATTATGATAAATAGTACAATAAGAGACTTGTTATTATTTATATAATAATAATCTTAGAACGATAACGGTTTAGATTAAACGTGTTATTATTTACTTAGTTTATTTTACGGTAGCAGCTCCGTGTTGATAACAATTTATACTGACCTCGTGTTGCTATGCCCACTATCAATCAAGTTTCGAAACTTAACGAGGGTAAGTTCAAAACCCACTTGCAACGTGTTCCAAAAAAGCGAATCACGAAAATTAAAAAAGACTACGTTGAAGACATGCCTTCTGCACATGTGGCTTCCACATAAGCTTTATTAACTGTATTATCTGCTCTATAATTTTGCTTCATCTTTGTTTAAATTCATTTTTTTTTAATTCGTTTATTTGTTTTTACTGTACTTAAAGGGTAAAACACCCTATTACTAAGACTCCACTGTCCATCCGTATGTCTGTCCTTCTCTGACCACGCGGTATCTCATGAACCGTGATCGTTAGGCAGTTGAAATTTTCACAGACGATGTATTTCTGTTGCCGCTATAAAATATTTAAATAAATCACGGAATTACCGAATGCTAACAGAGTTTCCAGGCGTTATCTCTCTTTTTTCGCGTTGCCTTTTCGTCAAACACCTCGTCGGATTGCGTTAGATGAAGTAAAAAGCTTTTAAACCATGCTCGATGTTGACGATAGACGAGTGGAAAAGGACCCTCATAATTAATGCAACCGATGCTGCAGACGTAGTCACTTATTATTTATTAATTTATTTAAAACTTTATGCACTAATGAAACATTGTACAAAGGCGGACTTATTGCCTTAGGCATTTTCTACCAGTCGACCTTAGGTGAGCAATGGGTGGCTCGTCGTCCGATCGTCCGGTAACCGGACCGAGCCCAAATCGTCGACGGCGCGTACTGTTCCACGCGCGCCTCAAGATGTCAGCAAATCGTTGGGGCCCAGAAGGGTCGAAGCCTACTGGGGCCACGGGTAGTGTGAAAGTGAAACCCGGGGCCCTGGGAAGAAGGCAACGAAGAAACAGGAGTGGGTTTTTAGTCAGTAAAAGTATGACACTATCTCACGCTCCGCCCAAGAGCGGGATTTGTCATAAGATGATTTTCCCACACAATAACAAAAAAAAAAAGAAGTGTGGTGCAGAGATATAACATGGCAGGTGCAGCTTAAAAGAAAACTGACAGAGAGGAAATAAAAACAATAATAAATATAAACTTAGATACATACATACAAATAAAGAATGATATTGAGAGAAAAACGAATACAACAAATCAAGAGTGTGATGAATCTACCAACTTCTTGCGAAAGTGTTCTCGTGCTTTCACTTTAAAGGACAACCGACTGGTTGCCGTCCTGATGTTCATAGGGAGTGCATTCCAAAAGGAGATCGTCTGAACAAAGAAAGAGGAATGGACAAACCCAGAGCGGTGCGTCGGACATCGTAGAAGACGATTATTTGTAGATCGAAGATTTTTAATGTGCTTTTTTTTATTAGTCCATATGACTTTTTATAACTCAATCGTGTCCACCATGTTTAGCATGCACAACATACAACACAGACATGCCTTGAAAACCGCCGTCGCTTGGCAAGCGAGCGACCTAAAGCGTATGACCTTATCTTAGGGTCATCGACCTGCGGTAGCCCTGTACAAAGTGATACAAACGCATACTTTATACAACACTTTATTTACAACTAGCTTTTGCCCGCGACTTCGTCCGCGTAGAAGTCGAAAATAGTTTTATTAGGTTTTTTTTTGAGTTACGAAAATATGAAATATTATTTATTATCTTCGTCGTGTGTGATAGTCGATATTGTATCTTAAGATAAAATATATTAGTATCTTAGCAGTGTGCAGCGCCTCTTAGAGAAATCCACTGCGGGTGACGTAACCTACGACAAACTTATTATTTGCGGTTGATACAGTAATGGGGTCTAGGGATCGAACCGCAAAATTAAGTTTGTTTTTCATTGTATATACTTTTCCGGGATAAAAAGTACCCAGTGTGGTGCCCAGGATATTAAAGAATAATTATACCAAATTTCATCGTAATCGAACCGGTAGTTTTCGCGTGATGCCTCAACAAACAGACAGACAAAATTTTTTTAATCACATTTTTGGGTTCGGTGTCGGTCTTAAATATGTAATTGTCAAATCATATGAGAAACTTAATAACTCTTTTGTTTGAAGGGTGAGACGTATTTTTTCTTTTGACACGTAAACAATATTCGAAGATGAGACGGCACGTCAAAACGTCGCGTGACGTCACTTGTTTTTGAGGTGAGAATTCATAAGTTCTTCCGCTAAAAAAAAGCAATAGGCTAGTTGGCACCCATAGGGATTATAATAAAATCGTTTCATTTTTCCTTATATAAATAATATATATTTATGTATATGTAGGTTCATATTATATTAAATATTTATGTACGTTTGTTTTTTTTTTTTTTTAATATGTATATATATACATTTGATCCCTTTTTTCCTATTAATCTTTTCTTTTTTTTTATGCACCTACCATGTTTTCTCTTCACTGCCCTTGGTTGACTGGTAGAGAATGCCTAAGGCATTAAGTCCGCCTTTGTACCTTTGTGTTGCATGAAGTTTTAATAAATAAAAATAATATTCCACAACTTTCACGCAACACCATCTAGTCCAAAACTAAGCAGAGCCTGTGCTATGAGTATTAGATAAATTACACCCAGATACAGAACAAATGATCGTGCTCACAAGCATTTTTATTATTCCCCGTCTGGGCAGAGCACCGCCGTGTCCTCGTGGGGGCGATCGGCGGCAGTGATCTCTCGCGCCGGGCATCGGTACAGGCCATGGTCCGGAGTGAGGAGGACTGGCAGGCGGTCGCCTCCCTCGGCGAAGCAGTAATGCTAGCAAAGGAGGCGGCCGATCGCGTGAGGCAACGGTCATCACGCCCTAACCGCCGCCGGCATTCCCATCCCGATTTCCGGCCACCGTAGTCGTGGGCTTGCGGACGGCGAGTTATGGGTGACTCGCCGTCCGACCGTCCGGTAACCGTCCGGACCGAGCCCAAGTCGTCGACGGCGCGTACTGTTCCACGCGCGCCTCAGGGAGATGACAGCAAATTGTAGGGGCCCAGCAGGGTCGAAGCCCACTGGGGCCACGGGTAGTGTGAAAGCGAAGCCGGAGGCCCCGGTAAAAAAGTAAAAGTAAAAGTCTGACACTATCTCCCGCTCCGCCCAAGAGTGGGATTTGTCTTTAGATGATTTTCCAACATAAAAAAAAAAAACATTTTTATTATTATTATGTGGGTTATTATATTTTAGAACCCTGGGATTCTGGACCTTTGGAAGGCGTACGAGGAATCGAAACCAACTCGCAGAGGCCCTTTTGACGCTTTTAATGGAACGTGGTCTCAACCGGCGATTATCCCTGTACGCGCTGTGCTAGTGCATCCAAGGACAACCCCCGGTTGGTGGGAAACTATTGCAACATATGGAAAACAATCTTCTTCTTCTTCTTCTCGTGTCGATGTACTCTAATTATTTTTTTCTGACCAGTATTTGGCAACCTCTACGGCTCTGTTATTGGCCTCGTATAGATCCTGAAAACTGCAGGTGGTTGTGCAGGACGGACAGCATAGCAAATGATGCATGTCCTGTGCAGCGGCTCCACACTGGCACTGTGTTAGAGATGGGTCGAGGAAGCCCCATTTTGCCAAATTGTTTTTACAGCGGCCAACCTGGGTCCGCAGTCGGTTAAGAGATTTCCAGATTGGCCACTGCAATTGCGCTTCCAGGGGGGAGATGTTCTCACGGGGTGATGAAAAGTGTAGGAGTTGGATGCTTCTGCTTCCATAGTGCGCATCTCTCGTCCTCTGCAGTGTCTTTTGAAGAGGTCGTAAGTCGCATAAAGCTTTTACGACTCTTTAAACGTGCAGGTATATGTTGATGCCTGCATAAAGCAGGGGGTGACGGCCGTCCCGTTCCTGTTTACTCTTCTCGATACAGCTAGCAAGATACGGAAAACAATAACAATAGGGCTATGGTTTTAGGACTCTTAAATGGACTGGTTACCAGGAACTATTTTAAGAGTGCCCCTGCCTGAAAAATCTTTTTAATTTCCATCGATAAATAGGAAGGGACTTGACTTGCACACTCAACAAATGGGCCTCCAAAAACGGTCGCTAGCACGAAGTGACGTAGCAATAAGAGGGCAACATATCCTGAAGTGCTTGAGGAATGGAGAGGTATACCACGGCTATCAGGACAATCCCGGAAGTACGGTCAAGATCTCTACCTGCACCTCACTGGATTATACATCCTTCTCCCGAGCACGTTTGCTCTTGAGAATCTCCGCTCAAGCCAGCCAATAAAGGCAAGAGAGAAGTGGGAGGCTCTGTTTCTCGTCAGTGTCCACTACGGCCGGCTAATAAAAGCAAGTCGGAGAAGAACAAGAATTCTCCCGGGAGATCGGGTCCGTGAGGTCGCTAATGCCCAACAGTTCGCCACAAAACTGCACTGCGGATTCACAAAACTCATTATCATCATCATCTTCCTGCCCTTGTCCCATCTTATTTGGGGTCGGCGCAACACGTTTTTTTCTTCCATTCTATCCTGTCAAAAGTCATACTATCACTAACTTCCTTTTCTTTCATATCACTGTTCACACAATCCATCCATCTTTTCTTTGGCCTCCCTCTCCCTCTCCACCCATCCACATGTAAACTCATAACTCTTTTAGTAACATGTGTTTCATCTCTCCTCTTTACATGACCATACCAAGACAAACGATTCCCCTTCAACTTTTCAGTCACTGGCGCCACTTTCAAACAAAACTGCCCTGCGGATTTATTATTATTTGTCCTGGGTGGGGATCGGACCCATAAACTTCGGCATAGTAAGTTAAGATCACTAATCACAAGACAAATCAAGGTCAATCAAATGGCAGACTGAGTGGGTATACTCCACATCTCTGCATATCTCTTCAGGGAATGTAAGCATAGCGAAGTAGCCGATCCGAGCAAACGAATGAGGCCGAATAACTAGCGAGTATAACAGAATGCATGCAAATGACAGCAAACCTAATGCACGCCAAGACTGATCGTGAGATGTTTGATAACCACTATAAACTAGCTTCTACCCACGGCTTTGCCTGAGTGACAAGTTCCAAGGCATTTTGATTTTTGGGATTATCTGTGCCAATGTCAAGCTCAAACCTTATCAACTATAAAAAAAACTGGGCAAGTGCGAGTCGGACTCGCGCCCTGAGGGTTTCGTACAAACTTACCTATGTAAATTTGTACGAATTCCTGAATGGAGTCTCGGAAGATTTACAGAATCGCAAAAAATAAAAAATTGTGACGTAACAACAAATTTACAGTTTTCAGATTTATTCCTATACTTGTGTTATAAGACCTTGCTTTATGCCAAATATCAGGTATTTAAGTCAACGGGAAGTACTACCCTATGAATTTTGATTTCCTCGAGAGTGTCGAAGTATATGTTTTTTGCCACAAAAACCGAAGTATCTTTTTTCTCGTTAACTTACAAGTTTGATTTTTTTACAGCTTCAAGAGTCCGCGGACCTGAGTCATCATCATCATCATTTCAGCCGAAAGATGTCCACTGTTGGACATAGGCCTCCCCTAAATGTCGCCAAATGACCGGTCCTGTGCGTCTCGCATCCATTCCCGCGATCCTCACCAGGTCATCCATGGGTAGTGTGAAAACGAAACGCGAGGCCCTGGGACGAAGGCAACGAAGGAACAGGAGTGGGTTTTTAGTCAGTAAAAGTCTGACACTATCTCCCGCTCAGCCCAAGGCTGGATTTGTAATTAGATAATTTTCCCAAATAAAAAAATAAAAAAACCAGGTCATCGGTACACCTTGTGGGAGGCCTTCCAACGCTGCATCTTCTGGTACGTGGTCGCCATTCCAGAACCTTTCGTCCCCATCGACCATCTGTTCTGCGAACAATGTGCCCTGCCCACTGCCGCTTAGTTTGGCGATTCTTCGGGCTCAACACAACCTTCACACAACCACTCCGCATCGATTGATAGACATTCTGCAACTTCGCTCCGCTGCCTCGCTCCGATCAACAGATAGGCAGACCAGAACCCGTTGCCTTTTACGTCCCAGGGTCATGGTTATCTCTTAACCGACTGCGGACCCAGGCTGGCCGCTGTAAAAACAATTTGGCCAAATGGGGCTTCCTCGACCCATCTCTAACACAGTGCCAGTGTGGAGCTGCTGCACAGGACATGCGTCATTTGCTATGCTGTCCATCCTGCACAACCACCTGCAGTTTTCAGGATCTATACGAGGCCAATAACAGAGCCGTAGAGGTTGCCAAATACTGGTCAGAAAAAATTTAGTTAGAGTACATCGACACGAAAAGAAGAAGAAGATGGTAAATTATTCAAACAAACCCTGGTTTCTGTTCCCTTTATACCCAGTTAATCTATATGGGTAAGAATCTGGCCTTTTTCCAGTATCATCTCCTTTTTTTAGTACCCGTAGTTGCCACTACGGACCCTGTTACTAAGCCTTTGTATGTCCATACGTTTTCTGTTTATTCGTCCGTCAGTCAGCGGGCAGTATATCTTATAAACAGTAAGAGGTAGAGTCAAAATTTCCACAGAATGTGTCTTTCTGTTGCCAATTTTATTTCTATTTATCAAAGAGCGCCGACAAAATTACGTCTCTTGTATAGAGACCCAAAAGTTGAAAATTAAAAGGGGGTGTCCATTTTATCCGGATTTTTTTTTTTGCTCTATTTTAATATTGTAAGGAAACCTTCGTGTGAGAGTCCGACTCGCACTTAGCCAGTTTTTGTTTTTAGAGGGAAATCATCAAAAAATTCCTCCCGCACTGGGTGAAACGAGACGGAATGTCAGACTTCTACCAACTAAAAAACCAATTGTGTGCCTTCCGTTGCCCTTTGCGTTCTACGTCTTTAAAAAATCTGGTATTACTAAAAATAAAACTTAAATCCATACAAAAAGAACAATAACAAAATTAATACTATCACGAACAAAAATATTATTATCCAACAAGTCAACAACAGTGCTATAGAGTCTAAAATCGCTTGAATTCGTGGCATAACACTACGTTTCAACAACAAGCCGATTTAAACTCTAACAAGATGACGTAATGTCGAAAATCGTGTGAATTTGAGGCGTGAAATTCAATGTTGTTTGCGCTTATTTCTGACAATCGACCTTGAGATAACATGTTTACAAGAATTATGTACTTAACGTTGTGACTTTATTGACCGACAAAATGTATAGAGTATTTTGGTAAATGAAAACCTGCCCGGCCATAATGCTCGAGGCGACTTACGGGTGCCCGTGTCAGTCATCTACACTAATGAATCGAGTACCGTAATTAGAGACACTGGAACGCCGATGCCGATCAGCTCCAACTTTGGGTACGGTCAGCCAATTCTTCAGTTGATCATTTTCAAAATGTATCCCTTGCAAGCTACCATCATGCCTCATCATCTTCCTGCCCTTGTCCCATTTTATTTGGGGTCGGCGCAACACGTTTTTTTCTTCCATTCTATCCTGTCAACCGTCATACTATCACTAACTTCCTTTCCTTTCATATCACTGTTCACACAATCCATCCATTTTTTCTTTGATCTCCCTCTCCCTCTCCACCCATACACATGTATACTCATAACTCTTTTAGTAACATGTGTTTCATCTCTCCTCTTTACATGACCATACCAAGGAGGAGGACACCATATGAGTCCATATGAGGAGGGATGAGACGCATGTTACTAAAAGAGTTATGTGTTTACATGTTGATAGATGGAGAGGGAGACCAAAGAAAAGATGGATGGATTGTGTGAAGAGTGATATGAAAGAAAAGGAAGTTAGTGATAGCATGACGAGTGACAGGGCAGAGTGAAAGAAAAAAACGTGTTGCGCCGACCCCAAATAACACGGGACAAGGGCAGGAAGAAGAAAAGACACAATAGAAAGACAATAAGAGAGCGAACGCCGGCGTTCGCTTGGGAATTTAATGAATTAATACTATAAACCTGGAGAGTTTGTTTGTTTAGTCACACACGCATTTATTGTGCGTCCCACAGAATCGACTGTTTATAATAGGATTGCAATTTTTTAAACATTTTTTTTGTTTTTAGTACAAAAAACCGATCCGAGCCCGGGAAGCGACTATGTGGCCGACGATGGAGCTCGCTTGCTTAGAAGTAACCTATTCACTCTTGACTTAAAGACCCCAGGTTGTAGCTATGAGGAAACACAAACTCCGGTAGAGTATTCCATTCTTTAGCTGAACGCAATGTGTTCCCAAAAAGCTTTGTACGTATACGACCGTATGGTATTCCATGCCAGCAAAACCGTAGGGGCCCAGCAGGGCCGAAGCCTACTGGGCATTAGGGTCGACTTCTAACTACCAGGATGTAGCTATCAGGACCTGTACCATGACGTTTAAAGTAAGATTGTTTCATTCTTATTTCCAGTGCGGGTAAGAAATGGCGCTAGACAACCTGTATAGCTCTGTCTCTTACCCACACTGAAATAAGAATGAAACAATCTTACTTTGAACGTCATGGTAACCCCAAAGGAAACACAGATTCCGGCAGGGAATTCCACTCCTTACCAACAAGCATGTTACCGTAGAACACCATAAAAAGAATTACTCACGATGATCTCCTCCGGTTCAGCTTCGACGATGATCTGCTTGAACTCCACATCGCCGTTGGTGATGGCTTCGGAGTCGTAGTTAGGGTCGTTAGCGTCTTCCACGTATTCCTCCAACAGCTCCGATCCTGGGGCGCCCCAGACTCCCTTCCCGCCGGCGCCGCCTGGTGGAAAATGTCGGCATTATTCATGGTAACTTTCACGCTAAATAGCCTGATATACGAATATGAACCTTATTACAATAATGTTATGATTGAACAATTTTTACAAAGAAAATCATTTTTTTTAAATATCAAGCTTTTAAAGCGCGGTACATACCTATATATTCAATATATATAAAAGCGAAATACCACTCACTGGTTAATCACGAAATCTCAGAAACTATAACACCTACAAACTTAAAATTTGGCAGGTTCCTTATAGGGTGTAGACATCCGCTAAGGGGGCAAAACGGGGGTTGGAAGATTGTACGGAGAAACCTACTGTTACGCGGGCGAAGCCGCTAGCAAAAAACCTCAAACACGATAAGGTTATCGGAGTTCCTATGGCCACCTTGCAAAATTTCAGCTCAATCGGTAACCGGGAAGTGGATCAAATTAAATTTGCAAGATTTGATTACAGAAAAGCAAACATCGGGACAGGTGAAACTAAATAAAAGCTTATAAAAATAAGGGATCAGAGAGCGCTCATCCAGTTTTTTGGGGCATCGACAAGCAGTTTAGACACTCTCGGTGACTTTTGAAAAAATGAACGTGGCCTTAGAACGCATAGGGCTACTGAAGGGCCCACCCTTCAGTTACCCTATGCGTTCTTCTTTAATTCTCTTCGGGTTTTTTTTTCGGTTGGGACAATCATCTAATGACATCCCCGCTCTTGGGCGGGGAGGGAGATAGTGTCAGACTTTTACTGACTAAAAACCTACTCCTGTTCCTTCTTTGCCATTTTTCCAGGGCCCCAGGGATCCGCTAAAAGCAGCTAGTACGTCATAAAAATGAATCATCATCATCATCATTTCAGCCGAAAGACGTCCACTGTTGGACATAGGCCTCCCCCAAGCGTCGCCACAACGACCGATCCTGTGCGTCTCTCATCCACCGCATTCCTGCGGCTCTCACGGTGTTGAATAGTGCATCACTGGCATACGAATGCACGGCAGCCAGCTACGTTTTCAATTTAGGCGCTTAATGTCGGACTGCTAACGTCTGCAACCGGCCAGCTGCGGCACGGTAAACGTGTGGCAGCTGGCCGTTTGCAGTACGCATAAATAGAAAGCTCCCTTACTCCTAAACGGCTAGACTGATTTGAATGAAACTTTGTGTGTATATTCGAGTGGGTAGTGTTTTTTTTTTAGGTGGGAAATAATACAAAATAATACTAATGACAAATCCCGCAGGAGATAGTGTCACACTTTTACTGACTAAAAAACCAACTCCTGTTCCTTCATTGCCTTCGTCGCAGGGCCCCTACGACTTGCTGACATCTCCATGAGGCGCGCGTGAAACAATACGCGCCGTCGACGACTTTGGCTCGGTCCGGACGGTTACTGAACGGTCGGACGGCGGACTACCCATTGCTCGCCGTCCGCAAGCCCGCGCCTACGGTGGCCGGAAATCGGGATCGGAATCCCGGTGTCAGTTGGGGCGTGAGAACCGTAGCCTCACGCGATCGGAACTTGAACAATTGAACATAATAGTTTCTAGTTTTCGGGCAAGACCACGTCTGCTGAGACTGCTAGTTTAATACACAAAAAAAATATAGTTTTTGTATGTTATTGGCACAAATATCTCAGGGTTCTTGAATAACACCTTGATTTATATAAAACTTAAGCTGGATTTAGAATAATCTCAAACGGATAAGATAATATTATTTTATCTTGGTTTGTTTTGTAATTTTCTACACTTTACTGGGTTTACCAAGTGTAATCTTTAAGATAATAAGACAGTATATACAAAACCTAATGGTTTGATTCATGTTTATATGTTACTAGTTTCTACTTGCGGTTTTCATCATCATCATCATCATTTCAGCCGAAAGACGTCCACAGTTGGACATAGGCCTCCCCCAAATGCCGCCACAATGGACCGGTCCTGTGCGTCTCGCATCCATCGGATTCCCGCGACCCTCACCAGGTCATCGGTCCACCTTGTGGGAGGCCTTCCAACGCTGCGTCTTCCGGTACGCGGTCGCCATTCCAGAACCTTTCGTCCCCATCGACCATCTGTTCTGCGAGCAATGTGCCCTGCCCACTACCACTTAAGTTTGGCGATTCTTCGGGCTATATGCTGGCTTGCGGTTTTGTCCGAATCAAATTAAGAAATTATCCCAAGGAAAGATGAGTATCGGGATAAAAAAATATCTTAAGTGCTATTTGCAGGATATGGTGTATAGCAAATTCTTAAGGTAATCTACCCTTAAGGTGACCGGACGGCGTGCAATGGGTAGCTCGCCATTCTATCGTCCGGTAACCGTCCGGACCGAACCCAAGTCGTCAACGGCGCTTAGTGTTCCACGCTCGCCTCAAGGAGATGTCAGCAACCGTAGGGGCCTAGCAGGGTCGAAGCCTACTGAGGCCATGGGTGATGCAAAAGAGATCTCTAGGGCCCTGAAAAAATGGCAAACAAGGAACAGGAGTGGGTTTGTAGTCAGTAAGTCTGAAACTATCTCAGACTTACTGAGCAGTCTCGTCTAAAGACATCCCTTTAGACGAGATTCCAATCCAAAAAAAAAAACATCACACTGGTCAAAGTTGGTGATCACAACACCAAAAATACTCAAATAGCATGTTTACTTGTAAGGATATTTTTTTTGACATCTTGAGGCACGCATGGAAAACTATAAGCCATCAACGACTTGGGCTTGGTCTAGACGGTTACCAGACGTCGAACTACCTATTGCTCATCGTCCGCTAGCTCTTACTTGTAAGTATGGTAATGATAACATTCCACTTTCTGTGCAAGGAGCATACAATAATTTGTGAGCAAACAAACCACCACCTGAGTCGTTGTTACATATACAAAGCTATTGTTGTCTTGTGTTCATGCCCAGTACCCAACTAGCGAGTCTAACTCTAAGTATGCTTGTCATACTTTAGGTTGTAAAGGTTTTTTTAATTCTTTATTAATTGTTTTAACAAACTACGTAGGAAACTTAAATATTAACTAAACTAAGTAATTATATACTAAACCTATGTACGAGTGATGGAGAGAAATATGCTAGGAATAAAACTTAAGGATAGAATTAGTAATGTGGAAATAAGGAAAAGAACTAAAGTTTCAGACAGCCACATGATTTGCTATATGGCCAATAAAGTGAGCAAGCAAGTGACCCTACGGTACCCAAGACAAGATGACGTCAGAAAACAGGATCGCCCAACGTGAAGATGGGAAGACGACATCCGCCTGACCTTGGGTCTATATTGGATAAGGTAGCAAGGGACAGAGTCCAATGAAAGCAGTTGAAGGAGGCGCATGTCAAAAGACACACCGAATTAAGGGACATATTATAACCAGTATTACAGCCACACAAAGAAAAATTTATCACCCCAAAGTTAATTAAATAAAATAGCCATTTATTTCCAATAAATGGCTATTTTATTATTAAACCTATGTACATGTAATATAATAAGACAAAAACATTCAGGCATTCGAGTACTCCTCCAAATTGCTGGCATCCGGAAATGCTGTGTTCAATGGCAATGCTAATGTCATACTTAAATTTTTAAGATGTATTAGATTATTATACCAACAGCACCCAGGTCCCTTGGCACTGATTGTATGTTAAAATTATTTGAGCTTGAAGGAGAAAGACTGTGAAGGTATTATTCTGTCATTTTTGCATTTCCACATGAAAAAAAGATTTCTTTCTGTTTGTTAAAACATTCGGATTATTTGAGTCACAGATAACTCAGATTCTTTGGATCGAACATTAATTCATTAAACCCCAAACAAACACTCTCTCATTGTCTTTCTATTTTGTCTCTAATTATGATATTCGAAAGGTTAAATAATTACTGAATCCCCAATTCTCACACATAACCTCAAAAATTTCACATATCATGTGACCTTTTTTTGGTTTATCCACCTAGCTTTATATGAGAAAACATTAGAAATATCAGCAGAAGACTCCAGGTTCATAAGTAGTAGGTTCTGAACACCGTTTTACCCTTTGTTTTAAGGAGGTAAGTGGCTGTGGGGTTAATTCATTAAACCCGGAGTGAACATCGTTGTTCACTCTCTCATTGTCTTTCTATTGTGATTACGGTATTCAAAAGGTAAAACATTAAAATACATGTTGCCATATCATGTCATCTTAGACTCAATGTCAAAAACTTGTCAAAATGTAAGGAACTTAGAGGTGTTTTTAGACAAATTGCAAGTACAATGTGAATGCAAATGTTCCCTTCTAAAATTTGACTAATGTGAAGAATGATTAAAATAAATTTTCCTTTGAATATAATTTGTAAATGAATCTACAAATAACCTAAGAGACAACACAGATCTAAACAGCAGGGTTTTAAATAAAGTTAACCTTAATAACCTTACAATTATTAAAAAATAACCTTATAATTATTTTTAGCAATATGTATACACTTTACACTTCTGCTATACCCATTACGGAATACAGGCGTGATATTTGTGTACTTAATAAAAACCATTATGGAAAAAACTGCTAAAATTTTGATTAACAGAAAACGTGACTACCTATTTCGATTTCGACTTTTCGACTTCTGCCGGCTTAATCCCATGGAAAAAAAAAAAACTATGATGCATTATGATCGAATTCATTATGACAGAAAAACATCAACAAACAGAATTATAGGTATTTTAGTACGCTCGCCACTATGTCTGTCTACTATAACCCCGTCATCTAATATGTTTATATTTAAACATGTGGCAGCGACGCGACCAAAATAGCCTTGATATGCGAAAGTTGTTTATATTATGGTATTGCGTAACAATCGCCGCGGACTCCGAAACATACCATGCGCTCTAGGTTCAATAACAAAATACGAGATAACTGCGCAAAAAGGTTCTGCGTTTGCGTGACCTTCGAAACGTAGCCCGGATGCCCTATATACAGAGATACATTACATGACTCGCTGTAGTAAACATTACGTAAAAAAAATACCCCAAATGCACCTCTGTTCATGGTGTAGGTACCATATTCTAGAACGTTCAAAACAACCGGTTGGAATTAGATGGGATAAAAATAATGTAAGATGCAAGGCGTGGTGTCGCCTACCTTTCTTTGGCAGCCCTCGTCCATGGCCGTTGCGCGGTCTGCGGCTGTTCTTCCAGCTGCGGTATTTAGGCAACGGCGTCACAGCCGACGCCGATGCGGCGGCCGGACCCTCCTTGCTATTAGAGCGCCAATACTTCTTATTTTTGCGACGCAGACGCTCCGAATGGGAGGTGGCCGCGTCTCCGGCGCCCTCGTCCACAACCGGCTTTTCGTTATCGTCTACCGCCACGTTTTCAGAATCGGAAGCGAAGCGCTCGACTTCCATGGCAGCGGTGGAACTAAGGTTTATTAGGGCAAATCGAATTCAAAAACCTACAAAGAATCCGAAATAGAATCTAATGGGACTCGCACAAAAAATGTGGGTCACGTTTATTTTGTTTTTATGTACGATAAACAATGGATCGCACGACGCACGTATTTGTTTTGGGAGCACACCGACGTGAAGTTAGTCAAATAACACGGCGGACGATACTGATTTTTTCTTCGATTTTTGTCAAGTTGGACTCTAGTCTTTTGATCTCACATCCTGTTTGAAATATCAGAAACTTAATTATAGAAAAGACATTCATTATCACTTCCGTAGTGACACGGAAGTTATACTAATGGTGAGAATTCTGTACATTTACTTATTTGATTTCAATTTCTGGCTCACTTTGCAGACTGAATCAGACTTTTCAATTTAAATGTCTATTAGTAGAATGAGCTAGGACACTTACAGTTACTTACGCGTCTAAAGTATTTATGACTGTCATCTGCATATTGTTTCTTCTATATACATTATTGCTTCATTTTTAATTTACTGGCTGCTTCAGACTGTTTTTTTCCCACCCATGAAACGTAACATGTAGTAAATATGCCGTATGAACAATTTATTCAATCAATCGCAGGTTAGTCATTGGTAACACTTTGACCTTGAACTGGACTGCTAAGTACCTACTAATGGCGACGTATAGCAGATATGTAAAGCTAACGCTTTAACGTATAGTACCAACTACCAGTGTACCACTCTGTGGTAGCATACGACGGAGTTTCAACACTACACTGCATTAGCTATACTTGTAAATCCGACCCTAAGGCTACGCACTGATCATACTTGTAGCCAATTCCATTATCAGACCTTTTTACTCCGTGGCATAACTTCATATCGGGGCCTTGCAACCATTGTTGTCTAAAGAAGGGATAAAAGAGCCACCGAAGCAAACTAGAATATTTTAGTTCTACCCAGTAGCGTAACTTCATACCAGGTTAGGCCCTAGTACGGAAAAGAAAATGAGCCCTCTTGTTACCAGTATCGTCTAATATAGAAGGAATAAAAAGAACAATCAAAGTGAAATCCAATATTTTAGCTCCTTATCTCGAATAGGTTCGATTTTATTAACCTTTTGAGTAGCGTAATTAGAGACAATAAAGTCAATGACCGAGTGAACGCCGGCGTTCGCTCGGGGTTTAATGAACTAATTTGAAAAAAAAAGGTTTAATTTATTTTTTTTGAACAGAAAACGCGTGGTATAACTTTACATACTCTTTGCGTGGTATTTTAGAGATTGTTTATCTGGCCTTTACATCCTAGATTACCTTAATTTTAAGTTGTATTTGTTTTTTTCTAGATCACTCTTGCATCTATTCAGTCTAATTTTGAAAAAAAAAAGGTTTAATTTTTTTTTTGAACAGAAAACGCGTGGTATAACTTTACATACTCTTTGCGTGGTATTTTAGAGATTGTTTATCTGGCCTTTACATCCTAGATTACCTTAATTTTAAGTTGTATTTGTTTTTTTCTAGATCACTCTTGCATCTATTCAACTTTATTCACTAACTACATAGTAACTTGTCAATTTATGCAGCAGAAAATTTCATATTTCTAAGAATAGACTAAAATCTCATCTATGCGAAGCTGCCACAAATTCAACCAAAAAGAGTGCCTTGTTTTTTTGGAAACGGCCCCCCTTTATTTAATTAATAAGTGTAGTAATGGTATTAATCAGAGATGAAACGGATAATGGTTTGGCTGGATATCGGATATTCAGCCCTTTATCGCATTTCATAAGGCGATCGTTTTGATTTGCTAGAATTTATTTTTCAGCACCTGGCAGTAGCATTTATAGTGAAAGGCTACTTTCAGAAGCTGGTCTAGTTTACGAAGTCAAGTGGAGTCGCCTCTTGTCAAAAAATACGGAAAATTTGGTATTTATTCATTACAATTTGCTAATTGTTAATTTTGAAAGCTAAATTAATTAATAAACCGTGTCCATAACCTGTTGTGATATGATTTGCCTAGTGTATAATAATAAGAATTGTTTGAATTTTATGATCCGTAATCCGGCCGGATACTGAATAACTATCCGGCATCCTCAAATGGATACTCAAAACAAGGCCGAAAAGGTCGGGGACCAGATAGTTACCGGATATCTGTTTCATCTCTAGTATTAATCTTGTTCGCCTGCTTGACGAATAAAACACGTAAAGAATTAACAAAATGAAGAAAACTTGCAATTAATGATAATTGTATGAATTTTTTTGTTACGCAATTATCCCCCAGGGCTCCCGATGAGAAGTTACACCAAGACTGCCAACGTTGTGTGGCGGGGAGATTAGCTTTACTCCTGGGCTTTGTTGCTTATATTATATTTCCGCAATAAAAATATCTGTTTTTGTACCGTTAAAAGTAGACTAGCAATTGAGGCTTAGTTTGTTTGCCTTTAAGATAAATACTGTCTGTGCCACCCTAGAAGAGTCCCCTAATGTTGGGAACTCTGCGGTCCTGGCGCATTGCACCTTAGTATTTACGCTACTGCATAGCATAGTGTGAACTAATTTAGACGTGGGTTAAGGCAAAAACGAAACAACGACTCGCAAGACAGTGTTCGACATGGTCGCTTAAAAAAACAATTGTTCTTAAAGAGCCCTTGCCTAGCTAAGCCACTGCCTATATTGACTGCTGCAATAAGATCTTAGAATTGAAGCCATAGGAGTGGAAGATTATTAAAAAGATTGGAATTTTCCAGGGTATGTTGAGGTTAGGTATATTCCAAATGAAATAAAACTAATTTGTAATTAATTCTTTATTTATAATTTCTTATTGTCCTTATTGTTTTAAAAACTTTGAAAACTATCACTGTTGCCTTTTTTACCCGTAGCTTAGATTAAAAAATAAATGATTAGATATTAAAATGTTTGTTTTTGTATCACCTGTTATTCAAATCAAAGCATTCAAACTTACAAACATTTATAATTATTTTATAATCTCTGTCTTTAGATTCTAAAGTTCTATAAGGCTCATACAATTTCAAAACTGATTCAGCACTGATGGTATTATTTACATAAAGACTATTCATAAATATAACATATTTTTCATTGTTATCATCAACAGCATCAAGCAAGTAACATCCATACTTAAAATCCATATTTTTAATAAAAAAAACAACATGTTCTCCTTTTGGAATGACAAAGTTTGAAGTTCCCGCTAAAAATTTTTCATGTTGCCATAGAGAAACAGAAGCATTTTGTTTTTTTAAAAGCATATTTAACCTGTATGCTATTCCTCCTTTTTTGTATTTAACCTTTTTGTTTTTCTGAAAGTAATTTGAGGTGTCCGAGTTGCTTGTACAGGTACTGAACTGTTTGGACAAGTTCTGTATGGTTGTAATTGATTGAGTTTTACAAGTTAAAATATCTATTGTTTCATTTTTTAAACATTCTTCTGGAGTAGGTGTATCACTTATGTTTTGTGAAGTGTTTTCTGAGCTAAAATGACTGTCAAAGTAACTCTTTACATTGTTCATCAGCTTCAATTTTGCTTTCAGTGAAGATCCACTCTCGTCAGATTTTGCTGAGTTTAATAAATCTAATTTTTCATCTGAATTGCAAACTTCTATGCTACTGTTTGATTCAATTTTTATTACATTGTTTTCTTGAACTTTTGAGGCATGATTCTTGCCTGTGTCTGGTGTTTTTAAATTTGCATCAAATGTACTTCCTGCCTTTTCAATGCTATTTTGTTCCCTCAATGTTTTTTGGTCATTGTAAGCCAGTTTTTTTCTCACTTTATTTGAATGTTTAGGTGATGCATTTTTTGACATCAAAATAGGGCTTTTTTGATGAATGCTTTTTTTAGACATGGATAATATGGGAGAAGAGTTTGGCGGGAATCTAGATGATGTCAGAATCGGGGATGCGGGAGTCTCGACACATTTTGGCACTAAAATTGGCGATTTTTCTTTTTCCCTTTCTTTTCTATGGTCCCCAGAGGAATCTACGATCGTTATATCCAAGTTAGATATGTTTTTCGGCCTTTTTTTCGTACGCTTTCGTTTCCGGCTGAGAGTTTTGCTGTTATTACACAATTTACCATTGTAAGATGTATTTTCATAATCACTAGATGAACTGGAAGACCATTTTATATCTTCACTATTTTCCTGTGAGTGTAGCAAACTGAATTTTTCCGAAAATAAGTTTTCTTTTTGTTTTTGCATGATTTAAAACTTGATAAACAAACAAAGTACAGATTACAGAAGATCCATGACATCATACCAAATGACAATGACATTGACAGAATCAACAGATAACCAATTACATTAGTTGCCAGAGAAAAAATGAAATCGTTTTTTTTGAAGTTCGTATGTCCACAAAATAACACAAGATAAAATATAATAGAATCAACATATTTATTTTATAAATATAATTGACTAGTGACCCAACCCGGCTTTGCAGTTTGCCCGGGTGCAAATGATACATCTTCCACGTTAATTGCTCTTTAAATTAGCGAAAACTGTATCAAAATCCGTGCGAAGGCAAGGAGTTAGGACAGATGTGGAAAGCGACTTCATTTTATATTCAAAATAAATGCCATATCTTAATTAGTCCTATATCCTCTTGGATCCGTCCGAATTTTTGAGAGGTGGGCAAAGTATGTCTTTTTAGGGTTCCGAACTCAAAGGGTAAAAACAGGACCCTATTGCTAAGACTCCGCTTTCCGCATATCTGTCACCAGGCTTAGTCTCATGAACCGGTATATAGCTAGAGCTAGACAGTTGAAACTTTCACAGATCATGTATTTCTGTTGCCGAATAACAAAAAATACTAAAACTAGAATAAAAAAGATTTTTGAGCGGGGCTCCAATACAGCGAACGTGATTTTTTTGCCGTTGATTGTTACGGACGACGGTACGGTTTTTCCATATACTAATATTACCAGCGTTCACATCTAATTCACAGGTAGCAACACCGAGGGTCTCGCGGTTGCAATCGCGAGTGTTGAGAGTGAGGTTCCATTCCCTGGACGGCAAACTGTTAGCCGTACAGGCTACTGTAACATAACATGCGAGGTAACATGAATGGAGTATTTCTTTAGAGTGAACGCAACGCGCGCACAAACCTAGCATGCATATCTATCTACTCGCATCTGTTTCCAATGTGGACGGAGATACGCAGTGACGTTACCCGGCTTTATCGGTTTTTCCATTAGGAAGTTCTCAATGACAGCCCAGAGTTTGCGAGTCGGTGGCGTGGTACTTCCCGTGCCTCAGAAAGCATGTTTAACCTTTGGACCCGCTGAATCCCTCTGCGGTCGTATATCCCGCATCGATGACTAGTCTCGCGCGATTGGCCACCATGACCGAAATTCTGACCAAGACGATCCTTCATGCAAAACATCCATTTTTTTTCGGTTGCCTCCTTTTTTATAGTTTATTATCTATGACACTTTTAGTATCTCTTTTTTATATCCCATGTAATAGGTTTCTAACTCAAAGTTTAATTAATGATAAGTGCATTTCTCCTAATATAATCAAGGAAATTGAACCTTATTTGAATTGCTTCATCATCTGGTACATAAGGCAATGATTGTAATGGCAGAAAATGGTCCTGATTCTCATGTCTCCATGATCCCTGAGTGACCAATCCACCATCTATATACGTGTCAACGGATCCTGGAGGACAGTAGATATCTTTGGACGACTCACTCTTTATTAAAAAGTTATGAAGCAGCAAACAGCTACGTATAATGACTGCAGAGTTCACAGGGTCCAAAGTTATTGGTTTTACCAAGACTTTGAAGACCCCTGATAGGACACCAAAGGCGTTGTCAACTACCGAGTGGGATTGTTCAACCAATTGATTGTAGATACTCTCGGAAGAACTGGAATTATGGTGTCCAGGAAACGGATTCATGATGTGTCTCTCTAGAGGCAAAGCTCCATCGGTAACAAAGATATAAGGCACATTGGTTTCATCATCAGGCAGAGGTGAGTACGGAGGAAGATTTAAATTATCTGTATTAATATTGAGCCACAAATCGCTTTCGTTGAACACTTTGCTGTCTGTATTCTGGCTTTGCACAATATCGGCATACATGAAACTGTAGTTACTATCTACAAGAGTTAAAAGGACCATGCTGAAAGTTCCTTGGTAATTCATATCTTCTGGACCTGTGTATGCTGGTGCCCATATGGGGATGTGTTTCCCGTCTATGGCACCAATGCAGTGAGGGAAGCTAAATCCTTCGGATTTCTCCAGCCATTCTTCCGGATATGTAGGCATCTGAAATGTTGAATAAGTTTTATTATTTTAGCTGTAGAAACAATTTTGACTAAGGGTTCCTGTCCACGGACGCGTGGCTTCATAGACGCTTCAAAATACGCCAGGCAGCTGTCCACGAGGCGTATTAAACGCGTACGTTTTCAATCATGTGTGACAGTGCCATCGGGCGACGAAGACGTTCTCGCGATTTTTACAAAAATTAAAACGTGCACGCTCGTTGTACGCGCCGACGTAAGACATGTGGTATGGCAGGCGTCATGAAGCGCATGCAGCGACGCGAGCATGACGTTGCCGCTTCGTGGACAGTGTTGCATAGTTTTGTATGTAAGCTGTTTGCAGGCGTACACCAAGCGTATAAAGACGAACACGCATTTATGAAGATATGCGTCCGTGGACAGTATGCCTAAAAGGCACACAAGTGTGTTTGATCCACTACTGCTTTTTGACATTTTCAGAAAAAGATGTTGAAGCCGCGTTTTTACTAGGGAACATTTTTCCTACGACTCTGTTGCTCGACACGAAAACGAGACCCGTGTGATGTCGCCCGTCGTCGCTTGCGACATTTAGGGGCGAAAATACGTTAAGTAGACGCCCACGCGGTCCCATACAAAAGTGCTCTGTTGCGGGGCCCCGCGCCCCCTTTTTGCTACGTAATAAATATTAAGTTCTTCATCGACACGACTACATGCACACCGTTAAAGTTGAACTAGCCACACTGCGCAGGTAATAATCCAGTTTCTGCAACGGGGACTGTTGCATACGACACACGCGCTTTGTCACGCGACGGATGCCCGTCGCGGGCGTCCGCTTAACGCAGTTTCGGCCTTTACGATCGGAGGGACTTGCCGCAAGCTGTTCCGAAATAGCAGCAATGTACTTGCCTCTTCGGGCGACATATTACCTCAGGATAGTGTGAACAAGGTAAATGTCGAGCCGTTGAGTGAAATTGTCCCACAAAGTCGCAGTCCTACCATGAATGTTGGGCGATATGGCCCCTAGTGAAAACGCAGCTTGACCATGCCACTAATAAATAGTCAGTACACATAGTCAGTAGTGTGCCTTCATAGTGCTTACACGAGACACGGGAGTGTCTGGGAGACTTTTATTGACTAAAGCACAGCCTTCTGCATTCTAGATCCGCGGTGACTCTTTCGCACAAAATCGTCCTGGCAGGCATCGGCTCGTGCAGCCCCGTCAACTATGCTGACAGCTCTTTGAGAAGTGCCCTCGACCCGAGCCTGTCCTCATCGGACGGCGAGCTACCAATTGTTCGCTGCCCGCAACCCGCGCCTTCCGTGGCCGGGAATTGCCCCGAGACTCCCGACGCCCGGATTGTCTCCTGTGGCGGCGGCTAGGGAGTGAGGGAGTCAGGATGTTCTCTTTCTCACTGTTTCGGCCACCTGCTTCACAGAAGGCGATGACTACTTTTCATTCCCTATCGTTCCAACATGGCCCGGACCAGGTCCAGACTGCAGATATCGTCTCAGAAATCAGAAACGTTTATTTGAAATAAAGCATTTACAGGCACTTTTGAATTGACAAATTGTTGGACATTAAAAAAACAAAATGAAGCTATATTATGTTCTAAAGCGTAATCTCAATGAAGAAGAACAAACAAGAAACTCTATGGACACTCTTTTAAATCATAATTATGAGTTACATATAATCTTGGTTACATATTTCTTGTTGCTTCTATTGTGTGAACACAATGTAGATAAATAAAGAAAAAATTTAAATTGAAATAAACCACTGGCAACTAAGAGATGACTAGTCTCAATTCTCAATAGCCCATTCACGAGCATGACACCTACAGCACTTTAGTGCTCAACCAGACTGGCAGCGCGGTGCGGGGAGCGGTGCAGGTCCGAGTCGAGTCATCATAACAATGCGCGCAGTTAGCTTGAACTAGTTTGAGTTACCCGTTCCCGCGCTGGTTACCGCTCACCACCCGCGCACTCACTGTGGCCACTTTTATGAATGAGTTATGGCGTATTGTCCGTGCGCGTCCCGCGTCGTGTAGCCCTCGCTGCTTCCTGCACTCACATGCCCTCTATGGATACTTCAAAGAAGTTCAAATGTTTGAGGTAGTCACGCTGTGCCCGCCTCACGTCCATGTTTGCAGTCTGGCCAAACACTTAGCATTACACCTACATCCTTCAAACACATGCATCAGCGCCATATAGACACGGATAGGATCCACCGTGTCCTCCAGGCGATAATTCCAAATACTTACAGCTGATTGTTAAGTCTACATGTAGTAAACAAACTCACCCTTATCAGATCCTTAAAAACTGTAGTGATAGCTCTGCAGACTTCTGGAATGATCCTGGAGACCAGAGAACTAGAGATCTTGAAAAACCGATGTAAAGTTGAATAGCTGTCTCCAGTTGCGAGATACCGCAGGGTCACCGCTAGTCGGATCTTTGCAGGTATTGAATCCCTCCACCTTGTGTCTCTCTTTTTGATGATGGGTAATATTTTTTGTAGTAAATATTCAAAGTCGGTTGCCGACATGTGAACGAAGTATTCACCAGTTAGAAGTTCTTCCAGACGATTATTGAGGCTTGATCTGTAACCAAAAAAGTTTATGTTTTTTATACAGGGTAAATTTTTCTAGTGGGTGTTTTTTTATGGTGAGAAATCATCCAATGAGTTGCGGAACGGAAGGGTGTGTAATTCTTTTACAGACTGAAACCACACCTATGTTCCTTCTTGTTCTTGAAAATTAAAACTAAAAAAAAAATTTAAATTATTTCACATAGGCCTACATAATAATAATAATAATGTGGACTCGGCTGTCATTGTTCCGATTGTCGTGACCGCCAATGGCTTTATAGCCAAAAGCTTCGACGACCATCTGTCGAAGCTGTCGTTGCGCGGCTGGATCAAGGGCCTGATACAGAAGGCAGTACTCCTAGATACAGCTCGCATTGTGAGGAGGTTCCTGTCTCTGGAGCCCTAACCACCGGTAACTTGGACCCTGCTCCCGTTACCAGAGGACTACTATTTTTTATATTTTTAAATGTTTTTTGTAAATTATTTTTTTAAGAAATATTTAAAAATGTAAATTATATGTAAATAAGAAGAATAAAGAGAATAATAATGTTTTATTAAATATATCAGAGGTTGATACATATCAATTGAAACCCTGGCTCCTAAACTAGGTGGCACCTGTGTTACAGGTTCTGCAACAAGAAATATGTAACCAAGATTATATGTAACTCATAATTATGATTTATAAGTGTCCATATAGTTTCTTGCATGTTCTTTTTCATAGAGATCTATGCTTTGGAATTTGCAATATAGCTTCACATTTGTTTTGACTAACCAACACTTTGACAATTCAAAAGTGCCTGTGGTGGTCTATTTGAAATAAACATTTCTGTATTCTGAGACGATATCTGCAGTCTGGCCCTGCCATCCCTTTTTTTTCTACATAGGCACTTATAAAACGTCAGAAGCTAGTGCACAGTTCATTGGCCATTTCTTATAGAGACGAACTGGGGTTCTCTTTCGGATTACCCATGGCTCTAGGAGGCTCCGACCCTGCTGAGCCCCTACGGTTTACTGAACAGCTGTTTTTAAGTGGATGTGGATGGCCAAATTCAAAACTTTAAGGTCTAGGAGATTCGGGCCCGATTTTCGATCGACCGGTGCGGCTGTTTCTATTTATCCACAAGCTCTTCATAATGATTTTTACCTTGATCTTTCATGATGAATGGCCTGCATCCAGCACCGCCTTCGACGTAGCCTCTTCTTCATAGACACATGCCGCCCATAAACAGTTAAGAAGTAATTAAATGTGGCTCCCAAGTAAAGAGCAGATGCTGCAATCACTTCAAGATTATCCATATTATGTATTTTTCTGTTTGGTTCTAAATTACGAATACTACGGTTAGATACGGCAGCTTACAAGAAACGTCTTCTGACAAAACCGATAAGAAATAAAACTGCAATTCTTCGTATTTTACTGTACCATGAAACATAAACAATATTGTGGAACACTGCACAAATCTAAACAAACAAAAATAGAGCTTAATGTGAGATAAGTCAATGTCAAAATGAAACGTCAAAATTAATAGAGCGTTCCAGCCCTGCGTTAAAAAATGAGGTTAGAGTTAACTCTAATGACGTCAGGTTAGATACTCTAAGTTCGCATTTTTGAACGCGAACGTAGAGTTCAACTGTCAATGCCAAGCAACTGTCATTCCTGCCGCTTACACCAACCTACCCTGCTCGGAGTTATAGTTAGTTGGGTTAACTCTAGGGTAGCTACTCGATTTATAAAAGAACGACCCTGGGTTGCAACTCGAAGCATTTTTGAACGGTTAGAGTAACGACTCTACCCTACTCTGGTTATTTTTGAACGCAGGGCAGGTTAGATACTCTAAGCTCGCATTTTTGAACACGATAGTAGAGTACAACTGTCAATGCCAAGCAAGTGTCATTTATGGCCGTTTACACCAATCTACCCTGCTCAGAGTTAGACTTAGTTGGGGTACTCTAGGGTAGCTATTCGAGTTATGAAAGAACGACCCTGGGTTGCAACTCGAAGCATTTTTGAACGGTTAAAGTAGTGACTCTGCTCTACTCTGGTTATTTTTGAACGCAGGGCAGCCTGCAGTCGCAAATAAATATTACATTCACATCTAAACACTACCAATTAGTCTGCCTAGTCTTTTTCGAACTATGTTGGGGTTGATTTCTTGTCTAACCGGATGTAAGTGAGTACCAGTATTTTTTTACATGACTGTCTGTTTAACTACAGCGTTGTAATTGAGTGACACCACGATATCATTTGTTTTAATATATGGCTTCAGCATATTTTTTACGTACGAATGTCAAAAATCCTCAAATCAATGACAGCTGGGACTAACGGCTCAATGTGCTCTCTCTCGGTTTGTAATGGATGGTCACACATCCAAGTACGATCACGAAATTAAATTATATACAGTTGTAGTTTTCGACCACGACTGTATACCTGAACGTTGCGAGTTGCTTGTCTCTATTACGCTACTCAAAAGGTTAAAGTACCTAATGCTAAAGTTATACATATAACCATTTACGAGAATGGAACACGCTTTTATTTTGACACTAGCTTTTCGTTTAGAAACTAATTTAATATGAAAAAAGTATTATTTTTTACTTAAAGTAACGTTTACACAAGTTTTAATAACAATAGCTACACAAAATCTCTTTCATAAAATATAAACATTAAATTACGATGTAAAAGAATTTCCTCTCAAAACCACAAGTCAAAAATCTCTCTCCAGTAGTTTTTCTTTGAACTGGCAACACTGTTTTCAGGAGGTCCTGAATTCAGTCGATATTAAAAGCACAGATTTGATACACGCGTCCCGGTTATTCCAAAACAAAATCAACATATTATAATGTACGAATAAAGTGTTTTATAGCCGAATAAGAGTTGAGTTCAACGAAAGCTACATACTTTCAGAATATGGCACTAATTTTAAAAATAATGCGGTCATTTTGATTAATTCCATTTGGAAGTGTTTATTGATTGACTCCTGTATTTTGATTCAGTGAATTTGGGTAAGTTTAGTTTAACTTCATCATAAGCTTTAGATGTAAATTCGTTATGAATAAACATAAACAGTTTTGTTTATTTTAAAGACGCTTGTTCATGAACTAGGCACTTCATGAGATCATTTTAGTAACATCGGTATCATAAATGAATTTTCATTTAGAAGTTGTTATGGGATTAATGATAATTAAACTTTTTTTCTTGGTTCTTCGTTTTATCTCTGAAATAGTCTTTATCTTATCATAAAAAAGCATAAATGAATTGAAGTAACAGACCATCAAAGGAATCAGTATTTGGATAATACCTTCGAAGATTATAATTATCAAGCTCTTCTCTCGGCTTCGCTCCAATTTCACAGAAGTTTCTTGCACGTTCTTCTCCATAGATGATTTTTTTTTGAGGTGAGAAATCATGACGGCGAGCAATGGGTAGCTCGCCGTCCGACCGTCCGGTAACCGTCCGGACCGAGCCCAAGTCGTCGACGGCGCGAACTGTTCCAAGCGCAGCAGGGTCGAAGCCTACTGGGGTCAAGGGTCAACTTCTGAAAGGAAGACTCAGCCCTGGTACGAAAGGCAACGAAAGAACTAGAGTGGTTTTTTAGTCAGTAAAAGTCTGACACTATCTCCCGGCCCGCCCAAGAGCGATGTCATTAGATGATTTGTCAGAGTGGTGTCATTAGATAATTTTCCCACCGAGAAAAAGAAATTGAGAAATCAACTTACGATTTCTCGCGCTCTAGAGTGGAGAGCGTCCTCGCTCTCCACTCTAGAGCGCGCGTATCAGATTTTTACTGTCTAAAACCATACCTTCAGTTGCCTTTTGCGTATATCCTAGCAGGCACCGGCCCTGCTGGGCCCTTACGGTTTGGTGACATCGCTTTGAGGCGCGTGGAGTACTACGCGCTTTCGACGACTTGAGTTCGGTCCTTATAGGACGAGTGAACGGCGAGCCAACCTTTGCTCGTCGTCCGTAAGCCCGCGCATACGGTGTATCCATTGATTGAGGTCTACGCTTTGAAATGTGAAATTATTTTCGTTTTTCTAATTGGCTGACTTCTTGATCATTGAAGTGTGTGTTAATAGTTTTATTGAATTCCAGCGACCTACCTTGGCTTAGCATTGATCCAAATTATTAGGTACAGATACCGGCACGGATCTTGAGCGCTGACTTCTACAGTTCTACTTGCGCAGAAGCACGCAGAAGTGAAATATCGGGTAGTGGTATGAAAAGAGACACCGGGGTAGGGAGTGCAATCCTTGTACAATGATTGGCTCACTGATGTGTATAATGCGCAAAGCGATTCGCGCTCTTTCGCCGAGCGCTCAAGATTCGTGCCGGTATCTGTATAAAATTGCCGTTTTTTAAAACGGGTTGCTTTAAAGTCTTATTTATATCTTTGGATTGACTTGGAATTATAAGTATATAATGTTAATTCATATAAAGTTTAAAATTAAAGGGAACTTACAAGAAACGCTATTTTTGACGACGTCTTTTTTTTTTTTTGCTCGATTTTTATATTTTAGTACGGAACACTTCGTGTGCGAGTCCGACTCACACTTGGCCAGTTTATTTTGCTCTTGCTATCAGTAAAACATCATCAAAATCCGTATTTTACATATTTAGAGCACTGGGAGCGCAGTGGTAACGGCCCCGATTTACGAATTGTAAGTAGCGTGTTCAAAACCAGCCTGGCGTATTCATCATCATCATCATTTCAGCCGAAATACGTCCACTATTGGACATAAACCTCCTCCAAGTGTCATGCCATAATGACCGGTCCTGTGCGTCTCGCATCCATCGGATTGTGCTCATCACCAGAACGAAGCCGGGGCGGGCATCTAGTATTTACAATTTTTGTCATCGACACGCTTTTTTTTTGAGGTTGAAAATCCAAATCATCCAATCACCTCGCGCTCTAGGGTGGAAACGGAGAGCGTGTCAGACTTTTACTGACTTAAACTACACCTGTGTCCTTCAGTTACCCGTAGCGTTCTAGGATCACAGGTTTCCCTTACAGAACTTCCCCACTAGGGGGTCTCCGACACGCTAAGGCATGGTGCCCACCATCGGTGGACTTCGGCGCGGCTCGGTACAGCTCGGGCTCTGAGCTGCCTCGGCAGTCGTAAGCATACCTAAGGACGCCGAGGTTGGTTTCGGGTTTTTTTTTTTGGGAAAATCATCTCATGACATCCCCCGCTCTTGTGCGGAGCCGGAGATAGTGTCAGACTTTTACGGACTAAAAACCCACTCCTATTCCTTCGTCGCCTTTCGTACCGGGGCCGAGTCTTCCTTTCAGAATCAGACCCTTGGCGTCAGTAGGCTTCGACCCTACTGGGCCCCTACAGTTGCTGACATCTCCTTGAGGCGCGTGTGAAACAGTACGCGCCGTCGACGACTTAGGCTCGGTCCGGACGGTCGGACGGCGAGCTACCTAATGCTCGCCGTCCGCAAGCCCGCGCCAACTATAGCCGGAAATCGGGATCAGAATCCCGGCGGCAGTTGAAGCGTGAGGACCGTTGCCTCACGCGAACGGCCGCCTCCTTTGCTAGCATTACAGCTTCGCAGAAGGAGGCGACCGCCTGCCACTCCTCCTCGCTCCGGACCATGGCCTGTACGCGCGCCCGGCGCGAGAGATCGCCACCGCCGATTGCCACCACGAGGACACGCGTTGCTCTTCCCAAGCGGGGAAGCTGGTTTCGGGTAGCTTCGGCAAAACTAGGAATAGTTCGGGTGGCAGACACGTCGCAGAGCAGCCGTAAAGTTACGTGAAAGTTCTCATTATTCATCTTCCTGAAGAAGAAGAAAAATTTGGAGATTCGTATGTACAATCAGCGCTCGAGGGGTTAAGGTCCGGCGCCCATTATCGGCATCGGCAAGGATAAGCATCCTTCGGGATCTCTACATGCATGCCAAGCCATAGTTTCCGACAGAGTGCGTTTCCATGTAGGGATGCCGAAGGATCCTTTTCCTTGCCGATGCCGATAATGGGTGCCGGGCCTCAGGCAAATAAGATTTTGGGTGAATATGCTTTGGAAGCAAATCTATGTATGCTCACGACTGCCGAGGCAGCCCGAAGCCGCCCGAAACAGTTCTCAGGCGCCCGACCTGTACCGAACCGCACCAAGGCCCATCGATAGTGGGCGCCGTGCCTGAAGAATCAGTTCATGCCGATACAGTTGTCTGCAGGTCATCGATAATGATAAGTGAGATGTGTTTTTGTTAAGAAAAACTACATTTTTTTTCTAAAAGAACACTGTAAGGCCAAGTAGCCGAACACGACATAAAGACAGACTTCGGCTGCCACAAATAAGGCTAAAATTATTGAAGAAAATTGCATGCATTATTATGCATGTTGATTATTATTTACAATCATTAGCCAAATAGTTTCCAAGACCTGTAAAGTAAGATTGTTTCATTCTTATTTCCAGAGTGAGTAAGAAATAGCGCTAGACAACCTGTATAGCTCTGTCTCTTACCCACACTGAAATAAGAATGAAACAATCTTACTTTGAACGTCATGATAACTCCGCAAGAGTTACCACTGACAATGTTTAAAAAAAAAACTTTTTAATCTGTTATTATTTAAAAGATATTATACCGTTATGGACTATTTAGAAGACAAGTCAATAAAATCTGTAATCTGCAAGTTATGGTAATTGACAACTCTGACTGTGAATATGCACGCCATGTTATGGCAGCATATGCTGAAACAAATGTACTGTAACACCTTATATACCATACTCTAGCAAATAAATATTTTGATTGATTTGATTGATAAGTAATATATTGAATGTCGAGATGGATGTGTGGTGTGACGAGAATGGATAAAGTGAGAAATGAATATATTAGAGGAAGTTTGAAAGTGGTGCCAGTGACTTAAAAGTTGAAGGGGAATCGTTTGTCTTGGTATGGTCATGTGAAGAGGAGGGATGAAACGCATGTTACTAAAAGAGTTATGATTATACATGTGGATGGGTGGAGAGGGAGAGGGAGGCCAAAGAAAAGATGGATGGATTGTGTGAACAGTGATATGAAAGAAAAGGAAGTTAGTGATAGTATGACGGTTGACAGGATAGAATGGAAGGAAAAAAGCGCTGACCCCAAATAAGACGGGACAACGGCATGATTATGAATTGATTGATAAGACCATCAAGCTATCACCTCCAGGGACAGCATAGATGGGGCAGAAAGCTGTAATCAGATGTTAACAAAACAGAGTTCCACAGAAACTAGGCATAATTATACCTACAGGGTGGAAAATCTATGGGTTCTGTAGGAGAGACCTTAAAAGTTCGAAATAAAAAATAAATTTTGTTAAATGTAAAAATGCAATTTTGTTAAATGAAAAAATGCAATTTTCCCTTTATTCCTACAAATAGCTTACCTATTTGTGGGAATAAAGGGAAAATTGCATTTTTTAGAGCAGTGTTTTAATGTTCTTTACGTAGATGTAACATTCTTTTGTTTTTTTTTAAGAAACAAAACTTCTTTCATAGATTTGTCGATAAGCTTACCCAAAAAGGAAATCAAACTAGACAAAAAGTTTCGTACTGGGTTTATGGCTAATTATTACACACTGTCTCTACCATAAAACTCTGGAATGTGCTTCCCCTTGACATCAAAAAAGCTGAAAGTAAATTTTCCTTCAAGCGTAAAATTCGGAACTACTAGTTGAAGTTCTCTCAATCTTAGTTCGGTCTTCGTCATAATTGTTATATTTTAAGTTCTCTTAATTAGAATGATTTCTTATTTATCATAGTATTTATTAGTTTATTATATTCCTTTAACTATATTATTTATGACATATAACTAACATAATAAATAGCGCAACATATGTCTAAAACGTCACACGTCAATATACAACCCGCCCCTGATCGTTTCCGGTGCAAAAGTGCCCATAATACTGGCCGCATTACCTCGCTGGATAGCGATGGCCATCCTTTGCACCAAGAACGACCCGGTTTATTATATTAGCGTATTTTATTATTATAAGCCACTTAATTTAACGATACTACATTCTATTTCAAAAATATTTGTTATTTATTTATTGTGCACACCTACCACAGTGTTGTCTTTTTAACACAAAGGTTGACTGGTAGAGAATGCTTTGTGGCATTAAGTCCACCTATGTACCACCACTGTACATGAAGTTTAAATAAATATATAAAAATTAAAAAAAAAAATGTGAACGCTATGTTATTCCACTAGTCGATACAATCAATGTTAATAAAGATAAAATTTCTCCAATAAACACTAGGTCTTAAACTCGTCGGTACTTCTGTATAAAAGGTCTCCATGAAAATTAATATTTCTAGTCGCCGAAACTATCGGATATTCGAAATAAAAAATATCCGAAACCGATAGAAAATATCCGAGATTCCGATCCCGATTTTCGGCCACCGTAAGCGCGGGCTTGCGGAAGGCGAGCAATGGGTGGCTCGCTGTCCGACCGTCCGGTAACCGTCCGGACCGAGCCCAAGTCGTCGACGGCGCGTTCTGTTCCACGCACGCCTCAAGGAGATGTCAGCAAATCGTAGGGGCCCAGCAGGGCCTACTGGGGTCACGGGTAGTGTGAAAGCGAAACCCGGGGACCTGGGACAAAGGCAACGAAGGAACAGGAGTGGGTTTTTAGTCAGTAAAAGTCTGACACTATCTCCCGTTCCGCCCAAGAGCGGGATTTGTCATAAGATGATTTCCCCACCCAATAAAAAAAAACCCAGTTTCGGATAAAGACGGAGTCAAAATCACTAGTTTTTGTTTGTATTTCCCAGCTAAATAATTGATAAATGTAGACTAAAAATAAAAGTCAAATCTTGCTATTTGTATTTTAATTTTAAAATTCTAATTTCAGTATCCGAAACTAACGGATAATCCGAAATAATTTTATATCTGTTACCGTATCCGAAACCGGTATAATATTATTCTATTATTCTTATCAACAGTTCTAGAACTAGTAAGTACTTAATTCCAGAACTGGGGCCCAAGTCTGCTATTTTTATAAATTCGTCATTCCAACACGATCCCATTGTCATTTTGCTAAAAGTTCGTAATCTGATAATTCATAATGGTCGATCATTGATCGGTCGCCGGGTCAATGATCTTGCGGTAGAATGACAACATCGAGCTGCCTCGATACAAATTAAAAGCAATGACTGCACAATGACGTTCTAATGGTAGGTCACTGATCAAAGGAACTGTCAAAATATTGACAGTTATCCGCATACGTCAAATATTAATTTGTCATTATGTACGTGATTACCATTCTATGCCATTTCTTTCAATGGAGTGTCAGTGGTTGACCATTGGTAAGTCATAATGACGCCATTATATTAGTAGATTACCAAACTTGGTTACAATCAACAATTTTGAAGTCAATGATAGACCATTCTGACACTAATGTAATAGCAGACTTGAGGCCCTTTTCACTTGCTTCAAGTAATAGACACATAATAATTAATATACGAGTACATAAAACAAAGTCTTGTTAGTTACAACGTACACTACGCTATTTATAACTCAAGAACGGTTGCACCGATTTTAATGATCTTTGCTTTGTTGGATTCGTCTCTGCCCCGAATAGCAGAATGCTATCAAAATATATAAGGGAAAGATTAACGTAATAAAAAAGACAAGGCATGTGCAAGTCGGACTCGCGCAATGTGGGTTCCGTTTAAACTTACTTCCGTTTAAGCTTCCGTTTATGACTAAACTATTTAAGTTTAATTCCGGAATGGAGTCTCGGAAGATTTTTCCGAAACGCAAAAAAAAAATTGTGGCGTAACAAAAAATATTTTTGTCAGATTTTTTCCTATACTTGTGCTATGTTACTTGCTTTATGCTAAATTTCAAGATTCTGGGTCAACGGGAAGTACTACCCTATGAATTTTGATTTCCTCGAGAGTGTCAAAATGTACTTTTTTTGCCACATAAACCGAAGCATCTTTTTTTCTCGTTAACTTACAAGTTTGTTTTTTTTACAGCTTCAAAAGTCCGCAGACCTGAGTATATTGTTCTAATTTCAACTCGATATCTCCACGCGTTTCCGAGATATACGGTCTTGACAGACAGACAGACGGACGGACGGACAACAAAGTGATCTTATAAGGGTTCCGTTTTTCCTACTGAGATACGGAAATACAAAATATCCAAATTCATCGAAAAATGTACCTGTCAAAAATACATTAGACTTAATCATTTCATCATTCAGTCATTACATTCATTGACTACGAAGGTCAGCTAGTTTTCTAATAAATAACGAAGGCATTCTATGAAGTACACTTGCAATTTATCTCTAAGTGTCTTGTTGACTTAGATAAGAAAATTATTTAACTGATAATAATAATCTTATGCACATTTCCTTCTTAGGGCCTGCGCACACTTGAGATAAGACTGTCTTAGACAGAATTGTCTCACGTCGCCGACTTGTCTACGACGACTGCGTCAAGACTGTTTTGTCTACGACACGGCGCACACTATCAAGACTTAACAGTCTAGCGGCGTATGGCCAGTGTTGCCAACTTAGTTGATTTTCCACTAAAACTGGCGGTTTTAACTCCCCATTTAATTGCGAAATATTGGTTTTAGTGGCTAGTGGTTCTTTTTTTTATTATTTTAATAATTTATATGACGAATTACCTACTAATGTTAATTTACCCATAAATGGTATTTTGATCAACTCATTGTTAATTTTTATCACTTATTATTAAAGGAAACTAATAACCTTTATGCCTACTTATTTTATTTAATACAACACACATTCTTTTAGTGGGAAATTTTGCAATTATGTGTGTGGGATAATTTTTTGTTAGTGGTTTTCTGTTGGTTTTAAAAGTGTGTCGTAGACAAGTCTGCGGCGTCATAGACGATTCTGTCTAAGGCAGTCTTGTCTCAAGTATGGGCAGGCTCTTAGACGAGGCGTTCTAATGAATAGTTTAAAGGACTCACACATTATAAAGAGACTCATGAAAACGGATCGCACATTAAAATTAAAAGTTTGAGAAACTCATTTAGAACATTTTTGGCTATGTGCAATTTATGGCAAGCAATACTTTTGCCATTTGCAACGATCTATTTGTGTGAATTAGGATTTTGTTGATAAGTAGTTTTTTTTTTATTGGGTGGGAAAATCATCTTATGACAAATCCCGCTTTTGGGCGGAGCGACAGATAATGTCAGACTTTTACTGACTAAAAACCCACTCCTGTTCCTTCGTTGCCTTCGTCCCAGGGCCCGCTTTCGCTTTCACACTACCCGTGGCCCCAGTAGGCTTTGACCCTGCTGGGTCCCTACGATTTGCTGACATCTGTTTGAGGCGCGTGTGGAACAGTACGCGCCGTCGACGACTTGGGCTCGGTCCGATTACCGGACGTACGGGTCGGACGGCGAGCCACCCATTGCTCGCCGTCCGCAAGCCCGCGGTTGATAAGTAAAAATTTACCTATTTCCTAGATGTTCTCCAGCTCCTCCCATCACTCAAAGCCAACTGTTATTGATTATGAAATAAATATTTTAAAATTGAAACAACGCTATTCCTGTATTAATCAAACATTATTTGGAAATTCTCCAAGCATCTGGTTTCCACTAAATTTGCCATTGAAGTTATAATATTAGCTTTTACTGGTAAATATGCCGAGTTTGAAATATATTTGAATGCACATACAAAGTGCCTAGTGTGTGTTTGTTTTCGTTAACGCCATCGACACGTTTTATGACGTTCAGCGCTCCGATTGGCTCGCTCCGAGCTCTTAAGAGGGCCCTTCCCAACTCGTCAATCGTCAACGTGACTGGTTTGATGAAATTGCAACGCGAAAAAGAGAAGTAACGCCTGAAGTTTTCAGGCGTTACATAATCCTCTAGCAATAACCTAAGGATTTTTGAGGTGGCCCCCGGAAAAACCTCTTAATTTGTATTTACTTTTTAAAAGTGACTATATAATGCCGAGAACCCGCCAGGCGTGTCCACCTAAACAAGTTAATCATAGATTGTCAACCTTTGTACTAAGACGTCAAATATCATCATCATCATAATCTCAGCCCAAAGACGTCCATTGTTGGACCTAGGCCTCCCCCAAGTGTCGCCACAATGACCGGTCCTGTGCATCTCGTATCCATCGGATTCTCGCGACCTCCACCAGATCATCGGTCCACCTTGTGGAAGGCTATCCAACGCTACGTCTTCCGGTACGTGTTCGACCTTTCGGCCCCAACAGCCATCCGTTCTGCGAGCAATGTGCCCTGCCCCTTGCCACTTAAGATTGGCGATTCTTCGTGCTATGTCGGTAACCTGCGTTCTCCTGCGGATATCCTCATTCCTTATTCGATCATGCAAGGAAACTCGGAGCATAGCAAAACTCTGTTGGCATTCGGTAATTCCGTCATTTCCTCGAATATTTCAAAAAACTTGTTTCAGGAAATACGTATTTTTTTAAAACCTTAATAGTTTTTGGATAAAAATTTAATTATTCAAAATCTTGATTAAATGTGCAAGGATTCTATAGATTATTTTCTTTATTTTTGATTACATTATGAAGGCCGCATAAGTTTACGCAAAATAGCAGATTTTTAGAGGTCTTTCCTGGATGAGTCTTTTTTTTTAGGTGGGAAAATCGCCCAATGACAAATCTCGCTCTTGGGCGGAGCGGGAGATAGTGTCAGACTTTTACTGACTAAAACCCACTCCTTTTCCTTCCTTGCCTTTGTCACAGGGCCCCGGGTTTCACTTTCACACTATCCGTGGCCCCAGTAGGCTTCGACCCTGCTGGGACCCTAAGATTTGCTGACATCACCCTGAGGCACGCGTGGAACAGTCGCACCGTTGACAACTTAAGCTCGGTCCGGACGGTTATCGGACAGTCGGATGGCGAACCACCCATTGCTCGTCGTCCGTAAGCCCGCACCTACGGTGTCCGGAAATCGGGATCGGAATCCTGGCGGTTGGGGCGTGAGGACCGTTGCCTCACGCGATCGGCCGCCTCCTTAGCTAGTATTACTGCTTCGTAGCAGGAGGCGACAGCCTGCCACTCCTCCTCGCTCCGGACCATGGCCTGTACCAAGGCCCGGCGCGAGAGATCGCCGCCGCCGATCGCCCCCACGAGGACACGGCGTTGTTCTGCCCAAGCGAGGCACACCTCCATCGTGTGCTCCACCGTGTCCTTTGGTCCATACAGTGGCGACACCCGGGCGTGTATTCCGCACGAAACCGGTGCAGCAACTTTAAAATTCAAATTAAAACGTTTGCTGACGCGGTGGATGGGGCATGAGGATGTACGTTCCCTCACTCTTGCGGCCGCCTCCTTCGATGCTCACACTTCTGAGTAGCCCTTCTGGTAATATAGGCGTGTTGTTATCTTATTCTATAAACTATCGATTTACACAGAAACTAGCGATAAATATAACATGAATCACCATTTTCTTGTTTAAGTTAACTAATGTGTTTACTTATCTGTCAGTTCCGCCATTTAAAACTCTATTGTCGATGGTGATGCGTCCATTAATAGCTAGTCTATGGTATCCGTTACGTACGTTGATGTTTTTATTCCACGAAGTGTTCTTAATTAAAAATAGGTAACGTGTATTGCTTACCTTTACATATTTACTTATTTAAAACCTTATGCACTAATGAAACACTGTATAAAGGCGGACTTATAAATGTCTCATACAGTTTTTTACGGCAGACGGTCGCCTCCTTCAGAGAAGCAGTAATACTAGTAAAGAAGGCGGCCGGACGTGCGAGGGATCGACCCTTACGCCCCAGCCGCCGGGATCCCGATCCCGAGCGGGCTTGCGGACGGCGAGCAATGGGTAGCTCGCCGTCCAACCGTCCGGTAACCGTCCATACCGAGCCAAACTCGTCGACGGCGCGTAGTGTTCCACGCGCGCCTCAAGGAGATGTCAGAAAAACAGTACGGGCCCAGCAGGGTCGAAGCCTACTGGGGCTGTGGGTTGTGCGAAAGAAAACCCCGGGGCCCTGGGCGAAGGCAAGGAAGGAACAGGAGTGGGTTTTAGTCAGTTAAAGTCTGTCACGAAAGGGCGGGATATGTCATTGGATGATTTCCGGACCGGCATAGACCTCTCGTTTTTTTTTCTTTTATTGTGACCCCGACGCTAATTGATTTGGGAAAGAGCCTTTTCAGATTAATTACTTTTTCCAAGTATTTTCGCAGTCGTAGTAGGGTTTGGCTGTTTGTTTATGTTCTGGTGACATTTATTTATTTTTGGTCAAGAAAATAGTGCACTTAAATATATACATATTATTATCATCATCATTTCAGCTGAAAGACGTCTATTGCTGGACATAGGCCTCCCCCAAGTGTCGCCACAATGATCGGTTCTGTGCGTCTCGCCTCCATCGGATTCCTGCAACCCTTACCAGGTCGTCGGTCCACCTTGTAGGAGGCCTTACAACACTGCGTCTTCCGGTACGCGGTCGCTACTCCAGAACCTTTCGGCCCCATCGGCCGTCTGTCCTGCGAGCAAAGTGCCCTGCCCACTTTTTTTTTGTAAGGAGGGATGATTACACCCGCTCTCCTTCTTTGCTGCCTAGCGTTCCAGGTTACCGGGTTTCTAAGACAACCCATGGCCCTAGCAGGCATCGGCCCTGCTGAGCTCCTACGGTTTTGCTGACATCTCTTTAAGGCGCGCTTGTAACACTCCGTGCCGTCGAAGACTCGGGCTCGGTCTGGACGGTTACTGGACGGTCGGACGGTGAGCTACCCATTGCTCGCCTTCCACCAGCCCGCGCCTACGGTGGCCGGAAATCGGGATCGGGAACCCGGTAGCAGGGGCGTGAGGGCCTTTATTATTTCGCAGAAGGAGGCGACCGCCTGCCGTAGAAAATGCTTAAGGTATTTACAAGTCCGCCTTTGTACAGTGTTTCATTTGTGCATAAGGTTTTTAATAAGTTAATGTGTAAAGGTATGCTTCTACGGTTTTGCTGACATCTCTTTGAGGCGCGAGAGAACACTAAGTACCGTCGACGACCCGAGTTCGGTCCGGACGGTTACCGGACGAAAGAACGGCGAGCTACCCATTGCTCGCCGTCCGCAAGCCCAAACGACGGGTCCTGTGCGTCTCGTTTGACGTGAATAAACACTTTTTCTTTCTTCTTCTTTCTTTTCTTTCTCGCATGCATCGAATTCCTGCGACTCTCAGCAGGTCGTCGCTCCACATAGTGGGAGGCTTCAACGCCAACGCTGTGTTTTCAAGTTCGCTGTCGCCACTCCAGAACCTTTCGTCCCAATCGACAATCAGTTCTGCGAGCAATGTGTCTTGCCCACTGCCACTTAAGTTTGGCGAGGTTGGGTGTGTTAAGGACGTCCATGGCCTTGACCTCAGTTGAAGGTCGTCAGTCTTGCGACTGGCACAAGCCACGAGGTTCCTTTACAAATGGATATTAAGCCTTTGTACCCTTATTAATATAATTGGTTTTGAAAATGAGCTTGTTATTAACGTTCGTGTATTAAACTGAAGTTAATACAAGATATAGGAAATGCTTTGTTGGTCTCGTGGTTGTAAAAAACATAAAATCATATCATCTACATTTTTTTTTTTTCACCTACCTTCTAATTATTCTTTATTTATTTAAACTTCATGTACAGTGGTAAAATGAATACATAAAACACTTAACATATATACACTAACTTATATATACACCTAAATCAAAAACTACTAGCTAAAATATGGCGTCAAAAAACTCCTTCGCATCGCTGTCGACTGGAAGTGTGCCCAAAAGGCTGGCTTCATTGCCACGTTGTATGGCAATGCTTAATCTCTGACCGAGGTAAACGCCGGCCCTTGGGTCACGCGAAGTGTCTACTAAGCGTTTGGATAGTTCTTTGAACAGCTTATGAACACTCGGACCGCACGGCCCAAGAGTTTCAACCCCAAAAAACGGCTCAGAAATATAACTCATCTAGATAATATTTATTTATTTATTACATACTTCATGGACATTTGGAGGTAGGTGGAACAGAGAGTAAAGTTCCGCAAACCTCCGTTGAAAAGGGAGGATCCTCCGACCAGACGGGTGTTATGTCTGGTGGGCTGCAACTGCCCAATAGATGATTTCGGGTTGTTCTATATGCTCTAATCGCGCGGAGAACTTTGATTGCGCGATTCAGGATTAGTTCTTATGTGACGCGATAGATGTCGCTACATCACTCCCCTCCGGAGATCGGAGATCGATGGTTCTTGATGCTTCTTGATGCGTGCCAGGCCATTGGTAGGTTGGTTCCAGTGAGTCGGAACCGAATGCCGCATAGTTCTCGGTGAGTCGGAACTGCCTGCGGTGATGCCCCAGTGAGTCGGGGTGGTGCTGTCCCAGTGAGTCGGGATGATGCTGCAGGCTCCAGTGAGTCGGAGTAGTGCTGCTGGCTCCAGTGAGTCGGAGCGGTGCTGTGCGACGTAGTGGCTTGACTGCTTGCGTCGACCAGGAGAGGTTCTTCATTGCTCTTCATGTGACTGGCCGAAGGTGCAGTGTGCTTCGCCAAGGTCGCTGATGAGGCTGAGGGTGATGACCAGGTATGACCATGTAGGCATGCTGGTGGTCAGGATACCCTTTATAGCCGTGGGTGCTGGCTGTATGGCTCGCTGCTCGAAAGCTTAAGGAAGTGATGATGACGTCACGAGGTAGTAGCTGCACGAAGGCTGCGCTGATGTTCTTTGTCGAGGGTCACCAGTTTGGAGGTAGGTGGAACAGAGAGTAAAGTTCCGCAAACCTCCGTTGAAAAGGGAGGATCCTCCGACCAGACGGGATGTTATGTCTGGTGGGCTGCAACTGCCCGATAGATGATTTCGGGTTGTTCTATATGTTCTAAACGCGCGGAGAACTTTGATTGCGCGATTCAGGATTTTCTTATGTGACGCGATAGATGTCGCTACACACATAAAGGTACAGAGGCGGAGAGGCGGCCTTAGACATTTTCTACCAGTCAACCTTTGAGTGATGCAGAGAAGAATAGTGGTAGGTGCAATAAAGGAGAGAGAAAAAAGGTTAATGTAAAAAGGATATACAAATGAATCACAGATACTATACAATATTGGTAAATATAATATATATGCACAATTTAATGAACTACATATACGTAATAAAAAAATTGGTCCAAATCGACAAACGGAGAAACATTAACGTTGTGATGATACTACTGCCAACTTCTTACGAATATGCTCGCGAACCTCAATCTTGAATCTTAATCGGTTTGTAACCATCCTGACCTCTTGGGGGAGCGCATTCCACAGAGAAATAGCTTGAACAAAGAAAGAACAGTGAAGAAAGTCAGTGCGATGAGTAGGACACAGAAGGAGACGGTTATGAGATGAGCGTAGATTTTTATTGTGGTTGGCGCAAATGTATTGAAAGTGAGGGGCTAAATAACTAGGGGAATTGGGAGAATTAAGAAATGAAAACAAGGTAGTGAGCGCCCGTTGCTCTCTGCGCTGACGTATGGGCAACCACTTTAGAAGCGATCGATGTGCAGAGATCATATTTTCGCAGATTGAAAACAAATCGAATGCAGTAATTCACCAATTTTCTACCAATTTTTATGAAAAGTCGTTTGCCGTTCAAGCAATGCGGCTGTGGAATGCTTTGCCGGTGTCAATAAAGCAAGCTCAAGCTCAAACACTCACAATTTTTAAAAATATGGTTAATGATCACTACCTTTCCTCTTGAACGTCATCATTAAGTACATCATTTCTTTGCTTTCATAATTATATATATTATATTGTTTGTATTATATGAAATTTATTAGTTTATGTATTGTATACCCATATGTAAATAGTACACCACGAACTACCTTCGTATCTTTTTCTCCTTCTCTGTCAAATCCATCCAAAGGTTGTCTGTAAAAAATCGCTTTTAGCGATAAGACCACCCATTGTGACACCCTATTAATTTTAAGTTCCTAATGTAATTTGTATTTTAGGTGTGCAATAAAGAATATCTATCTATCTATCTATTGGACAAATTTAGTTCGACTCTCATTTGTTTCTCATTATTGTTTTCTTCATCATCAAGTATCTCCTTATATTCATGGCTACTGATAAGCCCCACGCTCAGGTTCGATTCCTTGGTCGGGTAAACAATGTTATTGGGTTTTTCCATTAGGAATTACTCTATAGCAATGACTGCTTCTGCACATGGTGCTTCCCTGGTAGCTCATGAACTGTATTATCGTGTAAACGAATAGTAACTGCTCCGTCATTGTTATTTTAATTATTTCTATACTCTTTTTTACTTTTCTATGACACTGTTTTTGTAATGTTCACCACATAATAATTTATTATTGAGCAGTGGTGGCCGAGTGGAAACGGCCCCGACTTATGAGTTGTAGCTCGCGGGTTCAAACCAAGCCAGGTGCATTACTTTGTGTAATTTATTTCATCACCACTGCTCTAAAAACGGTGAAGGAAAACATCGTGAGGCAACCGACATGTCCTAGAACGAAAAATTCGAAGACATGTGACAACCACCAACCCGCACTGGGCCCGTGGTGGATTACGGCCCATTCCCTCTCCTTGAGAGAAGGCCTGAGTCCCAACAGTGGGAACATTATAAGGCCGACTATGCTATGCTATGCTATTGTATACATCTCATCCATTGATAAGTTTATTTAAATTTTTATATAGCCTCTTTTTATAATGTGAATGTGAGTGAATACACTTACTCAAAAATCTGCTCTTAACCCACCCTTAGTGCGGAAAAGTGCGCGTGTTCGCCCCTGCCTTAACATTATTACATTTATCGTATCAGGCTGGGCACGCGTCAACCCCTAAGAGTCGCGCATTAACCCCCATTTATTTATGTCTTCGTAAGTGTATTGAATTGTTTTTTTTTATGTTACTAACACTAGTTCTAAGTTTAAATTGTTACTAACACGATAAGGCAAGTTCCGAAGTAAACGTTTTATTATTATAATTATTGAAAAAAGTCGTTTGAACCACGTGGAAATTTGTCACTGCAGCCTCCGCTCCATAACACCCTCGCCTATGTCTCGGGCAAATGCCGTCTCGGTTAAAATGACAAAATTTTTCGACTAGAATTAAAATTTACTATATTCTACATTATCTACATTTCTGTATTATTGCTGCGTTTACAAATTCACACAGGAGCGTACTATTGACCTAATAATAGTTATGCCATAAATCTCGTAAACGGGCATTACATCAAAGTATTTTTGTTTCAGAATGATTACAATGGAGATGTTTCCAGACCGAGGCCGAAATAATATTTTTATAGCTGCCATTCTTACGTTATGTTGGGCAACTACAGGTATGTATCTTTTATTATATTAAATAGTCAAAATTTGAAGTGGTTTGCGAAACTCAGCATTTTGTGTTTGACGCTGTACACACCTGACATTTTTGCCAATGAGAAATCTCATAGTTTTCTTGGTAAACAATTTATTATTATTTTTAATTTTTTTATTGATATAAGAGAGCAGTGGTGGCCGAGTGGTAACGGCTCCGACTTACGAGTTGTAGGTCGTCGGTTCAAACCCAGCCAGGCGCATTACTTTGTGTAATTGATTTCATCACCACTGCTCTTAAAACGGTGAAGGAAAATATCGTGAGGAAACCGGCATGTCCTAGAACCAAAAATTCGAAGACTTGTGACATCCACCAATCCGCACTAGGCCCGCGTGGTGGATTACGGCCCATTCTCTCACTTAGAGAGGAGGCCTGCGTCCCAGCAGTGGGAACATTATAAGGCCGACTATGCTATGCTATGCTATTGATATAAAAAATTGCTTGACTGCGATCTCACCTGATGGTAAGCGGAGATGCAATCATTGATGGTCAGGCGCACTAGTTTATTAAGAGCCTATTCACTCTAGCCTTGAAGACACCTAAATTATAGTTGGACGGGAAGACCGCAGCAGGCAAATTTTTCCAAGCCTTCGATGTACGCGGTATAAACGATGAAGCGAAACGCTTAGTCCGGACCGTTGAAGTTTCAACAACGTAAGAGTGGATACTCGCCGTTCTCGACGACTCGTTACGACTCGCCTGCGTAGCGATCACTACACAGCATGAGAACCACGCCCACGGCGGCCCTGCAAGCGATGCTGGGACTGCCTCCACTGCATCTAATAGTGTAGGAGGAGGCGGCCTTCAGGCTCAGCGTATCAGGCACCCTGAGTAAAGACTCCAGGGGACATTGTGTGGAGGTGCTTATTGAGTGTGCAGTGTCCGGTGATGGTCCCCACACAAGGCGCAGGCCGCCTCTGTCATGAGATTTTGGTGAGGGCTTGCAACATTCTGGTGTCGAGGACCACCAACGCTCTGCTTGTATGTGCGTGTTAACGTAACCAATTAAGCAGCTGACCAAAGAGGACCAGCACAATTGGTTCGGCCCGTGTAAGAATGGCCGTATGAAAAACAGTGAAAATGTATGTTTAGTTGGATGCCCTTATGGGATGTTTTAAAGTTTTTTAAAAACATTTGATATCGCTCGCAAAATGCAAAATGCTAGGTAGTTATTATTATACATATACTTCAAAACAAAACAATTTTTATCTAACTTGGTGAACTAAATGATAGCCAGAAGCGTCACAGATGACCTTACTGACAATTTTATTACTCTGCCAACAACTATCCATTTATGACCTATCTCTTCTTTGGTTTTATAGACTATTGTCTATTTATTATATCTTTTTTATAGCATTTTTTTATGGATGGCAACTATACTCACGCCTATTTTCGTTTTAGCACTGTATGTGTTCTTTATATAATACCTAGGTGTAGACCTAGATATGCGGCAGCGTTGTTTGTCATTATTCTATACATTATTGGGGCCATGTGTCGTCCATAAGGGAACCCTAGGGCCCTGGGACGCAAGTCAAAAAAGGAACACAGGAGTGGGTTTTAGTCAGAAAATGTCTTGGGCACGCCATAATTCACGCTTCTATTGAAATCAATTTATAAATTGTTGTAAAACTAATCCAGTAAAGACCTCTGAAAATATGCTATTTTGCATGAACTTTGACACTTCATAATTTACTCAAAAATTTAAAAAAGTATAACAATAGAAGCCTTGCAAATTTAATCAAGATTCTGAATGTCAACATCATCATCATCAACATCTTCCTCCTGCTCTTGTTCCGTGTGAATAATGACAATTTTTTTTTTAATTTATAGTGTTTAAAAAAAAACAAGTATTTCCTGGAACAAGTTTTGTAAAATATTCGACTAAATCACGGAATTACCGAATGCTAACAGAGTTTTCAGGCGTCATCTCTCTTTTTTCGCGTTGCCTTTTAGTCAAACATCGCGTTGGATTGCGTTAGATGAAGTGACAAGCTTTTAAACCATGCTCGATGTTGACGATAGGCGAGTGGAAACTTAAATTCTTAATATGACACTACAAACAACTTAAATGTTAAAAACTATTATTTATTTAATTATTTATTTATTTATTATTAGACATACATACAGCTATCATTACACACCTATCCAATGCGATAGTGTAGTCAAAAATATAAATTACAATAATGTTGTCATGTCAATTTGATCCAATTCATTTACAAAAATAAAATAACTCAGTCAATATAATAAAAATTAATATAACATAAAATTAAAAATACAATCTAAGGCAATTAATTATTAGTATACAATTATTTAATTCAATTCATTATTAGTACATACGTTGTTTCGTTTCATTGAAAATCTTAGCTTGCAATATTGGCGTGACGCACTAATTAAACCTAATTAATGTTATTGCTAAATAAGCTCTCTGACCGTCTTCGCACACGATTGCAAATTTCACTACTCAAAATTTCAAACTCTTCAAATTATCTGAGTCCTGACTATATTTTTACCATTTGTCATTATGAACAATCACCAAAGTTTTTTTTAAGTTGGTAAATTCTCGCGCTCTATGACAGAGCGCGAGGGCGTGTCAGACTTTTACTGACTAAAACCACATGTTATGTTCCTTCTTTGCCTTGCGTTCCAGGGCCCCGGGTTTTACTTTCAGAAGCGAACCCATAGCCCTAGTAGGCTTTGAGTCTGCTGGCCCATACGGTTTTGCTGACATCTCCATGAGGCGCGCGTGGAACACTACGCGCCGTCGACGACTCGTTCCGGACGGTTACGGGACGGCCGTCCGGCGAGCTACCCATTGCTTGCCGTCCGCAAGCCCACGCTTACATTGGCTAGAAATCGGGGTCGGGATCCCGGCGGCTGGGGCATGAGGGCCGTTCCCTCGTGCGTGCGGCCGCCTCCCTTGGTAGCATTACTGCTTCACAAAAGTTGGGCTACCTATGGCCCCAGTAGACTTCGACCCGGCTGGGCAGCCTGTTTTGCTGACATGTCTTTGAGGCGCGCGTAGAACATATCGCAACGCCGTCCTGGGCTCGGTTGTTACCAAATAACGAGCTACCTATTGCACCTCGTCTACGGTAGTCGGGGAGCGGCGACCCGAGGCGAGGCGTCTCTTGCAGCGGCGACTGGAACGAGGGGATGTTCGTTCCTTCTTGTTTATAGCCATCATGGAGATGGCCACAAACGCTATCATTACTGCTACGCATAAGGAGGCGACCGCATTTTATGTCCACTCGCTACGGAAGTGCCTCGCCCAAGCGGGGCACACCTCCACCGCCCAGAGGACACGGTGGAGCACGGTCTTCACAATGATAACACCCGAGCATTTCTCACCTGAATCTGAAATTGGAACAGGAACCTCTTCAATAGACTGGAGGCTGGAGAGGTCCCTGTTCCCTCCGGTAGACGTCTGGACCCATTAGATTGGGCTGAATCCGCTTGAGGGCAACCCTGGCTTTCTTCAGTTTTAACACCTGGGCAATATTAAAGGTTTTGGAGACGTCGAGAGACACCGCCAAGATGACCCTGCCCGGGGCATGGCATCCCCTGTCAATACGACTCGCACGTGCATGATGGTGTCCACTGTAGAACGCCCCCTGCATAATCTGAACTGGCTGTCTGCAAGATCCGTCCCACTTACACAAGCTGAGTAACGAGGAGTTTCTGTAATTACTTATTCAATGAGCTTGCCCACCTCGTTCTTGCACATTCTTCTCCATAGAGATCTACGCTTTGGAATGTGCAATTAGCATCATTTTTTCTGACTCACTGACTTCTTGATATTTCAAAAGTGCCTGTAAATGGTTTATTTGAAATAAAATGCTTTGACTTTGACTTTGTTCTGCAGCACGATGATTCGGTATGCGGATGGAGTACAGGGCTCTCCTGCTTCCCGATGAGGACCAATTTCCCCATCTTCTAACTAAATGGAAACTGCCCCCACTCTAAACATGCGCTAAGGAGCCCCTTTAATCGAGGCCCGATAGGCCTGCTATATTACTTTTTAGTTTCATCCAAAAATGTTCAGTAGTTTTTGCGTGGGAGAGTAACAAACATCCATCCATACATCCTAATATACTTTACAAATTTTCACATTTTTTAATACTAGTTACATATAAAAGGGCGTCAAAGAAATCACCCGCCGGGGCGCTTAGATGGTTATACAGGTTATAACCATCTAAGCGCCCTGATCGTTAAGAATAGTCAGAAACCAGGAAATCTGACGCCAGTTCCGCTATGTGGTACACCTTGTCTCCCACAAGGTGATACCACATGGCCTTCCAACGCATCGGCTTCCGGCTGTCCAGGTCAAACATTTTTTATCATGTCTTTTTTCCTTCAGTCCACAGCATCGATTGCTTCAAGTGTGTCTCAATGAACGGACGCTTCCCTGCGTGCGACGACCCCTTCCACAACAACCACAGCCTGCAGATGCTGGAGTCACCCTGCATGGGCGGCAGGAAGGGACGCGATGGACTGTTCCCTGCCACCTCTTGTATCAAAATAGCTGGAGTTTTTGGTAAGCAGAACTTGTTTGATTCTTAACACTTCGCAGAAGCAATGACTGCCCAATGACGTTCTAATGGTAGGTCACTGATCAAAGGAACTGTCAAAATTTTAGTAGATTACCAAACTTGTCAAAATCAACAATTATGAAATCAATGATAGACCATTCTGATATTATTGTAATAGCAGACTTGAGGCCCTGACACACCATTAGCGCAAAGAGTAATTAATAATTGTAGTTTATATAAGGGGCCATTTATTTACATTTACATCGGTAGTTGCGCTGTTGCCGGCGCTTTTTCAAATGTTACCAATAAGATTTTTGAGATTGAGCTATAAATAAATAATATGGCGAACAAAATATTCTGCTTTATTTCAGATGACACTGGCGAGACCATCACAGTCCGGGGCTGCGGGCTAGACTCTGGCACAGCGACCACTGACACGGAGATCATTAGAATGTCTCACTGTGGGCGGTTCTACTATGATGATAGGTGAGAGAAACAACTTACATTCTAGAAAACGAAAGATATATTAGGCTGAGCGCAAACTTAAGTCACGGTAGTTTTAAGACAGACTTTCCTCACATAGACAAGTCTGTCCTCAGTCCTCAAAGCTAAAAAGAAACTGTCTTGTCTACGACACGTCGCACACCTAAAACGAAATTGCCCCCCTAACCAAGTTACGATCGTTTCGTTTGCATCGAACGTCTAGAGTTGGCCACGCCTCCAATTCCTTTGTTCTGACCACGTGACTGAGCGTTGAGGTGACGTCAGAACAAAGGAATCGGAGGCGTGGCCTACTTTGAATATATCATAGTTTTACCAGTAGTTAGCTGCAGAAGCATCCCATTACTTTATGCGAAAATGATCCTAATGTCATTGTAATAATATGCTTTTTCTTTCAGATACGTCCACGGTTGCCTGCAAAGTTGCAATGATGCGGACGCTTGCAATAATTCTGACCACCTTCAGTCAAGTTTGCCGGTCATAGTACTTATATATCACGCATATCTTCTCTTAGTAAGCTAACAAATATCTTTAGGAGTTAACTTAAATATTTATGACGCTATGTAGTAATGTAACTTTTAAGTTAAAGTTAATTGTAAGCTGAAACCCGACTACGAAATAATTGGTCAGATTTTTGTAACAAGTGTCTGCCATTTTGACTTAAAAGACTTGGTTCCCAGGTCCTACAATCACAAAAAAAATTGTCCGCCATATTGATTCTTTTTGTTACGTCATTTCATGATCTCGGACTTGTACAGTATAGTGTCCCTTAGCTTACAACACCGCTCAAGTCGAAAATTGGCGGTTTTCACAATGCCTTTAGATGGAGCTGCTCATTGCGCGTCTAACCATTGGTCACATGATATAGATTTCAGCTAATCAGAAGCCATAATTCGAAAAGTAGTCGGCTGGCCTCTCAACACCGCAGTTTTTTTCGTTTCCTGTAAAGTTTGTAAAAATGACTTATGCGATGTTGTTAGCTTTATGATCAGCTTTATAATGTTCCCACTGCTGGAACTCAGGCCTCCTCTCTAGGAGAGGGAATGGGCCGTAACCACCCACGCGGGCCCAGTGCGGGTTAGTGGATGTCAAATGTATTCGAATTTCTAGTTCTAGAACATGCCGGTTTCCTCATGATGTTTCTTTCACAGTTTTGAGAGCAGTGGTGATGAAATAAAGTACACAAGATTCCGCAAGAAAAAAAATCGAATCTTGAATCGAGCATATTTCATAGAATCGATCCATTATTAGAGATCGATTTAAAAAGTCGATTTTCTTAACCTATAAAATCGATTCTTCGATTGATCGATCTTAGATTGCCATACCTAGCAAGAGGGCGTGTGAGACTTTTACTGACTAAAACCCACGTGTGTTCTTTCAGTTGCCCGTTGTATTTCAGGACCACGGTGACTCTTTGACAATCCCGCAAGTTTGGCGGGCAGTTCGGCTCAATTGTGTACCTAACTATCTCACAATCAAAGACTGTTATGGGGATGCAACTCGACATATATTTTCACTGTTTTTCATACAACAGCTCTTACGCGATTATGACGTTATTACATAATTTTCGTTAGATATTTTGGAAACACAGTATCTTGTGGATATTATCTAGGCTTCTATTGAAATCAATTTATTAATTTGTGTAAAACTAATCCAGTAGACCTCTGAAAATCTGCTATTTTGCATGAACTTTGACACTACAATAGAAGCCTTGCAAATTTAAAGTATTTTCTGGAACAAGTTTTGTAAAATATTCGAGTAAATCTCGGAATTACCGAATGCTAACAGGGTTTTCAGGCGTTATCTCTCTTTTTTTCGCGTTGCCTTTTCGTCAAACATCGCGTTGGATTGCGTTAGATGAAGTAACAAGCTTTTAAACCATGCTCGATGTTGACGATAGGCGAGTGGAAAAGGACCCTCTATATATACACAGCTATAATCCTCCGTTCCTTCAGCGTAGTCGGGTAAAGTATATATTTTGCAATAATTTGATGGCTGTAATGAACTACCTACAGTCGCCAACTATTACACTGCAGTTGTTGTCTGTCAGAAATCTAAAGGTCTGGTCTAACTGCAGCGTATCCCGCGCGGGATAAGAGATGGAATTACGGTGTCGACTAACTTGTATGGAGGTGTTTATATTACACTCCCTGTGTTTATAATTCACGGCAATATAAAAACTGTGAAGCCTAACCCAGTTTAAAGAACAGACCGGTAGATATTTTTTTTTAAAAACGAGAGAAAATTCAAAGAATGTAACTACATACAAATAATATAACGGTGTACAATAAATAGTATTCTATGTATGAATCGTCCATACCAGGATATATTTGTGTTGGTCAAATTTGTCGCAACTGTGGCGCCACAATATTTGTGTTGGTCAACTCTAGCGCAACTGTGGCGCCAGAATATTTGTGTTAGTCAACTCTAGCGTAAATGTGGCGCCACAATATTTGTATTGGTCAACTGTAGCGCTACTATGACGCCACATTATGTTGTACAGTCAAGGACCAAAATATGAGTACATTTTATTTTAAAGGCAAGAAAGAGAAAAAAATGTTATAATATTTTGTTTAACATTTTAACAATTTCAAAATTCAATGTCAAAAAAACACGTTTTGAAATTAGTCAACCTTTTAACCGCCTACGTCGGATATATCCGAAAAACACTCACGCGTTTATTCCGCCAGGGTCGCACATCCACGACCAAATACTCCATCTCGTCAGCTCTTCTGTCACCTATGGGGTTTGACCAGCTAAACGAGATGGAGTACCCAGTCGCAAACACCCGACCCTAACGAATAGGACACGGAAACACTTGTTGGACCAATGCGACAATATGTGCAAACATAGTTTTCTCCTTGATTGAACAAGTTCTGTAAATAAAAATCACAAGTACGCAGCAAGTCTTGCATCACCTTGCTGCAAGTAACTTCCAAATCTCTGCACTTAAGCTACTATATATACTTGGGGCCATCAATTTATTACGTAAGACGACTTAGGGGGGAGGTGGGTCGACCATGTTTTATTTTTTCTTACAATGGGGTAGGGACGAGGTCTTGATAATTCTTACATAATATTAAAAAAAAATACACAAAGTTAAGATTTGAAAAAGACACACCGCATGCTTACTCATAAAAAGACCTAACGCAAAAACAGAGTGTTTGAATTTGAAAACACACGTTTCAAAAATAAGGTTAAATTTTCAATATCCTCTTTTTTGAGTTAAATCTCTTTTTAAAGAAGTGTGCGACACATGTATACCTAAAAATTTTTACTTTAAATATAAACATCAAAACCAACCAAATTCATATTAATTTTTTCCTTTAGGTTCTTATTTAGGGGGAGGGGGTCATAAACTAGTAAAAATGGTCTTACATAATAAACAAATGGTCCCTTGAGAGCATATTACTATCGCCAACATCATCACAGTACACAAAAAACACTACTTTCAATTTTCTTCCCTTAGTTGTATCTTTTTTAATAAAAATCGCGCAACTGTTGCCCGCAACTTTTCTCACAAACTTGGAACAGAAATACTAACTTAGTGCACCTCTACACCTTTCTGTTTTTTTTTTTTTTTGTAGAAATATTTATAAATTTTATTCATTATTGTAAATAATATTATTTTTAAAGATCGCTATCTAAGTACACAAACATATCTCTTGCAAATATGTATAAATAAAAAATAATGTATGCTTATTTATTTTTTAAATTAGGGCGTCTCTATCCCTTTCTAATCACAGAGAAATGAGGGATTTAAAAACTGTATTATTGTTTATGATATTACATAGACGATTTTGTAGTAACTTCACATTGCTATTTTTAATATATTTAGTCGATTGCGCGGGATATGTTCAGTAGAATTACTTTTAATTACTGTCCTAAATTGCGCTTCTCTTTTCATTATTATTTATTTATTTATCTTTATTCCAAAAAGGTAAGTAAATTATAAGATAAGCCCCACAAAACCGTTGCAATGGTTTGACTGTGGGGTCGGTGAGTCTCTAGACATACTTAAATGTACTTAAAACATTTCTAATTATTATAATTTTAATTTGCGTCTAAATCTATTTGTGTGAAATAATTCCTGCTCATATTCCTAGTCCAACCTCGGTCAAATGTCTTCTTTCGATTGAGTTTACTCATTTTATATTTAAACTATGCAAATTTATTGAGATTAATAAAATTAATTTGTAACTGTTGTAACTACTTTAGTTTTTTTCTTTTTCTCTTTTTCACTCTTACGAGTTTCTTTCATGTACTAAGTACATAGTCATAGTCTGTGGTCTGGGCCTCAAGTCTGCTATTACAATAGTGTCAGAATGGTCTATCATTGAATCCATAATTGTTGATTTTGACAAGTTTGGTAATCTACTAATATATTGGCGTCATTATGACTTTACAATGGTCAACCACTGACACTCCATTAAAAGAAATGGCATAGAATGGTAATCTTGTACATAATGACAAATGATTATTTGAGGTATGCGGATAGAAAATTTTGAAAATTTAGAAAAAAAAAATTACTAATGCCATTAATGAAGAGTTGAAGATGAAGTTGAAAATTTTGACAGTTCCTTTGATCAGTGACTTACCATTAGAACGTCATTGTGCAGTCATTGCTTTTAATTTGTTTTGAGACAACTCGATATTGCCATTCTACCATAAGATCATTGACCGATCAATGATCGACCATTATGAATTTATCAGATTATGAACTTTTAGCAAAATGACAATGGGATCGTGTTGGAATGACGAATTTATAAAAATAGCAGACTTGGGCCCCCTTTAATGTTTAGAGATATATATTTATTTTACTATTAATTCACGCTAAATACTCTCCAGCGTTTGATGGTCTATTAATAGTTCGCACATGTTATTGGCACAATTGTGGTGTCTTTTCCACAAATTCCATTAATGAAGAGTTGAAGTTACTTTAATTGACATTATAATTTATGTATACGTCATTTGAAATAAGACTAAATAAACACACCTTTTGTACTGTCCGTTCAACCGATTTTGACTTCTATTGCGTTGGTGGCATGACAAAATATGGAAACTGCAGCAAATAGTTGGTATTATTACTACTTTTTTTTTGCTTTCAATGCCATCCTTATACCTACGGAATAGATGTCAAAATCGGTTGAACGGACAGTAGTATCGGTTTGTTTTAATTTAAAATGGAGTATAGGTTTCTTTGAGCAGGCATTTTGTGTTTGTTATGTCGAAGATCCTGCAAATCTAAATTAATATAAACAATTTCTATCATACAGTTAATGTCCACACATGGCCTGTCTGTAAAACTCGTTTTTGTTTGTTTTGGTTAGTGATGTGATATAAGCAAGTTTTCTTTTTTTTATGTCATAAAATGTATGTTATAGTTATGTCGCGGCTGGAGATCTTTGACGAGATCTTTAGTGACTAATCTCGCATTGTTCCCGTAACTGACTATATTCTGGTATTTCTTGTAGCAACTGACTATATTTTCGCAACTATATTTCTTTCGGTTGGCTGTGATTTTATCTGTTTCCACCATTATACACTTCTATAATACATATTGTATAAAATATACAACATATATACTTAGTATAAAATGTCTAAATAACCATAAACTATGAATCCGTATTATGTGTTATGAGATATAATTTTAAGTTTATTAATGCCTTTTAGCTATCTACTAGCTGACTCGACAGACGTGGTCCTGTCTTAGCTATGAGCTGTCAAATGCGCCAATTGTCAAACGCGCCAACTGTCAAACGCGCCAACTGTCAAACGCGCCAAAATTAATAGATGTCGTAGTTTTTTTGATTTTTTACAATTTTCTGTGCTGTTTTCTTAATTTTTCTTTCCGTAAGAACCTTCTGAAAAGTATAAGAAATCTTTAGAATAAAGATGAATAAAATTACTAAAGTCGTTCTCAAGTTATAACGTGACCAAAGCGAAGAGATTAATTTTTATATAATAAGAATTATAAAACCAAAAATATATGGATTCACAGTTTAAAAAATAACGCTACATTAAAAAAGTTTTTATAAACTGCTGTAAGCACACATTTATGTATTGATAAAGTAATAAAAATATATGAATGCTATTTTTTGTTTTATTAAATTTATTAAAAACCGCCTTTTTTTGAAGCCAATGCGTTGAATCGGCTAAGCTGCAACTGATTTTGAAAATGAGGAGGGAAGTTTCGACCAAGTGAGGATCCAGCCCTCAATAATGGTTGTGGTCACTGCTACCCGCTACACTTAAATCGGTCAAGTGCGAGACAGAGTATAATCTCTCTTAAAATTGATATAGTGCATTCGGAGATATTTGCGAAAAGCGGGTATGTCGTCCTGACCAAGATTTCCTTGTGGGCAGTCGTAGGGCGAACACTATTTTTAACCGACTTCTAAAAAAGGAGGAGGTTCTCAATTCGGATGTTTGTATTTTTTTTTTTTATGTTTGTTCGCGCATAACTTCGACGCTTGCCAACCGATTTGAAAAATTATTATTTTGTTAGAAAGGGTATACTTCCCAAATGGTCCCATAGTCACCAAGTTAGGATCTGATGATGGAATCTTGGCGAAATCCAGGGAACTCCTCAAATATTATAGGCAAATGCATAGTGATTTTGGTATTTTCATCGAGAACTTAAGCATTTACAGTCAAAAAGTAACATTTGATGAAGTGGAACTGATGAAGAAGATCAGAAATGGTCAACGGAACTTCATACCCGCATAGATATCACAATGAAGATATTTAAGCGACTATGATAATAAAAATAAATTAATGGTTCTGAATAGTTCCGTTGAAAATGGTATCATCAAATTGATCTGATGATGATGATGGAGCCAGAAGGTAGGCACTGGAACTCCGTCATTAATCAATGCCGCCGCATCCGCCAGCCGCTGCTAGCCGTGTTTGGGCTTATTAGAATTGTCATGAAATGCACTTTGGCTATAAGGTACTATCGAACTGATCTGATGATGGAGCCGGAAGGTGGAAGGTAGACACAGAAAATTCATAATAAAACAATGTAACCTAGTAGTGTTTGAATTAATAGGAATTGTCATGAGAAATAGGCACTCTGTTTATAAGTGTATCCCAACTAAAAAGTGTGAAATAAAAAACTTTTTACAAAAAAAGATAACCGACTTCACTAAAAAAACACTTAAAGGATCAAAATAACTTTAATTTCGGAAGTCGGTGTTAAATAAGATACAAATAATACCGAAAAACACCGACTTCCGAAATTAAAGTTATTTTGATCCTTTAAGTGTTTTTTTAGTGAAGTCGGTTATCTTTTTTTGTAAAAAGTTTTTTTCTAAAATTAATAGGTAAATCTGAGAATGTTAGATTGTTCGAACATAAAAATTATAAAAGTAGCATTATCAGCATGACCTTGAAAGTGTGACGTCACAAGCCTATTAAGGATTGTGGGCATATCCATCGTGCCCAAATCAGTGTATCTGTTCTTAGGTCCGAGGTTTTCGATTGAGTAGAAACGAAGGCTATAAATTGTGTTAAACCAGTATTGAAAATATAAAGTATATAAATAAGTATATAAATAGCAAGCCTTGCTATATGGTAAAATTGCAAATTGCAAATTTATGTGTGTCTGTGCACGTGTGTGTTTATTACTCCTTCACGATCAAACTGCTAAATTTCACACTGGTAGATAATATCCTGCAATAGCACACTGGTCGATAATTACCTGTAATAGCACATGGGTAGATCGTATCCTGAAATAGCGCACTGGTAGATCATATCCTGGAATAGCACACTGGTAGATAATGTCCTGGAATAGCGCACTGGTAGATCATATTCTGGAAAAGCGTATCATCATCATCATCATCTTCCTGCCCTTGTCCCGTGTTATTTGGGGCCGGCGCAACACATTTTTTCTTCCACTCTGCCCTGTCACTCGTCATGCTATCACTAACTTCCTGGAAAAGCGCACTGGCAGATAATGTCCTGGAATAGCACACTGGTAGATAATGTCCTGGAATAGCGCACTGGTAGATCATATCCCGAAATGTAGACAATAATTTTTAGAAACTGTTTTTACTTACACAAGCAAAACCGCCGGAAAAAGCTAGTGTAGAACTCAGACTAACAAATAAAAATTTTGTTGGTCTGAGGTGTAGAATAATAAACACCACTCTTGTTCGTCAATCAGTTTTCAAATAAAACAAATAATAATTTAAAATACATATTTATTCATTACAAGTTTTCAAATCAAAGTGAAACATTTAAAAATAAACATGATTGCACGATCCTAATAAAAATAATATTTAGTATGTTATATATATATGCAAAATTAGTTTTAGTATGCGCAAAACCCGAAACACGTGTCTAGTATTTTCATGTAAAGAATCTATGTACAAAATTTCATAACTGTATCATGAAAAATCACAAAGTTATAAGCTTGTTATGTTACCTGGTTGTCCGCACTAATACATGGTCACCACTCCATCTGGGTGACTGAGGGGTCGTTTTGCACCCAGCTGTGCGCTAGCACCTAATGCCTGCTATGACCTGCCGTGACGTGTGTTGCTTAGTGTCGGTGGTGTCCAACTTGTGACCTTTTTAAATATTTTTAGGTAAAAATCTAACATAGTGTAAAAAATATTGGAATCGATTTAGTTACTAATTCTAAACAAACTGTATTCATGTTTCGCTTATACTAAAACTAATGTTGCATTATATTCTATACTGCGTCACGTGACTGCGTGTAAAGCCTTGACCAAACTAACGTGAATCCCGCGCTGGATGCGGGACGAAACTAGTGCGCGCCGATTTTGTCAATTGACTTGCTGTCCATCGGGGTTACCATGACGTTCAAAGTAAGATTGTTTCATTCTTATTTTAGTGTGAGTAAGAGACAGAGCTATACAGGTTGTCTAGCGCCATCTCTTACCCACACTGGAAATAAGAATGAAACAATCTTACTTTGAACGTCATGATACAGGTCCATATCGCTGCTAAGTATCTTAATTTTCCAACCAGTAAACAGCCCAGCATTTTTATTAAACGACAGCTTTCAACTAGCCGTCCGTATTTATTCACCCGTTCAATGAAATAGCGAGATAAGAATTATAATCAGCATTTTAATGTTCCCACTGCTGGGACTCAGGCCTCTCTAGGAGAGAGAATTGGCCGTAATCTACCACGCGGGCCCAGTGCTGGTCGGTGGATGTCACATGTCTTCGAACTTTTGGTTCTAGGACATGCCGGTTTTCTCAAGATGTTTTCCTTCACCGTTTTGAGAGCAGTGGTGATGAAATAAATTAGCTTTCTCTGGCGTGCCACCACTGGCACACGTGCCATAGGTTTCGCCATCCCCGCCCCCGAGCCAAGTTACAACCGTTTCGTTTCGATTCTCTTTTCGTCGACCGCCTCGAGTCGGCCACCGGTTCCTTTGTTCTGACGTTATCTCAACCCTCAGTCACGTGGTCAGAACAAAGAAATAGGAGGCGTAGCCGACTAGAGGCGATCAAAAGAAAGAGAATCGAAACGAAACGGTTGTATCTTGGCTGGGGGGGCAGGTATAGTAGGTACAGAAGCGGCTAGAAAAGTTCCACGGTAATAGTGGAAAGCCTGGAGCGTTAAAATCACAAAAACCTCGGTATAGAGGATGGACAGAGGAGGTACAGAGGATGAAAGTTAAGTACACAAAGTTTATATAAAAAAAGATTTTGATAATGTAAATGTAGACAGCTCATTTATCGAGGAAAGCTCTAAGATATATAACATCACGGTACGACCAATAGGAGCAAAGTAGATAAACCCCAGACACTCTACTATACAGGCTCAGTACAATTCAAAATTGACTGGCCTGTTGCTCTAGCGGTCAGCGGCCCTGACTGCTACGCCGGAGGTCGTGGTTTCGATTCCCACCCAGGACAAATGTTTGTGTGATGAGCACGATCATTTGTTCTGTTTCTGGGTGTAATTTATCTATAACATGTATGTATTTAGAAATATATAAGTATGTTTATCAGTTGTCTAGTACTCATAGCACAAGCTCTGCTTAGTTTAGAACTAGATGGCGTTGTGTGAAATTTTTGAAATGTTATTATTATTATAATTCGTTATCATTATTTTAGTTACGCCTGATTTTGCACCATATTCCTTTAGCAATAAGGTTGCTATTAGAGGTAAAATATAAGTCTGTAGTTGTCAGCTCACTGCCCCTCCCCTTCAGACTCTCCCTTCTTCTCGCCCGTGAATGTCGTCGAAGTGTAGTCCGTCGCGTCTGTATAATCTACTGAATCATCTTCTTCTAGAATTTCTGAAACTAGAAATTATACGATATCAGTCTCAACTGTAATAGAGTACAAACTATTTATGGAAGATTCTCTGTGGCTTCAAGTCAATTCAAAATGTTTTTATTTCACATAGGCCTACATGGGTGCTTATAAAACGCCAGAAGCTAGTCAGTAGCGTAGCCAGGCGTGGGCGAAGTGGGCCCTAGCCCACGGCATCGCATCGCGCACTGCTTTTTAAGAACGAGGATTTTTTAGGATTCCGTACTTCAAAAGGAAAAAAACAGAACCCTTATAGGATCACTTTTTTGTCCGTCCGTCTGTCTGTCAAAACCCTTTATTTGAATCCAGAGAGCCATTCCGGATGTATAGGCCAGCCTCAATGTCAAGATTTACTGTAAAAAAAGAAACTGGGCCTCAAGTCTGCTATTACAATAGTGTCAGAATGGTCTATCATTGACTCCATAATTGTTGATTTTGACAAGTTTGGTAATCTAGTAATATAATGGCGTCATTATGACTTGCCAATGGTCAACCACTGACACTCCATTGAAAGAAGTGCCATAGAATGGTAATCTCGTACATAACGACAAATGAATATTTGACGTATGCGAATAACTGCCAAAATTTTGACAGTTTCTTTGATCAGTGATCTACCATTAGAACGTTATTGTTGCTAATTTGTTTCGAAACAGCTCGATATTGTCATTCTACCGCAAGACCATTGACCGATCAGTGATCAATCATTATGAATTAGCAGATTACGAACTTATAGCATAATGACAATCGGATCGTGTTGTAATGACGAATTTATAAAAATAGCAGACTTGGGCCCCTGGGCAAGTGCGAGTCGGAGTGATACACTTAAGGGTTCGTACACACTTACGTATGTAAATAGTTTAATTCCCGAATGGAGTTTCGAAGATTTTTCCGAATCGCAAAAAAGTTTGTTTTTCTTGTGACCTTACAACAAATTTACTGTTTTCAGATTTATTCCTATACTTGTACTATAAGACCTTGCTTCATGCCAAATTTCAGGATTCTGGGTCAACGGAAAGTACCTTATGAATTTTGATTTCCTTGAGAGTGTCGAAATATACGTTTTTTGCGACATAAATGGCTGTATTTTTTTTTTCGTTAACTTAGTAGTTTGAATTTTTCAGAGCTTCAAGGGACCGCAGGCCGACTATACGGTTTTAATTTCAACTCGATACTTCCACGCGTTTCCGAGATAAAGGGTCTTGACATACAGACAGACAAAGAAGATAGACGGACAACAAAGTGATCCTATAAGGGTTCCGTTTTTTCCTTTTGAGGTCAAAGTCAAGTCAAAGCATTTTATTTCAAATAAACCATTTACAGGCACTTTTGAAATGTCAAGAAGTCAGTCAGTTAGAAAAAAATATGCTAATTGCACAACGTAGATCTCTATGGAGAAGAATGTGCAAGAAACTCCCTGGACACTCTTTTCAATCATGTTTTGTAATTACAAATATATCTGTTACATGTTTCTTGTCGCTATCATGTGAGAACAATGTAAATAAAGTAAAAATAAAAACTAAATATAGATATTAAAATAGCAACTGGCAGCTAAGAGATGACCAGTCTCAACTGACAGTTGAGAGATGACCAGTCTCAACTGACAGCGCCCGTTCACGGACATGACGCGAATATTAGCACCACTTAGCTCAATCATTTTGAAGGGAACTAAATGATCCAACACGGTACCACAGGTAAAAAGGAACCCAAAAAAAGTGTCCATTCCTAATGTATGGGAGTACTACAAACCTTGCTACTTCTACAGGTACCTACCCTGTTTAAGATGTTCGGATGTCGCATCACACTTGCATTTCCTCAACTCTTCAAGTTCTCTTAGTTCTGAAGGTAGAAGCTTGTCAGCCTTGACAGCTGGAAACAGAAATTACAGTGTAAGTAAAACACGGAGGGCGAGTAATGGGTAGCTCGTCATCCGGCCGTCGAGGGCGCGTTGTGTTCGACGCACGCCTCAAAGAGGTTCCAGCAAAATTTACGCTTCGTTGTCACCAGAACCATTAACTGCTCAATCATGGAACTACTGATGTTTTTCAAAATCATTAGTTGTTCCATTTTAAAAGAATCTAGAAATAATGGAACGAATGAAAAAAATATTATTTGGTACATCACAAATGATGACCTCCAACGTGACCTTAAAATAGAACTCGTCACCACCATCATTCATGCTGAAGACCACGAATACAGACTTCACCAACATGTGTATGTTAAAGCAATCCAGCTGTTAGACAAGACGGACCTAGTGACTAAAGAGCCAGCTAGCCAGCGGAGCTAGTGAGAGAGAGTCTTAATGCCTAAGGCATTAAGTCCGCCTTTGTACAGTAATATAATAATAATATAATAATATTCCACAACTATCACACAACGCCGTCTAGTCCCAAGCTAAGCAGAGCTTGTGTTATGAGTACTAGACAAGTGATAAACATACTTGTATATTACTAAATATATACATGTTATAGATAAATTACACCCAGACACAGAACAAATGATCGTGCTCATCACACAAACATTTGTACCGGGTGGGAATCGAACCCACGACCTCCGGCATAGCAGTCAGGGCTACTGACCACAAGACCAACAGGCCAGTCGAAGTGTTTACTACTTGTGCATAAAGTTTTAATAAATAAATAAATAAAGAGAACTAAACTCTTTGAGTTAGTGTAGTGTTTAAAGTTAGTGTATAATAGTGATCAATGCGGTGCTATGCATATAACACATGAACAAAGTTTTTTTTTATCAATGACAGACCCCGCGCGTGTCATATGCTCGGGTATTGCTAGTTCAACTTAACGGTGTGCATGTAGTCGTGCCGATGGAGAACTTAATGTATTATTACGTAGCAAAACGTGCGCAGGGCCTGAGACCAGCGACGGGTGCCCCACGGATCCCTGCAACGGAGCACTTTTGTATGAACCGCGCGGGCAACCACTTAGCGCATATTTGGCCTTGAAAGTGCTAAAGGACGCTATTCTTAGTTTTAACAAAACCTACTGTGAGAAGAGTGGTGGCCGAGTGGTCCCGCCTTACGAGTTAAAAGTCACGGGTTCAAACCCAGCCAGTCGTATTACTTTGTGTAATTTATTTCATCGCCACTGCTCTCAAAACGGTGAAGGAAAACATCGTGAGGAAACCGGCATGTCCTAGAACCAAAAAAATCGAAGTCATGTGACATCCACCAACCCGCACTGGGCCCGCGTGGTGGATTACGGCCTATTCCCTCTCCTAGAGACATGGCCGGATCTACTTAATGGCTAAATGGGCTGCAGCCCAGGGCCCCAGGGATATAAGGGGCCCCCAGTTCTCATTAAAAACTATCTACAATACGGCTGGATAAACATTTACAAAAACTAAGTGTTTTAGTAACTCGTGATCTCTTTTTCCATTAGGTCGATATTTCTACAGTAATCGGTAGTTATCGAAAAGGTACACTTTAGGAAAATATAAACTTATTTTGGTGGGTGGGCCCCCAAGTAGTGTTAGCCCAGAGTCCAACCATTTCACGATCCGCCTCTGCCTAGAGAGGAGGCCTGAGTCCCAGCAGTGGGAACATTAAAAGGCTGATTATGCTTATATATTAATAAAACCTAAAGTTATAACTTATAATAATAAGTTAGAGTTACATTACTTAATAGTCTTTTAGCCACTTGTGAATTTTTTTTATAGGTGTAAAAACACTAGAGGTAAAAATAATTTTGATTTTTTTCAACGGTGGAAAAACTCTAGTGGTTCAGTAGGTTACACTTACCAAAAGCTGCCCTCTTGCCTATAAGCTCCTCATCACACAAGCAGGGCCCTTCTTCCGCCGCGGCCGCTGCCTCCTCATCCGCACGCCGACGCAGCTCTGATGGTAGCTCCTTAGGACCTGCAGAGAGTTGCAAGTGATATTTAATTCTGTAAGGTACATATATAGATAGATATTCTGGCGACCATGGATGTCACATTATTACTACTAACTTGCAAAATGACCTTCCCCCCCTAGCCAAGTTACGATCGTATCGTTTGCGTCGAACGCCTCGAGTAGACCACGCATCCGATTCCTTTGTTCTGACGACATCTCAACGCTCATACACGTGGTCAGAACAAAGGAATAGGAGGCGTGGCCTACTCGAAGCGTTCGACGAAAACGAAACGATCGTAACTTGGCTAGGGTGGAAGATATACTTTCCAGGTTTATGTTTTAAAAAAGTTTAGCATTGATTGATGTTCAAACAATAGAGTTATGGGGATGTCAATAAAATCTATACTTCATTTGTTTAGGTGGTTAACTAAAAGTAAAAAACCTTGATATGTCTTTTTATTTAAAAAAATCGTCTAAAAGACATACAAAGATTATTTAAATTTAGTTAATTACCTAAACAGATGGAGTATTGATGTAATTTTATATCATCATCATCTTCCTGCCCTTGTCCCGTGTCATTTACCCTGTCACTCGTCATGCTATCACTAACTTCCTTTTCTTTCATATCACTTTTCACACAATCCATCCATCTTTTCTTTGGTCTCCCTCTTCCTCTCCATCCATCCACATGTAAACTCATAACTCTTTTAGTAACATGTGTTTCATCCCTCCTCTTCACATGACCATACCAAGACAAACGATTCCCTTTCAACTTTTCAGTCACTGGCGCCACTTTCAAACTTCCCCTTATATATTCATTTCTCACTTTATCCATTCTCGTCACATCACACATCCATCTTAACATTCTCATCTCCGCTACATGCAATCTTTTTTCATCCGTCTTTTTCACAGCCCTACATTCTGATCCATACAGTATGACAGGCACGGACTATAAAATGTATTAAAAAGTTATTCATTCAATATAATAACAGTATAATTCAACCACAAGCCTTTCCTTTGCGTCTCCCCTATCACAATATACTTTATTTGTACATCATAAATACAATTACAGTAGGAGTATAAAATTAATAGGTTGTCACAATGGGCGGTCTTATCGTCATCTCAACGCTCAGTCACGTGGTCAGAACAAAGGAATTGGAAGCGTGGCTTACTCGAGGCGTTCGACGCAAACGAAACGATAGTAACTTAGCTAGGGGGGCAGTAGTACAAACACAACTTTTTATACAAAGTCTTTTTTTTATGTCCCATAACTCAAGGGTGTGAACGAGACCATATCAAAGAATCAACTGGCATATGAATTTCCTATTTTTCAATTATATTTCATTCTTTTTTCATTTTCTATACAAAAAAAAAAATTGACCATTACATATTATCTGTATGGACTTTAAAAGAGACTTTGCCCCTGAGTTTGTTTCGGTGTTTCTTCTCAGGGTAGTCAGCTAGGAAACACCGGCCTCATCTAGTTTAAAATGACAAAAAAAAAATTGACGTGTAAAAGTGTTTTTTAAACCTACTTACAAAATAATTATCATTTAACACTTAATAATTCGATGAATTCACGATTATTTATGCAAAACACCCTTACTTGAAATATGACAGCGTAAATAATGTAATGTCATTTGTTTATTTGCAAACTAACCATGCATTTTTAGACCACATATTCTAGGACTTTTAGTATTATTTTTCTTTATAGAGTTTAAACCGTTTAAACCATGAGTTATGGGATATCAAAAACAACACATTTTTTGTCCACATCTCGCCCAATTTGCAATTAATATCTCGAAGCGAGCGAAGCCTCTAGCATAAAGTTATGATAGTTAGAGGGCGGAATTCACCAATAAAACTAATCGCGTTTTAACGTTTGTAAAAATACAACAAAAAAAAATACAGTCAAGTGACACTAGTGACAGCGGCTAAACGCGATTAAGCGAGCAAAACGGTAAAACGCGATTTGTTTTATTGGTGAATTCCGCCCTTAGTGGCGGAACAATAGGGTGGCAAGACTGGCAAAATGCCATGAGCCCCGATCCGACGGCCGAGCGGCCGCGATCTCAAAAGAAGTAACCCAACCTATTTTACAAAATTTATTAGAATTAAATCACACGTGACGATTTCTCTGGGGGCCCCATTAAATAAATTTGCCACGGGCCTCAAGTGATGTAGTTACGCCACTGGTCACACTAATATTATAAGAGAAATGATAAGTCAAGGCACCCATTTCTTTATTTGCAACGTGATCAAACTTCTCATAAGTAAGCAACGGGAAATAAACTAATTCGTCTTTTATACAATGCCAACTAAATATTCTTAGTCCAAGAGCGAGCGAAGCGAGCTCGGAATTGAAGAGCATTCCAATGCGGACAGGTTAGGTTAGAAGGCTAAGGCGGGAGCGGAGCTGGGTAATTCTTTGAAACCGAGAAAACGTCTCATTCATCTGGCCTTGTTTTCGTACCTATCTATTTTGCATCGGAAGCCACTGGGCGCAAATGCATGCCTTTGATAAATTTAGTGATCGTGGAAAACTAATGTGCAAATAAAAATATCAAATTGTAAAGAAAAAACTAAGCCAGACAAATGAGACACACTCTCGTTTTCCAAGAATCACCCAGCTATCGCTGTGCTTATTTTTTTATAACCATTCAGAAAGTGGCTTACATAGAAAACAATTTGTGTTAAGATACGTTCGGTCGCTCGTTAATTGTGGCTGACTTAGTACTTTAGAATGCAATGTAGATTTTTAGAGTTGAATAATGCTATTAAAAAGAAGTCTGTTGTAGTAATTAGCACACATATTATAAAGGTGAAACCTTGTGAGTGTGTATGTTTGTTACTTCATCACACTCGAATGGCTTAACGGATTTCGATGGAAATTAGTACACGGGTAGACCATGGTTTAGCACACAGGATACTTTTTCATCCCGAGAGTATGCTGTCTTGGGATAATTTTCTATTATACTTAACTTACATGGGGCAGGGCACATTACTCGTAGAACAGATGGTCGATGGGGACGAAAGGTTTTGAAGTGGCGACTACGTACCGGAAGATGCAGCGATTGAATTCCTCCCATAAGGTGGACTAATGACTTAATGAGGGTCGCAGGAATCCGATGGATGCAAGAAACACAGGACAGGTCGTTACGGCGTCACTTCAAGGAGGCCTATGTCCAACAGTGGAATATGATATCATGATAACTTACATGCTCCTGACGTTCCAAAAGGCTCACTCCTTGGCAAGGCGTCAGATCGCTCCTGTCTCATGAAGTAGTGGTAAGTACGCTCCTTCATTGGCAGAATCTTCACACCCGTGGCCACGTCAACGGCTGAAAGAATATAGCAGAGAAATCAGTTTTATTCATTGTGTTTCTGTGAAAGGGTAGGCTGATGTAATTAACGGCTTTTTCGTATTTATACTTCAATCGCGTTAAGATTAAACTTTTAAACAACCATTTTTTCTGTCCGTTCAACCGATTTTATTTATTTATTATTATTATTTATTATATACTTTATAGTAAATAAATAAAACTAAAAATGCCCTATATTCCACTACTTACAATTTTGGAAAACTTATTAAGTTTTGAAAACCATTAGAAAAGTATACAAATCTTCTGCTCTTCTTCTCGATCTATTTACTTAACCTCGTTGCTTCATCTGTTTCTTCTATGGTTTGTCATCGCTATTCATAGCGGTCGCCTCTACGGCGAAGGCCTCCCCTAAATCACTCCACGTTTTCCTATCGCGCGCTTTCTGCATCCAGTTTGATCCACAACGTTGGCTAAATATATCAAGCCATCTCTTTCTTTGTCTCCCTTGCTTTCTTTTACCGTCTAATACCGTCGTTTAGACGGTATACGTTATTGTACACCATTACAAACACAAAAGGAAACTAAAACACATACATACAAAGGCCTTATCGCCTTCCGCGATCTCTTCCAGGCAACCTGGAATGGACAGTAATTGCCTGCACAAGAAATAGGGCTGTCATCGGTGTGACAAAACCATTATTATTCATGTTTTATTATAATAGATACACAGATATATATATGACGGCGCCAGGAGTGGCTGAGCGATATGACCGTCATCATTTTGATTCAGTGGTACTGGGTTAATTTCGAAGGGATTTTCAATAACTATGCGCCTGAGTTTTTCAGTTGGTTATAATGTCAGTTTCACAGTTCACAATTAATTATAATGTCACTTTTACAGTTCACAGTTGTGTTGTAAGTACCTATACTAAATAATTACGAACATACGGGTTAACCGACAGTTTCGTATCAAAGGTTCGGCCCTTGAAGCTGTGCAAGCCATACTGCCTTCGCTTCACGGGAACCAGCCCCTTTAATATGACTCTGCCCACGTGGCGCCAAAACACATGACGTCACGGCGTTACACCCTTTGGTAGGTACCATAATAATAACAAAACAAACACTCTATAGTTAAATCTCGTTCTCTACGACACGGCCAACCTGACAAATTACACGTCCTCGTGTACACCTGTAACCAATCACATTAAAAGCAACAGTACAACCTCGGCCAACCTGACCAAGAACAAGTACAATAACAATAGACAATTCAATATCAACATTTGTTAGAATCAAATCTAATCAAAGTATCAAAAGGTACCTCTAAGCCTCAAAGTATCAAAAGGTTAACATTTAGGTACACTAGTACAAAACACGATTAGATCACATACAACTCTCATGGCCCAGCTGTCTCAGCAGCTAGTGACAAACCTTGCCACCCGTATCGTCATTGCTTCAAGCAACAAACACTTCTCTTATAGAGTCCGCGACTCCCAGGCCATCACATGACCAACATAAAATAGTTTCCTCAGAAACCCAGGGCCCCCGCCGCACCACTTACTGCCCATCGCGCTCTGAACAACTCACACGTGAATTGCAGTTACGACTTCAGACAAGTGCGTGCAGTGCGACCAAACTTCAGGCCAACACATGACCAACACAAAAATACACAAGCCCCCGCCGCACCACCAACTGCCCATCGCACCCTGAACAACTCCAACTAAGTTGCAGTTACGACTACAGATTGGTGCGTGCAGTGCGACCAAACTTTAGGTCAACACATGACCAACACAAAAATACACAGGCCCCCGCCGCACCACCAACTGCTCATCGCGCCCTGAACAACTCCAACCGAGTTGCAGTTACGACTACAGATTGGTGCGTGCAGTGCGACCAAATAGCCATGGTATGTGTCTACTTTCCTCTGGAGGTATACTCCTCATTGTTTTCTACATCAAATAAATCTAGCTCAGCAAGAGCGCTACTTAGAGGCATCTTTCGTATACGATTGTGGGAATACTCACAGGCTCGGTTACCACTCAAAGGTTTCAAAGATAACAATCGCTATCTAATAACTACTACTTTTGTATTTTTAATTCAATTTGTCTAGTTTCTCTCTTCCTTTTAAATAAAAACTAAATCACCAATTTCAAATTTTACTAATTTTGCTTTATCTTCATCAAATTTACATTTTTTGTACTTACCACTTACTTTTTTTTTTTACATGTTCGTCGCCGCTTGCTCTCTTCTCTTGCAAACATTTATTTTTCGTTTCACAATCAGTTACCAGATTTATCGTTTTTACCGTCAACACGTCCCGTTATAAGTTCAAGGGCCTTGCCCTTCTTTAAGTTTAGAAAACTTTAAAACACCCCTTTTTTTTGTTCAATTAGTAAGGATCGGCCACATTATGATAACTGGATTTTTGTTTCTGTCGTAATTTATGTCGGGTCATTCCGACTCTTAAAATTTGTTAAGAACAGTGCATCTCAATGGGCATAAAAAATTGCTTTCGCCATATGTCGGATATAAGTGTGGCTTTGTTTCCCATAAAACACAGGCTAAGTGGGTTTGTAAGAGGCCCAATATTGCGTTACGCTATTTCAAAACGGATAGCGGTTTTTTTTGTTATTCTTAAATTAAATGACAAGCTGTCACATCGTAAAATACACATTTAACGTACTTTTTAGCGGCTCGTAGTTTTGAGGTTTACGCAGTGAATAGAAAAATTCAAAGGAAGTGTAAGCATACCCTATGTGCTCATCGTCCGCTTTCAACTTACCCGTTAACGTGACTTAATCATGTGGTGATAAAATGTAAACATAAACTATGACACGATCTTTGCTAGTCAAATATGGACCTTGATCTACTATAACCCTAGTCAGGGCTCCGAATAAGAATACACTAGATTTAAGGGCTCTGATCACGCAGCATGCGTGGTTCTTTAACTAAAGTACTCGACTATAACATGCATCTCATTATCGACCTTTTAGAAAAGTAAAGCACTATATCCATCGGCACTTGCATCGGTATGTTATTCAATAAGAAAGTCCGAATTAAAAAAAGGCAAAACTGATTTAGTAGTTAAAGCTGATCTTCCAATTAAATTGCTTGATGATGGTCAATAGAAATAACAGAGTCATAGTTTTAGAGAAGCTTTCAACAAACTTTCTGAAATATGAGGCGAGGCCAATGGATTGTGTAAGTTGATGAATATTCTCAGGAGTAGGTAGCTTAGTCAAAGGTAGCAAGCTATCTTATAAGAATTTGGTTTAAACCACCAGCACAATCTAGGCACATATAGACTCTAGCACCTGATAGCCTAGCTATTTGATCTACTATGAAAGGTAGAAGGATCCTTTCTGGCACGGTATTCGAGTTTATTTCGCTATGATCTACGATCATACGTTCAGAACCATCACGCTTCTTAGCGAAGAGAATAGGCCTTGCAAATATAGACCGGCTAAGACAGTTCATATTGGAATGGAGTATTTTCTTGGCTTTGAAACGAACTACTTGTCTGTCGTCTGGACTAAGCCTATACGACCGGCGATACACCATACGATTTTGTCTTAGTCTGTTTTTTTTTTAACTAACCGGATTTAATTCGAGTGCGTGATAAACCGTCAATAAAATTTACAGACAGTTGACAGTTCGAGTCGACAATTGTTCTTTATTGTGTATCTATACCATTAAAACGAAAGAACGATTTAGGTATAGGTTAGTTTTTGCTATAAAATAATCAAAGAAGAATAAGTCGTTTGTATTGTGAACCATTTCAAGATTTCGTGCCCAATCACCAAACATACTTCAAACAATCGTCTGGCACCACTTGAAATAAAATGCGTAAGCCACCATAAGTAAAAACTTCACATAGGATTTGTTCGCTACGATATAAGTTAGTGGACCAATCGACACTGTTAATATAAACAATCGCGTACTTACGTGGCCCTTCGAAGTTATGACTGATGGACTACTTAACAGAGACCATTCAGCCCCGGATTCAATATAAGAATTGTACGACTGACCAGATTGCTCCAACTTTCCGCATATACCGGATATTTGATCACTATTGACACGTCGCGTCGCTCTACAACCGCGCTGCCTGCGCCTGCGCTGCTGTAGCTCAAGCTGCTCGTCGATGCCGTCCCTCCCGTACTGGTCCCGCAGCTACAGCTTGCTGACATTTGTTCACTTTCACCTTCCTTCGACTTGCCGTTATTTCTTTCTTTCTGTTTTTCTTGATTTGAATCACTCATAAAGTACGAGAAGTACATCATGAACATGCGCTCACGTCATGCCTACGTTTGATATTTGTGATAACCATGATAAAGCACTGCTTTTCAGGGCTTTGCTGAGGACTATGACGAGAGAGATAAACCTTTTAGGAGGTTTTCGTTGAGACCGATATCACTGTCACTATAGCACACGCGTAGACCACTATCAGGCTGTTCTTGGTTGATTTCTGACGGCGTAATTTCAAACATCGATGTTAATGTTCTTATGGTTTCAATTAGTTGCATCATATTCCTCTGTTACACCTCAACCATTGCACGCCAGTGGTCATATTCCTCTGTTACACCTCAACCATTGCACGCCAGTGGGAAGCACATTTAATTGTGTCGGGTAATGGATTGGTTATGGTTCTGTCTGGATTTTGTGTTTGGTGGCATTACAAATGGCGGCTGTAGTAAATAGATGTTATTGTAACCACTTTTATACTTTTAATGTCATCCTTATGCCTACGGAATAGAAGTCAAAATCGGTTGAACGGACAGTAAAAAAAGGTTTGTTTAATGGTTAATCATAACACGAATGGATTATAATCGATTTTATTTTCTTTTCAATTTTTTGGGTTCCATAATTTAGTCGTCAAACACTGAACCCGTATAGGATCACTTTGTCCGTCTGTCAAGACCCTTTTTCTTAAGAGCGAGTGGATAATCTAAAATACTCAAGTTAAAATAATTAACTTGAGTATTTAAGATTACCCACGCGTTTATTTTCTTAAGACAGAGCCCATCTACATAAAGATTTTCCTTTTATATATCTGTTTCTGATTCATATGTAACAATTTCTGATTCATCTGGACACAAAATATTCGAACGTCAATATCTTGAAAACTACTTTATAAAAATTATTCCCTCATTCAAATATGTTATTTGGTATACCCATTTTCATATGAATATGTGTAACAGAGCTGAAAATGAAATTAAATTTTGGTCTTGGCAGTTGATGAATCAAATTTCGAAGAACTACCCCTATACTGTCCCACAGCTGGGTAAAGGCATCCATTGCTTCCATTGTTCTCGGCTCTGAGCCACTTTTTGCCAATTCTTAAGGAAGGCATCTAAGTTGTCCCGCCATCATCTTAATTCTTGCTCTACTGCGACCCCGTTTCGTGCGGTTTCAGGGCACTCACTTCATGTTTTACTAGCCCACCGCCCAATCGACATGCGGGAGACATGTCCAGCCCAGTACCACTTAAGCTGTCCAGCTTTTTGAGCCACGTCAATGACACTGGTCAACAAAAATTAACTTTTTTTTGTCACAAGAATTTTCTTACCATATTATATGGCTTTATTTTGACTCCCTTTGGTAGGAAATAGATTTCAAAAAAAATTTGGCACGCGGCACGCATAGTTCTTTTGTGACAGCCACTTTAGTTTTCATGAAAGATATTGATATTTTACTTACAATTATGCTTGAAAACTCATTTTTTAAACCATATGTTACGATTGTTTGTGATATTTAGCTTGAGGCTAGTTTACCACAAGCGTTCAACCGAAAACTGCTAATATTCAAGGACTCCATTTTCACTGGCTTTCATGATGGAAATGACCAGCTGGAACTGACCTGAACACTGTTAGGGTGAACGATATGCCTCCTTTTCCATGGTCAGAAACAAAGAGCGGTTGGCTTATGCATGATAAACTCACAGTTGACTACTATTTTTCAGGGAAACTTGTTGCAACTCGATCGTAAGTAGTGGAACATTCGGTAAAAATTAAGTGGCTGTCATAAGAAATCTGTACGTGATAGAAACAAAGTATGTTAGTGTTGTAACGAGGGTAGGTAGGTAAGTGAGAATAACAGTACACAATCCCTGTGACAAAAACCTTGTTTACCAGTGTTATCTGCGTTTTTGACCGCGTAGTGTTTCGAATACTCGCAATAATAACTTTTTTTGTGAATCTGTTCTTAAACACACGTAGTTTATCGTGATTGTTATTCAATTGAAGTTTTATTATAAACACAGATACTCACCAACATCCACAATATGTTTGACGTCCAGGGCTATTTCCATTTTTTCGTCTACACTGTCCTTGATATCGCGATGTGTTTCGATCGCCTCTGCTCGGTCGATTCGCGATTTCTTCACAACTGTATGATAATTCGTAGTATTAGTGACTTTACTACACTTGAGCTACAGTTGCGCAATGAAATAACACAATAATTCATATGTTGTTAGTAAGAATTTTGTGACAGACATACAATAATGTGTTCGTATGCCCCACGCCCCGTCTCCCGGGTCGGTGTTCCTATTGTTAACTTGTGTTCATGCCCAGCCCCCCTAGCCGAGTTACGATCGTTTCGTTTGCGTCGAACGCCTCGAGTAGGTCACGCCTCAAAGGAATCGGATTCCTTTGTTCTGACCACGTGACTGTGCGTTGAGATGACGTCAGAACACAGAAATCGGAGGCGTGGCCTACTCGAGGCGTTCGACGCAAACGAAACGACCGTAACTTGGCTAGGTGAGCTGGCCAGAACCCGACTAGTGATTCCCAATATAAGTATGATCATCATAGTGACTGACTGGCCTAGTGGTTAGTGGCCCTGACTGCTATGCTGGAGGTCGGGTTCGATTCCCACCCAGGACAAATGTTTGTGTGACTGATTGAGCACGATCATTTGTTCTATGTCTGGGTGTACTTTATCTATAATATGTATGTATTTAGAAATACACTTCTGGACACATCTATTGGCCCACCTTGTATTTTCAGTTTCGTTTGGTCCTAGCTAAAATTTTATATTAGGTCGAGCAAAAAGTTTTTATGCAGTTTTGAACCTGGCACATTCACAATTTCATTCAATAGTCTTTTTTTGAATTTCAAATACAGAATTTAAAGAAACAAAAGACAATTTGGAGCCTGTTTGTTGATATCAAACAATCGAATACTAAGAAAACTTGGTTTTATTGGTTTACTTGGATTTAATTCTTGAAAAAATGATTGATGTCTTTGGTTTTGCAACAAACATTACTTATTCTTTACATTAAGGTGAGGTTCTATCAATAATCTATGGATACTTCACCTGAAGTCGCCGCCCAAGCTGTGGCACTTACTCAGGCCGGACACAGCCAAAGAAACGTGAGTGCTCAACTTAATTTAAGTCGATCTGCGGTCCGAAATGTTTATCGGAGGTACCTAGAGACTGGCGGCTTTGTTCGTCGCCAAGGAAGGCCACGATCTCGGGTCACAACTGAAAGGCTCGATTCATCGTGACGACCAGCTTGAGAAATTGTCACCTTACCTCCATTGAGATACAAAACCAACTTCGCGACTTCTACGGAGTATCTGTGAGCGCTCGAACTGTTCGGAGAAGGTTAAAAGAACGCGATATGGTACCACACAAGCCAGCTAATGGGCCCAAACTAACGCGAGCCCACGGAACAGCGCGCCTTCATTTCGCACGCAGTCATTTAAATTGGACACAGCAAGATTGGAGCCGTGTACTCTTTTCTGATGAGTCTAAAATTGTGTTACATGGCAATGCTGGAAGGAAGAAGGTCTACCGACGTAAGGGAGAACGTTTCGCACAATGCTGCTTTGAAGAGAGGGTTGCTTATGGCGGTGGCTCATGGACTGTCTGGGGCGGTATATCCGCGAGCGGCAAAACTCAACTTGAGGTTGTTACAGGACCACGGCTGCCAACATTAAATGCTGAAAGGTACATTCGTGAGTGCTTAGAACCTCACGTGATACCATACGCGGACTATGTGGGCCCAAATTTCCTTTTTATGCATGATAATGCAAGAGCCCATGCGGCCGGCATCGTCAGGGAATATCTTCGGGATGTGAACATCACAGTTATGGACTGGCCAACCAGAAGCCCAGACATGAACCCCATTGAGCACATGTGGGACGAGCTAAAAAGACGTGTTAGGGCTCGTCAGTCAGTTGCCCAGACGATGCAGGAGTTGAAAACTGTCATAGAAGAGGAATGGGAGATGATCCCTCAAAATTTCATAGAGCGGTTGATAAACTCTATGCCTAATCGTATGAGAGCTGTGGTAGAAGCCCATGGAGGCAACACGCGTTATTAAATTAAACCTTTATTTGATAAAACATGTTTTTTATTCAAAAAAATCAATTGCCTTTAACAAGGCGCATATCCGACTTGTTAGGCGTAGCTCCATGTCGTATGGTATTCTGAATTCAAATTTAAAACAATACGATCGAAAAAGATGGTAAAATGTATCAGGTTTAAAACTGCATCAACAGTTTTTGTTTAATCTAGCAATCATATTTCGGTAGGGGCAATCGAAACCTAAACTCTAAGGTGGGCCAATAGATGTGTCCAGAAGTGTATATAAGTATGTTTATCAGTTGTCTAGTACTCATAACACAAGCTCTGCTTAGCTTGGGACTAGACTTGGGTGTTGCTTGATAGTTGTAGAATATTATTATTATTATTATATAGTTGTCGGTGAAGTCAATAGAACGCTGTATACGGAAGCTTGAGAACGAATGAACGAGCGAAGTGATGCTGACCAATACTTGCATTGACTGGACAGGTCCACTCAAATCTATGTGGTTCCTTCCTCAAAAAACTATCTCAGACACTAATCTGCATGGTTCTCATATGATTTGACCATTACATCATTTCTGTGTATGGACTTTAAAAGAGACTTTGACCCCTGAGTTTGTTTCGGTGTTTCTTCTAAGGGTAGTCAGCTAGGAAACACCGGCCTCATCTAATTTAAACTGATGAAAAAATTGACTTGTCAAAGTGGTTTTAAAACATATTTGCAAAATAAATATAATTTATTTTAATTGTTATATTTCTGCACCACCCTAAGGTCGACTAAGGCGGACTTAATGCCTTAGGCATTTTCTACCATGACTAAGGCATTAAGTCCGCCTTTGTACAGTGTTTCTTACTAGTGCATAAAGTTTCAATAAATAAATAAGTTATAAAAAAAACTAGAAATAATAAAATAATAAATTATAAAAAAGACTAGAAATAATAAAAAAATAAATTATAAAAAAAAAAACTAGAAATAATAAAATAATAAATTATAAAAAAGAGTAGAAATAATAAAAAAATAAATTATAAAAAAAAAAACTAGAAATAATAAAATAATAAATTATAAAAAAAACTACAAATTAGGTTTCCCTGTAAAGATGGTGTAAGTTTGATAAATAAATAAATAAAAACTTGCTTACCATCATCCAGAAGCTCTGTGAGCATGCACCTCATCTCATGCGCCATCGGGAACCGTTCTACCATCTCCGGTGGCTTCGGTTTACCTGAGAAATGTTAATAATTTTTTACTATTACCTTCCCGCTTCATCATACTCAATACTCAATACTTTATTGCATTCCATAGTACATATAGGTGGTATAAACATTGTCAAGATCAATATGGACCCTGTCGGGCACAGCAAAGTTAGGAGAGAGGACGAAGACTAAGTAACAATTCATGGAATTAATTAATTATTATTACGAATAAAGAAAGAAGATACATTCGGATAAAAATTGTACAAAGGTACTGCTTATTTCCAATTAGAAATTTCTTCCAGCAGATCTGCGAATCGAGAAATAAAAAGAAAAGTAGACAATAGTGTGTAGAAGTAATTGAAGACGAGAATGTGAAATCTTAAATAAATAAAAAATACATATACTATACATACTATACTATATATACCTTTACTAAAAATAAATACATAATGTATAAACATATATAATTAACACACTAGAGAGGAAAGATAGTGCTCTTTTACTTTCGATTTGAAGAGCGAAATATTATTATAGGAACATATTTTTTTTTATTTTGTCATTGTTATTTTTTAATTATGTACTATGTATATTTAAATGAAGTTATTTATGCATGTTTTTATGTTATTATATTGTTATGTCTATGTATTGGTAAATCTATCATCAGGACCTGTACCATGACGTTTAAAGTAAGATTGTTTCATTCTTATTTCCAGTGTGGGTAAGAGATGGCGCTAGACAACCTGTATAGCTCTGTCTCTTACCCTCACTGAAATAAGAATGAAACAATCTCACTTTGAACGTCATGGTAACCCCGAATATCAGTTCAATGGTGCCTCAGCATTTTAACCCTTTTGAACTCCACCTACGATAACAAGCGACTAAGTAATCGACGGCTAGAACGCCAATGACGAGTCTAGGTGACAAATACCTAGATGGTCAATTATAATAGTATCTATATAACTCTAGATTTTGCCCGCTGCTTCGCCCGCGTACATTAAATATAGCCTATGTCACTAAGGAATAAAGCAGCTTTCTATCGGTAGAAAAAAAAAGCAATCGGATCAGTACTTTCAGAGACTACCTCCTACAAACAAAAAAACAAACTTTACTTTTTTTAACCGACTTCTAAAAAAGGAGGAGGTTCTCAATTCGGATTTTTGTATTTTTTTTTTTATGTTTGTTCGCGCATAATTTCGTCGCTTGCCAACCGATTTGAAAAAATCTTTGTTTGTTGGAAAGGGTATGCTTTCCGAATGGTCCCATAGTCACCAAGTCGGGATCTGATGATGGAATCTTGGCGAAAACGAGGGAATTCCTCAAATATTATAGGCAACTATATAGTGATTTTAGTATTTTCATCGAGAACTCAAGCATTTACAGTCAAAAAGTAACATTTGATGTCTGTTTATAAGTGTATCGCAACTAAAAAGTGTGAAATAAAAAACTTTTTACAAAAAAAATATAACCGACTTCATTAAAAAAAAACACTATAAAAGGATCAAAATAACTTTAATTTCGGAAGTCGGTGTTAAATAAGATACAAATAATACCGAGAAACACCGACTTCCGAAATTAAAGTTATTTTGATCCTTTTATAGTGTTTTTTTTTAATGAAGTCGGTTATATTTTTTTTGTAAAAAGTTTTTTTATAATATTAGTGTAGATATGAAAAAATATTATTGAAAACTAAAATTGTAAGTATGTGTATACGGTACTGCACGTTGTTGCTGCATTTCCATTCTCGCCGTACGGGGCCTTTAAGACCTCGTTTGAAAATTATCATTATGAAGTTAAGGGGCTTATTAGACCCCCTAAAGTTTAGGAAACTACAAGCGTTTTTTGCTAAGTGCGGTACGAGGTCAAAGTGACCCCGTACCTAAGTAGATACACCACTGCATTCTTTTTTGATAGTATATATTCATGTCTTTTCTAAACTAAACGAAATTAATGTTATGGTGTCCACACACGGCAGTGAAGACTATGTTTTTCTTAGCCGCACCGCAAGTAAGATACGACACGACCTACCCTCTATTGTGATCTCTCTCTATCACTCAATGGTTTGCTGGAAGAAAACACCAACTTTGAGTTAAGCTTGCCTATGTACAGGAACTCTATTATCTATATAAATAAAAAAAAAAAATTGACTGATTGACATATGACAATGTACAGCCAAAACTACTGGGACTAGGACCGTGAAATGCATAAGGCTTCCTTGTATGATGTGGGCGAGCACTAAAGAAAGATTTTTCAAAATTCAGCTCCTATTGGAATGAAATGGGGTCCTAAAGTTTGTACGGAGAAACACACAATCACGCGGGCGAAGCCGCTAGCAGAAGCTACTCCACTTATGTTATAAGCTGTTATGGTTTACAATAAAGAATAATAAAGACACGTACGAGGCCTATTAGACCCCGTTCCGAACTAAAAGTGTTAAAAAACTCACTTCTAGCATACTTCCACCTTGGATCTTGTCTGTACTTGGTCTCTGTGGGTTCCATCTTGATGGGACAGATGGGACAGCGACACCTGTCATCCAAGGCTTCTCCGCAGTTAGGACACGTGCCTGCAATAACACAACATGCTGTACTTCACGAAGATCAGGATCCAGGATCCATCGTCGGCCACATCATCGCTTACCATCAGCTGGGATTAGGGTTGACAACCATACTGTCTAGCGTAGGTATATTACTTCGTTTTTGGTAAGTACAGGGTGTCTTTGAAATCGACGCACAAAGAAATAAGTACCATGGATCCAGTACATGATTCTGGACCACCCAGTGGTTTTTTTTTTTTATTGGGTGGGAAAATCATCTTATGACATCCCCGCTCTTGGGCGGAACGGGAGATAGTGTCAGACTTTTACTGACTAAAAACCCACTCCTGTTCCTTCGTTGCCTTCGTCCCAGGGCCCCAGGTTTCGCTTTCACACTACCCATGGCCCCAGTAGGCTTCGACCCTGCCCTGCTGCTGGGTCCCTACGATGGTGGAATTTTTTGTCGGTGTATTCCTATTTAAAAAAAAAATCTTTACGTTTTTTTTAATTTAAACTGTATAAAATCGTTATTATAAACTTTTAAGTAAAAAAAAAATGGATGAATTACTTTTAAAATTAATAATTTCATCATTTTGATTTCTGTTTTTTTTTTTTCTTGGTTAGAATAACGATTTTACACAATTTAATTTAAAATAGCACAGTTTTTTTTAAAATTACTAAAAAGCTGACGAAAATTTCCACCACTGGGGGTCCAGAATCATGTACTGGATCCGTGGTATTCGTTTGTACGTTGATGTCAAAGACACCCTGTATATTTTAAACTTTTGCATAAAGTAAGATGTGATCAATTTTAAGATCTAGCCACGACAGATATACTCACCAATCTTCGTCTCCGCATCATCGAGAAGACCGAATATTGTTTTTCTCGCAGTTTCGAGACTCTTATTCTGCAGCTGAGCGATGTGGAGCCTTGTCGCAGTCTTCGTGGTGTGAGGCAGCAGGAACTGATGAACCAACTCGGCTACCAATTCATTTGTAGCCGCCGAATTCCTGGTAAAAAATAAAAGCAGTCATATTTATGTCGAAAGGCAGATAGAAGTCTAGAAGTTCGGTGTAGGAGCTTTCAATACAGGTATTCCTGGATTCCCTAATACCGCTATCATGGATATATATTGGTTTTTTTAGGGTTCCGTATCTCAAAAGAAAAAACGGAACCCTTATCGGATCATTTTGTTGTCCGTTCGTCTATCTGTCTGTCTGTTTGTCTGTCAAAACCCTTTATTTCGGGAACGCGTGGAGATGTCGAGTTGAAATTAAAACCATATACCCAAGTCTGTGATCTCTTGAAGCTGTGAAAAATCAGATTTCTAAGTTAACTGAAAAAAAAGATACAGCGGTTTATGTCGCAGAAAACGTATATTTCGACACTCGAGGGAATCAAAATTCATAGGGTACTTCCCGTTGATCCAGAAACCTGAAATTTGGCATAAACCAAGGTCTTATAGCACAGGTATGGAAATAATCTGATAACTGTACATTTGTTGTTGAGTCACAACAAAAAAAAAAATACGATTCGGAAAAATCTTCAAGACTCCATTCAGGAATTTAACTGTTTGTAAGTTTGTACGGAATCCTCAGGGCGCGAGTCTGGCTCGCACTTGCCCAGTTTTTTAATCACGGTATTGACGTGTCAATCGCAGTTATCCCGAAGGATTTGCTATTATCATTCAGACGACTTGAAAACCTCTTTTATTGGAAGTCGGTTAAAAAGAGAGTTTAGTATTATTCAGAAAATAACCAAATAAAAACTGATCCGAAAATAAAAGCAAATATTTTAATGTTTAATACCGTTATCACGTGCAAATCTACGATCCGGACTAAGAGTTTCGCCTCGTCGTTTATACCGCGTACATCGAAGGATTGAAACAATTTGCCTGCTGCGGTCTTCCTTCCGATTAATTTAGGTGTCTTCAAAGCTAGAGTGAATAGGCTCTTAATAAACTAGTGCGCCTCACCATCAACGATTTCATCTCCGCTTACCATCAGGTGGGATCGCAATCAAGCACTGGTTTATATCAATTAAAAAAATATACTTACTGTTCAGGATGATTGATAAATTTGTCGGTGTATTTCTCGGCCTGATCCTCTGCCTGAAGTCTGGCATCTTCTTCAGCGGCCAGCTCCACTCCTTCCTCGATGATCTCTTGCAGATAGGCCTCCACTGTGCCTTGGGTTACGCCGAGGATCTAAAATGTTTGAGATTGTGTGGTTTTTTAACAAACTTTCAGCTGGATTTGGTAAATACTAATTGTACTACTAAAGTTGCATTACATTTTTTATGTTATAATGAAAATATATAATAATAAATAATTAATTGAATTTGTAGCGACATCTATCGCGTCACATAAGAAAATCCTGAATCGCGCAATCAAAGTTCTCCGCGCGATTAGAACATAGAGAACAACCCGAAATCATCTATCGGGCAGTTGCAGCCCACCAGACATAACATCCCGTCTGGTTGGAGGATCCTCCCTTTTCAACGGAGGTTTACGGGACTTTACTCTCTGTTCCACATCCCTCCAAACTGGTGACCCCGACACTGGTCACTCGACTGGTTTTGTGTAATGATAATTAATTGCCTTATATTGTATTTTAATTGTATGTTATATTGATTTTTAATTTTTATTATACTGACTAATTTATTTTTAATATATATTGACTAATTTAATTTAATGTTATGAATTGGATCAAATTGATATGACAACATAATTGTAATTTATATTTTTGACTACACTATCGCATTGGATTTGTCTGTAATGATAGCTGTATGTATGTCTAATAATAAATAAATAAATGTTTTGCGTATTTCCATTCTATTCAAGGCTTGAACGCAGCCATATGAAACTGCTCGCGTATAAAGTATACGAGAGCAGTATTGCTATTTTTTAAATCTGAAATTACAATATATATAAATAAACTCAATGTGCACGCGCGCATCCTGGTTCCAAACTATATTAGGTACAGTTAACATCACTTAAGCCTGAAATAAGCTACACATTGACATTATTAATGTAGAATTAGATAAAAAATGGCTTTTAACTTAACCTAACTCAAATGATTCACTAACTTAACATTAGAAGGGGATCTGACGCTCGGCGGCCGCTGCCGCGGCACAAACTATTTACATAGGAATGAGTTTGTACGGAACCCTCAGATCGCGAGCCCGACTCGTTCTTAACCGGATTTTTGTTGAAGAACATCTTATTAATTATCTGGGTTACCTGTTTGAACATCTCATCGTGTTCTCTTCGCCGATGCTCTTCCCTCTGTCTCCTGCCAGCCTCGGCCGCCTCTCGCATCGTCTTTTCACGCACTGTTCATAATATAAATCATACAATAATGATATAATAGTAATAATACATTTAATATCTCACAACTTTCACACAACTCCATCTAGTCCCAAACTAAGCAGAGCTACTTATATATTTCTAATCACATTATAGATAAATTACACCCAGACACAGAACAAATGATCGTGCTCATCACACAAACATTTGTCTTGGGTGGGAATTGAACCCACGACCTCTAGCATAGCAGTCAGAACCACTAATCACCAGCCAGGACAGGTATAAATATCATAATTTCAGCCAAAAGAAGTCCACTATTGGACATAAGTTTTTCCCAAGTTTCGCTACAACGTTCGATTCTGTACGTCTCGAATCCATCGGGTTCCTGCGGCCCTCACCATGTGATCAGTCCACCTTATGGGAGGCCTACACTGAATCTTCCGGTACGCGGTCGCCACTCCAGAACGTATCGGATCTATCGACCATCTGTTCTACGAGCAATGTGCCCTGCCCACTACCAAGTTAAGTTTGGCTATTCTTTGGGATAGTCAGTAACTTTAATTCTTCTGTGGATGTCTTCAACCCTGATACCATCACGCAAGGAAACTCCGAGCATAGCCTTTCCATTGTCCATTGTCATCTATCTATATATAAAAGGAGAAACTGACTGACTGACATATCAACGCACAGCCGAAACTACTGGGACTAGGAGCGTGAAATTTGGTACAAGGTTTCCTTTTATGACGTAGGTGAGCACTAAGAGAGGATTTTCCAGAATTCACCACCTAAGGAGATGAAACGGGGGTTCAAAGTTTGTATGGAGAAACATACTTTCACGCGAGCGAAGCCGCTGGCAGAAACTTATTTTTTTTATAAGATGATAAATCATCAAACCACTCCTCTCGTTCTAGGTGGAGCGAGATTGTCGGACTTTACTGACTAAACTCACTCCTATTGCTTCAGTAGCCCTTTGCGTTTTAGGGCCGCGGTAACTCTTTCGAACAATCCCGAAGGCCTAGCAGGCATAGGCCCCAGAGAGCCCCGTTAACGCTACATCGATCTGGGCAGCGAGCTTTCCATTGCTCACCGTCTCTCAAACCCACGCTATGAACAGCCAGGTACTGCAACTTACAAGCAATCATTAGGAAAGCGTGCTGCCTCCTCTCCTCCTTCAATCTTCGCAGCTCCTTCTCCAAGAAGCTCAGCGCGGCAGACACGGCACCGCCACACAGTTCGTCCACAAGTGCTGAGATCGTGTCCTCCTGCAATAGATTTGGTATTTAATTCATCAGTAAAAAAGTTGTGTGACAAGTGATATGAAAGAAAAGGGAGATCAGAAGAGAAGTCAGAGATGACAGACGAGTGACAGGACCGCCAGGCCCTGGTACACGCCATGGTCCGGAGCGAGGAGGAATGGCAGGCGGTCGCCTCCGTGTGCGAAACAGTAATGCTGGCAAAGGAAGTGGCCGCACGCGCGAGGGAACGGCCTTCCTCACGTCCGGAGCGGGAAATAGTGTCAGACTTTTACTGACTAAAACCCACTCCTGTTCCTTCTTTGCCTTCGTCCAGGGCCCCGGGTTTCACTTTCATACTACCCGTGGCCCCAGTAGGCATTGACCCTGCTGGGCCCCTACGATTTGCTGACATCTCCCTGAGGCGCGCGTGGAACAGTACGCGCCATCGACGACTTGGGCTCGGTCCGTCGTCATTACCGGACGGTCGGACGGCGAGCCACCCGTTGCTCGCCATCCGCAAGCTCGCGCCTACGGTGGCCGGAAATCGGATCGGAATCCCGGCGGCGGTTGGGGCGTGAGGACCGTTGTCTCACGCGATCGGCCACCTCCTTTGCTAGCAGTAATGCTTTGCAGAAGGAGGCGACCGCTTACCATTCCTCCTCGCTCTGGACCATGGCCTGTACCAAGGCCCGGGGAGTGTGCTTTGAAATTGCATAATTCCGCCAAGTCCATTCCATCATCGGACCAGTAGACGTACGGCGTTGCGCCATCGGTACGTGGTGAACATCCCATGGTATATACGTAAAAAGCGTTTTGAGAACACATTCATTATGCGTACAGCTAAGGAGTGGAATTCCCTGCCGGAGTCTGTGTTTCCTGGTAGCTATAACCTAGAGGTCTTTAAGTCAAGAGTGAATAGGTTAGGTACTTCTAGACAAGCGTGCTCCATCGTAGAACACATCATCGCTTACCATCAGGTGAGACAGTGTTCTAAAGCGAGTCTATACGTAATTAAAAAAAAACTGTCAAAAATGAATAACTTCATACCTTAAGTTCAGTTTCAGTTCTCCTAGCTTTAAATTCTCGAGCCTTCGACTCCTCATTGGCGATCCTGACTTTGTCCTCTTTCTGGAGACCATGTGTCGTCTTCAACTCTTCAGTTAGTTCCGCAGCTCGGGTGCGACCTTCATACATCTGTAAAAATTTGAAGGGAGAAAAAGAAATGAGAGGAAACCGGCAAATAGTATGGACATGATGATGCAGACTAACAAAGACATTAAATACATACTACCAATAGACAGGACATAGTGAACAAAATCGTAATCCGATACTTATTACCTAGTGGTCATAAGTCGCTCAGTCTAGTATGACACCCTTACACACGTCAAGTCGTGTTTGTATCCGCTCTATAATGTGGTATCAGGGTAAGTGCTGTCGGCGAACTGCGATAACCGTGCCCTCAATAATTAGAAAAAGCAAGCCAGATATTGACGGCATCTTACCAAATTCTGCACAGCCCGGCCTCTGATGATCTTCTGCAGCACTAAGGCCGCCTGGTGAACTGCCTCCTCGATGTCATCCAGCGGCTCCACCACCGGGGTAGCAGGCCTGGCCGGTTTGGGCTCGTGGCGCATCTTGAGGACGTGGAGGGGACCGGCTGTCAGTTTAGCTGCACCTAGACGAGCCTCTGAAAGGGTAAGAGAAGTGTTAGGACTTTTTTTGCAGTTATAATTGTTCAGCCAGACTGCAAACGAAGGCGCGGGGTAGGTGCGGCGCGGAAAACTCAAAAATAAGAACTTGCTTGGAGTGTCTATAGTGAGCACGTGAGCGCGGGAAGTGGCGCGGGCTGCGAGACGCGGGACGCGCTTGGGAAATTCACGCCATAGTGGGCACGAAGCGCGGGAAGTGGCGCGGGGAACTCACGCCATAGTGTGGGCACGTAAGCGCGGGAAGTGGCGTGGGCTACTTGACGCGAGACGCGCGCGGGAAACTCACGCCATAGTGGGCACGTGAGCGCGGGAAGTGGCGCGGGCTGCGAGACGCGGGACGCGCACGGGAAACTCACGCCATAGTGGGCACGTGAGCGCGGGAACTGGCGCGGGCTGCGAGACGCGGGACGCGCGCGGGAAACTCATGCCATAGTGGGCACATGAGCGCGGGAAGTGGCGCGGGCTGCGAGACGCGGAACGCTCGCGAGAAACTCACGCCATAGTGGGCACGTGAGCGTGGAAATCATTTTAAATATCATAATAAAATCTTAGTGCATCTTGTCTAAACCATACTATTACTTATTCTGTGGCTAAACAAATTGAAGTTACGGCCTCATAACGGCAGAGAAGACTATGTTTTTCTTAACCGCACCGCAAGGAAGACATGGACGAAGAGTATTAGACCTAGTTCCGCATTGAATTGTGTGAAAGATTACGATATTTAGTTCCAACTTTCAAAACTTAAAATCGCCACTCACTAATCAAATCATTATGTAGGTTCTCCAAGAACTGCTCGCTCCACTTTGTCTGTCGTTCACATAGCTGGGTGGGGTCTCTTAGCAGGTGGTGGCCGGAGCAGGTCTTCGTCAGGTCCTGGCCGCAGGTCTCCAGCCACTCCGGGGGCTCTGCTAGCGCCTGATGGTCTTCGAAAGCTAAGGATTGACGCCAAGGTAAGATCAACTGTTACGAAAGTGAATAATTAAATGCCGGTTTACTAGCAGAGAACTTTACTTACTACATACAATAACTTTGTCCAATCAACGATAACCAATCATTGAATGAGTCCCCCTAGCCAAGTTGATAATCTTCAATCGTTAACGCTAGTCGAAAACTAATCAAATGTATGGGAATGACATCATCTCAACGTTAAATCACGTGACCAGAACAAACGAATAGAAAATTCGTAGCCAAGTTCACATCGTTCAAAATTATACAATGAATTGTTATCGTTTCTACAATGTTCAATGCTACATCCTTTGTTATTGTAGAACGAGCGGCCGACTCAGGCGCGTCAACATAAAATAAGACCTGCAGTGGTAATACAGAACAGGATGCAAAATCCAAACCTCCGTTGAAAAGGTAGGTTCACCTAGGTTCGCATTTTTAGGGTTCTGAACCTCAAAAGGAAAAAACGGAACCCTTATAGGACCACTTTGTTGTCCGTCCGTATGTCTGTCTGTCAAGACCCTTTATCTCGGGAACGCGTGGAGGTATCGAGTTGAAATTAAAACCATATACTCAAGTCTGCGGAATTTTGAAGCTGTAAAAAAATCAAACTTGTAAGTTAACGAGAAAAAAGATACTTCGGTTTATGTGGCAAAAAACGTACATTTCGGCAATCAAAATTTATAGGGTACTTCTCGTTGACTCAGGATCCTGCAATTTGGTATAAAGCAAGGTCTGGAATAAATCTGAAAACTGTGAATTTGTTGTTACGTCACAATTTTTTTTTTTGCGACTTGGAAAAATCTGAGACTCCATTATTATCCATAGGTAAGTTTGTACGGAACCCTCAGGGCGCGAGTCCGGCTCGCACTTGCCCAGTGTTACTGTACGATCTGTGTCTCGCTCGATAGTGAAGCGTATAGATCCAACTCAAAAGTACTAAGAGCAAATAAACTACAAGAGCTTCATATAGTAAATTAGGCTGGAAGCTTACATACTAACATTGGATCATAAGTAATCTCCACATATCTGCTGCGCGCCTGGTAGCCATGCCTCTCAAGCGGGGCGTGTAGATCCAACGCAAAAGTACTAGGAGCTGAGAGAATGCAAGAGCTTTGTACTGTAAATCAATAGCTACATAATAACGTCGAGTTGTAAGTAATCTCCGCATGTCCCGTGGTACCCGTGTCTCGATAGTGGTGGGTACAGAACCAACGCAAAAGTACTAGCAGCAAAGAAACTACAAGAGCTTTGTACTATAAATCAGGCTGGAAGCTTACACAGTAACGTCGGATCGTAAGTAATCTCTGCATGTTTTCTGCGCGCCTGGTAGTCTTCCCCTCGAAGTGGAGCCTATAGATTCAACGCAAAAGGACTAGGAGCAAAGAAACCACAAGAGCTCTACGTAGTAAATCAGACCGGAAGCTTACACAGTAACGTCGGATCGTAAGTAATCTCTGCATGTTTTCTGCGCGCCTGGTAGTCTTCCCCTCGATAGTGGAGCCTATAGATTCAACGCAAAAGGACTAGGAGCAAAGAAACCACAAGAGCTCTACGTAGTAAATCAGACCGGAAGCTTACACAGTAACGTCGGATCGTAAGTAATCTCCGCATGTCTTCTGCGCGCCTGGTAGTCCTCCCCTCGATAGTGGAGCGTATAGATCCAACGCAAAAGTACTAAGAGCTAAGAAAATGCAAGAGCTTCGTACTATAAATAAAGTTAGAAGCTTACACAGTAACGTTGGGTCGTAAGTAATCTCCGCATGTCTTCTGCGCGCCTGGTAGCCATGCCTCTCAAGCGAGGCGTGTAGATCCAACGCAAAAGTACTAGGAGCTAAGACAATGCAAGACCTTTGTACTATAAATAAAGTTGAAAACTTACACAGTAACGTAGGATCGTAAGTAATCTCCGCATGTCCCCTGGTACCCGTGTCTCGATAGTGGTAGGTACAGAACCAATGCAAAAGTACTAGCAGTGAAGAAACTACAAGAGCTTTGTACTATAAATCAGGCTGGAATCTTACATACTACCATTGGATCATAAGTAATCTCCGCATATCTGCTGCGCGCCTGGTAGCCATGCCTCGCAAGCGCGGCGTGTAGATCCAACGTAAAAGTACTAGAAGCTAAGACAATACAAGAGCCTTGTGCTGTAAATCAAGTTAGGAGCTTACACAATAACGTCGGGTGGTAAGTAATCTCCACATATCCCCTGGTACCCGTGTGTCGATAGTGGTGGGTACAGAACCAACGCAAAAGTGCTAGCAGCTAAAAAACTACAAACTCCTTTATACTAAAAATCAGGCTGGAAGCTTACACAGTAACGTCGGGTCGTAAGTAATCTCCGCATGTCTGCTGCGCGCCTGGTAACCATGTCTCGCAAGCGGGGCGTGTAGATCCAACGTAAAATTACTAGGAGCTACGAAAATGCAAGAGCTTTGTACTTTAAATCAGGCTGGTTTACACAATAACGTCAGGTCGTTAGTAATCTCTGCATGTATTCTACGCGCCTGGTAGTCTTCCCCTCGATAGTGGAGCGTATAGATCCAACGCAAAAGGACTAGGAACAAAGAAACTACAAGAGCTCTGCGTAGTAAATCTGACCGGAAGCTTAGACAGCAACGTCGGGTTGAAGTAATCTCAGCATGTCTTCTGCGCGCCTGGTAGTCCTCCCCTCGATAGTGCAGCCTATAGATCCAACGCAAAAGGACTAGGAGCAAAGAAAGAACCAGATCTCTACGTAGTAAATCAGACCGGAAGCTAACACACTAACGTCGGGTCGTAAGTAATCTCCGCATGTCTTCTGCGCGCCTGGTAGTCATCCCCTCGATAGTGGAGCGTATAGATCCAACGCAAAAGTACTAAGAGTTAAGAAAATGCAAGAGCTTTGTACTAAAAATCAAGTTGGAAGCTTACACAGTAACGTTGGGTCGTAAGTAATCTCCGCATGTCTTCTGCGCGCCTGGTAGCCATGCCTCTCAAGCGAGGCGTGTAGATCCAACGCAAAAGTACTAGGAGCTAAGACAATGCAAGACCTTTGTAATATAAATAAAGTTGAAAACTTACACAGTAACGTAGGATCGTAAGTAATCTCCGCATGTCCCCTGGTACCCGTGTCTCGATAGTGGTAGGTACAGAACCAATGCAAAAGTACAAGCAGTGAAGAAACTACAAGAGCTTTGTACTATAAATCAGGCTGGAAGCTTACATACTAACATTGGATCATAAGTAATCTCCGCATATCTGTTGCGCGCCTGGTAGCCATGCCTCGCAAGCGCGGCGTGTAGATCCAACGTAAAAGTACTAGAAGCTAAGACAATACAAGAGCCTTGTGCTGTAAATCAGGTTAGGAGCTTACACAATAACGTCGAGTGGTAAGTAATCTCCACATATCCCCTGGTACCCGTGTGTCGATAGTGGTGGGTACAGAACCAACGCAAAATTGCTAGCAGCTAAAAAACTACAAACTCCTGTATACTAAAAATCAGGCTGGAAGCTTACACAGTAACGTCGGGTCGTAAGTAATCTCCGCATGTCTGCTGCGCGCCTGGTAACCATGTCTCGCAAGCGGGGCGTGTAGATCCAACATAAAATTACTAGGAGCTACGAAAATGCAAGAGCTTTGTACTTTAAATCAGGCTGGTTTACACAATAACGTCAGGTCGTTAGTAATCTCTGCATGTATTTACGCGCCTGGTAGTCTTCCCCTCGATAGTGGAGCGTATAGATCCAACGCAAAAGGACTAGGAGCAAAGAAACTACAAGAGCTCTGCGTAGTAAATCTGACCGGAAGCTTAGACAGCAACGTCGGGTTGAAGTAATCTCAGCATGTCTTCTGCGCGCCTGGTAGTCCTCCCCTCGATAGTGGAGCGTATAGATACAACGCAAAAGTACTAAGAGTTAAGAAAATGCAAGAGCTTTGTACTATAAATCAAGTTGGAAGCTTACACAGTAACGCCGGGTCGTAAGTAATCTCCGCATGTCTTCTGCGCGCCTGGTAGTCATCCCCTCGATAGTAGAGCGTATAGATCCAACGCAAAAGGACTAAGAGCTAAGAAAATGAAAGAGCTTTTTACTAAAAATCAAGTTGGAAGCTTACACAGTAACGTCGGGTCGTAAGTAATCTCCGCATGTCTTCTGCGCGCCTGGTAGCCATGCCTTGCAAGCGGTGCATGTAGATCTGATGTGGGATCCTTGGAGGCGTAGATCATGGATCCCATTCCTCGAGCTGACTTCATCCGGTTCACTAAACCGATGCGGCCTCCGCCTTCATGTAAAGCTACGAGTTTGCGGAGCTCTGTAAGTACAAGCATAAAATCACAATCTGCCTAACGATGTAGTCGGTTTGCAGTTTAACCAGGGTGCAGTTGAAAACAATATACCAGTGTTTAACATGAACTTGCTGATCTTCTATTCTTGAAAAGTAGTCGGATTAATCAGTGATGACATATGGCTCCGAAACGTGGTCGCTTACAATGGGCCTCATCAGAAGGCTTAAAGTTACTCAAAGGGCAATGGAAAGGGCCACGCTCGGAGTTTCCTTGCGTGATCGCGTCAGAAATGAGGATATCCGCAGGAGAACAAGGTTACGGACATAGCCCGAAGAATCGCCAAATTTAAGTGGCAGTGGGCAGGGCACATTGCTCGCAGAACAGATGGTCGATGGGGACGAAAGGTTCTAGAACGGCGACCACGTACCGGAAGACGCAGCGTTGGAAGGCCTCACACAAGGTGGACCGATGACCTGGTGAGGGTCGCGGGAATCCGATGGATGCGAGACGCACAGGACCGGCCATTGTGGCGACATTTGGGGGAGGCCTATGTCCAACAGTGGACGTCTTTCGGCTGAAATGATGATGAGTCGGATCGATCAGAATCAGATCTATTCGATAATGAATGAACAGACCTAGAGGTTGACTGCAATGCACAATCTAACCGATTTTATCTAAGAAAATATTGCCTAAAAATAACTAAAGTTAATAAGTCTTTGAGCTGATCAACGCATATTTTAGGTTTGTTTTCTATCTCAAAATCTGACAGCGAAATACGGATAGATTACCAACTGCCTTCATATGTTTTTTTTTTATTCTTGATAGGTTCGCGCTTGACCGCTATCTCATCTGATGGAAAGCGATTATGCGGTCGACGATGGAGCGCGCTTACCTAGAAGTAACCTATTCACTCTTAACTTAAAGATTCCCGGGTTGTAGCTATCAGGAAACACAGATTCCGGCAAGGAATTCCATTCCTTAGCTGTACGCACAATGAATGTGTTCCCAAAACGTTTTGTGCGTATAAGTGGTAGGTAATTACTTTGCTTATTTTACTTTAAACTAAAACGCCAATTTACAGTCTCGCGAGACTGTTTATAAACTTACGTTTTTTAATTGTCCAGTGTTATTTAACTTGATGCACATTAGCACCGGTCATTATGGCGACACTTGGGGGAGGTCTATGATGATTTAACTTATTTCTGCTACTCACCTCTATCTCTCGTCCTCCTAATATTGTTAACCTTCCTATCCATCTCCTGTTTCTTCTCGTGCCAGAGCTTGGCCAGTTTCTGACTAGTGCGGTTACATTGCTTCTGGCGTTGTTCAGCTTGCAGGCGGTGCAGCAGTTCTAGACGAATGTTTTGGAGCTCGTCTATCTCCTGTAGAGTTGAAGAATTTGTACATACGACACTGAAGCTTTAGAAGCGTGGGCAAAACACAAACTAGGTGGACCGACGATCTGGTCAAAGAATCACGCAAAAGCAGGTCTAATATGAGAGAAAAAGGCATGCACATAACTGCTCCCACTCTGGGTGGTGCGAGAGAGAGTGTCAAACTTTTATTTACATACACCCTTACGTGTGTAAGGGTGTATCTCCTCCACTCCACACCTTCACTACATACACACTACTTTAGGTTTGGAAAATTAAATATAATGAAAATATATATATATATATAATGCTAAGGATATGGTACTACCTACTCCTACCGTTCTTATGTTTCTGGAGGTAGGCGTTGATAGCTTTTTTTTTAGGTGGGAAATCATCTAATGAGATCTCCCGCCTTCGGGCTGAGCAGGAGGGCGTGTCAGACTTTTACTGACTAAAACCCTTCTTTGCTTTTGTTCCAGGGCCCCGGGGTTCACAGTCGCGCAACCCATGGCCCCAGTAGGCTTCGACCCTGCTGAGCCCCTACGATTTGCTGACATCTCCTTGAGGCGTAGAACACTACGCGCCATTGACTACTTGGGCTTGGTCTGGACGGTTACCGGACGGTCGGACGGCGAGCTACCCGTGCCTATGGTAGCTGGAAATCAGGATCGGAATCCCGGCGGCTGGGGCGTGAGGAGCGTTCCCTCGCGCGTGCGGCCGCCTCCTTTGCTAGCATTACTGCTTCGCAGAAGGGCGTTGATAGCCGCGCCTCAGTTTCAAACTTATTGTTTGGAGAAACCTACTTTGAAGCGGTCAAAGCCGTTGGCAGAAACTAGTTATCTATAAGTACCCACCGCCTGTCTGAAGAGCCAGTCCTTCACAACCACATCGTCGATAATGGCATCCCTCTTCTTCATCCAGCGAGGGTACTTGCCTCCTTCCACCAGCTCCATCCATGCTCGTGCATGACGCATCCTGGTAGATACGAATGAAGATATAAGTAGTCACAATTATCTGCTTTAGACTTTCCGCAACTAAGTTGGGGTCGCCTTCCAGTCTAACCGGCTACTAGTATAATCTGCTGCCCGTATGACCTTTACTGCCAGAAATTGTTTTTTTTTTTTAAACAAAACTTCAAAATGTTTTTATTTCCATCAGAGTTTTAGTTTACGTCAGAGGCCAGTGCACGGTTCCAATTGTTTTTTTTAGGGTTCCGTACCTCAAAAGAAAAAAACGGTCCGTCCGTCTGTCTATCTGTATATCTGTCTGTCAAGACCCTTTATCTCAGAAACGCGTGGAGGCATCGAGTTAAAATTAAAACCGTATACTCAAGTCTGCGGTCCCTTGAAGCTATGAAAAAATCAAACTTCTAAGTTAAAGGAAAAAAGATACGGCCGTTTATGTCGCAAAAAACGTAAATTTCAACTCTCAAAGGAATCAAAATTCATAGGGTACTTCCCGTTGACCTAGAATCCTGAAATTTGGCGTAAAGCAAGGTCTTATAGTATAGATATAGGAATAAATCTTAAAACTGTAAATTTGTAGTTACGTCACAAAAAAAAAACTTATTTTACAATTCGGAAAAATCATCGTAACTCAATTCGGGAATCAAACTGTTTTCATAGGTAAGTTTGTGCGAAACCCTCAGTGCGCGAGTCCGACTCGGACATGCTCTGTTTTTTTCCTATGGCGAAGAACGGAAAGAAACTCCCTGGCTCCCGTTCGCTCCCTATCATAGCAGCATTTACACTAATCGTTAACTCATTTAAATATATAACATTCTATGAAGTATCTATTATTTTTTATTGTGCACACTTAACACTGTGTTGTCTTTTTAACTCAAAGGTTGACTGGTAGAGAATGCTTTGTTACATTAAGTCCGCCTATGTACTACTACTGTACATAAAGTTTAAATAAATAAGAGGTGGGTAAAGAAAATAAAGAATATACGAAAACTTACTTGTTTATGATTTCAGTGGTGTGGAAATCAGCCGGCAAATCTCCGAGGCGGTAAGGGCTGCCTGGCCCTAAATAAAAAATAATATTATCTTTATAAACAAGTACAGAAAAGAAAAGAAATAATTATGTATAGCAAAGGGGATGAAAAGCTTATATATTTAGAGGTATGCGGAACAGAATGTAAAATTCCACAAACCTCTGTCGAAAAATAATAATATTTATTTATCTTCTACAAATAACGATAACAGTAGGAAACTAAAACTTAGAATATCAAAGTAATATAACAATGTTAATTTATAGGAAACTGGTGCCTAAACTAAGCCATGGCTTGTATTTTGGGCCACCACATTTGAAAAGGATCCTCCGACTAGACGTGTGTTTTTTTTTAGTGGGAAAATCATCCGATGACATCCCTCGCTCTTGGGCGGAGTGTGAGGGCGTGTCAGACTTTAACTGACTAAAAATCCACTCCTGTTCCTTCGTTGCCTTTCATACAAGGGCCGAGTCTTCCTTTCAGAAGCTGACCCTTTTTTTTAAGTGTGGAAATCATCTAATGATTTCTCGCGCTCTGGGCGAAGCGTGAGGGCGTGTTAGACTTTTACTGACTAAAACCACACCTGTGTCCTTCAGTTGCTCTTTGCGTTCTAGGACTACGGGTTTCCTTTTCAGAAATTCTCCGCAGTCCTGCTGGGCCCCGACGGTTTGCTGACATCTCTTTGAGGAGCGCGTGGATCACTACCCGCTGTTGACGACTGGGCTCGGTCCGATCAATTACCGAACGGCCGGACGGTAAGCTACCCATTGCTCGACGTCCGCAAGCCCGCGTCTACCGTAGCTGGTAGTCGGGGTCAGAATCTCGGCGACTGGGGCGTGAGGACATTCGTTCCGTCACGCGTGCGGCCTCCTCCCTCGCTAGCATTACTGTTTCGCAGAAGGAGGCTACCGCCTGCCATTCCTTCTCACTTCGGACCATAGTCCGAACCAGGGCCCGACGCGAGAGGTCGCTGCCGCCGATTGCCTTCACGAGGACACAACGGTGCTCCGTCCAAGCGGGGCACACCTCCACCGTGTGCTCCACCGTGTCCTCCGGGAGGTCCACACAGTGGCGACACCAGGGCGTCGCTTCCGCACGAATCCGGTGCAGGAACTTCCCGAACCTACCATGTTCGGTGAGGACCTGCGTCATGCGAAAGGTAAGGACGCCGTAAGGTCTTTCCAACCACGCCTCAAAGAGGGGACTTACCGCCATTATTACCTTCCGGTAACAATTCTCTAAAAGATAATGAAAACCGTATGAAAATCTGTTGCATGGTTAATAAGTAAACGGAAAAACAGTCAGAGAAACACAGCGACTTTGATTTAAACTATTTATGTTTTTTTTTTTTAACTTTTACCTTTAACCAGAATTAAGAAGATAGCAGGTAAAAGAAAAAATAAAATAGGTTTACATTTTTTTTGCCATAAGTGTACGATGCATAAAGCGATCTCTTTCGCCGAGCGCTCAAGATCCGTGCCGATACCTGTACTAATGCGCAACTCTGCTAATTTTCTCGGAAAATGATTTTCTTTTAGTGCATAAAGCGGATACAAACACGACTTGACGTGTAGGGGTGTCATACTAGACTGAGCGACTTATGAACACTAGGTTATAAGTATCGGATTACGATTTTGTTCGCTATGTCCTGTCTATTGGTAGTATACATTAATTTAATGTCCTTGTTTTTATTTAGAACACATATTTTAAATTAGAACACGGGCACCACACACAAATTGAGTATCCGACGGGTTAATAAAACCCAATTTCGCCAAGGTGCATTTACTTCGTGTTGTTTCGTCAATTGCATGAATACGCACCCCACTCGAGTGCATCCATATAAAGAACTTCTGGTGTCTTCTGGCACTGTTCAGCCGCTTTCCCGTCAGGTTGCCAGGGTTTCGTCTGAGCTGAAGACTCCCTGAAACATAACATTTGTGTCACAACACAGCCTCGGTTTCACTTAGACGCAATTGGGTACTAGACTCATTAACCGACTTCAAAAAGAAGGAGGTTCTATGTTCGGCTGTATGTATTTTTATGTATGTTCACCGATTTCTCGGTCAATTGCGGACCGATTTAGAATTTTTTTGATTGAAAGGTTATGCTTCCAAGTTGGTTTAATAGAAATATTGTTAAGATCTGATGATGAACTTCGAAGATATGGAACGGAACTCCTCATAGGATCACAGCAGAACTGTCGTAACAAGTAAAATTGGTTTGTTTATACGTTTAGTCGATGACTGACTGAAAGAGGGTGGGGGGGGGGGTAACTGATCTGATGATGAAGCCGGAAGGTAGGCCTGGGCTTGGTTTATTGGAATTGTTATGCAATGTTTTAATTGAACAAATTTACAAATATATTTTTTTTGGTACCTTACTATAGATCTTGCACACTATTTAAGTTTGGCTGAGGGGTACTTTTTAGTTGTGGTACCACCATTATAAGGTAAAATAAAAAACTTTTTAAAAAACAAAAATACACTTCAATGTAAAAAAAATACTAAAAAGTGCTAAATAACTTTAATTACGGAAGTCGGTGATAAATAACGAAGAGACAACTATTATAAAAACACCGACATCCGAAATTAAAGTTATTTTGCACTTTTTAGTATACCGAGCCCAAATCTCGGTCCGGATGGTTACCGGACGGCGAGCCACCCATAACTCGCCGTCCGCAAGCCCGCGCCTACGCCTGTGCTCAGAGCTTACTCGTATTAACCTCACATTTGACGACTGTTTTACCTGAACACGCTCTGGGTGGCACGGTTCCTTGGTTTACCAGGTGGCGGCACCTGGATTGTCGGCGTGTTGGGTCGGAAGTCCGGAGACGTAGTTGGTAGTGGCATCACCCTCTTCGGCCTGAATGAAACAAAGTCAAAGTTAAAAGTTTTTTATTTCACATAGGCCTACATGGGCACTTATAAAACGTCAGAAGCTAGTGCACGGTTCCAAATTGGTCGTTTCCTATGGAGAAGAGCCGACAAGAAACTCCATGGTTACTCTTTTAATAAAAATTGTTGTTACAATATTTCCATATTACAGCATAAGTAGATATTATGTAAGGACAGTGTAGACTGGTCAATATTGTACTAAAAAGTACAATAAAAATAATCATAATAAAAAGTAACCTAAGAATTCGCGGAGTCTACAGTGTTCTCACATTCACATTATAAAAAAGAGGCTTTATAAAAAGAGCAAGTAAAATAAATAATTACAATTATTAATAAATGATACGTTAACAAAATAAATAATAATAAAATAAAAATATATTGCAAAAGCAATGTGTTAGAAAGAAAAAAAAAAGTAAAATATATGTGGTACAACAAATGTGGAGCAGTTAATAGATACAATATTATGAGCTACCAGGGGGCCACATGTGCAGAAGCAGTCATTGCCAAACAAGGGTGTCATCGACATAGTCTTTAACCTTATAATACGCTTTTTTAGTAAGGACACGCCTAATATGGGTTTTGAACTTTCCCTCGCTAAGTTCAGTCACCACCTTTGGCAGCTTGTTATAAAAGTGTATGTATATAATATGTATAAGTCCGAGAAGTCAATAGTACGGAAGCTTAAGAACGAATGAACGAGCTAAGTGAAAAGTGACACATGTCACTTTGACAGTATCCGCACTGACGTTTGCACGAACCGAGCCGATAACAGCGCGGAACGCAGAGGTACGGTGCTCTTTCCTGTGTCGGCAGCCGTGCCAACAACATTGACTTTCGGAGACTGTTTCACTGCTCGTTGTGTAAAGTGAATACCTAAAGCTTGTATCATAATAAATCAGTGGTTGATCTGGAATAGATTGTTTATTGCTCGATACCCAGCCATCGCCCACAAAACAGAGTCCCTGGACAGAGCTTCAATGATGATCGGCATCCTTGCGCCGACATAATATTATATATGTAAAAAAAGTTTTATTAAAAGATTTTAAAGCAACGAAAATCCGAAACTACTATGACTAGAAGCGTGCAATTTTGCGTCCCTTAACTTACAACACCGCTCAAGTCGAAAACTGGCAGTTCTCACATTTGAACGCCTTTAGATGGAGCAGCTTACTGCGCGTCTAACCATTGGTCACATGATATAGATTTCAGCCAATCAGAAGCCATAATTCGAAAAATAGTGACAGCGTGCAAGTCGGCTTGCCTCTCAACACCGCACAGTTTTTTTCGTTTCCTGTAAAATCGAAAATTGGCGGTTTTCACATTTGAATGCCTTTAGATGGAGCTGCTCATTGCGCGTCTAACCATTGGTAACATGATATAGATTTCAGCCCATCAGAAGCCATAATTCGAAAAATAGTGACAGCGTGCAAGTCGGCTGGCCTCTCAACACCGCACAGTTTTTTTTGTTTCCTATAAAATCGAAAATTGGCGGTTTTCACATTTGAATGCCTTTAGATGGAGCTGCTCATTGCGCGTCTAACCATTGGTCACATGATATAGATTTCAGACAATCAGAACCCATAATTTGAAAAATAGTGACAGCGTGCAAGTCGGCTGGCGTCTCAACACCGCACAGTTTTTTTCGTTTCCTGTAAAGTTGGTAAAAATGACTTATGCGGTGTTGTTATCTTAGGAACGATAAGTTTTGTAAATTTTGCCTTTTATGACGTAGGCGAGCACTAAAAGAGGGTTTTTCAATATTCACCCCTAAGGGGATGAAACCAGGCTCCAAAGTTTTTATGAGAAACCGTACAATAGGTTTCTCATGATAGGTTATTGATAGAAAAGAAGAATGTCCCTCTTGCTATATGCGAAGCAAGAGCTAGTGTCAGACTTTCACTGACTATACCCAGCGTATCCCTTCAGTTGCTCTTTGTGTTCATGGGCCCTAGTGACTCTTTGGAACATTCTCGTATTTCTGGATTAGGGCATCTATGTCAGCATTTTTACTTCATGTCCATGACAACAAAGCACCTGGCGTGCCTGCCCTCTAGCCAAGTTACAACCGTATCGTTTCGATTTTTTTTTCGTTGATCGCCTCGGGACAGCCACTCCTCCAATTCCATTGTTCTGACGTCATCTCGACGCATAGTCACGTGGTCAGAACAAAGGATTAGGAGGCTTGGCCGACTCGAGGCGCTCAAAGAAAAGAGAATCGAAACGAAACGGTTGTAACTTGGCTAGGTGGGCTGACCTGCATGCTTAGCCAAGTTGATAATCTACAATCGTTAACGCTAGTAGACTAACAACATGATTAATACTTTCTAATAACTAATCACATGTATAGGAATGACGTCATCTAAACGTTAAGTCACGTGGTCAGAACAAACGAATAGAAAACTTCGTAGCCAAGTTCACATCGTTCAAAAGGATGGAATTTGTTAATTTATTTATTTATTTATCCTCACATCGGAACGCCTTGCAGAAATTACACCAATGGAGCACAATTAGTCTAAAATCTGCTACTTTCCAACATCGTGTGCGCAGTGGAATGGTACTCATCAAAGGAGCGGCGCGGCGGAGGGTCACGCCGCTCGCTTACGCAACATCAGGCCATCGCTCCTCTAGGATTCCACATTTATCAAATCCCATATCGAACACATTTTGTAATGTCAAAGCTCTTTCGATGAGTTTTTACAAAGAAAATTGATTTAAATATGGAAAATTTTGATGAAATGTAATCGTTTCTACAATGTTCATCGCTACATCCTGCAGTTTTATGATATATAAATGGTAGCCAAGTTACAATGTTTGTAGAACGAGCGATCGACTTAGACGCCGTCAACATGGCTACCAATTTATCGTTTTCTAAAATCGCTTACGCACCGAGGGGTTACCGATTGTAGAAAGAGACTCGACACGAAACGGTCGTAACTTGGCTAGGCCTGCTAGCCGTTCAAATATCTTAACTTACATGGCAGTGAATTTGAAGCAGTCTTTCCCGGAGAATTCTGGCGTTGGCAATCTTTTGGCTTCCTCCTGGCGACTGAGATAGGCGTTGTAAGACCTGTCCATGTGGTCTGGTAGACGGCAGTTCGGGTGATACACTGTTGGACAATTACATCGAAAGAATTTAAAGTTTTTTTTATAGAATTTGGGATATGCAACACCGGTATTAAGGATTTTCTACATAATCTACACTAATATTATAAAGAGGAAAACTTTGTTTGTTTGTTTGCTCAAAAACTACTGGACCGATTTTAAAAATTCTTTCACCATTCGAAAGCTACATTATCCACGACATAGGCTATATTTTATTTTGATAAAAAATAGGTTTCCGTAAGATATTTGAGTTTTTCGGACACAAGGTGTAAAAAGTCAACCAGAAAAGTTACTTATTTTGCATACGCTGCCTAAACTATAAAAGAAAGAACCATAAAATGTTCTAATTAATCGTAGATCTTATAAATATTTACCTAAGTTTGTTAGGAGAAACCTACTTTCAAGCGGGCGAAGCCTCTGGCAGAAGCTAGTTTGGTATATATTGTGTCGTGGCCAGATCTTAGAATCGACTGTCTCAAGTGTGCGCAGGCCCTAACGCTATACCGCCTAAGGGCCTGCACACACTTGAGACAAAACTGTCTTAGACAGACTTGTCTACGACACTTACCACTAGAAACTACCAGAAAACCACTAACAAAAAATTATCCCACACACAAAATCGCAAAATTTCCCACTAAAAAAATGTGTTGTACGAAATAAAATATATAGGCATTATAGGTTATTAGTTTCCTTTAATATTAAGTGATAAAAATTAACAATCAGTTGATCGAAATACCATTTGTGGGTAAATTAACATTAGTATTATTTTTGTTTATAATCATTTTTGTTTGCACCATCATCGTCGGTATCAGATTGATAGTTATGGATTCTATGGTGCAGATTTACACCCGAGTGATCGCATTTTTAAGAAATTGAATTTTACTAAAGCACTAGAAAAATCCACTAGCCACTAAAACCAATATTTTGCAGCTATATGGGGGGTTATAACCACCAGTTTTAGTGGACAATCCATTAAGTTGGAAACAATGGCCGTACGCCGGTAGACTGTTTTGTCTTGATGGTTTGCGCCGTGTCGTAGACAAAACAGTCTTGTCGCAGGCAAATCTGCGACGTCGTAGACAAGTCTGTCAAAGACAGTCTTGTCTCAAGTGTGCGCAGGCCCTAAGTATGTTGTGATACCTTTTAGCTAAATTGCCAAAAGTTAACGTCATCTACTGGCATTACTAGAATTACTATTAATTATTCTGTGCCAGAACCAGCATAATTCATTTTAAAATTAAATTTTCATAAAAGATGGCGTTGTATTCGGTTTTCTTTTTCGTGATTTTTTTCAATTTTTTCTCACCTTTTAAACCTCCCTGGACTATTACGAATATTTCAAGGACCTGTACCATTACGTTTAAAGCAAGATTGTTTAATTTTTATTTCCAATGTGTGTTAAAGATGGCGCTAGACAACCTGTACAGCTCTGTCTCTTACCCACACTGAAATAAGAATGAAACAATATTACTTTGAACGTCATGGTAACCCTGAAGATCAAAATTAACCAATTCGGTATAGCCGTTCTCGAGTTTTAGCGAGACTAACGAACAGCTATTCATTTTGATTTATATAGATTTATAGTCCCAGAAGGTTTCATCATCATTTTAGCCGAAAGACGTCCACTGTTGGACATAGGACGCCCCCAAGAAGAAGGTTTAGTTAAATTAAATAGACTCACCAACATTAATCCTGGGTCGGAGACTCTGTTCCGAGAACATGGTGTTGTATATTGGCTGCAACACCTGCACACGGAGAATTCAATGTTACAAATCAAAGTCCTTAGTTTACGAGAACAAATAAAATTAGCTAAATATACAGTGTTTGGTGCATCGTGTGCCAAATTGAAATGGTCGACTGGATGGGTCATCTGCTATCCTTTCAGACCCCTAAACACTTCATCAAATATCGACTTTTAATTGTTTTATGGAAATAAGACCCAAATTTTTCATTCAAAAACGAATTTAAAAAAATGTATAAGGCGTAGACTCTGAATTTTAATTTTGTTTAGATGTGTATTGTAATATAGTACTTTTAAATTTAAAATTATTGACATTAGGTATCTAGCTTTTTTTTATTTACTCGCAAAGTTCTGGACTTAAATTAACACACAAACATGCAGTGCCGTAACTGGCGCTGCCAACGGTGTCTTGGCACAGGACACAGACTTTGAAGGAGCGAAAAAATGATTGAACCCAAACCAGAACGTTTTGGGAACACATTAATTAAGCATACAGCTGAGTGGAATTCCCTGCTGGAGTCTGTGTTTACTGATAGCTATAACCTAGGGGTATTTCATGTCAAGAGTGAATAGATTACTTCTAGGCAAGCATGCTCCATCGTGGGCCATATCATCCCTTACCATCAGGTGAGATAGTGGTCAAACGCGAGCCTATACATAATTTAAAAAAAAAGTTTTGTATCATTCATTTCATCAGAAGGAGATTACTGTTTCTCATTCCCTCTCGCTCCGTATCATGACCTGCCCCCCTAGCCAAGTTACGATCGTTTCGTTTGCGTCAAACGCCTCAAGTAGGCCACGACTCCGGTTCCTTTGTTCTGACGTCATCTCAACGCTCAGTTATGTGGTCAGAACAAGGGAATCGGAGGCGTGGCTTACTCGAGTCGTTCGACGCAATCGAAACGATCGTAACTTGGTTAGGAGGGCTGACCCATAACCGGGTGCTCGGGTCACCACTGTCGATACGGTGGGGTTGTGCCCTAGCAGGTCAAACGATGGTGGACTTATGATTCATAATACACCTGAAACACTCCGGTTAACACCTGCGTCAAGCGGATTAAACTTACCCAGCTTGGACTCTTTTTAGAAGCGAAGTTACAGAAACTGGTACCGGGTGCAGAAAAAGAAAATTATGGCACTGCATGTACTTACTTGATTAACCTCAAATTTTTTGGTAAGACAGGCTGCTCAATAGCTTACCTACTGTACTGACTTCACTAAAAAAACACTAAAAGGATCAAAATTACATTAATTTCGGAAGTCGGTGTTTCTCGATATTGTTTGTTTCTTATTTAACACCAATTTCCTAAATTAAAGTTATTTTGATCCCTTTAGTTTTTTTATTTTTTGTAAAAAGTTTTTTTATTTCACACTTTTTATTAACTAAAAACTGAAACTTAAACCAGAGTGCCTATTTCTCATGACAATTCCAATTAAACCAAATAAGTCCAAACACGGATAGGTTATATTGATTAATTACCGAGTTCCAGTGCCTACCTTTCGGCTCCATCATCATAATCAGATCACTTTGATGATACCATTTTCAACATAACTATTCAGGATCATTAATTTATTTGTATTGTCATAGTCGCTTAACTAACTTCATTGTGATATCTATGTTAGTATGAAGTTCCGTTGGCCATTTCTGGTCTTCAGTCATCAGTTCCACTACATCAAATGTTATAATGTAAATGCTTAAGTTCTCGATAAAAATACCAAATTACTACATAATTGCCTACAATATTTGAGGAGTTCCCTCGATTCCTCATGGATCCTATCATCAGAACTGGATTTTGAAAAAAATGGGACCAATCTGGAAGCATATCCTTTAAAAGGAAAAAAAAAATTACTAATCGGTCCATAAACGACGGAGTTTTGAGGTAACAAACATAAAAAAACATGATAAAAAAATACAACCGAATTGATAACCTCCCCCATTTTTTTGAAGTCGGTTAAAAAAAGAGTATAAGTGTGTGTAATACAGATGCTTACCAATTGTGAGGATGCCATAGCTGCTTTGAAAGCCGTTCTTGCGTAGTCTCGAGCTCCCGATACAATAAACGCTGAATCTAATGGTATAATACAGGAATTAATCATCTCTAAATTTTATAATACCGAATATGCATGAAAAATAGAACATTTTGATACAAGTGGAGAAACTTTATCATTGCAACCGAGGCGGAGTTCGCCCGAGCCGCAGGCGACGACGTTTTTCATTACACTTACGAAGTAATAAACTAAACTGCAAAAAATAATATAAATGAGGAGCAGCTTGCAGCCATCGCTCAACCATTGCGCCAACCGTGGCCTCAAAAACATTTGAGCTTGGGACTTTTTTTTATGTACGAAATCATCCAATGACTTTCCCCGTTCTTAGGCGGAGCGAGAGAGCATGCCAGACCTTTACTGACTAAAACCCACTCCTGTGTTCTTTTTTGCCTTTGTTCCAGGCAGTAACGTAGCTAGGCGTGAGTGCACTTCCGACGTCTGGCTCCCAAACTGGATCGGACTGGGGCTGCCCTCAAGCGGCTTCTGCCCAACCTAGGGGGTCCAGACGCCTCCTGCCGGAGGCTCTACGCAGGAATTGTTAGGTCCATGGCCCTTTATGGGGCACCGGTATGGGCGCCGTCGCTGCGAAAGCGACCGGCGGCCAAACTGAATGCATGCCAGAGGGTCATGGCCATCCGGATGGTGCGGGGTTACCGGACGATTTCCCGTGAAGCGGCGAGCCTCCTTGCTGGCCAGCCACCATGGTATCTGGAGGCAACAGTCCTTGCACGCATGCACGATCTGCGCGTGGAGATGCAACGCCGGGGTGAAACTCCGCTGCCGCGCCAAGTCGCGGCATGGCGGGAAGAGCTCCGGCGGGATCTCATGGTGGAATGGCGACAACGACTATCGCAACCCAGTGCTGGGCACGCCATAATCATGGCGGTACTTCCCCTCTTTGAGGAGTGGCTGGAAAGGCAACACGGCGTCCTTACCTTCCGCATGACGCAGGTCCTCACCGGACATGGTAAGTTCGGGAGGTTCCTGCACCGGATTCGTGCGGAAGAAACTCCTGGGTGCCGCCACTGTGTGGACCGTCCGGAGGACACAGTGGAGCATACGCTGGAGGTGTGCCCCGCCTGGGCAGAGCACCGCCGTGTCCTCGTGGGGGCGATCGGCGGCAGTGATCTCTCGCGCCGGGCATTGGTACAGGCCATGGTCCAGAGTGAGGAGGAGTGGCAGGCGGTCGCCTCCTTCTGCGAAGCAGTAATGCTAGCAAAGGAGGCGGCCGATCGCGTGAGACAACGGCCCTCACGCCCTAACCGCCGCCGGGATTCTGATCCCGATTTCCGGCCACCGTAGGCGCGGGCTTGCAGACGCCGAGCAATGGGTGGCTCGCCGTCTGACCGTCCGGTAACCGTCCGGACCGAGCCCAAGTCGTCGACGGCGCGTTTTGTTCCACGCGCGCCTCAAGGAGATGTCAGCAAATCGTAGGGGCCCAGCAGGGTCGAAGCCTACTGGGGCCATGGGTAGTGTGAAAGTGGAACCCGGGGCCCTGGGACGAAGGCAACGAAGGAACAGGCGTGGGTTTTTAGTCAGTAAGAGTCTGACACTATCTCCCGCTCCGCCCAAGAGCGGGGATGTCATTAGGATGATTTTCCCAACCAATAAAAAAAAAAAAAGCTAGGCGTGAGTGAAGTGGACCCTCACCCACGGCCTCGCACCCAAAGAGGCTTTCTATGTGCGAGGGCTCTTTAATGACGAGGATTTTGTTTCATAATTTATAGGTTCGCGCTTGACCACTATTTCACCCGATGGTAAGCGACGATGTGGTCGAAAACTGTCTCGTTTTCGAATTTATAAAAGAAAAACGCCTCGCTGATGCGCCCTCGCCTTTTTCTAAATTAGTCCACGCTACGCCTCTGCTTACCATCAGGTGAGATAATGGTCAAGCGTGAGCCTATCAATTTAAAAAGTAGTTTTTAAGTTTATTACGAACAGACAGACAGGTATGTTTTATATTATAATATGTAAGGATATTGATTCAAGAGTGATATTTTGTTCTATATTCTCTGTTCGTATACATTGGCGTGGCTAAGTCACAACCCATGGCTATCCCACAATCTATGGAGCTGATCCACACTGATACTGTGTTTGCGATGGGTCGAAGAACGCCCATTTTGCCAGATTATGCAGCGGTCAACTTAGGATAACTGGTAATTTATTTATTTATTACATACTTCATGCACATAAAGGTACAGAGGCTAACTTAATACCTTAGGCATTTTCTACCAGTCAACCTTTTTTTTTTTTCTAGAGTCTAGAGGTTATGGCTAGCACTCTTGTGTATCCGCCAGCGTCATGTTGTTTATCGATAGGCAGAGGCGGATCGTGAAATTGTTGGACTCTGGGCTAACAGTACTTGGGGGCCCACCTAAGTAATCAAATTAATTGGCATTTTGTTAAAAATAAGTAATATTTTTCCTAGTGTACCTTTTTTTTGACCGATCACTGTAGAAATGTCTTCCTAATGGAACAAGAGATCATGAGTTACTATAGCTAACTTGAAAGTCTATATATACTTCGTCTTGTGGTTTTCTATAAAAGATTGCCCTGTGCGAGAAGACCGCCGATTGAATACTTATTTTTTGTAAATACTCATCCGGTCCACATTATGAGGTGTACAATAAAGTAAATAATAAATAAATACTTTGATCACAGGTCGAACGTGAACACCAACGTTGAGCGGTTGTAAACCATTGACCCGCCCATATTAGTAGCGATATCAACGACTGCTACCATAATTAAACAGTAGTACTCTATATGTTTTGAAACAAGTTTTGTCAAATAGATTAAGCCGTATTGTAGATTGTTTTTAATGAGAACTGGGGGCCCCTTGTATCCCTGGGGCCCTGGGCTGCAGCCCATTTAGCCTTAAGTAGATCCGGCCATGTCGATAGGACTTTATTTTAGGTGGGGTTTGAAGAGAAAGGTAGGGAAACATTTAACGAGAAAATGAAAAGAAACGGAATTTAGAACAACATGAATAAAGGATCAGGAATGTGTAAAAATATATTATAAACTGAGTTATTAAAAATATTACATAAAAAAATAAAGAAGACAAAAGTCTGTTGAAATACTAATAAATATTTATACATTTTTACAGACGAATATTGTTGTCATAAATATAATCAGAAAGAACATTATTTACGGGGTGAATAGGATAGCAGGGGTGAATAGAAACCAAACTTTGGTTTGGTTTTTCACTTTGATACCATATTATCGGCTTCTAACAAAGCGTCGAGTTTTAGAAAAACAAATCATTAATAAATTGATATAGTTAAATGCTGCAAAAAATATTCAAATGTCGTGAAAATACCCTTTGAAGTTTGGTTTCTATTCGCCCCTGAGTTTCTATTCACCCCATTTGACTGTATGGAAGGGTTAAAAAGTCAACATTTGGGTGATGCAGAGAAGAATAGTGGTAGGTGCAATAAAAGAGAGAAAAAAGAATTTAATCAAAATAACGGACTCACCGTACAGATAATCATGGCAGCGTATTTTATTTACTATGTGCCTCCTTCGAGGAGCTTCGTATAACGTATCTCCGCTCATTTTACAACTAAAATAATATTAGTAACAAAATAAACTCGTGTTCCTGACTCTTGATGTCAATATCGAAGACTTATTGAAGTAACAAATGCGGTTGTCATAGCAACGCGGTTTGTGGAGGACGCTTTGCATCCGTGACTATCTTTTGTAGATAGTTAATCTGTTTATATCTATACTAGCTTGTGCCAGCGGCTTCGCTCGCGTAAATGTAGGTTTCTCCAAACAAACTTTGGACCCACACTTCATCCTCTTAGGGAGTCATCATCATCTCATCTTCCTGCCCTTATCCCGTGTTATTTGGGGTCGGCGCAACACGTTTTTTTCTTCCACTCTGCCCTGTCACTCGTCATGCTATCACTAACTTCCTTTTCTTTCATATCATTCTACTCTAAGTATCTCTATCTCTATCTTTATTAGGGAATGAATTTTGGAAAATCCTCTCTTTGTGCTCGCCTACGTCACAAAAGGAAACCTTGTGCAAAATTTCACGTTCCTAGTCCCAGTAGTTTCGGCTGTGCGTTGATATGTCAGTCAGTCAGTTTCTTCTTTTATTTATATAGATTACCTATATTTACTATACTCTTTGTATATTATTAGCGACCCGCCCCGGCTTCGCACTGGTGCAATGCTGATACCACCGCAACCGCTATGTCCCTGCATTTTAAATCTGTAATATCTTCGAAAATATTCGTTTAAAATACATGGTGTAATGGGCAATATTAGTCTATATTAAATGCACAATGTATTCAAGGTACTTAATTGGATAAGGATTAATGCTGTATTGCTTAAAATCACTTCGTAAATAAACCATTATTTCACGTAAAAAGTCAAGGATAAAAAATGGTTATTGTGGGTTATCCCTAAGAGATAGACATATACCATTACAGACATTTTTGTAGACCTTTTTAAGGTGTACAATACTGTAGTACATTATTTTGATATATTTCGTAGGGATCTGCCTGCGTTTGCAATGTAAGCGCAAAAAAAAAAATGTTTTTATTTACGATATCACATTAGAAACCTATACCTATACATAGTTTCTTTACTATATTATGCATGTATCTTAAAATCTTAACTTATAATAAATCTGTAGAAGTGAACATTCTGTAGGTACGTGGAAAATGTCAAAAAAATAAATAGCAGGGGGCGTTACTACACTGATAACGAACTCAAAAATGTGATTAAAAAAATTTTGTCTGTCTGTCCGTTTGTTCAGGCATCACGCTAAAACTACCGGTTCGATTACGATGAAACTTGGTATAATTATTCTTTAATATTCTGGGCTCTGAGTACTTTTTATCCCGGAAAAGTATATACAATAAAAAACAAACTTAATTTTGCGGTTCGATCCCTAGACCCGATTACTGTACCAACCTCAAATAATAAGTTTGTCGTAGGTTACGTCACCCGCAGTGGAGGTCACTAAGGGGCGCTGCACACGGCTAAGATACTATAATATTTTATCTTAAGATACAATATCACTCGTCATACAATTCATTGGACTATCCCACAGGACGAAGATAATAAATAATATTTCATATTTTCGTATCTCAAAAAAACTAATAAAATCATTTTCGACTTCTACGTGGACGAAGTCGCGGGCAAAAGCTAGTTATACATATAAACCTTCCTCTTGGATCACTGTATATGTTAAAAAAAATCGTATCAAAATCCGTTGCGGAGTTTTAAAGATCTAAGCATACATAGGGACAGACAGCGGGAAGCTACTTTTTTTTATACTATGTAGTGATAGTGAATCCATTTTTAACTAACAATATTATTAGCTTCTGCTAACGGCTTCGCGCTTTGAAACGGTGAAAGAAAACATCGTGAGGAAACCGGCATGTCCTAGAACCAAAAATTCGAAAACATGTGACATCTACCAACCCGCATTGGATCCGCGTGGTGGATAACGGCCCATTCCCTCTCCTAGAGAGGAGCCCTGAGTCCCAGCAGTGGGAATATTATAAGGCCGACTATGCCAACGGCTTCGCTCACGTGAAAGTATCTCTAAACAAGCTTTGGACTTCGATTTCACCCCTTTAGGGGGCGAATATCCACCTTTACATTGTTGAAACCTCTACGGTCCGGACTGAGCGATTCGCCTCGTCGTTTATTATACCGCATTCATCGATAGATTAGAAAAATTTGCTTGCTGCGGTCTTCCCGTCTGATTATAATTTAGGTGTCTTCAAAGCTAGAGTGAATAGGCTGTTAATAAACTAGTGCGCGTCATCATCAACGATTGCTTCGCTGCTTACTATCAGATGGGATTGCAGTCAAGCACTAGTTTATATCAATTCATCAACATCATCATTTCAGCCGAAAGATGTCCCCTGTTGGACATAAGCCACCCCAAGTATCGCCACAATGACCGGTCCTGTGTGCTTGTCTACATCTCTCATCCAACTCTCCTGTCGCAGGTCTGCTGGAAGAAATTTCATTTAAAATATAATATAATATTCACACAACTATCACACAACGCCGTCTAGTCCCAAGCTAAGCAGAGCTTGTGTTATGGGTACTAGGCAACTGATAAACATACTTAAATATTTCTAAATACATACATATTATAGATAAATTACACCCAGACACAGAACAAATGATTGTGCTCATCACACAAACATTTGTCCTGCGTGGGAATCGAACCCACGACCTCCGGCATAGCAGTCAGGGCCACTAACCACTAGACCAACAGGCCAGTCAAGCAAATAAGCAGTACCTTTGTGATCTTCTATATGTATTTGTACTTTTCATATAGAAGTGTTTTTCATTTATTTGTGTGTACATATATAATTAATAAGCTCTCGCTGGAACGCCCATACCAATCTGCTCCGACTTTCGGTACCTCGGGTCGCTTATCCAAGGAGATGGCGAGGTAGATCGAGACGTATCACATCGGATCAATACAGGATGGATGAAATGGAGACAGGTCACTGGAACAATTTGTGACCCACGGATGCCCCTAAAGTTGAAGGATAAAATCTACAAGTCCGTGATAAGACCTGTCATACTGTATGGATCAGAATGTTGGGCTGTGAAAAAGACGGATGAAAAAAGATTGCATGTAACGGAGATGAGAATGTTGAGATGGATGTGTGGTGTGACGAGAATGGATAAAGTGAGAAATGAATATTAGAGGAAGTTTGAAAGTGGTGCCAGAGACTGAAAAGTTGAAGGGGAATCGTTTGTCTTGGTATGGTCATGTAAAGAGGAGAGATGAAACACATGTTACTAAAAGAGTTATGAGTATACATGTGGATGGGTGGAGAGGGAGAGGGAGGCCAAAGAAAAAATGGATGGATTGTGTGAACAGTGATATGAAAGAAAAGGAAGTTAGTGATAGTACGACGGTTGACAGGATAGAATGGAAGAAAAAAACGTGTTGCGCCGACCCCAAATAAGATGGCAGAAAGATGATGATGACATAAATAATTAATAAAACGCCAGTAAATTTAATTTAATACTAATTTATTTGCTTCAATTAATTGTTTTAAGTATTTACAAAACTTATATCTACCTTACATTAATAAACTAAAATTAAGTTCGTTTTTTTTTAACAAGCCCGATGAACAAAATCAGCTTGTATTTTTATTGCTTTTGGACAACTTACATGCAGCTATGATAGGTTTACTAAGCGATGAGCCAAGACGCGTAACCCAGCGTAATTTCGGCAACTGAAAATGAGCCGCCGAAAATAAGTCACAATCATTTTTATTAAAATTACAATTTATGTAAAACTGAATACGTGAAACTTATCGTACAGTTTGTCATTGCAGTCAAGGCGGGATGGTGAGGCGAAAAAATGTCCATGCATATCAAACGACTGATTTTAACTTTAAAATGCACTTATTAGGAAACAATAAATACAATTTCATATACGATATATTTTAAGGCATCTGTTTTCGTGCGTCTAATTCGATATTGAACAATTCTTGACATCGATTTGGCTGATTGAAATGACAGTCTTGAATCAAAATCTACTATTTTAGATTTTGATTCAATTAAAGTATGAAAGGCAACGAAACAAGAGGAGTGGGGTTTTAGTCAGTAAAAGTCTGACACTATCTCCCGATCCGCCCAAGAGAGGGGGATGTCATAAGATGATTTTCCCACCGAAAAAAAAAACTATTTGCTCAATTTTGTACAAAGCCAATTGAAAGAAACTTATAATTATTTTCAATTATTGTTTTATCTCAGGACTCTGGAATCGTGGACTTTTGGAAGGCTTACGGAGGGCCAAAGCCAACTCACAGAGGCCCTTTGGACACTTTTCGTGGAACATGGTACCAACCGACGATTATCCCTGTACGCGCTATGCTAGTGCACCCAAGGACTCTCGTTGGTGCAGGGGCGCCGACTCCGTGGGTGCTCGGGAGCTCGAGCACCAATAAGAAATAAATAGTGGGTGCTGAGCACCCCTGAGAATAGGATAGCATAGTCGGCCTTATAATGTTCCCACTGTTGGGACCCAGGCCTCCTCTCTAGAAGAGGGAATGGGCCGTAATCCACCACGCGGACCCAGTGCGGATTGGTGAATGTCACATGTCTTCGAATTTTTGGTTCTAGAACATGCCAATTTCCTCACGATGTTTTCCTTCACCGTTTTGTGAGCAGTGGTGATGAAATAAAGTAATGCGCCTGGCTGGGTTTGAACCCGCGACCTACAACTCGTAAGTCGGGGCCGTTACCACTCGGTCACCTCTGCCCCTGACAATAGATATCAAGAAACAGGTAATTTTTATATAATGGTTTCATTTTATATTTTTATCAAACATAATTAGTAATTAAGTACGCAGTATGTAAGTAGGACATTTATTTATTCGTCGGTCAATCAGTGTGTATTTCTCTTCTCACACTTTGCCATTTTTTCAAGTCCATCAAATGAGCATGAGCACCCATGAGGTTTTCTAAGTCGGCGCCCCTGGCTTGGTGAGAAACTATTGCGACATTATGGTCTTATTATTATTAATTTTTAATTTGATTAGCTGATGTTACTTCGGGCGATAGATCACACCAAAATGTAAATACATATAATAAATCTGTAGAAGTTATAAGTTGTGCGCACATCACGTGAAATGTACGAAATCGATGTAGATAACTTTTATACATTAAAATTATGTGTAACTTGATATATTACTTAGACTTTGTTTCATCGCAATCGGTTGACTATATCGAAAGATATACTACATTCATTGACTGTTAGGTGGAATGAAGTTCGCTGGGTTCAGCTAGTTATATAATATAAAAGCTACCCGTTGGCTCCTCGCACTAATGGCAGTGTTATACTTACAATAATAAACAGAAAAATGCGTTCCAAATAAGAATAGGATCGATTGCCATGTTGTGACGTCACGTCATTATGTCAAATCGAAGAAAAATTATGTAAACATCATCATTTTCCTGCTCTTGTCCCATCTTATTTGGTGTCGGCGCAACACGTTTTTTCTTCAATTCTATCCTGTCAACCGTCATGCTATCATTAACTTCTTTTTCTTTCATTATCACTGTTCACACAATCCATCCATTTTATTTTTGGCCTCCCTCTGCCTCTCCACCCATCCACATGTATACTCATAACTCGAAGAAAAATTATGGTAAACAAAACAATAAATTTTTTAAATTTAATTTATTTACGAACTGTGAACGAAAAAAGTTTAATCAGAATCCAGTTCTTCAATTTTGCCCAATTTCTTGCGATTTGACAGTATGACGTGACGTCACAACATGGCAATTGATCCTATTCTTATTTGGAACGCATTGTACAGCGTGCGTTGACACGTGGTGCTTTAGAAAGCGATAGTATGAGTGACAGAGACAGCGTGACACGAACACGTATTGGGTGTTGGCCTGTGCTTATTTTTGTACAATATTTTATACTTAACAACAATTAACACTAAAAAGAATTGGTTATTAAATGAAGCAGAAATTATCATTCCAAATATTAATTTGAGGAAGAGTAAGGGAATATCTCGCTGTCTCTTTGTGACAGTGACGTCACATTTCAATACGTGTTTCATTTTAAGTGTTCCATACCTCAAAAGGAAAAAACGGAACCCTTATAGGATCACTTTGTTGTCCGTCTGTCTGTCAAGACCCTTTATCTCGGGAACGCGTGTAGGTATCGAGTTGAAATTAAAACCATATACTCAGGTCTGCGGTCACTTGAAGCAGTGAAAAAATCAAACTTCTGAGTTAACGAAAAATAAAGATACGGCCGTTTATGTCACAAAAAATGTGTATTTCGACACTCTCAAGGGAATCAAAATTCATAGGGTACTTCCCGTTGACTTAAAATCCCGAAATTTAGCATGAAGCAAGGTCTCATAGCACAAGTATAGGAAAAAATCTGAAAACTGTAAATTTGTAGTTACGTCACAAAAATAACTTTTTTTTGCGATTCGGAAAAATCTTCGTAACTCAATTCGGGAATTGAAATCTTTTCATAGGTATGTTTGTACGGAGAACCCTCAGTGCGCGACTGCGTCTCGCACTTGCCCGCTTTTTTTATATCAGTATCCTTATACTATTATTTGACAGTTTCCCCTTCCACCAGATTTAAAAAGTTTCTTATTTGATTAATATTGAACGAATTTTAAATTTTCTTCTATTTGCAATTTTACATAAAGTTACTTAAATTGTAAGCAATAAAAAAAAAATAACAAGTAACAAATCATGTCAAAACTTAAGCCCTACTGTCCAAGGACGCGTCTGACGTCGTGCCGACGTGTCATTGTCGCGTACACCAAGCGTATAATGACGAATATGCGTTTATGAAGCTACGCGTCCGTTGATAGTACACCTTATTCAAAGTCAGATCGCACTTAGGATAATTACACAATATTGAATTATTTTTTTTCTTATATATATAAAAATCAATGCCACTTTTCGTTGTAATTTTATAACTCAAGAACGGGCTCACCTATCCAAACCAAATGTTTAGGCTTTGTTCGGACTATTTAGTAGATGGTTTATGTGAAGTTTGCACAAAATCGGTCGAGCGGTTCTTCATTTATCACATTATTAGGCGGTACGAAGTTCAGAGTCAGCTAGTTTACTATAAAATAAAGATACACATTTCAGTAAGAGAGTGCGAATAGATCGAATTTCGTCGTGTATTTGGATTGAACGATTCTGGAGTGGCGACCGCGTACCGAAAGACGCAGCTTTAAAATGCCGACTACCAGTCACAGTAGACGAAGGCTTGCGAACGCCGAGCAATGATTAGCTCGCCGTCCGCTCGTCCGGTAATCGACCGGACCGAGCCTCAGTCATTGACGCGCTTCTCAAAGAGATGTCAGCAAACCGTAGGGGGCCCAGCAAGGTCAATACCCATTAAGGCCGCGGGGATTTTCTGAAAGGAAAACCCGTAGTCTTAGAACGCAAAAGGAAACTGAATAACACAGGTCTTAGTCATTAAAAGTCTGACACGCCCTCCCGCTCCATCCAGAGGGGGAGAAGTCATTGGATTATTGCCCACCTTAAAAAAAGCTTAGGAATATCGATTCTCACTGAAATATGTACGATAAGGGGATGCAACTCGACATACATTTTTCACTGTTTTTCATACAACCGCTCTTACGCGATTATGACGTTATTACACATTTTTTCATTAGATATTTTGGTAACACAGTATCTTGTGGATATTATCTAGGCTTCTATTGAAATCAATTTATAAATTTGTGTAAAACTAATCCAGTAAAGACCTCTGAAAATCTGCTATTTTGACACTACATAATTTACTCAAAAATTAAAAAGTCAAAAAATTATAACAACACATGCCTTGCAAATTTAATCAAGATTCTGAATGACGACAATCTTTTTTTATAAACTAATAAGGGTTTAAATAAAACACGTATTCCCTGGAACAAGTTTTGTAAAATATTCGAGTAAATCACTTACCGAATACTAACAGAGTTTTCAGGCGTCATCTCTCTTTTTTCGCGTTGCCTTTTCGTCAAACATCGCCTTGGATTGCGTTAGATGAAGTAACAAGTTTTTAAACCATGCTCGATGTTGGCGATAGGCGAGTGAAAAAGGGCCCTCTTTGGGCTATATTTCAGCGGGACACAATGGCGGCGTAACTTGTAGCGCCGCTATCGTGTCTGTAAGTTACCAAACTAGACACCATAGAGTCGCTACACCACACTGAGACAGTATCAAAATGAACCTTAAGTGCACGTCTCCGAGCTGGTCGCGCCGCCTAATTGGTTGCGCAACCAAACGGACACCTGGTGAGTAACTCTCTATAGAGCTGTATACATTTTGTTGGTAGCGGCGACTGGTCGCGCCGCCATGGTGTCCCGGTGAAATATAGCCCTTAATCTGTATCTGAGTTAGGCGCCTTTTTGGCCTTGCCTTGAATTTATTTTTTACACTTAATTCTACTATATTTTAATTCCAATGTATTCTACTGTATTTTAATTTAACTGTATGTGTATGTGTGAGGTACGAATAAACGTTTTTTTTTCTTTTTTTCTTTCTTTCTTTCTAATAAAATTCTATATTGTAATCATTATTTCGCGTTTGGTGCGAGTTTAACTTTACAATAGTAAATGTAAAGCTTGTAATTCATTTTGTGTGTAGCCAAGCATCATCACACTATATATAAAAGCGTAAGTTTGTATGTGTATGTTTGTTACTTCTTCACGCTCGAACGGCTGAACGGATTTGGGTGAAATTTTACACGTGGCTAAACCGTGTTTTGCAATAGCTTATAGAATACTTTTCATCCCAAAAATATGTTGCACTGGGACAATTTTTCATAAGCGAAGCCGTTAGAAGAAGCAAGTCTTTATACATTCTACTAATTTTTCCCTAATAACTTATTATGATTAATTCATTATGTTTTTTTTTTATTATTATTGTTGACAGGTTCGTACTTGACCACTATCTCGCTTGAAGGTAAGCGACGATGGGCTCGACGATGGAGCACGCTTGCCTAGAAGTAACCTATTCACTCTTGCCTTAAAGACCTCCCGATTGTCGCTATTAGGAAACACAGATATCGAGTTTTGTCACGGACTGGATTATATTATTTTGTAAGGTCAGGTAAGTCCAGAAGTTTTCTATTCGTAATATTTAAATAGTAAAGATGGGTGCTGTCTAAACGCGTTCACTATACACGAGGCTCAGTAGTTTTTAAATCTGGCGCACAGGTGTGCTCTCGAAGATTGCCGACTGCTCCGGAAAATTGTAGACTGCTTCCGAATATTGTCGACTGCTCCGAAAGATTTTCGACTGCTCCCGAAGATTGCCGATTGCCACCGAAGATTGTCGGCAGCTTTCGGAAATTTGCAAATGTTTCCGAAGATTGCCGACTGCTCCGGAAAATCGCCGACTGTTTCCGAATATTGTTGACTGCTCCGGAAGATTGCCGACTGCCACCGAAGATTGTCGACAGCTTTCGAAGATTGCCAAATGTTCCCGAAGATTGCCGACTGCTCCAGAAAATCGTCGACTGATTCCCAATATTTTTGACTGCTCCGAAAGATTTCCGACTGCTCCCGAAGATTGCCGACTGCCTCCGAAGATTGTCGACAGCTTTCGAAAATTGCCAACTGTTCCCGAAGATTGACGATTACATCCGAAGTTAGCCGACTGCTACCGAAGATTACCGATTGTTGTCGAAGTTTTCCGACTGTTCCCGAAGCTAGAAAAACGTGCGTCCCGTCCTATCATTACCATTTAAGTCAATATCTAGAGGTCTATTTTCATGAATAGAACCATATTCGTCATTCGGCGACGATAGTCCGAGTGTAGCAAGGTCAGGCAGCCCGCAGCGTGTCGTCGATCTCGGCCAGCGCCATGGCGGCGGCGCGCAGCTGGTCGGCCTGGCGCCGCGCGCTGTCCGTCAGCGCCGACAGGCTCTGCCGCAGCGTCGCCACCTTCGAGCTCACGCGCCGCCTCTCCGCGAGGAGGAGCTCACGGGCTTTCGTACCTGGGATGATAAAGTAGTAGTAATATAGTAATATTCCACAACTATCACACAACGCCGTCTAGTTTCAAGCTAAGCAGAGCTTGTGTTATGAGTACTAGACAACCGATAAACATACTTAAATATTTCTAAATACATACATATTATAGATAAATTACACCTAGACACAGAACAAATGATCATGCTCATCACACAAACATTTGTTCTGGGTGGGATTAGAACCCACGACCTCCGGCGTAGCAGTCAGGGCCACTAACCACTAGACCAACAGGCCAGTCTTACTTGGAATTTTATAAAATGACTTGCGCTGTGATTATTTCATTATTTATTTATTTATGTAACAATTAAACTTGAGTAGTGGTGGCCCGGATGGTAACTGCCCCGACTTACAAGTTGTAGGTCGCGGGTACAAACCCAGCCAGGCGCATTACTTTGTGTAATTTATTTCATCACCTCTGCTCTCAAAACTGTTAAGGAAAACATCGTGAGGAAACCGGCATGTCCTAGAACCAAAAATCCGAAGACATGTGACATCCACCAACCCGCACTGGGCCCGCGTGGTGGATTACGACCCATTCCCTCTCCTATAGAGGAAACCTGAATCCCAGCAGTGGGAACATTATACGGCTGACTATACTTTATATAAACACATAAAAATTAAAAGAACAAATGCAGCTAGAAGAGCACAAAGGTATTGCTTGTTTCAAATGAAATTTCTTCCAGGAGACCTGCGACAGGAATTTACTAATTACTACCTTGTGCCCGCGGTTTCGCCCGCGTACATAAAATATAACCTATGTCACTCAGGAATAAAGCAGCTTTCTATCGGTGAAAAAATTTTAGCAACCGGACCAGAACTTCCAGAGATTACCTCCTACAAACAAAAAAACAAACTTTACCTCTTTATAATACTAGTGTAGCATAGCATAGCATAGTCGGCCTTATAATGTTCCCACTGTTAGGACTCAGGCCTCCTCTCTAGGAGAGGAAATGGGCCGTAACACGCGGGCCCAATGCGGGTTGTCGGATGTCACATATCCTCGAATTTTTAGTTCTAGGACATGCCGGTTTCCTCACGATGTTTTCCTTCACCGTTTTGAGAGCAATATTAGTGTATATTACATTAATAGTTTGTTTCTAATAATCCTGCTGACATAGCCTAAAAAATCGCCAAACTTAAGGAGCAGTGCCGATTTCTGAGGAGACCAAAAGTTTCCAAGATGGACCGATGACCTGGTGAGGGTCACGGGAATCCGATGGATGCGAGACGCACAGGACCGGTCATTATGGCGACACTTGAAGTGGACGTCTTTTGGCTGAAATAATGATGCTAAAAATATTTTGAAGTAATAATTGCTTACCTAATAGCGGCAAGTAATCGCCAGCCCTTTCCGCTCGAATGTCCAACGTGAACCAGTCGTCTAAATCTTCTGAATCTGATGATGGTAGTTCCTGAAAACATATCAGTATTTTCAACAGTTGCTATCTCTTTCTCGCACGCGTAATATGAAAGAGACGAAAGATAACATGAAAGACATGAGATGAGTATTGACTTGAATCTTGGAATAATAAGAAATTATGCGTACCAAAGTCAGCTACAGTATTGATGCGCAAAAGTATTTTTTTTTTTTTTAGCACCAATCATCTATATATATGTTGGAGAAGTCAGTAGTACGGAAGCTTGAGAACGAATGAACGAGCTAAGTGAAAAGTGACAAATGTCACTTTGACAGAATCCGCGCTGACGTTTGCACGAACCGAGCAGATAAAAGTGTCGACCGCAGAGGTCTGGTTCTCTTTCCTCTGTCGGCAGCCGTGCAAACAACATCGAGTCTCGGAGACTGTTTCACGGCTCGTTGTGTGAAGTGAATACCTAAAGCTTGCATCATAATAAATCAGTTGTGTGTTCTGGAATAGTTTGTTTATTGCTCGATACCCAGCCATCGCCCTCAAAACAGAGTCCCTGGACAGAGCTTCAATGATGATCGGCATCTTTGCGCCGACATATATAAAAGGAGAAACTGACTGACTGACAGACATATCAATGCATAGCCGAAGGTAATGGGACTAGGGACGTGAAATTTTGCACAAGGCTTCCTTTAATGACGTAGGCGAGCACCCTCTTCTTTCAGTCGTATAAACAAAGCAATTTTACTTGTTACGACGGTTCTGCTATGATCCTATGAGGAGTTCTGTTACATATCTTCGAAGTTCACGATCAGATCATAACAATATTTCTATGCGACCAACTCGAAGCATAACAATTAAATAAAAATTTTTTTTCAAAATCTGTCTACAATTGACCGAGAAATCGGTGAACATACACAAAAAATACATTCAGCCGAACATAGAACCACCTCGTTTTTTGAAGTCGGTTAATAAAATAAAAGTAATGAGTTCAGGCCATCTCCCTTTGGAATGCGCTTCCTCTGAACATCAGGACGGAAACCAGTCGGTTAATTGTCCTTTAAAGTGAAAGCACGGGAACACTTTCGCAAGAAGTTGGTAGATTCATCACACTCTTGATTTGTTGTATTCGTTTCTCTCAATATCATTCTTTATTTGTATGTATGTATCTAAGTTTATATTTATTATTGTTCTTATTTCCTCTCTGTCAGTCTTCTTTTAAGCTGCACCTGCCATGTTATATCTCTGCACCACCCTAAGGTCGACTTGTAGAAAATGCCTGAGGCATTAAGTCCGCCTTTGTACAATGTTTCATTAGTGCATAAAGTTTTAAATAAATAAATAATGAAAAATACTAAAGATCACACTATTAGGGACACCATTACTTACATCATAAAGGCTTCCATCTTCAGATCGACTTTCAGCATCGCTTGGCACCTCCTCATCCATCATTTCAGGTCTCATGATGCGTTGCTTCTTCGAACCTTCGCCTTCAGAGTCTTCGCCGAACTCCTGAGACAAGAGAAGGTACAGTTTATCATGATCGTCTGTCGGTTCCCAATTATTTTGGGGTCGGATTCCAAGCTTCCCGGATGCAGCTGACTACCAGGACATACGGCTACTGTCGTAACTACCAAAGGGTAAGGGTAAAAGAGTAAGAGGTAAGGGTAAGTGCGACAGTGCCCTGGGGCATCCAGGCTCGAGGGGTCCTCAATCCAAAGGGGCCCCAGGATCGGGGCCGGGGCCCAGGACTAGTGGGGGGGGGGGGGCACGACCTGGGCCCCAAGCTCAGGGTCCCCCAAAACCCGATTAGGAAACCTCTTTTTGAACTAGCGAAAAATTCTCCCACCAAAATCATAATAAAATTGGTTGCAACACTGGTTTAATCGTTTTAGTCAGTCGAAAGTCTGACAGTCCCTTGCGCTCCACTAAGAAATGGAGAAGTTATTTGAAGACTATCTTTAGTCCGCGGCTTCGCTCACGTACATAAAATAAAGCCTATATCACTAAGGAATTAAGCAGGTTTCTATTCGTAATAAACTTCTGTTTATTTATTATTATATTCGTTCGTCTGTCTGTTTGTTATAAACTACTGTTTATTGTTATTGATAGGCTCGCACTTGACCACTATCACACCTGTTGGTGGGCAGAGGCGTAGCGTGGACTAATTTACACGTGGGCGAAGGCACATCAGCGAGGCCTTTTTCTTTTATAAATTCAAAAACGAGACAGCGACTGTCGCAACCCAGCGTTCGACCACATCATAACGTAAAATAGTGGTCAAACACGAGCCTATCAATTATAAAACCAAACCCTCGTTGTTAAAGAGCCCGTCGCACACGTAAGGCCCTTTCGGCTACGAGGCTGAGGGCGAAGGCCCACTTCGCCCAAAAGGTTAACCATATTTCACCGTATTTAGTCAAAACTCACCCGGTTGATTAAAATACGCACCTCCTCATCCAAATCCGAAACGTCTTCTTCAAGAAATTCCTCCTCATCGATAATCTCATCGAACTCGTCATTTTTCGAAGTCGCATTTTTGCTGTCCGACGCCTTCAAAACTTTGGAAGTCGGTCTGTCTTTCGAAGTCGATCTGTCTTTGGAAGTCGTTCTGTCTTTGGAAGTCGATCTGTCTTTAGAAGTCGATTTTTCTAAAGGCTTGAACGGTGTGGGAGTTTTGATTTCAACAGATTTTGTGGGTTTTTGAATTATGGTGTGGATAACCGGCTTTGGAGCCAATTTTGACAATGGCTTTGGAGTCGACTTCTGGTTGGTAAAAGACTGTTTACTGATGAATTTTCTTTCAGGATTTTCTGAAAAATAAAATTTAAAAATCTGCTTTAATTTTTTGTTGTACAAAAAACATAACATAATAAATTGAGATACAGACAGTTCATGTACAAAGGCGAGCTTAACTCAGCAATGAGTTTTCTCCCAGCAAACCATTGAATTATAGATAGAGAACATATTCGAGGGTAGGATCCAGTGCACAATACAAACCTACATAGCTAATTCTAGTATATAATTATATTATACATACTACATATACTAATATTCTGTCAATAATGAAAGGAAGTGCTCTTTAAGTTTCCTTTTGAAGACATCTAGAGAAGGGCTATTGCGAAGAGAGTATGGTAGAGAATTCCAGAGACGTACTGCAGTTACAGAAAAGGAGCCATCATAGCGGCTAGAAGTATGACGTGGAGTACGACGGAGAAGAGAAGAGGTGGTGCGACAGAGTTTACCCCTAGGGACGAGTAGGCTTCGAACCTGCTGGGGCCCTACGTTTTTGCTGACATCTCCTTGAGGCACGCGTGGAACACTACGTGCCGTCGACGACTTGGGCTCGGTCCGGACGGTTACCGGACGTTCGGTCAGCGAGCTACGTATTGCTCGCCATCCGCAAACCTCCGCTTACGGTGGCCGGAAATCGTGATCGGGATCCCGGCGGCTGGGGCGTGAGGGAGATTGATGCTACTTACGACTTCTATTGGAGCCAGCGTTGACTTGCACCACATGTCTGACAATCCTCTTTGGCTCGTGTTTCTTGACAGCAGAGTTCGGCTTCTTCACTTCGAACATGCGTTGCATCGTAGTGCCATCGTCAGATGACTGCAAAACGGAAAAGAAAAATCTATACTTATAATAAAGCTGTAGAAGTGAAAATTCTGTACATTGAAAATATCAAAAAATAAATGGCAGGGGGTGTTACTAGACCGACACCGAACCCAAAAATGTGATTAAAAAAATTTTTGTCTGTCTGTTTGTTCAGGCATCACGCTAAAACTTCCGGTTCGATTACGATGAAACTTTGTATAATTATTCTTTAATATCCTGGGCACCACACTGGGTACTTTTTATCCCGGAAAAGTATATACGATAAAAAACAAACTTAATTTTGCGGTTCGATCTCTAGACCAGATTACTGTACCAACCGCAAATAACAAGTTTGTCGTAGGTTACGTCACCCGCAGTGGAGTTCACTAAGGGGCGCTGCACACGGCTAAGATACTATAATATTTTATCTTAAGATACAATATCGCTCGCCAAACAATTCAATAGACTACCACACACGACGAAGATAATAAATAATATTTCATATTTTCGTATCTCAAAAACCCTAATAAAACCATTTTCGACTTCTACGCGGACGAAGTCGCGGGCAAAAGCTAGTCGTAAATAATATATTCCATAACTGTCACACAACGCCTTCTAGTCCCAAACTAAGCAGAGCTTGTGTTATGAGTACAGTGACAACTGATAAACATACATAGATATTTCTAAACTGAAGGTACGGCCGACGAAACTTGGTGAGCCTGAACATAGGCTCTGCGAACTTTAGCGTATGTACACTCGTAAAAAAATGTTATTGACATTATTTTTTAAAAACCTAAATACGAACAAAAATTGACTTATACAGGGACCGAGTACAACTAAAATAAAAAAATAAATACAAGTTCAGTCCAGTAGCGTCGAAACCAATTTAATTAAAACAAAACTGCAACAATCGGGACTCATATTATATGGAATGATTTTAGTCTAGATTATTTTAATTATGTTAGTTAGTTAAATTATTGCATCTCACAGTCGTTATGTTGGTTTTTTTTAACGTCACCTATCTAAGAACACTTGGTTTATCATGACGAATCTAACGATATCTTAATTATGTAAATCCGTTCAGCGGTTTAGAAGATATGAGGTAATAAAGAATATTACATACATACATACAAGATACGCGCGAAAAACATATTCCTTCTTGCAGTCGGGTAATAAATATTAAAATACTTTGAGACAGAAAGCTATAAAAATAGTTAATGAATTAAAGAAACAAATCTAACGCTACACTAAAAAAACTTAGCAATATAATAATAAAAACCAACGAAAACTTTTGTCACCGTCTGTGCTCAAGACAGAGACAGCGACACGAAAATAACACCAATGCTAACGTGTGAGTGAGACATATTACTGCGTACCGAACATTGCCGAATAAGTACGAAACTTTACGAAGTTACCGAAGAGAGATATCCAATACGCGTGTCTGAGGGTGTTATTTAATCGATTTAAATTAAGTTATAAAAATATATTTATATTCAATTTTCTATGGAGGTTCAAAATATTTTTAATCAGTCGTTATTGTAATAGTCGTTTATAAATAACTGATATTTAACTAAATCATGTCTTTCAACGAAAAAAATAACATGTTATTATTTTTTTGGTTGTATTTTTTAGGTTGTATAATATATGTTGGGGTTAATAGGTGGACACCAAAGCAAACACGGTTTTAAGGATTTGAAATAATAACTATTTATTAATGGGTATCATTTAAGCTATCACCAATTTAATTAGTTTTGTGTTTCTTAAATAATAGGGTTTGTCCTCAAAATAGTAGATCTGTCACCAAAATGTAGTCACCAAACAATGCAAAATCAGTTCCACAATAAATCACCTAAAATCCTGAGATATAAGGTCTAGTACCAAATAAATGTTTTTGTATGTATTATAATAGGTGTGTCCTAATAAGTATTTAAGCAAACTAATTTAAAGAGATCACCAATAAATCATATTATGTTACTAGAAAATTGCATTAAGTTCAAATAAAAAATTAGGGTTGTCATCATCGTTTCAACCAAAAGATTCTGCTATTTAACTAGACTCCCAAGGTTTTAAATTTCCACTGGTAGTATAAATCATATTTAAATAAAATTTTTAGCAGAGTAGTAAATAAAACAATTAAAGTCAAAATAATCAATATTTATTGTTTAAAATAATTACCACTGAACAATTAGCGCTGGTTTAAAATAGCTGGCTTATGGCTAGCAGAATAATAGATAAAACACTTAATTAAAGTTAAAATAATCAATATTTATTCTTAAAAAACAATAATCACTAAATAATCAGCGCTGGTTTGGATTTCGAAGGGCGCCCCCTTTTTCTTTTCTGGCCGATAAGCACATTTTTTGCTTCTGGTGGGGGGTTGGCCAGCTTTAAGCGTATGGCTAATCCGATAATATGTTTGCACATATATTTCTTGTAAAACGCAGGGCAGTTGCATTTCCCATGCATCCAATCAATATTGTGCGGTAGATCCACTCTCCATTTGCTGAACCATTGGACTTTGTATTCATCAAAATCAGTCCATGTATTTTCAAAGTTTTGTATTTTGTTTGTCTTATCAGCCGGTACTTCGTAGTGTTTAAAAGCATCGTCACTATACGTCAGTATTACTTCTTTAGGCAACTTAGCCCATTGGTAGGCTTCTGTCCAGTCTTTTTCATTTTCCGCCCCTTTGATCATTTTTTCATTAAAATTATAAATTGATGTATTAAATTGGTAACGAATACTATTAATTTAATATCTGAACGAAATAAAATGTTACTACTGTATTGGTGACAAAATATCAAATAAAAAGGAGTCGCAGTCAGGGATCGATAATCGATTTATTTGGTGACAGATCTACCATTCTGAGCACAGAGCTATTATTTAAGTAACAAAACTGTTATTATAAGAACGAAGTTTATATTCATGTAATGCAATATAATTTTATTGGTTATCGATCTCTTATTTTACACATATATTAACATTAATTTGATAATTCATACCTGGGAACAATTTTTGTTTATCTGAGAACGAAAATATTTCGTGGCGATAGATCTATTTATTAGGTGATACAACTTGATGACAAATATAAATTTTGGTGATAGAAAATATAGTTCCCTTTATTAATCCTTTACTTTATATTGGAAGGGTTGTTTCAGTAATATTACGTGAGATGTGTGCTTCTAAGCAAGGCTAAAGGAATACAGTAACTGTAACCATACTAGGGACTTCAGTTAAGTGCTGACGAGGGGCTCAGACCAATTAAATACAATATTTATTGGTTAGAAAGAGAAATCATAGTGTTGAAGTAGGATGGATTTGTTTTTGTTATATTCCAACAGTATACAACAAACGTGAGTTTTTTTTGCCATTTTTTGCTACGGACGGTACGGAACCCTTTGTGCACGAGTCCGACAAGCACTTGACTGGTTTTCATAAGTATAAGACATTAAATTAGATGTTGTCTTCTAATAAAGACATGGCGTGGAGAGCACGAAAACTTTTGTCTTCTATACAAGACCGTGACGCTGAAAAGATTAGTGTTACATTACTGCTTACCGCTTCTGTCTCATCGTCACCATCACTCATATCCTCTGGTTCAGCTTTTGTCGCCGTACGCTTGATCAAAGCGTTCTTGGCCAGTTTTAGAGTTTTTACTTGGCTGCGCTGTGGACAAAATAAGAGAACATTATTCCATTTATTAAATTACTTACACATATTGATTACATTTTTAAATATTTCTTAAAAAAAAACATATTAAAAACAAACATTTAAAAATATAAAAAATAGTAGCCCACCGGCATCGGGAACAGGGTCCAAGCTACCGGTGGTCAGGGCTCCTGAGAGAGGAATCTCCGAACAATACGCGCCGTGTCCAGGAGTACTGCCTTCTGAATCAAGCCCTTGATCCAACTGCCTAACGAGAGCCTCTTCAGATGTTGGTCGAGGCTCTTGGCAATTAAGCCATTGGCCGTCACGACTATCGCCACAATGATTGCTCTATCCACTTCCCACATGTCGACAACCTCGCGAGCTAAGTCAAGATACTTAGTTTGCTTATCTTTCTCAGCTTTCACGAGAGAACATTATTATTGTTATTTTAAATTGATATACACCAGTGCTTGACTGCGATCCCACCTGATGGTAAGCGGAGATGCAATCATTGATGGTCAGGCGCACTAGTTTATTTAGAGCCTATTCACTCTAGCCTTGAAGACACCTAAATTATAGTTGGACGGGAAGACCGCAGCAGGCAAATTGATCCAGTCCTTTGATGTACGCGATATAAACGATGAAGCGAAACGCTTAGTCCGGATCGTTGAAGTTTCAACAACGTAAGGGTGGATACTCGCCGTACGTCGGGTTGTCCGATGGTAGGAAGGAGATGGCGGAATCAAGTCATGTAATTCCCGCGCACACTCTCCAAAATGTAACCTGTAAAAAACCGATAGGCTGGCTACCCTGCGCCCTGGCCCTGCTGTTATTGGAGGCGAATCATTAGATATCATAATCATCATCAGTTCAGCTGAAGACGTCCAGAGCTGGACAAAGGCCACCCCATCGCGAGGTGTTTTAGGGCATGCAGCTTGCATGCCGTAAAACCAAAAATTCCCGAAGACATGTGACATGGCCACGCCTCAGTTATGGCGATAAGCCCCCTCTTTGAGGCGTGGTTGGAAAGACCTCACGGCGTCCTCACCTTCCGCATGACGCAAGTTCTCACCGAACACGGTAAGTTCGGGAAGTTCTTGCACCGGATCAGCAAACCGTAGGGGTCCAGCATGGTCGAAGCCTAATGGGGCCAAGGGTCTGCTTCTAAAAGGAAGACTCGGCCCTGGGACGAAGGCAAAGAAGGAACAGGAGTGGGTTTTTAGTCAGTAAAAGTCTGACACTATCTCCCGCTCCGCCCAAGAGAACCACTGGGGGGTCCAGAATCATGTACTGGCGTCGATGTCAAATACACAGTGTATATTTCTAAAAATATGTATACAATATGATAGATAAATTACATCCAGACATCGAACAAATGATCGTGCTCATCACACAAACATTTATCTTGGGTTGGAAACGAACCCACGACCTCTGGCATAGCAGTCAGGGCCATTAACCATTAGACCAATAGACCAGTCAATCATTATAAGGCTGACTATGTATGTACGTATCTATATACTTATGTAAATAAAAAGTACATACCTCGTAAATAAAGTCATCATCGTCACTAGATCCTTGATCATCCATTTTGTCAGTCTTCACCACTTTGAACGTCTTTTTCTTCGCCTTCTGATCACCCTCGCCCAACATACGCTAGAAATACAATAGGACTGTGTGAAGATGTAATAAGTATAAGCTATAAGCCAAGTTGAATGCGTAGATATCGCGGGCCACGAGCAACAGGCTCATCAGCTCATCGTCCGGCCATCCAGGGGCCCTAGTCTGCTATTTTTATAAATTCGTCATTCCAACACAATTCCATTGACATTTTGCTACAAGTTCGTAATCTGTTAATTCATAATAGTCAATCAATGATGGATCAGTGGTCTCGTAATAGTATTGTGGTACGCGCTGTCTTGTAACAAATTTAAAGCAATGACTGCACAACGACGTTGTAATAGTAGGTCACTTATCAAAGGAACTGTCAAGATTTTAGCCGCATACGTCAGACATTCATTTGTTGTACGAGATTACCATTCTATGCCATTTTTTTTAAATGGAGGGTCAGTGGTTGACCATTGGAAAGTCATAATGACGCCATTATATTAGTAGATTACCAAACTTGTCAAATTTAACAGTTATGAAATCAATGATAGACCTTTCTGACACTATTGTAACAGCAGACTTGAAGCCCAGCGCGCATGGGAAACTGCGTCGACGACGACTTGGGCTAGGTCTTTACCGGCCGGTCGGACGGCAAGCTACCCGTTTCTCATCGCCAACAAACCCGCAAGTTACGGGTAATTTCAGTAAACAAATCATTGTTAATGTCAATCCTTGAAACTTTAATAACTAAATAACTTTAATAGAACAACAGTGGCGTCAAATGATTAATACACAATACTGAGTGAAAGTTTTAGAATCGTTCTAGAAGTCCGTACTCAGCTATAGAAAATTCCAAAAAAGTTCCCCGAAAGTACCTCCATTGTTATTCATTGATAAGAGAATTTCTACCTTACAACTTATATAATAGAGTCTAAATTCGAAAGATATCGCGAGCTTCTAGAAAATGACATTCTCTAATTTATGATGGAGGCCTTGAAACGTCTTTTTCTAGAATATTCCAGCCCCCCTTGTCAAGTTACGACCGTTTCGTTTCGATTCTGTCGGGGGCAAAAGCTGGTAGTAAAATAAATACTTGTAAACGAGCCTTTGATTACCCACGTTCGTAACAATACAATAAAACAGTTTCGTACCAGTAGATCGTCAGTATCATTGCCGTCGTCTTCTTGTTGATTTATCTTGGAGCCTGCTGTGTCATCCTTCGCTTTCGCTTCAACCACTTGGCCATCCGCTTTTCTGTAAATATAAACTTAATTTTATATCTATTATTACATTATCATTACTGTCATACTGTATGGATCAGAATGTTGGGCTGTGAAAAAGACGGATGAAAAAAGATTGCATGTAGCGGAGATGAGAATGTTAAGATGGATGTGTGGTGTGACGAGAATGGATAAAGTGAGAAATGAATATATTAGAGGAAGTTTGAAAGTGGCGCTAGTGACTGAAAAGTTGAAGGGGAATCGTTTGTCTTGGTATGGTCATGTGAAGAGGAGGGATGAAACGCATGTTACTAAAAGAGTTATGAGTATACATGTGGAGGGGTGGAGAGGGAGAGGGAGGCCAAAGAAAAGATTTATGGATTGTGTGAGGAGTGATATGAAAGAAAAGGAAGTTAGTGAGAGCGTGACGAGTGACAGGACGGAATGGAAGAAAAAAACGTGTTGCGCCGAACCCAAATAAGATGGGACAAACGTAAAATTCTGCACAAGGTTTCCTTTTATAACGTAGGCTAGGCGAGCACTAAGAGAAGATTTTCCAAAATTAAAGAAAAGAAAAAAGTAAAGAAAAAAAAAAGAAAAGAAAAGAAAAGAAAAAAGAAAAGAGAAAAGAAAAGAAAAAAAAAGAAAAAAGAGAAGAAGAAAGAAAACATGTTTAGTCTGCCCAAATAGACGCACAATAAAATACAGCAATCCGTGTAAACCGGGTATAAATGTGCTGCACCATAGACACTAGACAAAAACACAGTTGTCTGATGTCTAAAGCTTTGTCTGTGGTCGTCTATTGTCTATTGCACCTGGCCGGGACCGACAGAAACTAACATAACATAAATATAAACAATAATATAAGAAAAACAAATACAATAATAATAATAATATTCCACAACTACCACTAGGGTTGCCAACTATACTGTTTTAAACAGTATTATACTGTTTTTCACTAAATTATACTTTTTACTGTTTAACAAAAATAAAGTATACAAAATACTGTTTTCAGCTGCTAATTGTGATGAGGCGTATGAAGTTTTTAAAAAAGATTGTAAATTAGTAAGTTGTGCGAGAAGTTCTAAAAAATATGTATTTAAAACAATAAATAAATAAAATACTGTTCGTTTTACTAAAATACTGTTTAATAATCTTTATAGACCTGAGTATACTTTATTTCTTGTAAAGAAAGTTGGCAACCCTAACTACCACCCAACGCCATCTAATCTCAAGCTAAGCAGAGCTTGTGTTATGAGTACTAGACAACTGATAAACATACTTATATATTTCTAAATACATACATATATAGATAAATTACACCCAGACACAGAACAAATGATCGTGCTCATCACACACGATCATTTGTTCTGTGTCTTGGGTGGTTCATGTTGTCCTGGGTGGGAATCGAACCCACGACCTCCGGCATAACAGTCAGGGCCACTAACCACTGGACCAACAGGCCACTCAATTAATATATAAATTCAATGAATAATATATAAATCCAAGTTATGCGTCGCATCTAGGCAAAAATAGGTTGTTGCTCAGCTTGTACCATCATCATCATCATTTCAGCCGAAAGACGTCCACTGTTGGACATAGGCCTCCCCCAAATAACGCCACAATGACCGGTCTTGTGCGTCTCGCATCCATCGGATTCCCGCGACCCTCACCAGGTCATCGGTCCACCTTGTGGGAGGCCTTCCAACGCTGACCAAACGACCACCATGTTGTTTGTGTGTTGTACCATGACGCTGGGCAAATCCAGCAATCTACGATGCTGATTTTCAGCAACCACCGTTCTAGTGACACAAATTCAAATTCAGTCCCGGAGAAAATAAAACGTGGGTCCAAAATTTGTATGGAAAAACCTACATTCGCGAGCAAAGCCACTGGTAGAACCTAGTTGGTTATAAAACAATTGTACAGCTTTTCAGCACTAGTGGGATTCAGTCAGCAAAGACACTCGTGTGCAATTGGTACTGAGGTGATAGACCAGCGCACACGCAGAAAGCCTAAGTGGAACAGAGTTTTCTGCAAACTTATATTTGGTAATAAAATTTTTTCTTGCATTGGACCGTTTCTGTACGAAAGAGTTAATAAAAATTTAAAACTCTTTCCATTAACAAAGTTTGAGTGCAAGAAACGGGTTCAGGTTTGCCTGCTAGGACTTGACTATGCCGAAACCGAAAACCTTTTATCAAATATCTATTAAATTGTAATAATATATATTCATTAACATTACTCACACCTATTTATTTATTTATTTTGCACTTATTCACACTCATCATAATATACATACATTTCGTTACCTTTGGTCTTTACTAAATTATATTGTAAAAAAATTATTAATATTGTCTGTCGAATGAGACTGGATCCTGCGACACAGGGTATCCTAGTGCGGGATCCAGTGTCACATTTAACATTGTAGCACTTTATGTAAACAAATAAACTTTAAAGACACATACCTGATCAAAAAAGCATCCAAATCATCAGGCAAGTCATCACCATTATGCGTGCTTTCCAAATTATTCAATTGTTCCTCAATATTCTGGGCAATACTGCCTTGGGTTACACCCACATGGGTAACACTGCTGTGGATAATCTTCCCATGAGTAATGCTAGCATTGGTGATACTGCCATCATGCAGTTCCACTTGTCCAATGACTGTCGTCGTTTGAATGGTGTCCGTCTCTTCAAGAGTTTCATTAGTGTCATTATCTTCAATATTTGGGGGGAGAGAGACATCGGTTTTGTCCTGTTCTTGATCTTGCTCTACCTAGAATTCAAGGAAAATAATTATTTCGTCGTCCAACCTCTGGTATCCACTTTGTAGAGGTTTTTGCCCAACGGTCAGTTCGCAGGCGGCTGATGTGACCCGCCCAATCATTCTTCCAGCGAAGAATCTGCCTTCTCAATATTATTTTTTCTCTGCTCTACTTAACAGAGTCCCAGATGTGGTGGTCTTTTAAACTTTTTATTGTTGCTGGTTCAATTAGAGCTGTGGCTAAGGTGTTACTATGTGACATTGGTCGGTCTTTGTATGACTTTGCTCTGCATTCTTTTTCCTCATTAAAAAGAACCATTCATGAGGAAATGAAAGAAAAAAAAATATTTTAAAGAAAATTCAGTGCCTAAAAAAAACCGTTTGTACATAGTCAATAAAAAAAAAATACAAACGACGCGAAGAAAAAAAAATTAAAAAAAAATCCAGTGAATAAAAAAAAATTTGGTTACCGTTTGAACATAGTCAATAAAAATAAAAAAACAAAATTCGCGAAGCTATCAAGACAAAAAAAGTATTTAAAAAAAAATCCAGTGAATAAAAAATGTGGTTACCGTTTGAACATAGTCATCATCGGTCAGCACTCCTTCACTGAGCCACTCCTCCTGTCCTTCTTCCAAGCATTCCTCACCCTCAGGATCTAAATACTGCAACAGAAATCATATTATACAATATAAAATAATATTAATCTTCCATTTTTTTTTTACCTTATCCTAGAGTACATCCAAAGGATGAACCCGAATTTTTATTACAATCTAGTCTTATTATAGACTTTTTTTTTTATTGGGTGGGGATATCATCTTATGACAAATCCCGCTCTAGTCACTAAAAAAAATAATAACAAAGATAATTCTTAAAAATAATATAATAACCCTGTTTCCGATACCGGTGGGTTAGTTTTTATATTTTTAAATATTTTGTTTTCTTTTTATTGAAAAATTTAAAAATATAATTATAAAAATATAATTATTAAAAATTAATTAAATAAAAGGTTGTCAAAAATCATTTACGTAAAATTCATTTAAATAGTTAAATATGTGATCGCAAAAAATCATCTATCCGAATACCATATTAGAGACACAATAGAAAGACAATGAGAGAACATGCGTAATAAGGTTTCAAGTTTGTTTAAAAGGGTGGTTTTATATAGTACAGTGGACCCCCGGTAGTCCGACAAACCTTTTGCAGGGCAGTGTCGAACTATCGAATTTGTCGGATTATAGAGTACTGCCTAAGACCCTATATAGTCTGGAATTTTTTACAAAAGACTACCTTGTAATCCGACAAATTACAGATCTAATATGATTCTTTATATTATATATATGTACTCTGAACTACAAATCATACTTCATTATGTATGTCAAATTTAGTAAATTAAACAATACAATAAAGAGCTTACGTTTAATTATAAAATTAACGTCATTAATGCTATAGAACATACAAAAAATATGCAATAACTTTACATTAGGAAATAATTGTGTACAAACAAATGTACATACTAAAATAATCAAAAAATCATGCATTAGCGAATATTATCAAAAAAATAATAATAAATTATAGACCATGTCGGATTACAGGGGGTGCCGGATTAGACAGGGGCCGGATTACCGGGGGTCCACTGTATTTCTTTTAGTCCTTTAGGTGAGCAATTAATCAATCTTACCGCTTGATACAGGCTACTCGAGTAACAGGCTAAAAGAACAACTCTGGATTGCAACTCAAAGTATTTTTGAACGGTTGGAGTAGTGACTACTCTACTCTGGTTATTTTTTTAACGCAACGCTGAGATAGCAGGCAGAGATGTACCTAATCTTATTTTTTTTTTAACCTCATAGGCATAGCCAGTGTTAGGGCACATTATGGTCACCTTTCATCATCCACAGCTGGGCTAAGGCCTTCCTCCACCTGTTCTGTATTCCATGAGTACGCGATTTCTTCTATCAGTTCTAGCAAAATCTGTTCAGTTTTTCATAACACATGGTACAGCAAGTTATATGTGCATAGGGCCTAATTTTTAAAGAGGCTCTTTGATTAATGGAATCTTTTTATAGATTTTCCATAAAGACTTGTTGATGAAAAGTAATCAAACAAGTGGTTGGAATCATTATCTAGGTACATCAGAAAGATTTTTAAAATCATTATTCACTAAGTTCTTTTACTGAATTAAGAATACAATAAAATGAGCAGTAGAAAAACAGGCAGTCAACGCCTCTTTGCGGCTTTTACAAACCGAAATTATATATAAAATAAATGCTAACACACCTCTTCGTATTTCGACATCTTTGTCGGCGGTTCTTCAACGTCAGACATTATATAACTTAAATCTTATTATGAAAATGTTTTTATAATTATTTTAGCCACTCAAATAACATAATTTTTCGTAAAATCAGTAAAGCTTTCACTGTAACTGAAATAACCTCAATCAATAATGACAGCAGTGTCCATTTCTAACATTATTTGATTATTTCGGCATCTTTGATTTCATTTTACTTTATGCATAATGACAGAGACAGATAATGGAAAGACTTTTAATCTTAGAATTAAAGCAATGGAACGCACAGAGACGCCAGTAGTGTTTTGACAGTTATAAGGATGACAAGCTTCAATATTTGAATCGATAGATTTAGGATTAGCGAAATAAAAGGAGGATTTTGTATGGCCACTGTCCCCACTTTCAGTATATTAGAAAATACTTTGTGGGCCCCACCCTCCAACTGACATGGGATACACGTCAGTTTGTTTATTTCTATCCACAAAAGACAAAGCAGCTGATTTGGTTGTTAAATTAAGGGGGGTTTTCCCGCAAAATTTCAAGTATAAGTTTACCAGCTTTCCTCTCCTTGGTGCACAGTACTGAAACTTTAACCAGGAATATTTTATCTTCTTCTTCTGGTTGATGTTGTCCTTGTCCGATGCGTTGAACGCTTGGAAAATGGCTTGTCACAACATGGATTTGTCCGACAAGCTGTCCTCGCAGAGACGGTGGGATATGCCGCTCTGCAGTATTATACGGAGCTAACTAATGAATACGTCGTCAAGTACTGCTAAGTGTGCGCTACTGCTGGCTGTATGGAAACGGGAGTTGGGTTTGTGGCTTCAGGCACCCCCGTCATCCATCATAGGCACTGTGATGGATGACGCCACGTTTCGGCTCGCAATCTTTTTACGCTTAGGCGCACCTTATGTTGCTCCACATCTGTGCCACCATGACGAAGCTGTCGACAGTCTCGGAAACCACGGCCTGTCGTGCTGCAGAAATGCATCACGCAAAGCACGGCACGCTAGCATCATCGACATTATTCGTCGAGCTCTCGTCACCGCAGGCGTACCTGCCGTATTAGAATCTAGCAGCTTGGTACGTCCCGATTGGAAGAGACCAGATGGTATGACGTTGGTGCCGTAGAAGGCGGGTAGTCCTCTGCTGTGGGACGCAACCTGTTTCGACACCCTTGCGCCTTCCCATGTTCTTAGTTGGGCGGGCTGTCCTGGCGCTGCCGCTGCAGCTGCTTTTTAAGGAAATTTCACGCCGACTGATTGACATTTTGCGTGACCAGAGGACGCCAGCGCTCTGGTAATTCTTCGCCCAAAGGCCGTTCTTCGCCCAAATAATTAGCATTGCCATTTAACGTGGCAATGGTGCCTACCTTCTGGGCACATTTCTGGATGACAGCGATGTGGAGGAGTACTTCGACACCTGAGTGCATTTTGTGGCTTTGTATTATATATGCATAGTTATTTATAGTATAAAAGTATTTATAATGTTAATATTTAATTTTGATACGCAGTTTATTAATTCATGCAAATAAGTGGGGTTATAATTAATTTAAAAAAAAAAATGAAGAAAGCGCGAAAAGGAGTTTTATTTTTAAATTAAATTAGCAACAATTCACAACACGTCAAAATCTGTGATTGTCAGTATTTTGTAAGAGATTTATATTTTACAATAATTGCTTTATCATGGGTAAAACAATAAAAAGTTATATGTGAAAACTGTTACATACTATGATCAGTAAGTTTAAACAAGAGAAAGAAGTTGTTTTAAAGTAAATACGAAAAATAATCAAGTATCAAAATGTTATTCTCCTACTATGACAATAATACCACATTCAATATTTTTTTGATGAACTAATTTTCACGACCTCAGGTCGCACTTTCTATAGCCAGACTCTATTAGTCATCTATTACAAAAGGATCAAGCATTTGTGCTGGTGCATTAAAACCAATGTGTCTCCGTAACCCCATGTACCTTATAATTGATGTTATATGCGCACAACCTAGGTTAGGTTAAGTCAGGTCATGTCAATATTTTTTCCGTCTAAAAAACTTTTTTTTTTAAAGCCTAAACCCCATAATTTTGAGATATGACGCCATAATAATAAAAAAACGGTGAATGGAGACAGTTTTACGCAATGCCCTTTTTTAGATTGTTCTTATCAAATCAAAGCAAAATATTTATTTCTTATAACTAAAGCATTTATTCTTCAGAAGTAGGTCAGTCAGAAAAATTAAAGGTACTATTGTGTCTTTCGGCCTCATTCAGGGTCTTATAAACAATATTTGTGCCTAAGATAGCATCTTTTGCTTTCCTGTCACATCTCTAAGGGTATATGCAACAACCTCCCACCATCATGACGTATTTCCGCTTCCGTTGGTGGCTGCTGCAGCACGCCAACTCGTACATTGGCTTTTTTTTTCGGACGGTTCATATCTTTTAAAGTTTAACGTCGTTAACGTTTGATACTTGTTTGACTAAGGGATAAAGCAGTGTCTTAATGTCGCGGGTGACATGTTGAATTTCTAAGGAAACGAAGGTTTCTAATTTAAATCCCGAACGTCAGTGACGGATTTATATAATTAACTCCCGAGTATTGCGAGGGAGTAAATAAAGAAACCTGAGTGAAGTGAGGAATTCAAACCGCCTAAGACAAAGACAGCTTTATCCCCGACTTGGTTACTTTATTTATTACCCCATCTGTGAGATAATTAAAAGACAATGTAGTCAAATAAATCATATATTAGAGAAATATAAGTATTATTTACAAGTTAATCTTAACTATCACTCAACATGTTTTGAGATTTGAAACAAACAAAATTCACTAAGTACTCTAAGATTCGTTAATTTAAATTTTTATAAAATGCGTGAGGTTTTCAATCTATATAAATAGTAAACTATATAAATAGTACTTAATAGTTATGTTGAAAATGGTATCATCGAAGTGACCTGATGATGATGATGGAGGCGGAAGGTAGGCAATGGAACTCCGTAATTAATCAATGTAACCTAGCTGTGTTTGAACTTATTAGAATTGTCATGAGAAATAGGCACTCTGGTTATAAGTATTGCAACTAAAAAATGTGAAATAAAAACTTAACTAAAAAAACACTAAAAGGATCAAAATAACTTTAATTTTGTTAAAGAAGAAACAAACAATTCCGAGAAACCCCGACCTCCGAAATAAAGTTATTTCGATCCTTTTAGTGTTTTTGAAGGTTCCGGAACCCTTATAGGATCACTTTTTTGTCAGTCTGTCTGTTTGTCTGTCTATCAAGATCCTTTATCTCAAGAACGCGTTGAGGTATCGAGTTGAAATTAAAACTATATAATCAAGTCTGCGGTCCCTTGAAGATGTAAAAAATCAAATTTCTAAGTTAACGAAAAAAAAGATACGGCCGTTTGTGTCTCAAAAAACGTATAACACACTCTCGAAGAAATCAAAACTGTAAATATGTTGTCAAATCATTAAAAAATAATAATTTGCAGTTCGAAAAATTTTCGAGACTCGATCAAGACAGAATGACTTGCTTTAAGTGATGGTTATATGCCCAATAAAAAAAAAAAAAAAAACATGTAAAAGGGCATTATCGAGCAGGTGGTGTAAAATAGTAGATTATGTGACTAGGGGAAGCGTCTGCTAAGCTACATAGAACCTAGACGAACTATCTTGCTGGCCAAAAGATTGGAGAATAAAAGCTAACGAAACAAAATTTGTGCATGTTACATTTAGTTTGCTGCATGATACTTGTCCAGAAGTCGAGCTCAATGAAGTCTTTGGGCATATACATTGACCGTAGACTGACGTGGAGAAAGTATATCCAAACAAAACAAAAGCACGTGATATGAAACTCTATAATCTGGAATGGCTAATGGGTCGAAAGTCATAACTTAATCTAGAAAACAAACTTCTTCTCTATAAAAGTATACTAAAGCCTATTTGGACCTACGGCATTCAGCCGTGGAGAACAGCATCCTCATCTAACATAGAAATTTTGCAGCGATTCAAATTAAAGACCCTACGAATGATAACTGGAGAACCCTGGTTCATAACAAACATACGTCTCCACAAAGACCTGAAAGTTGAGTCTGTCAAGGAGGAAATAAAAACAGTCTGCAAAAATATTCAAAAAGACTAAATCACTAGCTAAACCTCGCTAGGGAGCTGATGAGCATAAAGCCAAACTCCACCTTCTAAAGGCTGAGAAGACGTGCTTCTCAAGACCTGATTGCATGAGGACACGAGACAGATTGCAGGACTAAATACAAAAAAAGAACAGTAATCTCTTTCATTTGATACTCATATCATGAATATCCTTTGAGGACTCCGACCGACTGGTAAGTCACACCTATGTTATGGTTGTCATCTAAACCACCCGACTATCCTATGACGGGCTTAACAAAAATTAACGTTAGAGCTTACAAAAAAATAAACTAAACCTATGCGGCTTAAACACGCCAAAGGCACCCTTTGTGGGGTCGCGAATTAGTACGTCGCTGGGAGAGAACAGTAAGGGACGGACTAGATCGAACTTTGGTTACTTAGAGATGAATTTCAAATTACAGGCTTAGCGGTGCGGGCTGGCTCGAGCACGACGCCTTGGACAGCTTATATCGCGACACCAAGAAGTTCCACAGCTGCAAAAGAAAATGATTAACGCCTGCTTTCCACGAAGGCGTAGCTTCTTAGAAGCGTGTTTGTGTAATTTATTCATTTTCTAGGATTTTTTAAGTAAAACGACATGTATCTAGTTTGGCAGTTTATTTTGAATTGAACTAATCAAGTGGACTGTAGATTTGAACGTGGTTCATTCGTTCGTTCGTTTCGTTCTCATTACTCACATATATAAACTATTTAGACATTCCGCCCGCCAAAGAACATAGTTCTTTAACTACATTTTAACAAAAAAACTTAAACTCAAAAGAAACCTAACAATCATAATAAACAAAACAACAACCTGTATCTTATTCATTTTGGGGTAAATAAGTAGATACTACTCGTAAACACATTCAAGCAACGCTGAGCTCGTGAGTCGCGCAGCTGGACGTATTCAATAGCAATTGCAATGATAACAAACAGGTTGTTACAGGTACATTAGATACGTACATAGATCACTAAACTTAACGATGCAGGTAAAAAGAATGAACAATTCATTATAGTAGGTTGGTAGAACATAAGTACATAACAGTAAATGCATATTATACTTGTTTTACTTCATTTAAAAAGGTAAATAAACTCTAAACTTCTCTTCTTACACTTCTCTCTTCAATAAAATAAGTTTTAACGAAATTTTGAAACAACATCTAACGCAGATAAAATTAAACAGGTAAGTATCATTTAGTTAAAATACAAATTTTGCTCACTGGACGCTTAAGTTCTCCGGTTTTACACTTCACAGACACGACTCGAGTTACATTATCAGGTCCAGGGTATTTTCTTATGATTTTACCTAGTAACCATTTAGCTGGTGGGACATTGTCTTCCTTTAAAACTACGACATCACCTATTTCTGGTTCTTGACGTTTAGTGTTCCATTTATACCTTTGATTTAAATTAACTAGGTATTCTTTATACCATCTATTCCAAAAGTCTGTTACAATTTTTTGCGTCAATCGCCATCTATCCAAACCAACTACATTACAATTAGAATAATCCTCATCTGCAATATTCAACAATGGCTCACCTACCAAGAAGTGACCTGGTGTCAAGGGTAGGGGGTCATTTGGGTCATCACTCAATAAAGAAATTGGCCTCGAGTTTAAACACGCCTCCACCTGCGCCAGGACAGTCGACATTTCTTCGTAGGTAAGGGTACTATTTCCTACTACTTTTTTTAAGTGGGTTTTTGTACTGCGCACCGAAGATTCCCACAGCCCGCCAAAGTTCGGCGAGTGGGGCGGAATATAGTGCCAAGACGTTCTTTCTAAAGAAAGTAACTCCTTAATTTCTCGAGGAAGAGATGATTTGGCATTATATAACATTTCTCGCATTTGTTTATCGGCACCAACAAAATTAGTACCATTGTCACTATAAATATCTTGACAATGACCTCTACGAGCAGTAAATCGCCTGAACGCAGCAATAAAACCCTTGGCAGTCATATCGGTTACTACTTCTAAGTGAACTGCTCGTGTAACCATACACACGAATATGCAAATATAACCTTTATAAGACTTAGCTCCTCGGCCTGGTGAAAATCTAATATAAACAGGGCCACAGTAGTCTACACCAGTAGATTTGAATGGCTTACTGGGTTTTAACCGTGACTCTGGAAGTAGACCCATTATAGGAGTAGTCTTCTTCGTGGAGTATCTCAAACAAATAGTGCATTCTCTAAAATATTTTTTTAACACGTTCCTTCGCACGTAGGATCCAGTATTTGCTTCTAAGAAAATTTAACATAATCTGTGGACCGCCGTGCAATGTTTTTGTATGAGCATCCGCAATTAAAACCTTTGTAAAATGATGTTTAACAGGCATAATTATCGGATGTTTCGTGTCATAGCACGCGTCTAAATTTTCTATGCGACCACTTACTCTTAGTATCCCTTTTTGGTCCAAAAAGGGACAAAGAGATCGCAACTTACTCTTTTTAGGCACACATCCTCCAATCTTTAACTGTTTTATTTCAAATGAAAACTCTCGCTCTTGTACTTGTTTAATGCATGCTAATAAAGTCTCATTCATTTCACTTGGTGTAATAAATTTAGGTAGTGTAGGTCTAATATGTTTCTGTAATTTATAAATCAAAACTCGTCTACAATATGATACAATTTTTAATAGTTTATTTAAAGATGAATATTTTGACCAAACAAACTCCTCCTCAACGTCAGTTACAACAGTTAAAGTTTGGATCCTTTCCTCTTCATGTGTGTCTTCTATAAGTTTGCTATCTGTATGAATTGTAGTTTCTGACAACCATTGCGGTCCCTTCCACCACAATTCATACTCACTCAACTCTTTTGGCTGCAGACCGCGAGAAGCACAGTCGGCAGGGTTTGTTTCTGATGAAACATGACTCCACTGGTGACAATCCATTATATTTAATATAGTGGACACCCTGTTGCTCACAAATGTCACCCATCGACTTGAGCCTCCCTTGAGCCATGCTAACACTATGGTGGAATCGGTCCATCCATAGAGGTGTTCCTTAGGTACCTCTAAAACTTGTGATACCTCACAGATAAGCTTGGCTGCTAAGGTGGCACCACACAATTCAAGTCGTGGAATAGATATCTCTTTGACGATTGGGGCAACTCGAGTTTTAGCGGTCAGTAAATGTACATGCACTTTATTTGAGCTATCAATTACTCGTATGTAAACTGCTGCCGCAAAAGCAGACTTTGAAGAATCTGAGAATACGTGTAGCTCTCTCTTGCAATCACGTGTAAAATTTATCCACCTAGGTATAACTAGATTTTTTAAATCTGTTAACTCTTGTCTATATTTTAACCACTCACAAAGTAATTCATCCGTCAAATATTCATCCCATTCCAGACCAGATTTCCACAATTTCTGAATTAAAATCTTAGCTTTAACTATCACTGGGGCAATCCAGCCTAAAGGGTCATACAATCTCGCTACTTCAGATAATACTTGTCTTTTAGTGAATAAATCTTTAGGTTTAGTTAAATTCAACACATACTCAAAATTATCATTCTTTCTGTTCCAACTCAATCCCAACACTTTGATTAGATCATTGAATTTAATAGTTTGCCCTTCAGCCAACTCAGCCTTCCCAATCTGCTCCAACAACTTTTCATTATTGCTATTCCATTTTTGTAACTCAAAACCACCACTCCTCATTAACTCATTCATCTCTTCGTAAATTTGTATTGCCTCATTAACCGTGTCACAACCAGTCATTAAGTCATCCATATAATAACATTGTTTTGTAATTCTCGCAGCTAAAGGATACTTCTCATTCTCTAACTCGGCAAGTCTGTGTAATACTTTTACAGCTAGATATGGCGCGCAAGCTGTACCGAAAGTTAAACGTAACATTTTGTAACGTTTTATAGGCTCTAAAGGGTCAAATCTCCAGACAATTCTCTGAAAATCCGTGTCCTCGTCTGCCACTCTCACCATCCGATACATCTTAACAATATCGGCTACGATACAGATTTTATGATGACGCCATCTCATCAAAATATGTCTCAAATCTTGTTGTAACCTCGGTCCAACAAGAAGCTCATCATTCAGTGACACATTGTTGTCACCTTTACTCGAAGCGTCAAAGACAACTCTCACTTTTGTGGTCTCTTTATCTTCTCTCACCACAGCATGGTGAGGAAGATAGACAGCTTTAGAGTATTGCAACTCACTCTCAGAGACTAACCTCATGTGTCTCATACTCAAATACTCACTCATTACTCGATTATAATCCTCTCTTAACTTTGCATTCTTAGCTAACTTTCTTTCCAAATATTCCAACCTCTTCACTGCTCTTCCTTCTGTATTACCATATTGACACTCAGGATCGTCCGTTGCAAAAGGTAATCTCACTATAAATCTCCCCTCCTTGTCTCTCACTGTTGTTAAATCAAACAAATCCTCACATATTTTCTCGCTATTAGTCATCTCATTCTTTATTAAATTAGGCTCATTTTCCATCTCCCAAAACTGCTTTAGTAAATCATCCTCTTTCATTTGTATGTGCATGCTAATGAGATTATCTTTTGCTAAGGTAAGAGAACCTTTTGACATTCTTCCTGACAAAATCCATCCAAATACCGTATTCTGTGCTATTAAATTACAATCAGGATGTTTCATAACCCCATCAAGTAATATTTCGCTGTAAACCTCTGCACCCAGTAAAATATCGATCTTACCTGGTGTCGCATATGAAGGATCAGCTAAAGGAAGATTATCAATTTCCACCCATTCGGGAGTACTCACATTAGTAGAAGGAAGTAGTGACGTTAAAGAATGCAACACATAAGCGTTAACTAGTATATAACTAGCAGGATTATAGCGTGATTTCAGGCGAAGTGAAACCGTGTATTTAATTCTCATACGACCATCTCCTAGCCCTGATACCCAGCCACTTACTGGTTTGCGTACAAGACCTAGTAATTGCACAGTTGCCTCAGATACAAAAGATGCCTGTGACCCTTGGTCAAGTAAAGCTCGAATTATATATTTGAAACCGTTAGAACGGAATACCTTAACCTTGGCTGTCGCAAGTAGCACGCTGTTGGGCTGCAGCTCTCTTCTAGAAAATGTGGCTGTAATGGTTGTGTCACCTCGCGTTGTACTCGCTCTTTCCTGTTGTGGTTCACTCAGTAACACTGCGGCTGCCTGCTCCTGGCCACTGGCTAACTCCTTGTTTTCTCTCTCAAAATGTAACATCGTGTGATGTCTCCTCCCACATTTCTTGCAGCTGAATGACTGGCGACACTTGATTGCCGCATGTGTTGGTGCCAGGCAATTAAAACATAGTTTACTGGTTTGCACGAAGTCCTGTCTTTCCTGAGATGTCATGAGGCTAAAACGTTTGCACTGATTGAGATAATGAGTTTCATGACACATTGGGCACTCTTGTTTAGCCTTAGACTTGCTTTCTTTCTCCTTCTCTACAGATGCATGAAAATATTTCGATTTCGCAGCAGGCTTAGCTTGTTGTACGGCGCGATTTCCGTTCGCATCGATCATTTCTAAGGACCGGAATCTATACTCTAAATAATCTCTCAATTGAATCCAAGTAGGCAACTCATCACCTACCATATTAAACTGCTGCTCCCATTGTTTGATAGATTCGGTGTCCAATTTTGAAACGACAAAATAAACGATAATCACGTCCCAGGTCTCAGTACTAATGCCTAAGTTCTCCATCGATTTGAGACAGGTGGACGTCGTATCCAATAAAATTCTAATTGCATTGGCTGACTCGTTTTGAATTTTCTTTGTACCGAATAAATTCCTCAAAACAGCATTGCAGTTATAACGCTTGTTATTATAACGCCGAACTAACTGCTGCCATGCTTCCTCATAATTTGCATCAGTCGTCGAATAATTAGTCAGCAAATTCAACGCTTCTCCATTTAAATTGCATTTAAGGTAATGCAATTTTTGTACTGGTGAAATATTCTTATTAGCGTGTATTAATGAGGAAAACATATCATAAAAGGTTTGCCATTCTTCGTATTTACCCCCAAAAGTAGGTAATTGTATACGGGGTAATTTTACCTCACTGTAATTATTGTTCGCGCTATGGGCAACTGCAGGCAACTCGGTAACTGACGGCAGGAACTGTTGCAAAGCTTCTCGTATGCTTGATTTATATTGCACATACAACTCCTCAAAAATCTCATATTTTCCTTCCGTAAAATATGGTTCCTTCTTATTTTTCGATTTTGAAATGATCTCCTTGTGTCCATCTTTAAAATCCTTAAATAATTGTTCTAATATCTCCAATCTCGTTTCTAGATACTGTCGCTTAATCCTATCTTTCGGAGTCTTCCTATAATTTCTCTCAGCTTTCATCAAATTATTGCATAAATCATCTTGCAACGAAAAAAGTTCCTCCATTGTGGTAGCAAATAAAATGGCGTCGCAATCTCATCAAACGACAACGACAACACTCCAATCGGTCACTTGTTTGTAGGTGGTTTTCGTTAAATAACAGCTTGTTTATTTCTCTTTAACTCACTCAATATTCTGTTATAACGATATGCACCTAAAAATCTCATAAACTCGTAAACAAGTAACAGTTTATATTATTGGCAAACGTGTCATGTTCAAATCTTTATCTCACTCAAGTAAAAATCCATTGTTCTCGCGGATCAGGAGCGCCCGATGTTCATTACCACTATTCGCTATCCGGCTCGAAGGACCAAAATGTTTGTGTAATTTATTCATTTTCTAGGATTTTTTAAGTAAAACGACATGTATCTAGTTTGGCAGTTTATTTTGAATTGAACTAATCAAGTGGACTGTAGATTTGAACGTGGTTCATTCGTTCGTTCGTTTCGTTCTCATTACTCACATATATAAACTATTTAGACAAGCGTATTCATTATTATACGCTTAGCGTACGCCTGCTCACCGTTTACGCCATGCCTTCGCCATCGTGTTGTTGCCGTTTCATCGACACAGTTTCATAATTTTGTATGTAAGCTGTAAGGACCAGGTGTATGCCTACCTATACACCTACGATTCCTTTGTTCTAACATCATCTTAACGCTCAGTCACGTAGTCAGAACACAGGAATAGGAGGCGTGACCGACTCGAAGCGATCGACGAAAGAGAATCGAAACGAAACGGTCATAACTTGGCTAGGGGGGCAGGAGTATAATGACAAATACGCGTCCGTGGACAGTAGGCGTAAGGTTCTTAACCAAAAATTAAACAGCAGCTTACAATAGACATTTATTTATCAATAAAGAAATTTTCATTATTTACAATTCACAATATTCATCAATTTACAAAGTAGATACATTATTACAAACTGATAAAGCAGTCTAATTATATTATTCTATACTGATCTTACGATAAAACAGCGTCATGGAGATATGGTACCATGAAATCCTGAAGGCGAAAATATATTTAGATTTTTTTTTGTGATCAGAACAACCAGTGATTTTTTTACAAAATTATATACGTGACATCGTGCTCTATAACTCGCTAAATGCTTCGTTGTATGTAGATATAGAAAAACTGCCAATGCCATGTGTTTTAGTTTTCATTTTACCAAAGATAAAAGTTGTTAAGCCTGTTAAAATCCTGCCCCCCTAGCCAAGTTACGACCATTTCGTTTCAATTCTCTTGCGTCGAACTCCTCAGGTAGGCCACGCCTCCAATTCCTTTGTTCTATCCACGTGACTGAGCGTTGAGATGACGTCAACACAAAGGAATAGGAGGTGTGGCCTACCCGAGGAGTTCGACGCCAGAGAATCGAAACGAAACGATCGTAACTTGACTAAGGGGGCTGGTTACGTTATAGCGAGTCTTCAGAGGAGAATCTCTTTTTAAACAAGTTTCAATAAAGTTATTTATACATATAGGCAGCTGCGAGAAGGGATGCCAGTAATTGAGATGATAGTAAGTCCCCATCATTGCATAAAGATAGATGCCAAAATTAAGTTGATCAGCTACCACGTATTTTTTTTTATCTAGGTAAGAATCTAATTAATGCTATGTGATGCTAAGTATGGTAAATCAATTAAACTATAATGGAAGAATTATAATGGAAGTTATATACTAATACCGGTGTTTGTCTATGCTTCACAGTAACTACAATCACAAATGGAAGCTCTTTGTGTTAATGGCTTGTACTTTGTACAAATTCCATCAGGCTTATATTTACCAATGCGCGTTTCAGCGGTGAAAAACAGGCAAAAAAAAACAAATAGTGCCTTGAGGTAAATATAAAAACAATTTAGCAATAGCACTTCTTGATATAAAGCTCACAGAAAAAATACTACAATAGATACATCTATAATCTAGCTTGTTACTTTTTAACAGCATAAAGTCCATAAGTTACAATAGTATGATCTAAATACATTTTCGCCTTCTCGACTCAACAGCTATCATAATCGATATAATTATCTATAGCATCAAACGGCACTGCCTTTACAAACAACAGTAAAAAAAACTATACATGTCATTTTACACTTTTCCCGCCTTTTTGCTCTAAACCTACATATTATTTGCCTGAGAAATATCTCTGTACGATTCTATTCGTCTGGACTGTACCTCTTTTGTCCACATCAAGGCAATTTCGTTTTCTGACCCTAGAAGTTGTAATTGAGGTAAGAACCCTTCGTAAATAAGTGATTTAAAGATTTTATGACACGCTTGGCCTTTTCTTTCACTTCTATCAATCAAATGAATTGTATTAAGAACCTGTTTCAAAAATAAATTGCTCTCGAAGGGAACATGAAACGTAAAAACTGAAAATAGGTGAAAAAAAAAACTAAAAACCAGTAAATAAATTAAATTAATTTAATTATAAACAAGCAATATATACAAAACTTGCGATAATTCGGAATAAAAATATACATGATGCGTGTATGTTTGTGAATTTATATTGTAATCCATATTTAATATCTGTCTACTCGTCTAGAGTAGCCAGCCATTTTAAAAGCTGTGAACACTACTACAACAATTCTATTCAGTATTATAAGCACCTACTTCAAGATTTCGTAAAAAAAAATGTAAAAAGATATGTTTAGTTTATATTGAGACATTTTAACCGATAAGAACTTAAGACCTACTAGCGTTTAATGATTAATACGCGTGTATGTCGTCCATTACACGATAGGTTTTGCCACTGTCAAATGCAATGATTGACGTTTGCATGACGAAAATATAGGGTGACTGGTAATTAGTGACCGATACTTAAAAACGTGATTGTACTCATGATTACAAATAACTTTCCCAAAGAAACTTTTCTTATACTAATTAATTTAATCACAATAACAAAACGGCAGCAGCAAGTCTTTGGATATAATTTTACCGAAACATGTAGGTACATTGCTTATGTCATCGATAACGGGGGCCAAGCCGCTAACAGCTGACAGGGTTAAGGCGCTCACGCGAAATTCAAAGTTTCAAACAGCTGTTTTGTTATTGTGATTTAACTAATTAGTAAAAAAAAAAAAGTTTCTTCAGGAAAGTTGTTTGTAATAATGAGTATAATCACGTGTTTAAGTATCGGTCACTAATTACCAGTCACCCTATATAGTGGCGTTAAAATTCCGTCATTCAATCATCATTCATGATTTGATTGACGCTTGCATGACAGTGTACTGGACGCCTATGACACTACCGAGTCCCTGAACTGTAGGCCTATGGATTACAATATAGCACAATGTAATGGTAAACAAAAAGAACAAAAATAAAACTTAAATTAAATACGGTACAATTTAAATTAAATTAACATAAAAGCTGGGTTTACAAATTTAAAAAAAAATCGTAAAAAAAACAAGGAACTATGATATGATAATAATAATAACATCGGACATTTCAAACAACCACATTTTCGGGATTTTTTTAACAACTTATGGACATCGTTCATTTTTAAATTGTCATAATTCGCAACGTGAATGACACTTACTACAAAAATGATAATCTTAAAAATTATATAAGTATCGCTGCTAATTTTTTTTTTAATTTTCTACATACGTAACTAATATTTTTATACAATACCAATGAAGTCTTTTTACAAAACGGATCACTACATTTAGTTAAACCTGCATTACATGTTCACTAGGGCCTACTGTCCACGGACGCTTAGCTTCAAAGACGCGTATTCGCAGGCGTACACTACGCGTATAATGACGAATACGCGTCTATGAAGCTACGCGGCCGCGGACAGTAGGCCTAACAGAAATGTGCATATGTAAGGTTAACCGAATATAAGTGATAACATTTGCTTTACGAAAATCGACCTTACTAAAAGGCGCTATCAATGTAAAATTGTTGCCATGTGTCGATTTTACATTATCTTAAATTTTTGATAGATTTCTCAACTTCATAATAAGAGCAACGATGGCTTCACATTTCGTTTATCCTTTTAACCACCTATTTCGGATATATCCGACAAATGCTCTCGCGTTTATACCACCAGGGTCGCATATCCACGACCAAATAAGCCATCTCGTCAGCTCTTGTCTCCTATAGGGCTTGAAGAGCTACAAAAAAAAACTCAGTCACAAATAGACGACCCTGGCGAATACGACACGAAAACAGTCGTCAGACCATTCCGACGCAAGCGGCTCAAGGGTTACGATAGCCTAAACGATTCAAGTTCTCTAAAAATCTAAATTTTATAAAAACCTAACCCAATCGCGTAGTTACTAAACTCAGTCAAAAGAGATCCTTGCCTTATGTTCAATGCTTATAGGTACGGTAGGCCTAACGTCAGTGGTAAAATTACCAGTTCTAGCTGGCCTCGCATTTAATTGGAACTCTAGTTTTATACTAGACCATCTATGGTCAAAATGACACCACCGACTTGCCGCCTACTGTACGCGAGATTCGACAAACTTTGTGACAATCGTTTTAGACATCAGTACGTGCTAAGCAACTGGGTTACTTTGGACCCTTCTAATTCGCAGACGCGAGTGTTGATTTAAGTGAAAGAAAAGGCTAAGTTTGACAGTTCTAGTGACAGCCAGTTTCACACATCTCAGGCACTAATCTGCGTAGACCTCACAATATGATCAAGATAATAATTGAAAAAGAGACCTTCGAGTTTGTTTCGGTGTTTCTTCTAAAGCCGAGTATCTACTATGTTCGCGAACTGTGCTGCGCGCATCTCCAACCGCTCTGATGGAGATAGTAGTAGCATCTCCATAAGAAACACGCATATTCCACAGTTCCCTAACACAAATTTTTCATCCGTCCACTCCATTTATCATTATGGAGCGTGATACACAACACGTATACACCAAACGTGGTATTTTGCTCGCGTCCACGAACATACTGAGCTCCCCTTTGTGTACAAACCTCCTCCAGGATCGTAGAAGGTCGCGAACATAGTGGATACCCCGCTAAGAGTAGGTAGTTGGTAGGAAATACCGATCTCATCTAGTTTTATTTTTCTCGAAGTTGTTAAATCCAAACTTATACCGCTTAAAGGTCGCACGCGTCGAACAAATCGAAAGAAAAGAAGAATAGAATTCTTCATTCTGGAGTGTGCGGTGTGTGTTTCATCCAATTTCTTATAAGGAATTCTAACATTCTTTTTTTTTCGATTCTTTCGGCTCGGACAAGTGTGCGTTCACCATAAACAAACGAGATTGCCTTGACTTGAACTAAGGAGCTATACAAATTGCGTTTCATACTTCCCAATCTTTTACATTATGGTAAATTTTCTAACGGTACTAATATATATTTTTTTATAAATCTTTCGAACGCCATATTGGTGTTTTTTACATCACATTATTACGATAAATGGTACGTGTTTTTTTTTAGTCATCTGCAAGGCTTTCAGAGCAAACCGACCTTATATTACTGTCTGCCAAGTTAAACACTCTCTACTAGTCTCGTGGTCAGAACGCTAGCTGGCTTTGGTATGTCATTAAGGGCGGAATTCACCAATAAAATTAATCGCGTTTAGCCGCTGTCACTAGTGTCACTTGTAAAAAATACAGACAAGCGACACTAGTGACAGACAAATGTTAAAACGCGATTAGTTTTATTGGTGAATTCCGCCCTAAGGTAAAACCGGACATTCTAACCAGAGAACAGATGGCCTTACCATGCGTGCGAGCGAGAACTGAACTAATAAAAGGATGGAGCTATATAGGGTCTGTAATTCCATCCCTTTAACAGTTTAGCAGTTTAGGTTGTCAAATGGATCGCATTAAGGGCCGAATTCACCAATAAAACTAATCGCGTTTTAACGTTTGGCTCGCATAATCGCGTTTAGCCGCTGTCGCTAGTGTCACTTGTAAAAATACAACAAAAGAAAAATACAGACAAGTGACACTAGTGACAGCGGCTAAACGCGATTATGCGAGCCAAACGTTAAAACGCGATTAGTTTTATTGGTGAATTCCGCCCTAGGACTTCGTGGTATTGATGGTAGGGCCTGTCCTCGTTGGCCATGACCCCGCCTTTTATATCCAGGTACTACGTTCCCGGTGGTCAATTTTCAACGAATCCTCTCCCAAATTGTATTAAGAAATAAAAAGGTAGCTTTGCTCTGACAGTTTCAAATATAATCTGTATTTAACTTACACTAAATTAGCTATCTAGCGCCGAAATTATATAATCTTTTTATTTAATATTATTCTAAAGCGTTTATGTTTGGATTTTAATTCTGAATTGAACGGCTAGGATACCCTTTAGCCGCCCACATCGGATATACCCGACAAACACTCTCGCGTTTATTCCACCAGGGCCGCACATCCACGACCAAATACTCCATTTCGTCAGCTCTTCCGTCACCTAGCGAGATTGAAGAGAAAAAACGAGATAATGTACCCAGTCGCAAACACACGACCCTGCCGAATAGGACGCGTAAACACTTGTCGGCGGCTAAAGGGTTAAAATACAAGTGAAAAAACAAAACAGGGCTCTACAGTTCGTACACAATTATTTCACTTCTGATTTAGTATTGTAGTGGTCTTTATTACCATAGCCATAAGGTTGCAGTCAGAAGAAAACTAATTTGAACGGTCTGTGTACAACAATAATACAGCACGCACACATAGACACGCTTCACGTACAGTCGGTGCATGCGCACTCGCGATCGGCATTTGTTTGTGATTGCGCCGTAAGTTTACGTACTATGCGTTCCAAATAAGAATAGGAAAGTCAATAACCTCGATCTGTCAAATGTTGAGTGAAATGTACGGTTTGCAAAGAAAACTTATTTGCGTATCAATAAAGGTTTTTTTTTTCTTTGTATTACTAAGTCTTAGTTAAATCTAGGTGAAGTAAAAACCTTATTGTTTAGTATAAAATAATAAGCTAAATATATTGTTTTAAGTCATAATTATTTAAAAAAGAAACCTATTTTCTTTCTTAGGAACCATTCGCCTTCTTCGTCCATTTACCACTACTCAGACACTTCACACAGTGACGCAGAGATGAGCAAAATTGAATAACTGGATTCTGATTAAACATTTTTCATTCACGATTCGTAAATAAATTAAATTTTAAAAATTTCTTGCTTTGTTCACCCTATCTAATTTTGGAGGTATGCGGAACAGAGTGTAAAGCCCGCAAACATCCGTTGAAAAGGAAGGAACCTCCGACCAGACGGGTGAAATGTCTGGTGGGCAACTGCCCGATAGATGATTTCGGGCTGTTCTATATGTTCTAATCGCGCGGAGAACTTTGATTGCGCGATGCAGGATTAGTTCTTATGCGACGCCATAGATGTCGCTACACAATTTCTCCGTTTTGACAGCTGACGTGACGTCAAAACATGGCAATCGATCCTATTCTTATTTGGAACGCATTGTATGCGTGCATTTTCGTCTAGTATGGAGCTGATCTTATGTACCTTTCTTCTTTATTATCGTAATAGATTATAAGATGATTCCAAATTGTTTTTCCGCTCACATTTTTGTCCTAGCTCTAAACAGTGACACAAATGTGACAAAAACGATTTGTAATGGAGCTGATTTAACTAGTAACTTTAGTATTTGTACAGATTTCTTTTGAAATCATACTTAAAAATATTAATTGTGCATAAAACACAACTGGAATAACATCAATTTTTAGAATCAGTTACAACATCACTATTTTCCGATTTAAGTCTGCCGTCTTAATTATGGACTATCACACCTGCCGCTTTTACCGGACATGACAGGACGTAAATATTAAAATGACAGCTGTCAGTTTGACGTATGTCAAAATGACAGCTGTCATTTTTTTTTTTTAATCATGATGAGTTTTCAACTGGGTTATACAAGAGAATTAGGCACTATTTTATTGCTTTTACACCAAGCCTTGAGTACAGTAAAAACTTGAAGCATTTACAAAGATATAGACTTTCTGTTTCTATAGATGCATTAGAAATTTCATGACCAACATCTTTTTAAATGCTTCAAATCCTAAGGCCAGCAGTTAGTTATCACTTTATTTCGATACAAAAAGGACCATATTATTGCTAATAATTTAACTCCAAAAAAATATTAAAAAGAATATTATTTTACACATTTTAGATTTACTTTACAAGATAAATAAAGAAATACGTCTCTCCGTGATATGATTAAGCGATCCAAAAACTTATCAAGAACGCAAGTACCAAATGATTTGACTCTCAATGGTTTTCCATCTTAACATTCTACAGCACTACGGGATATTTCGAGAGTTACCGTGGCCCATGACCCAAGAACGCAGAGGGTAAGCGAAGAAACACAGGTGGGTTTTAGTCAGTAAAAGTCTGAAATCATTTTATGATTTCTCACGTAAAAATTGCTGTCAATTTTTTTTATTTATTATTGACAGGCTCACGTTTGACCACTATCTCACCTGATGGTAAGCAATGATGTGGCATTCTTGACTTAAAGACCCCTAGGTGTAGCTACCAGGAAACACAGATTCCGGCAGGGAATTCCACTCCTTAGCTACGCATAATGAATGTGTTCCCAAAAAGCTTTGTACGTATAGGTGGGATGTCCACCATGTACCGATGGCGCAACGCCGTACGTCTAGTGGTCCGATGATGGAACGGACTTGGTGGAATTAAATTATGCAATCCCACCGCACACTCCCCGAAATGTAATGTAATAAAAATGTAATTAAAGTAACATACAAGAAGTAATTAATGCTTCAGTTAGGCATTCATTCTACATGTTAAATACTTCATCCGTAACTGGAAGCCGACCCCAACACAGATCTGTGTGATCTGTGTGTGTGTGTGGTCTGTGTCTGTGTGTGTTCGTGGCATCACCGAGGGCCCTAACAGAATACCAGCGCCGCGTTATTTATCGTTTTAAATAACGCAGCATATGCTGAGTTATGTGCCTTTTTGGCCTCGCACTGATTACACCTTTCTTTTTTTTTAGTGTGTAATTTTAGTTTATACGATTGTGTGAGGCACGAATAAAATTTTTTTCTTTTTTTGTTTTCTTTCTTTATCTACCGAAATGTATCGCTACCGCTCTGAGCAGCGAATACCGTATACAACAGAAAAGGCAAAAAAAAAAAATGATAAGTTTGTGGTTTGAAAATTAATAAAAAATGGTCCATTCTGTAAAGAATCTATTAAAACTAATCTAATTAATGTTGTGGCGTTCAAAAGTCATTCGGTTATCAGAAATATTATCCATATATTTAAACTACTATAGTTTGAATAGTGTCATCAAATACTTTCGGGCAAGGCATTTTTATAAGTTTCGTGGGTAGAGGCGTTTTTTATTCTTTTGGTTGGCAGTAACTGTTGTCTATGGACGAAGGCTATCCACGTTAAGGTAAGTACTTAAACTTAAAAGCAGCCAAAATAAACTTTTTTTTTTTTTTTTTGTAAAACGTAAAATATTAAGTAATATTTCTCGTAAACTGACGACGTTTTCTATGGGATCAACTCTAAGAAATGTCAAATTATTAGAGTTGGTCTCATTGTAAAAGTTGTTCATACGCTAGAGATTACTTTATGTATTTCATGTTATACTACTATTGTCATATTTACATTTGACGTGAATTTTTAATTTCTAAATAAGAATATTTGAACTCCTAATTCGCGTAGAGACTTGGAAACTCGAATTGTGTAAAACTCGACTCGATGATAATTAAAAAAAAATCGTAAACTTATAATATTTTTGAAGAAATTAATATACCCAACAAGTATCGTCATAAGCGAACGATTCACTTAAAAATAGTACATTTTTAATATTATTATTTTATAGGAGCTAAACTAAAACGATAGGCTCTCAAACTTAATTAAATTAAAAAAAAGCAGTGAATAGCAAAAAACAGCATTTTTATCATTAAATTAAAAAAAAAAGATCAAAAAACGCTCTACCCAAATATTAAATTTACAATTATTATTAACATTATACCTACGCTAATTCACTTTAATATTTTTTTATACAAAATAATTATTTAAACAAAAATCCACTGAATATCGCACACATAACACTTTTTAATTAAAACCTTCAATAATAATATAATCTAGCATTTACTTTATCGAAAAAAAATATGAACAGAAAAAAAAAACTATTTTTTTTTTCATTTACTCTATTAATTACATTATGTCAGTATGGTAGAGGAAAAAAAATGATAAATAAAAAGAACCATTATTATACATAGCTTCCAAAATCGATAAAAACAAACTAAGATTACTATGCAAGTAACTTGCACAAGCTACTTGCATATGTTTTGTGCAAGAAAGCATACACACATGTTAACATCATAGTTCCAGTGTGGAAAAGAGATGGAGCTATACAGGGTGAATAGTTCTATCCCTTTTTCACAACAGAAGAATCGTGGTATTGTCTAAAAATGTGTATATTTTTGCTTCAGGCTCGCTCGCACAGCAAAGCAGTTTAAAAACGATCATGGAACAAAATTGTGAAAAAATACTTCAAAATTGTGAAAGTAAATTTACTGTCAACTTAAATACTTCTAAAACAGTATTTTTAACTAAAACTAGACAAAAGTGGTATACATGACAAAATTACGCAGTCGTATTTTCTCGTGCTTGACTCATTGGCAATGTACACGTCGCATGCCTATCATAAAGAGACCTAACTCAAAAAGAGATTACCTATTTGAATCTAAAAACATATGTTTAAAAATAAGGTTCAATTTTCGAATACCCTCTGTTTTGAGTTAAGTCTCTTTTCAATTAACCACGCGATGCATTCAAAAGACGATACGACGACAAAATTATGCCTGGCCCACATTTTAGCTTATATTTTCAAAATTTTTGCCTTTTTTCCTCAACCATACTTTAATTCAGACATTACTCATCAGTACAAATTAATATTTACAATTGTTTTGTCATAGTCCTTGATAATACAATGCCTTTCTAGTACCTTTCTGGCAAAAATATTTTAAAATGACAGTTACAGCCTCAAACATGACCATTCTATCGATAGATGGCGCTGAACTCAATATTTTTTAGTTTAATTTGTTTTTGATATGGAAGCATTATTAGGTCACGGCCCAAAAGATTGTATTGATTTGATTTGGATGTCACATGTCTTTGAATTTCTGTTTTTTGGACATGCCGGTTTCGTCACAATGTTTTCTTTCACAGTTTTGAATTAGATAAAACAATGCGTCTGGCTAGGTTTGAACCTGCGACCACTTGTAAGCCGGGGCCGTTACCACTGAGCCACTACTACTCTCTAAGTCTCCACGACGACAATCGATATAGATCCCAAAAAGTCTATAAATCATTAATCGACACATTAAAGTTGTTTTATGATTTGTATTTTTCGCTTATTCCAGTCAAAATAAAAAAAAAACATTGCTTGACTCCCGTAGACTAAAAAAAAAAATTGTCTTCAACGCCATCTAACGAGGAAATGGCTACGCTTGGGCCAGCTTTCACTTACACATTTATATTTCGTATTTGTGAATTTATTCTGTAGATAATAATGCTTGGCTGGGTTCAGTGAAACAAGTATTTAAGGCTGCCAGTATCATTTGTAGTTTTAATTTTACCCTCACCAGCCGCTATAGTGAAAAAGCGAGGGCAGTCCGCGAAATTCAAATTTTTCAAGTTTTTTTTTTGCATTTTACTGGTTTTGCAAGTTGTGTTGATAAAAATACGATTGGCGAACGTAGCACGTATTTAGTTACGTAATTATAAATCATAAATACAACCAGCTCCGTTCATCTTACCCTATTATGTAGTTATTTCATGTAAAGTAGGGTATCCAGCTGATTGGTGAATACGAATAAATGGTTGATATTGTAGTACACTCCATATCGATCGCCTTTTGACTTGTTTGTCGAGTGTAATAGACCTTATTGCAAAGATAATGCAATCAAAATTGAAAAAATTCGGACTGTTTAATGTCTGCGACTCAAATCAATTTCTTTTGGCTTCACTTGGCCTATCTTACAGAAATTTGCATTTTCTTTATTAATTAAATTTTATTTATCTATATATATATACACACCTCTATTTTTTAATTAGTACAAAAAATGGGGATCATATTTGTGTAGTCAAAAGTAAAAAAAAAAAACGAAATCTCAAAATAGTACACGAAAATTTGTCATAATTGAATCAATCATTCATAACAATTGCTACTAGAAAATACTAAACGCAGTGTTTTTCCATTTTTATCGCCATTCATTCATTTATAATCAATAGCCTGTACAATATGTCCATAAATTGAGTGACATTTTGGGATATAAACAAACGCTAATAACTTTGCTGTTTATGAATATTATTTATTGAGACTTTACTTGAATAATAACAAGACCTTTTCTAATAAACCCTTTAAATATTTGTACTAATGAAAAAATAGTGGTGTATAAGGAGAAACTGACTGACTGACATATCAATGCACAACCAGAACTATTGGGACTAGGGACGTGAAATTTCGCCCAAGATTTCCTTTTATGATGTAGACAAAACGCTAAGAGGATTTTTCAAAATTCACTCCCTTAATGGATGAAACGGAATCTCCGTTTTTAAAAGTTTGTATGGAGAATACCTTACTTTCACGCAGGTGAAACAGCTGGCAGAAGCTAGTATTATACAACATTATTTTTAGTATATACGATACCTGAATATAGTTTGTTCAGAATCAGTAACTGAATCGATTCCAATCAAATAGATTTTTTTCAAAAAAAATATTTAAAAAAAGGTCGCAAGTTGGACACCACCGACACTAAGTACAACACAGGTCACGACATGTCATAGCGGGCATTAGGCACCAGCGCACAGCTGGGTGCGGGAGCAAAACGACCCCTCAGTCGCCCGAAGACCTGGTGACCAGGTATTTGTGCGGACAACCAGGTAAAATAATAAGCTTATAACTTTGTTATTTTTCATGATACAGTTATGAAATTTTGTACACAAATTCTTTATGTAAAAATACTATTCACGTGTATCGCGTTTCGCATATACTAAAATTAATGTTGTATAATTGGTGTTGAACTACCGGAGCGCGTTCGAAACACTATACTGTGCTCCTAAACACGGATAGTTGACGTGACTCACAAGGCTGCCTAGCTTAAGTGGGACTGGGCTGGACATGTCAGTCGCATGCCCATCGAGCAATGGGTAAGTAGAACACACAACTGGTGGCCTGAAATTGCTAGACGAGTTCGCGGTTGATCACGAAGGAGATTGCAGAACGACTTAGATGTCTTCCTTGTGGTTCAGAACCCGGAACAATGATAGGAATGGAGAGACCTTTGTGCAACGATTGGACATTACAAACCATGACTTTTTTTTTAAATTATGCACAGGTTTGCCTTCGACCTGATGGTAAGCGATGACGTGGCCGATGATGGAGCACGCTTGCTAAGAAGTAACCTATTCACTCTTGACTTCAAAGACCCCTAGGTTATATATAGCCATCGGGAAACAGACTCCGGCAGGGAATTCCGCTCCTTAGCTGTACGCATAACAAATGTGTTCCCAAAACGCTTTGTACGTATGGGTGGAATGTCCACCATGTACCGATGGTGCAACGCCGTACGTCTAGTGGTCCGATGATGGAACGGACTTGGCGGAATTAATTGTGCAATTCCAATGCACACACCCCGAAATGTAAACGATAGAAAACCGACCGGCTAACCACTCGGCGTCGATGCTCAAGACTTTGGAGTTTTGACTTGATAAGTGCATTACCAATGATCATCTTGGCTCGCTTCTCAATTGACTCTAGTGCATCAAGCTGGTATTTGGCAGACCCATGCGGAAGATGAGAGCAATAATCCATACACGATCGAACAAAAAATATTATATTAGCATGATAAACGAAATATTTCTGCAAATATGCGAAGGCCGATCGTGAGGCAACGGTCTTCACGCCCCAACCGCCGCCGGGTTTTCGATCCCGATTTCCGGCCACCGTAGGCGCGGGCTTGCGGACCGTCCGGTAACCGTGCGGACCGAGCCTAAGTCGTCGACGGCGCGTACTATTCCACGCGCGCCTCAAAGAGATGTCAGCAACTGTAGGGCAGCAGGGTTGAAGCCTATTGGAGCCACGGTTAGTGTGAAAGTGAAACCTGGGGCCCTAGGACGAAGGCAAAGAAGGAGTGGGTTTTTAGTCAGTAAAACTCTGACACTATCTCTCGCTCCGCCCAAGATTTTCCCACCAAAGAAAAAAAATTATAGTGCCAAAATTAGGTAGTAAGCTGGCAAAACGAGTAATCGAGCAAGCTAAAATTGAATTAAACCTTCGTACAGCTTTATCAACTTCTTTCAAACATCCGATACGCCAGTCTAGTCCCTTTATGAAGTATCTGCTTGTATTAAAAACTTTTAAATATTAAATTAAAGGTATTTTTTTCAATCAACTGATGAAATATATATCCAGCCATGCTTTTTTAGCGCACTACGGCCAAAACGTGCTGACAGGTGACTAGCGGGACGCGAAGTCAACACATTTTCGACCTTAAACAATTTCGAAGACGATGAGATAAGTTCTTCTACTCAAATTCGTCAATAAAGGTCATTTTGCGTTACATTTCGATACATACAACCTTCTTCTTATCATAAAATCCTCACACTTGTCGCTTTAAGATACGATCTAAAAAAAATATAATTTAGAAATGGCCTGTTCTACCAACTTATCTGGCAGATAATATCATACAAATTCTAGTAAAACCATAGAGAAGAAAATAACTTGGATATTTTTTTAAAGCTTGTTTACGAACTATTTTCTCAATCTTATATTAACTGTCATGACCTAATAATGTTCCCAACGCTGGTACTCGGACCTCCTCTCTAGAAGTGGGAATGGGCCGTAATCCACCACGCGGGCCCAGTGCGGGTTGATGGATGTCACGTGTCTTCGATTTTTTGGTTCTAGGACATGCCGGTTTCTCACAATGTTTTCTTTCACCGATTTAAGAGCAGTGGTGATGAAATAAATTACACAAAGTAATGCGCCTGGCTGGGTTTGAACCGGCGACTTGCAACTCGTAAGTCAGAGCCGTTACCGCTTGGCCACCATCCTTTTTTGTCACTTCCATCTTTTATTTTGGCATATTTTAGATTATTATTATTACTTTTTTATTTTTTTATAAGTTTTAATGATTTTTTTTTTCTTTCTGTTATGATCGGCTAAAAAATCATACCAGTTAACATAAGATTTGATCAGAGGTTACATTTTTAAACTATATTTGTTGAATAACTTGTCTATAATAATTCCAGCAAAATGAATCTTCTCACCATTGAGACTCAAGCCTCTTGTCTATGAGACTAAGTAGGCCATCGGTTGTGGAGATCAGATAGCAGTGTGCAGTGGCGAAGAGTCCATATAACATGATTCCCATCGGCTTCCCTTATGAAAAATATAATCTATCAGTCAACGACATATTTAGTTGGTTCTATTGTTCAATTAGTTCGAATTTTATAGGAACGCAGGAACGGGTATATTTTTTTGCCTTCGGCTTCAATTCTAAAAATATCCACCCTTCGCCACCGTCAGGTAGACAGTTGATCCATAGCAAACTTCAGCTGCATCCGTTTAAACTGGAATCCGACTATAAAGTCGAGACAAGGCGAAGCAGATTACGATAAAGAATCACGAATTTAAAAAGCAATAATTAGCTTTTTTACCACTAGTTATCAAACTCACAACCTGGCATTAAACATACAAAAATCCATCGATCTTCTGCAAGATGAGGGTAGTCCGGTGCAGCGAGCAAGTGTGGTGTTTCCTTAGCTCGTCGTCATGGTAACGATGTGTCTAGTCCTTGCTGTGACGTCAGTCACGGGGCGGCGAACGCGCTGCCTCTTGATAAAAGAAGTCTTATATTGTCCTTATTTCATAAATTACTGGAAAAGATAAGAAAATTGTATCAGGATTTAGAAATGTCATCTTGTACATACATACATACACAATCAGCCCTATAATATTCTCACTGCTGGGACTCTGGCCTCCTCTCTAGGAGAGGGAAGGGACCGTAAGTGCTCGGCCACAATGGCAGCGCGGTGCGGGAACGCGCGCGATTTGCTTGGCCAGACTAGCAGCGCGGTGCGGGAATGCGCGCGATTTGCTTAACCAGACTGACAGCGCGGTGCGGGAACGCGCGCGAGTTGCTTGGCCAGACAGCAGCGCGGTGCGGGAGTGATGCGTGCGGGAGTGCGATTTATAGTGTACGCGCGAGATTTGCTTGGTGCGGGTGCAGGGACATGGTTGCCGCTCATCGGCCGCGCACTCACTGTGGTTGTAAAGTCACTATGGCGTGCGTTGCCCGCGCGCGTCCACTATAAAGATGGAACCTAAAATGAAGTTCTTATATTTGAGATTGCCGCCCCGCACCCACTCTTCTTGTCCGGCCGAACACTAATCCACCACGCGGGCCCCACGAGGATTGGTAGATATCACATATTTTCGAATTTTTGGTTCTAAGAAGGTTTTCTTACAATGTCTTTCTTCACCGTTTTGAGAGATGTGGTGATGAAATAAATTACATAATATAAAGGGCCTGCCTGGGTTTGAACCAAAGACGTTCTACTCGTAAGTCGGGTCCGTTACCACTGGACCATCAATACCCTTCAAAAACATACCATAAATCCCACCGATATACTGTAGTTTTAGGTGAAAGCGCCACACACACACGCGTAATTTTTCAAGTTTTTTGAATTTTGTAGATCAGTGTTAGGTTCTATGTTAAATAAAATATGATTTACAACCGTAGCACGTATTTATTTCCGAAATTGCAGTTGAGGAAGTCCCACAGTCGGCATGGTGTCTGTGCGTACAGTACACACACTCACCTAATCATACAGGTCATGCTCTCTGTCCCGGTCGTGGTCCGGCGTCCTGGGGCGTGGCTGCGGCGCCGGCGCGGCGGGGGAGGCGCCGCCGTAGTTGAGGAAGTCCCACAGTCGGCATGGTGTCTGTGCGTACAGTACACACACTCACCTAATCATACAGGTCATGCTCTCTGTCCCGGTCGTGGTCCGGCGTCCTGGGGCGTGGCTGCGGCGCCGGCGCGGCGGGGGAGGCGCCGCCGTAGTTGAGGAAGTCCCACAGTCGGCATGGTGTCTGTGCGTACAGTACACACACTCACCTAATCATACAGGTCATGCTCTCTGTCCCGGTCGTGGTCCGGCGTCCTGGGGCGTGGCTGCGGCGCCGGCGCGGCGGGGGAGGCGCCGCCGTAGTTGAGGAAGTCCCACAGTCGGCATGGTGTCTGTGCGTACAGTACACACACTCACCTAATCATACAGGTCATGCTCTCTGTCCCGGTCGTGGTCCGGCGTCCTGGGGCGTGGCTGCGGCGCCGGCGCGGCGGGGGAGGCGCCGCCGTAGTTGAGGAAGTCCCACAGTCGGCATGGTGTCTGTGCGTACAGTACACACACTCACCTAATCATACAGGTCATGCTCTCTGTCCCGGTCGTGGTCCGGCGTCCTGGGGCGTGGCTGCGGCGCCGGCGCGGCGGGGGAGGCGCCGCCGTAGTTGAGGAAGTCCCACAGTCGGCATGGTGTCTGTGCGTACAGTACACACACTCACCTAATCATACAGGTCATGCTCTCTGTCCCGGTCGTGGTCCGGCGTCCTGGGGCGTGGCTGCGGCGCCGGCGCGGCGGGGGAGGCGCCGCCGTAGTTGAGGAAGTCCCACAGTCGGCATGGTGTCTGTGCGTACAGTACACACACTCACCTAATCATACAGGTCATGCTCTCTGTCCCGGTCGTGGTCCGGCGTCCTGGGGCGTGGCTGCGGCGCCGGCGCGGCGGGGGAGGCGCCGCCGTAGTTGAGGAAGTCCCACAGTCGGCATGGTGTCTGTGCGTACAGTACACACACTCACCTAATCATACAGGTCATGCTCTCTGTCCCGGTCGTGGTCCGGCGTCCTGGGGCGTGGCTGCGGCGCCGGCGCGGCGGGGGAGGCGCCGCCGTAGTTGAGGAAGTCCCACAGTCGGCATGGTGTCTGTGCGTACAGTACACACACTCACCTAATCATACAGGTCATGCTCTCTGTCCCGGTCGTGGTCCGGCGTCCTGGGGCGTGGCTGCGGCGCCGGCGCGGCGGGGGAGGCGCCGCCGTAGTTGAGGAAGTCCCACAGTCGGCATGGTGTCTGTGCGTACAGTACACACACTCACCTAATCATACAGGTCATGCTCTCTGTCCCGGTCGTGGTCCGGCGTCCTGGGGCGTGGCTGCGGCGCCGGCGCGGCGGGGGAGGCGCCGCCGTAGTTGAGGAAGTCCCACAGTCGGCATGGTGTCTGTGCGTACAGTACACACACTCACCTAATCATACAGGTCATGCTCTCTGTCCCGGTCGTGGTCCGGCGTCCTGGGGCGTGGCTGCGGCGCCGGCGCGGCGGGGGAGGCGCCGCCGTAGTTGAGGAAGTCCCACAGTCGGCATGGTGTCTGTGCGTACAGTACACACACTCACCTAATCATACAGGTCATGCTCTCTGTCCCGGTCGTGGTCCGGCGTCCTGGGGCGTGGCTGCGGCGCCGGCGCGGCGGGGGAGGCGCCGCCGTAGTTGAGGAAGTCCCACAGTCGGCATGGTGTCTGTGCGTACAGTACACACACTCACCTAATCATACAGGTCATGCTCTCTGTCCCGGTCGTGGTCCGGCGTCCTGGGGCGTGGCTGCGGCGCCGGCGCGGCGGGGGAGGCGCCGCCGTAGTTGAGGAAGTCCCACAGTCGGCATGGTGTCTGTGCGTACAGTACACACACTCACCTAATCATACAGGTCATGCTCTCTGTCCCGGTCGTGGTCCGGCGTCCTGGGGCGTGGCTGCGGCGCCGGCGCGGCGGGGGAGGCGCCGCCGTAGTTGAGGAAGTCCCACAGTCGGCATGGTGTCTGTGCGTACAGTACACACACTCACCTAATCATACAGGTCATGCTCTCTGTCCCGGTCGTGGTCCGGCGTCCTGGGGCGTGGCTGCGGCGCCGGCGCGGCGGGGGAGGCGCCGCCGTAGTTGAGGAAGTCCCACAGTCGGCATGGTGTCTGTGCGTACAGTACACACACTCACCTAATCATACAGGTCATGCTCTCTGTCCCGGTCGTGGTCCGGCGTCCTGGGGCGTGGCTGCGGCGCCGGCGCGGCGGGGGAGGCGCCGCCGTAGTTGAGGAAGTCCCACAGTCGGCATGGTGTCTGTGCGTACAGTACACACACTCACCTAATCATACAGGTCATGCTCTCTGTCCCGGTCGTGGTCCGGCGTCCTGGGGCGTGGCTGCGGCGCCGGCGCGGCGGGGGAGGCGCCGCCGTAGTTGAGGAAGTCCCACAGTCGGCATGGTGTCTGTGCGTACAGTACACACACTCACCTAATCATACAGGTCATGCTCTCTGTCCCGGTCGTGGTCCGGCGTCCTGGGGCGTGGCTGCGGCGCCGGCGCGGCGGGGGAGGCGCCGCCGTAGTTGAGGAAGTCCCACAGTCGGCATGGTGTCTGTGCGTACAGTACACACACTCACCTAATCATACAGGTCATGCTCTCTGTCCCGGTCGTGGTCCGGCGTCCTGGGGCGTGGCTGCGGCGCCGGCGCGGCGGGGGAGGCGCCGCCGTAGTTGAGGAAGTCCCACAGTCGGCATGGTGTCTGTGCGTACAGTACACACACTCACCTAATCATACAGGTCATGCTCTCTGTCCCGGTCGTGGTCCGGCGTCCTGGGGCGTGGCTGCGGCGCCGGCGCGGCGGGGGAGGCGCCGCCGTAGTTGAGGAAGTCCCACAGTCGGCATGGTGTCTGTGCGTACAGTACACACACTCACCTAATCATACAGGTCATGCTCTCTGTCCCGGTCGTGGTCCGGCGTCCTGGGGCGTGGCTGCGGCGCCGGCGCGGCGGGGGAGGCGCCGCCGTAGTTGAGGAAGTCCCACAGTCGGCATGGTGTCTGTGCGTACAGTACACACACTCACCTAATCATACAGGTCATGCTCTCTGTCCCGGTCGTGGTCCGGCGTCCTGGGGCGTGGCTGCGGCGCCGGCGCGGCGGGGGAGGCGCCGCCGTAGTTGAGGAAGTCCCACAGTCGGCATGGTGTCTGTGCGTACAGTACACACACTCACCTAATCATACAGGTCATGCTCTCTGTCCCGGTCGTGGTCCGGCGTCCTGGGGCGTGGCTGCGGCGCCGGCGCGGCGGGGGAGGCGCCGCCGTAGTTGAGGAAGTCCCACAGTCGGCATGGTGTCTGTGCGTACAGTACACACACTCACCTAATCATACAGGTCATGCTCTCTGTCCCGGTCGTGGTCCGGCGTCCTGGGGCGTGGCTGCGGCGCCGGCGCGGCGGGGGAGGCGCCGCCGTAGTTGAGGAAGTCCCACAGTCGGCATGGTGTCTGTGCGTACAGTACACACACTCACCTAATCATACAGGTCATGCTCTCTGTCCCGGTCGTGGTCCGGCGTCCTGGGGCGTGGCTGCGGCGCCGGCGCGGCGGGGGAGGCGCCGCCGTAGTTGAGGAAGTCCCACAGTCGGCATGGTGTCTGTGCGTACAGTACACACACTCACCTAATCATACAGGTCATGCTCTCTGTCCCGGTCGTGGTCCGGCGTCCTGGGGCGTGGCTGCGGCGCCGGCGCGGCGGGGGAGGCGCCGCCGTAGTTGAGGAAGTCCCACAGTCGGCATGGTGTCTGTGCGTACAGTACACACACTCACCTAATCATACAGGTCATGCTCTCTGTCCCGGTCGTGGTCCGGCGTCCTGGGGCGTGGCTGCGGCGCCGGCGCGGCGGGGGAGGCGCCGCCGTAGTTGAGGAAGTCCCACAGTCGGCATGGTGTCTGTGCGTACAGTACACACACTCACCTAATCATACAGGTCATGCTCTCTGTCCCGGTCGTGGTCCGGCGTCCTGGGGCGTGGCTGCGGCGCCGGCGCGGCGGGGGAGGCGCCGCCGTAGTTGAGGAAGTCCCACACGAGGATGGTGTCGTCGTGCGAGGACGACACGATTTGGAACTCGTCAAACTGCAGCCGGAACACGCGGCCCGTGTGCTCCTGTGGCAATTTAGGGGGTCACATTCGGGAAACTACGCATGGGTTTGTTTCTTAAAGTCGAAAGCACATTCGAAATATAAAAAATCACTCTTACTACTAAGAAAAAGACGCTGTCGAAAGTAATTATCTGTGCAGTGACATCTATGGCGCCTGATAGGAACTAAACTAGAAAATCATACATCGCGATTTACGCTACTGACCACGGACGCGTAGCTTCATAGACGCGTATTCGTCATAGTACGCTTGGGGCACGACGTTGCCGCTTCGTCAACAGAGCATCATTATTTTTTTTTTATGTAACCTGTGAGCTGGCGTACACCAAGCGTATAATGACGAATACGCGTCTATGAAGCTGCGCGTCCGTATACAGCAGGCCTTATTCTGTTACTTGACAGTTTCTCTTTCTACCAAAGGCCAATGCAAACTATTGACTTGTTTCCTTTTTTCTTTTCGCCAGAAATGAAACCGAGGTTATATGTTAGAGGCCAATACGAGGAATCAATAGCAAAAAGAACCAGGTCTTTAAACCGTAACCAAACGAAGATACGTACACATTAATAGTATATTTTTGTTAGGCGTTTCCTATTTTTGTTATATTAAAACTAGTAAAAAAATAAGTGATAAACAAATCAAAAAGATACGCGTTAGTGTTGTGATAGTGATTGACACTATTTAATGCGTACTCACCATAAAAAGCGAAAGTAAAACTATATTTAACAATGGTAAACTTAAAATATTAGATTAGTATATGGGAGTACTTTTATTGAAGAAAAATAACGACTGATAACAAACTATAGCAATATACTAAATAGTCTCTAACTTCGTTTGGTTACGGTTGGTAGACATAATTCTTTTTGCTATTGATTTATCATACAGTCCTTTAAGATATGGCTTAGGTTCCACTTTTGGCGAAAAGAAAAATAAAATACATGCCAACAATGTATGGGAATAGTTTCATTCCCTTTTGAAAGGTTTCTAACTTACTTAATATTGAACGGATTTGAAAAATTCTTTCTACTTGCGATTTTGGGTAACTTTATGATACAAATATAAAAAAAAAAATGCAAGGTACCAAATTACCACAGACCAGCGGTTGACAATACTCATAAGCAGGGGTTGGAATTAGGTAGAGGTATTCATGTACTTGCATCGAAATGTTGATATTAATATGGATCTTCCCGGATTTTTTAATAAAAAACCTCGTGTGGCCAACAATATTACAAATAAATAATAATAAAACAAATATAATTAACATACAATTTTTATTAGTATTTTTCATAAAAAAAGATCTCTACGTCAACTGAGGTGAGGTTAACAAATTTATACACTTCCTCCTCCTCGTCATTAATGCAGGAAGAATTTTTTTCAGCTATATTTCTGATAGTGTCATAAAAAAAATCTACTCTTTAAAATCAATCTCGGGAATTGAGGCATATCCACTTTATTCTTTCGTATGAAATCAGTTATAAGTACATGAACAACTCTACCTAATTCCGAGCTCTAGTTATAATAATAGCTAGTATATGTACAGATCGCCACTCACCATCAAAGTCCTGAGACACAGTTCCTGGTGCGGCGTGCGCACGTCTAACGCGGCGGGAAGGTCCCACACTTTGATTTTACCATCGTACGCGCCGCTTACTATCCTTTTATTGTCGAACCTGTAGACAGAGAATAGAAGCTAGAATGTAGGTATAGCATAGTAGCATAGTCGGCCTTATAATGTTCCCACTGTTGGGACTCAGGCCTCCTCTCTAGGAGAGGGAATGGGCCGTAATCCACCACGCGGGCCCAGTGCGGATTGGTGGATGTCACATGTCTTCGAATTTTTGGTTCTAGGACATGCCGGTTTCCTCACGATGTTTTCCTTCACCGTTTTGAGAGCAGTGGTGATGAAATAAATTACACAAAGTAATACGCCTGGCTGGGTTTGAACCCGCGACCTACAACTCGTAAGTCGGGGCCGTTACCACTCGGCCACCACTGCTGCACCACTGCGAATGTAGGTATCTACACTGATATTATAAAGAGGTAAAGTTTGTTTTTTCTTTGTTTTTATGCTTTTTTGTTTGTAGGAGGTAATCTCTGAAAGTACTGGTCCGATTGTGAAATAATTTTCACCGATAGAAAGCTGCTTTATTGTATATTTTATGTATGCGGGCGAAGCCTCGGGCAAAAGCGACACCCAACACGCACACGGCAACACAAAATACCCCTATTTACTCAAATGATCCTTTATGATCCCTAATTACTCAAATTTTCCCTAATTAATTGAATGGTACCTAATTACACAAATGATCCCTAATGACATACACAATTCCTAATTCTTCAAATGATTCCGAATTACTTGAATGTTCCCTAATTACTCAAGCGACTCCCAATATTGTAGCACAAAAATTTGCCTAAATATGTCCAATAAACTCACCGTATACACCTGACGAGCTTCTCATGCCCTTCTAAAACACGTATACACTTCGTTTTTCTTCCATTATGTCCCGTCACCCGTCACACTATCACTAACTCCTTTTTCTTTCATATGACATCTCATACAATCCATCCATCCCTTATAAACACAAATTACACCTAATTACTCAAATGATCCCTAATGGCACACATGATCCCTAATTACTCAAATCATCCCCTAATAACACCTATGATCCCTAATTACTCAAATGGTCCTTAATTACTCAAGTGACTCCCAATATGTTGGCACATAAATTTGCCCAAATATGTCCATTAAACTCACCGTATACACCTGACGAGCTCCTCATGCCCTTCTAAGACACGTATACACTGTTCGCACTCGATGTTCCACTGTCGGATCGTGTTGTCCAACGAACCGGACATTACCATTCGGTCTTAGTATTATAGACACATATCTTACTAAACATGAAAAAACATGCCATAGAAAGATATGTGTCTATAATAATGGTAGGAACATAATCCATCCCAATTTTAAAAAAGCGACCCCTTATTTACTCAAGTAATTCCTAATTACTCAAATGTTCCCTAATTACTTGAATGGTCCCTAAAAACTCAAGTGACTCCCAATATTGTAGCACATAAATTTGACTAAATATGTCCATTTAACTCACCGTATACACCTGACGAGCTCCTCATGCCCTTCTAAGACACGTATACACTGCCCGCACTCGATGTCCCACAGTCGGATCGTGTTGTCCGACGAGCCGGACACGACCAGTCGATCCCGGTACTGTAAGCACGCGATGCCGCGCTTGTGACCGTTTAGTGTGCGCACGAACTCGCACGACGATGTGTTCCATACCTTGGGGAGAAGAAAAGGTTTTTAGTTCATAGAATATGTTTTTTTTTTTTTTAGAGACTGCCCGGTTGGCGCTTTGGTTGAGCGATTGACTGCTACTCTGCGTGTCGCGGGCTATTTAAACATTGTTCTAAAAAAAATCCACCTCTGGGGGGTCCAAAACCATGTTCTGGATCCATAGTATTCGTTTAAGCGTCGATGTCAAAGACATCCTGTATAATTATATAAGGTGTTAAAAAATTAACTTTAAGAATTTCAAGGGGACATTGTACTCCTCATTATGAACAACTTTTACTACGGGACCAAACCTGAAATAGAGAAAAAAAAATCAGCTGTTCCATACATTTTGACGAGTTATGCGAACATAAACGTAGGGAACAGCTGATTTGTTTTTCGCGATTTCGGGTTTGGTCCCATAGTAAAAGTTGTTCATAATGAGGAGTACAATGTCCCCTCGAAATTCTTAAAGTTAATTTTTTAAGACCTTATATACTGATGCCACGGGTAGTATGAAAGTGAAACTTGGGGCCCTGGATACTAGGGCCACGGGTAGTATGAAAGTGAATCTTGGGGCCCTGGATACTGGGGCCACGGGTAGTATGAAAGTGAAACTTGGGGCCCTGGATACTGGGGCCGAGGGTAGTATGAAAGTGAAACTTGGGGCCCTGGATACTGGGGCCACGGGTAGTATGAAAGTGAATCTTGGGGCCCTGGATACTGGGGCCACGGGTAGTATGAAAGTGAAACTTGGGGCCCTGGATACTGGGGCCGAGGGTAGTATGAAAGTGAAACTTGGGGCCCTGGATACTGGGGCCACGGGTAGTATGAAAGTGAATCTTGGGGCCCTGGATACTGGGGCCATGGGCAGTATGAAAGTGAAACTTGGGGCCCTGGATACTGGGGCCGAGGGTAGTATGAAAGTGAAACTTGGGGCCCTGGATACTGGGGCCACGGGTAGTATGAAAGTGAAACTTGGGGCCCTGGATACTGGGGCCATGGGCAGTATGAAAGTGAAACTTGGGGCCCTGGATAATGGGGCCGAGGGTAGTATGAAAGTGAAACTTGGGGCCCTGGATACTGGGGCCACGGGTAGTATGAAAGTGAAACTTGGGGCCCTGGATACTGGGGCCATGGGCAGTATGAAAGTGAAACTTGGGGCCCTGGATAATGGGGCCGAGGGTAGTATGAAAGTGAAACTTGGGGCCCTGGATACTGGGGCCACGGGTAGTATGAAAGTGAAACTTGGGGCCCTGGATACTGGGGCTATGGGCAGTATGAAAGTGAAACTTGGGGCCCTGGATACTGGGGCCGAGGGTAGTATGAAAGTGAAACTTGGGGCCCTGGATACTGGGGCCACGGGTAGTATGAAAGTGAAACTTAGGGCCCTGGATACTGGAGCCACGGGTAGTATGAAAGTGAAACTTGGGGCCCTGGGACGAAGGCAAAAAAGAAACAAGAGTGGGTTTTTAGTCAGTAAAAGTCTGACACTATCTCCCGCTCCGCCCAAGAGCGGGATTTGTCATTAGATGATTTTCCCACCTAAAAAAAACCCTGAATATATAACATTTACCTTAATAGTACGGTCGCCACTCGCACTGACGATGTATTTCTCGTCAAAATCAACGACATTGACGGCGGCGCGATGGCCGACTAACACTCTTCGAAGCATGATCTCTGTGGTCGACGTCATGTCCCATACCGCTATCGAACGATCCTGGAACAATGGATATTTTGTTTAAATATATGGAATAATCATCTTCCTGCCCTTGACCCATGTTATTTAGGGTCGGCGCAACACGTTTTTTTCTTCCACTCTGCCCTGTCACTCGTCATGCTATCACTAACTTCCTTTTCTTTCATATCACTCTTCACACCATCCATCCATCTTTTCTTTGGTCTCCCTCTCTCTCTCCATCCACATGTAAACTCATAACTCTTTTACTAACATGCGTTTCATCTTTCCTCTTCCCATGACCATACCAAGACAAACGATTCCCCTTCAACTTTCCAGTCACTGGCGCCACTTTCAAACTTCCCCTAATTTATTCATTTCTCACTTTATCCATTCTCGTCACACCACACATCCATTGAATATTGAAAAATAATTTATGGAGTTTCTTGCCGGTTCTTCTCCATAGGAAACGACCAATTTGGAACCGCGCACTAGCTTCTGACGTTTTATAAGTGCCCATGTAGGCCTATGTGAAATAAATAACTTTTGAATTTGAATTTAAGCATATAAATAAGCTCAAAATAGGCAGAAAATACTTAGGAATCCTCTTAAGCATTTTCTGCCAGCCGTCCTTTTTACACAACTGCCCAAAAAAAAGAGTGTGTTAATTATACAATACTATTCAACATACACATAAGTGTATGTTGAATAGTATTGTATAATTAACACTTCATGCAAACAAGAACCAACTTAACATTGTAATTAAAAGAACATATTTTCCCATACACCAAAACTGCAATGTACCTAAGTTTGTACACAAAATATTGAAAGATCAATAAAACAAAAAACTCACTAAAAAACAATTTTCATTCCATGTTTAGTCAACGAGTGATGATGATGACTTTCTTCACTTTTATATAAATTAACAAACAGCTTGACTTTTTGTTTTTTTTTTATTTATTTATTTTGCCGCTATAACAACAAATACCAAAAATAAAATAAAATAAATATTTAAATGGGGCTACCATACAACAAACGTCATTTTTTGCCGTTTTTTGCTACAGACGGCACGGAACCCTTCTTGCGCGAGTCCGACTCGCACTTGGCTGGTTTTATAGGATCATACCAAAGGAGCCCGTGACATCCCAGGATAAAAAAATAATATTCCTCATCTTTCACACAACGCCATCTACATTCAACAGTCCCAAACTAAACAGAGCTTGCGCTACGAGTACTAGACAACTGATAAACATACTTATATATTTCTAAATACATTCATATTAAAGATAAATTACACTCAGACACAGAACAAATGATCATGCTCATCACACAAACATTTATCCTGGGTGGGAATCGATCCCACGACCTTCGGCATAGCAGTCAGGGCCACTGACCACTAGACCAACAGGCCTACATTCTCCCACCCAAATGATCCATCTCACCTTACTGCACGTGACCATCATCCCATTACAGAACCTAAGATGCAGCACAGCCTCGCAATGGTGTATGAGCGTATTGAGCATGGCGCCCGTGTTCACGTCCCACACCCGGACGGTACTGTCCGAGGACCCGGAGATTATGGCTCGCTCGTCGTATTGTAGGCAGAGGACGGACCCGGTGTGGCCTTGGAGTTCCTGGCGAAACAAGAATGGATTAGTTTAAGAGGGACCAGAATAGATTACGGGCCCCCACAAAAAAAATGCAATGCGATGCGATGCAATCTCCATACTAACACAATGGCTCATATACTGCCGAGTTTCAAGATTCTGTGTCTCTTTAGTCTGTGCACACAGTCTGGTAATGACATCTGGACAATCAAAGTTCGCGCCAGATAAACATGGAATAATGGTCATTGACCTCCTCCTATATTAATTGACATTCTTAATTAAAAAAAACGGAAATAAAAAGACTTCAAGCTGCTATCATATTGCGCTTATTACCGAGTTCCTATGGCCATTTTCCAGTAATTCACCATTTTTTAACATCTAGCACCAAAATACTCGTCAAGACGTATCAAGGTGCGTATGGATAGCGCGTCCCTGTGTTACGCGTAGTTGGGAAACACTGTCCACGCTTACATTGGATACGCGTACAGCTCCTGTACGGACCGCCGCAAACCTGTACGCGAGTAGGCTTCGACCCTACTGGGCCCTTATGATTTGCTGACGTGGAACAATACGCGCCGTCGACGACTTGGGCTCGGTCCGGACGGTTGGACGGCGGGCTAAGTTTAAGTTTTGGTGATTTACGTAATAATAATACCCCCCCCCCCCGTGCGCGAGGGGTTAAATGGCACAGGCGCAGGGTAGCCAGCCTATCGGTATTTTACAGGTTACATTTTGGAGAGCATGCGCGTGAATTGCATAACTTGATTCCGCCATCTCCTTTCTACCATCGGACAACCCGACGAAACGCGAGTATCATCCACCCTTGCGTTGTTGAAACTTCAACGGTCCGAACTAAGCGTTACGCTTCGTTGTTTATACCGCGTACGAAGGACTGGAACAATTTGCCTGCTGCGGTCTTCCCGTCCAACTATAATTTAGGTGTCTTCAAGGCTAGAGTGAATAGGCTCTTAATAAACTAGTGCGCCTCACCATCAATGATTGCATCTCCGCTTACCATCAGGTGGGATCGCAATCAAGCACTGGTTTATATCAATAAAAAATAAAAAATAAATAAAATCTTGTAAGAACTGTACTCACTCGAACACATTGCAACGTTTTCCTGTCCCATATCTTTATAGTGTTATCTCTTAAACCAGAAACGATCTTGTTGTCGTCATACTGGAGGCAGTACACGCCTTTCGAATTCTCCGATCTGCAGTTTATCCTCTGAAAAAAAAAAAACAATATTATTCATAGTGGAAACAATGTGGCGAGACTTGTATAGAATGATGGTCCACTCACTCTCCTACTCTACAATTGATCGATGGTGCAGGTGACTGCAGTCGGGATAATAATAATAAGTTTATTGTCACAAAGAAATATACATACATTTGTATATGTTGCAGTCAAAACTCTTAACCAGTCAAAAGTACTATTGACTAGCAAAATCAGTCAAAAGTACTTTTGACTGACGCTCTTCGTCAAAAGTAGTTTTAACTGCTTTATTGCAGTTGAAACTACTTCATCAGTCAAAAGCATCTTTCTCGTCTTCCACATCCATTGCAAACTTTTCAAATTTTTCTTTTGTCATCACATTGAAATTATATATCTTTCATTTCTTCTATCACTAAAATTATTTGCAAAAAGCGTTCTTTCTTTTCGTAGTCACACATTTTTGTTCCAATATCAGCACGTCCTCCACTAATAATGAGTAATATAAAAGTTTATATGTGCGTTTAGTCGTTATTTTTATCGACCACCTTAACTTTTTAAGAGTTTTGACTGATACGACCAGTCAAAACCATTTTTGATGGAATCACTTAGTCAAAAGTACTTTTAACCAGCTCCACAGGCAAAAGTCTTTTAACTATTATTTTAGTCAAAAGTATTATTGACTAAAGCATACGATCAAAAGTACTTTTACACTGATTAACAGAATGCTAACTACGCTGCTGAAGTTTGTATATAGATATTGTGAGCCCTGCCTCTCAAACTAGGATAACCTGTATCTTAGGAGACAGTGTTTAGCTGTGAGGTTACATAAAAAGGATTATTACAACTGCAGACTGTGCCACCTATTTATTATCAGATTCGGGATCATACAATGTAGCTACAGATCCCGGCATGGATATTGAGCGCTGACTTTTACTTGCGCAGAAGTAAAATATCAGGTCTCTTTGGTGTGAGACGCGGGGGTGGGGAGTGTCAGTGATTGGCTCGCCGCGCATCGCATCATAGACGTCACTCGCGATTGGTTCCCTGCGCTTGCTGCATGTAGCTAACGACGACGAGTACACTTCCGTGCCAATAAATTGACTCGTGATTTTTAATTCATCGTTTTTTTTTTTATTAGTGGTTATTATGTCACCAAAAATGGTTTAGCCGAGAACGCATAACAGGCATACATAGAAAGTTCCTTTCAAAAGTAGGTAAAATGTTAGGAATTTCTTCGTAGGGGTGTTACAAATCTTTGAAATTTTCGTCTTTGCTACAATATGCACACCTTCCGGTAGAAATTCTCTTAAAGATAATGAAAACCGTATGAAAATCTGTTGCATGGTTAATAAGTAAACGGAAAAACAGACAGAGAAACACAGCGACTTTGATTTAAACTATTTATGTTTTTTTACTTTTACCTTCAACCAGAATTAAGAAGATAGCAGGTAAAAGAAAAAATAAAATAAAATAGGTATACATTTATTTTTGCCATAAGTGTACGATGCGCAAAGCGATCCCCACACTTTCGTCAAGCGCTCAAGATCCGTGCCGATACCTGTAACTATCCATTTTCGTCCTGTTGTCATCCTACCCATGTATAGAAAAGACCTCAGAGAGAGGAGGCCTGAGTCCCAGCTGTGGACAACTAGGGAATAAAGCTGTATCTTTAAGTAACGGGCGCCAAGTTGAATTCAGAACGAAATTAAGGTTGCTAAATTTTAATCCCAAACGCAGTGAGGGATTTACATAATTAACTCCCGAGAACAGCGAGGGAGTTAACATAGAAACCTGAGATAAGGGAGGAATTCAAGCTTTCCAAGATAAAGAAAGCTTTATCCTGGTGTTGGATATTCTAGTTTTTACACCTTCTATGAGATAGTTAAAAGACGTTTTAGAGACACAAATTAACACCATTTTATTCTTTTTTTTTTGGTTAGTGGCCAGTTTGATCTTCGAATAAACTCAGTACACATACATTTCAATCTACTTAAATTTTTTTTTTTTTTTTTATGTTTTTACAATTCAAATCACATTATTCATTATAAAACTCTGGAATGTCCTTCCCCTTGACATCAAAAAAGCTGAAAGTAACTTGAAGTCCTCTCAACTTTAGTTTGGTCTTCGTCAGAATTATTATTAAGTTCTCTTAATGATTTGTTATAAACTAATAAATACTATATATTTATTAGTTTATCTTTTTTTTATTTTATTTTTTAACTTATTTTTTATTTTATTTTTTTCTGTTGGAATTATCAGTTATTTGTTTATTGTGCAAGCCTACCACGGTGTTGTCTTTTTTAACTCAAAGGTTGACTGGTAGAGAATGCCTTGTTGCATTAAGTCCGCCTATGTACCACTACTGTACATTAAGTTTAAATAAATAAATTATTCCCCAAGAAACACCCACACTACATCAGATCCCTAGGTACAGAACGACTTGCTTTGGGTAGAGTTTTTAAGTCATAAAGATAATTATTATTGAGCACGAGGCGCGCTCAAAGACATGCTGCAAACCAGCGCTGCGGACTTGTCGGACTATACGTAGTCACGGCATTATGCTGAGCGTTCAGCCGTTTTGCGCGGACGTGGCGCATAGAGGATTTTATAATATTCCACATTTTTCACACAACGCTATCTAGTTTCAAACTAAGGAGAGCTTGTGCTATGGGTACTAGACAACTGATAAATATACTTATATATTTCTAAATAAATACGTATTTTAGATAAAATAATCAAGTGATCGTGCTCATCACACAAACAATTGTCTTGGGTGGGAATCGAACCCACGACCTCCGTCATAGCAGTCAGGACCACTAACCACTAGACAAACAGACCAGTCCAAATAATTAAAAGTTGTAAGTTTGTCCTAAGATTTCGTCTTTTACGCCAAATAAAATGTTTTTCTTCAGTTCTTTCTTTCTAGGCTAAATAGGTAATATACCTGCAGGTTGTGTTTGCCCATCCTCCAGTTGTCCTCTATGGACTGTATGTCTTTGATGATCTTCGGGTACAGCTGTCTGTAGAAAGAGTGCGACGGATGCTGACTACCTGGCTTCGGTTTGAACAAGTATTGTATCCTGAAAACAAAAATAAATCAGGTAGTAGTAAGAAGTAGCAGTAGGTAGTAGTAGATAGTAGTAAGTCGTAGTAGGTAGTAAGAAGTAGCAGTAGGTAGTAAAGAGCCAGTAGTAATTAGCCAGTAGTAGTAAGAAGTAGCAGCAGGTAGTAGTATGAAGTTGCAATAGGTAGTAAGTAATAGTAATAAGTAGTAGTAAGAAGTAGCAGTGGGTAGTAGTAAGAAGTAGCAGTAGGTAGTAGTAGTAAGTAGCAGTAGGTAGTAGTAGAAGTCAGCCTATAATGTTCCACTGTTGGGCGAAGGCCTCTCACTCCCTTTTTCGCACACGTCTGTCCTCGGCCATTGTAGGCCATTCCCTCCGGTAATTGTCAAGCTCATCTATCCACCTTCGCCTTGATCTGCCGCGATGTCACCTTGCGTTTAATGGGACCCAATATTAGGCTCTTTTAGCCCACAATGACATTTTAGAGTAGCAACAAAATGAAAGATTTATGTTATAGAGTTTTCGTGAAAACTTGTCTATCGAAGTCAACACTGGAGTTTTGACTTGACAAGTCCATCATTACCATATTATCATTATTTGATCTTGGCTCGCCTCTTAACCAACCAACTCTAGTGCATCAAGCTGGTATTTGGCAGACCCATGCCAGTTGAGAAATTACTTTTTTTTTTTTGTCAAAATTGAAGATCAAAATTTATTTATAAGTAAAAATTTTTCTCAATATTATTAGCTACAAATATTGTTTTTTTTTTTTTAATTGCATCCACAGTAAAAAAGTCCCGAGGTAAAAACCCCAGGCACTAGACCAAAAATTAACTCAACTTTTTTTTTAAAATTCATATATACCAGTACTTGACTGCGATCCCACCTGATGGTAAGCAGTGATGCAATCGTTAATAGTGAGGCGAACGAGTTTATTAAGAGCCTATTCACGCTAGTCTTGAAGATACTTTTTCATATCAAGATCTTTAAAGAATACCAATGCTGTACTCACCAGCCGCGCCGCTCCGCAAGTCCGCGCCATAGCGAGTCCGTGCGCACCTTTCGTTCTATAAGCTTCTTCCACAGCATACCCTCGGAGATCACGCGCAGCCACTCGCGGCAGACCAGCTCGGCGGCACACAACGAGCTGGCGTCCAGGTACGACAGAATATTTTCTGCTACATGGTCCAGTCCTTTTTCTGTGGAGAAAATTTTGGCAGTTTGAATATGTATACCTTTGAAACACTCGACGGTTAAAGATTCAAAAGCATTTGTTTCAAATAAACCATTAATAGGCACTTTTGAATAGTCAAGAAGTTGGTCAGTGAGAAAAAATACTGGACAAGTGCGAGTCGGACTCGCGCCCTGAGGGTTCCGTACAAACTTATCTATGTAAAGAGTTCAATTCCTGATAGTAGTCTCGGAAGATATTTCCAAATCGAAAAAAAAAAAATTTTTTTGACCTTGTGTTATAAGACCTTGCTTTATGCAAAATTTCAGGATTTTAGGTCAACGGGAAGTACTCTAGAATTTTGATTCCCTTGAGTGTCGAAATATATGTTTTGCGACATAAGCGGCCGTATCTTTTTAAATTTTTTTTCACAGCTTCAAGGGACCGCAGAGCTAAGTATATGGTTTCATTTATTTTTCATTAATTTCAAATCGATACGTCCACCCGTTCCCGAGATAAAGTGTCTTTACAGACAGACAGGCAGACAGACAGAAAGACCGACGAACAGCGTAGTTTTAGTAATAAGGGTCCCGTTTCACCCTTTGGGTACGGAATCCTACGAGGAGTGTAAAATTTTGCACAGTTTAGACGTCAGCGAGAACAAAGAGACAATTTTCCAAAATTCACCCCTACTTTAACGCGATGCCGCCGCCGGGTGAAGACACTAGCAGAAGCTAGTAATAATATTTTTTTTTTATTTCTTTTTAATGATTTGAACCAGTGCTTGACTGCGATCCCACCTGATGGTAAACGGAGATGCAATCATTGATGGTCAGGCGCACTAGTTTATTAAGAGCCTTATCACTCTAGCCTTGAAGACACCTAAATTATAGTTGGACGGGAAGACCGCAGCAGGCAAATTGTTCCAGTCCTTCGATGTACGCGGTATAAACGACGAAGCGAAACGCTTAGTCCGGACCGTTGAAGTTTCAACAACGTAAGGGAAAAATAAAAAAAAGGAGATAAGAATTTTCCGAAACAACCCATCACCCCCTCTAAACTCGATTGAAGTACGATTATCATATTTCAATAACACCTAAGCTGTTTTGTTTCAGCGATTGAATCACAGATTCGTAGCCATATTTGAATTTAAAATATTATTGCTATTGGTCCTCCTGTTAACATTCAACAAGCCGTGTGCCCGATAATTGTTTCTATCGATATAAATTATAGAGCAATTGGCTGCATAGCCCGAAGAATGGCCAAACTTAAGTGGCAGTGGGCAGGGCACATTGCTCGTAGAACGGATGGACAGTGGGGCCGAAAGGTTCTGGGTAGCGTTGGAAGTCCTCCCACAAGGTGGACCTTGCGGGAATGTGATGGATAAGGGACGCACAAGTCTGTTAGTTCTGACGACACTTGGGCCTCCCCTATGTCCAGCTGTGGGCATCTTTCGGCCGAAATGATGATAATAATGAATTGGCTGCTGCGCTGCGAGTTGCAGGCTCGATTTCCGCACGGAACAATCATTTGTATGGCTTTAGACGTATCCGGAGCAGGATGTACACCTCGCAAACTTCCTTTGAAAAAAGAGGATCCTCAGACCAATCATTGTGCGTACAGCTTAGGAGTGAAATTCCCTACAGGAGTGTCTGTTACCTGATAGTTACAACCCCCCTAGGTTGTCTTTAAGTCAAGAGTGAATAGGTTACTTCTAGGCAAGCATAGTCGCTTACAATGGGCCTCATCAGAAGGCTTACAGTCACCCAAAGGGCAAGGGAAAGGGCTATGCTCGGAGCTTCCTTGCGTGATCGCATAAAGAATGAAGATATCCGCAGGAGAACCAAGATTGCCGACATAGCCTGAAGAATCGCCAAACTAAAGTGGCAGTGAGCAGGGCACATTGCTCGTAGAACGGATGGTCGATGTGGCCGAAAGGCTCTAGAGTGGCGATCGCGCACCGGAAAACGCAGCGTTGGAAGGCCCCCCACAAGGTGGACCGACGACCTGGTGAGAGTCGCAGGAATGCAGTGGATGCGAGACGCACAGGATCGGTCTTTGTGGCGTCGCTTGGGGGAGGCCTATGTCCAACAGTGGACGTCTTTCGGCTGAAATGATGATGATGATGATGATTCCGCAGTAAAAAAACCGAAATTCAATTTCAAGTTTCTGAGATCGAATTTGATAATCGATACATTGTTCGATATAGATTTAAAATCGATTTTCTTTACCTATTAATCGATCTCAGATCAAAATCCCTAATTTCTAGGATATGGTTTTAAAAAAATAGAAGTAGTTTACTTACTGGGTAACATGCTGATAAAATCTCTTTGTAGCATAGGCTTGAGATAGGCATTGATGTGGCCATGTTGATAGTGACACATCCGAGCCAACAGCTGCTCCACGAATTCCACCTAAAAAATAACAACTTTTATAATAAACTGTGTAGTTGAATCGGCAAACGTTGTTGTGCCATATAAATTGTAAAAGAAAAAAAAAACTGGGCAAGTGCGTGTCGGACTCACGTACTGAGGGTTGCGTACAAACTTGTCTATGTAAATAGTTCAATTCCCGAACGAAGTCTCAAAGATTTTTCCGCATCACAAGTTTTTTTTTGGGACAGTTTTTTTTTATGACAAAAAAAGTTTTTTTTTGTGACGTAACAACAAATTTACAGTTTTCAGATTTTTTCTTATACTTGTGCTATAAGACCTTGATTCATGCAAAATTTTAGGATTCTAGATCAACAGGAAGTACCCCCTGAATTTTGATTCCTTTGAGAGTGTCCAAATACACGTTTTTTTGCGACATAAACGGCCGTATCTTTTTTTTTGTTAATTCATAAGTTTGATTTTTTCAAAGCTTCAGGGTCCACAGACCTAAGTTTATGGTTTTAATTATAAACTCGATAACTCCACGCGTTCCTGAGATAAAGAGTCTTGACAGACAGACAGATGAACAACAAAGTGATCCTACAAGGGTTCCGTTTTTCCTTTTGAGGTACGGATCCGACTCGGGCTCGGTTTGGACAGCGAGGTACCCATTGCTCGCCGTCCACAAGCCCACGACCAGGCGCTCGGCTAGTATGATGTATTGCTTACCTGGTCCGTTTCGTTCCATCTCGTGAAGTAGTTGAGACAGGCGTCCCTTTCAGCTGCGTACGCGGCGCTACTCGGCATCGGTCGCACGCCCGAATCCACACATGTGATCGACGTCACCTGTAATGTAGCAAAGCACATAATTATTATGTATATGTTACCAGCAATCTGTATAATCCGGTATTCTATTCAGAGTCCAAACAAAAAAAAAACTGGGCAAGTGCGAGCCGGACTCGCGCACTGAGGGTTCCGGACAATCCTACCAATGGAACAATTCCCGAATTGAGTTTCGGAGATTTTTCGAATCGCAAAAAAAAAATTGACGTAACTACAAATTTAGTTTTCAGACTTTTTTACAATATTTATACTACGAGACCTTGCTGCATGCCAAATTTCAAGATTCTAGATCAACGGGGAGTATGAATTTTGATTCCCTTGAGTGTCGAAATACACGTTTTTTGCGACATAAACGGCTGTATCTTTTTTTTCGTTAACACAAAGTTTGATTTTTTTTATACAGCTTCAAGAGCCCGCAGATTAGAGTACATGGTTTTAATTTCAACTCAATATCTCCACGCATTACCGAGCTAAAGAGTCTTGACAGACAGACGAACGGACAACAAATTGATCCTATAAGGGTTTCGTTTTTCCTTTTCGAATGGGTACGGAACCCTAAAAACCAACCATCTATAGTAAAATTAACGTGAAATTAAAACCATTTTCGACTACAATTGACCTAAATTAATTTGCTTACAAGTACTTAGCCTTCTAGCCTAACCTGTCCTTGACGGTATGCCCTAATATTACGTCACCTGCTTACTTGCTCGCCTCTTTAAGACACCCATTACCGGCTAAGCATTCGGTATTGTATAGAATACCTAGTAGTCATCATCTTCCTGCCCTTGTCCCATCTTATTTGGGGTCGGCGCAACACGTTTTTTTCTTCCATTCTATCCTGTCAACCGTCATACTATCACTAACTTCCTTTTCTTTCAGAATAGAATACCTAAAATATATAATAAATCATACATTACCTAAACGTTTTAGGTATTCTATACATTGCCTTGAGTAGTGGTGGCAGAGTGGTAACGGCCCCGATATACGAGTTGTAGGTCGCGGGTTAAAACCTAGCCAGGCGCATTACTTTGTGTAATTTATTTCATCACCACTGCTCTCAAAACGGTGAAGGAAAACATCGTGAGGAAACCGGCTTGTTCTAGAACCAAAAATTCGTAGACATGTGACATCCACTAACCCGCATTGGGCCCGCGTGGTGGATTACGACCTACAGTGGGAACATTATAAGGCCGACTATGCTAAATAAATATCCCAACTGTTTCCTTCTCTAGAATATAAAGAAAACTTTGCATAGATTTTAGTCATATCATGATGATCTCATATTGAGTGACTAATGCCTTTTATGTTGATTATTCATTAAATAACTTCTCCCGCTCTGGGTGAAGCGAGAGACAGTGTTAGACTTTACTGAGTAAAACCCCACCCTTGTTTCTTAACCCGGGGCCCTGAGACGAATGTAAAGAAGGAACAGGAGTGGAGTTTTAGTCAGTAAAAATCTGACACTATTTACCGGTTCGCCCAAGACCGGGATTTGTCATTAGATGATTTTCCAACCTAAAAAAACCCATGTTTCTTCCGTAACTCTATAATTCCAAAGCCACGGTGACTGTTTGGAAGAATCTAGTAGCCCTGCATGGTGACCTCTTAATGATATCTCTGCACAGTGACCTCTTAAGAACATCTCGCTGACGCAGCTGACGAGATGGAATATTTGGTCGTGAATATGCGACCCTGGCGGAATAAACGCGAATGTGAGGCTAGAGTGAATAGGCTCTTAATAAACTAGTGCGCCTGACCATCAATGATTACATCTCCACTTACCATCAGGTGGGATCGCAGTCAAGCACTGGTTTATAACAATAAAAAAAAAATGTATTTGTCGAATATATCCGACGTAGGCGGTCAAAAGGTTAACCATGTCACCAAGCAATATTGGTAACAGTACTAGCCATAGGGATGGCGCTCTGAGATCGATTAATCGCAGAATCGATTTGATAGTTCAAGAAAATCGATTCTTATTATCAATCTCAAACAGTGGATTATGGATACCTGAAATCGAGATACTATGCATTCCAAATAAGAATAGGAAAGTCAATAACCTCGATCTGTCAAACGTTGATTGAAAAGTACGGTTAGCAAAGAATGCTAATTTGCATATAAATAAAGGGTTTTTGTTTTCTTTGTATGACTAAGTCTTAGATAAATCTAGGTGAAGTAAAATTGTTATTGTTTAATATAAATTTGCTAAATATATTATTGTTTTAGGTCATAATTAGTTTAAAAAAATAACTATTATCTCTCTTATTTTCATTGTTACGAACAATTCGCCTTCTTCTTCCATTCGCCACAACTCAGACACTTCACACAGTAAGGCAGAGAGAGATGAGCAAAATTGAAGAACTGGATTTTGATTAAACTTTTTTTTGTTCACGAAACATAAATAAATTGAATTTTAAAAATTTCTTGTTTTGCTCACCCTACCCAATTTCTTCGATTTGACAGTATGACGTGACGTCACAACATGGCAATCGATCCTATTCTTATTTGGAACCCACAGCACGCCTTTTTACGATATGATATTATTAGCTAAAAATTGTTCAAAGCACCTGTTTTCCTCAAGCTAATTATTATGTGAATATTGTACACCCAATTACTCATCAGTCATGAAACATATAGCATTGTAGGGTGATCTACACCATGCTTATTAGGACTCAGTACCTACCTGCAAAGTAACTAACAGATCCATTCTTTGGACATCAATTCAAATCTATATTTTTTAGCAAGAATCATCCCTAACTAGCCAGTCATCTGTGCAAAGAGGTCTATGAACTATCGAAGGACAGTTACAGGTTATTTATATTGTTTACAACTTCTATAAACAATAATACTTATCAATATATTATAATTATATTTCTTATCTGATGAGGCCCATTGTAAGCAACCATGTTTCGTAGCCACTGGCTTAAAGTTACTCAAAGGTCAATGGAAAGGGCTATGCTCGGAGTTTCCTTGCGTGATCGCGTCAGAAATGAGGATATCCGCAGGATATCGTTACGGACATAGCCCGAAGAATCGCCAAACTTAAGTGGCAGTGGGCAGAGCACATTGCTCGCAGAACAGATGGTCGATGGGGACGAAAGGTTCTGGAATGGTGACCACGTATCGGAAGACGCAGCGTTGGAAGGCCTCCCACAAGGTGGACCGATGACCTAGTGAGGGTCGCGGGAATCCGATGGATGCGAGACGCACAGGACCGGTCATTGTGGCGACATTTGGGGGAGGCCTATGTCCAAGAGTGGACGTCTTTCGGCTGAAATGATGATGATGATGATATTTCTTATAGAATTAAGCTAGAACTACATCAGACCGACGCACACGTGTAACAAGCCTGGATTGTACGTAGAACGACGTCGCGTGGCATAGGCCAAGTGTAGCTCTACAAGTCTAGTTTCCATATAAAATGTGGGGAGACCAAGGCGCCCAGATCGACGTATGGGCCCACGCGTGCCCAATGTAGTTCTACCTTAAAAGTTATGGAATAAAAAAATAGTTACACCCGTGTTTGCATCTGTGTGAAGCTAGGGTGGGACAATAGTATCCCATTTTCTTGTGATAAGTGCAGCATTTCTGTATCAGCTCTCATATTCTGCCCTTTAAGCTATATCATCTATATATATAAAAGGAGAAACTGACTGACTGACATATCAACACACAGCCTAAACTACTGGGACTAGGAGCGTGAAACTTTGCACAAGGTTTCGTTTTATGAAGTAGGCGAGCACTAAGAGAGGATTTTGCCAAATTCACCCTCTAAAGTGATGAAACGGGGGTCCAAAGTTTGTATGGAGAAACCAACTTTCACGCGGGCGAAGCCGCTGGCAGAAGCTAGTCTTTCATATATCTATTTAGGTATGGTTTCCGCACATAGTCTTATGTGGACCATTGTACGTCTTTCATATATTCCATCTATAATTTCTGGGGTTCCCCTAACTCTGGCCAAAACAGCTTTTAGCAATAAGACCGCCACCCTATTAATCTTAAGTTCCTAATGTAATTTTATGATTTGTGTGGAATAAAGAATATATCAATCTATCATTTTAAATGGCAACTAGACTTTTAAAGCTACATTAGATCCACGCCATGCAACACCTCTACGTACAAATCAGGCATAGCCACCTGGTGCCTCAGTCTTGTTATCTTATGTCTGAGTATGGTTTCCGTACTTAGTCCTATGCGGACCGTTGTACGTGGGCCATGGCGGCCATAACCTTAGGTGGGCTTATTCCAACCAGCCCACCTCTCTCCAAAAACAGATTAGGCCTCTCAGGTTTTTCAGGGCATCACTAAGTGAATTCAGGGATCCTAAGGTTTGTGTGCGTATTTCAGTGACACCTGTGCAGTCTAGGAGCACATGTGCAATGGCCTCCTCCTTCTCCAAACACGCTCTGCACAGTCGTACGTCTGTGATGCCTATTGTGTGGAGGTGCTTGTTCAGTGTGCAATGTCCGCTGATGGTCCCCGCTACCAGATGCAGGCTGCCTCTGTTCAGTCTCATGAGTTTGGTGCGTCAGTCTAATATAGTTCCAGCATCACACAATGCCATCTAGTAACTAAGTAGAGTTTGTGTACTAGACAACTTATAATCATACTTAACATATTTTTAATTCATTAAACCCGAAGTTAAACGCATTCACTCTATCATTGTCTTTCTATTGTGTCTGTAATTACGATATTCAAAAAGTTAAATACATAAATACTATAGATAAATTACACCAACACAGAATAAATGACTGTGCGCATCACACAAACATTTGTCTTGGGTGGGAATGAAACCAACTACCTCAAAAATAGCAGTCAGGGTCACTAACAACTGGACCAACAGGCCAATCATTTATTTTACACACACTTTTCTTGTTTATTGCTCTTTCTATTAAGAAAAAAAAACCAAATCAAAGTCCGTTAAATGATTTAGGAGTTAGTAGATATACAAGCAAACATGGAAAAAATCAACTTTGTTTTATATTATGTTTAAAAATCACAGGGGGACACATTAATATGCTAAAAAGCATATCCTAATTAAATATTAGGTATTTATCTTATGTTGTTGTGGGGCTGGCTCCAGGCCAGAGCAATTCAACCCTTCTGGATCTTTTGTGCTATACCCCTCCTGTCTATTCAACCCCTAGCCCTCTGTGCACCTTCTTCATGAGTCCCAGTATAGCCTTGATGGGGCTGAATCTGTAGTCTTCTGGTCTTGGAAATGGTTGAACCAGATACCCTAGTCTTTTGGAGTCTAATGCTGAACAGTTGCACAGCAAGTGTATCATAGTCTCCTACGTTTGTTGGTGGCATAGTGCCCCATGAAGATTGCTGTGATTGTTTGGAGTTGTGATCTGCTGTACCTCTATAGTTTTTGGGTTCAGGCCTTATCTATTAAGTATTTAGATTATAAATAAATCTTCCATCTTTGTGTACTGGATTCTGCACTTAGTTCTTGGTGGACTATTGTATTTGTGCCATGTCTACCTTCATTCAAACCAGCCCACCTCTCTCCAATAGCAGATAAGGTTTCCCAGTTTACTCAGGGCATCTATAAGAGAATTCAGTGCTCCCAGGGCAATCTTACCTTACCACACTTGGCAACAGTCTGACTTCAATAGGCTCTCATATTTATAAAATTCTTATAAGGTAATATTTTGAGTTTACCTCAAGGAAAAACAACATGTTTGTCACCTAGATTATACATTGAAAATATCTAAAAAAAAACAATTTTACATGAATAAATTGTTTGAAACATGAATACAGTATATTTGAATTATTCAATAGTGTTTTCATAGAGTTATAAGGTGAGAAGAGAATATGGAAGAAAAATCAGATTGTAGTTTTTTTTTCTGATCAGTAAACTCTCTAATTTATGCCTAGATCAAACCTGATCATTTCATAATCTTATTGCTACTAATTAACTACTGGCAGGATAACGTTATATCACTATACAACCTCTTTCTTCTGTAAAACTCATCATGATTGCGAAAGATGTATGGAAAGTAGCACAAACGTCTTTTTTGATGAATAACGCCATTGTTCGCTACTTTAACAAAGTTTATCAAAGGAGGTTCCTTTAGACGAGATACAATGAAGGTTTGAAACCATAAAAACGCTTTATAAAGACGAAAAAGAAGATTTTATACGACGATTCCCGTGTAACGTGACAGTTTGCTTGCGTACGATTTCTGTCGTGGATGTAAATAAACAGCTCAATATCAATAAGAAAGTAATGTGAATGCATAAAATTAAACGCTAAACGCAACAGACCCCGACAATGACTACAGGAAATATACAAAAAAGTATATCTTTTTAAAGATCCGCATTGCAGGACGGCTTAAAAAATTACAGTATGAGACGTTGTACCACATCTCTAACACGTAGCATAGTTTTTACGTCTGAACTGACATTGTTCAGGTAATTGGGGAGGATAATAAACCTTCCAAAACTACTTTTGTTATCAGATTGGTCATAAAAACACAAAATAATCCAAGCGAATAATGGTAAAAGTAAATATGGCGGACGGAACATCATGACATTATGGGTTGTTCCATTTAAAGTTTCCTGTCGTACCTGGGGTGGTATGGTGTCTTCTATCATCCTTTCGGTCTCCATTTTTGTTATTTCACAAGAAACATCAATATTAAGTCCACTAAAACACCACCAAATAATGAAACCACTGTCGCTAAATACTCATCGTTCGCATGACGTCAAGCACAACTATGTTTTTTCGAAATGGAATTATAACTACAGGCACTGTAGTACAAGTATACAGCCAACACCAAATTATATTAGATTAAAAAAGTAATTGCATTAATAATACTTAACTGAATTTTGGATCTACAGAACCGCGCTTTCTTCAATGAATTTAAAATTTTCTAGTTATTGATAAGTAAAAATAAGAAAAAAACGGAAAAAGAAAAGGTTTTCCTCTAAAACATTATCGCAAAAGTGTAAAGAAACGTAGTGAAACGTCACTCAAAAACCGGTCAAGTCAAGTCAGATTTGTACACGAAAGGTTCTGTACGATCGTAATATAATATCATTTTTATTGTTTTTTTCTTGTTGTTATATCAGCAATCATATAGTATTGTTTGCGACGATACGTCCTTAATTTTTAAGATCAATAGCAGGTTCAAAACTGTTTCACTGTTATAAATTTAGTATTAAATGGGAAAAAAACTAAGTACATAAGATTTGCATTACCGAATGTTAAAAGTTATGATTTGGAAATAGTATTGAACAAAAAGAAACTTGAATTCGTCGAAAACGCAGTTTTCCTGGGAATCACGCTCGACTCGAGGCTACAATGGGGTCTTCATTTAATATCTTTGACAGCAGCTAATGAAGATGCCGCGAGGCTGGTCTATTTTAGTTACTTTTAGTACCATGTCTTACGGTATTTTGCTATACTGACATGCTGCAAACATAGAATCTATTTTCATTCTGCAGAAAAGAGCTATCAAAGGCATATACAATCTTCGAAGACGCGATTCTCTAAGGGAAGTAAACTAGGGATTTAAGGATATAAACATTGACGTTACCTTGTCAATATATTTATGAAAATATTCATCTTTTTCCAAAGATAAGTCATCATCATCTCCCTGCCCTTGTCCCATCTTATTTGGGGTCGGCGCAATACGTTTTTTTCTACCATTCTATCCTGTCAACCATCATACTATCACTAACTTCCAAAGATAAGTGACAAGCACAATTTTAATTACGGTATTGGAAAGATTAATACTAGGAACAGAGACAAATTAGATCAACCTCGATTCAGATTGGCTAAAGTACATAATTCTTTTATGGGTTTCTGTGTAAAATTTTATAATAAAATACCACCTGAGATTATCCAATAAAATGAATCCAAATTTATAACATGCATTAAGCAAAAACTATGTAGACCAGCATATTATAAACTGGAAGATTATATCTTTGATAAAAATGCTTGGCTAAATAGTGGTCCTGCTCCACAGTCACAGCCACTTATGCCTGCAAATTAGTTTTTTTTTTGTTATAAATATTGGAAGAGATGCGATTGCCCTTTTTATATTATTGTTTTCGTTATGGATTTTTTAATTTTATTTGTCTAATGAGGCTTGCGATCATTTATTACTTTTGTATTTGGAAATAATAGCATTGTATAATGTAGGAGCATTTTTTATTCAAATTTGTGTATATGAACTACTATAGAGCATTTTTATTAGGTTACAAATTATTTGACATTACGACCATGACAGTTGAGAGTTTGTCATGCTCACTTAAATGTCTCGCTGATGGTGGCAGGTGTTAAGTCAAGTCAAGTCAAAGTTTTTTATTTCACATAGGCCTACATGGGCACTTATAAAACAAGTTATTGGTTCATTTAGTTCCTTTCAAAATGGTTGAGCTGAGTGGGGCTGATGCACACGTCATGCTCGTGAACGGGTGTCATCAGTCGAAACTGATCATCTCTTAGCTGCCAGTGGCTTAATTCAATTTCTATCTTTAAATTATTTTTAATTTTTATATCTTATCTACATTGTGCTCAAATAATAGAAGCAACATGAATAATGTACCTAACCATTATATGTAACTCATAATATGATTTAAAAGAGTGGCCATGGAGTTTCTTGCACGTTCTTCTCTATAGAGATCTACGCTTTGGAACGTACAATTTAGCTTGACTTTTTTTTTGACTGACCGACATTTGACTATTCAAAAGTGCCTGTAAATGGTCTATTTGAAATAAATGCTTTTGATTTGATTTGACACTTTGTGAATATTTCAACTATCTACTTAGTATGGTTCATTTGATACAACCTGCAGATAGACAGGGAACAAAAAAAAGACAAACAGAGTATGCATAGTAATAATAGGGTACAGAATCTTAAGCGCTCGGCGAAAAGTGGGGATCGCTTTGCGCATTGCACATATCAGCGAGCCAATCACTGTATAAAGATTGCACTACCCGCCCCCGCGTCTCACTTCATACCACTGAAGAGACCCGATATTTCAATTCTGCGCAAGTGGAAGTCAGCGCCCAAAATCCATGCCGGTATCTGTATCATATCATTTACAAAAGAGTACGGAACCCTAAAAATGATAATAGAGATTGACATAATAATAAAATACGAAAAGGTATAATCGATTATTTGAATAGATAAACGCTCACTTTATGTTTCATAAACTGCAAATCTAGAGAACCCGTTAAGATAATATTGTTAGTTATTGACTGATTCGATAAACGTTTTCTTATGTCATACAAAATTCTAATACAAATGTTGTTTTTACCAATGTTTCTTTTCTCAAGAATTTTTAAATCGGACACTGATCATCATCATCTTCCTGCCCTTGTCCCATCTTATTTGGGGTCGGCGCAACACGTTTTTTTCTTCCATTCTATCCTGTCAAAAGTCATACTATCACTAACTTCCTTTTCTTTCATAAATCGGACACTGATCAAACATTAAAAACCCAAATCTTCCAGCCCATGTTTAGACATTCTTACTCCATTCAAGTGATCATATTATTTTAAAGTAGTGCCAATCAACTAATAGGATTTTTATACTTTTTATTAAAATTAATGGGGATGTTTAGATATATAATACAGTGTTGCAGTGTGCACGATTTCCTTTTACACAGTCCTTGTCGAGTTCTGCATCGTAACTTTATGAAAAATTTGAGTTTTGATCTTTAGTAATTTACTAATAGTAAATGACTCAATTGATCTAACTAACTTAAACCTTCCTTTTTGGCAACTGAGACAGTGACACTATTTTGCAATTTAAAGCTTACTAACAACTCTAAAAGTTTCTCCCATCACTAATGGTTGTCAAACTCAAAATCTCAAAATGTCATGTAACGTCAAAGTAGTAAATCCAATTTTTCCGTGTATCAAAAAGTAAAAGTTACTCGAATAGGAAATAAATTAACAAAATTCTATAGAACTACTGTTATCAGATCAATAATGTGGATTCATACTTTGTAAACAGTGCTATTAATCTATCCATAAGTTTAAATAACTCGATCCATGTACAGTTTTCAAGAAATCACTTTAGAATGAGATACGCACTTTGAATACAAATTGGTTTTGTAAATAATTCAGCAAATATTTCTTTCAGGTCAGTATTTACGTTTGTATTTACAGTTATTTAAGTTTGCACTTATATTGTTACGTTTATTCAGTTATTCTCAGATGAATTTAAAACAGATTACGACGTTATTTTAAGTGAAGCTAAGAATTTCTTGCTTACCGTTTAGTTAGCGTAATTTTGTTTGGTCAATATTGTTTACTCATGAATTTTAAACAGACATCAAACAGACGTTATCCGGAACCTATCGCGAACTTCTATTTAATTTATTCGGCTCTCATAAGTAAACAAGCAAAAATGAGTAGGTATATTATAAAGCTATTATTATTTCTTTTTTTTTGTGTAACGAGCACAGGTAACTTATAATTAACTTTATAGATAACAGTTTTCCGTGTATTTTGTGATTTACTCTTAAGCATTCAACATTAAGTATTAATGTATAATAATAACTTTGTGACCAATAACACCTGTTACCTAAAATATATGCCAATCAGCAAAAATATTACAATTAATTTCCCTGCTACGGTCTACCCGTCCTATAAATAATTTAGTGTCTTCAAGGCTAGAGTGAATATGCTCTTATCCTTTGAAATGAATTAATGATCATAAAATTTTTAAATTCATCAATGAATCAATCATCAATCAATCAATTTAGTGTAATTTTATTTCACTCATGCATGATAACAATCCTTTATTTATTATTAACAGTAATTCTACATTTGTTTTTATTCGCAGTTGCCCACAATGTTGTCTGAAGATGGAATAGAGAACAGGCGGGGTCCTCCCGGAGTTAATTCTCGGTCTTTAAGCATCGCACACTCTGCTGCTGATCTTGAGGTAAGCCTGCCAGGGCTGTGGGTTTATTTGAAAGAGTTACCATGGCCCTAAACCAAGACAAAGAGCAACTTGCGGCCTGGAAAAGTACAATGACGTTTAAATTAAGATCGTTTCATTCTTATTTCCAGTGTGGGTAAGAGATGGCGCTGGACAACCTGTAAAGCTCTGTCTCTTATCCGCACTAAAATAAGAATAAAACAATCTTACTTTGAACGTCATGGTAACCCTGCAGTACACGATTAGCGACGAACGGCGCGACGGCGGCAAGTGGGGCGATTTGCACGCCACCAACCCTAAAAGCCTACGGCGGAGGAGTTATTAGATGAAAATCATCCTCTCAAAAAATGACCTAATATGAATGTACGGTGATACTCCAACATTTTGTTGAGTTGTGCGAACAAAAATATAGTAAATACTGCTGTTTTATTCTTTTTAGGGTTCCGTACCTCAAAAGGGAAAAACGGAACCCTTATAGGATCACTTTGTTGTCCGTCCGAATGTCTGTCTGTCAAGACCCTTTATCTCGGGAACGCGTAGAGGCATCGAGTTAAAATTAAAACCATATACTCAAGTCTGCGGACTCTTGAAGCTGCAAAAAAATCAAACTTGAAAGTTAACAAAAAAAAAAGATACTTCGGTTTATGTGGCAAAAAACATGATGATAAATGATATTTATTTTGTAAGTAGGTTTAAAAAAACACTTTTACGCGTAAATTTTTTTTTCGTCATTTTAAACTAGATGAGGCCGGTGTTTCCTAGCCAGGGACCATTTTGGGTACCCATTGAAAGGGTTTTTGATAGGGTTTTGACAAAGTGTTGTTTTAAAACCCATTTTATATTTTTTACACTTATTTACCAAAACCCTCATCAATGGATAACCTCTTCCAAACCCTTTCGATTTGTTTACCTGTATATTCAAAAACCCATTCTTGATGGTTTATACTTTTTAGCGGTAAGACGTTTTGAACGGGTTACCCCTTCAACGACTGTAACGAGAGTTAATTTTATCTCTCGTGCCTTACTTTAAAGTACTAAACTGCATGCATGCGGCAGGTACGCGTCAAGTCGCAACACGTAATCTAGGACCTAGCGACTCCACAGTCCATACACATACGATTATTTTATGGTTATTATTGCAGTGATTTTAAAGTTAAATGTATTTTTTTCTGGAATAGTCGGGATTGTTTCATGTATAATCTTGTCTTTTTTACGGAATCATAAATGTCATTGGATCGTCTCACTCATCATTTAGTGCCCGAAGGGAAGGTCAAAATCTATTCTTCCACTCCAACGTAATTTAAAATGATTTTATTTAAAACCCTTTGATTACCCCGACAAACCCTTTCAAAGAGTTGTCTGCTTCAATTGGAACCGGTAACATCTTGAACTAGTTAACTTATTGATAGGGTTACCCTAACGTTAGTGTTATGAAAGGGCTAACACTACGAAGAGGTAAAATTTTCCGTTACTGTAGGCATACAATCTGTAACCCTTTTGAAAGAATTAACTTATATTCGGGGTTGTACGGTCCCTGTTCCTAGCTGACTACCGTGAGAAGAAACACCGAAACAAACTCAGGGGTACATACATACATATATTTCGACACTCTCAAGGAAATTAAAATCCATAGGGTATTTCCCGTTCACTCAGAAACCTGAAATTTGGCATAAAGCAAGGTCTTATAGTATATGTAGATATAGGAATAAATCTGAAAACAGTAAATTTGTTGTCACGTCACAAAAAAAAAACTTTTGTTATTCGGAAAAATCTTCGTACGGTAGGTTTGAACGGAACCCTTAGTGCGCGAGTCCGACTCGCACTTATCCCGTTTTTTCTTAACTCGAACGATTCCTGACTACGACAAAAACTTCATTACAGCTCCCCTAGCCAAGTTACGACCGTTTCGTTTCGATTCTCTTGCGTCGAACGCGAATTCGGGCCAGGCGTGGTCTACTCGAGGCATTCGACACAAGAGAATCGCAACGAAACGCAACCTAACGGACCGTAACTCGACGGTGTCGTAACTTGGCTAGGGGGGCAGGTTTAGTTTTGATTAAAAGGGGCCCGATAATTTTCGGAGTATTTTTCGACATTCTTCATAATTGCGGATTTGGTCATCCATGCCGTTATAAAAAAAAAAAAAAAACTATATCCTCTATCTTGCAGGTACTCCGTGAGATTGAAAACGTCTACTTCCACCCCCCTTCAGAGTTTGATGCTGGTCGCTATGTGTTGGAACATGCGCCTGCGACCTCCTGCGACGATATCGAGCGCATGTTTGCCAAGCTCAAGAGGCAACAACAGGTAACTAGTTTAACTGATACGAATTTCTTCCTAGTCTCATCAGAAGGCTTCATCATCATCATTTCAGCCGAAAGACGTCCACTGTTGGACATAGGCCTGCCCCAAGTGTAGCCGTAACGACCGGTTCTGTGCGTTTCGCATCCATCGGATTCCCGCGACCCTCAGTAGTTCATCGGTCCATCTTGTGAGAAGCCGCGCCAAAGCTGCGTTCTTCGGTTCCTGGTCGCCACTCCAGAACCTTTCTTCCCCAGCAACCATCTGTTCTGCGAAAATAAATTCACCCAAAGGGCAATGGAAGGGCTATGCTCGTAGTTTCCTTGTGTGATCGCATCAGGAAGGTATCCACAGGAGAACCAAGGTTACCGACAAAGCCGGAAGAATCGCCAAACTTAAGTGACAGTGGGCAGGGCACCAAAAGACGCAGCGTTGGAAGGCCTCCTGTAAGTTGGACCGATGACCTGATGAAAGTCGCGAAAATCCGATGGATGCGAGACCAGGACCGTTTGTTGTGGCAATACTTGGCCAGGCCTGTGTCCAACAGTGCACGTCTTTCGGCTGAAATGATGATGATCATTAATTTTGGGCTGCGGGATTGTTCTAAAGAGTCACGCCGTCCTAGAACGTAGAAGACCGAGAGGAATTAATTCCATCTCAAAAATGGACCTAATATGAATTTATGGTGCTATTCACTGACACTATGCACTTGGAATGGGAAGTTTCTACAGTGCCCTCTTTAATAGTGACTGCCGAAGCGTCTCCGTACTCTGTGATTGCTTTATAGACTCTCCAGTGCTGTAACTAAGGCGGTGCCGGCGGTGCCCAGGCACAGGGCGCAGACCCTAATGGGGCGCAAAAATGATCAAACCAAGAACAAGTTTTGTATCAGTCATTTCATCAGAAGTGTTATTATCCGTTTCCCATTCCATCTCGCTCCGTACCATGGCCTAAACTAGATCCGGACGCTAAGGTTGCCGCCATTGATCGCCTTCACGAGGTCATAGCGGGGCTTAGCTCAAGAGGGGCAGTTTCAGAAATCAGTCACTGGGCATATAAAAAGGTAGTAAAGTTACGGCACTTCCTCTCCCCATACAATTTTAGTTTACTCATTACTTTTTTTTAAATCTACCCTTTTGCACCACAGGTAGTTTCGGGCAAGGCCCTCCACTTAATATCTCAACAAAGAGATACATGTGATAGAGAATTCAAAGAGATACAGAATATAAGAGATCAGCTCTCAACAACTTTACAAACTTGCCAAAGAGCCAGGGAGCAACTGAGGGCTGCGTCCAACCACCTCACAATCTCCACCTTCGTTATCTTGGCAAACTTCAGAAAACGGCAAATCATACGATCTGTACTAAAATCTCTTGAACTCCTCAGAAGTTTACGCAGCGTAGAAAAAGACGTAGCGGAATTGTTACTAAAAAAAGAATATTTCGAAGCGATTGAGCTTATATTGAAAAGTAAAAAAGCTGCGAGCAGTCATAAAGAATATACGTGCATAGCCGATCTTGCTACGCGTCTCCAAGACACTTTGGATATGACTGAGGAGAAATTGGACTCGGTACTAGCAAGCATATGTTATAACTTCGATGAAAATACTTTTAGGAAGCTTAGGAAAGCCTACGCATTGTTAGGGAAGACTCAAGCAGCGATGGAGCAACTACATATGCATTATTCGTCAGCCGTCAACGAATCTTCGATCGAAGCGGTAAAGAATTACGTCGGGGATTGTTCGGATATGAAATTTCAAGAAATGTGCCAGTCAGTACAAGCGAACAAAGCCCCCATTTGCCTCTTGAATCTCTGTGAGAATTTGTTCTTGATCATGAGAAGTTATTATCTTTTGGTCGACTGGCATTCCAAACACGATGAAGAAGAGTCTATACCTATATCCAGCAATGTCTTTGAGATAGAAAAGAACGTGAGCAGAGAATACATTAGGCAAAAGTTAAAAGCCGGTCTTGTCCGAATTTGGAACGATGTCCAAGCGAAGGTTTCCACCTTCTTGAAAAGCTCAGGCTTGGAAGAGTATCCTTTTGAGAAATTTATACAGATGCTTGGCGTCTTAAGAAAACTGACGCAAGTTGCCGAAGTTTTTTGCGGCGACAAGTCTGATTTGCTACAAGATTTTATTAAAACCCAAAGCGTTTTGTACATCAAGAACTATCATAGAGGAAGGATGGAAGAATTGAAGTTGTTTCTAGAGAACGAGGGTTGGGAACAGTGTCCAGTTAAATCGACCTTTAATCTGTTGTATCTACAAGAGTTTAAACAGTTTAAAAAGTATCTGAACATTAGGTCTGACACGTCTTTGTTGAAAACTCACTCCGATGGGGCGTCTTCCGTGCACTCTCAAGACGATAGTGTTTACATAGCAAAATACTTCAAACAAAACACAAATCACACTCCATTTGAGATATTTAGAAACGAAAATATAACGAACGATGATATTTTCGGACTAGAACCTGAGTTAGTGAGCGATGATTCGGAAGATGATGAACCTGATGAGTTGAAACGAGATTTCGTTGACGAAAATGATCGACTAGAGCCGAATGAAAGTCCCAGTAAAGTTAAAGATAGTGTTATAGTGACTAACACTACATTATCTGTCTTGAGACACTGCGGGCAGTACCTACAGATCTGTCGCTACCTCCCACAGATCTCCTTAGAAGTCGTCATGTTGATGAATCAACTTTTCGATTACTACTTCTTTACTGTACATCTATTTTTCACTGCCGATTTGGACGTCGCATCTTCGACGTTATACAGTTCAAAATTGAACTCTGTTTTGAAACGGATAAAGAACAATATTGATACGGACAATTCTGGCGTCGTTGATGGTAAAGTTCCAAGTCCAGATCCGCCTCAACATTTGAATTTTAATTCAGAAGAGAATCTCCATGGTTTATCAGAAAGAATAGTTGCGGTTGAAAGTGTGATATTTCTGGCGAAGCAATATGAGATCTTGCAACCGTACTTAGAGTCTATAGTTGCTCAGCATCAGAGGATGATCTTAGAGCATTTTAAAGATAATACTCTAGCGGTTGTCCAAGATTTGAGGGTCCCTGTTTACATGTGTTCAGCGTCAAAATCTGTTGACGCTAGAACAGCATTGATAGCAATGTCTCAAGTTAAGTGGGACGTGAAAAATGTGGCTGTAGAACACAGCGCCTATGTAGATATGATTATAAGAAAGATCCAAGTGTTCGCTTTACGTTTGGAGAACGTTTCCAACAAGGTGACCCTAAATATCGAAGTCCTGAACTCAATTTGGAGCATGGTCTCGAAGTTTATAGTACATCTTTTAGTTGAAGGGTTTTCTAACGCAACGAAATGCTCCAATGGTGGACGTGGTTTGATGCAGTTGGATTACCGTCAACTTTTCTTGAAGCTGGAGAAGATTTCGGGGTTAAAACCAGTTCCGTTTCAAGACTATGTTGATAAATATGTTAAGGCATATTATTTGCCTCGGAAGGGTTTGGAAGATTTTGTTCTTGAAAGGGTCGAGTATTCGAATAAGCATCTAATGGCACTAGTGACGTGTGCGTGTGAAAATAAAAAGGATAGGCAAGCGTTGTTAGCGATTATTGAAGGCAGGGATTCTGCAGTGTAGTATGGGATATTCGACCTTATAGCCTTATGATAGATACTATATTTGAATTCAAAATTCGGCATCATTATCAAATTTTGCAACAAAGAACGCTATGTTATAAAGCACAAAGTTAAAATTCCATTACAATATTTGGAGCCTTTTATTAGAAATGTGGAAGGTGAAAGCTAGGGGCCCGAGTGTGGTCGTATTCTCGCTAGATGGCGCTGAACTCAAAGTTTTTAGTTAATTTTGTTAGGAGCATTATTAATTAGAAAAAAAACAAATTCGCAAAAACAGTACATTCCACATTTGTGAAATTGTCTATGAAATGGTTTAATAAAACAAGATGGCGGAATTAGTTCCGATTTTGGCCACGCGCTAACAGATTCTTGTACAATAGTTAAACATTAAAAAAGTATAGATGGGGCTGCCTAAATGATTGCTTACTTATATGTGGTCACCATAAAAAACATGGCAGTTTAGTGTCTCTCTCGCGTACACAACCGTTCTCGAAGATGGCAATCGTGCGGCGAATTCGCTTCACTCTGTACTCCGAAATAAGATTGTTTTGTGCATTGGTGGCATGAAAAATGGCGGCTGCAGTGAATAGTTGGTATTGTAACCACTTTTTTGCTTTTAATGCCATCCTTATGCCTACGGAATAGAAGTCAAAATCGATTGAACGGACAGTAAAAAAACTTTGTTTTCACGTCTCATCTGATTTCGAATGGAGTGTAGTTTAACCGATTTATGTCGCCGGAAAACGTGCGGTCTATGCTGTCCTTACCATAAAGTCAATAATGCTTATGATATACGTTTTTTTCCTTGTCTCAATTAGAAATCAATATATGGCATAGATTTACTTTATGTTACTAATTCCTGTAAACCTTGTAAATAATGTATAACCCTAAAATAATAACAGGATACGGACTTTATTATAGCACATCGAGTTTAACGTTGTCCTACGTAGGCGACTCAACGCGATCGCGATCAAGAAGCGAAGCGGTGCAATCGATTAATACTCTTACTTTTTTACCAACCGTGGGTGCGGTGCAGCGATCAGTGAAGCGAAACGGACGCAATCATTTGGTTTAATACCTATTTTCACACGAACTCTTGCGGTGTATTATTATTATTACTTCTGCCACTTGGATGCGATATGCAATGGCCTATAAGGAAAGCTATGAATAAACTGCGCACCCAAGTTGACCGTTGCAAACACAACCTGGCAAAACGAGGGATTATAGACCCTTCCGACTCCCAGTGCGAGTATGGTGCTCCTGACCAGAAGATGGTCCACTTATTAGAGTGCCCAAAATGTTCGTACAACAGCACTCTGGAGGTCCATAGAAACACCACTGACGCGTCTATAAACGTGGAAACATACTATCGATTCGAAAAGAAGATTATTATTATTACTTGTTTTATATAAAGCGGCGACTTCGCACGCCCGTAAGGCTCGGCTCAAACAGACCGGCGACCACAACCACTGGAGGCCAAAGTGGTGGAAAGCGACTTAACAACTTTTTCGTATATTTTGTATAGACGGGCCGCACACGTGTAGCCGTTGGCGGGCACTCGCTACAGTAGTGTATGCGACTCGCCACTTGTGGTCGCTACAGGTCACACAAAACGCCGACATCCGCCACTGTCGCCTTGCTGCACAACCCCGCGCAGTTAAACGTTGTAGGTATCGCAAGCGTCACCATGTCATGCTGCCATGCGCGAGCAAACTTTCCGTGTCGAAGTCCATCGTAAGACTGCAGCAGGGAGTGGGTTATAAAATATGGCGGCTTCCAAACACCGGTGGCAGTCGTTCGCTTCTGACATTGTTACAAATGTGGCACAAAGACAGAGCCGCCGCATCGCGTTGAATTCACGTGAACCGCATTAGATCGCTTCGCAACCGCAACTGTGTTGAGTCGCTCACGTCGTCGCTTGCTTCGTGTGTCATTTTGACGTCCGTGTACTGTGTAGGTAATTGTACTTAAACTTAATTAAAATCGTACAAAATGTGATAATTAAAAACTTTTACTAATTACGGCTTGAACTGAATAAGTTGAGAGAATAGTTTTTGAAGTGAATACAAATTTTTTAGGTGCGCTGCCCCCCTAGCCAAGTTACGACCGTTTCGTTTCGATTCTGACCACTTGACTAAGCGTTGAGATGACGTCAGAACAAAGGAATCGGAGGCGTGGCCTACTCGAGGCGTTCGACGCAAGAGAATCGAAACGAAACGGTCGTAATTTGGCTAAGCCCCGCTGAGCACTTTATTTTGTAGGTATTGAATTAGACTGAGCCGCTACGCTCGGCTATGTAACGCTGGTTCGGGTAAAGGGCCTATTACACTACTCGATATTCAAACAGTCTTAGTCGATGTCGTGTAGTGTAATACGGGTTAGACCGGTCTTACTCGGAACAAAAAATAAGTCAGTCTGAATATTGTGTGCTGAATATCGCGTAGTGTAATAGGCCCCTAAGGTCGATTATGAGAGCGAGAAAGATATAGTCAACGTAACTAGGCTCGGCTATGTAACGCTCGTTCGGGTAAGGTCGGTTAAAAGAGCGAGAAAGACATAGTCAACTTAACCGTGATTGAATTTTCGCTTCTGTCGTGTGGTCTTATGCGCACACTGTTTTTTGTGTTATCTTGTAACTAGAGCGTTATAGTAAATTAAAACAAGACGTATAAAAAATTGTTTCCTAACACGGTTTTTTAAAGCTGCAAATGAGGTCAAAGGATAGTATTTTTTAAACTGTCGTGTTTGTCGCACCACACAAATCAGCTGAATAAAAATTACCTACACATAAGTTCAAATTCTGTAACGAAAATGATATGTCATACATTTTTGGTTTGGATGACAATGCGTGGTGAGCTAGATGTAGGGCTGCCATCACCTAATTTGCCGACGCCGGACAAACACGGCAAAAATCCCGGACATTTGGGTGAAATATGGTTTTTTTCCAGTACACGTCGGAAAAAAAAAATTGCTACAAAAATCATTTAAACAGATTGTTAATAAAATCGAATTATGTTATATATATAAGAAATATTGTAAATGATGTTAATAACATAGTCCTGAGAGGTTGCCAGTGTTTTACAGTGAACCCTGTATACAGTGTTTAATTTTATTATTAAAAATTTCTATTAATTTTTGCGGTTACATACGTACCTAATCCGATTTTATTATACGATTTTTCGATATAAAATGGGTTTCCACTGACAATAAAGTGTCCGGACACTTTTAAAAACCCCGCCCGGATGCCCCCCGGACGCTCTTCAAACTAGGACAAATCCGGAGAAATCCGGACGGATGGCAGCCCTAGCTAGATGATATCATTCTAAATCAAATATGGCGGATTTACAATAAAACAAATGAACGACCCCGAGCCGGATGAAATGGAGTCGAGCAGGCTGTGACGACGAGCGGAGAGCACGAAGCGGAGGGTAGCTCAACTCCACTCTGCCTCGCCCCTTTTGCTCCTTTTCACTGCTCTTCTCCGCCCTTCGAAAAAAGTTCATGTTGGTCTCATGTCAACGCTGTCACACATATTATCTGCCGGGTTACCATGACGTTCAAAGTAAGATTGTTTCATTCTTATTTCTGTGTGGGTAAGAGACAGAGCTATACAGGTTGTCTAGCGCCATCTCTTACCCACACTGGAAATAAGAATGAAACAATCTTACATTAAACGTCATGGTACAGGTCCTGTTTATCTGTCTCTTTCTAAAGCCCGAAGTACCATATTGACGATTAATTACTGTAAAAACTAGTTCATAAGTGATATTTTGTAAGTAAAATCGGCTGATCTTTTTTTATTGGAGGTATGTATGTATGCACAGGGCTCATGTGAAATTTGATAAAAAAAAAAACCATTGTTAGTTTAGGTAAATAATTATATTATGTTAAAAAACTTTATTCTTATGTATAAATTAAAGATAATGAATGTACAAATTTTTGTTGTTTTATTTTTTACGATGTGATGTCTGGAGATACACAGGTTAAGGTAAAACTACATTGGGCCCAAATGGGCCACGTATCATCTGGACGCGTCGGTCTCTAGTCTCCATACATTTTATATGGCAACTAGACTTTAGTACAGATACCGGTATGAATCTTGAGCGCTCTTCAAAAAAGTGGGGATCGCTTTGCGCATCGTACACATCGACGAGCCAACCACTGTACAAGGATTGCACTACACGCTCTCGCGTCTCACTTCATACCACTAAAGAGACCCGATATTTCACTTCTGCGCAAGACGAAGTCCGCGTTCAAGATCCGTGCCGGTATCTGTAGAGATACTTTAGACTTACTACGCAACGCGACTCTACGTACAACTCAAGCGTCGCCCAAGTGCGTCGGTCTAATTGCTCTTACTTCACGAAAGCGGTTTGGTAATAGACGTGCATATTTTTGTTTTATGCCTCGTTTACATTTGGGCCCAGCCTCGGCCAATCGCCATTGTTTCAACGGGGTTTCTTCGATCACACAATTGCTAAGTATGTTGATTGGCCGAGGCTGGGCCCACGTGTAAATGGGGCTTTAGAAAAAAACTTGCGCATACAGAAACAATTTGCACGTGTATCCACACACAGGACCAGCCAGCCTTCGTGAAATAAAATATCTGCTAATAATAATAATTATATTATTAAATGTTTTTTATTATTTTTAATTGTAATATAATTTATATGTACCTACCTATATAAAAATGAATACAGAAATAATAATAACTTTATTTCACAACAAAAGCAATTGCATTCTAATAAAACTATAAACTTGTAGGCTTATTACAAGGTTACAAATCTAGGCACACTGATTCCTAAACTATATGTGTGGGCCTATAACTTAGGAGTCAGTGATGTTCCGTAACCAACTATACCATAAGTCACTGGTATAGCATTCTAATAACATACTATTTCATATATTATGCGTGAGGATTTGGGAATGTAGCATTGAGGTTAAAATTCGTCATTTTTTCTTTCATTAATAATACATTTTTATACAAATAAAATATCGATTTTTATACGGAGAAAAATACTGTTGTAATCTCGTTGCGGATTGCAAAGGAATTTTTGTGCAATTTTTTTTAGTTTATAGTCGATTCTCACAGCCCTATTATTCGTTTTATAAACTTTACTGAGCGTCCGCTGCGCTCACACCAAAACGCGAACTCGATATAAGTCGAGATTTATTCACTTGGTATTTAAAAAAGTACAAATTCAGTTAAAGTCTGACATTCCATCTCGCTCTAAATAAATCTAGAAGAGTTATTTGACCTTAAAAATAAAGAGGGTGGGGAGTAGTGTTTTACACTCAGCGCTGCCGCGCTGTAGCGTAACTTCACCGCCGCCTTTTCTTAATTTTACAATTACTGCTACTACTTAAAAAAAAAATAACTTGGTAAATTTCAATAAAAATATTCTTGTCCGCGATTGCAGTTTTAAAGATGGATCTTCGCTAGAGGAGCCGTGCATGGGCGGAGCAGAGCTAATGAGTCAAGCATATATTCGTGTAGTGTAGACAGCCAAGCCATTTCAAACGGCGAACGAGTTCGAAGCTCGACTATACTCCTTCCATTGTCTTTTTTTTGACGAAAACAAAGGATGTCACATAGGGTTGCCAACCATACTCTAAAATTAAAATAGAGTATAAGTACAATACTATATTTTAGAGTACGGTAGATATACGGTACATATATATAACACTAATAGAGGACGCTAAAATACATTTTTTTTTACAATGTTTACTAAAGCCAGTCACACATTTAAGATGCATACCTATTATCGTAACCAAAAAAAATCAACTATTTTCATGAATGTTAAGTGGCGGGAAGAAAGGAACAGGGCTTCATTGGAATTGATTAAAAATGAGCTTCTGATCTATGTAAACTTAAAGTTAGAGTGTTTGGAGACATAAAATTCTTTTAAAAACAATGAAAAATTGTTATGACTTGCATAAAGTACTAAAAAATAACTTTTTTTTAACTTATTTTATATCTAGGTCTTTAATCTCGAAAATGCTTTAATGAATAAATAAAATACAACGAAAAAACACAATACACATTTCACATCAAACACAATTCACCTTATTTTTATTTTTTTTTAAATATGTGATACTTTTTTTATAAGTCCGTACTTTTTAATTACCTCCTTTGAAATGAGATATACTCTATTTCTCCTATTAAAACTTGGCAACCCTAGTTTCACATCACTTTCGAGGACAGTGGTCGTTGGAGATTGACACACTTAACACTGCGAGTAGACTGGCTCGGCTTGTGTTCCACTCGTGCTTGGCTCTTCTAGCGTAGACCCACCTTTAAGGGCCTATTACACCACTCGATATTCAGACAGTTTTAGTCTATGATTCGTCAGAATGTATGAATGTATAAATTGAATGTATGAAATTTTGTCAGATGAATGACTGTGTGTAATATTTATTAAATAGTTCCCAATAAAAGTCCTGCGTGACATCTGGCTTCTGATTTTAATTTTAATTTTATATTTTTTCTGTATGTGTTTAAATGGTGTAATTGGCTTCGGCCGTTCTGTTTAAATAAAATAAAATAAATAAATAAATTCGACATATCGCGTAGTGTAATAAGGGTCAGACTGTCTTACTCGGAACAAAAAAATAAGACAGTCTGAATATAGTGTGCTGAATATCGCGTAGTGTAATAGGCCCTTTAGCCATAATATCACGTCGAAGGGAAAGACAGAGACAATAATAAGTATCAATAAAATCTCCCCTTCACATCTAACTTTGGCAAATAATTAATTTCATCAATAAATTGGTCGTAATCACAGCAGAAACTAAACGTGCCATCATTGGAACGCCATTTTAGCCACGAATATTCAGGATTACTATCGTCTTCATCACAAATGTTGTCGCAGAATTGTAGTTTGTTGATTGTGGTGGCATTGTAGAATGATGAGTTGATGGTGATGAAGACTGCTGCAGTCTTGGCTTTTGGGTTGTAGACAAGCTGAAAATGTATGAAGAAATATTAGAATAGTCGCTACAAAAATTCATTATCATTATTTCAGCTGAAAGACGTCCACTGGCCATGTAGGCCTCCCTTAAAGGGGGTGTTTGCCATAATTGCCACGCTTGGCAAACGGGTTGGCGATCGCAGTGTGGTTGTTGTACAGAGAATGCTGCTGCCTATTCTCTTGTGTGTCCCTTAGTCGCCTCTTACGACATTGACACCCACGGGAAGAGATGGGATGCTGCTATTCTTCAGTGGTGGGGTAAGATCTAAATCTGATGTGGGCAAGGAACATTTTGCGAGGCCTTCTGGTGGCGTAAGAAGACTGATTTTTTCAAATATATCACAATGGAACAGTGCGAGCCTGACGTAAACTTAAAACGTCCACGGTTGGGTAATCCCAAGTATCACTAAAATGAGCGGTCCTGAGTATACACATTGGTCCGTCTTGTAGGAGGCCTTCCAACGCTGCTTAAGTGGCAATAGGCAGGGGCACATTGCTCGCATAACAGATGGCCATTGGGGCCGAAAGGATCTGGAGTGATGACCGCGTACCGGAAGACGCAGTGTGGATAGGTTAACTTGTTTTAATTACCATTCCCACTCTAAGTATTAACATTACCTTTGTTGTCTCACGCAAAAATGATTAAGAACCAAGAATACTCAGGCTGTAATAGAGAATGACTAGAGACAAGGCTTTTAAGTAATATAGTTTCAAGTCAGGTGCGAGGCCCCCCCGGACCGCGAGGCCGTAGGCGGTGGCCCACGTCGCCCACGCCTTGCGCCGCCTCTGCTATTCTTTACGTACAAACACCATACGGTACCAACATTAAAAACAAAAATTATGTAAAGCTCGTTTCTGCTAGCTTCTGCTTTCTGTTGGCAGACTGAAATTGAAGAAAACTCGTCCAGTTAAGGAATGGAATTCCTTCCGAAGGATGATATATTCCCCGCCAAAAACCTCTCAATTCAGCCATTTTGATTTTCTTTTTTTAAACACATATGGACACTTGGGTTTTTGAGACAATTTACTGGAGGTACCAATGGTACCTCCAGTAAATCTAATGAGATTTGTATCAAAAACCCAAGTGCTACTCTCTGACTTATACTATACATAGGTTTAAGATAGACGCGAAAAACATAATCCCTCCTTGACAGCTGGGTAAAATATACTCACCTTGTAGAAGTACATGGGCACAGGTACATCCAAGTTATTGTTGGCATCAGCATGCAGGTATACCTCTTGCATACGTCCATTTTTGTCAGGCAATGTCATGACACCGTATGTTCCCGTGAAAACTGTTACATCGGTGCCTATAACTTTCACGCGCCGGCGCAGGCCCTGAGGATAGATGAAATGGTTCTATCATTTCATATAGTTGGTTAGCCATGTGTAGTGACATCTATAGCATCATATAAGAACTAATCCTGCATCGCGCAAACAAAGTTCTCCGCTTGATTTGAATATATACGACAGTCCGAAATCATCTGACGGGCCGTAGCCCAACAAACATAACACCCGTCTGGTCGGAGGATCCTCTCTTTTCAACAGAGGTTCGCGGGACTATAAAAGGCCCATTTTGACATTTGAGAAAAACCTTATTGTAGAATATAACTTGGAACTAAACTGAAAGAAACAATAAAATAATAATTAAGGGGATGGTGTAGTAGTAGCTATTTTAGAAGTAGTTACTACACCGGACAAGCCGCTAGGTAGTCAATATATAAATGTCAAAACGAGCCTTTTGTTTTTTGTTAACTTTATGTGGCCCATGTCCAACAGTGCATGTCTTTTAGCTACAGAAACAATGATCATGCTAAACTTACGTCTTCCAAAGCGGCCCAGTCACCAGCGTTGCCTCTCATCCATTGTGGGGCTGTGTTCACATAATGGAAGGTCGTTCGAATTAGGGCACTAGTTGCGTAGTCTGCGTTGGCCGCTAGATGTCCACGGGATAGAAACTAGAAATATAAATTTTTCATGTAAGTTTTTTTTTCTAATTGTTATAAACTAGTGCTTGACTGCGATCCCAACTGATGGTAAGTAGTGGTGATGCAATGGTTGATGGTGAGGCGCACTAGTTTATTAAGAGCCTATTCACTCTAGCCTTGAAGAGACCTAAATTATAATCGGACGGGAAGATCGCATTTATTTAGTTTTTCGTGTTATTTACTCTTTTAACTGTTTTTAGTATTGTTCAATTATCTCTAAGTTTTATTATTCGTTTTAAATGGGCACATATTTTTTATTCTTCTACAAATAAGAATCGCAACATTTCATTTTAGTTGATATCTGCACAGAACATTTTAATATATAATTTCTGTTTTCGAGCTTATGGCATTTGGCACTCATCGGCTGGAGCTGAAAATCAATGTCCTGACACAAGGCCACACACACACACACACACAGGGCCTGTGATGGCCTTGTGTTACTATACTTCTTGGTGTTTCCGTTTTTATAATGCGTTACCATAATTCTGCCGTTTTTATAAAGCCAATAAACACAAATGTTCCTTTCTTTCTTTAATATTTTTTCTTATCTGATATAAATCAGCAAGTAATTTCCTCGTTTTGGGTGCAGCAAGAGGACGTGTCAGATGGCCATGGTAGTTAAATATTTCAAACAAACTGCAACCCGGGCGGGTATGGGCCCTAACTGGCCTCGTCAATTTTGCTGACATCTCCTTAAGAAGCCCGTAGAGCGTCTAGCGCCCACCCCAGGATTTTGAGCCACCGATTCGAAATTTATGATAGACGTAAAAATACTGATAACTTCACACAAAAATCAGGTATGGCAGGGGCAAGGCCCCCCTGAAAAATAACCTATCTTATCTTTGTGAGCTGGTTTCCGCACGAAGTCCTTATCGGACTATTGTGCGCGGGCCATGGCGGCCTTTACTCCAACAAGCCCACCTCATTCCAGAAACAGATGAGTCTCTTCAGTTTGCTCAGGGCGTTCATCAGTGAATTCGGTGCTCCCAAGGTGTTCTTATCTCGCCGAATGACGGCTGTGCACTCGAGGAGCACATGCGCGACAGTTTCTTCTGACCCCAAAATATCCCTAGAACTTGCGCCAATGGACCCGGGCTTAGTCCAATTAGTGGTCAAACTCTAGCCTTAGATCAAATCGTATGAAAAATATGGTTTTAGTTGTTGTCACCAGTTGGGATGGCGGTTTTACTGTTTAGTACAAATCGACGTTTAAAAATTTGCACATTCTACCATTGATCGAATCATTTATTTTTCCTTATTTACGAGTGTTTTTTGAAAAATAATTTAATGATAAAAAAAATCACGTCGTAAATGACCGGATACTTACAGTATTCCCAAATTAATAATGCGCATGCAGATCTTCGCTAATTGTCGTATTCCCGGAAACACCCAAATCATTGAAAAATTAATTAATCGAATTATGCATGAAGAAAATGCACTTAACCGCTCTATATACATATCGTCTTCCGACGCTCGGTCGTATTCCTACCTTTGCCGAACAGGGCCTCAAGTCTGCTATTACAATAGTGTCAGAATGGTCAATCATTGATTTCATAATTGTTGATTTTGACCAAGTTTGGTAATCTACTAATATAATGGCGTCATTATCATCCATTGACACTCCATTGAAAGAAATGGCATAGAATGGTAATCTCGTACGTAATAACAAATTAATATCTGACGTATGCTGTAATCTGCTAAAATTTTGACAGTTTCTTTGATCACTGACCTACCATTAGAACTTCACTGTGCAGTCATTGCTTTTAATTCGTTACAAGACAGCTCGTACCACATCTCTATTACGAGACCACTGATCGATCAATGATCGGCCATTATGAATTAACAGATTACGAACTTTTAGCAAAATGACAATGGAATCGTGTTGGAATGACGAATTTATAAAAATAGCAGACTTAGGCCCCAGTGACGAAGCACATTATCACTTTGGAAGACCTGTATAATAATATAGTATCCAATTACTGACTATCCGTCCGTAAATATTTCCTCTAAGTTCTCTCACTTACCTGTTTTTTATTTAAATATTTTTCAGACATATCCTTTCCCAAGATGGCGTTCAGGGCCATTTGCTGACCACCTATTTTGTAGACTTCATTCATACGAATTTTTCCAAATAAATTTCCTTCTGAAAAAGTTAAAAAGATAGTATTAAGCCTCTGTAAGAAATATGGAGGTAACTACTTACTTAATATAGTAGACGCCAGGGGCGCCGACTCCGTGGGTGCTCGGGGGCTCGAGCACCCATGAGAAACAAAGAGTGGGTGCCGAGCACCCCTGAGAATATACATCAAGAAACAGATCAGTAATCGCCTTTTAAGTTACGCATAAATTATAGTAGCATAGCATAGCATAGTCGGCCTTATAATGTTCCCACTGTTGGGACTCAGGCCTCCTCTCTAGGAGAGGGAATGGGCCGTAATCCACCACGCGGGCTCAGTGCGGGTGCACATGTCTTCGAATTTTTAGTTATAGGACATGCCTGTTTCCTCACGATGTTTTTCTGCACCGTTTTGAGAGCAGTGGTGATGAAATAAATTACACAAAGTAATGTGCCTGGCTGAGTTTGAACCCGCAACCTACAGCTCGTAAGTCGGGGTCGTTACCACTCGTCCTCCACTGCTCCCAAATTAAATTATAATATTTCTTGATAATAAATAATGGTTTCATTTTATATTTTTATCAAACATGATAAGTAATTAAGTACGCAGTATGTAAGTAGGACATTTATTTATTTTTCAGTCGATCAATGTGCATTTGTCTTCTCACACTTCGCCACTTTTTCGAGTTGAGCATGAGCACAAAAGCCGGCGCCCCTGGTAGCAGCATTAACATCATCAACAGCATAATCAGCCGTATGCCTAATGTTCTCACTGCTGGGACTCAGGCCTACTTAGCTCTCTCGAGGGAATAGGCCAGATTTTTTAATTTTATGACATGCCGGTTTTGTCACGATGTTTTCCTTCACCGTTTTGAGTGCAGTGGTGATGAAAAAAATTACACAAAGTACCTAATGATTAATACATCAAATTATTAGAGTTCCGTACCTTAAAAGGAAAAAACGGAACCCTTATAGGATCAAAGGAGGTGGCCGATTGCGTGAGGCAACGGTCCTCACGCCCTAACCGCCGCCGGGATTCCGATCCCGATTTCCGGCTACCGTAGGCGTGGGCTTGCGGACGGCGAGTAATGGGTGGCTCGCCGTCCGACCGACCAGTAACCGTCCGGACCGAGCCCAAGTTGTCGACGGCGCGTATTGTTCCACACGCGCCTCAGATATCAGCAAATCGTAGGGTCCCAGCAGGGTCGAAGCTTACTGGGGCCACGGGTAGTGTGAAAGTGATACCCGGCGGGACGAAGGCAAATAAGGAACAGGAGTGGGTTTTTAGTCTTTAAAAGTCTGACACTATCTCCCGCTCCACCCAAAAGCGGGATTTGTCATCATACATAAACCTTAAGAAATAGATAAATATTAAAGAAATTACCTGTAAATTGTGGTCGTTTCAATCCGTTTTGTCGAAAAATGCTCATCGGAGTAACCCGGTGTTTCACATAGTGCGTCTTTACAAGGTTCTTGTCAAAGCAGGCTTCATACAAAGTATGCATGGTGTTTTTCACTTTATACCCGACACTGAGAATGAGAGAAATTAAGATGAAAGCTATGTGCTCGAGCGTAGCCATGTCTTTTTCAGAATCTCGATTAAATATGCAAGGCTCTCTAGTGCTGCATTTTTTTTTAACTAGCTGACCCGGCGAACTTCTTACCGCCTAATAGTAAGGATAACGCCATCTACTGGCATTTCCGGAACAGCATAAAATTTTAACAGCAAACAGCGGTGTATTGGACATTTTTTTCCATTTTTTCTCACCGTTTAAACCTTCCCTGGACCATCTCGAATATTTCAAGAACAAAATTAGCAAAATCAGTTCAGCCGTTTTTGAGTTTTAACAAGACTAACGAACAGCTATTCATTTATAGATATACGAGTACATTATGTAGGGCCAAAGTTCACGTAAAATAGCAAATTTTCAGAGGTCTTTACTAGATTAGTTTTACACAAATTTACGTTTTGATTTCTATAGAAGCCTAGATAATATCCACAAGATAGCTGTGTATCCAAAATATCCAGAGAAAGATGTGTAATAACAATATAATCACGTAAGAGCGGTTGCATGAAAATGTACTTCGAAAAGGACGCTCTTAATGTCTCTAGCATCCTCACCAGACAACATTATCACCAGTGTACTTACTGATACATCTTATTTCGTCCGTGGCAACTCTCCGAAGACTCCTCGGCTGTAAACCAGGGTTGAATGTTGCAGTGAATGTCTTTAAAACTAACTATCCTGCGATCAACTCTGAACGTTGTATTGATAATACAATGCGCCTCCTGAAACACAGACAATTTATAGTTGAGTTGGGTTCTTTTAGGTGGAAAATTGTCCGATGACTTCTCCAGCTCTAGGGCAGGGCGGGAGGGCGTGTCAGACTTTTACTAGCTAAAACCACACTGTGTTCCTTTTTTGCCTTGCGTTCCAGGACCCTGGATTCTCTTTCGGAAGCCAACCCAAGCAGTCTTCAGCCCTGCTGGGCCCCTTCGTTTTTGTTGATATCTCTTTGAGGCGCGTACACTACGCGCCGTTGACGATTCGGGCTCGGTCCGGACGGATACCGGATGGCCGAACGGCGAGCTACCCATTGCTCGTCGTCCGCAAGTCCACGCCTACGGTGGCTGGGGCGTAAGGAAATGCTATTTTAAGCGTGCCAAAATTTTTTATTAATATGGAAGGCTGAGTGAAGTCAGGAATTCAAGCCACACAAGACAAAGACAGCTTTAGCAGCTTCGTGGGGGTCGATTGTGCCCTGCTCATGATTAAAATTTAGCAACCTTCGTTTTGTATGGAATTCTGCCCAATACCAGCATGGATGCCCGTTTCATCCCCTTTATGGGGTGAATTTAGGAAAATCCTCTCTCGTGTGTGTGTGTGCTCACCTACGTCATAATTATAGAATACAATAGAATAAACTTTATTGTACACCAAAATAGTAACAAAACTTTTACACTAACTTAAATCTAAGGGTACAAAGGCGGTCTTATCGCTGACAGCGATATCTACCGGACAACCTTAGGGAGGAATGTAAGAATTTGAAATAGAAAAAGGGGGGCAGCCTGCGGTGTACAGCAAATTAATAATGTAAATATTAGATTAAAAATATAGACTATAACTAGATTATAAAAAGAATTATAAGAAAATATTGTGTAAAATTTTACGTTCCTAGTCCCAGTAGTGTCGGCTGTGCGTTGATATGTCAGTCAGTCAGTTTCTCCTTTTATATTACAGATAGATTAACTTACCAGGGTGTCATAACTGGTAGTGTAGTTCCCCAAGATAATCTTTCGTCGAGGCCCAGGACATGAGACGAGGACAGTCTCCGATCTACTGAGGCTGATGTTTCCCTGTACAGTGTTCACTTCCATATAGGCCCCATTTCTGATGAAGATAGGCCCGGGACTGCCGAAGTCTCTGGCCAGAGACAGAACGCAATCTGTAAAAAAAAGAAACGTTTTTAATGAAATAGTAAGAGAGAGTAACACAGTGCCAGTGTGGAGCCGCTGCACAGGACATGAGTCACTTGCTATGCTGTCCATCCTGCACAACCACCTGCAGTTTACAGGATCTATACGAGGCCAATAACAGAGCCGTAGAGGTTGCCAAATACTGGTCAGAAAAAATTTAGTTTGAGTACATTGACACGAAAAGAAGAAGAATGAAATAGTACATTTTGATACAAGTGGAGAAAGTTTGTCATTGTGACTGAGGCGGCATTTTAGCCATAAGCGAGGATGTTATACAGCCGAGTGTGCCAGTGAAAAATTTCCACGTGTGTCAAACGACGTTTTTTAATACACTTATGAAGAAATAAATATACAGGGGTTAATTTAATGACACAAGACTCGTGGGGGTCGCACTGTTTACAGCCTGATACGATAAATCTAATTAATTATTGTGGGGGTGAACTTGCGCACTTTTCTGCACTAGTGCGAAAAACAGTAAATTGCATCGTCGTCGAATAAGTGTATTGAAAAATATTTTGTCTCAACAAGCTTTTATCGCGAGTTATTCATCATCATCATTTCAGCCGATATACGTCCACTGTAGGACATGGTCCACCCCTAAGGGCAACTGATTTGGTGTCGCAACCAGCTCAGACGCAATTCCAGCCGCCAGTAACGCCCCCACCAAAGAGTATGTTAAGGCTATATTTCACCGGGACACCATGGCGGCGTGACCAGTTGCGCCGCCATGGTGTCCCGGTGAAATATAGCCCTAAGTATCGTCATATCGACCATCAGTCCTGTGCATCTCGCATCCATCAGATTCCCGCGACCCTCATTAGGGCATCGGTCCACCTTTATAGAAGACCGTAGATAACCTACTCCACTTTAATTAGGAACACGGTTAGGTACCTAATTTTATACTAATTATGAGACCGGTTTAGTTACCAGTTTTGTTAATTACACTCTCTGCGTCATTTGTGTGTTTAGGTCAGCACGTGAATTATTGTTTTAAAAAACTTTTTACAAAAAAAATATAACCGAATTCACTAAAAAAAAAAACACTAAAACGATCAAAATAACTTTAATTTCGGAAGTCGGTGCTAAATAAGATACAAATAATACCGAAAAACACCGACTTCCGAAATTAAAGTTATTTTGATCGTTTTAGTGGTTTTTTTTTAGTGAAGTCGGTTATATTTTTTTTTGTAAAAAGTTTTTTATTTCACATTTTTTAGTTGTGATACACTTATAAACAGAGTGCCTATCACGGCTAGGATACATTGATTAGTTACGGAGTTCCCGTGCCTACCTTCCAGCTCCATCATCATCATCAGATCACTTCGATGATACCATTTTCAACGTTACTATTCAGAACCATTCATTTATTTGTATTGTCATAGTCGCTTAAATATCTACGCGATTATAAAGTTCTGTTGACCATTTCTAGTCTTCTTCATCAGTTCTACTTCATCAATTGTTACTTTTTGACTGTAAATGCTTAAGTTCTCGATGATAATACTAAAATCACTAAATGGTTGCCTATAATTTTTGAAGAATTCTCTCGATTTCGCCAAGATTCCATTATCGCATCCCGACTTGGTGACTATGGGATCATTTGGAAAGTATACCTTTTCCAACAAAAATTTTTTTTTTCTAATCGGTTTGCAAACGACGAAGTTATGCGCGAACAAACATAAAAAAAAATACAAACATCCGAATTGAGAACCTCCTCCTTTTTTAGAAGTCGGTTAAAAATACTCTGTGACTAAGTAGCACTGCTGATCTTTAGATTTTCACTGTTCCAAGGAGTAAGGGTAGGGGAGGGGAGTAGATCTTAGAATTTGATATTAATTTCAGCTTTATACCTTCGTGCGTTTCTGAGAAAAAGAATAACTTCTTTCACTGAGTTACTGACGATTCGGACACAGTGTCCGAACCGACACATTTTATTTTCAATATATTTTCACTGACGATTCGGACACCACTAAATTTATTGAAGCTGTTTAGTACAGTCAGATAAAAACATAGTCTTAAAATATAATATTAAGAAAATTACCCGAAGTTTTTTTTTTTTAATGTGGGAAAATCATCTAATGACAAATCCCGCCCTTGGGCGAAGCGGGAGATAGTGTCAGACTTTTACTGACTAAAAACCCACTCCTGTTCCTTCTTTGCCTTCATCCCGGGGCCCCGGGCTTCGCTTTCACACTACCCACCTACAGTTGCTGACATCTCCATGAGGCGCGCGTGGAACAGCACGCGCCGTCGACGACTTGGGTTCGGTTCGGACGGTTACCGGACGGTCGGACAGCGAGCCACCCATTACTCGCCGTCCGCAAGCCCACGCCTACGGTGGCCGGAAATCGGGATCGGAATCCCGGCGGCGGTTAGGGCGTGAGGACCGTTGTCTCACGCGATCGGCCGCCTCCTTTGCTAGCAATAATGCTTCGCAGAAGGAGGCGAAATTACCTGAAGTTGCCGCCTTAAATCCAGCCTATATTATATTTAAAAGTTTTTATCTGGCTGTACTAAACAACAATTTTTTTTTTCTGACGACTCGTCCGAATTGTCAGAAAAAAATAATTAAAATGAATATTTGTCAATTCGTAACTATGTCCGAATCGTCAAAAAGTCGATGGACAGACGGACAACCAAGTGATCCCATAAGGGTGCCGTATTTGCCGGTCTTTTTTTTTTTAATTGATATAAACCAGTGCTTGACTGCGATCCCACCTGATGGTAAGCGGAGATGCAATCATTGATGGTCAGGCGCACTAGTTTATTAAGAGCCTATTCACTCTAGCCTTGAAGACACCTAAATTATAGTTGGACGGGAAGACTGGTCGTAGTATAGGACCCTAAAAAATGGCGGACATTATGATTGCGACACGATAAAAAAATGTAGGTAAGTACTCATTAGTACCGTAATTATCTAGAAGGAATCCGTTCTGCTGTAATTCTTATTAGTGCAATTATAATGTATCTTTATCAAGAAAGGAAATTTTATTCAAAGAAAATACCTAGACCTGTACCATGACGTTTAAAGTAAGATTGTTTCATTCTTACTTCCAGAGTGAGTAAGAGATGGCGTTAGACAACCTGTATAGCTCTGTCTCTTACCACCACACTGAAATAAGAATGAAACAATCTCACTTTGAACGTCATGGTAACCCCGCTAATCATGATACTACTGTGGAACACCTGCGAAGCCACTGTGTTCGTATTATCCTGTCAATTGATGAAAACTGCAAGAAAATCCGTTTATCGAGTTTATACAGCCAGACAGACGCAAAAAATATTTGTTCATTAGTGACATTTATGACATCTTGATTTTTGACATTTTGATTTTGGTATTGACATTTGAATTGTAATAATAATGATATTTGTAATAGTAATGCCATGTTACTATTACAAATATCATTATTATAATAATAATAATGATAGTGGTAATATCATACCATTATCATTAAATAATCTAATGATAATGGTATGATATTTGTAATAGTAATGACATGATTTATAATCTAATGATAATAATTTATATTTTCCCTTTAATACATACCTACATATATTTTTAATTACATTTGAATAGTAATATAGAGGGGCTTCCAAGTCGGTCCCGTATATATTTCTACGGGACCGACTTGGAAGCTTGGAATTTTGGAATCTTGGAAGAAAGAAATTGAATTTTACTAAAGCACTAGAAAAATCCACTAGCCACTAAAATCAATATTTCACAATTAAATGGGGAGTTAAAACCACCAATTTTAGTGGAAAATCCACTAAGTTGGCAACACTGGCCGTACGCCGCTAGACTTTTTTGTCTTGATGACGGTTTGACCCTGATGTGCGTACTGTGTAAATGGATAAAGGTCAGCTCACACTGAGGCGATTGGGTATAGCGATGACGATGACAGTTTAGCGATGATGATGATGGGATCAGCTCGCTATCTATATCTATAACTTTTATGGCAGGCGTACCTACAGCTTCTTACTCAATACCTAATCAAATCTATCTATTTATTTCATCACCACTGCTCTCAAAACGGTGAAGGAAAACATCGTGAGGAAACCGGCATGTCCTAGAACCAAAAATTCGAAGACCTGTGACATCCACCAACCCGCACTGGGCCCGCGTGGTGGATTACGGCCCATACTCTCTCCTTGAGAGGAGGCCTGAGTCCCAAAAGTGGGAACATTAAAAGGCCGATTATACTATGCTACCCAATCTAATAAACCAGATACCTGTAGATATCAGATGTTTATTTAATAACAAAAACCTAAAGCGTAAGTTAAAGGAGTACTATATCGAGTTAATTGGACCTTGACAGTTTATAGCACGTTGACCAATTCTCAGGTTGTGGCACGCTGAGACAGACCCTCTAGCCAATTTACGATCGTTTCGGTAGCAATTCGCTTCGGTAGCAATGAGAAACTTTTTTCACTTGTATCAAAATATACTATTTCAAATCTTTTCAAAATCAAGTAAGTTAACATTTGAAATCAGGTGGAAGTTTCTTCTTTGTCAAGTAACGGAAATACATAAACTACAATAGATTATTATTTATTTATTTTATAAATTTAGAAAAGGCACACAATTAGACCCCTGCTGCCCTAGCCAAATTACAATCGTTTCGTTTGCGTCGAACGCCTCGAGTAGGCCACGCCTCCGATTCCTTTGTTCAGACGTCATCTCAACGCTCGGTCACGTGGTCAGAACAAAAGAATTGGAGGCGTGGCCTACTCGAGGCGTTCGGCGCGAACGAAACGATCGTAACTTGGCCAGGGGGGCTGGAGTGGCTTTTTAGTCAGTAAAAGTCTGACACGCCCTCGCGTTCCGCCCAAGATCGGGGCATGTCATTGGATGATTTTCCCACCTAAAAGAAGGGCAAGCAGATAATGATTTCTATTTTCAATTTATCGGTGTAATCTGATCCTTATGCCTATATAAAATTGTCGTGACGTCTATGTACACATGTTATCAGATTTTGGTATGTCAACAATCAATCTTGTTTTTTTCATACAAATTCATGACTTTAATAAAAGTTTATCAACTGCAGCTCGAAGTCTGCATTATGTTAGCATTTGACTGGCCTGTTGGTCTAGTGGTTAGTGGTCCTGAGTGCTATGCCGGAGGTCGTGGGCTCGATTCCCACCCAGGACAAATGTTTGTGTGATGAGCACGATCATTTGTTCTGTGTCTGGGTGTAATTTATCTATAATATGTATGTGTTTAGAAATTATAAGTATGTTTATCAGTTGTCTAGTACTCGTAACACAAGCTCTGCTTAGCTTGAGACTATATAGCGTTGTGTGATAGTTGTGGAATATATTATATTATATATTATTTATTTAAATTTGATTTTAATGTATTTGATTCGGTTTTATTTTATTGCGTTGTTGGCGTCGTGATATTTTTATATTTAAATGAATTTGTAATGGGTTTATTTGATCTGAATAAAAATATCTTATTATTATTAATTAACTATATAATTATAATAACTGGTTTTGCCTGGAGTTTTGGTTTTGGCCAAAAAGTGGCCGAATATTCGGCACGACCGAAATTATCGAGCGTCTTCGAGCACTTAACGCGATCCATTTGACGACCTAAACTGAACTGTTAAAGGGATTGAGCTTTAAAGGGTGTTTAAGTGACGTTTTAACAATCCATGGTATGACCTCAGATCCCGTGCCCCGTTTAAACGTGGGCCCAGCCGCGGCCAATCGCTATCCCTAGCTATTGTGCAAACGGGGAAACTCCGTGCGATTGGCCGAGGCTGGGCCCACGTGTAAACACACCAACAGATGATTTAATAACTGCCAACCCATTACGGTATATATTAAGAGATACCTAGAGGCCGCCAACAGACTAGTAGGAATAACAATAAATATAACACAATGAACAAATCATCATCATAATTTCAGCCGAAAGACGTCCACTGTTGGACATAGGCTTCTGTGCGTCTCGCATCCATCACACTCCCGCGACTCTCACCAGGTCATCGTCCCACCTTGTGGGTGGCGTTCCAACGCTGCGTTTTACGGTGCGCGGTCACCATTTTAGAACCTTTCGGCCCTATCGACCATCCGTTCTACGAGCAATGTGCCCTGCCCACTGCCACTTTAGTTTGGTGATTCACCGGACTATTTCGGCGACCTTGGTTCTCCTGCTTATTCCTGATGCGATCACGCAAGGAAACTTTGAGTATTCCTCCCTTTGGGTGACAGTAAACCTTCTGATGAGGTCCATTGTAAGCGACCCTGTTTCAGTGCCATATGTCATCACTGGCAAAACGCACTGGTCATAGACTTTCGTGTTGAGAGACTGTGGTATGTTGGACGAGAAGATACCGCGCAGCTTCCCGAACGCTGCCCAGCCGTGTCGGATTCGACGATTGACCTCTTTCTCAAAGTTAGACCTACCTAACTGGACCGTCTGTCCTAGGTAGACGTAATCGTCCACAACTTCGAGTATAGAGTCTCCAATCTCGATAGGAATGGGTGCTACATGGTTGATTATCATGACTTTAGTTTTGTCCATGTTTATTTAAAGACCCACTCTTTCAGAAGCTCTACTGAGGTCATTGAGCATTGTGCTGAGCTCTTCCGCCGTCTCAGCCATGACTACTATGTCGTCAACAAACCGAAGATGAGTGATGTACTCGCCATTGACATTAATGCCTAATCCACTGCAGTCCAGAACCTTAAAGACATCCTCCATTGCGGCCGTGAACAGTTTCGGAGAAATGACGTCTCCCTGCCTCACACTCCGCTGCAGGAGGACAGGTTTCGAGGTCTGGTCTTGCAGTCTGACTGACATAGACTCTAATTAACAATTATATAGTTATAATCATCATAGCGTGTTCTTTAGAGCATTGTTCTCTACCTTATGAATAAATTTTCCTCAATTCTGAATTCTCAATATTATTTGACCGAATTACCTGTTTATGTCAAGAAACGCGTTGTGTTTACGTCTATTGTATTTAAAGTAGCTCCTGCTCCTGTTCACCAGCGTGAAAAGTTTTTTTTTTTTTAATCTATACTTATAATAAATCTGTAGAAGTGAAAATTCTGTACATTGAACATATCAAAATAATAAATGGCAGGGGGTGTTACTAGACCGACACCGAACCCAAAAATGTGATTAAAAAATTTTTTGTCTGCCTTTCTGTTTGTTCAGGCATCACGCAAAAACTACCGGTTCGATTATGATGAAACTTGGTATAATTTACAACGAAGATAATAAATAATATTTCATATTTTCGTATCTCAAAAAACCTAATAAAACCATTTTCGACTTCTACGCGAAGTTGCGGGCAATAGCTAGTAATTGAATAAACAAACTACTGTAAACATAGTGATATACGAATTTTTGACTGCTAATTAAAAGTTAATAACATTTAGATTAAATATTTGTTCATTAAATCCCTAAGCCAAGATTATTTGGCGGCACGCAATGACTACATCTTTTTTTAAATATTGTTAGTGGCACGTTCTCATAGGTTCAGCATCCCTGCCTTATAGGATTTTATTATCTAAGTTTGTTTGTTTATTACGCTGTTACGCCTCAATCGATCATCGTGAAAGTTAGCATACACGTTGTCAAGAGGGATTAGATTCCTATGTTCGTGGAAAAAGTATTTTTAAAGTACTGTTTACTACGTTAAAGTTGTTTTTCGCGGTGTGGAGAGGAGTGGACCGTGGATTGGCCTATCACAGTGCTCGAAATCTACACATTGCAGGTCACTGAAACCGTTTACGTAAGTGGAACAGAGTAGAGCTGAGCGGACTTTCAAATAAAACAAATGAACTCGCGGCCCCGAGCTGGTCGCCGCTGAGGGCCACCGTGACATTTCCGTCAACGTCCGCCTCGTCCCTTGCTCAAGTCAGCCCACGCCGCTGAGCCTGTAGTCTAAAATTCCCCGCTAATAATAATAATAGGGATATCTTTGATCGATTCAGCCCGTCCCTTGCTGCCCTCCCCCAGAGACGTCCTAAGCCGAGGTCTGTACCCCACAGGGGGTGCTCTTAGCGTGCGGTCGCTTAGTTTTTAAGTTAGGTAAGTATAACCCTTGGCTGGAAGCTTTGATTCCGGAATTCAGGCCGCCACAGGCAAGTCCGGTTAAGCAGCCGACAACCTCCTAGGTTGACCTGCAAGAGGCCACAAAAAAAAAACCTCAAGCTGGACAGAACGGAGTCGGGTGCCAAGCGGTGGGCACGAAGCGGAATTCCGCTTCAATAATAATAATATTCCTTAACTTTCACAGAACGCCAACTACTCGCAAAATTAACGCATGATTTGAATTAAATAGAAAACACAATTTTTAGTCTTCAGATTGTGATTTTTTTTATTGAATCATAAACTAAAGGGTGTCCCAAAATTAAGGCAAGATTTTAATTTGCCGTCATTTGTACAGTCTACTGCACAATTGGCGGCAAACAGTTTTTATTTAATTCAAATCTTGCGTTAATTTTGGGACACCCTATATATTTCTAAATACATATTATTAATAAATTACAACCAGACACAGAACAAATGATCGTGCTCATCACGCATATAATTGTCTTGGGTGGGAATGTGACCCACGACCTCCGGCATAGTAGTCAGGGCCACTAACCACTAGACCAACAGGCCAGTCAATAGAAACACTCGCCACTTTTCACTGCTCTTCTCCAACCAACTCCGCTTTAGTGGAAACGTACCCTTACCCGACTTCCGCGGGGAATTTCTCAGGGGAAACCCGTAGTCCTAGAACGCAAAGGGCAATTGAAGGACACAGGTGTGGTTTTAGTTAGTAAAAGTCTTTGCAGGTAGGTGGAACAGAGAGTAAAGCCCCTTAAACATCCGTTGAAAAGGGAGGATCCTCCGTCCAGACGGGTGTTATGTCTGGTAGGCAACTGCCCGATAGATCATTTCGGGCTGTTCTATATGTTCTAATCGCGCGGAAAACTTTGATTGCGCGATGCAGGATTAGTTCTTATTTGACGCCATAGATGACGCTACAAGACTGACACGCCCTCCCGCTCCACCCAGAGTGGGAGAAGTCATTAGATGAATTCCACCCTTAAAAAACATCCTAACCTGACTGAAGTCGGGGGCAGAAGCTAGTTCATATATATAATATATGCCTATATAACAATTAGGGAACATTTCCTGTTAACATGGCCCATAAATATATTATGTAGGTAAAGTAGGTTTTATATTTATTGTATTGCGTGAGCAAATTATTTTTAGTTTTAATTATGATTTAATTAATCAGCCTCTCTGCTAAGCGTTTGTGGACTACGACAAAGCCTTTGATTCAAGATTTGGGCTGTACTGCAGTCTCTCCAACGGTGCCAGATTGACTATCGGTACATCGAAGTGCTGAAGTGTTTATACAAAAACGCCACTATGTCATGTAACGATTATACCATGCTATTAGCATATTATATACTAGCTTCTGCCAGCGGTATCGCCCGCGTGACAGTAAGTTTCTCCTAACAAACTTTGGTAGATATTTATAAGATCTACAATTAATTAGAACATTTTATGGTTCTATCTTTTATAGTTTAGGCAGCGTACGCAAAATAAGTAACTTTTCTGGTTGACTTTTTACACCTTGTGTCCAAAAAACTCAAATATCTTACGGAACCCTATTGTTTTCCAGAATAAAATATAGCCTATGTTACTCGTGGATAATGTAGCTTTCGAATGGTGAAAGAATTTTTAAAATCGGTCCAGTAGTTTTTGAGCCTATTCATTACAAACAAACAAAGTTTTCCTCTTTATAATATTAGTGTAGATTATATATGATAGATAATATTGCCACTAGACCAACGATAGGCCTGTTGGTCTAGTGGTTAGTGGCCCTGACAGCTATGCCAGTGGTCGTGGCTTCGATTCCCACCCAGGGCAAATGTTTGTGTGATGAGCACGAAAATTTGTTCTGTGTCTGGGTGTAATTTATCTATAATATGTATGTATATAGAAATATATAAGTATGTTTATCAGTTGTCTAGTACTCATAACACAAGCTCTGCTTAGCTTGGGACTAGACGGCGTTGTGTGAAAGTTTTGGAAAAAAAAACGTCTTTATACTTACATAAAATGTGTTTTTTTTTTGGGTGAAAAAAGTATCTGATGACAAATCCCGCTATTGGGTGATGCGGGAGATAGTGTCAGACTTTTCTAACTAAAAACGCAATCCTGTTCCTTCGTTGCCTTCGTCCCAGGGCCCCGGGTTTCGTTTTCACACTACCCATGGCCCCAGTAGGCTTCGACCCTGCTGGGCCCCTACGATTTGCTGACATCTCCCTGAGGCGCGTGTGGAACATTACGCGTCGTCGACGACTTGGGCTCGGTCCGGACGGTTACTGGACGGTCGGACGGCGGGCTACCCATTGCTCGCCGTCCGGTAAATAAGATGTCACAGGTATGACACCTTATTTACCGGGATGAATATTATAATATGTTCCGCCAAACATACTACACATGCACGCATGCAATTATTTGAAACATAGGTTCTTTATACGTGATAAATTTACATCTGAATTAAAATAATCATTAAAGAAACTTCAACATATAATTAAAGATCTGCAACAAAAACATACACTATGTACCTATTACGTATAACGTAATTGTACATACATCATTCACAACATATAATATTAAAAGAGAATAAGAGAATATTTCACAACTATCACACAACGCCGTCTAGTCCCAAGCTAAGCAGAGCTTGTGTTATGAGTACTAGACAACTGATAAACATACTTATATATTTCTAAATATTATAGATAAATTACACCCAGACACAGAACAAATGATCGTGTTCATCACACAAACATTTGTCCTGGGTGGGAATCGAAACCACGACCTCTGGTATAGCAGTCAGGGCCACTAACCACAAGATTAACAGACCAGTCAAAATAAAGATGTTTTTTTTTGGTGGAAGATCTTTAAATAACTTCTCCTGCTCTTGGTAGAGCGAGAGGGAGTGTCAGACTTTTACTAATTAAAAGTCTTTTTTTTTTTCTATTTCAAATAATTCTGCAGCCCATAAACAAACATCCTAACTTTCACTATTGCTTATAAAAATATAAGCTATCAACTGACAGAACTAGGTTAAAACAAAACCGGCCAAGTGTGAGCCGGCCTCGCGTACGAAGGATTCCGTACAGTCCGTAGCAAAAAATGGCAAAAAAAAAAAACACGTTTTTGTGAGGGAGTCCAACTTAAATGTGTATTTTATTCTGTTTTTAATAATTGTTGTTATAGTGGCAACAGAAATAGATCATCTGTGAAAATTTCACGGTTCATGAAATACAGCGTGGTGTCAGTCAGACGGATAGACAGACAGGACAGGAAAGGACAGCAGAGTCTTAGTAATAGGCTTTTTTTTTAAGGTACAAAATCATCTAATGACAAATCGCGGTCTTGGGCGGAGCGGGAGATAGTGTCAGACTTTTACTGACTAAAAACCCACTCCTGTTCCTTCTTTGCCTTCATCCTGGGGCCCCGAGCTTTGCTTTCACGCGATCGGCCGCCTCCTTTGCTAGCATTACAGCTTCGCAGAAAGAGACGACCGCTTGCCACTCCTCGCTATGGACCATGGTCTGTACCATTATGTAGTAATAGGGTTCCGTTTTACCCTTTAATAATAGGTAATAATAATAAAAACTTTATTTTAGGTGGCATAGATAGACCCATAGAAATCTTACCCTACACTCCATCTGTTCAGGTAATTAACTATATGTGCTCTTGACATGTCTTTTATCTAAAAGTTATTTAAAAATTGTATCTAAAAATGTTTACAATTTGTTATTTACCTATACTGGCCATTGTGGCGACCTTTGGGGAAGACCTATGTCCAGCAGTGGACGTCTTTCGGCTGAAACGACGATGATGATGATGATGATTTACCTATACCGATTTTTGGTAATAAACTAAATTTTAATAATATTTGTATGTCTTTTACGTGATTTTTTTTTCGTCATCATCTTCCTGCCCTTGTCCCGTGTTATTTGGGGTCGGCGCAACTCGTTTTTTTCTTCCACTCTGCCCTGTCACTCGTCATGCTATCACTAACTTCCTTTTCTTTCATATCACTCTTCACACAATCCATCCATCTTTTCTTTAGTCTTCCTCTCCCTCTCCATCCAACATGTAAACTCATAACTCTTACTCTCTCTTTTTTTTAATAAAAAGACATATCAAGATTGTTTACGTTTTTTTTTTTTTTATTGGGTGGGAAAATCATCCTAATGACATCCCCTCTCTTGGGCGGAACGGGAGATAGTGTCAGACTCTTACTGACTAAAAACCCACTCCTGTTCCTTCGTTGCCTTCGTCCCAGGGCCCCGGGTTCCGCTTTCACACTACCCGTGGCCTCAGTAGAGATTGTTTACGTTTAGTTAACTATCTAAACAAATGGAGAGTAGTACAAATTTTATTTATTACATTTTTCGGTTTTGGCTTTGGTTACGGAACTCTAACAATCACAAATAATAATAATAAATAATAATATTCACACAACTATCACACAACGCCGTCCAGTCCCAAGCTAAGCAGAGCTTGTGTTATGGGTACTAGATAACTGATAAACATACTTATATATTTCTAAATACATACACATATAGATAACACACATTACACAAACATTTGTCCTGGGTGGGAATCGAACCCACGACCTCCGGCTTAGCAGTCAGGGCCACTAACCACTAGACCAACAGGCCAGTCACAGTTTTTAACCGACTTCTAAAAAAAGGAGGAGGTTCTCAATTCCGATGTTTGTATTTTTTTTTAAATGTTTTTTCGCGCATAACTTCGTCGCATGCCAACCGATTTGAAAAATTCTTTGTTTGTTGGAAAGGGTGGAAATTAATTCTTTGTTTGTTGAAAAGTGGCTTCCCAAGTGGTCCCATAGTCACCAAGTCGGGATCTGATGATGGAATCTTGGTGAAATCGAGGGAACTCCTCAAATATTATAGGCAACAATATAGTGATTTTGGTATTTTCATCGAGAACTTAAGCATTTACAGTCAAAAAGTAACATTTGATGAAGTGGAACTGATAAAGAAGACCAGAATTCTTTTTTAGTGAAGTCGTTTATATTTTTATTCGCGCCTATTGTTACGAGAAACAACAATGATTGCTAGAAAACTACTTTAGCATCACATATTTAGTAAACACAATACAAAAAAAAAACAGTAAAATTATACATATACATTAGAAAAAAATATGAAATTTTAATTCACTTACCGCTTCTAGCGTAACATATAAAATTGAATATAAAAATTGCACTCAGACACCATTTCAACGACACGTCAGTCATTGTTACAGTAATGTCGGATGACTAAATGAAATCTCTGTTGATTTTAGTTCGTAACGGTACCAGTGAGTTACGATTTGCTACAAAGTCGGTCTCAACTCACTTAGCGAAGTGCCTGGCTGTCTTGTAGCGAGTTCGGTCACTCGGCGAGTCGACACAACTTGTAGTGTGGTCACTATCGAATTGTATAGTAAAGAAAGAGATAGATGGACGGATTACACTTTTTTTTTTTTACGAAAAGGAATAAATTATTTGTATAGTCTTATGGGGACTTAAATATTAACTCAATACTTTATTGCATTCCATATTATGTACATAGGTGATATAAAATATAGTCAATATCAATATGGACCCTGTCGGGCACAGCAAATGTAGGAGAGAGGATGCCGGCAGAATTCATAGAATTAATTATTGTAGGTAGATCTAATAGATGTATATTATTATGTATGTGTATAAGTATTGGTAGATTGTGTCCGACATTTTAATTTATTTTTTGTCATCTTTATTAACAACTTACTTACTGGGGTATTACTAACTACTACCGACCCACCCTGGCTTCGCACTAGGCGTGGAAAACTGTGTCATCTTTGCGATTGGAACATTTGCATCTAAATCAGTGAAATGTTCCGAAACAGTGATAAGTATAATTTGGAACATTTGGAACATCGGCTGAAAAGATACAAAGGGAACATTTGAAACATCGGCTCACAAGATACAAACGGAACATTTGAAACAACCACTCACAAAATACAAACAGAATATTTGGAACAACAGCTCAAAGGTACATATTACAGACACTGACTGTTATGAATCGTGATCTGTTACGTTGCGTCATATACACTAAAAGTTTTATTTAATTGACTTTTGATTTAAGAATAATTTAAAGCAGATGTTTTTAGTTCAGGTCATTAAATATTGTACACTATTTACGTTATTTAATTTGAATTTTAAAAAGACTGCTGGTCAATTGTTCCAAATGATGCATTTAAAACATTACTGCTGTTCCAATCTTTCGGAACACTAATATGTTTCGGAACAGTGAGTCGGTTCAGTAAAGAGTAACACACGCCTACTTCGCACGGGTGCAATGCTGATACCACCGCAACCGCTATGTCCCTGCATTTTAAATCTGTAATATCTTCGAAAATATTCATTTAAATTACATGCTGTAAAGGGCCATATTGATCTATATTAAATGCACAATGTTCAAGGTACTTAATTGGATAATGATTAATGCTGTATAGCTTAAAATTGCTTCGTAAATAAGCCATTATTTCTCGTCAAAAGTAAAGGATAAAAAATAGTTATTGTGGGTTATCCTTAAGAGATAGACATATACTATCGCAGACTTTTTTGTAGGCCTTTTTAAGTTGTTCAATACTGTAGTACATTATTTTGATCTATCTCGTGGGGTCCAACCAGCGTTTGCAAAGTAAGCGCAAAAATGTGTTTATTTACGACATCATATGAGAAACTTCTAAAATAACCAGAGTTTCTCTACTATATTATGTATGTATTATATATATAAACCTTCGCCTTGAATCACTCTTTCTACTAAAAAAACCGCATCAAAATCCGTTTCGTAGTTTTAAAGATCTAAGCATACATAGGGACAGACTGAGGGAACGACTTTGTTTCATACTATGTTATAATATAGTGATAAATACTATTTTACTAAACCTAACTATGTACATATAATACACTCAGGTGTCGAAGTACTCCTCTACATCGCTGTCATCCAGAAATGTGCCCAGAAGGCTGGCAGCATAGCCACATTAAATGGCAATTGACTGGCCTGTTGGTCTAGTGGTTAGTGGCCCTGACGGCTATGCCGGAGGTCGTGGGTTCGATTCCCACCCAGAACAAATGTTTGTGTGATGAGCACCATCATTTGTTCTGTGTCTGGGTGTAATTTATCTATATATGTATGTATTTAGAAATATATAAGTATGTTTATCAGTTGTCTAGTACCCATAACACAAGCTCTGCTTAGCTTGGGACTAGACGGCGTTGTGTGACAGTTGTGGAATATATATTATATTATATATACTAATTCTTTGGGTGAAGAACGAGCCAGCTCTCTGGTCACGCAGTGTCGATCAGACGGCGTGAAATTTCCTTGAAAAGGAGACGCGCACTCAGACCCCATGACCCAAGCTTTTTTTATGTCATATCATAATTTCAGCCGAAAGACATCTACTGTTGGAAATAGGTCTCTCCAAAGTGTCGTCATAACGACCGGTCCTGTGCATCCTTTCTGTGCTTAATGCTCTTCTGACTCTAACACCTGAGTGTGACTTGTTTGCTGGGAGATGGATAGATGTGTGTCGTGAATGTCTAAGGTTTTGTGAGAAGATAGATAAAAAATAAGTTTGTAGCGACATCTATGGCGTCACATAAGAACTAATCTTGCATCGCGCAATCAAAGTTCTCCGCGCGATTAGAACATATAGAACAACCCGAAATCATCTATCGGGCAGTTGCAGCCCACCAGACATAACACCCGTCTGGTCGGAGGATCCTCCCTTTTCAAAGGAGGTTTGCGGGACTTTACTCTCTGTTCCGCCTACCTCCAAAAGTTAACATTGATCATTTGTTTTGAGGGATTAAGTATATGTATTTTATTTTTATTTCTAAATTATATGTTAGTTAGTTAGTATTTTTTCTTCTTCTTCAATGTGTATGGATTTTTTGTTAGGGTATTATTGTTTTGAATAAATGTATTTTTTTAGTTTGTAAGTTTCTACTGTACAACGCCTTGGACATCCTCTGTAACGTTGTACAAGTGCTTGTAAATAAATAAATAAATAGATCCATCGGATTCCTTCGACCCTCACAAGGTCATCGATCTACTTTTTTTATGTAGGTACACCATATAAATATCAGCGTTGTTATCATGCACTTTCGCTGGTTAAAGATTAAAAACAGTCTTTGGATTTTCAAAGACATAGAGTAGCAACTGACAGTGGCGAAGCGTCGACTAATTTAGACGTGGGTGAAGGCGTATCAGCGAGGTCCTTTTCTACACTAATATTATAAAGAGGAAAACTTTGTTTGTTTGTAATGAATAGGCTCAAAAACTACTGGACCGATTTTAAAAATTCTTTCACCATTCGAAAGCTACATTATCCACGAGTAACATAGGCTATATTTTATTTTGGAAAAAAGTAGGGTTTCGTAAGATATTTGTTTTTGATTGTGTTTTTCGGACACAAGGTGCCAACCAGAAAAGTTACATATTTGCGTACGCCGCCAAAACTATAAAAGATAGAACCATAAAATGTTCTAATTAATTGTAGATCTTATAAATATCTACCAAAGTTTCCTAACCTACTTTCACGCGGGCGAAGCTGCTGGCAGAAGCTAGTCTTTCATAAATTCGAAAACGAAACAGCGCCTGTCGCAACCTAGTGTTCGGCCACATTGTCGCTTACTGTCAAGTAGCATAGTGGTTAAACACGAGATCAATTATAAACTACTTAAATCCCCTCCTCATAAATCCAGCTACTACTCCTACTCTTTCTCTGTCCATGCAGTAATGTTGTGGAACTCTCTTCCGCCTAGCATTCGTGATTTGCAAACAATTTCGCTCTTCAAATCTAAAGTAAAATAGCACTATCTTTCCTCTCTAGTGTGTTAATTATATATGTATATACATTATGTATTTATTTTTAGTATAAGGTATATAGAGTACAGTATGTATAGTATATAAGTATTTATTATTTAAATTTAAGATTTAACATTCTCTTCTTTAATTACTTCTACACACTATTGTCTACATTTCTTCTATTTCTCCTTTCGCAGGTCTGCTGGAAGAATTTTTTTTTAGAAATAAGCAGTACGTTTGTACAAATTTTATCAGAATGTATCTTCTTTCTTTATTCATGTGTGTACATAAATTATAAAATAAATAAATAAAAAAAAAACCTCGTTTTTAAGAGATACGTTAAAACAACGCAGACGCCAAAATCAATTATTTCCAACGGACGCGTTGACGCTGACGCGGTTCCGCGTCTATTATATAGTGATACTAAATAATTAATTGTAGTGTAAACAAACAAGTTATTAAAACAATTATTGTACCATGTCTCATTACTTTTCTTGAATGAAAACTTTAGCAATCGTGTTTTTTTTTTAATCCATGCTCTAGTCAATGTTATCATTTTATTTTAATAAAATTTTGTAAGTTTATCATACACGGTTCAACTACAATCTCTCGTAGAGCGGATGGTCGATGGAGCCAAAAGGTTGTAGATTGGCACACTGGAAAACGCAGCGTTGGAAGGCCTCTCACAAGGTGGATTGACGACCTGGTGAGAGATGCGGGACATTCCCTACCCATTGGTGGATACGAGATACCCAGGATCGGTCGTTGTGGCGACGCTTGGGGGAGGCCTATGTCCCGTCCGTGTGGACGTCTTTCGGCTGAAATGATGATGATGTGTTTAAGTTTCCTTTTGTATTTGTAATGGTGTACAATAAAGTATATAATAAATAAATAAGGGTGGAACGAGATGGTATGTCAGACTTTTACTGACTAAAAACCACGTGGATCTTTCAGTTGCCTTTTACGTTTTAGGGCCACGGTTACTCTTTCAAATGTTCCCTCAGCCCTAGCAGACGTCCGGACAACGAGCTACCTATTGCTTGTCGTCCATAAGCCCACGTCTGTGCGGTGGCTGGAGCTCCGACTTCCACCTTCGCTCGCATTACCTACTGCTTCGCAGAAGGAGGCGATCGCTTCCCATTCCCTCTCGCCACGGGCCATGGCTTGAACCAGAGCCGAGTGCTAGAGATCGCCGCCACCGATCGCCTCCACGAGGATTCGCGGTAATCCGCCCAAGCGGGGCACATCTCCACCGTCTCTTCTAGGCGGTCCGCACAATGGCGAAACCAGGGTGTTCCTTCCGCCTGAAGCCTCCAGCTACTTACTCCTCAAAGAGGGGACTTACCGCCATAAAAGGTAACTGTTCAGCTAGAATAACATTAGAACGACGCACATGTGGACTACGCCTGATTTGTACGTAGATCGTAGAACAACGACGTCGCGTAGCGTGGATCTGCCCCTCTAGCCAAGTTACAATCATATCGTTCACGCCGAACGCCTCGAGTAGGCCACGCCTCCGATCCCTTTGTTCTGACGTCATCTCAATGCTCAGTCACGTGGTCAGAACAAAGGAATCGGAGGCGTGGCCTACTCGAGGCGTTCGGCGTGAACTAAACGATTGTAACTTGGCTAGGGGGGCAGATATAGCTGTACAAGTCTAGATACTCCATTTGTTTAGGTAGTTAACTAAACGTAAGCAGTCTTGATGTATTTTTATTTTAAAAAATCGTATAAAAGACATACAAAGATTATTTAAATTTAGTTAGTTACCAAACATCGGTATAGGTAAATAACAAATAGATATAACATTTTTAGATAAAATTTTTAGATTTTTTTAATTGGTTTTTTTTAGTAATTTTTGTTACTTATCTACATTGTGCTCACATATTAGAAGCGACAAGAAGTAACCAAGATTTATGTAATTCATAATATGATTTAAAAGAGTGTCCATGGAGTTTCTTGCACGTTCTTCTCCATAAAGATCCACGCTTTGGAACGTGCAATTTAGCTTCACTTTTTTATTTTTTTGACTGACCGACATTTTGACAAGTCAAAAGTGCCTGTAATTGGTCTATTTGAAATAAACGTTTCTGATTTCTGATAACTTTTCGATAAAAGACATGTCAAGATTGTTTACATTTAGTTAATTACCTAAAAAGATGGAGTATATGTATTTGCCTTATAAAATTTAAGAGACCGGCGACGCGCCCAGGACCTGTACCATGACGTTTAAAGTAAGATTGTTTCATTCTTATTTCGATGTGGGTAAGAGATGGCGCTAGACAACCTGTATAGCTCTGTCTCTTACCCACACTGAAATAAGAATAAAACAATCTTACTTTGAACGTCATGGTAACCCTGCTGATCTGCGAATGTGGCCCACGTGGGCTGTCTCGCATAGGTTTTCAGCGTATTCGTGCGACCTATACCTACCTTATCAGGCCACCGTAGGCGCGGGCTTGCGGACGGCGAGTAATGGGTGACTCGCCGTCCAACCGTCCAGTAACCATCCGGACCGAGCCCAAGTCGTCGACGGCGTATGCTGTTCCACGCGCGCCTCAAGGAGATGTCAGCAACTGTAGTGACCCCAGCAGAGTCGAAGCCTACCTGGGCCAAGGGTCTGATTCTGAAAGGAAGACTCGGCCCCGGTACGAAAGGCAACGAGGGAACAGGAGTGGGTTTTTAGTCAGTAAAAGTCTGACACTATCTCCCGCCCCGCTCTTAAGATGATATGCCCACAGAAAAAAAAAAAAAAATGGGAACCCTGCTGATCTGCGTATGTAGCCCACGTGTGCCCAATGCTTCTACTTTACATCTCGCATAGGTTTTCAGCGTATTCGTGCGACCTATCATCATCATCATCATCATCATTTCAGCCGAAAGACGTCCACTGCTGGATATAGGCCTCCCCCAAGTGTCGCCACAATGAACGGTCCTGTGCGTCTCGCATCCATCGTACTCCCGCAACCGTTACCAGGTCATCGGTCCACCTTGCAGGAGGCCTTCCAACACTGCGTCTTCCGGTACGCGGTCGCCACGCCAGAACCTTTCGGCCCCAACGGCCATCCGTTCTGCGAGCAATGTGCCCTGCCCATTGCCACTTAAGTTTGGCGACCTATACCTACCTTATTTAAACTCGATACATTATTTAATTGTAATGATGACTAATTTATTTTTGAATTTCGTATTTATTACCTCATTATTGAGGAAAAACACTTCCTTGAATATGTAAATGCGTATAAACCAATGACACAAGCAAAATGACCAAAACAACCTTATTATTAGGTACCTACTAATTATCTACGAGTATTTATAATTATCCGACTAATATTATTTATTAAACGCGAAAGTTTGCATGTATTGTAAATGGATGTTTGTTATTCTTTCACGCAAAAACTATTGAAGGGATTTCTATGAAATTTGGTACACGGATAGACCATGTCATGGAATAGCATATAGATACTTTTTATCCCGTGTGTATGTTATCTTAGGATAATTTTCTACTATTATATATAATACTAAGGTTCTTCCCGCGGCTTCACCCGCGTGAAAGTAGGTTTCTCCATACAAACCCCCCCGTTTCATTCCGTTGGGGGCTGAGTTTTGGAAAATCCTTTCTTAGTACTCGCCTACGTCATAAAAGGAAGCCTTGTGCAAAATTTCACGTTCCTAGGCCCAACTCCCTTAGCCAAGTTACGATCGTTTCGTTTGCGTCGAATGCCAAGAGTAGGCCACGTTTCCTATTCCTTTGTTCTCAGAGGAGGCGCAAGGCGTGGGCGACGTGGGCCACCGCCTACGGCCTCGCAGTCTAGGGGGCCTCGCACCTGACTTGAAACTATATTACTTAAAAGCTCTGTCTCTAGTCATTCTCTATTACAGCCTGAGTATCTATCTATCTTAGTGTAGGAAAGGTAATTAAAACAAGTTAACCTATCCACGCTGCGTCTTCCGGTACGCGGTCGTCACTCCGGGTCCTTTTGGCCCCAACTGCCATCTGTTCTGCGAGCCATGCCTCTGCCCAGTGCCACTCAAGCAGCGTTGGAAGGCCTCCTACAAGGCGGACCAATGATGTCTCACCAATGTATATACATAAGACCGTTCATTTTGGCGATACTTGGGGAGGCCTTTACCCAACAGTGGACGTTTTAAGTTTACGTCATGCTTGCACTGTTCGATTGTGATATATTTGAAAAAATCAGTCTTCTCACGCCACCAGAAGGCCTCGCAAAATGTACAATGGCCAGCAAAAGTGCTTGGATACCTTAACGCTTATTTTCCCTTGCACGTTAAAGTTTAAGTTTTCAAAAATTTAACTAGATGGCGTTGGTTTCTTCACAGCTAAGTGGCGTCCAAAAGCAATCTCTCAAAGTATAAAGTTGACTTTTAGTCTGACAGAAAATAGACACATGCGTCATCATTGTCTAAACAACTGACTGTAGTTCATAATTTCATCAATTAAATTGAAGTCAAGTTGGCCTAGCGGTTTAGCATGTGCAGATAGATGCGTAAATCAATAAGCCGTGAGTTCGAATCTCACGTAGTACTCACACTTTTTGTAAGTTACGAATAAAAAACAAAAGAAATCGGTAGGAATATTATATCAAAGCTAACAAGTAGTATAATATAATATTCAAGTGGGTAGCTACTCAGCAAAACAAAAAAAAATGCAGGTAAACAGGCTCATCAAAAAAAAGGCACTATTAAAAAAAAATATATGTTTATTTCTTACAATTTCTTATTCAAATTCAACAATCACCGTTTATTAATCACCGAATAAGATTATAATATTATATATAACTTCTTATTGAGGCCATAGCTTAAGTATTCGTTTCCAAAATTGGAAAGAGGATTGAAGCTTATGTAACCTTAACAAACAAACAAGAGACCAGATAATTTTATCCCAAATGTCATAAGGATTAAATGTAGGCTAAAAACTATAAAATTGCACAACAATATATCAAGTGTTCATAACTTTTTTAAGTTGTTTTAAATACGGGTATTAAGTTAAACACACATAACAAGGTCTCCAGTTAATACTGAGAATAAGTACTGAGTAAATTATATTAATTCAGTATTATAATTATTTATCATCTTGATGCCACAAACATAACCGTCCGTGTTCACTGGACTTAAAAGTTTTTTCATCAGTAAAGATGACACTACTCCAATCAAAGTTTATGATCCATATAGCAAGGATTTCACAAAATGCCTCCGATAATGCATCTTTTCGCTAAGTATGAAGAGCACGACGAACAGTGTCAACGTTTGTGTCAAATAAACCAGCATAGTGGTTCGTCGACAGACGTCCATTTTCTTCGTACTCCCTTATCATGGTTTGACGCTGCAACATGTTTATTAGTTTTAATCTGCCAGCTCTTTTATGGTGTTTCAAAGAACCCTCTTCTTCAAATCGTCCTACCCATAGAACAACTGTTTTTCTCTGCAACAATAAAACAGAAATATATAATACCCAATAATGATTATTATATATGAGGTTTTTGTTTTTTGTTATAAAAAAGAAGAAAAAAAATCTACTTACGTTTACACCGGTCTCTCTGGCTATTCCTGACAAGTTTTTGCCTTGATTATGCATAGCAATTATTTGAGCTCTTTTTACTAAATCCAACAATGCATATCTACACATTTTGGTAAAATAAGTAGACGATACACCTGGTTAAAAATAAAATTCAACGAAAAGAGCTGGAACGAGATAATCGAAATTAACTTAGCGAATAATCAATTGAGCTATGTCATAACTCTGGTCTAAGTATTATTTATACTACCTACTAGTTATTATTTATAAATCCATATTCAACCTACCCTCTCAAGTTGGAAAACGAACACATAGATAATCAAATATTTATAAATTGATATTCAATTTTAATATCTTCATCTCTTTAAAAGAAACTATAAATTATTTCAGTGTTTGAAGAAACAAAAAGAAAGTACAAAAACAAACATTAATTAAGCATTAATCATTTGAAGCACAGCGACGCCATCTATTAACACTATAATGTAATGTTGTCAATAACAACATTTCAATCTGAGTTTACGCTAGATGGCGTCATTTCTCGCTTCACACGATTTTTTTTCTGCACTACCCAGGCACTTTTACAGGCCATCGTACTTTGCCCACATCAGATTTAGATCTTACCCCGCCACTGTTTGTTCTGACCACGTGACTGAGCGTTGAGATGACGTCAGAACAAAGGAATCGGAGGCGTGGCCTACCCGAGGCGTTCGACGCAAACGAAACGATCGTAACTTGGCTAGGAGGGCTGTTGTTTCGGCTGTGCGTTGATATGTCAGTCAGTTTCTGGTTTTATATATATATAATATATACGAGGGCGAAGTCGCTGACAGCATCTAGAACGTATCATAATAACGAAGAAACTTTGGCTTTTACCTCGGTCAAAGATTAAGCATTGCCATACAACGTGGCAATGCCGCCAGCCTTTTGGGCACACTTCCAGTCGACAGCGATGCGGAGGAGTTTTATGACGCCATATTTTTTTTTTTTTTTTTTTTTTTTTTCCCTGTGGGAAAATCATCTTATGACATCCCCCGCTCTTGGGCGGGGCGGGAGATAGTGTCAGACTTTTACTGACTAAAAACCCACTCCTGTTCCTTCGTTGCCTTTCGTACCAGGGCCGAGTCTTCCTTTCAGAATCAGACCCTTGGCCCCAGTAGGCTTCGACCCTGCTGGGCCCCTACAGTTGCTGACATCTCCTTGAGGTGCGCGTGGAACAATACGCGCCGTCGGTAACTTGGGCTCGGTCCGGACGGTTACCGGACGGTCGGACGGCGAGCCACCCATTGCTCTCCGTCCGCGAGCCCGCGCCTACGGTGGCCGGTAATCGGGATCGGAGTCCCGGCGGCGGTTGGGGCGTGAAGACCGCTGCCTCACGCGATCGGCCGCCTCCTTTGCTAGCATTACTGCTTCGCAGAAGGAGGCGACCGCCTGCCACTCCTCCTCGCTCCGGAGCATGGCCTGAACCAAGGCCCGGCGCGAGAGATCGCCGCCGCCAATCGCCCCCACGAGGACACGGCGTTGCTCTGCCCAAGCGGGGCACACCTCCACCGTGTGCTCTACCGTGTCCTCCGGGCGGTCCAATGACGCCATATTTTAGCTAGTAGTTTTTGCCTTCAGTGTGTATATAGTTTTAATTAGTTAAGTGTTTTTATTGAATTATATCGTGTAAAAGAAGAAACTGTCTGACTGACATACAGGTTCATTTGAAAACCAGCGTCGGGCACTAGTTGTCTGGCAATCATGCTGAACTGGACCTATTTATGGCGTAGCCGTGAGGCGCACAATAATTTTTTTTTCTTTTTTTTTGGTTCTCTTATGTTCGGTTTTGTGTTTACATAGGTAACTATTGTTTGTGTGATTTGCGTTGTGACAAAATAAAATCATTTTCTTTCTTCTTACATATCAACACACAGCCGCAACTGTGTAAATGTGCACAAGGTTTCGTTTTATGACGTAAGAGAGCACTAGAATGGATTTTTCAAAATTCACTCTCTAAGAGGATGAAACAGGGATTCAAATTTGTATGGAACCTTCTATCACGCGAAGCCGCTAGTCGTGTATATCGCTTTTATAAAAAAACTGATTTCTCAAAATCTCGACTTCGCTTCTACCGCTTCGCGCCATCTATTATCAAATGGTAGAACTAAGCATTAGTACCGTCAAACGAGGTGAATAGAAATACTCTGGTTTGGTTTTTCACTTTGTTACCATATTATGCGCTTCTAACAAAGCATTGACTTTATAAAATAACAATTCATTATAAATTTTAATAGTTAGATGCTGCAAAAAATATTCAAATAACGTGAAAATACGGTTCAAAGTTTAGTTACTATTCGCCCCTGCTGCGTTCCTATTCACCCCATTTGACTATATAACGTATTTGGGAACATGTAAACTCGTTAAAAAATAAGAGGCCAGTTTTGACATTTGAGAAAGACCATGAAATGTAACTTAGAATGGAACGAAACTGAAAGAAACAATAAAATAATAATTAGGGTTCCGGTGTAGTAGTAGCTATTTTAGTAGTAATTACAAAGTCAAAATACAAATAGCAAAACGGGCCTTTTATTTTTTGACATCTTTATATGATATTATGGAGCCAAGTGCTTCAGTAACCAATTTTTACGTGCATCAAACGAAGTTTTTCAATACACTTACGGAAATATAAATAAACGTGAGTTGACGTGCGACTCGTGGGGGTCACTAAGCGCCCAGCCAGCCCAACGATAAATACAATAAATTTTGGCGGAGGCGAGTTCGCGGACTTTTCCGCACTAGTACGGAAAACAGTCAATTACTTGCCTTAAAACAGTAGGGATAATAACGGGTTTTCGAGAAGTGTATTGAATAGATAATTATTATTATTACCCTTATAATAGATAGTGTTTTAAGTGTAAAGTTGTATTATGCAGAAAGCCAGTTCTTAAAAAGAAAAAACAAATAGAATATCTATGATTTTATTTTACAGGTAAAAGATCTCCCCAATTACAAGACCTTGCACATCTGTACGTAACCTGATCATACTTTGATTTAGAAAATATTATCTCTTTCAACTCTCCTTGTGCGGTACATAACCTACAAATCGTGTGTTTCGACCTGACAATGGGTGCACGTACTATCCGTGGCCACTGCGGATCATCTGAAGGACGTGGCCCTTTCTTCAATATAACATACGAAAACAAATCAGCATACACTTCAGTCTTTGACGGATACGGTAAAGATTCATACTTCATTAGAAAATTACAAGGTGATTCATGCTCCAAATATCTCGGACATACATTGTCGTTGGGACACGGTGAGAATGCATAGCCCTGCTGTTGTTTTTTACCTTCTAAATTGAGGACAAACTCCCTGGCTTCATTCACAACCCTAAATCCAGCATTTGATCCATGTTCAACGATTATTAAGTAATCTTCCGTCTTATTCCAAAGCTTTTGTATAGTCTCTAGTCTTGATTGCATACTTGGAAGCTCAAATAATGAGTATGCAGACAAAACAATACTGTATTTTAGATCTGTAGACGCTGGTAAAAATTGTCTCTGGAAATATCCTTTTAAAGGCATTTCTATATTGTCTTTGCCTTGGCATAATATGAGACGTGCCAACTCGTGCATTGTAGGTGATGTGTCAACACAGAAGTATTCAAATATATACTTTTTCCAGTAATGGTTGACTGCCCACGTGCCCGTGCCTACACCGGAGCCAAAGTCGAAGAAACTCCGAGGTTTGTAATCAGGGTTAAATTTACTTATTTCATCTAGAACTCTGACTAGGACGGCATATTCTGGTGCAGCTCTACTCATTAGATATTGCAAGCTAGTCGGCTTATCATACGCAATATTGCCCCAACGGTAAACATTTTTCTTCAATGCACTGAACACTTTGTTCTTAAGCTTCGTTTCGCAAAATTTCTGTTCGTCTTCTGTTAATTCTCGATCTATTTTCGAATAAACTTTTTTCGAGATGCTATCGTGATATTTCTGCGCTTTTTCGTCGATTTCACCCTCTTCTGGGGGCAGGTGCCGCGATCGGATGTAGTTACTTAAATTTATGCTTTCCTGGTAAAGAGCCTTCGCCCCCGCATCGTCTAGAATTAATTTGATTGCGTTTTGTATGTCAGGAGGAATAGCAGCTATTTTGATGCGCGTTGTCCCAGGGTGTTTGCGAGGTTTGAAGACTTTTGTATCAAAATTCTCCTTTAGGTTGGGGTCAACTGCTACTCTACTTGTGTAATTGGCGCTAAATGATGTGAAATATTTTATTCTTAATTTTCTAAACATTTTTATAACCTTAAAATATAGCACGATTTTCAAAGTTTGTTTGTATGAAATGTCACTGTCAAAGCACGACAGTGACAGATGACAGTCGCTCCGCGTTCCGAATTACGATATCAACGCTGTTAGCGAATCAATGAATCGTATACATCGAAAGTATCGTATTTTTTTTGGAAGCGGGTCCACTACACTCACGCCCGCGATCCGAATCACGTCAAACTTGCCATTACCATTCAGTGTCACCGCACATGGGCCACACGCCCCAGCCACAAACGCCACCACGAAAAGCTAGTAACGTCCACAAAGGAAGCTGAAGCGCGCGACAGCCACTCGTGGCCGGTGGCTGCTACCTTTTTTAACCCATACGCGCAATATCATAATGGACTCTGACGAAGGTTTAAAAGTGCGAGTGGCGTGTGACGGCGTTTTGTATTGGCATTTAGTGGCCAGTGCGGGCCACAAGAAGCGGGCAGCGGCGATTTGTAACGTGTGGCGTGCTAAAAACGTGCTCACGGCTCGAAAGTTTATGACGGCGTCAAAAATGAAATTATACATTTTCTGTTTCTTTGTTTACTTAGAAATTGAATTGTCTAACTGGCTTCATTTATAATTTATTTTATTAAAGAAATGTCAGACTACAGGCTAGTTTTTTAGCGTTCATTGATAAACATTGTTACGCCTGTTGGTGCTGTAATCGCTAATATCATAACAATATTGTTACTAAAAGAGTTATGAGTATACATGTGGATGGGTGGAGAGGGAGAGGGAGGCCAAAAAAAAGATGGATGGATTGTGTGAACAGTGATATGAAAGAAAAGGAAGTTAGTGATAGTATGACTTTTGACAGGATAGAATGGAAGAAAAAAACGTGTTGCGCCGACCCCAAATAAGATGGGACAAAGGCAGGAAGATGATGATGATGATTGTTATGATGACTCGAACCTATGAATATGGAAATCCTACGGATCCATGGGAAGTATGGGATCTATTATTTTATCCTACATAGAATGCCAACGTAAATATGTAAACGTTTCTAAACGAAAAGACTCTCATTTCTAAACGAAAAAGTCCTTTCGTTTTATTAAAAAAATGTCGTGTCAATGTCAAACAAATCAATACATTGTTTGGAAACTTTTGTGTTTTAGAATTTTACGAAATTGAGAAGTTTTTAAAGAATAGCTTTTGTTCGATTATTTTATAAAGTAAAACATGATTATGTTAAGTATATTGATTGCTATTTTAGTTATTACTGCTGCTGTAGATACAGAATACTGTGATATTAAGTCGAAAACTTGCGACAACAACATCGAAAACAACAGTGCTAAGAAGCAGATTTTTTATGATGTTAATCCTCCCGAAGGTTTTAATTTACGCAGGGACGTTTATATGAGGTTTGCTATAATGCTATACGAAGCTCAAAAACGAGGCAAAGACAACTGGGAACTAGTTTTACCTCCGTGGCATAACCTCTTTCACTGGAAGGCTGACCGGCGGGTTCCGAAACCCTGGGGTCAATTTTTCGATATAGACTCCCTAAAATCGTTCGCTCCAGTTGTGGAAATGCACGAAATATTTAGTAAAACTAAGAAAAAGATGTTAGAACTTGATATTTTGTATGTATTGGAGAATTATGAAGATGCTTTCGAAAATGGTGTGTTTGAGGAAAAATGGAAAGTGATTGGTGATTGCAGCTACGGCGGACAGTTCTGGGGATACAATAACATTACAGCTAAAGAGGTCTTATGTGTTAAGTTTCAAGGAAAGAACTCAAAACTTTGGGAATTGATATCTTTGCATCCTCACTACGAAAAGGTAATGTTTGCTCACGGTGAAATCCCCCTCCATGATAACTATGGCACCAAGACTTATTGGGACTGTCGCAAAAGCATGAAGTTTAACAAAAAACTCGTAAAGATTGCCAAGAAGTACATATCACAACATTTGGATTGTAAAACAGATAGATGCAAAACGTATCTGAGTGTTCACTGGCGAAGACAAGACTTTGCTCGTAGCCGTGGGAACGATGTCCCTTCAATATCGGGCACCGCAAAACAAATCTGTGATGTGTTGAAAAAGCTATCCAATATCAAAAAAGTTTTTATTGCGACTGATGCATCAATGTCTGAATTAAACAAACTAGAAAAGGAATTGACTGATCGTGGTTATGAGATACACTTCTTCTTGCCGAGTGCATCAATTATAGACGAATACGGAGATGGTGGTGTTGCAATAATTGATCAAATCATATGCTCGAAAGCTGTCCATTTTATTGGAACACACGAGAGCACATTTACATATAGAATTCAAGAAGAGCGGGAGATATTGGGTTTTGACAGCAGCACTACGTTTAACAGGCTGTGTCCGGACACGGGCAAATGTGAAAGACCGTCAAAATGGACGATAGTTAACTAGAAACTGAATGATGTGTTTATTTTATTTATGTGGGATAGCAATTTGGACCGTCTTCAGGAACGTAATGCAGTCAGCCCAGATAAAAATAATGTGTATCTACAGTCAATATTAATTCATTAAACCCTGAGCGCCGGAGAGAGAGAACGCCCGCGTTCACTGTCTCTAATTACGCTACTCAAAAGGTTAAGGATAAGAATAACTAGTTTAATATTTAGATGGGATAAATAAGTCTTTTGTGTTTCTAATAAAACCATTGTGGGTGGATATAGTGGATAGGAGTATATAGATGACATATTACAGTAGAACGGCGATTATCCGAATTAATTGGGACCGGGGTTGATTTGAATAATCGGACATAGACTGGGAATAAAGAAAAACGAACTGCCACACATAGAATAAACTTTATTAAGTTTAACAGCCTCCAGCTTTCAACCACAACAGTTGAAATATATCTGGACTCCTGCGAGTTTCAACTTGTTACAACAAAATAAAACAAAAATTACATTACTTACTACAGTCATCATCATCATCATTTCAGCCGAAAGAAGTCCACTGCTGGACATAGGCCTCCTCAAGCGACGCCACAACGACCGATCCTGTGCGTCTCGCATCCACCGCACTTCCGCGACTCTCACCGGGTCGTCGGTCCACCTTGTGGGAGGCCTTCCTACGCTGCGTTTTCCGGTGCGCGGTCGCCATTCTAGAACCTTTCGGCCCCATCAACCGTCCGTTCTACGAGCAACAGTACTACAGTACTTGGTTTTAATTTTTTATATTACGCTTAGGGCCGATTCGGATAATTGGCGATTCGGTTAATCGGCGTTCTACTGTATTTTAATTTTTAGATAAGTATGTTAAATATGTATGAAACTGTGCCATAATAAAAATACCAAAGGTTTACACTGATAAATTATTATTTTGAATACTTCTAGTTGTTTTATTATAACAATAAATCTATACCTGCCATGTTACAGGAAGTGTCTAAGGGGCCTCTGCAAGTTGGCTGAAGCCCCTAGTTTTTTGTTTGAAATAATTTTAAACTTCATCTACCCCTTTGAAAATATACGTTTTTCAATTTGTATAAATAGTAAGTAATTACTAAATATGTTTGATAAAAATATAAAATGAATTCATTATATAAAAATGAAATATCAAGAAATATTATAATTTTTACGTAATCTAAAAGGCGATTACTGATCTGTTTCTTGATGTCTATTCTAAGGGGTGCTCGGCACCCACTGTTTATTTCTCATGGGTGCTTGAGCACCCACGCAGAGGCGGCGCAAGGCGTGGGCGACGTGGGCCACCGCCTACGGCCTCGCGGTCTGAGGGGGCCTCGCACCTGACTTGAAACTGTATTACTTAAAAGCCTTGTCTCCAGTCATTCTCTATTATAGCCTGAGTATTCTTGGTTCTTAATCATTTTTGCGTGAGACATCAAAGGTACTGTTATTACTTAGTGTAGGAATGGTAATTAAAACAAGATAACCTATCCACGCTGCGTCTTCCGGTACGCGGTCGTCACTCCAGGTCCTTTCGGCCCCAACTGCCATCTGTTCTGCGAGCAATGTGCCCCTGCCCATTGCCACTTCAGCAGCGTTGGAAAGCTTCCTACAAGGCGGACCAATGATGTCTCACCAACGTGTATACAGAGGATTGTTCATTTTGGCGATACTTGGGGAGGCCTATACCCAACAGAGGACGTATTAAGTTTACGTAATGCTCGCACTGTTCGACTGTGATATATTTGAAAAAATCAGTCTTCTTACGCCACCAGAAGGCCTCACAAAATGTACCTTGCCCACATCAGATTTAGATCTTACCCCGCCACTGCACCCACGGAGTAGGCGCCCCTGCAGTTGTAACATCTCATCAAAGATAATAACAAAAATAAAACAATTTATATTATTTTGGAATGTTTATTTTTATAGGAATTTCTTCAAAATATTACATTTTAAATTAGTGTCAAATACATTGATAAATTATTATGATATTTTCCACATCACTGTATCTATATGATATTCTAGTTCAAAAAAAGTCTTTTAAACTAAGGGTTAGGTCACACCGAGACGCGATGCTGAGGGCATTTTTTTAAAGTTTCCGAGTAACCCGCGAAATTCAAATTTTCTTAAGTTTTTTTGCATTTTGCAGCTAGCTCTATTGACTTTTTTAGGAAATAGCCATTCATTATGATTAGAATAGAATAGAATAAACTTTATTGTACACCAAAATAGAAACAATTTTACAGAAACTTAAATCTATGTGTACAATGGCGGTCTTATCGCTGACAGCGATATCTACCAGACAACCTTAGGATGGACTGTAAGAACTTCAACTAAAAAAAGGGGTTGTCTGCGGTGTTCTGATAGACCAGTGGTTCTCAACCTTACAGTCATGAGGGACCCCATATATGACAAAATTGTCTTACCATAATTTGACACTGACCTGCATATTACAAAAAAAAACTTAAGAATATTTGAATTCTACGGGTTATCCTCGAATACCTTAAGATAGCAATTCAATATAGAACTTTATTTAATAATCTAATATATAAAATTCTCGTGTCACATTTTTCGTTGCCATACTTCTCCGAAACGGCTTGACCGATTTTGATGAAATTTTTTGTGCTTATCCGGTATCTATGAGAATCGGACAACATCTATATATATATTTTTTTTTAATTTTAGATAATTTTTTTTTATATACATAGCAAAACAACGTTTGCCGGGTCAGCTAGTATAATATAATATTCCTCAACATCGCCTAGTCCCATACTAAGCAGAGCTTGTGTTATAAGTACTAGACAACTGATAAACATACTTATATATTTTTAAATACATACATATTATATATAAATTACACCCAGACAGAACAAATGATTGTGCTCGACACACAAACATTTGTCGCGGTTAGGAATCGAACCCTCGACTTCCGGCATAGCAGTCAGGGCCACTGACCTCTAGACCAACAGGCCAGTCAACCAGTTACCAATTAGGTAGTCATTATACATAAAATGAAGAAATCAATAAAAGTATGCGGCACAGTTAAGGCGCAGTGGTTAAGCGACCGCGCTGCGTGTCGCAGCTCGCAGGTTTGATTCTCCCTCAGAACAATTATTTATAAGGCTTGCAAATTACAGTTCCGTTTCAGGGTATCTTTTGTACGTTTGAATGTTTGTGAAGGCACCCACAATACAAGCCATTCTAAGATTGGGGCAAAGTTTAAAAAAAATATATATATAAATAACAAAATATATATATAAAGAATACTCAATAATAAAGTTCCATATTGTATTGTATCTTTACTATTACTGAAGTAGGAAAGAAAGACTAAACATTTTTTTCTTGAATTAGATTTTTACAGTCAAAATAGTATGCAGTGCAGTTGCACTCTGCCAAAAGTGCAGTTGCACTCTGCCAAAAGTACAGTTGCACTCTGCCAAAAGTGCAGTTGCACTCTGCCAAAAGTGCAGTTGCACTCTGCCAAAAGTACAGTTGCACTCTGCCAAAAGTGCCGTTGCACTGTACCAAAAGTGCAGTTGCACTCTGCCAAAAGTGCAGTTGCACTCTACTAAAAGTGCAGTTGCACTCTGCCAAAAGTGCAGTTGCACTCTGCCAAAACTGCAGTTTCACTCTACCAATGCTAAAGTGTCTAAAATTTCTTTGTTGTAGAAGTTCAATAGTCCACAACTAGTTTATTCAATACTTTAGATCCTATGCTACCAATTAAATCAGTCATGAACCATTGACCCTCTTCTACTACCAAGAAATTTTAGACATTTTAGCATTGGTAAGGTGTAACTGCACTTTTGACCCCTGACTGTACATCGATTCAAATTCTGGTGGCCATAACGACATTATTACGTTTCTTTTGACGAAAATTGTACAAAAATCTAGTTTTAGGTGACTGCGACAATATATAAATCGTGCTTTTAAAGGTAAGTACAAAGTTCTATTATGTAATAGTTAACTAATATGTCTATAGTCTACTTTTAAACTCCATTCGAAATAAGATGAGACATTTGAACAAACCTATTTTACTATCCGTTCAATCGATTTTGACTTCTATTCCGTAGGCATAAGGATGGCATCAAAAGCAAAAAAGTGGTTACTGTACCAACTACTTACAGCAGCTGCCATTTATCATACCACCAACGCAATAAAAGTCAAAATCGTTTGAATGAACAGTAAAAATGGAGTATAGTAAAAAAAAAACATTGTACAAAAAATCACTTAAGTAGGTACAGTACGGTCAAAATGACGTAGGCTGTCAAAACCCTTTGACAGCCTGCGTCGGATATATCCGACAAACACACTCGCGTTTATTCCGGCAGGGTCGCACATCCACGACCAAATCACTCCATTTCGTTAGCTCTTCTGTCACCTATGGGGATTGAAGAGCTAAACGAGGTGGAGTACCCAGTCGCAAACACATCACCCTAGCAAATAAGACACGAAAATACTCGTCGGACAAATCCGACGCAAGCGTTTAAAAGGTTAAGGGGGTCCTTCCCGAACCGTCTATCGTCAACATTAACCATCGCAATCCAACTCAATGTTTGGTAAACAGGCAACGCGAAAAAAGAGAGATAACGCATGAACGCTATGTTGGTATTCGGTAATTCCGTCATTTAATCGAATATTTCACAAAACTTGTTCCAGGAAATTTGTTTCTTTTTAAAAAAAACCTTGAATATTTATGGAAATAAAATTCGCCATTTATAACAGATTTTCTGAGATCTTTGCTGGATCATTTTTAGACAAATTTAGATTTTGATTTCAATACAAACTCAGATAATATGCACAAGATATTAGCATTTGTAAAATATCTAGAGAAAAATATGTAACTAATAAAGTAAGAGCGTAAAAGAGGTTGTATGGAAATGTATCTCGGGATGGACGCTCTTAAGTGTATTGCAGATTTTCTAGAGTAGGTAGGCCCAACAAAATTATTTTGACCGTACTGTACTTAATCATGTTCTACTTATTCTAAAACAATTGTTTGTTACTAAAAGCATTAATAAATAAAATAAAATAAAAATTCACTATTTTCGCTTACTAAGACGTAGGTACTAAAACATTTTTTTTTATCATTTAATGATATTTTTTCTTACATCTAAATAATTATATCACAATTTAAATAAAACAAATAGATATCACATAACAATAAATAGACAAAAATAAAGATTTAAAAACATTTTTTAGGAAAACATACTAAATGACATAGGTACTTACTACATGATTAGATTTTTTTGTAAAAAAACACATTTATACAAGAAACATTCTTAAAAATGCTCAACTTATTTAAATTACTAATTAAATAGATCCAACAGCAAAAAATATTATCACCTTTCTTTGAGGTGGTCATCAAATCAACCTTTTACTGACTAAAACCCACCTGCATTCCTTCAGTTGCCCTATGCGTTTTAGCTCTTCCGAGCATTCCCGCAGACCACTAAGAAGCCTCAGATACATTAGAGGACATAATGTCCCCCAACATGACGCGAAACGCTCAATTTACGTGACGCTGCAACGTTGCCCAGTATCAAAAATTCAAATACAAAATGTTTTTATTTCATTTTTTTTTTCTTATTTAACGTTTTTTGTACACACACAAAATAAAATATTAGAAGAAGGAAACAGAAAAATAGGTACAGAGGTGATGCTTATTTCAAAAAAAATCTCTTCCAGCACACCTGCGAACCCCGTTAATAATAATAAATTCTGTTCGATCCAGCTGCCCCCCCCCCTCCCCCCCGCGACGCCCTAAGCCGAGGTCCGTACCCCACAGGGGTGCCCTTAGCGCGCTTAGTTTTTAAGTTAGTTTAAGTAAGCCCTGGCTGGAGGCTTTGATTCTTTAATCGAGGTCGCCACAGGCAAGTCCGGTTAAGCAGCCGACCACCTCCTAGGTTGACCTGCGAGAGGCAACTCAAAAAAAAAAACACCTGCGAAAGGAGAGTTGGAAGAAAATAGATATGTAGACACCGTGTGTAACAGTAATAGAAAAATAAGTAGATACAAAATAGCTATCAATAAAATAATATAACATGCAAAAAAAAAAATATACTTTTATAATTATATAGGGTGACTGGTAATTAGTGACCGATACTTAAACACGTGATTGTACTCATGATTACAAACAACTTTCCCAAAGAAACTTTTTTTATATACTCAATAGTTTTATCACAATAACAAAACAGCTGTTTGAATCTAAAGCTGTATACGCGCGCGCCTGTGACAAGCGTCGTACCTACAATAGTGATAGAACACTCACGCGGCTTGCAAACCCAGCGGTGTACGTAATCAGTATATGTACCTACGTTACAGTTGTTAACTACTAGATCAAAAAATAAAAAAGTTTCTTTGGGAAAGTTGTTTGTAATCATGAGTACAATCATGTGTTTAAGTATCGGTCACTAATTACCAGTCACCCTATATACATACACATAGTAATATAATAAAACTAATACATACAAACTAATATGCAACTATGACGAAATGTAAAAAGTGTTCTTTCACTCTACTTTTAAAAACTGTAATAGTTTGGCAGCCCCTGATGTCAGGCGGTAGTGAATTCCATAATCGTACTGCGTGCGCAGTGGAGGAGTAGGAATAGAAACCGGTGGAGTGTTCATATGTGCAATAAAAACATTTTGAATTTGCATATAGGCCTACATGGATGTGTGACGAGAATGGATAAAGTGAGAAATTAATATATTAAAGGAAGTTTGAAAGTGGCGCCAGTGACTGAAAAGTTGAAGGGGAATCGTTTGTCTTGGTATGGTCATGTGAAGAGGAGAGATGAAACGCATGTTACTAAAAGAGTTATGAGTATACATGTGGATGGGTGGAGAGGGAGAGGGAGGCCAAAGAAAAGATGGATGGATTGTGTGAAGAGTGATATGAAAGAAAAGGAAGTTAGTGATAGTATGACGGTTGACAGGATAGAATGGATGAAAAAAACGTGTTGCGCCGACCCCAAATAAGATGGGACAAGGGCAGGAAGATGATGATATAGGCCTACATGGACACTTATAAAACGTCAGAAACTAGTGTCCCGCAAATTGCCTTCCAATATTTAATAACGCATTCAAGTGACGCGGGACATTTTATTGATCAATTTGACAGCGTTGTCCGACATGTTAGGGGTCATCTGTCATTTGTCTCCCATCACGGCATTTATTTCGCCCTTTTTTGAGTGCCTTAGCTCGGTTGACTTGCGGTCGAGGTAAAAGCTATGGACGCGACTGTTGCCGTGTTCTCTTGAACTGTGAACGCAAGCTGTTATTTAGTTAGAATCATTATTCTTTATAAATAACAGCTTGCGTCGGATTTATCCGACGATTGCTTTCTTGTGCTATTCGCCAGGGTCGTGTGTTTGCGACTGGGTACTCCACCTCGTTTAGCTCTTCAATCCCTATAGGTGACAGATGATGATGGGGTATTTCGTCGTGGATGTGCGACCTTGGCGGAATAAACGCGAGAATCTTTGTCGGATATTTCCGACGTAGGCGATTAAAATGTTAAGCACTATAGCTATACTACATGAACAGCCAGAATTAGGTGGATTTTGCGGCAATATTTTAACTAAGTTCAATAAAGTGGAATGTCCGATTTTAGCAAATGCCATTTTCTTGACTTGATAATTCTAACATCATGCACTAAAAAATTCAGTGCCATTTAGCAGCTATGCCTCGTAGCTTTTACCATAAAAAGCGTTATATGGCCAAAAAGTTTGTACATTCAAAATATATTAGCAATGCCTCATAAAAACTTAAATATAAACTTTATACATTTTAAAAAGGAACTTATTAATTATCGTTATTTTAACGGTAAAACAAAAAACATAATGTTTAACAGATATAGTTTTAAATTTAATATTATATTAAATAAAAACAATAAAACCATCTTAAGTACCTAAACGCAGTTAAAAAAATAACTGAAATATAATTGAGCTATTAAATTAAGGATTTACAAAAAAAAAAAAAAAACATTTACGTCTCAGTAAATTATCAAAATTATTTTTTAAATAATAATTGCGAACCTTCGATTCGATGGTACTTTTATTAGTTTATAATTAATTAAAAACTAATAAAAAAATATTTGAACTATATAATGGTAAACTAGGCATACATGCCCCAGTCGGTAACGTGTCTCACTTGCAATACACGCACTTAAAAGGCCAATGCAAGCTATTGCGCTTGACCGCCATCTGACCTGATGGAAAGCGATGATGCGGTCGACGATGGAACGCGCTTACCTAGAAGTAACCTATTCACTCTTGACTTAAAGATTTCCAAGTTGTAGCTATCAGGAAACAAACATTCCGGCAAGGAATTCCACTCCTTAGCTGTACGCACAATGTCCACCATGTACCGGTGGCGCGTTGCCGTACGCCTGGTGGTCCGATGATGATTGGTAATGACTAAAGGTCGGAATTAGGTAGAGTTATTCATGTACTGGTATCGAAATGTTGATATTAAAACGGATCTTCCCAGGATTTCTAATGAAAAATCCCGTGTGGCCAACAATATTACAAATAAAAAAAAATAAAAACCTCAGAGATAGATAAGACAAATAAAAAACAAATATAATTAACATACAATTCTTATACGTATTTTTTCATTGAAAAAGATCTCTCTACGTCAACTGAGGAGAGGTTAACAAATTCATACACTTCCTCCTCCTCGTCATTAATGCAGGAAGAATTTTTTTCTGCTATTTTTTTGATAGTGTCATAAAAAAAACTGCTTTTAAAAATTAATTTCGGGATTTGAGACATATATACTTTATTCTTTAGCTGTATGAAATCGGTATAAGTACTGTGATATCGAAAGGAGATCGCATGAGTTAGGTTAACGAACTGGCTTGTAAAATATACTTTTAAAGATTTTGTTGTTCTAGAATAGGTTTAAAAATTGAGTAGAACAAAGCAATGTCTAGTTTTTTCAGTTCGGACATAACCATTGTAGCGCGATGTACATATTTTGAATTATTGAAGAAAAGTATTATAGAAGTATATTCATTGTAGTTAAGTCCCGGTCCCTGAAGAAACCCCGTCGCAGTGTGCGACACCGCACGCAAATAATTCTGACTTCTTAAATAACGCTACCTAATTCCGACCTCTGGTAATGACATTACGTGCGGCGAAGTCACGTGATGTGTCGTGATGTGAAGCGACGTGACAGGTGTCATTGCCAAACATTTTGTACTTCGTTTGGTGGGAACGCTAACAGAAAAGTCGTTCTTTCGAGCAGAGAGCAGTGATGGCTAAATAGTAACGGGGTTTACACCCAGCCAGGCGTTACTTTTTATAATTTATTTCATCACCACTGCTCTCGAAACGGTGAATGAAAATATCGTGTGGACCAAAAAAGACCTGAGAACCAAAAATTCGAAGACATGTGACTTTAACCAACCTGCACTGGACCCGCGTGGTGGATTACGGCCCATTCCCTTTCCTAGACAGAGGAGGCCTGAGTCCCAGCAGTGGGAAAATTATACGACTGATTATGCTATGGTGAATCTCCACTGAAGCTGGCCAGTAAAGACAGGAGAGATAGTGGCCAACCAAAACAAAATACGGAAACATGCTTTGATGCGTTTTATCTTTGTAATTTTTTGTAGCGACATCTATGGCGTCACATAAGAACTAATCCTGCATCGCGCAATGAAAGTTCTCCGCGCGGTTAGAACATATAGAACAGTCCGAAATCATCTATCGGACAGTTGCCCACCAGACATAACACCCGTCTGGCCGGAGGATCCTCCCTTTTCAACAGAGGTTTGCGGGAGTTTACACTCAGTTCCGCCTACCTCCGAATTTTTATTGATTTAAGAAACCAATGATCCAACTGACAGACTAACTATACACCATTCGCGTTAAGATTCACACATTCAAACGAACCTTTTTTATTGTCCGTTCAACCGATTTTTTTTTTTTAAATTTTATTTAGTCAGCCAACAACTGCTTACACTATATCATACTAAAACGAAACTGACGTCCATTAGTGTACCAATTAATTATAGGCTAACACCACATGCACTATATTCGGTTATACATAATTATGTAATTAACATTATGCTAAAAACAATACAGAATAGAATCATCATCATCATCATCATTTCAGGCGAAAGAAGTCCACTGCTGGACATAGGCCTCTCCCAAGCGACGCCACAACGACCGATCCTGTGCGTCTCGCATCCACCGCACTCCCGCGACTCTCACCAGGTCGTCTGAACGCTGCGTTTTCCGGTGCGTGAAGAATCGCTTAACTAAAGTGGCAGTGGGCAGGGCACATTGCTCGTAGAACGGACGGTCGATGGGGGCGAAAGGTTCTAGAATAGCAGAATAGAATAGGATAGGATAATTTTGACTTCTATTCCGTAGGCATAAGGATGATATTAAAAGCAAAAAAGTGGTTACAATACCAACTATTTACTGCAGCCGTCATTTGTAATGCCACCAACGCAATAAGAGTCAAAATCAGTTGAACGGACAGTAAAAAAGGCTTGTTTGAATGTGTCATCTTAACGCGAATGGAGTACGTATAGAATAATTTATTTTTTTACCCAGAGATTATTATTTTTATTGTTCTTTGGAATTAGACTCTAAAAGAATTGAGGGTAGTCCAATAGCCTCTTTGTAGACTTTTTTTTGAGGTGGGGAATCATTCAATGACTTCTCCCGCTCTTGGGTTGAGGGAGAAAGCGTGCCAAACTTTTCGAACCCAATAAAATTTAACAAAAAATCCTACTCACTGAATTGAGTGTTTGGAATTAAGAAACGTCAAACCCTATTTTAAAGCCCAATTTTCTCTTGTATACACATCAACTATAATTATTTTAAAATGAGAGCAGTGGTGGCCGAGTGGTATCGGCCTCGACTTACGAGTTGTAGGTCGCGGGTTCAAACCCAGCCAGGCGCATTACTTTGTGTAATTTATTTCATCACCACATGACATTCACCAACCCGCACTGGGCCCGCGTGGTGGATTACGGCCCATTCCTTCTTCTAGAGAGGAGGCCTGAGTCCCAGCAGTGGTAACATTAAAAGGCTGATTATGCTATTATGCTATGTGGGACTTTACATGCTGTTGCACATACTTCTAAACCATTATAATCTACCAAAAGTCATCATGAATCACAAAATAGCTTGTATGAGCAAATCAAACATAAAAAAAATATATTTGAAAAACCGACATTCAAAAGTTGTAACTAATATAAATACGCATACCTGGTACTTTTAAACATCAACGTCGGATATATCCGACCAACACTCTCGCATTTATTTCGCCAGGGTTGCATATTCACGACCAAATACTCCATCTCGTCAGCTCTTCTGTCACCTATGGGGATTGAAGAGCTAAACGAGATGGAGTACCCAGTCACAAACATACGACCCTGACGAATAGGGCGCGAAAACACTCGTCGGATAAATCCGACGCGGGCGGTCAAATGTTTAAAAGCAGAGTCAATATTTCTTGTACTTAATCACACCTTCAAATTCAATTCGAGATCTCATTTCGGAGACAATCAATAAATATCAACAAAAACTAGTCAAAAATCAGACAAATAAAAGGAAAAACACGTAAATAAATTATACTGTACGTAAATAATAAAAATACGCGAATTTCCCAAAAAAAAAACAGGTACTTTGAACCTGAAACCTTAGAATTTTATCTAAAAATCCCGAAAAAATCTGTTTAAAAAACCTAATTTTATAAAGAAAGAAAGTAAATTATATCCACTTATCATCTTTCTTTCCGTTTAACAGTGGCGTTGATTCTTCTTTGACGTCTTTCACTGGGCTGTCAGGCTTGCCGTTGAAGAATTTGGCCGTATTGACGCTGGACACTATGTAGGGTACCCCGGCCAAGTCTGATGATAGAGCATTGTAGTATTGGCGATAGCAGAATATAGCCACGGAGTAACCCAAGATGGAGCCCACCAGGATATCTAGAAAAAAAAAATTAAACCCTTTAATCACTGGCGTCGGATTTTTCCGACGAATTTTTATGTGTCCTATTTGCCAGGGTCGGATGTTTGCGACTGGGTATTCCATCTCGTTTAGCTCTCGAAATCCGAAAGAAGAAGAGCTGACGAGATGGAATATTTGGTCGTGGATATGCGAACCTGGCGGAATAAACGCGAGAGTGTTTGTCGGATATATCCGACGTAGGCGGTTAAAAGTTTAAAGACTTGTCATGCAAGTATTATAAAAGAAGAATTTAATTATTTTTTATTTTCTGCCAGCATAACAGCACTTATAGCTCTCCTCCATTTTTTATTTTTGAGATTTGGAAAGGCTTTTAGGTAAAAGCAGCTGGAGGTGTGAGGCGACATTAGGGGCATGAGATACCCTAACACTCGAGATTGCCTCTAGGAAAGGACAGCACTACGACTTACCTTGCCAATGATGATTGTAGTCACCGTTTCTGAACAAGGCTATACTTGTCACTAACATCAGGGGCATGAGATACCCTATCACTCGAAATTGCCTCTACGACGGAGCAGTAAAACAAAATGTTTTATTAATGACGATGGCAATCACAGCTTTTTGACAACGCGACAGTTGGCGCTAACCTCGGGGTATGAGATACCCTATCTCTCGAGATTGCCTATACGATTGCACTGCACCACAACATACCTTGCCAATGATGATGGTAGTCACAGCTTCTAGACAAGGCGATGGCTGCCGCTAACATCAGGGGTAAGAGACACCCTACCACTCGCAGCCCGCTGCCTCTACGGCGGGACAAAACACCAAGACGACCGCAGAGCCAAGCGGAGGCGACGCCCAGCGTACAGAACGATACTGAAAAAAAAATGATCATATTTTTTTTGTTATTTAAAACACATTAAAATCAGCTACGAGATATCACGTAGATGATATTTTGTTCTCAGATGTCACATACAAGATATTTCGTAGAACCTCTAGAATGGCCTCTCATGAAAGTATTAATATTACGGGTCCCTAAGTACGAGATATCTCGTATATGATATATCTCCTATATGGGTACTGTTAGTTAACTTAATCATTATTGATCAAGTTAAACGAGCCACGAGAAATCTCGTGGCTGGTGTCTTTATAGACACCAACCACGAGATTTCTCGTATAGGCTGACGATGTAGGTGGGATTTGAATTTGAAACCTTGAATAGTAAATGTAAAGTACGTTCAAAATATGTTGGCTACTTTGAAGTTGGCGTTCTGAACTATCGCACATACTCAGAAAAACACACACATTCGCCATAATTCTGACTCTTAAAAAGAATTACTGCGCAAGCAATTAAAGTTCGGCAGAAGCTTTTTATACAATTTTGAAAAATCTTCGTTACTCAATTCGGGAATTGAACTTTCTTCATAGATAAGTTTGTACGTACCATCAGTCCGACTCGCACTTGCCTACTTTTTTTTTTATAAACTTTGGCCCACACAATAATTACTCTTGTATCGTGTGTTTACAAACATATTATTCAAACACAAGTCACCCAGACGCTATTATCTGTAGCCGGCAAGGAACTAGACTCTTTAACCCACAGAAATCTTAATAATAAGGCAATAGAAGTCGTAAAGACGCGTGGCCTTGTCGTCGCGCATGTGTCTCGTAGAACACAAGTGCGCTAAGTGTGAGTGAGCGCGCGATATCGTTCTTTGCTTTTCGCACACGTTTATTATTGGTTACAGGGGCCGCGCCTTCTGAGACCATGCGTTTTAAAAAACATTGCGTAATGTCATCGCTCAAAGTTTATTTTTTGTTGCTACAATGAAAAATGCAAAAGAGTTATGAGTTTACATGTGGATGGATGGAGAGGGAGAGGGAGGCCAAAGAAAAAATGGATGGATTGTGTGAAGAGTGATATGAAAGAAAAGGAAGTTAATGATAGCATGACGAGTGACAGGGCAGAGTGGAAGAAAAAAACGTGTTGCGCCGACCCCAGATAACACGGGACAAGGGCAGGAAGATGATGATGACAATGCAAAATGCATGTGTAGCCTATAGTGTGTATTTATTGTTTGTCTATGTTGGTAGCTCTGCGAACCGACACGCGTACCAGTATTAAAAGACAGTAGATAGCATTTTTATTGCCTTAGTATATTTTTTTTAGGTGGGAAGACAAATCCAGCTCTTGGGCGGAGCGGGAGATACTGTCAGACTTTTACTGACTAAAAACCCACTCCTGTTCCTTCGTTGCCTTCATCCCAGGGCCCCGGGTTTCGTTTTCACACTACCCATGGCCCCAGTAGGCTTCGACTCTGCTGGGCCCCTACGATTTTCTGACATTGCCTTAGTATTAAGATTTCTGCGCTTTAACTTTTGGCGTTTAGCGCCGTTTAATCTTAGTAGCGAACTTCAAATAAAATTCGGTATTGTTGAGCAAATTATATTCGTCTTAACCGCCAAAAGTGAGATCTCGTGAAGTCTCAAAGAGTAGAAAAACCATAGACAGAAATCTTTGATTATACCACAGACTAAATAATATCATTTCAAAAGGTGGGTCCCACACATAGTACTGTAATTATGTTACAATATAAATATTAATATAGTGTGATACAACGACTTAGCATAGCATAGCATAGTCGGCCTTATAATGTTCCCACTGTTGGGACTCAGGCCTCCTCTCTAGGAGAGGGAACGGGCCGTAATCCACCACGCGGGCCCAGTGCGGGTTGGTGAATGTCACATGTCTTCGAATTTTTGGTTCTAGGACATACCGGTTTCCTCACGATGTTTTCCTTCACCGTTTTGAGAGCAGCATACAACGACTTAGATATTTTTTTTTTGTATTTTTTTTCCACAACTATCACACAACGCCGTCTAGTCCCAAGCTAAGCAGAGCTCGTGTTATGGGTACTAGACAACTGATAAACATACTTATATATTTCTAAATACATACATATTATAGATAAATTACACCCAGACACAGAACAAATGATCGTGCTCATCACACAAACATTTGTCCTGGGTAAGAATCGAACCCACGACCTCTGGCATAGCAGTCAGGGCCACTAACCACTAGACCAACAGGCCAATCAAAACTATGTGGGACGCCATAAACCTAACCAAAATCAATAAAAAGCAAGTAAAACAATATAAAATTACTTACAACTGCTATGCCCACTTGGAAACGACTTGCGACCTTCCATGATCTCTGTTGGATCTCCGGTGCACTGAAGATATTTTGTCTCCACCCCATCAGGGAAGCAGCGGTAAAAGAAGTCCGGCCTTGGTCGCCCTGAAAAGTTACAGAATAAATCATCATCACCATCATCATCCACTGTTGGACATGGCCTGGCCCAAGCATCGCCAAAACGACCAGTCCTGTGTGTCTCGCATCCATCGGATTCCCGTTACCCTCACTAGGTCGTTGGTCAACCTTGTGGAAGGCCTTTGAACGCTGCGTCTTCTGATACGTGGCCGCCACTTCAGATTCTTTCGTCCCCATCGACCATCTGTTCTGCGAGCAATATACCTTGCCCACTGCCACTTTAGTTTGGCGATTCTTTGGGCTTTGTCTCCTAATTCTCCTGCGGTTAACTTCATTCTGATGTGGGATCACGCAAGGAAACTCCGAGTATAGCTCTTTCCATTGCTATTTGGGTGACTTTAAACTTTTTGATGAGGCCCATTGTAAGTTCGACCACGTTTCGGAGCCGTATGTTATGACTGGCAACACGCACTGGTCATAGACTTTCGTCTTAAGACATTGTTTTATATCGGACGAGAACCACAACTTCGAGAGTAGTCTCAAACTTTGAAATGAGTGGGTGCTACATGGTTCTATACCATGACCTTGATTTTGTCCATATCCATCTGAAGACCCTTCTTTCGGAAACTCTACTAAAGTCATTGAGCATTGTACTTAGGTCTTCCACAGTCTCAGCCATAACTAGGGATGAAACGATAACATAGAGGTATCGATACTTTTACTCGATACAGTATCCATCGTCAAGTATCGATACTTACTCGGTATCAATTGAAAAATATCGATACTTAGACGTATCAAATCGTTTTTGGTAAAAACCGAAACAACAAGTATTCTTTATTGATAGTACAAAATTATGAGAATTTATGAGAAAAAAAATGTGCTTCCCAAAAATCATAATTTTTAAACAATAAAATATGGCGGCGACTAACTGACTGTTTTTTTTTTTCAGGCATAGACAATCTTGCCAACTACTCAAAACTAAGAGTAGGATGCGTTCAAAAACTTCAATTTAAGATATGCATTTTTTTTTAATTTTTATGATGATACAGTGAATTAGTAACATTAGCATACTGATAAGAGTACTTTTAACCGATACCAACGCGATACTTAATTTCAAAGTATCGATACTAAAAGTACGTGGCATCGGAGAAAAGTAACGAGTAAGTACTTGTATTTACCCCTATCGTTTCATCCCTAGCCATGACTAAAGCTAGAACTACATTAGACCGACGCGCACGTGTAACACGCCTGCCCCCTTAGCTAAGTTACGATCGTTTCGTTTGCGTCGAACGCCTTGAGTAGGCCACGCCTCCGATTCCTTTGCTCTGACCACGTGACTGAGCGTTGAGATGACGTCAGAACAAAGGAATCAAAGGCGTGGCCTAATCAAGGCGTTCGACGCAAACGAAACGATCGTAACTTGGCTAGGGGGGCTGATTTGTACGTAAAACAACTTCGCGTGTCGTCGCGTTGCGTGGATCAAGTGTAGCTCTTCAAGTCTAGTTTCCATATAAAATTTATGGAGCCCGACGCGCCCAGATCGGCGTGTGTGGCACACGTGTGTGCAGTGTAGTTCTAGCTTAATATATCATCGGCAAATCGAAGAGATAGTTGTCATTACAGAAGCTGAAATATCTCATGTGCCTGCAAATATAGTATGATTACTTACCCGCCATTAATTTTATCATGTCTGTCAAAACTCCGTTAATTCCAAGCGCTAACGACCAGGAGAGAAGTATCTGAAAAAAGATTAGAAATTGAATTGTTAAAGAAAACATTTGATTGTAGTAACACATACAATGAATATGAAGCAAACTGTACGATTTTACTATCTCATTTAGGACCGGCACTACGGCCTAGCTTTTTTTTTTAGGTGGAAACATCATCTAATAACAAATCGCGCTCTTGGGCGAAGCGGGAGATAGTGTCAGACTTTTACTGACTAAAAACCCACTCCTGTTGCTTCTTTGCCTTCATCCCGGGGCCCCGGGCATCGCTTTCACACTACCCGTGGCCCCAGTAGGCTTCGACCCTGCTGGGCCCCTACAGTTGCCGACATCTCCATGAGGCGCGCGTGGAACAGCACGCGCCGTCGACGACTTGGGCTCGGTCCGGACGGTTACCGGATGATCGGACGGCGAGCCACCCATTACTCGCCGTATCTGTTAACCTAGCTAGGAATACAGCACCTCACCCACCATTTTATTGTAGTCTTTGTACACAATATATTATAAACAATTGTGTAAACTGTCGTCGTGTACTACAATGTTTTTTGTTTATATATTTATTTTATAATTTATGTACACACATGAATAAAGAAAGAAGATACATTCTGATAAAAATTGTACAAAGGTACTGCTTATTTCTAAAAGAAATTTCTTCCAGCAGACCTGCGAAAGGAGAAATAGGAAGAAATGTAGACAATAGTGTGTAGAAGTAATTAAAGAAGAGAATGGGAAATCTTAAATTAAAATAATAAATACTTATATACTATACATACTAAACTATATATACCTTATACTAAAAATAAATACATAATGTATATACATATATAATTAACACACTAGAGAGGAAAGATAGTGCTCTTTTACGATAGATTTTTTTTTTGTTGTTGAATAAAAATATTGAATACACATACCAATGTGTTGTTTAGTTTTCAAGCTTAGCATACAGATATGTTGCTGTGGAGTTTGTTGCGCCACTTCTTCTTAGTGGTGAGAAAAAGTAGGGAAGAGGTGACGTGCGGCCATCTTGCGGGATGCGCTATTTATAGAAGGGGATACTACTACTTGCCGGAGTCTGTGTTTCCTGATAGCTACACCTTGGGGGTCTTTAAGTCAAGAGTGAATAGGTTACTTCTAGGCAAGTGTGCTCCATCGTCGACCACATCATCGCTTGCCATCAGGTGAGATGGTGGTCAAACGCGAACCTATCATTGATTAAAAAAAGGGATCTCTATGCGACTAGTGTGACGTCAACCAGAAGGCGCATTAGCCTTAGGTACTAATTATTACTCATCTATATATATAAAAGGAGAAACTGACTGACTGACATATCAACGCACAGCCGAAACTACTGGGACTAGGAACATGAAATTCTGCACAAGGCTTCCTTTTATGACGTAGGCGAGCACTAAGAGAAGATTTTCCAAAATTCACCCCCTTAGGGGATGAAATGGGGGTTACGAAAAACCTATTTTCACGCGGGCAAAGCCGCTGGCAGGAGCTAGTTTTTAGTCTAGTGTAACTCTTACACTTGAGTTTGCTTTCAGGTTTAATAACTTAGTTAACTGATTATGTTAAAGGGCCGATTATGCTCACAATTTCGGGTCTGACACTAATACGTGAGGATTTGTAATTGCCTTGCTGTCGTTTAAGATCGTTTTTCTTTTTTGGCAAGTTTTTTAGAAGCTGTAAGTACTACAAGCCTTAATAAATAAATAAATAATGCTGACACTCAATATAATTTAAAAAAAAATATAAAATAATGTAGATTACTATCGTTTTCACTTTCGTGGCCGATCCGATAGGAACAAGCATTTATTTTAAACTAGCTTTTGCCCGCGACTTCGTCTTCGTAGAAGTCGAAAATGGTTTCATTAGGTTTTTTGAGATACGAAAATATGAAATATTATTTATTATCTTCGTCGTGTGTGATAGTCCATTGAATTGTATGGCGAGCGACATTATAGTATCTTAGCCGTGTGCAGTGTCCCTTAGGAACTCCACTGTGGGTGACGTAACCTACGACAAACTTATTATTTGCGGTTGGTACAGTAATCGGGTCTAGGGATCGAACAGAAAAATTAAGTTTGTTTTTTATTGTATATACTTTTCCGGGATAAAAAGTACCCAGTGTGGTGCCCAGGATATTAAAGAATAATTATACAAAGTTTCATCGCAATCGAACCGGTAATTTTTGCGTGATGCCTGAACAAACAGACAGACGGACAAAAAATCTTTTAAGCACATTTTTGGGTTCGGTTTCGGTCTAGTAACACCCACTGCCATTTTTTTTTTATATTTTCAATGTACAGAATTTTCACTTCTACAGATTTATTATAAGTATAGATATTCGAATGGCGCGTATTCGAATACTTTCGCTGAAATGTGTAGATACCTTTTATGTACCTAGTAAATAAAGTTCTAAAATGAGCGTTCAGTGTAGTTATCGTCTTAATATAAGCTGACCTTGAGCTGATTTAGATTATTAAATGCATTACTAATTAGTAATGTAAAGAAAGAAGGAAAAAATGTTTATTCGTGCCTCACACAATCGTATAAACTAAAATTACACACTAAAAAAAGAAAGATATAATCAGTGCGAGGCCAAAAAGGCACCTAACTCAGCATATACTGCGTTATTTAAAACGATAAATAACGCAGCGCTGGTACAACAACAACAACAAATGTACAACAAGAATAAAATACCGCAAATAACGTTAGCTTATTACGTTTAGATTATTATTATTTTATTTTGACACTGAAACCTTACCTATTATTACGTACATTTACAATTAAATTTGATTTGACTGATTGAGTGTCTATTAAGATGACATGTTAGTTGTTAATTTGTAATAATTTTGAATTTGTAATAATTTTGAATTTGTAATAATTTTGAATTTGTAATAATTTTGAATTTGTAATAATGTTGAATTTGTAATAATTTTAAATTTGTATAATTTTTAATTAGTAATTATTTTTAATATAGTTACTTTTAAGAATTTGCATGCCGTAAGGTAGAATGTAGCGGAAACCCTCACCTATGTATTATCTTATATCTATACCTACATTGATAGCAAATAAATAAATATATCTGAATCTGAATCTGAATAAGCAAATTTGACATTCCCACAATGTCTCCTTCTATTCAAACAGTCCAGCCCCCCTAGCCAAGTTACAATCGTATCGTTCGCGTCGAATGCCTCGAGTAACCACGCCTCCGACTCCTTTGTTCTGAAGACATCTCAACGCTCAGTCACGTGGTCAGAATAAAGGAATCGGAGGCGTGGCCTATTCGAGGCGTTCGGCGCGAACGAAACGATTGTAACTTGGCTAGGGGGGCAGGCTTCCAGTCTAATCGGATACGGCTTGTTAACCCATGTTTTACATGGAGCGACTGCCTATTAGACCTCCATAACTCAGTTACTGGGCAACACGATACTCCTTGAATAGACTGACGGTGAGACTTTCTGGTATCTAACTACTTTTAATGCTCTCGCATTCTACTAAGTTCAGTGACAAATCGTTCACGGTCCAAGCGGTGCGAATGTGGAACGCGTTGCCGATATCAATTAGGCAAGCCTAGTCACTAGCTTCTTCAAAAATCTAGTCAAAGACCATTTCCTATCACTCTAATTGCTATCCTGCCTCTACCTAAATTCTAGATTTTGGCACAATTTGTTTTGGCATAATAATACTTCGGCATAATTTTATTAGGCATACATTTTATGTTGGCATAATTTATTTATTTATTTATTTAAACTTCATGTACAGTGGTGGTACATAGGTGGACTTAATGCCACAAAGCATTCTCTACCAGTCAACCATTGGGTTAAAAAGACAACACTGTGGTAAGTGTGCACAATAAATAAATAACAGATATTTTTGAAATAGAATGTAGTATCAATAAATTAAGTGGCTTATAATAATAAAATACGTATATATGCTAATATAATAAACTAATAAATACTATGATACATAAGAAATCATTCTAATTAAGAGAACTTAAAATATAGCAATTATGACTAAGACCGAACTAAGATTGAGAGAACTTCAAGTAGTAGTTCCAAATTTTACACTTGAAGGAAAATTTACTTTCAGCTTTTTTGATGTCAAGGGGAAGCACATTCCAGAGTTTTATGGTAGAGACAGTGTAAGAATTAGCCATAAACCCAGTACGGTGAGAAGGAATAATCATCTTAAAGACTAATTTCTTTTGGCATAAATTTGATTCGCATAACGTTAGTAGGCCTAATGACTATTAGCATAACGTTAGTTACGAAAAATTAAATAAAATTGTTGGTTAAAAATTTAATATGCTGTGCAACAAAAGTTAGTGACAGAACCGAATTGCTGCAAATCCGACTCCACGTAGTCTTGTTTGTCCTACCCCTAGAGTGTAATTTAAAATCGCGTAGGCGCGTAGGGGCGAGGCGGCCCGCGGGCTGAGGAGCAGGCGGCTGCGAGCGAGCCACTGTGGCTGAGGCTGGCCGGCGAAGCCGGCCAACAAGTCGAAGCTGCGGTAGTGAGCGAAAGCCGTCTGCGACGATTAGCATGCGCGGGGCCGCCGGAGGCCCGCAGCGCCAGAGCCGTGACAGAAACCCTGCCTGCTGCATGTTGCATGCTACATGCTTACTTGCATGCTGGGATAGGGAACCTTCAATAGCATCATTGCAGTCGTTATAAATAGCTCAGGCTATGAGCATCAGCAAACATGGCACAGACAGAACTATGGTCTATAAAATGCCTCCCTCACGTAAAACTTTCTGTCAGAAAGTGAAAAAACAGTATTTACTCACCTCAAAAGCATCATTGCAGTCGTTACACACGGCCCAGGCCATGAGCGACAGCACACAGGGCACTGACAGCACCACGGTCCATAACATGCCCCCCGTCACGTAAGAATCCATGTGGGGATACATGTAATCCGACTCTAGTTCCGCTTTCTGTATCACCCGGATAAAAGGTTGCATGGTCTCCATATAGCTGAAAGAGAAAAAGACATAATATAGAGAGCGTACTTTTTTATTTTAATATTAAACCGAACGTATATTCCCTTTGTCCCCATCAGATGTGTCCTTTTGGAGGTATGCGGAACAGAGTGTAAACTTCCGACCAGACGGATGTTTTCTTTGATTTGGCCAAATGGTCGAGAGATGATTTCGAGCTGTTATATATGGTCAAAACGCGCAGAGACAGGGACGCCGAATCCGTGGGTGCTCGGGGGCTCGAGCACCCATGAGAAATAAACAGTGGGTGCCGAACACCCTTGAGAATAAACATCAAGAAACAGATCAGTAATCGCCTTTTAGGGTTGGGCGTTTATCATTACCCGACGACCTGTTTAGCGTTAGTGATTTAGAGCGCCGGTTTAGACGCAAGGGTCGCGCGTTCCCGCACCAACACAAATGTTTGTTGATGAAATAGATATTTGTGTTGGGTCTGGGTGTTTGTGGTACCTTCGTTGTTCCTGGTTTCTATGGTACAACGGAAAACCTTACTTATTATTATTACGTATTTATAATTACGCATTAAGTAAGTAGGACATTTATTTATTTGTCGGTCGAACAGTGTGCATTTCTCTTCTCACACTTCGACACTATTTCAAGTCATCAAATGATCATGAGCACCCATGAGGTTTTCTAAAAGCCGATGCCCCTGTGCAGAGAACTCTAATTGCGCGATTCAGGATTTCGTAGTTTAGTTCATATGTGGCACCATAGATGTCGCTACAACCTCATTCAAGGGGACAAAGGGTCTTGAATAAAATAATTAGAGGTCTACGTAAGGGGACAACGAGAAGTAATTTTAATTATTTTATCCAATGCCCTTAGTACGTTTCACCAAGCCCATGACCTATGGGGACAACGGGCAGTAATTTTAATTATTTTACTTAATGCCCTTAGTGGTCCCCCCCCCCCTTTATGGCAGTGGTGGCCGAGAGGTAACGGCTCCGACTTACGAGCTATAGGTCGCGGGTGCAAACCCAGCCAGGCGCATTAATTTGTGTAATTTATTTAATCACCACTGCTCCTAAAACGGTGAAGGAAAACATCGTGAGGAAAACCGGCATGACCTAGAACCAAAAACTTCGAAGACATGTGACAGGCCTGTTGGTCTAGTTGTTAGTGGCCCTGACTGCTATGCCGGAGGTCGTGGGTTCGATTCCCACCCAGGACAAATGTTTGTGTGATGAGCACGACCATTTGTTCTGTGTCTGGGTGTAATTTATCTATACATGTATGTATTTAGAAATATATAAGTATGTTTATCAGTTGTCTAGTACCCATAACACAAGCTCTGCTTAGCATGGGACTAGACGGCGTTGTGTGATAGTTGTGGAACTGTATTATATTATATTATATATTCACCAACCCGCACTGGGCCCACGTGTTGGATTACGGCCCATTCCTTCTCCTAGGGAGGAAGCCTGAGTCCCAGCAGTGGAAACATTGAAAAGCTGCTTATGCTAATCCTTAGTCCCCTTAACCAGGCCCATGGCCTATGGGGACAATGGGCAGTAATTTTAATTTATTTTATCCAATGCCCTTAGTCCCTTTTTCCAGGCCTGTGGGAACAACGAGTAGTAATTTTAAAATTATTTTATTCAATGCTCTTAGTCCCCTTTATCAGGTCCATAGGCATGGCCTATAGGGGCAACTGAGAAGTAAATTTAATTATTTTATTCAATGCCCTTAGTCCCCTTTATCAGGTCCATAGGCATGGCCTATAGGGGCAACTGAGAAGTAAATTTAATTGTTTTATTCAATGCCCTTAGTCCCCTTTATCAGGTCCATAGGCATGGCCTATAGGGGCAACTGAGAAGTAAATTTAATTGTTTTATTCAATGCACTTAATCCCCTTTACCAGGTCCATGGCCAATGGGGACAAAGGGCAATCATTTTAATAATTTCATTTAATACCCTTTGTCTTTTTGAATGGGGACACTTCTGATGGAGATAAAGGGCATACACGAAATCAAATGGCGTCTCCCACTCTGTGTGAAATAAGAGAGAGTATCAGTTGTACTGAATATAACCACTTGTGTTCCTCCAGCAGCCAGGTTGTGTGTGTTTAGTGTTAATGTTCCAGAGCCCCGGTAACTGTTTCGAACAATTCCACAACCCAGGCCCTGTCAATCTTACTGAGATGGAAGCATGCGTGGAACACAACAAGCCTTCAGCTTAGTCCTTATCGGACGGCGAGCTAGCCATTGCTCACTGTCCGCTAGACCGCGCCCGCTGTGGGCGGAAGTTGCCTTACAACTCCCGACGCTCATGGCTTTCATTACAGATTCCCAGATGGAGGTTATAACTTTCCATTCCATCTCACTACGTACTGTGTCCTGGATTAGGGCCAGATGCAAAAGGTTGCTGCAGGGTCTACATGAGGAAGAATTAGCACTGAAGTAAATTTTTCTGGCGTCTAGTATTACTGTGTTTCAATTTGAAGGATACAGAATAGATAGAGCCGGTGTAGATCGATTTGCCTGCATGAGATGTTTCAGCATTGTCTCTGGATGAGATTTTTTTTTTTTCAAAGTCTTTTGAATCCTAGATATTAGGTTTAATTCTCTAGTTGAGTAAAGTAAAGATTTATTTAGAAAGTAAAAAGAGGATTCCATCCTACCCAGGACTGAATTTATTACTACAAAATTTTATAATCTCAATTATATTCCATCGAACTAGTGAAATGTTTATGCAATATACACTGCTGCCTACCCTTTAGAAAAGTATAGGCGTAATGTTTTATTTATAATAAAAATTTAAAAAAAAACCCTGAATCAAAATTCTAGTTCATGCTAATTAACACAATAAGTAAGATAAACCACATAAATTACTGGTTTCATTCACTGCTACGGTAATAAACCAATATGGTTTAGATGATGTCACTTATCTATCGCAAGCTTAGAACGGTAAAATCAAGGCGCGACGAATAATAAAAAACCTTCGAAATATATTACATTTTCTTATCAGAAAAACTACGTTTTTCGATAAAATACACTGTTAAACTACAGTTTGATTAAAGAAAAACAATAAATAATGAGATTCATGAAAAATAAAAACATATTTCATTGATAAATCATCAAAATATGTTTGTAAATATTCTGCGAACATATGGAACAGACTTACCAAAAAGCAGATAGTAAAATGACACGCACGACTATTTCAACAAATAAATTAAAGTTTGCGGAACGTATTAGTGGCATCTTGAACATGTATTTTACATAAATAAATTGATAAGTATACTAAATTCCCCTTCGCAAATTCGCAATACTGAAAATTTTGTGATAAAGGATTTGACGTTTGACTTTTCGTTCGGAATCTTAAGTCTTTATCAGTGAACTTCGTTTAGTTTTTTTCAATCTAAAAGCGTTTTATTTTGTCTGTCAATCTCTTTGTTATATATAAAATCTCCGTGTGATTCCAACCAACATTTTCGTTATCCTTTTGTATTATGTTACCTATAGAATACATATAAATATGCCTACGTCATTGTTTGTTTTTATTTTACTGAGTAGTTGTGCGTGGTCAACATTAAATTGATGAACATGCGCCAAGGCCAGGAAGATGATGAACGATGGTTTAATTATGTAAGTACCTGTGTCTGGTCAAATCAAACCCCGATTTGATCATGTTAATTGTCAGTGTTTGAGTAGGTATCCCACTAATTGGGTTCCCTTAAGCGGGAAAAATATTTTATGCTATGCATCTTCCTGCCTCCCTCCCCCATGATACCTACCTACCCTAAGCTCGGTACAATACGACTTTAGGGTTCCGTACCTCAAAAAGAAAAAACGGAAACCATATAGGATCACTTTGTTGTCTGTCTGTCAAGAGACCCTTTACCTCGGGAACGCGTTAAGGTATCGAGTTGAAATTAAAACTATGTACTTAGGTATGCGGCCCCTAGAAGCTGTGAAATCACAGAAATTTGAGTTAACGAAAAAAAGATACGGCCATTTGTGTCGCAAAAAACGTTATATTATTTATAATGGGATATATAGTTTTTTTTTTTTTTTATAAACTAGTGCTTGACTGCGATCTCTCCTGATGGTAAGTAGTGATGCAATCGTTAATGGTGAAGAACACTAGTTAATTAAGAGCCTACTCACTCTAGCCTTGAAGACACCTAAATTATAATCGGACGAGAAGACCGCAGCAGGCAAGTTTTTCCAGTCCCTTTATGTACGCGGTATAAACGACGAGGTGATACGCTTGGTCCGGACCGTAGCGGTTTCAACAACGTAAGTGTGGATACTCGCCGATCGTCGGGTTGTCCGTTGGTAGAAATAAGATGGTGGAATCAAGTCATGCCATTCCCGCGCACACTCTTCAAAATGCATCCTGTAAAACTGGCGAAAGGCTGGCTACCTGAAGTGTTGCAGTGAGGCTTCAACTTATGTACTGCAGTGGTGTACATAAGCGGACTTAATGCAACAAGGCATTCCCTACCTTATGCACGTATAAAGTACAACAGAAGGTAGGTATGTACAATTAATTTATGAGGGTGAAAAAATTTATAAAGTAAAATGTAATAAAGTACAGGAAATATGTTTAAATTGTATATTAACTTATGTTTCTAGGCCTTAATAACTATATAAATAACATGATTTAGGTATGTTTTCTATGTTATTACAATGAGGATCAGTCATGATTTTTGCGGAGTATGCAGACTTATAGCGTCAAAAAAAAAGTAAATACTGTAAAGAAATGATTTAAATCGGACCATAAATGTCGAAGATACAGCAATTTTAGTGTATTAGTTCCAGAAACGCGCCCTAGAATGAAGCGACTCGCTGTGAGGTCATCTGTCATGATCAGTCTGCATCGGCGAATGAATACGATCAAGCCGTTCGTCGCACGGATCATGACAGATAACGTCATCGTAAACAGTCCAGCGAGAGCGCGCGTATCCAAGTAGCGGTTCAGAAAAACTTTAATAAATCCACCATTTCTTGATGGATTTTAATAATTTAAAAAACTAAATGCTCAGTAAATTATTACACATACGATGTATTTAGTAAATATCGGTTTCGCTAGTATGTGATTGATCCACATTATAATTTTAAAAGAACATAAACGCATACAAAGTATACAAAACGACAAAGTAGAAAATATAATATTTTTACAGAATCATATTGGTTCAACCAATCACCAGACAGAGAATGGACTAAGCAGGGGCCTTATATCATGAAGTGTTAAATGTAAGGCGAGCGAGCAAGAAAGAGGGATGGAGCTATACAGTCTATATAGCTCCATCACTTTAACAGGACAGTTTAGGTCGTCGTCAGTTCAATACGTTCCAAATAAGAATAGGAGCGATTGCCATGTTGTGACGTCACGTCATACTGTCAAATCGAAGAAATTGGGCAAAATTGAAGAACTCAGAGATGAGCAAAATTGAAGAACTGGATTCTGATTACTTTTTTCGTTCACAGTTCGTAAAAAAATTTTTTTTTTCTTGTTTTGCTCACCCTATTAATTCTTCGATTTGACAGTATGACGTGACGTCACAACATGGCAATCAATCATATTCTTATCTGGAACGCATTGTACAACACAATATTTTTTTAATCTGTACGAAGAGTACACTGGTTCCTACCCTCGAATGTGTTCTCACTCTGTCACTCAAAGGTTTGCTGGGAGAAAACTCATTGTTGAGTTAAGCTCGCCTTTGTACATAATCTGTATTATCTCCGTGTACTATGTATGTTTTTTTATGTACAATAAAGAATTAAGAAAGAGATAAAATGACTAAGCGCTTTATACCTGTCCCTTTTCTGTAGTTGTTGTCACGAAGCTGATAGGGTGGCCAACCGTACTTTAATATACACCTCTACTTTTTAATTAGTACAAAAAGGAATGGGGCTCAAAATGGCAATGGAAGTCAAAATTAAAAAAAAATCGATATCCCAAAATTTTTCACGAAAATTGGTAAATTCATAATTTAATCAAATTTTTCATAACATTTGCCAGTAGAAAATACGACTCGCAGTTGTTTTTCCATTTTGATTGTCATTTATTCATTCTTATATAATCAATAGTCTGTACAATATTTCCCTAAATTTAGTGACATGTTGGGTTATAAACAAACGCTAATAACTTTGCTGTTTATGAATATTATTTATTGAGACTTTACTTAAATAATAACAAGACCTTTTCTATATAATAAGCCCTTTAAATATTTGTACTAATAAAAAATTAGCGGTGTAGAGTATTTTAGGTAGGTACTCTATTTTGTATAGAAACACTATGATCTACGAACGCAATTTGAGTACTCTACAATGCTTTATTTGAAATTAAATTGAATGTATTACTGCCAATTCAGTAATTTTTTTTTAAAATTTTATTTTCATTTATTTTGTAGGTGGATGTTGTTCAGCAGTCGGTATTACAAAAAAAAAGTGTTTGTTTGGCAAAAACAATTAAGGAAATTTACTCTCTTTTGTAAGAATTTAGGTAGGCACCTACTCTTCATTTCACCCTTTCTAAATCATATTGGTACTCTATATATCCATATAATATTCTCTATTATGGCTAGGTCCATAGACACACTAGATAAAGAAAAAAAAACAATTTTTTAAATTAATATGTGTAGTAATGTAAGTATATAACATTTGTGATATATTTTTTAAGTTTTGAATATTATACTTAGGTACCTACTTTGTCATACACAGATCTTAATACCAATAATATTAAAATAATTTTTAAGTACATTTATTTTCCTTAAATAAAAACTTACAATAAACAACAAGTTTTTTTTAAATATAAATGCGTAATACAAATGCCAGACACAATTTAGAAGATCATTTCATAAAGAAAAAAAAAAATGCAAGAAGAAATGTTCTTAATTCAAAAATAAAAAGAAATAATTTGAGATTTCGTATAATTATTTTTTAAATACTCGCTACTTAAATTATATTATGACTTTGTAACGATTAAAACTAATCTTAAACGTTTTGGCCCATTATAGACCAAAGTTATATTGTGCACCAATAATATAATAGAAAAAAGCGGCCTATTTTTAGCCAATAGCAAAATATAAAAGTGGTCCAAAAACCAACCAACAACAAAATTCTATATAATAGTAGATAATTAATAAAAAAAAAACATATTCCGTCCAGTGTCTACAATTGACCAAGAAATCAGTGAACATACCTACCTAGATCTACATTAAAAAAAAACATACATCCAAACTTCCTCCTTTTTGAAGTCGGTTAATGGTTTCTCCATTTATCAAAAGGCAATTCAATGACATAGATCATTAACCAAACGCCATACATTTTTGCCCAACCTATTTTCATTATTAAAAACATAATATTATAAACATAATTTAATCATAAACACGAAATTACTGGTAACTGAATTTGGTTAGCACAAAGCAGGTTTTACGGCAATGCTAGACAATGGTCAATATCTAGCAATGGATCTCCTACACTATAATGTTGATAATGTACGAGTACATTATAGATATAAAAAATACCTACCTACTACAGACATAATATTAAATATGATTTAAACCTTATTTATAAAACTTCAGAGCTATTTAGCAGGTGGTAAGCAGGTTCTTAATTGCGAATTCTCTGTATTATATTTTAATTAAAGATATTAACTAAAATATAATAAGTTTATAAATAAGGTATACAATCTCTTATGCTGCACAAGGATTTTTTTGGCGCGTAACTATTTCTGAACTAATACCGCCATCTTTGCTTTTTTTTTAATACAATTTCCACAGACAATTTCACAAATGAGTCTTTAAGAAACAGAGGTGGCAACATTGAAAAATTCACGCAGACGACTTTTTTTAATTTTAGATTCGTAGCACGAAGGTTGCATGCAAATACCTCTAGTTGTATTATCAATGTGACGTTTACTACCAAACTCTATTTTTAAATGCTTATTTTCTATACGATGATTTTTTGATAAGATTTTACAATTCGGTCAAGAAAAGTTGACGGAAAAAATTATCACACCGCATTAAAAATCCGGTCTATACCTTTTTCTTTATAATTTGTTGTTTGTGATTTGACACTATTCGAGTGGAAATGATGACATATGGTTCCAAAACGTGGTCGCTCACAGTGGGCCTCATCAGAAGGCTCAAAGTCACCCAAAGGGCAATGGAAAGGGCTATGCTCGGAGTTTCCTTGCGTGATCGAATCAGAAATGAAGATATCCGCAGGAGAACCAAGGTTGCCGACATAGCACGAAGAATCGCCAAACTTAAGTGGCAATGGGCAGGGCACATTGCTCGCAGAACGGATGGCCGTTGGTGCCGAATGGTCCTGGAGTGGCGACCGCGTACCGGAAGACGCAGTGTTGGAAGGCCCCCTACAAGGTGGACCGATGACCTGGTGAAGGTTGTGGGAATCCGATGGATGCGAGACGCACAGGACCGTTCTTTGTGGCGACATTTGGGGGAGGCCTATGTCCAGCAGTGGACGTCTATCGGCTGAAATGATGATAATGATGAGTGGAAGTGCGATTTAGCATCAGCGACCTTCCGACAAAGAATCTTCGGCGCAAAACAATCCTTGTAACAACGTACATATGGATATAGAATTATAAGTAGTATCCCATAGAATGTGTTCGAGCATTCTTATAGTAATCAAAGTAATCTTGAGGCGAATTTGCGTGCTTCTTCACAACGTCATCTAGCTGCATTTGATCACCCCAGTCGGCCTGGAAGATTTAAGAAATAAATAAGTTAATGACAAGTTTTTTTATGATTTTTATATAGGTACATAAAATAAATAAAAAATATTTTTGCACAATATATAATTATATAAACAAAAACCGGGTAAGTGCCATTCGGACCCGCGCACTGAGGGTTCCGTACAAACTTACGCGTGAAAACAGTTCAATACCCGGATTGAGTTACGAAGATTTTTCCGAATCGCAAAAAAAGTTTTTTTTTTTGTAACGTATCTACAAATTTACAGTTTTCAGATTTTCTCCTATATTTGTACTATAAGACCTTGCTTCATGCTAAATTTCAGGATTCTAGGTCAACGGGAAGTACCTTCCCTATGAATTTTGATTTCCTTGAAAGTATTCGATATATACGTTTTTTTGCGACATAAACGTCCATATGTTATGTTTCGCTAACTCAAAAGTTTAATTTTTTCACAGCTTCACGGGACCGTAGACCTGAGTATATGGTTTTAATTTCAAGTCGATATCAACACGCGTTTCCGTGATAAAGGGTCTTGACAGACAGACAGACAGACAGACGAACAACAAAATGATTCTATAAGGGTTCCGTTTTTTCTTTTGAGATACGGAACTCTAAAAATGAAAGCTAAGGGTAGTACTTTTTTTTTCAAATTATCTTTCTATGATTTTCGATAAAGTTACTTTTTCTCGAAAACAATTACGTAGCAGTTGTCTGACGCCGGTTTTCAACTGGACCTTACTTTGAGTGAAAAAAGGAAAAAAAAAAAATAAAAAAAAAACTAACAATGAGATGAGATGTTGGCAAGATGGTCGGGGCCAGTTTAGCTTCACTTTTTTTTGACTGACCGACATTGTGACAATTCAAAAGTGTCTTTAATTTGTCTATTTGAAATAAACGTATTTGATTTCTGATACCTGCCAGGGCTGCTGATTATTCAAGAGTTACCGTGGCCCTCGCAAAAGGTAACTGAAGAAACATTGGGTTTTAGTCAGTAAAGTCACTTCCCTCTTGCTTCTACCAGAGTCAAAGTCATTTGAAGAATACTCACGTAAAAAAAAGAAAGTGAAGTTATCAAACTCATAATAAATGAAAGGGAACTTACAAAGTTAGGGAACAGTCCTCTTTTCTCATCGAATTTCCTCTCGTTGACCGATCTGAGGAGATACAGCCTCTCCACCCACGGCCATATCATGTAGTCCAGCATGCCAGGACGATGACCTCCGAAGTAATTTGTTCCTGTAATTTAATTGGTTTTTTGCCTGTTCTTATTTTTGTATGTACAATGTTAGCTTCAGGTAGTGGTAGCCGAGTGGTAACGGCCCCGACTTACGAGTTGTAAGTTGCGGGTTCAAACCCAGACAGGCGCATAACTTTGTGTAATTTATTTCATAACCACTGCTCTCAAAACGGTGAAGCAAAACTTCGTGTGGAAACTGGCATGTCCTAGGACCAAAAATTCATAGACATGTGACATTCACCAACCCGCACTGGGCCCGCGTGGTGGATTACGGCCAATTCCCTCTCCTAGAGAGGAGGCCTGAGTCCCAGCAGTGGGAACATTAAAAAGGCTGATTATGCTATTATGCTAATGTTAGCTTCAGCCAGCAGCTTCGCTTCCGTGGAAGTAGGTAATTTTTATACAGACTTTAAAAAGAAGGAGCTTCTATGTTCGGCTGTACGTAATTACGTATATATATATTTATTATGTATGTTCACCGATTTCTCAATCAATTGTGCACCGATTTTGAACTTTTTTTTTTAATTGATATGTTATACTCCCGAGTTGGTCCCATAGAAATATTGTTATGACATGCGGGGTTACCATGACGTTCAAAGTAAGATTGTTTCATTCTTATTTTAGTGTGGGTAAGAGACAGAGCTATACAGGTTGTCTAACGCCATCTCTTACCCACACTGGAAATAAGAATGAAACAATGTTACTTTAAACGTCATCACGTCATGGTACAGGTCCTGATTATGAACTTCAAAGATATGGATCGGAATTCCTCATAGAGTCACAGCAGAACTGTCGTAACAAGTAAAATTTCTTGGTTTATACGTGTAGCCTTATATGTATTGGGTTTAACCCAAACAGGGGTCCCCGCACACTGCCCAACGGCCACAACCAATAAACGCCACCAGCAGCATATTTTCTATAGTTTTCAGACATTTTATATGGACTCGCCGCACACTGTTGACGCCGGTGGCCGCCGCACACTGTTGACGCCGGTGGCCGCCACACGCTACAAATCGCCGCTGCTCGCTTCTTGAGGCCCGCACTGGTCACTAAGCGCAAATATAAAACGCCCTTCTTTGACAGAGAGTCCATTATGGTACTGCGCGTAAGTAAACAAAAGTAGCAGCCACCGGCCACAACTGGCCATCGCGAGCTTCAACTTCCTTTGCGGCCGCTTCTAGCTTCTCGTGGCGGCGTTTGTTGCTGTGGCCTGTGGCCCATGTGCGGCGACACAAGTAAAGTGAGATGAAGAAAATAAATCCATACCTCTAGATGCTAATTCCTTTTCGAAGATATTCAATGTTTGTATAATCTGTTCGCTCCCAAATGCGAAGTTGGTGTCGAAGCATTCTAAACTACCTTTTATTAACTGAAATCAGAAAAAAAAAATTATGTCGGTACGACTCGATTTTATACTGTTGGCAACATTGTTTGCTGTAGATCTATTATCTGTAGTGATGTGTGATTTAGAATAAAATTGAGTTTTTAGCGGGATTTCTTATAGTGAAGTTCAGTGACTGTTTTAATTATTCGCAAATTGATTCCTGGTGGATATTGTGATGTAAATTGTGTAGTTTAATTGTTTAATTTTCAAGTGTCTGCGCAACTGGACAATAATTGAAATATTTTAATAATCATCGAAACAGGCGTAATTTTGGTAAAATGGAGCTGAGAATTTTATTGCAGTGTTGCAGCGAGGTTTGCCGAGAAGGCTGAATCGATACATTTGCTGCCAAATACCACAAATACATTAGAATGTGTTGTACCCGCATTCTAATGGTAAACTAATGAACTATTAATACGAAGACATGGCTTAAAAGATAAAGTATCCAAGCCAAAAACATTAACAAAAAAAAACTTGAGTTTTTGGCGGAATTTCGTCGAGTGAAGTACAGTGCTATTTTGTGTGAAATGTAAAAATTCCATGAGATACAGCCTGATGATAGACAAACAGCAGTCTTAGCTATAGGGTCCTGTTCTTAGCGTTTGAGTACGGAATCCTAAAAACGCTACTAGAAAGGATGATTAATTACCTCATTAAATCTTTCTATGAGCAGCCTATCCTGAGCCTTCACGTAGGGATCCCTGGAGTGGAGCTGGTTCCTCGTGTACTTCTCGTCCAGGTAGTCACAGATGACCACACTCTCGAACAGATATTTGTCGCCATTTTCTGTGGGGATCTCCAGTACTGGTATTTTTACTGAAAAAAGATATAGTAATTTTATATAGAAGGTAATCAAAAATAATAGTATAATAGTATTCCACAACTATCACAACGCCGTCTAGTCCCAAGCTAAGCAGAGCTTGTGTTATGAGTACTAGACAATTGATAAACATACTTATACATTTCTAAATACATCCTTATTATAGATAAATTACATCCAGACACAGAACAAATGATTGTGCTCATCACACAAACATTTGTCCTGGGTGGGAATCGAACCCACGACCTCCGGCATAGTAGTCAGGGCCACTAAACCACTAGACCAACAGGCCAGTCACTAATCACTAGACCAACAGGCCAGTCAATGGTCAATGGGCTGCTGGGACGTCTGAAAGAGTGATCGCGGCCCTAGAACGCAAAGGGGAACTGAAGTACTCAATAGGGGTTTAGTCTTAGTCAGTAAAAGTCCGACACGCCCTCCCGCGCCACCCTTGAGTGGGAGAAGTCATTAAACGATTTTCCACATTAAAAAAAATCTTATTGGTGATGAATATTTATTTATTTATTTCATACTTCATGCACATAAGGCTACAGAGGTGGACTTAATGCCTTAGACATTTTCTACCAGTCAACCTTTGCACACGGTGGAGGTGTGCCCCGCTTGGGCAGAGCAACGCCGTGTCCTCGTGGGGGCGATCGGGTGGCGATCTCTCGCGCCGGGCCTTGGTTCAGGCCATGGTCCGGAGCGAGGAGTGGCAGGCAGTCGCCTCCTTTTGCGAAGCAGTAATGCTAGCAAAGGAGGCGACCGATCGCGTGAGGCAACGGTCCTTACGCACTGATCGCCGCCGGGATTCCGATCCCGATTTCTGGCCACCGTAGGCGCGGGCTTACGGACGGCGAGCAATGGGTGGCTCGCCGTGGGGCCACGGGTTGTGTGAAAGCGCAACCCGGGGCCCTGGGACGAAGGCAAAGATGGAACAGGAGTGGGTTTTTAGTCCGTAAAAGTCTGACACTATCTCCCGCTCCGCTCAAGTTATGTCCTAAGATGAATACCCAACCAATAAAAAAAAAAAAAATCCAGTCAACCTTTGGGTGATGCAGAGAAGAATAGTGGTAGGTGCAATAAAAGAGAAAAAAAGGTCATATAAAAAAGATATACAAATGAATCAAAAAAGAAGAAGAAAAAGTCGGCTTTTTTTTTAATGTAGAATGTTTTTTATCTTTAGGTGATAAAATATACTTACATCTAGGATTTTTGCTTCTAAACCATTCGGGCAGCCTGAGAGGGTCTAGCTTGTAAACCTCATACTTCGCCTTCTTAGCCTCCAGGATCAACAGGACCCTGTGGCCGTAAGGGTTCATGTCTACATGGTATAATCGAAGCTTGTCTGTCAACGCTGGTGGTGGCAAAGGACCTGGAAATAGAAGAAAACAAAAAATATGAATTACACGATGTGCCACTGGTACATGGTGGACATCCCACCCATGCACATAAAACGTTTTGAGAACACATTCATTGTGTGTACAGCTAAGGAGTGGAATTCCCTGCCGGAATCTGTGTTTCCTGATAGCTACCTTAAACGACGCAGAGAAATGCTGGGTGCCTTGGCCATATAGACCTACCTATGTGACATAAAAATATTCTGTTTTTAGGGTTCCGTACCTCAAAAGGAAAAAATGGACTCCGTATAGGATTACTTTTTTGAACATCTGTCTGTCACTCTGTCTGTCAAGACCCTTTATCCCGGAAACACGTGGAGGTAGGAGATGAAATTTAAATCATATACTCAGGTCTGCGGTCCCTTGAAGCTGTGAAAATATCAAACTTCAAAGTTAACGTTAAAAAAAGATACGGCCGTTTATGTCGCAAAAAACGTGTATTTCGACTCTCAAAGGATTCAAAATTCATAGGAAAATTGGCATGAAGGTCTTAGAGCACAAGTATATGAAAAAATCTGAAAACATGTTTTGTTGTTACGTCACAAAAAAGACTTTTTTTGTAATTCGGAAAAATCTTCGTAACTCAATTCGGGAATTGAACTGTTTTCATAGGTAAGTTTGTACGGAACTCTCTGTGCGCGAGTCCGACTCGCACTTGCCCGGTTTTTCTTTTCAAAGACGCAGATATAAGTTAATACCTATTCATAATATATTATTTAACTTGCAACTGACGTTGATATCGCATCGTAAATAACAGGTAAATAGGTGTGCTGTATTCAGATTCACCATTAACCTATTTTCATAGGAGGTCAAAGTGAAACACATCACACACTTCATTAAAAAGAGACGTAACTCAAAAAAGAGGTTATTGAAATATGAACCTTATTTTTGAAAGGTGTGTTTTCAAAATTCAAAGACCCTGTTTTTGAGTTAAGTCTTTTTATGAGTAAGCATGCGGTCGTCGTTTCAGTTGACGGAGCCTTGTTAAGTCGATAGCATTGTGTGATCAATAAAATGTGGGTGGGAGTCGCGACTTTCTTTTTTATAGACTGTTTTATGAAAATACTAGCTTTACCCCGCGGTTTTACCCGCATCTTTGGTTACTGCTTTATTTCTATTGGTCGTAGTCAATGATATTCTAATCATTGGTCGTAGTATGATGTTATATAGCCTATATATATATATAAGGTGTTAAAAAATTAACTTTAAGAATTTCGAGGGGACATTGTACTCCTCATTATGAACAACTTTTATATGGGACCAAACCTGAAATCGCGAAAAAAAAAATCACCTGCTCCATACATTTAGACGAGTTATGCGAACATAAACGTAGGGAACAGCTGATTTTTTTTCGGGATTTCAGGTTTGGTCCATATTAATGAGGAGTACAATGTCCCCTCGAAATTCTTAAAGTTAATTTTTTAACATCTTATATATAACCTTCGTCGATAAATGGGCAATCCAACATAAAAAGAATTTTTCAACATAATTGAAAACCCGCTCCTATCCCTACCGCTTTTATGCAATGCAAATTACTGTTTTTTACACGACTGCCCCAAAAAAGGAGTGTTATGTTTTCAGGGTTCATGTATGTATGTATGTATGTGAGTTTCTTTATTCCACCATAACTTCTAAATGACTGAACTGATTTACATGTGTGAGGTATCGTTAGAATCCTTGCATTATCCCGAAAAACATAGGCTATTGAAAAAATATAGAAATGCAATGTTTTGGGCATGATAAATAAATGAACACCTATCCAATTTTTTTTTTTAATTTTTAATCTGTTATTGCATGTGATTACAGTCTAGGATTTGACGAGTGTATTCCCAAAATATAAATATATGTTACATTGTTAATCGAAACTGTAGAGTAAAAAAAAACATTTTTGCCACTTGGTTACGAAACCCCAACTAATATTATTAATTAATATAAATAAATAAAAACAGCTAAATACAAGTCAGTCATGTGTCATTAATTATGATTACGGAAACAAATTATTTTATAATACAAAAAGCTTTCGCAGAAGGCAATGTATTCTGTTAACTCTTACCACACTCCTTCACTTCTCTTATTTTTATGTTAACATGTGGACATTGGAGTGGGTTACATGTTTGTGCATCTAGTTTTAAGGATTTTCTTGTATTTTCTCTAGCATGTAACTGTTTTTTTGTCCCTAATAAAATAAATAAATAAATGTGCGTGAATGATTTTCGAACCATTGTACAATGAACTCTAGGTACATGCAAACAAAACCCAACTTTGACGATTACAAAACATGTTTTCTCATATCTACATTAAAATAAAACTACTATGTACCTACTTCATTTAACAAAAAAATTAGTCCATCAAAGCAAGCCTTATTACTTGACACGACAGTTTGCAAAATATTTTGGTTTTTAGTTAATTAACCAAAAGTGACCCATCCATTTATTTACTTTACACGTCCACGTTTAGGTCCCAAAAGTCATATGTGTGTCAAATTCAAACTTAAACGGCTCAGTAGGTAGGTTCTAAGCAAATAGGCTGTTACAGATGACATTTATGACACGAAATTCTTTAAAGGTTTCGTTTTTCTGTTGGATGTACGGAACCCTAATGAAAAGTAGGTGCAGTACAATGCCATAACCTTACATAAAACATAACATTATACAATGAATAACATAGACTACATACAATAATAGCCAGCCGAGTGTTTGATAGTTTAGTGAATCAAATTTTGTTTATTTATTCAATAGAAAATTAACGTTGGTCACGGCTTATTAAATGGCGCTATGGAGATCGTCCAAAAATTCGAATGGCCATCGCTACGTCGTGACCAACTAGAACCAGGAAAATTACCACAAGCCGTCTAGTACGTGCAACACTATTAGTCATCATCATCATCTTCCTGCCCTTGTCCCATCTTATTTGGGGTCGGCGCAATACGTTTTTTTCTTCCATTCTATCCTGTCAACCGTCATACTATCACTAACTTCAACACTATTAGTATGGGTATCAAAATTGAACAAAGTACATTCGAAATTGACGGGCTAAGGGGTCATGGAAAAGTAGAGCACCGTATGCTATCGCTTACATTATGTTGGGCCGTGACAGTCCACAAGTTACAAGGTACAACACTGGACAGAGCTGTCGTGGACCTAAACCCTAAAATTTTTGCCAAAGGGCAAGCATATGTCATAACTTCTAGTTGCCTCACTCGACTAAGTGCAACTTAGTCGAGTGAGGCAACTAGAAGTTATAGTAATCAGCGTTTTAGATCCACGTAAAGTAATTCACGAGCCACACGACAGAAAGTCTCTTGTTGAATTACATCGCCTTAGAAATCTTTAACAATTCTAGAGGCGTTTAATCCTGATCTCGTCTTGTGTTCGTATAAATGCTTACAAACTATATTGTGTTGCATGGCACGTTTTAAAATAAAATGAAACTTATCACTAAAAGATTTGGCCACGGGTAGTGTGAAAGCGAGGCCCCGGGATGATGGCAAAGAAGGAACAGGAGTGGGTTTTTAGTCAGTAAAAGTCTGACACTATCTCCCGCTTCACCCAAGGGCGGGATTTGTCATTAGATGATCACTAAAAGATTTCAAATAAAAATAAATACCGTTAAACGGGGTGAATAGGAACGCAGGGGTGAATAGGAACAAAACTTTGCTTAGGTTTTTCACATTGGTATATATTTATATTATTAATTTCTATCAAAGCATCCGTTTTTATTACAATTAATGAATAAATAGGAGTACTTAAATGCTGGGAAAAATTGTTAATTAACGCGAAGATTCCCTTCAAACTTTTGTTCCTATTCACCCCTGCGTTCCTATTCACCCCGTTTGACTGTAACTTAAAAAAATAAAAAAACACGTCTGCCATGTCAAAAAAATTAACTAAAAAGCAAAAAACAAGATGTTAGTTAAACTGTATAATTAAAAATGAAAGTATTCACTCATTGACTAAACACGAAGTCTCGAAAACTACTTAAACAAAATTTTAATCGCAGTCGGGGGACTTTTTTAATTAAGAAAGTATTCTACAGACTGGTCCCCTGGTGATGAAAATATTTTGTTTTGCAGATCAAGTGAACTAGAAAGTTCATTTTTTTGACATGGCAGTCGTGTTTTTTTAACCGACTTCTAAAAAAGGAGAAGGTTCTCAATTCGAATGTTTGTATTTTTTTTTATGTTTGTTCGCGCATAACTTCGTCGCTTGCCAACCAATTTGAAAAATTATAAAATAAAATAAAATAACTTTATATATATTATAAATTAAAATAACTTTAATTTCGGAAGTCGGTGTTATATAAGATACAAATAATACCGAGAAACAAATCAAATCCACCCGACAACCCAACTTCCCAGAGACGGTGGGATGAGCCGCTCTGCAAAGTAGTCCAGGAGAACCTAATGCTAACATCAGCTACTACTGCGGAGCGTGCGCGCCTGTTGGCTGTGGGGAATTGGGAGTCAGGTCTTTGGCTTCACGCACTGCCGTCGTCGAATATTGGCACCTTGTTCGACGATACTACTTTCCGCTTAGCTGTTGCCCTACGCCTTGGCGCTCCTTGCTGTTCTCCTCATCGCTGCCACTGTGGCGAAGTTGTCAACAGCCTCGGTCACCACGGCCTGTCATGCAGTCGAAGCGCGGGACGCATAGCGCGGCACGCGAACCTTAATGACATTATCCGACGTGCTCTTGTCACCGTCGGCGTTCCGGCTGTTTTGGAACCTTATGGCCTGGCACGCGACGATGGTAAGAGACCGGACGGTATGTCTTTATTTCCGTGGAAGATGGGTAGACCTTTAGTGTGGGACGCTACCTGTGTCGACACTCTTGCGCCATCCCATCTTCCTAGCTCATCGTGCTGTGCTGGTGCTGCCGCTGCGGCTGCGGAGAACCTCAAGCGTCGAAAATATAACAACCTCGTCGGTAGTTATATTTTTGAGCCGTTTGGGGTTGAAACTCTTGGGCCGTGGGGTCCGAGTGCTCATACCCTTTTTAAAGAAATATCCAAACGCTTAGTTGACACTTCGCGTGACCCAAGGGCTGGCTTTTACCTTGGTCAGAGATTAAGCATTGCCATACAACGTGGCAATGCTGCCAGCCTTTTGGGCTCACTTCCGGTCGACAGCGATGCGGAGGAGTTTTATGACGCCATATTTTAGTTAGGAGTAGCCGTTAATGTATATATATAGTTTTAATTAGTTAAGTGTTTTTGTATATTTTGATCCTTTTAATGTTTATTTTGTGAAGTCGGTTATCTTTTTTTTGTAAAAAGTTTTTTATTAATTATTTATTTTTATTATTATTATTTATGTGGTTGCCTATACGTCAGCGCAGAGAGCAACGGGCGCTCACTACCTTGTTTTCATTTCTCAATTCTCCCAATTCCCCTAGTTATTTAGCCCCTCACTACATTTGCGCTAACCACAATAAAAATCTACGCTCATCTCAATTCAATTGAACTCTTTACATAGGTAAATTTATATAGTAATATTAATCTACACTAATATTATAAAGAGGAAAACTTTGTTTGTTTGTTTGTAATGAGTAGGCTCAAAAACTACTGGACCGATTTTAAAAATTCTTTCACCATTCGAAAGCTACATTATCCACGAGTAACATAGGCTATATTTTATTTTGGAAAAAAATAGGGTTCCGTAAGATATTTGAGTTTTTCGGACACAAGGTGTAAAAAGTCAACCAGAAAAGTTACTTAATTTGCGTACGCTGCCTAAACTATAAAAGATAGAACCATAAAATGTTCTAATTAATTGTAGATCTTATAAATATCTACCAAAGTTTGTTAGAAGAAACCTACTTTCACGCGGGCGAAGCCGCTGGCAGAAGCTAGTAATTTATAATATATAAGATAATTTATACTCAGGGCGCGAATCCGATTCGCACTTGCCCAGTTTTTTGGCCATTGACACGCTAAGAAGACTAGCGTGTTTTAGTAAACAAAACATTAACAACACGGCCACCTAATCAAAACTGCTTTATCATAACATTTTTGCATGCCTTATCTAAGACGTAACCCAATTAGGTGAATTATTTCAGCGATAAGAGAGTGCAAATATATTATCTAGACATTTGGCTAAATACCGCTGCGGTATACCGGAAAATATATTGTGATATGCACACAATATCTTTTAGTCTAGATATTTTAATGATCACTTTACTTTCTACTTATTTCTTTTCTAGAGTTCCGGAGCAAAGGGTTTTTTTAGGTGGAAAATCATCCAATGATTCTCCCGCTCTAGAGTGCGGTGCCCAGTCCTATGTTCCTCCTTTGCCTTCGTTCCAGGACCCTACTGAGCTTACTAGGGTTGTGTGAAAGAGAACTCCGTTCTCTTCCGCACAACCCCAGTAGGCGTCGACCCTGCTGGGCCTCTACAGTTTTGCTGACATCTCCTTGATGGCTCGCGTGGTTCACTACGCTCCATCGACAACTCGGGCTCGGTCCGGACGGCGAGCTACCCATTGCTCGTAGTCTGCAAGCCCACGCCTGTAGTGGCTGGAAATCGAGGTTGGGATCCTGGCAGCGAGGACGTGGGGAAGTCCGTTCCCTCATGCGTGCAGCCGCCTCCTTCGCTAGCATTACTGCTTCAGAGACGACAGCCTGCCATTCCTCCTCGCTACTGACCATGGGCTGTACGTGGGCCCGGCGCGAGAGGTCGTTGCCGCCGATCGCTCCCACGAGGACACGGCGGTACTCCGCCCAAGTGGGGCACACCTCCACTGGGGTAAAAACGGAACCCTATTGTTAAGACTACGTTTTCCGTCTGTCTGTCACCAGGCTGTATCTCATGAACCGTAATAGCTACACAGTTGACATTTTCACAGATGACGTATTTCTGTTGCTGCTATAACAACAAGTACTAAAAACCGTGCATACACAAATGTGACTTTTTTGCCGTTTCTTGCTACAGACGGTACGGAACAATTCGTGCGTGAGTCCGACTCACACTTACCCGGTTTTTTTTTATAGGCTCGCGCTTGACCACTTTCTCACCTGATGGAAAGTGATGATGTGGTCCACGATGGAGCACGCTTACCTAGAAGTAACCTATTCACTCTTGACTTAAAGACCCCCAGGTTGTAGATTCTTTATTGTGCAAAAAACTTAAATCAGGACAACTAATGGATCTCAGTCTGGGTTTTCAAATATTTTAAAGGCGAGTTTGTGCGTGTTTGTTACTGCTCCACTCTCGAACGGCTGAACGGATTTCGATGAAACTTCGTACACAGGTAGACCATATTCTGGGATAGCACATTGGAAAGTTTTTACCCTTTGGGATAATTTTATAATATGACGCTAGTGTGACTGGTGGCATTAATTAGTACCTAAGTAGGTAATATTCAGAGGTCGGAATCAGGTACAGTTATTTATGTACTTGCTCTGGTTTCATAAAGCGAAAGAATAAAGTGGATATGCCTCAAATCCCGAGATTAATTTTAAAGAGCAGATTTTTTTATAACGCTATCAGAAATATAGCAGAAAAAAATTCTTCCTGCATTAATGACGAGGGGGAGGAAGTGTCACCTCAGTTGACGTAAAGAGATCTATTTCAATGAAAAATATTAATAAAAATTGTTGTCAATTTTAATATTAATAAATCTTTGTTTTATTTGCCATAAAGGAGGTTTTTATTATAATTTATTTGTAATATGATTGGCCACACGAGATTTTTCATTAAAAATGCCGGGAAGATCCATGTTAATATCAACATTTCGATGCAAGTACATGAAAAACTCTACCTAATTCCGAGCTCTGGTAATAAAAGATGGTGAAAATTGGCTACTTTACACTTAAAATATTTTTGGTACATTCAACAATATTAAACCTAGCTGCAAAAAAAAATGCACTCATCTGAAAGTTCAGTTTTTCCTTTTTCGATTTCTTAAAATGTTCTTTATTAGGTACAAACCTTGTCCTAACAAATTATTACGAACACAACAAAAAAAAAATAGCCAAATAAGTGAAGCCGTTCTAATTGATGTGCTTACATTCGGCAATTGACTTTGACTTATAATAATTTATACCATCGGACCAGGACCAGGACCGCTGGCTTATCGTCAGAAAAAAAATTGATACCCAATTGCAATGCCACCTACCGGGTTCAATTGTAATATCAAGCCATCCAGGAACTCAAGGGCGCCGACTCCGTGGGTGCTCGAGAATAAACAGTGGGTGCCGGGCACCCCTGAGAAGAGACATCAAGAAACAGATCAGTAATCGCCTTTTAGGGATGGGCGTTTTTTCATTACTTGACGATCCGTTTAGTGCAGTGGTTCAGAGCGCCGCTTGAGACGCAAGGGTTGCGAGTTCGGTTCCCGCACTAACACAAATGTTTGTTGATGAAACAGATATTTGTGTTGGGTCTGGGTGTTTGTGGTACCTTCGTTATTCCTGGTTTCCATAGTACAAGGGAAAACCTTGGTTTAGGACCAGGATAATGTATGTGATGTTGTCTCAATTTATTATATATTAACGTTGCGGGCAACGGATACCAGTTCGGCATTTTTCTTCTCACACTTCGCCATTTTTTTGGGTCATCAAATGAGCATGAGCACCCATGGGTTTTCTAAAAGCCGGCGCCCCTGCAGGAACTCACTCAAAAATAGATAGGTACGAAATTTAATCCAAATAGGTCAAGTCGTTTAGAAGGAGTTACGTTACAAACATACGTACAAAAGAATTACTTAAATAGAGATATAAACTTATATTCATTATCATCAGAAAATGGGCACGACTATGATTCCTTCGAAAAGATTGAGGTCGCTTATTTCGGGCGTCTATAAAACGGATATGTTGTAAATTGTTGCAACACATCTAGATTTATTTACCGAAAAACAGACGCATAAATATGTCAGAGAATTTATACATAATGATGTCATAATACAATGCACAATTTTTTGTGTCAATACCTACTGTAAAGACAGACGAGGTCATTTTAATTGACATTACAGGTACGGTACGCGATGATGCACTCTGTTGTCCTTGAAAAATGGTGGATGACATAAACAGCTGTTCAATAAAACTGAATTAAACAATTGAGTAACTATTTAATGTTTACTTAAGTACACAGAATGATTCTAAAGTTAAAACCACTGAAAATTATCGGTTTGATTTGTGACAGTGTTTTTAATTTAATGTTTTTAAAAAAAAAATAATCAAAAAGTCATAGGGAAGTAAGACGTTTGATGTGAGAATGGTAATCGGTCTATGTACAATAATACCTTGAAAAGTATGTCTAAAAACACCGAAAAATAACGAGCAAATACCGAAATATTCCGATCAATAATAAAAACAACACTCACCGACCGTCCGTTGTTGATAATACGACATATTTTTGTACCAAAAACTTCACGTAGAATTAAAGGGAAAATTGTTTTAATTCGTGTAATCGCGCACCCGCGGACTACGAAAACCAGTGTGGAAATACTAACGTCATACTTAAAATTAAAGTTGTCGACAGAACTGACACCTTTAGGTTACGTCATGCTACGATGACGTCACATGTAATGGTCGTCGATCGTCTTGAACTGCGAGTTGAAGCGCCTCGTGCTGAATAAACACATGATATTCAGATTGTCTAAAGGGCCTATTATACTACTAGTTATTCAGCACACGATAGTCAGCTTCGCGTTAGTGTAATAAGAGTTAGACCGGTCTGAATCTGAATTCCGCGTTCGGCGAGGCTTGCTTGCTCTAAGACAGTCTGAATAACGTGTGCTTAACGTCTATTCTATTCTATTTTTATTGAAGGCAAAAAGCGGATGTCGACTATTCTGCCAATGTTAAAGGTAAATCCGATAAGCAAGTGTATATATCATTAACACGAAAAACTTAAAACTCATTAACTGTAGGTACAAAAATGTCCGATTGATACAGTTGAACTTTATAGATCAATATTGGACTGAAATACGATGGATGCGAGACGCACAGGACCGTTCATTGTGGAGGCACTTGGGAGAGGCCTATGTCCAGCAGTGGACGTCTTTCGGCTGAAATGATGATGATGATGATTGAACTGAAATAAACAAAAAGACCTACATGGTCCGTTGTAATGAAACCAACCACTTTTGACAAAATATCACAATCAATGTTGATTTATGAATTGGTTTTTATTTATATTTACAGTTAAAAACGTGTCAATCCATTTTTATGGCAAAGTTTTACAAATTTTTAAGATAGAGTTGGATAAAAACTCAACTTAAATTTTTATTTCAGATATCTGTTTAGAATGGGTAAGAGAAGAACTGACATGGATACTTGGGCAGTGAATTAGTCATCCCAACATCTCAAAGTCACGGTATGACTCGATATTCCGTATTGGCAGTGCTCAGCGACGGATCATAATATTATAGCCAATGTGATGTTTACTAGGATCATTAGTTAGGGATTTGGGTTTATAAATTAAAAAACCAAATTATCAGTAAGTAGGGACTACCCAACAACGACGTCTAGTAGTAGGTATACCATATCTTTGGTGAAGGTTTCATCAAAGAGAAACTGACTGACGTATCAACGCACACCGGAAACTACTGGGACGACGAGCGTGAAATTTTGTACTAGGCTTCCTTTTATGATGCAGCCGAGCACTAAGAGAGGATTTTCCAAAATTCAACCCTTAAGAAGATGAAATGAGGGTCCAATCCAAAGTATACATGAAGAAACTTATTTTCACACGGGCGAAGCCGCTGGCAGAAGCCAGTCTTTGATAACGTAATTTCACTAAAAGAAAGCGTCAAGCTAGTCATGGAGTGTAAGCTAAGTATGGAAATGCCCCTCTACTATGACATCATCTGTGACCCGATTATCTGTAACCCTAACAAATGCGATAGTCCAAAACATGATACTGTTAATCCATCCATTTGACTGATTCTTAATTTAGCCACATTATTTTTAGAAGGCCAGTAACATAGGTGTTTGTATTTTTTAACCATACCTACTTTTATTTAAATTAAATGTGTTTAAACTGATTAATGACTGGAACGTTATTTTAGAAAATGAGTCATTTAGGATTTTGTTAGCGAGTATGAAGAATTTTAATTTGATTAATTACATACAGTATACAGAAGGCATTTGAAAATTTGAGATAAATAATAACTGATAATTAAATCTTATAATGGAGCTTAGATCTTTTTTGTACCTAAATATTAAATTACTTATTTAGGAAATTTTGTCCAAGATGTGAATGATAAACTATGTATTACAAAACGATTTGTAACGCTGTTTTTTTATTTTTTGGGTAAAAAAGTAGTGCAATAATTAAACGCTTAGTAAAGGTTACAAAAGAAAAAAATGTTACAAGAACTAAATTTTTTCGTCATGTTCGATTGACTACAGCTTAACTTTTCTTGCTTTGAATAGTTTAGATTAGAATAATTACTAATGATATTAGTACATTGAATAGTTCTACATAATTTTGTCCTACTTATGCATCTACGATTTTGAAAAACTCTGAAAACGTAAATTTAAAAAAAACATATTTGGTAAATAGTAGTTTTAAAGAACCAAGACTGGTAACGCTAAAAATTCTGTCAAACACTGAAACTGTCAATGTCACTTTTTTTTTACAACTCGTTCCATTCATTTTTAATTTGGAGCATTTTTCCTGACTATGCTTAACTCTTCCCGCTACCCAAATAATGCATCTTCCGTCTCGTTCAACTATAAAAACCAGTTTTTATGACAAAAATAAATTACATGAACGTAAATTTTCTGAAATAATTAATGAAATTCACAGAAGTATATATTATTATTCACTGTAAATTAAAAGCTAGGGTACAACTTCGATTGACATAATCAATTCATGGCGAAATATTAAACTACAAGCAATATATTCCAGCACAAACTTTTGTTTTAAACACTTTACGATTGGATTTCGTAAAAATTGAGTACATAAACAGGTAATAATGTTTTATTTCTACTAATTATTCGTTTTGGAACGTTCTAATATCATAATATATCTTCACATGAATCAATAGATATTTTCGACGTGCCTAAGTATTTACATTGTTATGAGAAGTCACACACTTTGCTATACAGGTATTGAGAAAGCACCTCTTGTTGCGTACAATTTTCCACATTATGACTGCTAGCCTCCGCTTATATCGACCGTCACGACCGAAACATAGACTACCTAGACGTTAATTTACGAGTTTCTAGACTCCCTTGTGCAGAGCATGCTTGGAGAAGGTGGAGGCAATGTGCATGTGCTCCTTGCATGTTCCATGCAAACCCTAAGATCCCTCATAGATGCCTTGAGAAACCTGGGAGACCAATCACTTTATGAAGAGGTTGGCTTGTTGGAATAAACCTGCCAAAGTTTTGTCCGACATCGGCCATGTCATGCCATGTCCACATAGAACTAAGTGCTGAAACCAGAATCCAATAGATAGATAATTAGAATTATCTATACTCTGTACATGACAGCATTAGACAGAAGTTAAAAAAAGTTGTTTTAGGGTACACTTTGTAATAAAAGTACAATTTATGTATATTGTGCTTTATTACAGTTAAGATTGATGCTGAATTTATTCATCATCATCATCATCATTTCAGCTGAAAGACGTCCACTGTTGGACATAGGCCTCCCCCAAGCAACGTCACAACAACTGATCCTGTGCATCTCGCATCCACTGCACTCCCGCGACTCTCACCAGGTCGTCAATCCACTTTGTGGGAGGCCATCCAACACTGCATTTTCCGGTGTGCGGTCGCCACTCTAGAACCTTTCGGCCCCATTGATCATCCATTCTACAAGCAATGTGCCCTGCCCACTGCCACTTTAGTTTGCCGATTCTTCGGGCTATGTCGGCGACCTTGTTTCTCCTGCGGATATCTTTATTCTTTATGCAGAATTAATTATAATCAACTTATTAACCAACTGTTATACTTAAATGTTTTCAGTTGAACTATCCATCTTCTGAATTGATGAGGCTTTTAATTAAATAAATTATTTAGTTCTTACTTATACTACTAGTGTTCATGTTAAAAACCTAAAAGAAGCAGGGGTTGTCAGTACCTGGAATGTTTTTATTATACCAAGCTACTATTCCCAGGCTATTACTTATTTATGAATGTTAAATAATTATCTTGTTGCCTTTTATTGTGTACAATTCATAAATCATGTTTTGTAAGGAGGAAACTTGTTCATATGTCATTTAAAAAAAACAATTAAAATTGTTTGAATCCATTTCATTTACCTATACATATATATATATATATAAGTGTTTAGTACTTACCTTACAATAATCAAATTTATCTAAGTAGGTAATGTTAAAATTTTATATTGAAACATTATTTATTAAAATTGTTTGAATTTGTCTCGAAAAATAAATGTTGTTCACCCCTGCTTCTATTGGGCACGCCACAATTATGGCGGTAAGTCCCCTCTTTGAGGAGTGGCTGCAAAGATTACATGGCGTCTTTACCTTCCCCATGACGCAGATCCTCACTGGACATGGTAAGTTCGGGAGGTTCCTGCAAACAAACTCCTGGGTGCCGCTATTGTGTGGACCGTCCGGAAGACACGGTGGAGCATACGGTGGAGATGTGCCCCGCCTGGGCAGAGCACCGCCGTGTCCTAGTGGGGGCGATCGTCGGCAGTGATCTTTCGCTCCGGGCATTGGTACAGGCCATGGTCCGGAGTGAGGAGGAGTGGCAGGCGGTCGCCTCCTTCTGCGAAACAGTAATTATAGCAAAGGAGGCGGCCGATCGCGTGAGACAACGGTCCTCACGCCCTAACCGCCGCCGGGATTCCGATCCCGATTTCCGGCCACCGTAGGCGCGGGCTTGCGGACGGCGAGTAATGGGTGGCTCGATCGTCCGGTAACCGTCCGGACCGAGCCAAGTCGTCGACGGTGCGTATTGTTCCATGCGCGCCTCAAGATGTCAGCAACTGTAGGGGCCCAGCAGGGTCGAAGCCTACTGGGGCCACGAGTAGTGTGAAAGCGAAGCCCGGGGTCCCGGGATGAAGGCAAAGAAGGAACAGGAGTGGGTTTTTAGTCAGTAAAATTCTGACACTATCTTCTGTCTAATGCAGAAGTGAATGGAGTAAAGATTCTAGTGTTTATTTATATTGTTCGCGGTTTCATCAGGATCCTAAATAAATTATGACATGTACAGATACCAGCACGGATCTTGAGCGCTGACGCTGTATGTGTGTTTGTCACCTAACTCCTCATAAACGGCTTGACCGAATTGGATGTGTGTATATTTTAGTGCGTCTCTTGAATGATTTATACAGATTTATACAGTTTAAATTAAAAGACGAAAAAGTTTTTTTTTTATTAGGAAAAAAAAACTGATGAAAAATTCCACCATTGGGGGGGTCTAGAATCATGTATTGGATCCATGGTATTCGTTTGTGCGGACACCCTTTATATTGTTTTTTTACTAAAACCCACAAAATTTGTATTAATGTTATATTTTTTTCAGAATGCTGCAGGAGACGGAGGTAGAAGAAGTCGTTATAAAATGTGAAGTTATAGAGATCTCTGATGCTGAAGAAGAAGAAGAAGAAGAGGAAGGACCCAAGAAGAAGAAGTAAGCTTCATTATTTATTATTAGCTTTTGCCCGTGGCTTTGTCCGCGTACATAAAATATAGCTTATGTCACTCAGGGTTTTCCGTACAAACTTGAAAGCTAAATTGCGGTGTACGATTTATGACGTATTAAAAAAAAAACTACTTACTAGATCTCGTTCAAACGATTTTTGGTGGAAGTTTGCATGGTAATGTACATCATATATTTTTTTTAGTTTTATAATTCTCTTATTTTAGAAGATACAGAGAAATATACACATATTTTACCACTTTGGAAGTGTCTCTTGAGCAAACTATTCAGTTTAGAAAAAAATTATATTAGAATTATCAAAATCATTTTTGAAGACCTATCCATAGATACCCCACACGTATGGGTTTGATGAAAAAAGATATTTTTGAGTTTCAGTTCTAAGTATGTGGAACTCCCAAAATTTATTGTTTTTTTTTTTCTATGTTTGTGTGAAAATCTTAGTGCGCCTCACAGAATACATCTACTTACCAAGTTTCAACAGTATAGTTCTTACAGTTTCGGAAAAAAGTGTCTGAGACATACGGACAGACAGAAAGACAGACATGACGTATCCATAAGGGTTCCGTTTTTTGCCATTTGGCTTCGAAACCCTAAAAAACCGTCTCATTTACCGTCTTCGATCACTGTTTCTTAACTTACCAACTTACTTATTTCATTTTCAGACGAGTTAGAAAACGCCACGTACCAAAAGAGAGATCGAATTGCGAACACTGCCCAAAATCGTTCGCCACACGCTACGAACTAAAAAAACACATTCGAACTCATACAGGCGAGCGTCCATACATGTGTCCTATATGCGGAAAAACGTATACACAATTGGGGCACTTAAGCATACACCAACTCTCCCACGAGGGGATAAAAAACTTTGGCTGTGGCGAATGTGGGGCATCCTTCTATAGAAAAGCTGATTTGGATCGTCATGAGAAGATTCATCTTGGTATCAAGCCTCATGTCTGCGAGATATGTTCGAAATCCTTTACACAAAAGAATAATTTGGTGATGCACGTCAAAATGCATGTTGGTGACCGAGCACACTTGTGTACAGTATGCAATAAGAGGTTCATGACGCGAAGTAAGCTGATGCTGCATTCTAAGAGACACGAGAAAGCCAAAAAAGTTAAAAACGAGTTGGAAATGGCGGATGATGATATTGATGATTAAGTTTTATTGGATTTTCCTTTATAAGAACGCAATACAAGTGATTATTATTCCTATACAACTGCATTAAACATTATTCTTTAGGTATTTTGAATAACATATATGTCTGTAGCGACATCTATGGCGTCAAATAAGAACTAATCCCGCACCAAGAAGCATCAAGAACCATCGATCTCCGATCTCCGGAGGGGAGTGATGTAGCGACATCTATGGCGTCAAATAAGAACTAATCCTGCATTGCGCAATCAAAGTTCTCCGCGCGATTAGAACATATAGAACAGCCCGAAATCATCTACCGGGCAGCTGCCCATCAGACATAACTTCCCGTCTGGCCGGAGGATCCTCCCTTTTAAACGGAGGTTTGCGGGACTTTACACTCTGTTCCGCATTCCTCCAAATGTCGTTGCCGCTTCCTTGACAGTTTCATTTTTTTACATAGGGTGACTGGTAATTAGTGACCGATACTTAAACACGTGATTGTACTCATGATTACAAACAACTGTCTCAAAGAAACTTTTTTTTTATACTAATTAATTTATTCACAATAACAAAACAGCAGCAGCAAGTCTTTGGATATTATTGAACCGAAACATTGTAGAACATTGCTTACGTCATCGATAATGCGAGCGCGGGCGCCGCGCCGTTAACAGCTGATCGGGTAAAGCGCGCGGGCGAAATTCAAAGTTTCAAACAGCTCTTTTGTTATTGTGATCAAACTAATTAGTTTAAAAAAAAAAGTATCTTTAAGAAAGTTGTTTGTAATCATGAGTACAATCACGTGTTTAAGTATCGGTCACTAATTACCACTCACCCTATATATGGCGTGGCCAGATCATAGAAATTGATCACTTCTTGATATGGCCAATTGAAACTGGCCAGATTGTCAATATCATCAAACTTTAACGTTTAAAACGATCTGGCCAGTTTTACATGGCCATATCATGAAGTGATCAATTTCTATGATCTGCCCCCCCCCCCCTAGCCAAGTTACAACCGTTTCGTTTCGGCCACGCCTCCTATTACTTCTATCTGACCACGCGATTGAGCGTTGAGATGACGTCGGAACAAAGGAATCGGAGACGTAGCCTACTCGAGGCGATCGACGATAAGAAAATCGAAACGAAACCCAAGCGTATAATGATGAATACGCGTCAGTGGACAGGCCTAACTTTTCAAAACCCTACTGTTCAAAATTTGTAGAAGGGGAAACTGTCAAATAAAAGAAAAAGGATGCATAAAGTGAAATGTGGCGTCACCGCCTTTAGGTTTCGCGCGTAAAAAAGAGACAGAGATATGTTTCCACTACGCGCCCATTTTGCCAATATTTGAAATAATAATTGCTCCATAAATTTTTAAGATATATTTTTAGTGACATTTGTTGTTTTATACCCAATTTGAATTCGTTGTCACCAATTCGAGTATCGACTTTACTGTAACGTATTTTAGGCTGATTTTTATATGACTATTTGTATTATAAATACTGCAAAATGGTATGCGTTGCAATGGAATTTGAATTTTGTTTTATATGACATAGAGATTGTTTTTCAAAAATTTAATTGCTGAGTCCAAATCTGTATTAAAAATGAATACCTATTTCTCTTGGTCACTGACGTGATCACTTACGCGTGAACGGCTAGACCAATTTCGCGTATTCTTTTTTTTTGTGTTTATTGTTGTCAGGAGAAGGATCGTATGAAAGAAAAAAGTAATAAAGTTTAGCAGAAACTTAGAATATTTCAAAAAATTACGACGACTATTTTAATCTTAGCTCGTTTGACAGTTTACGCATTTGACAGTTCATATCTTAGATAGGATGACGTCTGTCGAGTCAGCGTATATTATAGAAATGTCGTGGCCAGGCCAGTCAGTTCATGAAGTGGCTAACTAAAACTGGCCAGATCGTTTAAACGTTAACATTTCATGATATGTCAATCCTCGTTTGGCCATATCATTGATGTATGTAGGATTTCTATGATAATGAAAGGTGTAAAGAAAGTAGGCCAAACGAGGATAGGAATATCATCAAAATTAACGTTTTCCTTCGCCATTTCATGAAGTGATCAATTTCAAAGATATGGCCACGACGGATAAACCTACAATGTTAGTTTTAATATATGCGTAACTAGAAACACGTGTCTAGTATTTTTATGTAAAGAATCTATGTACAAAATTTCATAACTGTATCATGAAAAATCACAAAGTTATAAGCTTGCTATGTTACCTGGTTGTCCGCACAAAAACATGGTCATCAGGCCATCTGGGCCACTGAGGGGTTGTTTTGCTCCCACACCCAGTTGTGCGCCGACGCCTAATGCCTGCTATGACCTGCTTGACCTGTGTTGTACTTAGTGTCGGTGGTGTGCATTTTGTGACCTTTTTTAAATATTTTTGGGTAAAAATATAACATGGTGTAAAAATTATTGGAATCGATTCAGTTACTGATTCTGAACAAACTGTATTCAGGTTTCGCATATACTAAAAATATTGTTGTATTTAAGATGCAATTGATTTGTAAATATTTAAACAGGGTGTGTGGGTGTTTGTAGGACAAGTTAATATAATATTAAGTAATTAAATGGAGGTGTGGCATCACAAGGGGGGCAACAGGAGCACTAGAACGAAACTATACTCCATTCGTTTTATTTCATTACTTTTATTGCGTTGGTGGCATGACTAATGGCGGCTGTAGTTAATAGTTGGTATTATAACCACTTCTTTGCTTTTAATGCCATCCTTATGCCTACGGAATAGAAGTTAAAATCGGTTGAACGGACAGTAAAAAAGGTTTGTTCAAATGTCTTAACGCGAATGGAGAATATAAGGAAAGTCACAGGCGGCATTTTAAGCTAGGGTTACATTACTGTGTCGGAGTGTTTCGTGACGTGGAATATGGCATAGCATAGCATAGTCGGCCTTATAATGTTCCCAATGTTGGGACTCAGGCCTCCTCTCTAGGAGAGGGAACGGACCGTAATCCACCACGCGTGCCCAGTGCGGGTTGGTGGATGTCACGTGTCTTCGAATTTTTGGTTCTAGGACATGCCGGTTTCCTCACGATGTTTTCCTTAACCGTTTTGAGAGCAGTGGTGATGAAATAAATTGAATGAAAATTGAATCTAATATATTATTAGAGGAAGTTTGAAAGTGGCGCCAGTGACTGAAAAGTTGAAGGGGAATCGTTTGTCTTGGTATGGTCATGTAAAGAGGAGAGATGAAACGCATGTTACTAAAAGAGTTATGAGTATACACGTGGATGGGTGGAGAGGGAGAGGGAGGCCAAAGAAAAGATGGATGGATTGTGTGAACAGTGATATGAAAGAAAAGGAAGTTAGTGATAGTATGACGGTTGACAGGATAGAATGGAAGAAAAAAACGTGTTGCGCCGACCCCAAATAAGATGGGACAAGGGCAGGAAGATGATGAGATGAAGATGGTGATGAAACAAATTACACAAAGTAATGCGCCTGGTTGGGTTTGAAACCGCGACTTACAACTCGTAAGTCGGGGCTGTTACCACTCTGCCACCACTGCTCTCACGTAGGATACACCAATTAAACGGATCTGTTCAAACCAATGAGACATCATAACAAGATTTGTACCCAATCGCCGACGTCAGAAGGTGCCACAACACGACACAACAAATGTAACCCTAGCTTTACTCGTATATTGTCTGCTTTTCTCCAGCGGATAAAGCGTGAGTGTATGTATGTACAGATAGTCGATGGGGCCGAAAGGTTCTGGAGTGGAGACCTTGCACCGGAAAACGCAGCGTTGCCCCCCACAAGGTGGAACGATGACCTGGTGAGGGTCGCGGGAATTCGATAGATGCTAGTCGCACAGGACCGGTCGTTGTGGCGACACTTAGGGCAGGCCTATGTCCATCTGTGGACGTCTTTCGGCTGAAATGATGATGATGAAGGTGACTTACACGGTTGCTCTATTTAGGCGGAGTAATAGAAAACCTATTCCTTTACGCACTCCTGCCTAACTCTGCGAAATGCTAGCGTAATGGTTATGATAGTGATAATTTAGAAAACTCGGAAATGTTGTACAATGCGTTTTAAATAAGAATAGGATCGACTTAGCGCCATCTTGTGACATCATAACTGTCAAATCGAATATATTGGGTAGGGCGAGCAAAACTAAAAAAAAATTAAGTAACATTTATTTACGAATCAGGAACACTGTTTGAGTGGTCATCGTCGTTATCAACATCATCACTGCTAATTTCCCCTATAAAATAAAACATGTATTAATAATGTTTTAAATATTTATTTATTAATTTAACTATAAGACTCGGTAATACAAAAAAAAAGTTACGCAAATAAGATTTCTTTTCAAACCGTACTTTTCAATCAACATTTGACAGGTAGAGGTCATTGACGTTCCTATTGTTATTTGAAACGCATTTTAGTTAATAAATCTTTAGTTCCTCTTTGAGCCGCTGATGGCGCTAGTGTCAAGTTTCCCTTATGAATGTTTTTTAAAAATAATCTTGTTTCTTATTATTTCAAGTTCAATTATAAATTAATTGCAACTAATAATTCGAATTTTATTTTATAGTTAAGATATACTAGTATGTAAGCATTGTGTTTTTATAAATTACATTTAAAAACATTCCAGACTTTTTTTGTTTTATTTTTTCGTCTTTTTGAGCAGTGATAACTGCCCCGACTTACGAATTGTAGGTTGCCGGTTCAAACCCAGCCAGGCGCATTAATGTGTAATTTATTTCATCACCATTGCTCTCAAAACGGTGAAGGAAAACATCGTAAGGAAACCGGCATGTCCTAGAGCCGAAAATTCGAAGACATGTGACATCCACCAACCCGCACTGGGCCCGCGTGGTGGATTACGGTCCATTCCCTCTTCTAGAGAGGAGGCCTGAGTTCCAGCAGCAGGAACATTATAAGGCCGACTATGCTATGCTATGAAATTTTTCTTCTTATGGCAAAATAATTAGAAACAAAAGAGATAATTAGGGCCATGGGTTGACTTGGCCACAAACCCGCGTTCCTGGAACGCTAGGCAACCGAACCAGGGCCAGACGCGAGAGGTCGCTGCCGCCGATTGCCTCCACGAGGACACGACGGTGCTCCGCCCAAGCGGGGCACACCGTATGCTCCACCGTGTCCTCCAGGCGGTGCAGGAACCTGCCATGTCCGGTAAGGACCTGTGTCATGCGAAAGGTGAGGACGCCGTTTTGTCACTCCAGCCACTCCTCAAAGAGGGGACTTACCGCCATTATTGTAACGTGCCCAGAACGCGTAAGGGTACGGACCTCACGCCCCAGCCGCCGGGATCCCGACTCCGATTTGCAGCCACCGTAGCCGTCCGATAAGCGTCTGGACTGAGCCCAGTTTGTCGACAGTGAGAAGTGTTCCACGCGCGCCTCAAGGAGATGTCAGCAAAACCGTAGGGATGTTACATACCAAAAATGAAGAGACACAGTTTTTTTTAGGTTTGAAAATCATCTAATGACAAATTCCGCTCTTAGGCGGAGCGGGAGAGAGTGTCAGACTTTTACTCACTAAAAACCCACTCCTGTTCCTTCTTTGCCTTTGTCCCAGGGCCCCGGGTTTCATTTTCACACTACCCGTGGCCCCAGTAGGCTTCGACCCTGCTGGGCCCCTACGATTTGCTGACATCTCCCTGAGGTGCGCGTGGATAAATACACGCCGTCGACGACTTCTGCTCGGTCCGGACGGTTACCGGACGGTCGGACGGCGGGCTACCCATTGCTCGCCGTCCGCAAGCCGGCGCCTTCGCTGTCCGGAAATCGGGATCGGAATTCCGGCGGCGGTTGGGGCGTGAGGACCGTTGCCACATGCGATCGGCCACCTCCTTTGCTAGCATTACTGCTTCGCAGAAGGATGGAATAACTCATGGTAGGTTTCGTATATTTGATATGGCGGTAACTACTCCCTCGGTGTTGTTTATAATCAATTTGCAAAATAAATAGATAAAGAAAGAAAGTAAAATATTTATTTGTGACTCGCACATGACAAACAACAATAAAATAAATAGTTACTAATCTGTAGAGTTTAGTAAACTTATTTTGTTTTTTAAACTTTCACACAACGCTATCTAGTCCCAAACTAAGCAGAGCTTGTAGTATGAGTACTAAACTACTGATAAACATATTTATATATTTGTAAATACATACATATTATAGATAAATTACACCCAGACACAGAACAAATGATCGTGCTCATCACACAAACATTTGTCCTGGGTGGGAATCGAACCCACGACATAGCAGAGCACATCATAGCAGCGATCGGCATAGCAGTCAGAGCCATTGACCACGAGACCAACGGGCCAGTCAAAATAAAAATTAAATAAATAAAACAACATTCAAATTTTTGTTATAACAATTATATTTAATTCAATAATGTTACTATTACATTTAAAAATACTAAATATTACTAGGACTGGAACAATTTGCCTGCTGCGGTCGTCCCGCCCAACTATTTATGTGACTTCAAGGCTAGAGTGAATAGGCTCTTAATAAACTAGTGCGCCTAACCATCAATGATTGCATCTCCGCTTGCCATCAGGTGGGATCGCAGTCAAGCACTGGTTTATATCAATTTAAAAAAAAAAAAAACTATAATTACAATAAAATAAAAAATAAAAACACTACACTAATTACAACTAACTAAAATCAAACTAAAATATGGCGTCAAAAAATTCTTCCAAATCGCTGTCGACTGGTAATGTGCCCAAAAGACTGGCGGCATTGCCATGGTGTATGGCAATGCTTATTCTCTGTCCGAGGTAACAGCCAGCTCTTAGGTCACAAGAAGTGTCAACTAGACGTTTTGACAGATTTTATTTCAACTTGTGAGCACTGGGATATTAAAAAAAAAAAAGACCTGTACAAGGCCCAAAAAGCTCCTATCTCAAAATTAAGTACGCTGCGATATTTAAAACCATTTGCGATATTTACGATAAATAACGCAGCTCTGGTATTCTGTTTTATATAACATCTACCAAATTTTATTAAAAAAAACACAAAAGACTTCGGTATTTTGCAATTGCTACGTTTAAAAAATAACATGGAATATAATAAGTAAGTAGGTATGACATCGGATACATTTGACGAACAGAGAGCAATTGTCTGTTAGCATGGATTATCCTGTAGCTTTTATATGTGGGAAGCTTTTATCGGCTATATATTTGCATACTTCTAAGTGCTTTGCAACGCACTTGTAGTGGCAGAGAGCCTACTTCCTTCCAAGTATACATGGCGAAAATCAAGCTAAATATATTCAGTACTAGCTTTTGCCCGCGACTTCGTCCGCGTAGAAGTCAATAATCAATCATTTATTATTTGTTTAACATAGGTAGATAATACAGATCTTAAATAAGGTTCAAAGGTCACTATTTTATGCCTAGAGGCGTACAAATATGGTTGCATGCATAGAGAAAAAAATACATAAATCATGCGAGAGGTAAACTCGCATTATTTGCAGGAATGTCAAAATTAACGTAATGATGATAAAATAATTTAAAAAAAAATTTTAAGTCGAAATGGTTGGGGTGCTACGACAGGAAACCTCCACGAGTGTCCGCGGGCTGTAGTTCCCTTATGGATACGTCCGGAGCGAAGGCCAGTCCGCGGGACGGTGCACCCTGGGAGGCGGCCAACGACTCCCCTTGGGTACTTCTGCCTAAGGGGTCTCGATTTTCGCCTGCGAATATCCTGTCCGAAGGAACTCTTCAACGCGTGTCCCTCTGCTATAGCAGAAGGCACAGTGGCGAAGTAAGAGCGGGCTCGGTGTGCACTTACCCTGCCACCGGGCAGGCAGGAGGAAGACTTGGTCCTCCTCCTGCTACCGTTAGTCTCGTAGCCCCAGAGATTGTCCAAGGTCATGTTTCTGACTTTTGATGGGGGTCGAGGGTCCTGGCTTAACCGCCTGGGCCGCGAGGAAGACAACCTCTATAAAAAATTACCCCAAACTTCCAAGCGGCGGCGCACCGTGAGGGAGGTTGTTAGCTTGACTAATGGGTAGCTTAATTAGTCTCTAGTGCGAACCACTGAATTTGAGCCGGTACAGAATGTTTTTTTACTCGTGGGAACAAAAATGGACAAACAAAAATTTTTTTATAAAACCCCAAACGACGAGGAGACGGAGAGCGATGCGCAGTCGGAGTCCGATGCGGCATCCAGAGGGAGCTCGAAGGGCTCGGAGGACGACAAAGCAGAGGGAGACTCCGGAAGGAACGGAAGTTACTACCGGAAGCGCTCCAAACCGGGGGACGACGGGTCGTTCTCTGAGGGTGAGAAGGGCTCGGCCCCAAAAATCCCCACCAGCAGCCGCGGTGTGGGCCGAGCGCGAGGAAGGGGGAGGGGGCTCACTGCCCAAGAGTCCGCCCAGCGAACTGAAAGGCTCGCCGCGGAGGGACGCCACCCCAGAGTGACCAGCGCTGAGGCTGACCCCTCCGGGTTATCTGGCAGTGAGCCAGACACCGGAGGCGACTCGGCCATCGATGAGGCGCTGGAGAGGCTGGAGCTAGTCCTTGCATCTGGCTTGGCTAACGTAGCCAAAAAAAGGGAGAAGTCCTCCAAGAGGAGTGCCATCTCCCAGGCCAGGACTTCTCTCCAGGAAGTGGTGGACCCTATCCGCAGGGGGCTTGCCAAGCTTCGGGCTGACAACGCTCGGCTCCGAAAGGCCTCGGGCCAGCAAGAGCTGCCAAAGGGCGACTCTTGCAAACTGGCAGAGGGGCGTGATCGGGGGCAGGAGCAGAGTCAGCCCAAGTCCCAGCCCGAGCCGGAGAACCAGCTGCTGACGCTGGTGCAGCGGGAGCTGGCTGCCTTTCAGCAGCAGCTGCAAGAGCAGCAGCAGCAATTCCAGCTGCGGATCCAGCAACAGCTGTCCCTGCTGGAGGGTATTGTGCTGCGCCCCCCACTTGCGGCCTCCGGCCAGCGAAAGGCGGCGTCGTATGCTGCCGCCACTGCGGCTACGGTTGCTGCGCCCAAGCAGGGTCCATCGGGGCATGCCAGGCGCGGGACCGTACTACCGGTGTCCGCGGGGTCAGCCCCTTTGGTCAGAGGACGGCAGCAGGGGAAGCCAGCCGCTGCTGCTGCCCCCCCTAAGAGGGGTCCAACGGCGCTGGCCACGAAGGCGGTGGAAGCTCCTGCAGTGGCGGCAAGCAGGCGGCCTATGCCGCCTCCCCCTCCCCCGCCTACCGAATCTCCGGCCGAAGCCGAATGGCAGGTGGCTGGAGCTAAGGAAAAGGCGGGTCGGGCGGCTCGGGCCGCCAAGAAACGAGAGCGACGGCGGCAGCGGAAAAGGAGGGCCATTGAAGCCAGGTGTCGCACCCCGGATTCTACGGCTGTAGTTATCACGCTGCAGCCGGCTGCGGAGAAAAAGGGTGCGACCTACGGTGAGGTCATCCGGAAGGCGAGGCGGGCGGTGAACCTGGCCGAGCTCGGAATCACCGGGGGCTTCCGGATGCGGCATACCGCGACCGGTGCCCTTATGCTGGAGGTCCCCGGGACGAACAGCGGCCCCACCGCTGATGCCCTGGCCGAGAAAATCAGAGCGTCCTTGGATGCGGAGGAGGCCCGAGTGTCCAGGCCCACAAAGTGCGTTGACATGCGCATTATGGGCCTGGACGACTCCGTGTCGGTAGATGAGGTTGTGGCCGCCGTCGTCAGGACGGGGGGGTGCCTTACCAACCAGGTTCGGGCAGGCGCCATCCGCGCTGACGGCACGGGCATGGGGGCAGTAACGGTGAGCTGCCCCGTGTCAGCGGCCAGGAACATCACCGGGGAGGGTCGACGGCTTTTGGTGGGCTGGGTCTCCGCACGGGTGAAGCTGCTGGAGCCCAGACCCCTGCGTTGCTATCGCTGCCACGTGGGGCACCACGTGGGGGCCTATTGCGCAGCGGAGGTGGATCGCAGTGACCGCTGCTTTCAGTGCGGTCAACCCGGTCACAAGGCCGTCACTTGCAGTGCAGCGCCGCACTGCTACGCATGTGCGGCGGCAGGCAAGCCGGCCGAACACCGGGCTGGGGGCAGGTCTTGCGATCCCCCCGCCAAAGCCAAGGCCAAGGTCCCGAGGCCCATCCCCGCGAATATGCTCGCCGCTGCGGCTGCCAAGTTGACAGTCGCCGCTATCGCTTCCGCAGACGCCGCCGCCGCAACCACCACGGCAGGGCCCTTACGAGGGGCCCGGGAGGAGACTGTAATGGATGACCAATAACGGCTCCATTACGTCTCCTCCAGGCGAATATCAACCACTGCGCCCCCGCTCAGGATCTGTTGCTCCAGAGCATGGCGCAGTGGTCGATAAACATCGCCGTAGTCTCCGAGCCGTACTCCGTCCTGCCCAGGGCCGACTGGGTGCAGGACCTGAACGGCTCGGTGACCTTAATTTCGTCGGCAGCCGCCGGTACCCCGTCCCTCGAAACCGTCACGAGGGGGCGGGGTTGCGTAGCAGCACGGTTCGGGGATATTGTAGTGGTAGGCGTCTACCTATCCCCGAACAGAACTCTCGCCGATCTCCATATCTCCCTTATGGAGCTGAATGTCGTCGTCGCTAGGTTTGGTTCCCTCCCCGTGGTCGTGTGCGGGGACTTCAATGCCAAGAACTTGGCTTGGGGTTCCCGGTTCACGAACCAGCGGGGTCGGATGGTGGAGGACTGGGCTCTGGAGACAGGCCTGGTCGTCCTAAACCGGGGTTCTGTTCCCACGTGTGTGCGGATGCGGGGCGAGTCGGTGGTGGACATTTCGTTCGCCAGTCCCGCTCTGGCACCGCGTGTCGTCGACTGGCGCGTCATGGAGAGGGTGGAGACGTACTCAGACCATCGATACATCCGGTTTGACCTCTCCACCCAGTCTTCAACCGCGCCGGTCCAACAGACCCCGTGTGGTCCGCGTTGGGCACTGAAACAGCTGGACCGGGAGCTCCTCCTGGAAGCCGCGATGGTACAGGCCTGGGTGCAAGCACCGGACAGGCCTGTCGACATCGACGTCGAGGCAGAGTGGTTCCGGGAGGCCATGTCGCAAATCTGCGACGTGGCAATGCCCCGAGTCCGGCCAGGACGTGCCCGGCGCCAGGTGTACTGGTGGTCGCCAGAGATTGCAACACTGCGTAGCGCGTGCAATGCCGCGCGGCGCCAGTACGCCCGGCATCGCAGACGCCGCATCCGTCCACCGGATGCGGTGGCCAGAGAGGCGGAGCTGTACGAGAGATACAGAGAGGCGAGACGCACCCTCCGAACAGAGATAAAGCGGGCGAAACTAGAGGCCCGCAACGTGTGGCTAGAGACTCTGAACAGAGACCCATGGGGGCGCCCCTACAAGGTGGTGCGAGAAAAGCTCCGCCCCTGGGCTCCCCCGCTGACGCAGAGTCTCCGGCCCCAGCTTGTGGAGGGTGTGGTTAGCGCTCTGTTCCCCGCGCGAGGGGAACACTCTCCCCCGCCTATGGCTCCGCCAGCTGCGGAGTCCAACGTGGACCACGACGGCGACGACGACGACATTGCTCCAGAGGTGACCGAGGTAGAGATGCGAGTGGTGGTACGTAGGCTTAGTGCCAAGAATACCGCCCCAGGACCCGATGGCCTGCCTGGAAAGGCCTGGGTTCTGGCCATGGAGGAACTCGGGCCTCGACTAAGAGGGCTCTTTAGCGCATGTATGGAGAGGGGCCATTTCCCACTTCGCTGGAAGACAGGGAAATTGGTTCTCATTGCGAAGCCAGGGCGCCCTGCAGACTCACCGTCCGCGTACCGGCCCATCGTGCTGCTCGACGAGGTGGGCAAGCTCTTTGAAAGAGTAATTGCAGACCGCCTCGTCGCGCACCTAACACGGGTGGGGCCGGATCTTTCTGACGGCCAGTTCGGCTTTCGCAGGGCGCGCTCTACGGTGGACGCCATCATGCGCGTGCGAGCCCTCACGACGGGGGATGCGGTGTCCCAGGGCAGGTGTGTCTTGGTGGTGTCTTTGGACATCGCCAACGCCTTCAATTCTCTGCCCTGGAGTAGCATTAGGAGGGCACTCCGGTATCACCGGGTGCCTGACTACCTCTGTTGTGTTGTCGAGGCTTACCTGTCGGACAGGTACATTATTTACCCTGGTCACCTGGGTGAGTGGAAACGGCGAGAGATGTCGTGCGGTGTTCCGCAGGGATCGGTACTGGGGCCACCCCTGTGGAACATCGGGTACGATTACGTGCTGCGCGGCGATCTCCCTGACGGGGTCAGCGTAGTCTGCTACGCAGATGATACGCTGGTGCTGGCACAGGGAGAGTCGTACCAGGCGGCGGTCGAACTAGTGACACGCGGGGTTGCGACAGTCGTGGAGAGGATCCAAGAGTTGGGACTTGAGGTGGCATTGCACAAGTCCGAGGCCATGTGCTTCCACGGCCCCCGGAACACGCCACCAACGGGGTCCCAACTAACGGTAGGAGGAGTTCACATCGGCGTCGAGTCGACGATGAAGTACCTTGGACTCGTCCTCGACAGCCGATGGAATTTCGAGGAGCATTTCCGACGTCTGGCTCCCAAACTGGATCGTGCTGGGGCTGCCCTCAAGCGGCTCCTTCCCAACCTAGGGGGTCCAGACGCCTCCTGCCGGAGGCTCTATGCAGGAATTGTGCGGTCCATGGCCCTTTATGGGGCGCCGGTATGGGCGCCGTCGCTACGAAAGCGTCCGGCAGCCAGGCTGAATGCGAGCCAGAGGGTCATGGCCATCCGGATGGTGCGGGGATACCGCACAATTTCCCGCGAAGCAGCGAGCCTCCTTGCCGGCCAACCACCACTTGATTTGGAGGCAACAGTCCACACACGATCTGCGCATGGAGATGCAACGCCGGGGCGAAACTCCGCTGCCGCGCCAAGTCGCGGCATGGCGGAAAGACTTCCGGCGGGATCTCATGGTGGAATGGCAACAGCGACTGTCGCAACCCAGTGCTGGGCACGCCATAATTATGGCGATAAGACCCCTCTTTGAGGAGTGGCTGGAAAGACCTCACGGCGTCCTCACCTTCCGCATGACGCAGGTCCTCACCGGACATGGCAAGTTCGGGAGGTTCCTGCACCGGATTCGTGCGGAAGAAACGCCCGGGTGCCGCCATTGTGTGGACCGCCCGGAGGACACGGTGGAGCATACGGTAGAGGTGTGCCCCGCCTGGGCAGAGCACCGCCGTGTCCTCGCGGGGGCGATCGGCGGCAGCGATCTCTCGCGCCGGGCCTTGGTACAGGCCATGGTCCGGAGCGAGGAGGAGTGGCAGGCGGTTGCTTCCTTCTGCGAAGCAGTAATGCTAGCAAAGGAGGCGGCCGATCGCGTGAGGCAAAGGTCCTCACGCCCCAATCGCCGCCGGGATTCCGATCCCGATTTCCGGCCACCGTAGGCGCGGGCTTGCAGACGCCGAGCAATGGGTGGCTCGCCGTCTGACCGTCCGGTAACCGTCCGGACCGAGCCCAAGTCGTCGACGGCGCGTTTTGTTCCACGCGCGCCTCAAGGAGATGTCAGCAAATCGTAGGGGCCCAGCAGGGTCGAAGCCTACTGGGGCCCTGGGTAGTGTGAAAGCGAAACCCGGGGCCCTGGGACGAAGGCAACGAAGGAACAGGAGTGGGTTTTTAGTCAGTAAGAGTCTGACACTATCTCCCGTTCCGCCCAAGAGCGGGGATGTCATTAGGATGATTTTCCCACCTAAAAAAAAAAAAAAAAAAAAAAAGTCGAAATGGTTATATTAGGTTTTTTTGAGATACGAAAGTATGAAATATTATTTATTATCTTCGTAGTGTGTGATAGTCCATTGAATTGTATGGCGAGCGATATTGTATCTTAAGATAAAATATTATAGTATCTCAGCCGAGTGAAGCGCCCTTTAGTGAACTCCACTGCGGGTGACGTAACCTACGACAAACTTATTATTTTCGGTTGGTACAGTAATCGGGTCTAGGGATCGAACCGCAAAATTAAGTTTGTTTTTTATTGTATATACTTTTCCGGGATGAAAAGTACCCAGTGTGGTGCCCAGGATATTAAAGAATAATTAAACAAAGTTTCATCGTTATCGAACCGGTAGTTTTTGCATGATGCCTGAACAAACAGACGGACAGACAAAAAATTTTTTAATCACATTTTTGGGTTCGGTGTCGGTCTAGTAACACCGGAGGTAGTGCCATTTATTTTTTTGATATTTTCAATGTACAGAATGTTCACTTCTACAGATTTATTATAAGTATAGAATAGATAAACTGACCTCGTGTTCTGTAAGCTTTACGGGAATTGAGGGGTCTGGTAATACTAGACTGGTGTCGTTTTATTTTTTGATATGTGTACTGTCAAAGTCAAAGCATTTTATTTCAAATAAACCATTTACAGGCACTTTTGAAATGTCAAGAAGTCAGTGAGTCAGAAAAAATGATGCTAATTGCACATTCCAAAGCGTAGATCTCTATGGAGAAGAATGTGCAAGAAACTCCATGGACACTCTTTTCAATCATGTTTTGTAATTACAAATATATCTGTTACATGTTTCTTGTCGCTATCATGTGAGAACAATGTAAATAAAGTAAAAACTAAATATAGATATTATAGATATGTGTACTGTTATAATCAAGTAACTAAAATAATACAGGAATAACATGAGGCGTGCAAAACCGAACTTTCAAATGTGTCTCATATTTCTTACGATGCGTAGCGGAGCTGATGAACGGTGGATGGTTGAGAGGTGCGAGGATTTCGTTCGGATCTGTGAAAACTTGGTTAGCTGAGAGTAGCGAGGGATGCCGAGTGGAGTTGAGTAAACTTGGGTAGCTGAGAGTAGCGAGGATGCCGAGTGGAGTTGAGTAAACTTGGGTAGCTGAGAGTAGCGAGGATACCGAGTGGAGTTGAGAACAATTGGGTAGCTGAGAGTAGCGAGGATGCCGAGTGGAGTTGAGTAAACTTGGGTAGCTGAGAGTAGCGAGGATGCCGAGTGGAGTTGAGATAACTTGGGTAGCTGAGAGTAGCGAGGATGCCGAGTGGAGTTGAGTAAACTTGGGTAGCTGAGAGTAGCGAGGATGCCGAGTGGAGTTGAGATAACTTGGGTAGCTGAGAGTAGCGAGGGATGCCGAGTGGAGTTGAGTAAACTTGGGTAGCTGAGAGTAGCGAGGATGCCGAGTGGAGTTGAGATAACTTGGGTAGCTGAGAGTAGCGAGGGATGCCGAGTGGAGTTGAGTAAACTTGGGTAGCTGAGAGTAGCGAGGATGCCGAGTGGAGTTGAGAACACTTGGGTAGCTGAGAGTAGCGAGGGATGCCGAGTGGAGTTGAGAACACTTGGGTAGCTGAGAGTAGCGAGGGATACCGAGTGGAGTTGAGAACACTTGGGTAGCTGAGAGTAGCGAGGGATGCCGAGTGGAGTTGAGAACACTTGGGTAGCTGAGAGTAGCGAGGATGCCGAGTGGAGTTGAGTAAACTTGGGTAGCTGAGAGTAGCGAGGATGCCGAGTGGAGTTGAGTAAACTTGGGTAGCTGAGAGTAGCGAGGATACCGAGTGGAGTTGAGAACAATTGGGTAGCTGAGAGTAGCGAGGATGCCGAGTGGAGTTGAGTAAACTTGGGTAGCTGAGAGTAGCGAGGATGCCGAGTGGAGTTGAGTAAACTTGGGTAGCTGAGAGTAGCGAGGATGCCGAGTGGAGTTGAGAACACTTGGGTAGCTGAGAGTAGCGAGGGATGCCGAGTGGAGTTGAGAACACTTGGGTAGCTGAGAGTAGCGAGGGATACCGAGTGGAGTTGAGAACACTTGGGTAGCTGAGAGTAGCGAGGGATGCCGAGTGGAGTTGAGAACACTTGGGTAGCTGAGAGTAGCGAGGATGCCGAGTGGAGTTGAGTAAACTTGGGTAGCTGAGAGTAGCGAGGATGCCGAGTGGAGTTGAGTAAACTTGGGTAGCTGAGAGTAGCGAGGATACCGAGTGGAGTTGAGAACAATTGGGTAGCTGAGAGTAGCGAGGATGCCGAGTGGAGTTGAGTAAACTTGGGTAGCTGAGAGTAGCGAGGATGCCGAGTGGAGTTGAGTAAACTTGGGTAGCTGAGAGTAGCGAGGATGCCGAGTGGAGTTGAGTAAACTTGGGTAGCTGAGAGTAGCGAGGATACCGAGTGGAGTTGAGAACAATTGGGTAGCTGAGAGTAGCGAGGATGCCGAGTGGAGTTGAGTAAACTTGGGTAGCTGAGAGTAGCGAGGATGCCGAGTGGAGTTGAGTAAACTTGGGTAGCTGAGAGTAGCGAGGATGCCGAGTGGAGTTGAGTAAACTTGGGTAGCTGAGAGTAGCGAGGGATGCCGAGTGGAGTTGAGTAAACTTGGGTAGCTGAGAGTAGCGAGGATGCCGAGTGGAGTTGAGTAAACTTGGGTAGCTGAGAGTAGCGAGGATGCCGAGTGGAGTTGAGAACACTTGGGTAGCTGAGAGTAGCGAGGATGCCGAGTGGAGTTGAGAACACTTGGGTAGCTGAGAGTAGCGAGGATGCCGAGCGGAGCTGTGAAAACTTATGTGGCTAAGAGGTGCGAGGATGCCGAACGGAGTTGAGATAACTTGTGTAGCTGAGAGTATCAAGGATGCAAGGATGGGTGGAGTTATGAAAACATGGTTAACTGAGAGGTGAAAGGATACCAAGTGTAGCTGTGAAAACTTTGGTGATTGAGAAGTGCGAGGAAGCCAAGTGGAGATACGAAACATGGGCATGGGCTAAGTGGAGCTGTGAAAATATGGGTAGCTGAGAGATACCAGGATACTGAGCGGAGCTGTGAAAGCGTGGGTAGTTGAGAGATGCAAGGATGCTGATTTGAGTTATGATAACATGATTAACTGAGAGGTGAAAGGATATGCGATGTGGGGGTGAGGAGGGGGAAGTAAACAACATGATGTGTACTACTCAGAGAGTCAACTGTAGAACAGAAGTCTAACTCATCCCCAACTGAACTCCAACTGAACTCTCTCCTTTAATTGATAGCATAATATACATAGATAATACGTGACTACGTGCTAATACTAATACTATGAAAACAGCTTAATTACCTTAACTTAAACCTTGGATAGTACGTGACATGCTGATGTACAATATACGTGACATCACACCACATCACCCCTCTTAAAGTAAAAAAAAACTAAATTAAGTGTGTTTTTTTTTCCATATACATTTTAAACTTACATTCTAACTTTTACAATATAATTTTGTTCTATTCTTATGAATTACATCTATCTTATTATTATTCTTTTTTACAATAACATTTGGTGACTCGTCCTTTACAACTTCAAATGGTCCATTATAAATGCATTCCAATTTATTGCCTATTTCATTTTTTATCAATACCAAGTCACCTTCTTTATAAGTTATTGAATTAAGATTCTTATCATAACAATGTTTCCTCGCTAACTTACTTGCTATCAAATTTTCTTTCGCATCATTTTGAGCTCTTTGCAATCTATACTTAAATTCTAAAGGATAATCATCAAAATTGTACAAAGGTTCAACACTTTCACCTTGAAGACTACTTGGTAACCTGCAAATTTTTCCGAAAACTAATTCATAAGGTGTATATTTGGTCACAGTATTAACTGTTGTGTTATATGAAAAACACCAATACGGAATCCAAGAACTCCATGATGATGGATTATTATCCGTCTGTATCCTTAAATACGCGCCTAAAGTTTTGTGAACATTTTCCAAAGATCCTATACTCTCATGATGATATGATGTCGATAAGATTTTATTGATACCCAAGATATTACATAGCTCTACCATTACTTTTGAAATGAATTCAGAACCCCTATCCGTAGCAATTGTCCGCGGTATTCCATATCTCAAAACAAAATTTTCTGCCAACGCTTTCGCTACCTCATTTGCGGATTTATTCTTTAATGGATACGCCTCTACAAATTTTGTAAGCTCACACTGAAGTGTCAATATATAAACATTGCCTTTTTCGTCCCTATCCAGTGGCCCCACTATATGTAAATAAATTTTCTCAAACGACGTAGACGCAGTGGTAGTAATTGTCATTGGTTCCTTAGTATTCTTAGAATACTTTTGCTTCTTACACTTATCACATTTACCAATGTATTCCGTTACATCTTTTTCAATAGAAGGCCAATAATAATACTTCTTTATATTATTCACCATCCTGCGTATACCTGCATGACCACTTGTGGGTAAAATGTGGAAATCATTCAAAATAATCCTCTTCTCATCTTTTCCTTCTACTCTCCGTAAATCCTTCACTACACACATTTTAAAATCTTCCATATGTGGAACTTTACTACTATTTTCCTTTAAATATTGCGCCGTTCTTGTAATAAATTCAACGTTATAACGATTTTTCAAAATAATAACTTCTTTTATGCCTTTCTCAATACAGAAAGCTACTATGTCTTTCGACAACTCGTCTCGCGATGATGCCGATAAAGATTCATTGTTTACATAAATACTCGAGTTTCCTGGCACATACATTAAATTGCGCGACTTTGAAAATATCTTTTCATAATTATTGTTACGTAACATTTTCTCCCATTTATTTAAACATATCTCAACGTCATTTCCTTGTTTTTTAAGAACTTCCACTATCCTAGGGTGATCAGTCCCAGATACCATGGAGTCCGTATCACAAACATTCGGCTCTCTCAACCGCTTGTACTGCGCCCTTGTCATCACAGATATAGTCTTTTCGCGTATGGTTTTTAAATCCTCGCTCGTAATTACTATCCTAGAAAGCGCATCTGCTTGAACATTTTCTTTCCCCTTAATATATTCAACCTCAAAGTCATACTCTTCTAAACACAAACGAAACTTAGTTAACCTACTTGATGGATCCGTCATGTTAAACAAATACAACAGCGGTCGGTGATCCGTTTTTACAACGAACCTCCGTCCGTACAAATACGGTCTAAAATGTTTTACCGACCATACTATTGCCAATAACTCCTTCTCTATTATAGGATAATTTAACTCACTCTTCCCTAAAGACCTACTAGCATATGCAATGGGTTTCCCGTTCCCATTACACAACACACTTCCCACAGCATATCCCGAACTATCGGTTTGCAATATGAAAGTGTTGTTATCAGAAAAATCCGGATAATCCAACACCGGTGGACTCATTAATGCTTCCTTAAGCAACTGAAAAGACCCCTCGCACTCATCGGTCCAACTAAACATAACATCCCTTTTACATAGCCTATTCATAGGTACCACTATATTCGCAAAATTTGGTACGAATTTCCTATAATAATTCGCAAACGCTACGAACCTCTTTACCTCATCAACCGTCGTTGGACGCGGATAACCTTTTACGACTTCTACCTTCTCTGGATCTGGTAAAATACCTTCCGCTGAAATAACGTGTCCTAAATAAAGCACTTGCTTCTTCAAAAAATCACATTTAGATGGATTTAGCTTAAGATTTACTTTCCTCAAGCGTGAAAAAACTGATATAAGATTCCTGTTATGTTCATCCAAATTCCTTCCAAAAATAATTAGATCATCTAAATAAATCAGACACCTGTCATAATTTAATCCAGACATGGCCACAGTCATCAATCTGCTAAAAGAACTCGGACTTATCTTCAACCCCATTGGTAACCTACACATCTGATACTGTCCCTTATCTGTCGTAAAAGCAGTGTATTTCCTACTACTTTCTTCTAAAGCACATTGATAATATGATTGCGACAAATCACAGTGACTAAAGTAAACAGCACCCGACATTGAATCTAAAATTTCAGTTATATTCGGCAATGGAAATTTATCATCCTGTATCTTTTCGTTCAACTGCCTGTAATCTATCACCACGCGCCATTTCTTCTCCCCACTACGATCTGCTTTTTTGGGTACAACTAAAACAGGACTAGACCACTCACTAACTGTCTCCTCAATGATATTACTATCCATCATCTCCTGCACTTGCCTATCAACTTCCTTCTTCTGTACATAAGGTATTCTATATTGTTTCCTGTAAACTGGAGTCACATTCTCTTTCAATCGTATTGACTGCTCATACACATTCGTGACAGCCAATCTATCTCCCGGAACATGAAATATATCTGAATACTTCGCGCAGATTCGCTCAATCGACAATCGTTCCTCGGCATTCAAATAGTCAAGCTTAAGCAAAGAAAATATTTCCTTAACACGCTCAACGTTCACCCCTGACTCTGCAAAACTACAACAATCGTAATCACTTAACGGATAAACTTCCACACCGGGCATACTACACACAACTTCCTCAGAGTTCGTGTTTAAAACCCTAATGGGTATCATCCCATTCCTAGGCCTAGCCATCACACTAGCCAAGAAAACACCTTCACGCAATTCTTTCCTTACCACTACACAATCTTCCGCTCTATTAACGGGAAAATACCTAACTACTTCACAACGCGGAGGAATAGCCAGCAAGTAATCATACGACTTGAGCGGCATCGAAACCGTCTGCCCCCTAACACCTTTAAGAGACAACCTATTTAACGAAAAATCTATAATACCACCATACTTCTGTAAGAAATCCTGGCCTAATATACCTACCGACTTAAATGGCAAATCATCAAAAATATAAAACCTATGCATGAACGAACACTGTTCGAACTCTAAATTTAAATATACATAACCTATAGCTCGCAAACTACCTCCTACACCATTGATCACTAACTCTTCCGTAACTACTTTATAGCACAAAGCGTTATTCGTAAAATAATCGCTTTTTACGGCTGATATTGACGCACCCGTATCCACTAACCATTCCGTATCTACATTACCCACTAGTAAATTAACCCAGTTAATACTATCGCAAGCTAAAATATGCTTAGACACGAAAAAACTGAGTCTCACTCAGCTGTCCGCCTTCATCGTTCCGTGACATTGACACTGCACCTGAGTCAGCATCGCCCCGCGCGTGCTCAAAACATGCTACACGCCGCCGACCTTGCTGAGTCTGGCGTCCACGACTAGCATTATCGCTGCGACCGCACATTCCACCGCTATGCCATCCGTTGACATTTTTGCGCGTACGCTCAACAGCTGTTCTCTGCTGCGCGTGCCTATTCTCTACAGCGTGCCGCCTATAATTATTTCCGCGATTTCTAATTGAAAAACCACCTCTTGCGGGCCAGCGCTGGTACGTCATGACTTGCGACGACGAAGCACAATCCTCGTCTTCCGCTACCCTAATTGCATCTTTTAAACATGTCAAGTTCCGCGCCGTAACAACCGTAGCAAGACGCTGATTACGAAGTCCGTCAGCAAACTTCCTAATTGCATATTTTTCGTTTAATGGCTGCAAAATTTTATAGGCTTCCGAACTTTCCCCGGCTTGAGAAATAGTCAAATTGACCATCAACTTCTCTATCTCGGTTCCAAAATCCGCGACTGATTTATTATTTTGCCTAGCGCGAGCAAGTTTAGTTTGCACAGCCACGCTCGACTCCACTGTTAATAAATGCTTCCTCATGTCAGCCAACAGACTGCCTACTGTTGCGTAATCGGAAGATAACCGAATCCTAGCCCCCTGGGTAAGCCGTGTGGTTAGAACGAATTTAACTAAAAGAATATTATCTGCCCCCTCTAACATAGAACTATATAAACCTATGGCATCAATCAAATCTTGGGTCACCTGCTCATCGCCATTCATTTTCGGTAGCAAGCTAACCGCCGTTCTTAAAGAAAACCTTTCCGCCGCCATCTCTAGTTCGATTTTGCCGACGTCTTCAAACTTTATAGTCTCTAAGTACAAATTTTCTATTTTAACTATCAATTGCGTTAACTCTTCTGAAAATTTCCTCGAACTTGAAATTACGCTCTTAAATTTACCGTATAAGGCTTTCGCGTCACTTATTTTCTTATCAAAACTGTTACCTTCCCGTCTACTAGGACCTAATTTTACAATCGATTCCCTTAACAATTTAAGTTGCATAAACAATGACGTTAATTCCACTTCCATTTAAATATTATGTACATGTACACTATTGTCTCTAAATGTATCGATGACCACAAGCACTTGCCACAACACTTAACATTTTCACATTAAAATAACTTACTTCGTATCCCGCACTCGTCACTTCGCTCGTCCCTGGTCAAGCCATCTGCACAACTTTACGAACCTCCTGCTGATTGATCTTCTCTTCGATCCAACTCTGGTGACATCTTCTATACATCCGGACTGCCACACCAACGATGACAAGCGCCAAACACACAGCAATAAACAACAGCACCGTTTTGATAGTTGTCAGCTGCTCCTGTGTAACCGCTGCGACATTCGAACCACCCGCTGCCGTCTGAGCGATGATCACTTCTTCTTTTGATGTTGTGCTCCCCATGGCCCGTGACTCGACGTGACGTGAAACTCACCGAAATCTAGTCGACTTCTGCTGCTGCGAATCCCTCGATTGGGAACTATAACGCCGTCCAGCCGACTGGCAGGGTCGCCATGCGATGTGGGGGTGAGGAGGGGGAAGTAAACAACATGATGTGTACTACTCAGAGAGTCAACTGTAGAACAGAAGTCTAACTCATCCCCAACTGAACTCCAACTGAACTCTCTCCTTTAATTGATAGCATAATATACATAGATAATACGTGACTACGTGCTAATACTAATACTATGAAAACAGCTTAATTACCTTAACTTAAACCTTGGATAGTACGTGACATGCTGATGTACAATATACGTGACATCACACCACACCAAGTGTAGTTGTGAAAACTTTGTTAATTGAGAAGTGCGAGGAAGTCGAGTGGAGATGTGAAAACAGGGGTAACTGAGAGGAGCGAGGGAGCCCAGCGGAGCTGTGAAAAAAAGGGTAACTGAGAGGTGTGAGGATCTCAAGCGGAGCTGTGAAAATATGGGTAGCTGAGAGATACCAGGATACTGAGCGGAGCTGTGAAAACGTGGGTAGTTGAGAGGAGCAAGGATGCTGAGTGGACTTATGAAAATATGGTTAACTGAGAGGTGAAAGGATACCAAGTGTAGCTGTGAAAACTTTGGTAATTAAGAAGAGCGAGGAAGCCGAGTGGAGATGTGAAAACGGGAGTAACTGAGAGGAGCGAGGAAGCCTAGCGGAGCTGTGAAAATATGGGTAGCTGAGAGATACCAGGATACTGAGCGGAGCTGTGAAAACGTGGGTATTTGAGAGGAGCAAGGATGCTGAGTGGAGTTATGAAAATATGGGTAACTGAGAGGTGAAATGATACCAAGTGTAGCTGTGAAAACTGGGGTAGCTAAAAGGTGCGAGGATAGCGAGTGGAGTTGTGAATGGTTGCTAAGAGGAGCGAGGAAGCCGAGCTACACCAGTGGCGCTAGCTTATAGAAAACCTCATGGGTGCTCATGCTCATTTGATGGACTCGAAAAAGAGGCGAAGTGTGAGAAAAGAAATGCACACTGATCGACCGACAAATAAATAAATGTCCTACTTACATACTGCGTACTTAATTACTAATTATGTTTGATAAAAATAGAAAATAAAACCATTATATAAAAATAAAACTAGTTTTTAGAATCAAGAAATATTATAATTTATACGTAACCTAAAAGGCGATTACTGATCTGTTTCTTGATGTCTATTCTCAGGGGTGCTCGGCACCCACTGTTTATTTCTCATGGGTGAGCTACACCTAACCTAACCTACTTTAAGGCGGGCGAAGCCACTGGCTGAAGCTAGTAATAAATAAGCCTTTTTATAAATTCAGGGTAAATATAACCTTTTCAATTTACAAAGTGTGAAATTAATTTAAAGTTTTCTTATAAAAATGTTAAGTAGGAGCGCGCAGCGGTTTCCAATCACTTGTTATCGCTCGACCCGGTGATGGTGGAAACAATTTTGCATGCCCAAAATTCTATGGCATGTTTTTCTGTACCCTTTTTATTGAATATTACTAATCAATAGGTAAACACAAATGCATGAGTAGAGCTCCTAAGTGTCAATCCACACTGAAATAAAAATGAAAAAATCTTACTTTGAACGTCATGGTAACCCCCCTGCTGGGACTCAGATCTTCTCTCTAGAAGAGGTAGTGCTGGTTGGTGGATGTCACATGGCTTCGAAGTTTTGGTTCCAGGACATGCTGGTTTCCTCACGATCTTTTTTTTTCACCTTTTTGAGAGGAGTGATAAGGGGTTTGAACCCGCAACCTGCACTTCAGGGACCGTTACTAAAGTGGCCACCCCTGCTCCCTGATCTCATCATTTTATATTTATTAAAACTTTATGCAATAGTAATAAATACTGTACAAAAGCAGACTTAATGCCTTAGGCATTTTCTACCAGTCGACCTTAGGGTGGTGCAGAAACATAACATGGTAGGTGCAGCTTAATGGTAAAGAAACACAATAATAAATGTATACAAATGCGTTCCAAATAAGAATAGGATCGATTGCCATGTTGTGACGTCACGTAGTACTGTCAAATCGCAAGAAATTGGGCAAAATTGGAGAACTCAGAGATGAGCAAAATTTAAGAACTGGATTCTGATTAAACTTATTTCGTTCACAGTTCGTAAATAAATAGAATTTTATAAAATTTCTTGTTTTGCTCACCATAATAATTCTTCGATTTGACAGTATGACGTGACGTCACAACATGGCAATTGATCCTATTCTTATTTGGAACGCATTGTACTTACTTGATTTTTTCTTGTGAATAACTTGTGACCCACGGATACCCCTCAAGTTGAAGGGTAAAATGTACAAGTCCGTGATAAGACCTGTCATACCGTATGGATCAGAATGTTGGGCTGTGAAAAAGATGGATGAAAAAAGATTGCATGTAGCGGAGATGAGAATGTTAGATGGATGTGTGGTGTGACGAGAATGGATAAAGTCAGAAAATAATATATTAGAGGAAGTTTGAAAGTGGCGCCAGTGACTAAAAAGTTGAAAGGGAATCGTTTGTCTTGGTACGGTCACGTGAAGAGGAGGGATGAGACGCATGTTACTAAAAGAGTTATGAGTTTACATGTGGATGGATGGAGAGGGAGAGGGAGACCAAAGAAAAGATGGATGGATTGTGTGAGAAGTGATATGAAAGAAAAGGGTGTTTTAGTGATAGCCTGACGGGTGACAGGTCAGACTGGATAAAAAAAACGTGTTGCGCCGACTCCAAATAAAACAGCACAAGATACTGTTTCCAAAATATCTAATGAAAAATGTGCAATAACGTCATAATCGCGTAAGAGCGGTTGTATGACAAACAGTGAAAATGTATGTCGAGTTGGATGCCTTCAACTTAATACAATACCATTAGGCACTTCGACAACCAACATAGAGTTATAATTTTACTTCTTTATGTTATTTATTTTTTTTCAGCATTTATGTTAACATATTATACTAGCTGACCCGGCAAACGTTATTTTGCTATGTATAATTTTTTTTTAAAATCTAAATTAGAAAAAACAAATTTAGGGGTAGATTACCCTTAACATTTAGGGGGATAAAAAATAGATGTTGTCCGATTCTCAGACCTACCCAATATGCACACAAAATTTCATGAGAATCGGGAAAGCCGTTTCGGAGGATTTTAACCACAAACACCGCGACACGAGAATGTTATATATTAGATATACATCTTAACTAATAAATATTATAACTTAATAAATATTTAAACAAATTGAAAATAATATTATGTACAAACTGGTAGAAAAAGAACTCATAGGGCATCAAAAATTTCTTCTTTATAATATTACCTACTTTAGATGAATATTTTAAACTAAAGTTGTCAAAAAATAAAGGGCCCATTCAGACATTTGTATTTTGACTACCTAACTACTTGTCCGGTGTAGTGTACTAAAATAGCTAAAATAGCTACACCGGAGCCCTAATTATTATTTTATTGTTTCTTTCAGTTTCGTTCCAAAGTTACATTCTAGGGTCTTTCTTAAATGTCAAATTGGCCTTTTATTTTTTAACGAGTCTAGTTGTCCCTCGCGTCTTCGGTTACTGCTCCGCTCCGCTCTGGAGAGTGGTAGCGTGATATTATTAGCCTGAGGTCTTTCTCGATAAATGGGCTATACAAACAAACTAAAAAAATAACTAAATAAAAACTGAAAAGAAAAAAAAAACAAGTTCAGTCCAGTAGCGTAGAAACCAATTTAATTAAAACAAAACTGCAACAGTCGGGACCCATATTATATGGAATGATTTTAGTCTAGACTATTTTAATGGTTCCACACAATGGAATTACGACGAATATAACGATATCAAGAGCAGTGGTGGCCGAGTGGTAACGGCCCCGACTTACGAGTTGTAGGTCGCGGGTTCAAACCCAGCCAGGCGCATTACTTTGTGTAATTTGTTTCATCACCACTGCTCTCAAAACGGTTAAGGAAAACATCGTGAGGAAACCGGCATGTCTTAGAAACAAAAATTCGAAGACATGTGGCATTCACCAACCCGCACCATTCCCTCTCCTAGAGAGGAGGCCTGAGTCCCAACATTGGGAACATTATAAGGCCGATTAATGCTATGCTATGCTATCCTACGTCACGAAAAACTTTTAACACAGTAATGTAACCCTAGCTTAAAACGCCGCCTGTGACTGTGCTCTCAAAACGGTGAAGGAAAACATCGTGAGGAAACCGGCATGTCCTAGAACCAAAAATTCGAAGACATGTGACATTCACCAACCCGCACTGTGCCCGCGTGGTGGATTACGGCCCATTCCCTCTCCTAGAGAGGAGGCCTGAGTCCCAACAGAGGGAATATTAAAAGGCTGATTATATGCTATATAACGATATCTTAATTATGTAAATCCGTCCAGCGGTTTGGAAGATATGAGGTAATAAAGAATATTACATACATACATACAAAGATACGCGCGAAAAACATAACCCTTCTTGCAGTCGGGTAAAAAGAGTTTTCAATTCGGACCAGTTTTTCCTGAGATTAGCGTGTTCAAACAAACAAACAAACTCTTCAGCTTTTTATTATTAGTTTAAATGACTTTTTCTGAGTTAATTAAGCAAAGATATCTTTTCAACCGCCTCGAATCCTAATTTATTTATTAAAATATGAAAAAGACATTAAAAAGTATTCGATATCAAAACAAATATTTATATTTTCGTCACGCAACGCCTCCTCATTCTAAACTAGGTAAACTTTAGTGGATATAAAAGGGGAGAAACATTGGATGTACGGCATTCAAGCAACAGCGTTGGTGACAGAGCCATCTAGCGAATAGAAATATAACTAAACATTTACAAAATGTTGAAAATCACGGCAATTGTTTCTCTTATGCTTATCGGTAAGTTTTTAACCATTTTTTTTATTTTTATTTCCGTTTAAGAGCTGACTTTTCAATAATATGAAGAAATTTAGACAGTTTTGCATTTTTTTTTGCGTTTTGACACATTTTCCATACAAGACCTGTCAAATCGCCATAGTATTTTATTCTTCAAAATTAAATTTTGGAAATTTTGCAGACTATTGAGTTTTAAGTCCCCGAAAATTATTACCAAGTTTTGTTGTATTTAGGAATTTTTAATTAGCAATTTGACGTCTTGATTTGTACAATGCAATCCAATTATGAATAGGCAAGTCTATGGACCTCGATCTGTCAAATTTTGATTGAAAAGTACAGTTTGCAAAGAAAACTTATTTATATTTTAATCTTAATTAAATCTAGGTAAAGTAAAAACGTTATTGTTTATCTAAATTAGTTAAATATATTATTTAAGTCATAATTAGTTAAAAAAAACGATTTTCTTTCTTATTTTCATTGTTAGCAACAATTCGCCTTCTTCTTCTCTTTGCCACTTCTTAGACACTTCACACAGTGACGCAGACATGAGCAGAATCGAAGAACTCGATTCTGATTAAACTTTTTCGTTCATGATTCGTAAATATTTTTTTTTTTTTTTTGTTTTGCTCACCTTCTTTTCACCACCTTGTTTTGATCCTATTCTTAGTTGAAAGTCATAGTACCCAGAGTCGTACTTTGCCCCCAATTATTTGAAATGAAATCATCTAATACCATTTCCGAAATTCAGAAAACTTTTATCATCGGAAATTTTGACAGTTTTGTATTTTTAGGATTTCGTACCTCAAAAGGAAAAAACGGAACCCTTATAAAAACACTTTGTTGTCCGTTCGTCTGTCTATCTGTCTGTCAAGACCCTTTATTTCGGGAACGCGTGGAGGTATCGAGTTGAAATTAAAACTTCTCAGTTTGTTTTTAAAACTCAGGTCTGTGGTCCCTTAAAGCCGCGAAATGAAAAAAAGAGGTACGGTCGTTTATGTCGCAAAAAACGTGTATATCGACACTCTTAAGGAATCAAAATTCATAGGTCACTTCCCGTTGACATAGAATCCTGAAATTTGGCATGAAGCAAGGTCTCATAGCACAAGTATATGAAAAAAAATCTGAGAACTGTGAATTTGTAGTTATGTCACAAAAAAAAAAACTTATTTTGCGATTCGGAAAAATATTCGTAACTTAATTGGGGAATCGAACTGTTTACATAGGCACAGATGTACGGAACCCTCAATGCACGAGTCCGACTAGCATTTGCTTGGTTTTTTTTGTATATTTTCCATAAGAGAGCTGTCAAATCACAATAACATTTATTCTTTAGATAATTTTTTTATCTGAACTTTTAGTGATGAATGTTGATATGTGTGTATATGGATGTTCATAGAAAGATATACATAGAATAAAAAAGGTGTAGGTATTATGGAGAGGTTGTAACTTAAAAACTTAGGTGACGTTATTAAATTTTCTCCCGAATCACACCCATCGCATGACGCGTTAAGAAACGTCGTATATGAAACCTACGTAGTTAATTCAATTCTAAAAGTTTTATATTTTACTTAGGCCTACATGGGCACTTATAAAACTTCAGAAGCTAGTGCACGGATCTAATTGGTCGTTTGCTATGGAGAAGAACAGGCAAGAAACTCCATGGAGACTAATAAAAAAAAATTGAAACAATAATGGTTTTGCAATATGCTAAGGCTACTAAACGTGCGAATATTTGTGCCCCAATAAAAACATCGTACCTATTCAGGTAGAATTAGCGGTCAATCGCATGTACTAGCTTTCGACGTTTTTATAAGTGCCTGCCAATTTAGGCCTGTGTGAAATAAAAACATTTTGAATTTTGAATCGCATTTCTGTTCGGTCTTCTTCTTTTCTATTCAATGGTAAACTCGTAAAACTGTTTGGGCCCAATAGGTGGCTACATTAATAGCAGCATCGGTAGCACTCATCAAATCCTCCAAAGTGCAGGTATACGGACACTTGGGGCATTTCAACATGTGGCTCATGTTTTGAACAGGAGCACCGCACTCACATTGAGTATCCGATGGGTCTATAAAACCTAAATTTCTGTTCGGTAAAACGTGTCGACAAGCATTCGTGTTAGCCCGAATATTTCACGATACTACTCGGCTACATTTGCCGCGATAACGCGAGTATTCGTCGAATCCCGATAATGTAGCCACAGCATAGCATAGGCATACCATTACAAGTTATTTGATGGGATGCCATGGAACTTAAGATACCTGGGTAAATATATTATGTTCCCTAACTTACATCATTGCCTTCATTGTTGAAGAATGACGAATGGCGTGATAAAATGTTATTCTAATGGAACTACGACACGCACAAGTTCACCTCAGCTTTGCCTAGACAACCTAGGCCGGTTTGTACACGGAATACCGTGCGTAGGGCTAATAAAACTCATACAGTTTTACACAGTGTTCCGTGTAGTATGCGATTTACGGACTACTTAGAGAGATACATGCGATTCCAATGAAAATAAAATAGACTAGCGACTTAGCGCCATGTTATGACGTCTTCATCATCATCATCATCATTTCAGCCGAAAGACGTCCACTGTGCGACATAGGCCTCCCCCAAATGCCGCCATAATGACCGGTCCTGTGTGTCTCGCAGCCATCGGATTCCCGCAACCCTCACCAGGTCATCAGTCCACCTTGTGGGAGGCCTTCCAACGCTGCGTCTTCCGGTACGTGGTCGCCATTCCAGAACCTTTCGTCCCCATCGACCATCTGTTCTGCGAGCAATGTGCCCTGCCCACTGCCACTTAAGTTTGGCGATTCTTCGGGCTATGTCCGTAACCTTGGTTCTCCTCTTATGACGTCATAACTGTCAAATCGAATCATGTAGGGTGAGCAAAATAAGATATCTTTTATATTAAATTAATTACGAATCATGAACGAAAAAGTTTAATCAGAATCTAGTTCTTGAATTTCATTCATCTCTGCATGATTATGTTAAGTATCTGAGTAAAAGCGAATTGTTGCCAACAATGAAATTACAAAAGAAAAATGTTTCTTTTTTTAATGAATCATACTTTAATAATATATTTAGCTAATTTAGATTAAAAACGCAAATAATTTTTCTTTGCAAACCGTACCTTTCAAGTAACATTTGACAGATAGAGGTCATTGACGTTTCTATTCTTATTTAAATCGCTTTGTACAAACCGGCCGGCTTGCGCAGGCAAAACTGTGGTGAAACCTGTGCGTGTGGTAGGCCTATAATATTGACTATGGAACTAACATACCTTTAATTTGCCAGCGACTTGGTCGCAGGCAGATTCTAAACGTCATAAAAAGGAGGCGACAGCATCAGCTGATTATTCTTCAGGTCAGTTGGAAGAAGTTGACGTTTTGTAGTGACATATAACGACCCAACATTGCCAGCCTATTCCGTAAAAATCTTACCAAGATAATGGCGGGAATTTTTGGAGTAAAGTTCAGCAGCTGTTTTAATTTTTTTGCAAATTGATTCCTGCTAGATATTGTGGTGTAAAATTGGTTTAGTTTTAGAACAATAAAATAAAAAAATCAATGGTTAATTAGATACTGTTTTTTTAAACTATAATCTAATTTATCATGCAATGTTTTTTTTTTCAATCTTTTTTTAATGTTATGTTTTTTTTTTAACGTAATTAAGTAATTGTATTTTGAAATAAAGGTCTTTATTTCACATTTTCTCTTTTTAAAAATAGTTTTTCATTTTTTTTCTTGTTATTTGTTTTATTACTTAAATAAAAAAATCTTACTATGAAAACATAATCTGACAGTATTCAAGTGAACTGTCAATCTTTTGCATCACGATTTGACAGCAATTTTCGCGTTATTTTAGGGCTCCTCGAAAGAAAAAAAACGAAACTCCTAAATGTTCATTTTGTTGTCAGTCTGTCTGTTTGTCTGTTAAGTTCCTTTATCTCGGGAACGCGTGGAAGTATCGTGTTGAAATTAAAACCATATGCAATAAAATAAAATTTTGTGGTTCCTTGAAACTGAGAAAAAAATTAACTTCTAAGTTAACGAAAAAAGAACGGCCGTCTATGTCGCAAAACCGTATATTTCGACACTCGCAAGGGAATCAAAATTCATAGGGTACCTAGGTCCTCTTCGCCCAGAATCCTGAAATTTGCCGTAAAACAAGGTCTAGGAATAAATCTGAAAACAGTATAGATTTGTTGTTACGTAACAAAAAAATAAAATAAATTGCGATTCGGAAAAATCTTCGAGACTCCATTTGGGAATTGAACAATTTGTATAGGTAAGTTTGTACGGAACTTTCAGTGCGCGAGTCCGATTTGCTCTTGCAGTTTTTCGTCGCAAATGCGTTAAACCAATCAAACTGTTTCAAGTTAAGAAAGTATTTATTTTTTGATACAGAATACAGTTATTTTGTTTTACATTATTTGTTTCTTTATTGTACATTTTAACTTATTACAGACATTTATAAAAAATAAGTGTACAATAGGTGGTCTTATTGCACAGAGCAATTCTACCTGACAACCTTTGGATGGACTGAAATAAAAGGAAAAGAATTAGAATTATTTTGCAGTAGGCAGCAAATGTATAGAATCAACCTTCTCGGTAAACATTTCTGAGGTAGTACTATAAAAAAATAAAGTTCTCAGTTCCATTTTACCGAAATCAAATCCGCTTCAATGATTCCACATATTGTCCAATTGCGCAGGCACTTGAGATACAAAAAAACTTTTTACAAAAAAAGAATAACCGACCACAGTAAAAAAAAAACACTAAAAGGATCAAAATAACTTTAATTTCGGAAGTCGGTGTTTCTCTGTATTAGTTGTATCTTATTTAACACCGACTTCCGAAATTAAAGTTATTTTGATCCTTTTAGTGTTTTTTTTTTACTGAAGTCGGTTATTCTTTTTTTGTAAAAAGTTTTTTATTTCACACTTTTTAGTTGCGATACACTTATAAACAGAGTGCCTATTTCTCATGATAATTCAAATTAACGCAAACAACACTAGGTTACATTGTTTTATTATGAAGTTCCTGTGTCTACCTTTCACCTTCCGGCTCCATCATGATATCAGTTCGATAGAACCTTATAGCCGAAGTGCATCTCATGACAATTCTAATAAGTCCAAACACGGCTAAGTTACATTGATTAATTACGGAGTTCCAGTGCCTACCTTCTGGTTCCATCATCATCATCAGATCGATTTGGTGATACCATTTTCAACGTAACTATTCAGAGATTCGCGTAACTAGTCACTTAACTATCTTCATTGTGATATCTATGCGAGTATGAAATTCCGTTGACCATTTCTGGTCTTCTTCATCAGTTCCACTTTATCAAATGTTACTTTTTGACTGTAAATGCTTAATTTCTCGATGAAAATACCAAAATCACTATGCAGTTGCTTATAATATTTGAGGAGTTCCCTCGATTTCACCAAGATTCCATCATCAGATCCTGACTTGGTGACTATGGGACCATTTGGGAAGTATACCCTTTCTAACAAAAAAAGAATTTTTCAAATCGGTTGGCAAGCGACGAAGTTATGCGCGAACAAACATAAAAAAAAAATACAAACATCCGAATTGAGAACCTCCTCCTTTTTAAGAAGTCGGTTAAAAACTACACCACTTGTACATCACAGTATTCACTAGGAATCAATTTGCGAATAATTAAAACAGCCACTCAATTTCACTTGTGAAAATCCCGTCAGAAACCCACTTCAGTTTTAATTGTGAGATTTTTACAGAATGATCGTATTAGTGTCACAGTTAAGCCAGGCATACCCTTGCCAGTAATTTGCACGAAACTTTCAGAACTAATTCTCATTTGTAATAACGTATATTACTTTATTTTTGGTACATATACTTTTGCTTAAAAATAAAGTAGGTAGTTAGATGAAAATACTCTATTTTCAACGCTGCGTTTTCCGGTGCGCGGTCGCCACTCTAGAACCTTTCGGCCCCATCGACCGTCCGTTCTACGAGAAATGTGCCCTGCCTATTGCCACTTTAGTTTGGCGATTCTTCGGGCTATGTTGGCGACCTTGGTTCTCCTGCGGATATCTTCATTCTTTATGCGCACAAGGCATTCTCTACCAGTCAACCTTTGGGTTAAAAAAGACAACACTGTGGTAGGTGTGCATTATAAATAAATGAAAGATATTTGAAATAGAATGTAGTATTGTTAAATTAAGTGGCTTATAATAATAAAATACGTATACATGCTAATATAATAAACTAATAAATACTATGATAAATATGAAATCATTGTAATTATGAGAACTTAAAATATAACAATTATGACAAAGACCGAACTAACGTTGAGAGGACTTCAGTAGTAGTTTTTTTTAAATTATTGAACTATTATCGATGCTTCTACGTTGAAATACGAATACGTTTCCAAAAATGTACGAAAATACTGTTGGTGTGCGCTAGAAGCATATAAAAAATTGTTTTCAAAAGAAGAAACAGATAAATAAAATTTTGAAAAATATTTTTATTTCTTTCAAATGCTTTTGTTTTCTCTTCTAAAAAAATTACATAGATACGTTATTTTTCTTCAAAAATAGTTGGCAGCATTGGGTTGCCAACGGTTTTTAAAGAAAAATACTGCTGAAGAAAGTACTACCTAGGCTATATTTGGTTTTGAATACTTTTGTGCAAGTTATATGTACGTATTCCTGGCTTAAAATAGTATGTGTTAGTAAGACCTGTACCATGACGTTTAAAGTAAGACTGTTTCATTCTTATTTCCAGTGTGGGTAAGAGATAGCGCTAGACAACCTGTATAGCTCTGTCTCTTACCCACACTGAAATAAGAATGAAACAATCTTACTTTGAACGTCATGGTAACCCCGTAAGTTAAATGTATTTATCGCTGCAAATCTTTGGTAAACAAATGGCGTACAGAGATTTAGATTTAGAGAAACGTATTTTTGAAAAGAGAACGTCAGTTTACAATTTTGGCTGTATGTTAAATTCGTGTGCCGAATGCGAGTTACGTTGCCAGCGTTGCCACGTTTGGCTCTCTGATTGGTTAAGAGCTTGGTGCGGACCAATCGGAGAACCTAACGCTGGATCCTCTAATGGCTTTTGGGCCACGTTTGTTTATTAAAATACTTACTGACTTGTAAGGAAAAAACACGCTGTCTATAGATGTTTAGAGTGACACAACGCGATCTAGGTGTCAACCTTTGTTGTGTGTAGGAATAGGTGTTAGCCAACATGCATGTGGCCTATAATAATGTAGATATATACGTTGTTACTAGATTCTAGAATTGATCACTTCTTGATGTGACCGGCCATTTTATGAAATATCTAAACGCATGATTATTTAATGATATGGTCGAACATCTGAGTCCACAATGTCATTTCCTGTTTTCAACTCCAAAACATCCTTTTGTTCCATCAAACATACCAATTGTGCAGTAAAATATGCTCTTCTGGGTGATTAAAAAAACGAAGGGGATTTCGGGGCCTGTGTTCGCTGGCTTCGTTCGCTCACTAAACCCTGCCACCCCCTTCTAACCTAACCTGTCCGAGTCGGGATGCTCCAAGCCCCTTAATTATTGTAAAAAGTCCATTAATATTTGATATATGTACAATAAGATTTTTGATGATATGAACTAACGTGGATTGACATATCCTCAAACGTTAGCGTTTAAACGATCTGGCTAGTTTTAGTTGGCTATATCATGAAGTGATCAATTCTATGGCCACGACATACATATATGTCGTTTATTTTAGAATTTAGTTATATAAGCAAAAGTGGCAGGGTAGCCAGTGAAATTCATTATTTTTTGCATTTCGCAGGTGAGAGTCAAATTGTAATATGCGTTTCAAATAAGAATAGGATCGACTTAGCGCCATTTTGTGATGTCAAATCGAAACGTAGGGTGAGAAAAAGAGTTTTTTTTTATTGAATTTATCTAGTTCTTCAATTCCGCTCATCCCTGCATCACGAATTTTTTTTTTTTATAATTTTTATTCATGACCATAGATACAAGTCTTTCAGTCGCCTGCATCACGAGAAGGCGAATTGTTGCCAACAGTGAAAATATGAACGAGAACAGTATTTTTTTTAAACTGAGCTTAACTGAAATATTAGCAAATTCAGATTTAAAAAAAATAGCTTTTTCTTTACTTAGATTTAACTAAATTAAGACCCAGTTAAACAAAACAAAAAAAAAACCCGTTATTGTTTCGCAAGTAAATTTTCTTTGTAAACCGTACTTTTCAAATAACATTTGACAGACAGAGGTCGTCAATTCCTATTCTTATTTGAATCGCATTGTATGTGTAATGTTGACGTTAGAAATTAATGTCGATTTTTACCACTAGATGGCGTTAGATTTAGTATGGCCTAAAAATCAGTATTTAACAAAAATAAAAGGATCATTTTTTTTGGACTGGACTGGCCTGTTGGTATAGTAGTTAGTGGCCCTGACTGCTATGCCAGAGGTCGTGGGTTCGATTCCCACCCAGGACAAATGTTTGTGTGATGAGCACGATTATTTGTTCTGTGTCTGGGTGTAATTTATCAATAATATGTATGTATTTAGAAATATATAAGTATGTTTATCAGTTGTCTAGTACTCATACACAACACGAGCTCTACTTAGCTTGGGACTAGACGGCGTTGTGTGATAGTTGTGTGTGAATATTATATTATTATTCAATCATCATCATCAATCATTTATATTTGTTAAATTAAATACTGATTTTACGTCATGTAAGTATCTCATAAAACATTAAATCAATTGTTTCAGAGATTTGTACTTTTTTGGGAATTGTTTTATAAGATTTAAATGTCTTAGTAACTACGCGATGACAAACTTTCACCACTTGTATGAAAATATAAAAATGGAGAACGTTTGTCATCGCGACCGAAGTGGAATTCGCCCGAGCAGCGGGCAAGGGTGTTATGGAGCCGAGTACTGTCGAATGCAGCAGTGACATTTTTTTTTTTAATTGATATAAACCAGTGCTTGACTGCGATCCCACCTGATGGTAAGCAGAGATACAATCATTGATGGTGAGACGCACTAGTTTATTAAGAGCCTATTCACTCTAGCCTTGAAGACAACTAAATTATAGTTGGACGGTAAGACCGCAGCAGGCAAATTTTTCCAGTCTTTCGATATACGCGGTATAAACGACGAAGCGAAATGCTTAATCCGGACCGTTGAAGTTTCAACAACGTAAGGGTGGATACTCGCCGTTCGTCTGGTTGTCCGATGGTAGAAAGGAGATGGCGGAATCAAGTCATGCAATTCCCGCGCACACTCTCCAAAATGTAACCTGTAAAATACCGATAGGCTGGCTACCCTGCGCCTGTGCTCGAGGCTTTATAGGAGTTTATCAAACGACGTTCTTCCATACACTTTGAAGAATAGTATATAGCTACACAAGTGCAGTAAAAAAGCACGTGTATTAAACGACGTTTTTCAATACAGTTACGACTCGTGGGGGTTGACGCGTGCCTTGTGGGAACGACGCGCGCCCAGCCTGATACGATAAATGTAATAAAACTATGGCGGAGCGAGCACTCGCTCTTTTCTGCTCTAGTGCGGAAAAAAGTCAATTACGTGCCTAAAAGCGGTGGGATAAGAGCGGGTGTTCGAGTAAGTGTATTAAAAGTAAATAAACGGGGGCATTGACCGGTGATTCGTGGGGGTCACTTAGCGCCCAGCATGATACGGTAAATGTAGTAAAATAGTGGCGGGGGTGAGTGGGTGGACTTTTCCGTACTAGTGCAGAAAACATTAAATTGTGTGCCTAAGAGCTGTAGGTGTAGGGGCGGCTTCTCTCGGACACCTTGATAAACTTTCTCCACGTGTATCAAAATGATACTGTTTCTGCCGAGATGGCGCGCTACTAAACTTTGCTGAGATAGATAGTCAAAACTAAATAAAATTGTCAGCTCCATTTTACCAAGATCGCGTCCGTTTCAATGATTCCACATATTGTCAGTTGTGTTCACTTGATAGAGGTACAAAACTATATTAATTCTACATCACAATATCCAGAAGGAATCAGGTTACAAAGCCACTGAACTACACTTGTAAAAATCCTGCCGAAAACTCCAGATGAACTACATATCCGTCGTAGCGCACATGTATGATTGAAAAGAGTGTCTATGTAGTTTCTTGCACATTCTTCTCCATAGAAATCTTCGCTTTGGAATGTGAAATTAGCATCATTTTTCTGACTGACTGACTTCTTGACATTTCAAAAGTGCCTGTAAATGGTTTATTTGAAATAAAATGCTTTGAATCTGCACACGTGGGTGACGCCTGAGTAGTACGTCGAACCGCGTCGCGTGGCGTGGGACAGATGTAGCAGTTCTACAAGTCTAGATGCCATATAAAATGTATGATTACCGACGCTCACAGATCGGCGTACGTGGGCCACGTGGGTACAATCTATTTCTGCCTTAAAGTGGGAACTACATTAGACCGACGCACACGTGGGCCACGTATGATTTGTACGTAGAACGACGTCGCGTGCCGTGGATCTAATGTAGCTCTACAAGTCTAGTTGCCACATAAAATGTATGGAGACCGACGCGCCCAGATCGGCGTACGTGGCATACGTGTGCGCAATGTAGTTCTACCTTTATACCTCAGGGCCAAAATAACCACACTTTACGGTATGTTTTTTCAGGAAGCACATTGTGGGCGGCCAGCCTCTCCTGCGACTCGTGTGGCAGTGAGTGCGCGTCCGCTTGCGGGACACGCCACTTCAGATCTTGCTGCTTCAACTACCTGAGGAAGAAGAGGGGACCTGACACGCTCAAGGTAAGTCTAACTACTACTGGTCTCCTGGGATGCGGAGGCCTTCTTCTGCGAGGCAGTAATGCAGCGAACGTAAGGGAATGGATATCTCACGCCCTAGCGGCCGCACTAGGAGACCCAGCGGCTGTAAGGGTATCAGGAGTTGCAGGGCGATTTCCAGTCAACGTAGCCATGGGCTTGCAATGGGTAGCTCGCTGTCAGACCGACTTCGAGTCGTCGTCAGCGAGGTGTGTTACACGCGCGCCTCAATAAGATGTCAGCAAACCGTAGGGGCCCAACAGGACTGATGCCCACTAGCGCCGAGGGGAATTTCTGAAAAGAAAACCCACGGTCCTAGGACACAAAGGGCAACTGAAGGTTAGAACACATACCTGTGGATTTTATCAGTAAAAATCTGGCATACCCACTCCATTAGAGCAGAAGCTCCATTAGATCTACATGTAGATCGAGTGGGTATGCCACCCACACACCCACCCACCACCCCACCACCCTGTGCCACCCTGTGGGTGGGTGTGTGTATGTGGGTGTGGGTGTGGTGGGTGAGTGGGTGTGTGGGTTGTTTGAGTTTGGGAATCATCCAATGACTTTCTAGTCATTGGATGATTCCCAAACTCAAACAAGATCTACTAGTCTCTGGAGCTTTCTTCTACAATAAACCTGAACAAATTCGCCATCTTCTCATATGCCATAAGATTATTGCTACAGAGATAGGTCTTTTTTTAAATTTGATATAAACCAGTGCTTGACTGCGATCCCACCTGATGGTAAGCAGTGATGCAATCGTTGATGGTGAGGCGCACTAGTTTATTAAGAGCCTATTTACTCTAACCTTGAAGACACCTAAATTAAAATCTGACGAGAAGACCGTAGCAGTCAAATTGTCGTTCGATGTACGCGGTATAAACGACGAAGTGAAACCGTAGAAGTTTCAACAACTTAAAGGTGGATACTCGCCGGTAGATCAATTTCGTTGCAGCCTGATAAAGTCCATAGAAGTACCTAGCACTAACGTGCATTTAAAAATGTATAGTTTGACTAGCTGATGTCCGTGGTTTCGTCCGCTTTGGATTCGTAAAACAGCATAGCGACATTTGGTCACCATTTTCGTGTATGCTCGTTGTCCCCTTTATCTTTGTCCCCAAAGAACGGCGTCACAGCGCCGATACGCTGTTTGTGACAACGGGAAGTAATTTTATTTATTTTATCAAAACGGGGGGCTATAGAATATTATTTAATGTTCAAATAAACTAGAATAATTACGCTCTTTCAGTCTATATAAGTCAGGTTGCTGTTCAATTATTTTTAATATTTTGGGCCTAAACCCTATACATTTATTGAATATCTTTACTTTCTACCCAATGATGTGTAGTATTTACTATACTATGATGTAAATACTTATAATTAATTAATATTTCAGTTTTTGACGCCAAATCAAGACGTCAAAGAAAATCAACAGCGAGCCAAACTCCCTATGTTTGTCGTCGAAAACATCCCAATGCCAGAACAGTGGATCTCCAACATGCTATCAAACGAAAACCACCCTTACTCTTTAGAAGATATGGTTGATAACCGAATGTACGACGCTTAAACTTATTTTATAACCTGCAATACCGTTTGAGAATACTTGAATACATTTTTATTTATTTTTTAAACTTTAATGGCACAGACAGAATATTTTTGTAGTAAAAAAATTTTCAGAATAAATTTTACTTAATTTATTATGTTAGGTATCATTTTTGTATTCCGTACTAAAAAACGGCTGTCTCTTTGAAGTATGTTAAAAAATACAGTGTTACTAGGATTTTTTGATGCTTATAACATTTGTCTCTGTATTACCCAAAAGTTCATAATGATGTCATCAAGTCCACCCCTCTGTACTTTTGCGTGCATAAAGTCCATAAATGCTATAATAAAACATAGTCCTCCACCGCGTTTATATGTCTGTATGAACGCGATAAACTTAATAACTACAGGACAAACTTTTGTGCAATTTCCACCAATCAACCCACTTGATGCGTTCCGTTCTATGCCATTTCACAATTTAACAGTTTCACTTCGATAGATTATAATCTACCGAAAAAGAATGCGTTAAATTGTAAGCAGTATGTTAATTAGCGGTATTATTACAATTTTACGGTGACATATATAATGCCTACATGCATATTATAGTAGATAAAAGCCGTGAACTTCAATGATTTGTAACACCCGTGTGATGCATATAGTGGACTAGCAAAAAAAAAAAATCAATGAAATTTAGTTACTATATTTTCAACTGTCGACGCTGGGCCCAGCGCTCAAAATCCAACAGTGCATTGTATGTCTTTTACGACATTACAAATTTTCAATTGATTTGATTTTAGTACTTGACATTGAAGTTGTATTCAAAATAGTCATTTATATTCGGTACTAAGTCCGCCATCTTGGATTAAGTTTCGAATTTGAACGTCTTTTTGAAATGTATTTTACAAACATTGCCACATTGAAAACGGAGTCAAAATATTTTTTGTTTTCCAACGTTTTTTTACAATATACCTACTTATCGCTTTCAATTTGTAAAATGTATCAATGTATTTTCAGACCCCTGTCAATTTGAGATGTAAAAAAATATTAAATTATCATAATATTGTAAGTATCTAATATTAATTAGTAATTATAAGTGGTGTAACATTACTAGGAGTTAATATTTTTAGGGCAGGTAACTTAAAGCATATTTATCGAAAAATAAAAAGCTGTAACAGACGGAATTAAGTCGCTGTCATTGTTCCATAGACTACTAATTTATTATGGTAATTCATGAATGCCCTAAAGACTGGTAATTCATGAATGCTTTTCAGTCTTTCTTTTTTTTCGGGTAACGTACAGGGTTTTTGAATTGAGAATTCCAAGCTGAGAATTTAAATTTGGCAAAGTTGAATTTACAAACTTTTAACTCAAAATTCTCTATTCAATTCTCAGTTCGTTCATTTTGACAACAATTTTCTACCCTAAAAATATTATTACCTTCTTAAAATAGTTTTAGAAAATTACTTTTGTCGTGGATTTTATGTCTACAATGGCTGGTTAAGTGGACATAAAGTTCAACACAATGTATAAAATGTGGATATAAATATAAAATATCATTATCCAGTTCTTGTTGTTTCATTTATATTACATAAAAGTATATCATCATCATCATCATCATCTTCCTGCCCTTGTCCCGTGTTATTTGGGGTCGGCGCAACACGTTTTTTTCTTCCATTCTGCCCTGTCACTCGTCATGCTATCACTAACTTCTTTTTCTTTCATATCACTCTTCAATCCATCCATCTTTTCTTTGGTCTCCTTCTCCATCCATCCACATGTAAACTCATAACTCTTTTAGTAACATGCGTCTCATCCCTCCCCTTCACATGACCATACCAAGACAAACGATTCCCTTTCAACTTTTGAAATTGAAATATTTGTAATAAAATGTAAAGTAACCAAATATGGAATACCTACCTAGGTACTTACCATTTTTTTCTTCTGATAAACATAATAAAATAAAAGTTTTTTTTTTAAATTTGTAATTATAATCTGTCATATAGATACATAGTTATTATCACTGGCCGTTCAGATAAATCAGGCATTTTGACAAAGAGTCCCTTTGTGACTCAGATGGCATTTTGAGAATGAGGTCTTTTGCGCCTAAACCTTTTAATTTATAAGTACATTATAAATGGCCATAAGTTCACGTAAAAGTGCAAAATAGCAGATTTTCAAAGGTCTTTACTGGATTATTTTTTGTTATCTTTTCAATAGAAAGAAACCTAGACAGTACCTACTTCCTGGCTGTAGGTGCTTGAAGAACTCAAGCGATGAAAATACTAAAATCACTATAAATATTCCTATAATATTTGAGGAGATGCCTCAATTCCATAATATAAATCCCATCATCAGAACAGGTTTTTTTTTAATAGGACCAATCTCTTGCAGAAGACATACTTTCTTGTATGCGTTGGAGCTCACCTAGTCAAGATGAGTTCCCTCAAGCTGCAGAAGAGGCTTGCAGCCTCTGTTATGTGATATGGTAAAAAGGTGTGGTTGGATCCCAATGAGATCAATGAAATCACCAACAAAACCACATTCATTGTACTGGTATGGTAGTTTAACTGCTCCAAATCTGCGTTATTATTACCGCCGGAAGCAGTTTGTGCAATAAAATGTATAATAACTTCTTCCTTACTCCGATTTTTTCCCATGATAATAATATTGATTGTTATTTATGAAGATGATGATGATGCCACAAATAACACTGTTTCTCACAAGACTTTATTTGCGATTACATTTGCGGTTCATCGTGGAACGGTATCCTTATATGGTGATAGGAATTCTAAACAAAGTCCAAGGCGAATGATGTGGCTGGAAAGACCACATGGCGTCCTTACCTTCCGTATGACGCAGGTCCTCACCGGACATGGTAAGTTCGGGAGGTTCCTGCACCGGATTCGTGCGGAAGAAACGCCTGGGTGCCGCCATTGTGTGGACCGTCCAGAGGATACGGTGGAGTATATGGTGGAGGTGTGCCCTGTCTGGGCAGAGCACCGCCGTGTCCTCGTGGGGGCAATTGGCGGCAGTGATCTCTCGCACTGGGCATTGGTTCAGGCCATGGTCCGGGTGAGGAGGGGTGGCAGGCGGTCGCCTCTTTCTGCGAAGCAGTAATGCTAGAAAAGGAGGCGGCTCCTCACGCCCTAACCGCCGCCGGGTTTCCGATCCCGATTTTCGGCCACCGTAGGCGCGGGCTTGCGGACGGCGTGTAATGGGTGGCACGCCGTCCGACCGTCCGGTAACCATCCGGATCGAGCCCAAGTCGGCGCCTCAAGGAGATGTCAGCAACTGTAAGGGCCCAGTAGGGTCGAAGCCTCGGCCACGGGTAGTGTGAAAGCGAAGCCCGGGGCCCCGGGATGAAGGCAAGGAGGGAACAGGAATGGGTTTTTAGTCAGTAAGTCTGACACTATCTCTCGCTCCGCCTAAGAGCGGGATTTGTCATAAGATGATTTTCCCACCAAAAAAAAAGGCGAATGAGGAGTAAATACTGCCTTTATTAAAATAATGTTACATGTTTTATACCTACTGTAAGACACGTATATGAACTAATAATATAAAGGTGCCTACATACACACGACACCGATCATAAATAACCGACTTCGAAGGTAAATCCTCTTCCACTCGCCTATCGTCAACATCGAGCATGCTTTAAAAGCTTGTTGCTTCATCTATCGTACCTAATGCAACGCGATGTTTGACGAAGACGTAACGCTAAAAAGAGATAACGCCTGAAAACTCTGTTAGCATTCGGTAATTCCGTGGTTTACTCGAATATTTCACAAAACTTGTTCCAGGGAATACGTGTTTTTTTGAAACACTTATGAGTTTTTGAAAAAAAATGTTGTCATTCAGAATCTCGATTAAATGTGCAAGGCTTCTGTAGATGTACCTACCTACTTTTTTTAGAAGTATTTTTAATAAATGAGTAGTAGTACATAATGAGGGCCAAAATTCACGTAAAATAGCAGATTTTCAGAGGTCTTTACTGAATTGGTTTTACACAAATTTATATTTTGATTTCCATAGAAGCCTAGATAATATCCACAAGATACCTGTTCATCTAAAATATCTAGAAAAAGATGTGTAATAACATCATAATCACCTAAGAGCGGTTGTATGAAAACGTACCTCGAGTTGGTCGCTCATAAGAAACACACTTTTAAAAATTTCTAAAGATACACCGCACTAAATTAGAACAAAAACCAAGAAAAGAAAGAAAAGAAAGTAAAGAAAGAAAAGAAAGAAAAAAAAGAAAAGAAAGAAAAGAAAGAAAAGAAAGAAAAGAAAGAAAAGAAAGAAAAGAAAGAAAAGAAAGAAAAGAAAGAAAAGAAAGAAAAGAAAAAAACCTTTTTATCCTTACGCAGTTTCGATCCGAAGAGCACTGCGCCATGACAGCGCTACCCACCGTTCAAAAATAACCAGAGTAAAGTCGCTACTCCAACTGTTCAAAAATACTTCGAGTTGCAACCCAGGGTCGTTCTTTTATAACTCGAGTAGCTACCCTAGAGTTAACCCAATTAACTCCGAGCAGGGTAGGTTGGTGAAAGAGGCCATAAATGACACTTGCTTGACATTGACAATTAAACTCCGTTCGCGTTTAAAAAATGCGAGCGTAGAGTATCTACCCTGATGACGTCATTAGAGTTAACTCTAACCTCATTTTTGAACGCAGGGCTGGCGGTGGTCGTGAAATTTTTCTAATATCAGCATATAATTGACTCCTACAAGTGTTCAAGATGAGTATGCATTTTCATCCCCCGAATATTTTTGCAATTAACTAAGAAGTTCTGGGATAGAACCTTGAATGTCCTGTCATTAATATTGTGAAATCACATTTTCGTCAAGAAGGTAAAAAGAAATAATAATAAAAATAATAAATAAATTTATTCACATTATAAAATAATGCAGCAAATACAGATTTTCTTAGGTCTATGTCAAGTTCTCAAGCGTTCATTATAACTAAATAATCACAGTTTATAATAAAAAGGTAAAATAATCATCTATGGAACATGTAAATAGTATAAAAATCTTATTTATTTATTTAAAAATTTATGTACACATAGGGGCGCCGGCTTTTAGAAAACCTCATGGGTGCTCATGCTCATTTGATGACTTGAAAAAGTGGCGAAATGCGAGAAGAGAAACGATCACACTGATCGACCGAAAAATAAATAAATGTCCTACTTACATACTGCGTACTTAATTACTAATTAGGTTTGGTAAAAATATAAAATAGCAGATTTTTAGAGGTCTTTAGTGGAGTAGTTTTACACAAATTTATAAATTGATTTCAATTGAAGCCTAGATAAAATCCAAAAAATTTTTAGATATTTCCAAAATATCTAATGAAAAATATGTAATAACGTCATAATCGCGTAAGAGCAGTTGTATGAAAAACAGTGAAAATTTAAGTCGGGTTGGTTGCTCTAAAATCACAGTTAAATTGACGTCAACGTCATGTATACGTTTGTAGCGACATCTATGACGTCACATAAGAACTAATCCTGCATCACGCAATGAAAGTTCTACGCGCGATTAGAACATATAGAACAGCCCGAAATCATCAAGCTTTCGAGCAGCGAGCCATACAGCCAGCAACCACGGCTATAAAGGGTATCCTGACCACCAGCATGCCAAAAGTAGAAGACCTCTCAGCTAAGTGGCGCCTACTGGTGGCGAGAATTTTCCGAAAAACCCTCAATAGTAACTTGGCAGCCATTTTGGAAACCATATCCAGGAATCCTTTAAAGCCTGTTCGGGTAGCGAAAAATTTTCTATTTTGTACGAAGGTCCGAACCGTAGTTCCAATTTTGACGACGGCAATAATGATGTGATCCAGATTTTATTACTTTTGACGAGCTTCAGACATTCGTCTACTATTTCTTTATGCTCCGGAATAAGTTCATCAAAGTCATCGATAAGAAATATCAGTTTCCCTCGGTTGTAGTAATGTAGGAACATTTTCAATTGAAACACGTCATTTGGATGACATAAACCTTGGTCGGGAATGGAAAAGTTATGTCCAAGTGGTGAATCTTTCAGATAATCGGTTTGTCTTTCAACATGACAAAAAAGAGCATCCTCATAAGCATTTCCAAGTGCAGCTTTACACATGAAACGTAAGCATTTCTCATGTAATTGGTACTCAGATAAGTTTAATTTTACTATCCAAACTTTAGGATCGAGTTGTTTTGTCCTAAGAGACAAATGATTGAGAAGAGTTGATTTACCCATTCCCTGTTCAGCGGTTATAAGAACAACATTGTCCTCTAAATCATAAAATGTTTTTATAACTTTATCTTTCACATCATCAAACTTATCGTTCTCTTGTGTCTTAATGCGACTCACTCGTCTGTCAACATAAAGCTGCTTGTCGTAATTATTGTAGATACTAGAATGTCCAACAATGACAGTTTCACCATTAATCAATTCGTAAATAACACTATTATCTATAAGTTCCACAGCCTTGTCGTCTACGACTATATTTAAGCTGACATATTTCCATTGAAGTTTTATTTTGTAAGTTGCTAAGAATTTTTTCTGCGATTCTGCACTCAAGTCGGCGAAAGAGATTCCATCATCATTCCATACATTACTATATTGTAAAGAAAACCTTTTTATGATTGCAAAGTATTCATTTTCATTATTTGTAATTAATATAATTTGTTTTCCATCAATTGCTTTCGCTATGTTTTTAATCCTAATATCAGAATCTCTTAAATATGAATTGCAAACAACAATAAATATTTTTCCATTACTTGTATTCGTCAGTTCTTTACATAAGGTGTTATGGAGCTTTAAGGGGAGTGTCAAAATATAGTCCAAGTCTAACACGGTGTGTTTGTGTTTCTTAGTTCCTAGATATTGTACCACCTTAGCAACTGTTAACTCACAGTTTACTGAATCAATAGTAGAACCTATAATCTGTCCGAGTGACGCAAACTGCTCCATAACGTTATTATTAAAAGCTAAGACATTTTTGTTCATTTTACGCATAGTTTTTAAAAATCCCACTACAGATTCATCATTCATGACATTAGCAACTGCATTGTCGAATGTTTTACTTTGCTCTGTTAGATATGATCCCTCTGGTAGCAACCACAGTCTTTGTATTTCATCATGATATTTCAAAAATATCATGTCAGACTGTTCTCTAAAGTTGTTAACATCGTTGCTAGGTAGATCTTCTATTTCTTTTCTCAATATATCCTCTACGCCCTTCTGATTAGCTTGGTTAGTGAAAAACAGTAATTTGCTATAGAAATCTCTCACCAAACTCACATCGTACTCTCCTCGTACGAAGGAAAGCTTCGGAAAGTTTTTAACTTTCACATCCAATTTAAATTCGTGTATATTTTTAATTTTAACTATCAAAGTTTCGTACCATGTTTTGGCCAGGTTACCTAGTGATTCACAGTTATCTGTAAACTTCAAAAGTTTTGAAGTTTCATCGAAAACTAGTATGTTGCCGACAGCAGAAGCTATGCCTCCATTTAACTGAAGAAATCCATCTCCCAGAGACTCGTCTATAGTGACGATATGATTGGGTTTTGATTGTTGTATTAATTCTTGGATTTTTGTTGTCAGGTAGTTTAGTCTCTTTTCTATTTTTTTATTATTGCCTCTTATTGCCAAATCTTTGTTGCCAAAGGAAGCCGGGACTTTAAGCTTCAGAGATAGTAAATATTCTTTACCAGCTAGTTCTGCTGCTTCATAGGCAGTCGACTGTGAGACATTTACTTTATCGAGTTGTCGCTTTATATCGTCAGATATCGATTCGTTAACCAATTCTAGCTTGTTATTTCTATACGTAAGAACACTCCCTATCAGTTCACTTAGTGTTGTAACGTCAGAGGGTTTGCTAAGAAACTTCAACAATAAACTCTGTACATCATTATTTTTCGTCTTTCGATTTTTTAGAACCTCTAAGCACAATATGTTTTTGATCAACACAGTAAATTCTTCGTTGTTTGTAAAGAAGTCTTGTCGGAAGCTGGCAATCCGATGTCCTTCAGGTTGGATTTCAGAAACATTTAAAACATTGAGCGCTAAAATTACGTGATAACGCAACATGATATCATTATTCATTCTCATCTCGTTATCAGATTCATCACAAATAAACTCCACCATCTGTTCAGCTAGTATTCTGATTTCATCTTTCATAACTATTTCACATAAAATATCCAAATCTTCATCTGTGTATGATTGCTGTGTACAAGAACCTCCCGTTCCTACAAGTTTGTTCAAATAATCAGCGAAACTACCTTTATATATTATGCTGTTGCCATCGTCCTTTGCTGTAGTATACATAATAAAAAAGCATTCAGTTTCATCAAACTTTCTACCAAAAATCATATCCTTACTGCTTGGGTCGAAAGCACGTCTTATTTTTAAATAACTACTGTAATATTTAGCTAAATCAGTTTCACTAGTGAACGTGAGAAGTTTATTGTTCTGTCTGTGCTTGGCTTGAAGGAACACAGCGAGAGCTTTATCAAATCCCTTTATTTTTATTATAAAACAAATATCATCGAAGTCACCTGTGCCATCTCTATTGCTGGCCAAACTAAACTTCTCAACGTTAACGTCATGTTTTAGTCTAAAATATATTAGACTAATTAATTTACTCTCGTATAGTTCTCCTAGCACGCCTGACGTGCCGGTGCGTTTTTTATATGATGTACTATCCATGTTTTGATGGTAATTATTTGTCTTAAGTCACTGGTGTGAAAAACTCATGAAAGATTTGAAGTCACCTCTTCTAAGTTTTACTTGTCGCTATCGTGTATTGTATGCCGCACTAAAACTTGCATTCGAGCCTCCTTGCAAGAATTAACTGGTTCAAATTTCGTGTCTTCTGTTGATGGTTAGTTAACTGAAAATAAAAAGTTTTTTTAATAAACATCTTATGTCAAAATTAAGAGGGCCCATACCCACTTGTATATCGTCAACTTGAGCATGGTTTAAAAACTTGCATTCGAGCCTCCTTGCAAGAATTAACTGGTTTTTTTTTTTTTTTTTTTTTTTTTTTATTGGGTGGGAAAATCATCCTAATGACATCCCCGCTCTTGGGCGGAGCGGGAGATAGTGTCAGACTCTTACTGACTAAAAACCCACTCCTAAATTTCGTGTCTTCTGTTGATGGTTAGTTAACTGAAAATAAAAAGTTTTTTTTTATAAACATCTTATGTGAAAATTAAGAGGGCCCATACCCACTTGTATATCGTCAACTTGAGCATGGTTTAAAACTTCATTGATACACCATGTTTGATAAAAAAAGCAACGAGAAAAACAAATAGATAACACCTGACAACTCTGTTTGCATTTAGTAATTCCGTAATTAACTCGATTATTTTACAAAACTTGTTCCAGGAAAAAAACTCATTTTTTTTTTAAACTGAAAAAATTTTGGGAAATAAAATTGTGGTGGACTAGCCCCTGTTAGGAGGCGGTGACGGTAGCGGGTAGTTGACCCTGCAGCTACCGAGCCCTCGGGACAGTTCAACCCGATTATTGACGTACGCTGCCTTATTCTTCGCTGGTCACGTACGCCACCACGCACCCCTGAATGCGTATTTTCGACGATGACGACGGAACACGTAGGAGGACCTCAGAGTGGACACCAAATAAAACACGTTTTCGACATGAAAAGGGTTCTTCGGGGTTTGGCTCGAAGCTTTTTTCCTAAGTGTTGTTGCCTCTTCGGTGGCACGTTTTCGACTGACATCGGACCGAAAAACGGCCCGTCTTATATACCCCGCTAAGTTCTGTTAGCGAGAACCGTGTATTTTGACTCTAATTTGCTTACAATTTTGCCTCAGCCGAACCCTTTCCGACGCTGTATTTTATTTATTTTCCCATAAAACCATGACAATATGTACATCAAAATGTCGGTAAGAATGTCTACTTTCACATAAAACAATAATATATGACATATATCTTAACATAAAAAAGTTTCTAGAACATAAACTGCAAAATATTCTAGTTTGACAACATTCATGAACACGAAACATCTCATATCTTCTCCAAAAAGATTCTAATTAGGATTCTACTTGTTACAACATTATTTTCTAGACGGATCCTAACTAATAACATCGTGGTCTTGCTAATTGCTCATCAAATAAAAATTGTCATTATCAAATTCCAATTACGTAAAAGATCGTAAACATATTAAATTTGCAACTTATTCTAAATCCTTGCAAATCGAGATCTATCGTTAGTAATAGCTTCTATTAGGCTAAAAAACACTAATTAACAGCAATAGACTCTTATCAACAGGTAATAACACAAGTTAAATCCTTATCAATTTGACAAACATAAATTCAACGATTTCTTCATCAAGATCGCGTTTTCTTATAAACTCTTATAAGAATCTTATACATATCGCTATTCCCGACCTTACTAATTAGTGAAGGTGCTAATTGCAGATAGATAAAAGACAATAATCTACATTCATAACAAAATATAAAAATCTTTTTAAAAATACGTTAGATGCTACTTATTTACACACTTATATTAGCAAAACTCAGTCTTTAACAACTAAACCTAATGAGAAAATAGCTAATTAATCCAAATAAACATCAAATAAGTGAAAACATCCTATCCTAAACATAATAAAACATGATAAAAACTACTTGCGTGCTAGGTGGTCTCGACCACTACTTGCGCCCTGGTGCCGGCAAGGGACCCTCGTCGCCGACAGTCTCCGCCTCGTGCGTCGCACCATCCTCCAGCCTCGGCGATACTCCCGGCACCAACAACACCACCCGCGAGCTCGGCCGTCGCAGCACACCGCCTCTCGTCTCGACGTCGACGATCCTGATCCGCCCGTCTGGTCCAGGATACACCCGCAGGATTCTGCCGCGTGGCCAGGTGCATCTCGGCAGGCTGTGGTCGACGATGAGCACGATGTCGCCAACTCGCAGGTCCGTGGAGCTGGTTCTGCCCGTGGTCTTCCTCGGCAGCAGAGTGGGCAGGTATTCCCGCAGCCAACGTTGCCAGAAGTGGTCGGCAAGTCGCTGCGTAGCCTTCCAGGTGTCCCTGCCCACGAGCACGTGATCTTCGAAGCTGCCGATTCTCGTAGCGCCGCATGATCGCCCGATGAGGAAGTGGTTTGGTGTGAGCGCTTCTTCTTCAGGGTTCTCGGAGATGTGGGTGAGAGGCCGAGAGTTGACTATGTGCTCGGCCTCTAGGAGGAGAGTGTGAAGTACCTCCTCTCGAGGATGTCGTTCCTTGAGTGTGGCGTCTAGTGCGGTTTTGATGGATCGCACCAGACGCTCCCATGCACCGCCCATGTTGGGTGCACCAGGCGGGATGAACTTCCATTGCACGCCGATCTTCTCTGCTTCTGAGATGAGGTCTTCATTTTTCAATGTGTCGAGCGCTTCTTTCAGTTCTTTGTTAGCGCCGACAAAGTTGGTCCCGTTGTCTGAGTAGATTATCTTCGGCGTTCCTCTTCTTGCAGCGAACCGTCGTAGAGCCATGATCATAGAGTCGGTGGAGAGCGAAGGAGCAAGCTCGATGTGCACTGCCCTGGTAGTTAGGCAGGTGAAGAGCGCTCCCCATCGCTTCTCGTGTCTTCTTCCCACGGTGATCGTCATTGGGCCGAAGTAATCAATGCCGGTGCACGTAAAAGGAGGCGTTCCGTGCATCAGCCTCTCAGCAGGTAGGTTGCCCGTCGGTAGTTCTTGCGGTTTCGCCTTCTTCGTTTTGCACCACTGGCACTGGTGCTGAACCGCCTTGATTGCTGACCTCAATCCTAGTACCCAGAAGCGTTGCCTTATCTCGTTCATCACTGTCGCATGATTGCCATGATTGAAGCGACAGTGGAAATCTTCGATGATGAGTCGCGTTGTCTTGTCCTTGCTGTCGAGCACGATGGGTCGCTTATAGTCTCTTGACACACCCTGTATCGCGTCGATTCTTCCTTTTAGACGCAGGAGTTCATCTTCTAACACTACGTCGAGCCTCTTCAACTTACTGCTGCCCTCGAGTTGTTTCCCTTGCTGAAGACACTTGATATCTTCTTTGAAGCTTCTTTCTTGGCTTCCCTTCAACAGGAGAGTTTCAGCTTGCTCTAGTAGGTCTGCGTCTAATGGGGCGTAGCATTTTTCCGGTTTCTTCGAAGGTCGAATATTCTTCTCAATTGTCTTCGCCTTCTTGCCTTGCGTCATCTTCCAGGTTGGGTCTTCTTGGCTGACGTGAACCCGTTCCTTCCTTCTGCAGCGTTGTATGAACTGCAGTACCCTCGCTGTAGCTCGCCAGAGTCTCTTCCAGGACGAAAACCTCTCTGGGTCAGGTGATGGGTAGCTGATGCTTGCTGCTGCCGCGACGTCTACAATCTTCTCTTCACCGGTGGTTTCCTTCTTGAAGGTTCTTGGTGCAGGCCAGTGCGCTTCTTCTCTCTTCAAGAATTCAGGACCAGTGAACCAACGGTGATCGCAGTCGAAATCTTCCGGCACGTCGCGCGTCGCATCATCTGCTGGATTCTGAGCCGTAGGTACCCATCTCCATTCCTGTGGTTTTGTCAGGTCTTCTATCTCTGCCAAACGATGAGCTACGAAGGTCTTGAATGTTCTTGGGTCCGTCTTGATCCATGAAAGCACTATGCTGGAATCTGTCCAAAAGGTCTTCTTCTGCACCTTCAGATCCATTTCCTCTTCAACTGAGTGTGCCAGTCTGCTTCCTAGGAGGGCCGCCTGCAGCTCAAGTCTGGGTATTGATACCGGCTTCAATGGCGTCACTCGTACCTTCGCCGCCACCAAGCTTACGTGGTATGTCCCATCTTGACTCTCCGTTCTCCAATACACGGTGGCTGCATACGCTGTCTCGCTTGCATCTGTGAACGTGTGCAGCTCCCCCTCGGTGCGATGTGGCGCCAGACACCTCGGTATCTGAAGGTCTTTCAGCAGCTTCACCTTCTCCAGGTAAGTCTTCCATGTTTCATATTCCCTTTCTTCTATTTCTTGATCCCAACCGATGCCACTTCTCCATATGCTTTGAAGCAGCTTCTTGCCTTGGACGAGAACCGGTGATGCCAACCCCAATGGATCGAAGGTTGACATGACAGCGCTGGTGACTTCCCTCTTGGTCGGAATCTTGAAACCTTTTGCTATCTCTTCTGGTGTGTTTCGAAGATTCGCCCTGAATCCGATGGAGTCCCTTTCTGTGAACCAACGCAGTCCAAGTGTCTTCTCTTCTTTCTCGCCAAGGTCCACTTCTGTCTTCTCCGTTGCTTCGTTGTCCGTGTCTTGCAGCAGTTCAGGTTGATTTGATGCCCATCCCCTGAGTTCGAAGCCCGCCTTCTTGTGGATGAAGTCTACTTGCGCCGTCACTCTTCTGAATTCTTCTTCCGTATGAAAGCTGTGCAGGTAGTCATCCATGTAGTGGTTCAGCTCTACTGCCCTTACTGCCTCTGGATACTGCTCCTTGAAGTCCGCCGCATTCCGATTCTTGACATATATGGCTGTGCAGGGAGATGATGTTGCACCGAAGACCACTGAAGTCATCCTATATTCCCTCGGTGCCACGTTTCTTCGATCACCTCTCCACAGGAACCGTAGACTGTCTCTATCTTCTGGTCTGATGCGAACTTGCAGAAACATTTCCTTAATGTCGGCTGCTACTGCTAATGGTCCTTGTCGGAATCTCAGCAGCACACCGAAGAGCGATTGCAGTAGGTCTGGCCCTTGTAACAAAGCGTCGTTGAGGCTTCTTCCTTTGCACTTTGCTGCAGCGTCGAACACGATCCGAATCTTCTTCTTGAGCGGATGAACCACGGAGAAGTGAGGTAGGTACCAGGTCTTCTCATTTTCTTCTTTCTTGGCAGGTGCTTCTTCTGCATACTTGTTGTCGATCAAGTGCTGGATCTGCTTGCAATATTCTGTCTTCAACTGAGCATCTTTATCCATCTTCCTCTCGATGTTGAAGAGTCGATTCTTCGCTGAAGCATAACTCTCAGGCATAACTTCATCTTCTTGTTTCCATAGCAGTCCAACTTCAAAACGACCATCTTCTAGTCTTCTGCAGGTCTTCTCGAGGATGGCCAGTGCTCTTCCTTCTGCATCTGTAGTAGGTCTTCTTGGTTGCACACCTAATGCTTCGATTGCGAAGTGTTCCTTGATGGCTTGATGCATCTCTTCTTCTGTTGTGCTGGCATAAAGACACCTGTTGGCGAAGTGCACTGGTCGTATTACCCCCGCGTCGAACCCATGTAGCACCCAGCCAAGTCCCGTTCTTGAGGCAACTGGTTGACCTGGTCTTCCTTTTCTTATTTCTTGAGTCACGATCAGCTCCCAGTTGTCTTGACCGATGAGCAGCTGTGGTGACTCTCCTTCGTAATGCAAGGAGTCGGCGATCTTCTTCAAGTGAGAACAATCTTCTAACCTCTTCTTGTCCAAGAACTGAGGTGTCAGCTTCAGGTTATCGACGGTCCGGACTCTCTTGAGGGTCTTCCTTCTTCCCTGGCGAACCCCCTTCACCATCAGGTCCAATGTCTGCGAGTCCTTCTTCTTGATCAGCTGACCTCCCACTGTTTCGATGATCAGTTCTTCAGTCTTCCCTTGAGCGCCGATCTCCTGTGCCACCTTCTCATCCAGCAGTGACACCGTTGACCCTTCATCCATCAGAGCCAATATCCTTTTGGATCCATGCGACCCGAAGACTTCAACTGGTACTATCTTCAGGTACGCTCTTGCATTGTTGGCCGCATTCACCGATGCCATGACACTAGCTACTTCTTGCTGTGTCTCACTGTTCCCCTCTGAGGTCCTCTCTTCCATGTTCACATGCAGCATATGATGGTGCCACCTCTTGCATTCTTTACACGGCGGCTTCTTGCAGTTCTCCTTTCGATGCTTCCCTTGGAGACACTTGAAGCAGACGCGACTCTTCTTGACCAATGCCCACCGATCTTGCACCGACGCCTTCAGGAACTTCTGGCAATCCAAGAGGAAGTGTTCGCCCTGACATATGGGGCAAGTCTTCTCGCTGATTCTCGATGCCTTTTCTCTGAAGTTCCCTTCTTTTTCATTCGTTGAGTGCGTCGCTTGCCGATGAGTCTTCTTGATCCATGTCTTCTCTTCAGAAGTCGCGAAGGCTCCACATTTGTCAGCTTCGATGTTCAAAAATCTGGACACCAGCGTCAGATCCGAGAACTCGCCTTCTTCCGTTGCTGCAGTGAAGTCGTACCACCTAAACTTGAGGATCGTAGGCATCTTCTCAACTATTTGCTTCACAATTTCTGGTGAATGTAGGTACTGCGGCTTCTTCAATCCTTTGATGGCTGCTACGCTGTTGTTAATCTGGCTCGCGAAGACGCAGATGTCCCTTGGGTTTTCTGATATCCTTGGCAGCGTCTTGATCTTGTCCAACTCAGCCAGCACCAGCGCATCAGGTCTTCCGTATCTTCTTTTCAGGGCCTGCATCACTTCCAATGGAGAAGCTTCTGAAAACAGCAAACTCTTGATGGCTTCTCTTGCATTCCCCTTCAGTGCTCTTCTTAGTCGAGCCATATTCTGCACGTCGTTGAACATCGGTGCCGTGTCTTCATAAACAACCTTGAAAGCTGTCCACTCGCTGCTGTTGCCGTCGAAGTAGGGTAACTCGTGGATGTACTTCGGCTGCTCGGCTGATCCTCCTCTTGTGGCAAGGGCTTCCTTCAACGCACTTGTTAGCGTTTGCAGCTCGATCGTAGCACCTTTCGTTGAGGAGTTCTCTTCAGGCTTCACTTGCAGCTCTTCTGATGGACGCTGACCTCGTGGCTCGGGTTGTTTGTCGTTGCCTTCTTCAAGTACTGAAGACTGGATCCAGTTCTGCACCTGTGCTGTTCGTTCTTCCAGGTCTTCATCCACGGAGTCATCATCATCGCATTGCGCCAGCTCCAACCTGACGCGTGCCAGCTTCGCCGCTGCTTGTGCTTGCTCCAGTTCCAGGCGCGCCAGCTCCTCCCTGGCTTCCAGCTCGCGTCTTCTGGCTGATGAACTCGTGGTCTTCGTGGACCTGGCTCGACGACTGACTCCCATCGGCTTTAAGGTGGCAGCAGATCTAGCAGTACCCTTGGCCGGTCCATCTTCTGGAGTCTTCTTGGTCGTCCCTTTCGGTGCGGCATCTTCTTTCTTCTGACCAGTAGCACTGGTCGCCGCTGTGGTCGCAGTCGTGACAGTAGCCTCCGTCGCTGAGGTATCTTCTGTTCCCGTCGTCCCCGAAGAAGCTGTACCAGTAGTTCCTGTTGAACCCGTTCCCGTTGTCCCTGATGACGCAGACGTGACTCCTTCTGACCCGGAAGCTTCCTCTGTCTGGTCCCTCTCGGAGGGGCGAGACGTTGGGCGTGAGGGGGCATCCTTCTGCGATCTTGTTACGGGCATCTTCTTGAATCTTCTGGCTTCTTCTTCTATCTTCTTACAGGGATCCGGCTCGAAGGACCAAAAACTGTGGTGGACTAGCCCCTGTTAGGAGGCGGTGACGGTAGCGGGTAGTTGACCCTGCAGCTACCGAGCCCTCGGGACAGTTCAACCCGATTATTGACGTACGCTGCCTTATTCTTCGCTGGTCACGTACGCCACCACGCACCCCTGAATGCGTATTTTCGACGATGACGACGGAACACGTAGGAGGACCTCAGAGTGGACACCAAATAAAACACGTTTTCGACATGAAAAGGGTTCTTCGGGGTTTGGCTCGAAGCTTTTTTCCTAAGTGTTGTTGCCTCTTCGGTGGCACGTTTTCGACTGACATCGGACCGAAAAACGGCCCGTCTTATATACCCCGCTAAGTTCTGTTAGCGAGAACCGTGTATTTTGACTCTAATTTGCTTACAATTTTGCCTCAGCCGAACCCTTTCCGACGCTGTATTTTATTTATTTTCCCATAAAACCATGACAATATGTACATCAAAATGTCGGTAAGAATGTCTACTTTCACATAAAACAATAATATATGACATATATCTTAACATAAAAAAGTTTCTAGAACATAAACTGCAAAATATTCTAGTTTGACAACATTCATGAACACGAAACATCTCATATCTTCTCCAAAAAGATTCTAATTAGGATTCTACTTGTTACAACATTATTTTCTAGACGGATCCTAACTAATAACATCGTGGTCTTGCTAATTGCTCATCAAATAAAAATTGTCATTATCAAATTCCAATTACGTAAAAGATCGTAAACATATTAAATTTGCAACTTATTCTAAATCCTTGCAAATCGAGATCTATCGTTAGTAATAGCTTCTATTAGGCTAAAAAACACTAATTAACAGCAATAGACTCTTATCAACAGGTAATAACACAAGTTAAATCCTTATCAATTTGACAAACATAAATTCAACGATTTCTTCATCAAGATCGCGTTTTCTTATAAACTCTTATAAGAATCTTATACATATCGCTATTCCCGACCTTACTAATTAGTGAAGGTGCTAATTGCAGATAGATAAAAGACAATAATCTACATTCATAACAAAATATAAAAATCTTTTTAAAAATACGTTAGATGCTACTTATTTACACACTTATATTAGCAAAACTCAGTCTTTAACAACTAAACCTAATGAGAAAATAGCTAATTAATCCAAATAAACATCAAATAAGTGAAAACATCCTATCCTAAACATAATAAAACATGATAAAAACTACTTGCGTGCTAGGTGGTCTCGACCACTACTTGCGCCCTGGTGCCGGCAAGGGACCCTCGTCGCCGACAAAAATTATGATTCGGAATCTTGATTAAATGTGCAAGGTTTCAATAAATATATTTCTTTTTAACTTTTTAAATACCATAAATAACTAACAAGTACCTACTACTAAAAAAAAACTAAATAAATATAATAAAATAACAATACGCAAAAAAAAATTACAATATATGTATATGCAAAAACACACATGCACATGCACATGTACATGTATTGCATTGCAATATATACAATGCAATATATGTATATTGTATAATGCAATGCATTCTGTTTCCTCATAGAATTGGTTCAACAACCATTTCTTAAACTTAGATAATAAATATACAATTTGATGTAAGTGTATTTTTGTTATTTATAGATTACTATATCTCAGATCTACTCTATCTCTCTAGAGAGTAGTGGTGGCCGAGTGGTAACGGCCCCGACTTACGAGTTGTAGGTTGCGTGTTCAAAACCAGCTAGGCGCATTACTTTGTGTAATTTATTTCATCACCGCTGCTCTCAAAACGGTGAAGGAAAACATCGTGAGGAAACCGGCATGTCCTAGAACCTGAATTCGAAGACATGTGACATCCACCAACCCGCACTGGGCCCGCGTGGTGGATTACGGCCCATTCCCTCTCCTAGAGAGGAGGTCTGAGTCCCAACAGTGGGAACATTATAAGGCCGACTATGCTATGCTACTATATCTCAAAACCTGGGGTCCTGGACTGTTGCTGGACATATCAGGAGCCGAAGCTAACTCGCAGAGACTCCTTAGACAATTTTTGTGGAACGTTGTACCTACTGACAGTTATCCCTGCACACACTATGCTAGTGCACCCAAAGTCAACCGCTTGTTGGTGAGACATTGTTGCAACATATAGAAAACTAAGATCTAGGGGCTATGGCTTTGGGAGGCTTAAGTAGACTGCTTATTTATATATCCTACCTACACACACCTGGATAAAACTACTCACCTTTTACAAGTATTTTTCTGAAAATCTGTCATTAAGAAATTCATTAGCATAGCATAGCATAGTCGGCCTTATAATGTTCCCAATGTTGGGACTCAGGCCTCCTCTCTAGGAGAGGGAAAGGGCCGTAATCCACCACGCGGGCCCAGTGCGGGTTGGTGGATGTCACATGTCTTCGGATTTTTAGTTCTAGGACATGCCGGTTTCCTCACAATGTTTTCCTTCACCGTTTTGAGAGCAGTGGTGATGAAATAAATTACACAAAGTAATGCGCCTGGCTGGGTTTGAACCCACGACCTATAACTCGTAAGTCTAGGCCGTTACCACTCGGCTACCACTGCTCTTCAAAGAAGAAAGAAATTCAAGACTGAACTTAACACAGACAGAACTTAAGAAATTCATTAACGGAATAATATACTTTGTCATTTAATAGTTTAAAAAGATTTCTTTTGAACTCATTTACATTTTTACTGCTTATTACTTGCTCAGGTAACTTATTGTATAACTTAGAAGCCATTGCAAATATTCCACACACATTATCATTATTATCATTATCATTATTGCACACACATTATCATTATTATCATTATCATTATTGTACACACATTATCGAGTCAGGAAAGATACTTTGAGTCTCCCAAGAGCTCTTAAAAATCAGTAACTCTGTTCTCAACGGACATGTCAGTCGCACTACAACACTAGGGCTGCTTAATTCATTAAACCCCGAGCGAACGCTGGTGTTCGCTCGGTCATTGTCTTTCTATTGTGTCTCTAATTACGCTACTCAAAAGGTTAAGTAGGTACAGCTATACAGGTTTTATTATAACATACACAAAGAGTTTAATAAGCATTCTTTGTGTACCTGTACCAGAGTTGACTGGTGTATAATGAATGACAGTAAGTCTTGAACTTTTTTTTTTTCATTTGGCAACTGAGCCGGTGTCGACTATTCTGCCAGTGTCATGTGATGACTTATATTAACTTGTTTGAAGCTGTGAAAAAAAGTTCTAGCCAACATGTTACTTCGACATGCGATACTACACCTCTTTCATTCCAGATCAGAAACATCTGCCAAATCATCCTTTATTATGTGACTAGATATCTAAAATCAATCAATAAAATAGATAGATAGATATTCTTTATTGTACACCAAAAATACAATTTACATTAGGAAATGTGTGCAGGGTCTTTATTGTAGGTATTTAAATATCATAATCTCGGATTTCTTCACATTATAATATATATGTGAAATAATAATTATTTGTTATATAAATACTTACTACATTAAAACAAACCTTATGATACAACACAAATACAAATAACAGTCTCGATTCAAGTCCACACTGGTAAGATCAACTTAAATTAGAAATAATCAAAATAAATACAAACAAAACAAAAGTGCGAGATTATCCTTAACCGCTGCCAAGTGCCAACGAAAACGAAAGTCCCTCAATGGTTTATCAATGTTGCCAACAGTTAATTTAGCTTTCCACTAGATTTATTTATTTATTAAAACTTCATGCAACTCAAAGGTACAAAGGCGGACTTAATGCCTTAGGCATTCTCTACCAGTCAATCAAGGGTAGTGAAGAGAAAACATGGTAGGTGTATAAAAAAAAAGGAAAAGATTAATAGGAAAACAAGGGATCAAATGTATATATATAAAAAATAAACATACATAAATATTTAATATAATATGAACCTACATATACATAAATATATATTATTTACATAAGGAAAAATAAAAGGATTTAGATTCAAGTATCAAAACCAACTTTCGTTAAAAAAAATTGTGTTGCAAATAAATATAAGATCCAGGTATCAAATATTTTTAACAGAAAACTTTTAAAACTTTGGAAAAGGAAAATCCCAATATTCTAAACACAAAAACACCTGAAATGAACCAAGATGAAATATAAGACAACTTGTAAGAAATCCATTACAATTTCAATAATAAATTAATCAGTACTAGCTACTAAAAAGCTGAGTCGTCGGTTAAACTGTGTTCAAAAATGGCTATCGTGTGAAGAGTGAAACATAAAAATCTATATAAACATAAACTTGAATTGATTAATTGTTTTCATTTCAGAAAATAATGGTTAATTGAGCTATCTTTACTACACTCAGTAAAACAATTTGTAAATTACAGTCATGAACCACAAGAAAACACTAAAACAGTATTTCTCCTCCAACTAGGTTAGTTTAAAACCACCAGTTCTAGCGGAAAATTCTTTAGGTTGACAACACTACAGTTGTCAACTGACGTAAGAAAATGTTTTGACATTTTAAGATCACGTTCAGAAACTGTTCGATTGACGCTATGGAATTAGTTTATACCGTAACGTAGAATCTATATATTTAAAAGAAACTGACTGGCTGACATATCAACGAACAGCCGAAAGAACAGGGTCTCGGAGCGTGAAATTTTGTACAAGGTTTCCTTTTACGACTTATTTAATGTTAGTTATTCTTAAGTGCTTATATCTCACGCTTTATTATAAAAAGACCTAAGTCAAAAAAGGATGTTTGAAAACTGAACCATAAAAAATAAAACTTAAGATTCAATTTTCAACTACCAGTTTTTGACTTAGGTCTCTTTATGATCAACCGTGCGATATGTTGTTTCTACATTGTGTATATCTGTGTAAGTGTGCCAAATAAAATATTTTTCATTCTTTCTTTCTTTCACCATAGAATGCATAATTATCAATCTGATACCTACGATGATGGTGCAAACAAAACTAATTCGTTTGAAGAAGAATTAATACATAGCTGTTATTGAATAATTTGTATCTTGATTTATCTACTAATGTTAATTTACCCACAAATGGTTTTTTATCAACTGATTGTTAATTTTTATCACATAATGTAGTGGACTGTATATTTTTCTCTTCTTTTGTGTTTTTCTTGAAATAAAACAAGGCTTCTTTCTTCCAGGTTTATTTCTTCGCAGGTATTCTTTAGAATATTCGGAACGTGTTGGAACAAAACCCGTTCCAATGTATTCATTACGCAGCTGATCGCTGATTGGTCGAACGGTCAGGAGGTGGAGTTTTTCGGCCGCTAAGGAACATTCCGGAATGCTCGCGAATATTTCGACCTATCAGACTCAAGCACGGAATAATCCTGAAATTACATGCACTAACCTTTCGTATCGCGAAACTTTACCTTAACGAGAGCCTTTACACAAGTTACTGCATTGCGGGCGTGTACAAGACCAGTGTCCGGAGCAAAGATTGGACAATAGTTTTGGTGCCAGAGAAGGTAACAGTACAATATGTAGTCATTGGACAACAGTTTTAGCGTAACGCATACGAACCAAGTGAAAAGTGATTTTACTGGTTAATACTATAGAATTTATTTCTATAAAATTACCTTTTACATATATATATACAATATTATATACAAAAACACTTAACTAATTAAAACTATATATATACATTAACGGCTACTCCTAACTAAAATATGGCGTCATAAAACTCCTCCGCATCGCTGTCGACTGGAAGTGAGCCCAAAAGGCTGGCAGCATTGCCACGTTGTATGGCAATGCTTAATCTCTGACCAAAGTAAAAGCCAGCCCTTGGGTCACGCGAAGTGTCAACTAAGCGTTTGGATATTTCTTTAAAAAGGATATGAGCACTCGGACCCCACGGCCCAAGAGTTTCAACCCCAAACGGCTCAAAAATATAACTACCGACGAGGTTGTTATATTTTCGACGCTTGAGGTTCTCCGCAGCCGCAGCGGCAGCACCAGCACAGCACGATGAGCTAGGAAGATAGGATGGCGCAAGAGTGTCGACACAGGTAGCGTCCCACACTAAAGGTCTACCCATCTTCCACGGAAATAAAGACATACCGTCCGGTCTCTTACCATCGTCGCGTGCCAGGCCATAAGGTTAATTAGTTTTAGCGGGACATTCTGTACAACTGTACTATTACACTATTGTTTAAGAGTAATTTGTGTGTTTTTTTTTTGTTTGCTAACTTAATATATTATATTAAGTAAGCAGCATATCTCTATATAAATGGGATAAGGCTAGGAAAAGGCCTATATATGTATAGTCGGCCTTATAATGTTCCCACTGTTGGGACTCAGGCCTCCTCTCTAGGAGAGGGAAAGGGCCGTAATCCACCACGCGGGCCCAGTGCGGGTTAGTGAATGTCACATGTCTTCGAATTTTTGGTTCTACGACATGCCGGTTTCCTCACGATGTTTTCCTTCACCCTTTTGAGAGCAGTGGTGATGAAATAAATTATATAAAGTAATGCGCCTGGCAGGGTTTGAACCCGCGTAAGTCGGGGCCGTTACCACTCGGCCACCACTGCTGTCTCAAAAAAGGAAAACGCCTAGCCTTATCCCATTTCACTTGGAGTCGGCTCTCCTCGTCATTTTTCGCCAGACGTTTCGGTTTTGGATCATCGAGTCATTCACTTAAGCTTTCTTTAGGTCATTGCTAACTACAGACATCCAAATTAGAAGGGAATTCCTATGCTTTTTTAGATTAGTATTCATGACCTGTACCATGACGTTTAAAGTAAGATTGTTTCATTCTTATTTCCAGTGTGGGTAAGAGATGGCTCTAGACAACCTGTATAGCTCTGTCTCTTACCCACACTGAAATAAGTTTGAAACAATCTTACTTTGAACGTCATGGTAACCTCGCATGTGTAGGACTTGCCTAGTCATATGTTCTTCAGATCTTCTCGTTAATGACCATACCTTCTGAGTCGCTTCTCACTAAGTTTTTCTCCAATTGGGCGGGTCTTACAACTTCCATGAATATGTTTGTTTCTAACCCTAACATTGAGAGTAATACATTGTGTCAGAGACAGTAAAAACTTTTTTTTAGTTGAAAAAAAGTTACGTGAAAAATTCTGCAGTGCCAATTTTATTTTTTTGGTATGGCAATCGTTTCTGTTGCTTATTGAGTGGTTAGTTAGATACGCAGTGTTGTCAATTTAGTGAATTTTCCAATAAAACTGGTGGTTTCGACACTCCCATTAGCGAAAAAATATTATTCTTTTGTTATGGTTCAGTGAATTCATTTCCGTTGTAATAAATAAGTTTTAGTGATTTTTATTTTTAAAGCTTTTACAAATTACATTTTAATTGTTTTATTTGATTGAGTATTAAGTTAATGTTTTACATGAAATTATCATTTTGCTTTATTTTATGTAATGTATTTTTTTACAATTAAGTATTTAAATTGTTTTTTTTTTCTTCGATTAAATGATGAAATACTTGAAATGTATTTCTTTGTAAGTTTGAATTTGTTTCTTTGTAATTGTTTTGGCTGTATTAGATATTTATTTAATGTCTCATAAAATATAATATACTAGCTTCTGCCAGCGGCTTCGCCCGCGTGAAAGTAGATTTCTCCTAACAAACTTTGGTAGATATTTATAAGATCTACAATTAATTAGAACATTTTATGGTTCTATCTTTTATAGTTTAGGCAGCGTACGCAAAATAAGTTACTTTTCTGGTTGACTTTTCACACCTTGTGTCCGAAAAACTCAAATATCTTACGGAAACCTATTTTTTTCCAAAATAAAATATAGCCTATGTTACTCGTGAATAATGTAGCTTTCGAATGGTAAAAGAATTTTTTAAATCGGTCCAGTAGTTTTTGAGACTATTCATTACAAACAAACAAACAAAGTTTTCCTCTTTATAATATTAGTGTGGATAATATAATATTTCACTACTATCACACAACGCCGTCTAGTCCCAAGCTAAGCAGAGCTTATGTTATGAGTACTAGACAACTGATAAACATACTTATATATTTCTAAATACATACATATTATAGATAAACTACACCCAGACACAGAACAAATGTTCGTGCTCATCACACAAACAAAATCATTTATTATTGACTAACTTTCGGTAGCGGCTTCGCCCGCGCGATAATGGGAAATATTTTTTTATTTTAATTATAGTTAATTAAAATATAGGTCACTGTATAAAGTAGCATTTTACTAATGAAATTATTTTTAAAATCGTTCCAGTGGTTTTTATAATGTTGCATTACAAATAAAAATACAAATCTTTATTTTATAATATCAGTAGGTATAGATTAACTCTTTGATCGTCCTCGTCGGATTAGTCCGACGAATGTTTTTGTGTCCTATCCGCCAGAGTCGTGTATTTACGACTGGGCTGACTTAATCCATCTCGCTTAGCTCTTCAATCCCCATACGTTACAGAAGAGCTGACGAAATGGAGTATTTGGTCGTGAAGTACAACCCTGGTAGAATAAACTCAAGAGTGTTTGTCGGATATATCCGACGTAGGCGGTTAAAGGGTTAAACGAGAAAAAAATCTTTTATTTTTAATTCTTATAAACCAGTGCTTGACTGCGATCCCACCTGATGGTAAGCGGAGATGCAATCATTGATGGTGAGGCGCACCAGTTTATTAAGAGCGTATTCACTCTAGCCTTGAAGACACCTACATTATAGTTTGACGGGAAGACCGCAGCAGGCAAATGGTTCCAGTCCTTTCAAAAAAAAAATATTATGTATTTCGAGAAAATTTACTGATTTATGTGAGTAGAATTTTGATAATAGTTTGGGAGTTGAATCTGGTGGAAAGCTAGATTAACATACGGCAACACTGTAGAAAGATAAACCTTTATCTTTGAAACTCTTGCTGTAAATTGTATACTGTTGACATTATGATGATTATTACTTAATTGGTGGTTCAATATTATATACATTAAGAAAATGTTGTTTTGAACTGTAGTGTCTGAAAGTATTTCATCTGTTAAATACAATTTAATTCAGGTAAGTTTATTTTGTGATTTTTTCAGTGGTGGATTAAGCCAGCGTGGTGCCTGTAGCAAATTCGACGAGAGGGCCCCTGTGTAGACTTTTTTTTTAGGTAAATATTTAGTAAAATCATCTTCACTTAGTTTTTTTTTGCGTTCAAGTGCAGGAGATGCAAATGCGCGGGGGGGGCCGAATGTTCGGAACCAGTAGAATTTACAACTCTTGCTAGATGACTAATCCGCCATTGATTCTTTTTTAAAGAAGCATGGATGCATATCCAGGTTATTTGGAGGTTGTTAGAATCCTTCTGCAATAACATCAAGTCACAAAAGGAAATGCAAATTATTATTATTGAATCCTATTTGTGAGAAAACGCGGACGCAGAGGCGGTTGATGAGACGCGAGGGCGGGTGATGAGACGCGGGCATCGGTGAAGAAACTCGGCGACAATAGGGATGCGCAAATTCATCGCATTTTTAGACTAATACTGCGTACATATGAGTAAAGTACCTATAAATATGTATAAACTAAAACAAATAAATACACTTCACCATCGCTATGGCTTGGATACTAAGTTCTTTAAACCATGTCTTTGTATGAATATGGATGTACATATTCTAGTGATTTTATAGTATTTGGCAGCAAATGTAAATAAGTCAACTTTTGTAGCGACATCTATGGCGTCACATAAGAACTAATCCTGCATCGCGCAATCAAAGTTCTCCGCGCGATTATAACATATAGAACAGCCCGAAATCATCTATTGGGCAGTTGCCCACCAGACATAACACCTGCAAACTCCGCTGAAATAGTCAACACTACAATAACATTTTCGGCTCCATTTTACCGAGATCGAGCCAGTTTCAATAAATCCACATGTAGCGACATCTATGGGGCCACATATAAAGTAAACAACGAAATCCAGCATCGCGCAATTAAAGTTCTCCGCGCGATTTGAAAATAAAGGTACAACTAGGTAGTTGGCCAAACCAAACATAACACTTGTCTGGTCGGAGGATCCTCCCTTTTTAAAGTAGGTGTGTGGGAGCAGTGAGCAGTGGTGACCGAGTGGTAACAGCCCTGACTTACGAGTTGCAGGTCGCGGGTTCAAACCCAGCCAGGCGCATTACTTTGTGTAATTTATTTCATCACCACTGCTCTCAAAACGGTGAAGGAAAACATCGTGAGGAAACCGGCAGAAATGAAAATTCGAAGACATGTGACATCCACCAACCCGCACTGGGCCTGCGTGGTGGATTACGGCCCATTCCCTCTCCTTGAGAGGAGGCCTGAGTCCCAACAGTGGGAACATTATAAGGCCGACTATGCTATGCTATGCTATGTGCGAGACTTTACTCTCTGTTTCGCCTACCCATACACATATTGCCCAGTTCTGCAAACGCTTGAGGTATAAAACTACACCAATTTTACATCACAATATCCACTAGGAATCAATTTACGAATAATTAAAACAGCCACTGAACCTCACCCGAAGAAATCCCGTCAAAAACCCCTTGTCAGTTGTATACTTAGACCTGTACCATGACGTTTAAAGTAAGATTGTTTCATTCTTATTTCCAGTGTGGGTAAGAGATGGCGCTAGACAACCTGTATAGCTCTGTCTCTTACCCACACTGAAATAAAAATGAAACAATCTTACTTTGAACGTCATGGTAACCCCGTTAGACAGAGATGCGAAAACTAAACAGTTTTTCTTTTTTTAAAGGAGTGTCCATGACTGTCAGATACTGCAAAAACACTAAAATCTGTATTTCCGTATTCTGATAACAAACAATGTGACGGTAAAAAAACTAAACGGTGTAAAAATGAAACACTTGTTACAACTTGATATTGGCTAAATGCACAAACCATGCGAAGCCAAAAGTAAACAACCTTTTTAAAGCAGCGCATTTTCTATTACAGGCCAATAACATTGATTCCAGCAGAAGACTTGGAAATTGAAACAGCTCCTCACAAGGAGACACAAAGTTAGAACCACCTCGCATATAAGGAATCAGTGACTTAATTACTTATTGTTGAGTCCAAGTAAAGAAAAGACGCAACAATATCGTTAAAACAATGAACAGCAATATGTATAAAAAGCGTGCAGGCACGTCGGGCATCCAGGGACAGCTGTACGAGACAAAATTAATTAGTCTAATATATTTTAGATTGATACATGACGACAGTGTTGAGCAGTTTAGTTTGGCCACCAATAGAGATGACATAGGTGAATTCGATGATATTTGCTTTAAAGCAAATGTAAAGGGGTTCAACAAACCCCTAGCTGTGTTCCTTCAAGCCAAGCACAGGGAGAACGATAAACTCCTCACATTCACTAGTGAAACTGATTTGGCTAAATATTTTAGTAGTTACTTAAAAATTAGAAACGCTTTTAGCCCGTTTAGTCAAGACATGATTTTCAAAGGAAAGTTTGATGACACTGAATGCTTTTTCGTTATGTATACAACAGCGAAGGGCGATCCTAATAACAAAGTATATGAAGGTACGTTTACTGAGTGTTTAAATGAACTTATAAGAACGGGAGGTCGTTGCACACAGCCGTCGTGCACAGATGATGACATAGACTTATTATGTAAAATAGTTATAAAAGAACATGTAACAATACTAGCTAAACAGCTGGCAAAGTTTATTTGCGATGAATCTGGCAGCGAAATGTTAATGAATAATGATATCATGTTGCGATATCATGTAATTCTAGCGCTCAACGTTTTAGACGTTTCTGAAATCCAACCTGAAGGACATCGGATTGCCAGCTTCAGACAAGACTTCTTTACAAACAACGAAGAATTTATTGTGCTGATCAAAAACATATTGTGCTTAGAGGTTCTAAAAAATCGAAAGACGAAAAATAATGATGTACAGAGTTTATTGTTGAAGTTCCTTAGCGAGCCCTCTGACGTTACAACACTAAGTGAACTGATAGGGAGTGTTCTTACGTATAGAAATAACAAGCTAGAATTGGTTAACGAATCGATATCTGACGATCTAAAGCGACAACTCGATAAAGTAAATGTCTCACAATCGACTATCTATGAGGCAGCAGAACTGGGTGCTAAAGAGTATTTGCTACCTTTGAAGCTTAAAGTCCCGGCTTCCTTTGGTAATAAAGATCTAACAATAAGAGGCAACAATAAAAAAATAGAAAAGAGACTAAACTACCTAACAACAAAAATCCTAGAAATATTAAAACAAGCGAAACCCAATCATATCGTCACTATAGACGAGTCACTGGGAGATGGATTTCTTCAGTTAAATGGAGGCATAGCTTCTGCTGTCGGCAACATACTAGTTTTCGATGAAACTTCAAAACTTTTTAAGTTTACAGATAACTGTGAATCACTAGGTAACCTGGCCAAAACATGGTACGGAACTTTGATAGTTAAAATTGAAAATATACACGAATATAAATTGGATATGAAAGTAAAAAACTTTCCGAAGCTTTCCTTCGAACGGGGAGAATTCGACGTGAGTTCGGTGAGAGAATTCTATAGCAAATTACTGTTTTACACTAACCAAGCTAATCAGACTGGCGTAGAGAAAATTTTGAGAGAAGAAATAGAAGATCAGCCTCGCAATGATGTCAATAACATCAGAGTTCGATCTGAATTGATATTTTTGAAATATCATGATGAAATACAAAGACTGTGGTTGCTGCCAGACGGATTATATCTAACAGAGAAAAGTAAAGTATTTGAGAATGCAGTTGCTAATGCCATGAGTGAATCTTTAATGGGTGTTATGAAAATTATCTATAGCATGAAGAATAAGGTCTTTACGTTTAATGAACACGTTATAAATCGGTTTCTGTTGCGTGGACCGATTATAGGTACTATTATTGTTTCGGAAATGTGTGTATTAACAGTTGCTAAAGTAGTACAATATCTAGGAAGTAAGGACTATGTCGTGTTAGACTTAGAGTATATTTTGCAACTACCCCTGAAGAGTCACAACACGTTATGTAAAGAATTGAAAGACACGAATAAAGAGAAGATATTTATTGTTGTTTGTAAATCATTCCAAGATTGGAGGGGTTCTGACAATAGGCTTGAAGACATCGCGAAATCAATTGATTGCAAGCAAATAATAGTTATTACGAACAAGCTGTCAGTAGACATAATGAAAGAATTTTTCATACAAATTAGTAATGTAAGGAACGATGAAACCAACAATTTTGCAGACTTGAGTGTTGAATCGCAAAAAAACTTTTTGGCAACTTATAAAATAAAATTTCAAGGGAAATACGTTAGCTTAGATATGATTTTAGATGAGGGGTCTGTGGATCTTATAGATATTTTTGTTTTTTATGAATTGATCAATGATCAAACTGTCGAAATTGGCAACACGAGAATCTATAACAATTATGAAAAGCAATTTTATATTGACAGACGAGTTAGTCGCACCAAAACACAAGAGCAAAATAAAATTGATGTTGTTAAAGATAAAGTTATAAATACTTTTTATGATTTGGAAGACGACGTTGTACTTATAAGAGCTGAAGAGGGAATGGGTAAGTCAACTCTTCTTACTCATTTGTCACTGAAGACAAAGGAACTAGATCCTAAAGTTTGGATTGTAAGAATAAACTTTTTAGAGTATCAAAGGATAAATAGGACATATTATAAGTTGGAGGATATTGAGAAAAACTTTGTTGAGTTTATATGTCAAGTTGCACTCGACGATAAATCCATTCGTCTTAATTGGTGTATGGGTTCCGACCGCCCCTTCGATACGGTTAATCAACTTGAAGACTCAATAGAAAATTCACTGAATCAGTATTTTATTTTCAAAAAAGAAGAAAACATATATCTCCAAGGATTACCAGTTGCATATTATATTTCTAAAGTTAACCAATGTTCATGTCAGCCAAAAGTGTTTCAAGTGAAAATGTTCCTACATTATTACAACAAAGGTAAACTGATATTTCTTATCGATGACTTTTATGATTTTGTTCCGGAACATAAAGAAATAGTTGACGAATGTCTGAAGCTCGTCAAAAGAAATCCTAAGAAGAATAAAATATGGATCTCATTATTATCACCATTGTCCTATTTAGAAGTCTTGTTTGGACCATCGTACAAAATGCAAAATTTTTCTCACCTTGAACAGAAGACATACTTGAACGCATTTTGGAAGTCCAATATCAACATCAAGAACCTCAATACTAAAAACATTGCTCAGAATAGTGAAAATTTCTTAGATAATATGCAAATTAACAAAAAAGAATACATGGGGGCCTACGTGATTCTTTTGGAATTTTTAAAAGTGGAGTCGATGGCTGCTGACATGGATTTTTCTTATGATGTTTATTATAATCGTTTTAAGACGAGGTTTTGTCTTTGTGAGGACACAGTCCCATGTATTCCGGACGACACAACGCTGTGCAAACTTAACCTAATAGCTCTTGATTTTTTGTTTTTGATGGCCCACCCTTAAGAGGGTCCTTTTTCGCTTGCCTATCGTCAACTTCGAGCATGGTTTAAAAGCTTGATATTTCATCTAACGCAATCCAACGCGATGTTTGATGAAAAGGCAACGCAAAAAAGGCGCATTACTTTGTGTATTTATTTCATCACCACTGCTCTCAAAAAGGTGAAAAAAGCATCGCCAGGCAATCGGCATGTCCTAGAACCAAAAATTTGAAGACATGTGACATCCACCAACCCGCACTGGGCCCACGTGGTGGATTACGGCCCATTCCTTCTCCTAGAGAGGAGGCCTGAGTCCCAACAGTGGGATGATTATAAGGCCGACTATGCTATGCTATGAAATTAAGAAAAAAGAAACTCAAAATGCCCGAAAATTTAGGTTAAAAGTTGGATTGAGAAAAGGCAAGCATTATCGCATGCATATTTAATTCGAGAATTTTCTGCAGAATCACTCGATTACAGACATTATCCCCGATTTCCAGCCGCCATGGGCGTGGCTTTACGGACGGCGAGCAATGGGTAGCTCGCCGTCCAGACCGATCCCGAAACGTCGACGGCGCGAAGTGTTCCTTGCGCGTCTCAAGGAAATGTCAGCAAAACCGTAGGGTAGAAGCCTACTGGGACCATGGGTTCGCTTCTGAAAAGAAAACCCGGGGTACTGAACCGCAAGACAAAGAAGGTACATAGGAGGGAGTTTTAGTCATTAAAAGTCTAACATCTACCCTCATCTCTCCTCACGCTCCGCCCTAGAGCACGAGGAGTACTCTAGCACTGTAACCGATAAAGGGCGACTTGTCTCGCCGGCATTGATCGACACGCCGTTTTGAACGACGAGCCGAGTAAAAATTGAAACAAACATGACGAGTCGCGAGCCAGGGTCACAAAGCCGCGGTACTGAAATGATACACCGGTGAGCTTTACCGATGAGCTATAAGACCGCGGTTTTACTCGCACGTCGAGTTTATTTTCCGCACTAGTGCGAAAAACAGTAAATTGCCTAAAAGTGGTAGGGATACGAATGGGTTTTTCGAATACGTGTATTGTAAAATACTTTTTGATTGGCTAAACGCTATGCTTTTTTTATAATTGTTTTTGGTAATTAAATACTCAATACTAAAAGTATTTTATGCCATTGGCTAAATGTAATTGCGAAGCCATAACAGAAAAAATAGTTTTTGCAATGGCATCCCATAAAATAAGACGTGTTTGTCTGGTGTTCTGTGAGAGGCAGTATGCGAGGGTGTCCACTGTTCCATGTTAATATGTAGTATTGTATTTAATCTTATAAGTTTAAAAAAATCTATGTTAATTAATGTAAGTGGGTATACCGTTTTAATTAACTATAAATAAATAAATAAATAAATAAATCCCTGGCAGCGGCCGTTAGGCGTAAGGTGTAAGGAAATAAAAATCACACATTTATTTTTCCTCATCGGATATTTGAATATCCTCCACTAATTTATTAGCATCAAAAACTAACAATTACTAATTATAATTATTATTACTAAGTCACCTCCTAGACAAGTTTCTTAAAAATATATACTTAAAAATTATCAAAAAAAAACTATAATTAGATTATTATGTAATAAACTCAAGAGTGTTTGTCGGATATATCCGACGTAGGCGGTTAAAGGGTTAAACGAGAAAAAAATCATTTTTTTTAAATTCTTATAAACCAGTGCTTGACTGCGATCCCACCTGATGGTAAGCGGAGATGCAATCATTGATGGTGAGGCGCACCAGTTTATTAAGAGCCTATTCACTCTAGCCTTGAAGACACCTAAATTAAAGTTGGACTTCGAAACTTCGTTACTTTCGAAAAAAAATATTATTTATTTCGAGAAAATTTACTGATTTATGTGAGTAGAATTTTGATAATAGTTTGGGAGTTGAATCTGGTGGAAAGCTAGATTAACTATTGGCAACACTGTAGAAAGATAAACCTTTATCTTTGAAACTCTTGCTGTAAATTGTATACTGTTGACATTATGATGATTATTACTTAATTGGTGGTTCAATATTATATACATTAAGAAAATGTTGTTTTGAACTATTCTGTCTGAAAGTATTTCATCTGTGAACTACAATTTAGTTCAGGTAAGTTTATTTTGTGATTTTTTCAGTGGTGGATTAAGCCAGCGTGGTGCCTGTAGCAAATTCGACGAGGGGGCCCCTGTGTAGACTTTTTTTTTAGGTAAATATTTAGTAAAATCATTTTCACTTAGTTTTTTTTTGCGTTCAAGTGCAGAAGATCCAAATGCGCGGGGGGGGGGGCCGAATGTTCGGAACCTGTAGAATTTACAACTCTTGCTAGATGGCTAATCCGCCGTTGATTCTTTTTTGAAGAAGTATGGATGCATATCCAGGTTATTTGGAGGTTGTTAGAATCCTTCTGCAATAACATCAAGTCACAAAAGGAAATGCAAATTATTATTATTGAGTCCTATTTGTGAGAAAACGCGGACGCAGAGGCGGTTGATGAGACGCGAGGGCGGGTGTTGAGACGCGGGCATCGGTGAAGAAACTCGGCGACAATAGGGATGCGCAAATTCATCGCATTTTTAGACTAACACTGCGTACATATGAGTAAAGTACCTATAAATATGTATAAACTAAAACAAATAAATACACTTCACCATCGCTATGGCTTGGATACTAAGTTCTTTAAACCATGTCTTTGTATGAATATGGATGTACATATTCTAGTGATTTTATAGTATTTGGCAGCAAATGTAAATAAGTCAACTTTTGTAGCGACATCTATGGCGTCACATAAGAACTAATCCTGCATCGCGCAATCAAAGTTCTCCGCGCGATTATAACATATAGAACAGCCCGAAATCATCTATTGGGCAGTTGCCCACCAGACATAACACCTGCAAACTCCGCTGAAATAGTCAACACTACAATAACATTTTCGGCTCCATTTTACCGAGATCGAGCCAGTTTCAATAAATCCACATGTAGCGACATCTATGGGGCCACATATAAAGTAAACAACGAAATCCAGCATCGCGCAATTAAAGTTCTCCGCGCGATTTGAAAATAAAGGTACAACTAGGTAGTTGGCCAAACCAAACATAACACTTGTCTGGTCGGAGGATCCTCCCTTTTTAAAGTAGGTGTGTGGGAGCAGTGAGCAGTGGTGACCGAGTGGTAACAGCCCTGACTTACGAGTTGCAGGTCGCGGGTTCAAACCCAGCCAGGCGCATTACTTTGTGTAATTTATTTCATCACCACTGCTCTCAAAACGGTGAAGGAAAACATCGTGAGGAAACCGGCAGAAATGAAAATTCGAAGACATGTGACATCCACCAACCCGCACTGGGCCCGCGTGGTGGATTACGGCCCATTCCCTCTCCTTGAGAGGAGGCCTGAGTCCCAACAGTGGGAACATTATAAGGCCGACTATGCTATGCTATGCTATGTGCGAGACTTTACTCTCTGTTTCGCCTACCCATACACATATTGCCCAGTTCTGCAAACGCTTGAGGTATAAAACTACACCAATTTTACATCACAATATCCACTAGGAATCAATTTGCGAATAATTAAAACAGCCACTGAACCTTACTCGAACAAATCCCGTCAAAAACCCCTTGTCAGTTGAATACTTAGACCTGTACCATGACGTTTAAAGTAAGATTGTTTCATTCTTATTTCCAGTGTGGGTAAGAGATGGCGCTAGACAACCTGTATAGCTCTGTCTCTTACCCACACTGAAATAAGAATGAAACAATCTTACTTTGAACGTCATGGTAACCCCGTTAGACAGAGATGCGAAAACTAAACAGTTTTTATTTTTTTAAAGGAGTGCCCATGACTGTCAGATATTGCAAAAACACTAAAATCTGTATTTCCGTATTCTGATAACAAACAATGTGACGGTATAAAAACTAAACGGTGTAAAAATGAAATACTTATTACAACTTGATATTGGCTAAATGCACAAACCATGCGAAGCCAAAAGTAAAAAACCTTTTTAAAGCAGCGCATTTTTCTATTACAGGCCAATAACATTGACTCCAGCAGAAGACTTGGAAATTGAAACAGCTCCTCACAAAGAGACACAAAGTTAGAACCACCTCGCATATAAGGAATCAGTGACTTAATTATTTAATAAATTACTTATTGTTGAGTCCAAGTAAAGAAAAGACGCAACAATATCGTTAAAACAATGAACAGCAATATGTATAAAAAGCGTGCAGGCACGTCGGGCATCCAGGGACAGCTGTACGAGACGAAATTAATTAGTCTAATATATTTTAGATTGATACATGACGACAGTGTTGAGCAGTTTAGTTTGGCCACCAATAGAGATGACATAGGTGAATTCGATGATATTTGCTTTAAAGCAAATGTAAAGGGGTTCAACAAACCCCTAGCTGTGTTCCTTCAAGCCAAGCACAGGGAGAACGATAAACTCCTCACGTTCACTAGTGAAACTGATTTGGCTAAATATTTTAGTAGTTACTTAAAAATTAGAAACGCTTTTAGGCCGAGTTGTCAAGACATGATTTTCGAAGGACAGTTTGATGATACTGAATGCTTTTTCGTTATGTATACAACAGCGAAGGGCGATCCTAATAACAAAGTATATGAAGGTACGTTTACTGAGTTTTTAAATGAACTTATAGGAACGGGAGGTCGTTGCACACAGCCGTCGTGCACAGATGATGACATAGACTTATTATGTAAAATAGTTATGAAAGAACATGTAACAATACTAGCTAAACAGCTGGCAAAGTTTATTTGCGATGAATCTGGCAGCGAAATGTTAATGAATAATGATATCATGTTGCGATATCATGTAATTCTAGCGCTCAACGTTTTAGACGTTTCTGAAATCCAACCTGAAGGACATCGGATTGCCAGCTTCAGACAAGACTTCTTTACAAACAACGAAGAATTTATTGTGCTGATCAAAAACATATTGTGCTTAGAGGTTCTAAAAAATCGAAAGACGAAAAATAATGATGTACAGAGTTTATTGTTGAAGTTCCTTAGCGAACCCTCTGACGTTACAACACTAAGTGAACTGATAGGGAGTGTTCTTACGTATAGAAATAACAAGCTAGAATTGGTTAACGAATCGATATCTGACGATCTAAAGCGACAACTCGATAAAGCAAATGTCCCACAATCGACTGTCTATGAGGCAGCAGAACTGGGTGCTAAAGAGTATTTGCTACCTTTGAAGCTTAAAGTCCCGGCTTCCTTCGGTAATAAAGATTTAACAATAAGAGGCAACAATAAAAAAATAGAAAAGAGACTAAACTACCTAACAACAAAAATCCTAGAAATATTAAAACAAGCGAAACCCAATCATATCGTCACTATAGACGAGTCAATGGGAGATGGATTTCTTCAGTTAAATGGAGGCATAGCTTCTGCTGTCGGCAACATACTAGTTTTCGATGAAACTTCAAAACTTTTGAAGTTTACAGATAACTGTGAATCACTAGGTAACCTGGCCAAAACATGGTACGAAACTTTGATAGTTAAAATTGAAAATATACACGAATATAAATTGGATATGAAAGTAAAAAACTTTCCGAAGCTTTCCTTCGAACGGGGAGAATTCGACGTGAGTTTGGTGAGAGAATTCTATAGCAAATTACTGTTTTACACTAACCAAGCTAATCAGAATGGCGTAGAGAAAATTTTGAGAGAAGAAATAGAAGATCAGCTTCGCAATGATGTCAATAACATCAGAGTTCGATCTGAATTGATATTTTTGAAATATCATGATGAAATACAAAGACTGTGGTTGCTGCCAGACGGATTATATCTAACGGAGAAAAGTAAAGTATTTGAGAATGCAGTTGCTAATGCCATGAGTGAATCTTTAATGGGTGTTATGAAAATTATCTATAGCATGAAGAATAAGGTCTTTACGTTTAATGAACACGTTATAAATCGGTTTCTGTTGCGTGGACCGATTATAGGTACTATTATTGTTTCGGAAATGTGTGTATTAACAGTTGCTAAAGTAGTACAATATCTAGGAAGTAAGGACTATGTCGTGTTAGACTTAGAGTATATTTTGCAACTACCCCTGAAGAGTCACAACACGTTATGTAAAGAATTGAAAGACACGAATAAAGAGAAGATATTTATTGTTGTTTGTAAATCATTCCAAGATTGGAGGGGTTCTGACAATAGGCTTGAAGACATCGCGAAATCAATTGATTGCAAGCAAATAATAGTTATTACGAACAAGCTGTCAGTAGACATAATGAAAGAATTTTTCATACAAATTAGTAATGTAAGGAACGATGAAACCAACAATTTTGCAGACTTGAGTGTTGAATCGCAAAAAAACTTTTTGGCAACTTATAAAATAAAATTTCAAGGGAAATACGTTAGCTTAGATATGATTTTAGATGAGGGGTCTGTGGATCTTATAGATATTTTTGTTTTTTATGAATTGATCAATGATCAAACTGTCGAAATTGGCAACACGAGAATCTATAACAATTATGAAAAGCAATTTTATATTGACAGACGAGTTAGTCGCACCAAAACACAAGAGCAAAATAAAATTGATGTTGTTAAAGATAAAGTTATAAATACTTTTTATGATTTGGAAGACGACGTTGTACTTATAAGAGCTGAAGAGGGAATGGGTAAGTCAACTCTTCTTACTCATTTGTCACTGAAGACAAAGGAACTAGATCCTAAAGTTTGGATTGTAAGAATAAACTTTTTAGAGTATCAAAGGATAAATAGGACATATTATAAGTTGGAGGATATTGAGAAAAACTTTGTTGAGTTTATATGTCAAGTTGCACTCGACGATAAATCCATTCGTCTTAATTGGTGTATGGGTTCCGACCGCCCCTTCGATACGGTTAATCAACTTGAAGACTCAATAGAAAATTCACTGAATCAGTATTTTATTTTCAAAAAAGAAGAAAACATATATCTCCAAGGATTACCAGTTGCATATTATATTTCTAAAGTTAACCAATGTTCATGTCAGCCAAAAGTGTTTCAAGTGAAAATGTTCCTACATTATTACAACAAAGGTAAACTGATATTTCTTATCGATGACTTTTATGATTTTGTTCCGGAACATAAAGAAATAGTTGACGAATGTCTGAAGCTCGTCAAAAGAAATCCTAAGAAGAATAAAATATGGATCTCATTATTATCACCATTGTCCTATTTAGAAGTCTTGTTTGGACCATCGTACAAAATGCAAAATTTTTCTCACCTTGAACAGAAGACATACTTGAACGCATTTTGGAAGTCCAAGATCAACATCAAGAACCTCAATACTAAAAACATTGCTCAGAATAGTGAAAATTTCTTAGATAATATGCAAATTAACAAAAAAGAATACATGGGGGCCTACGTGATTCTTTTGGAATTTTTAAAAGTGGAGTCGATGGCTGCTGACATGGATTTTTCTTATGATGTATATTATAATAGTTTTAAGACGAGGTTTTGTCTTTGTGAGGACACAGTCCCATGTATTCCGGACGACACAACGCTGTGCAAACTTAACCTAATAGCTCTTGATTTTTTGTTTTTGATGGCCCACCCTTAAGAGGGTCCTTTTTCGCTTGCCTATCGTCAACTTCGAGCATGGTTTAAAAGCTTGTTATTTCATCTAAGGATTGCGTTACGCGATGTTTGATGAAAAGGCAACGCAAAAAAGGCGCATTACTTTGTGTATTTATTTCATTACCACTGCTCTCAAAACGGTGAAAAAAAACATCGCGAGGCAATCAGCATGTCCTAGAACCAAAGATTTGAAGACATGTGACATCCACCAACCCGCACTGGGCCCACGTGGTGGATTACGGCCCATTCCTTCTCCTAGAGAGGAGGCCTGAGTCCCAACAGTGGGAAGATTATAAGGCCGACTATGCTATGCTATGAAATTAAGAAAAAAGAAACTCAAAATGCCCGAAAGTTTAGGTTAAAAGTTGGATTGAGAAAAGGCAAGCATGCATATGTAATTCGAGAATTTTCTGCAGAATCACTCGATTACAGACATTATCCCCGATTTCCAGCCGCCATGGGCGTGGCTTTACGGACGGCGAGCAATGGGTAGCTCGCCGTCCAGACCGATCCCGAAACGTCGACGGCGCGAAGTGTTCCTTGCGCGTCTCAGGGAAATGTTAGCAAAACCGTAGGGGCCTAGCAGGGTCGAAGCCTACTGGGGCCATGGGTTCGCTTCTGAAAAGAAGACCCGGGGTACTGAACCGCAAGGCAAAGAAGGAACATAGGAGGGAGTTTTAGTCATTAAAAGTCTAACATGCCCTCACGCTCCGCCCTAGAGCACGAGGAGTCCTCTAGCACTGTAACCGATAAAGGGCGACTTCTCTCGCCGGCAATGATCGACACGCCGTTTTGAACGACGAGACGAGTAAAAATTGAAACAAGCATGACGAGTCGCGAGCCAGGCTCACAAAACCGCGGTACTGAAATGATACACCGGTGAGCTTTACCGATGAGCTATAAGACCGCGGTTTTACTCGCACGTCGAGTTTATTTTCCGCACTAGTGCGAAAAACAGTAAATTGCCTAAAAGTGTTAGGGATACGAATGGGTTTTTCGAATACGTGTATTGTATAAAAAACTTTTTACAAAAAAAAGATAACCGACTTCACTAAAAAAAAAACATTAAATAACTTTAATTTCGGAAGTCGGTGTTTCTCGGTAGTATTTGTATCTTATTTAACATTTTTTGTAAAAAGTTTTTATTTCACATTTTTTAGTTGGGATACACTTATAAACAGAGTGCTTATTTCTCATGATAATTCCAATTAATCCAAACATTACTAGGTTACATTGTTTTATTATGAAGTTCTTGTGTCTAGCTTCCACCTTCCGGCTCCATCATCAGATCAGTTCGATAGTACGTTATAGCCAAAATGCATTTCATGACAATTCTAATAAGCCCAAACACGGCTACGTTACATTGATTAATGACGGAGTTCCAGTGCCTACCTTCTGGCTCCATCATCATCATAAGATCAATTTGATGATACCATTTTCAACAGAACTATTCAGAACCATTAATTTATTTGTAATATCATAGTCGCTTAACTATCTTCATTGTGATATCTATGCGAGTATGAAGTTCGGTTGACCATTTCTGATCTTCTTCATCAGTTCCACTTCATCAAATGTTACTTTTTGACTGTAAATGCTTAAGTTCTCGATGAAAATACCAAAATCACTATGCAGTTGCCTATAATATTTGAGGAGTTCCCTTGATTTCACCAAGATTCCATCATCAGATCCTGACTTGGTGACTATGGGACCATTTGGGACGTATACCCTTTCTAACAAAAAAATAATTTTTCAAATCGGTTAGCAAGCGACGAAGTTATGCGCGAACAAACATAAAAAAACCTCCTCCTTTTTTAGAAGTCGGTTAAAAATACTTTTTGATTGGCTAAACGCTATGCTTTTTTTATAATTGTTTTTGGTAATTAAATACTCAATACTAAAAGTCTTTTATGCCATTGGCTAAATGTAATTGCGAAGCCTTAACAGAAAAAATAGTTTTTGCAATGGCATCCCTGGCAGCGGCCGTTAGGCGTAAGGTGTAAGGAAATAAAAATCACACATTTATTTTTCCTCATCGGATATTTGAATATCCTCCACTAATTTATTAGCATCAAAAACTAACAATTACTAATTATAATTATTATTACTAAGTCACCTCCTAGACAAGTTTCTTAAAAATATATACTTAAAAATTATCAAACAAAAACTATAATTAGATTATTATATAAGTTATTTTTGTTAAAAAAATTCAGCGATCATATTTTAATACTATGTTAAGAATATTCAAGATTTCAAGATGATAAAGAACATAGATGTAAATGTATATATAGGGGGAGGGGGAGTGGGCTGTATTTCATTCTAGCCTTGAAGAAACCTAACTTATGATCGGAAGGGAAATTCGTAGCAGTTAAATTGTTCCAGTCTTTCGAAGTACGCGGTTTAAAAAACGAGGCGAAACACCATAAATGTACATAGTTAGGTTTAGTACTTATTAATATTTGGTTAATATATAGAATCCTATACCTGTCTAACTTAATTTAAAGTCAAGTTGTAAAATAAAAACATCAAATAGTCCGGTATCAAAACGAAAAACGTAATCAAAACTTTTTGTGAGAACACTGTAGACTCCACGAATTCTTAGGTTAGTTTTTATTATGATTATTTTTATTGTACTTTTTAGTACAATATTGACCAGTCTACACTGTCTTTACATAATATCTACTTATGCTGTAATATGGAAATATTGTAAGAACAACAAGTAAAAAAAAAAAGTAACCATGGAGTTTCTTGCCGGTTCTTCTCAATAGGAAACGACCAATTTGGAACCGTGTACTAGCTTCTGACGTTTTATAAGGGCCCATGTAGGCCTATGTGAAATAAAAAAACTTTTGACTTTGACACTTTTGTTTCTATTCACCCCCTGGATCTTACCCCTTTTGAAGGTAGCTTTTCAACAGTTTGAAAATGTATCTTTCTAATATGGTACCCTTCTATATTTACTTATCGTTTTCTTCACATTTTTGAAATCCCAAATATTATATATAATCTCAGAATTATGATTAATATTTCCGTTTTAGAAAATGAATATTGCAGTTTATTTCGACCTGGATGAAATAGTTGCTTATATCAATATCATTTCTTCAAATTCGCAAAAATTTTTCGTCAGTTTAAATTAGATGAGGCCGGTGTTTCCTAGCTGACTACCCTGAGAAGAAACACCGAAACAAACTCAGGGTCTAGTCTCTTTTAAAGTCCATACAGCAAACATGTAATGGTCAAATCATATGAGAACCATTCAGATAAGTGTCTGAGATGGTCTTTTGAGGAAAGAACCACACAGATTTTAGTGGACCTGTCCAGTCAGTGCAAGCATTTGTCAGTATTCGTGTAGCTCAACTTAGGCCTACTAAGGAGCTCAACGTTTTGATGATTCCCACAAGATTATAAATTAATTAGGTACAATATCCTTTTTTTTTGGAGTGAGTAAGTGAGCTCGGCAAATAGATGTACAGTTTGGTCACACCAGCGTGAAGTCAAGCTTCAGTGTCGCACAAGCGTGCATTCGAACTATGGTTTGTCGTAGTACAGTTTTGTCGTACAAGCGTTTGTCATACCAGCGTGATGTCACACATCAGTGTGTCGCACAAGCGTGCATTCGAACTATGGTTTGTCGTAGTACAGTTTTGTCGTACAAGCGTTTGTCATACCAGTGTGATGTCTAACATCAGTGTGTCGCACAAGCGTGCATTCGAACTATGGTTTGTCGTAGTACAGTTTTGTCGTACAAGCGTTTGTCATACCAGCGTGATGACAATCTTCGGTGTGTCGCACAAGCGTGCATTCGAATTATGGTGTGTCGCAGTACAATGAAATAAAGAAGCCAGCAGCGAATTCCACTCCTTCATTCCCTAGCTGTACGGACAATGAATATATTCCCAAAACAATTTTCATGTATATGTCTTTCAAAAATATTGTTTCTCGTCAGCTTTGGACTTAGTTAAATAAAAGATGAGTAACAATAGGGCTGTACGCGCTATGAGAAAACCAGCTATTTCATCCATAATCGAGTTAGTATACAACGATTATTTCTTTAAGTCTAATCGATTTGAAATGCTACGTTTATGAATCTGTCTTTACATTCGGTTTAGTACGCTTCCTTCTGTTTCCTTCTGGCTATTTCGGCACTGGCCTCTTGGATTGCTTCCCACAGTTTAGCTTCGGAGAGGATCTGCCTAGACAACTCTTCAATTGCAGTCTCCGAGTCCAGGATTGAGCCCAAGGTTTCATCGTCCACGTACTGAAATGAAAATATAATAAAAATATTTGTAACTAGCTTTCAATAAAGCAGCTTTCTAACAGTGAAAATATTTTCGCAATCGGACCAGTACTTTCAAAGTTATTACCTTCTACAAACAAAAAAAATATATGACGGCGTTTACGTCAAACGTCAGGTTGATAGGACTCTCAATGTCAACCTAGCGAAGCGTCATGCGGGCGGCCATCTTGGGCACTTTTTGAACGAGAGCCGACCGTGCACCACGTTTTGTGACGAATCGCTCTGAATCTTCGATATCTTGCTATTTCAAGAATTATTTATGTTTATTACGTGTAGTAGTCATCGTCAATTACCTAATTATATTGTGATTCCTGTGAGAACTGATTAAAATACGTGGATTGTGATCTGAAGCTATATTTTATTCCAACTACCGCCCCCACCTACCCACATAATTAGAAGATGAGTTCTGGTGAAGGGCCTCCAGGTCATCGTGCCCCTTCAAATATGTATAAGGCAACTACCTCTTAATAATATTTGTGTAGATAATTGTCTAGTTTATTTAAGCATATTGGAATTCGAAGTGTCCTTGCGTGATCGCATCAGGAAGAAAGATATATGCAGAAGAACGAAGGTTAACCGCCAAATTTAAGTGGCAGTGGGCAGGGCACATTGCTCGCAGAACAGATGGTCGATGGCGCCGAAAGGTTCTGGAGTGGCGACCGCGTACCGGAAGACGTAGCGTTGCAAGGCCGGAAGGCCCACAAGGTGAACCGATGACCTAGTAAGAGTCATAGGAATCCGAGGATGTGAGACGCACAGGACCGTACATCGTGGCGATACTTGGGGAGGCCTATATACTTTTTTGGTGGTACTTTGGCAGAAATGATGAATGATGATCATCATCATTAACAGGGGCGCCGACTGCGTGGGTGCTGGGGGGCTCGTGCGTGATGAGAAATAAACAGTGGGTAGGTACAGACCACCACTGAGAATCGACATCACGAAACAGATCAGTAATCACCTTTTATGTATAAATTATGATATTTCTTGATTAGAATAACTAGTTTCATTTTATTTATTGGTTTCATTTTACATTTTTATCAAACATAAGTACACAATATGTACTTAGGACATTAATTTGTTTGTCAGTCGATCACTGTGCATTTGTCTTCTCACACTTCACCAGTTTTTCGAGTCAACAAATGAGCATTAGCACCTATGAAGTTTTCTAAAAGTCCCTGATCTTTCATTTGTACAGCAGTATAACATATAGGCTAGTATAATATATATTGGGAGGAAGTACTGATTCCAAACGGGCGAAGCCGCTGCCAAAAGCTAGTCATCATCATCTCTTATAATCCTCAGCACACAAGTTGAACCATTATGGCGGTCGACCTTGAATGCGCAGTAACCGATTTCTGGTTCTCAATCGTTTCGTTTGCGTCGAACGCCTCGAGTAGGCCACTCCTCAGATTCCTTTGTTCTGACCATGTGACTGAGCGTTGAGATGACGTCAGAACAAAGGAAACGGAGGCGTGGCCGACTCCACCACCCTTTGACATTTTCCCTATAGAATATATTTAAGTAATTATTTTGTAAGTTAGTCCTAAGTTTGTGTCATTTCCTATAAAAAAAAATCCTTTTTTTTCTTTCTTTTATATCTTAAAATAGCACACAGGACACTTTTTATCCCGGGCATACGGTGGCAGCAGCTAGGAGATAATTAAAAGGAGTGTACCTGCTTCTGCCTCATGAGTTCTTGAGCTGGCATGCCGGGCGACTGTTGTGACCTCTTGCGGCCGCAACCTGAAATAAAGACAATGCAATAGTAAGTCTGTGTAGCTAGTAGCGTAGCTAGACGTGGGCGAAGTGGGCCCTCGCCCAAGGCCTCGCACCTAAATGGTCCTCACTCAAGCGAGGGCTCTTTAAGAACGATAATATTTTTTATAATTGATAGGCTCGCGTTTGACAACTATTTCACCTGATGGTAAGCGACGATGTGGTCGAACACTGGATTGCAACAGTCGCTGTTTCGTTTTCGAATTTATGAAAGAAAAAGGCCTCGCTCATTAGCCTTCACCCACGTGTAAATTAGTCCACGCTACGCCTCTGTATGTAGCCATCAACAGTCGCGGCGCGGCGCCGACACGACGGACGTCGATAGAGTTTCATAGGCCCGTATTAATAAACGTTCCTCGATACCAAGCTTGAGATCCTGATCTAATTGATAAATATAAATAAGATTCACAAGCCCAAGCTTAAGTTTGAGCTCAAATTTCGGCTTAGGTTATATCATCAGCCCTTTTTTTTTAGTTTACAACATCTGTGTTATCATCATCATCATCATTTCAGCCGAAAGAAGTCCACTGCTGGACATAGGCCTCCCCCAAGCGACGCCACAACGACCGATCCTGTGCGTCTCGCATCCACCGCACTCCCGCGACTCTCACCAGGTCGTCGGTCCACCTTGTGGGAGGCCTTCCAACGCTGCATTTTCCGGTGCGCGGTCGCCATTCTAGAACCTTTCGGCCCCATCGACCGTCCGTTCTACGAGCAATGTGCCCTGCCCACTGCCACTTTAGTTTGGCGATTCTTCGGGCTACGTCGGCGACCTTGGTTCTCCTGCGGATATCAACATTCTTTATGCGATCACGCAAGGAAACTCCGAGCATAGCCCTTCAGACAAAGAATAGGAAGAAGAGGTCAATCGTCGAATCCAACTCGGCTGGGCAGCGTTCGGGAAGCTGTGCGGTATCTTCTCGTCCAACATACCACAGTGTCTCAAGACGAAAGTCTATGCGTGTATACCAGTGCGTGTTGCCAGTGATGACATATGGTACTGAAACATGGTCGCTTACAATGTGCCTCATCAGAAGGCTTACAGTCACATCTGTGTACTTGTATCAAATGATATCGCACTTGAGGACGTAGTTGAGCAACGTTTATTAATACGGGCCATAGTTTTCAAAGCACTAACACTCCATTGAAAGAAGTGGCATAGAATGGTAATCTCTTACCTACATATTGACAAATGAATATCTGACGTATGCGGTAATCTGCAAAAAATTTGACAGTTCCTTTGATCAGTGACCTACCATTAGAACGTCATTGTGCTGTCATCGCTTTTAATAAGCTAGATATTGTCATTCCACCACAACTGTATTAGGAGACCATTGACCGATCAATGATCGATCATTATGAATTAGCAGATTACGAACTTTTAGCAAAATGACAATGGGATCGTGTTGGAATGACGCATTTATAAAAATAGCAGATTTGGGCCCCTGATCATGTTTGTGGGGCAAACTTGGCCAGGGATCGACCAAAACTTGGAAGGAGAAGATGGGGCCTTTGAGAGTTTATATATCATGCTCACTCTAAATGTCTGTCTGACTTTGTTCAATCCCAGTAACTTTGCCACTCGGAGGCAATCTACGGTAGCCTATATGGAAAGCAATCAATAGATTGCGCACCCAAGTAGGCCGTTGCAAACATAACTTAGCAAAACGGGGGATTATAGACCTCTCTGATACACAGTGCGAGTGTGGTGCTCCTGACCAGATGATAGTCTACTTATTAGAGTGCCCAAAGTGTCCCTCCATCAGCACTCTGGAGGACCTAAAAACGCCTCTGACGGCTCTCATCATCATCATCATCATTTCAGCCGAAAGACGTCCACTGCTGGACATAGGCCTCCCCCAAGTGCCGCCACAATGAACGGTCCTGTGCGTCTCGCATCCATCGTACTCCCGCAACCGTTACCAGGTCATCGGTCCACCTTGTAGGAGGCCTTCCAACGCTACGTCTTCCGGTACGTGGTCGCCATTCCAGAACCTTTCGTCCCCAACGGCCATCCGTTCTGCGAGCAAACGGCTGACGGCTCTACCACATTATTTTTAGTATATGCGAAACCTGAATAGTTTCAGAATCAGACGAAAATTATTGGAATCGATTCACGATTCCAATAATTTTCACAGACACAGGTCACGGCAGGTCATAGCGGGCATTAGGTGCCAATGCACAGCTGGGTGCGGGAGCAAAACAACCTCTCAGCCGCCCGGATGGCCTAGTGACCGTGTATTTTTGCGGAAAACCAGGTAACATAAACTTATAACTTGGTGATTTTTCATGATACAGTTATGAAATTGTGTACATAAATTTTTTACATAAAAATACTAGACACGTGTTTTGGATTTTGCATATAATAAAACTAGTGTTGTATAAACGTAACAAATCTACTGGATCTAAAAACTTTGAGGAAAAAGAAAATTATCGAGCGATCAATTGGCGAGCAATGGGTAGTCCGGTAACCGTCCGGACCAAACCCAAGTCGAAGCCTACTGGGGCCAAGGGTCTGCTTCTGAAAGGAAGACTCGGCCCTGGTATGAAAGGCAACGAAGGAACAGAAGTGAGTTTTTAGTCAATAAAAGTCTGACACTATCTCCCGCTCCGCCCAAGAGCGGGATTTGTCATTAGATGATTTTCCCACCTAAAAAAAATCATGCGAAGCCGGAGCTCTCTATTAGTATTATAAACTGAATACATACCAGTAAAAGCATTACAAAATGGCCGCTTTTTAGGAGCCATCATCATTTCTTCTGACAGCCTACTGTCGAAGTTCCTCGGAATCTAGAAAGTAAAAACATTTTTATTTATTTATTTATCCTCTTTGCAGACCTTAACCTAATGCGATAGTGCTGCTAATAACTATTATACATAAATCTAAAAAAAAAAACTTAAACAAATATTATTTCTCTCTTTCGCTCATTATCTTACATATCTATTCTATACTTATAATAAATCTGTAGAAGTGAAAATTCTGTACATTGAAAATATAAAAAAAAACAGCAGGGGTGTTACTAGACCGACACCGAACCCAAAAATGTGATTATAAAATTTTTTGTCTGTCTGTTTGTTCAGGCATCACGCAAAAACTACCAGTTGGATTACGATGAAACTTGGTATAATTATTCTTTAATATCCTGGGCACCACACTGGGTACTTTTTATCCCGGAAAAGTATATACAATAAAAAACAAACTTAATTTTGCGGTTCGATGAATTTGTCGCAGGTTACGTCACCCGCAGTGGAGTTCACTACACGCTGCACACGGCTAAGATACTATAATATTGTATCTTAAGATATAATATCGCTCGCCATACAATTCAATGGACTATACTATACACACGACGAATATAATAAATAATATTTCATATTTTCGTATCTCAAAAAACCTATTAAAACCATTTTCGACTTCTACGCGGACGAAGTCGCGGAGTAGTTTTTTATAAAACACTTGCGAATTCACTCAAATTGCACGAGAAAATATCCAATCTCTCCTGAACTTCGTTCACCACGGTTCTGGTGATATTTTATGTAATAAGCTTTACAAAATTGGCATGTCCTAGAATAAAAAAATCGAAGACATGTGACATCCACCAAACTGCACTGGGCCCGCGTGATGGATTACGGCCTATTCCCTCTCCTAGAGAGGAGGCCTGAAACTGACTAAGTTGAGGTGCGCGCAGGCACAATCACACAAGGTGCGGTCCATCCAGGCGTGGTCTTTTCCGGGCGGTTAGCGACGCTTTGCTCGCCGTAAGCAAGCCTGCACCTACTGTAGCCGGGAATCGCATTGCGACTCCTGACGTCCAGGGCGTCAGTGGTGGAGGATGTCCTTTCCCTCCCGCTTCAGCTACCTCCTTCACTCGCATTCTGATCCTCGTAGAGAGTGTCTGCTTCCCAGTCTCTCTGGCTCCTTACCATGGCCTGAACCAAGTCCGGACGTAAAAAGTCGCCGCCGCCGAAGGTCTTCACGAGGACACAGTGAATTTAAAGATCCCTGTCTTCAAGTGGCTTCAAAGACCCCCTGGCTTGAAGAGGCTATGGTTATTTAAGGCAATGCTTACCGTGGCCGTATAGCAACATTCCAAGTACAAGAGCGCGATCACGACGAACAAGGAAGCGCGGGAAACAGACATGGCGGCTAGATTTGACAGCTGCACAAAATGGCGGACCTGTAGACAAAAAAAAAACATATTTTACATAATAAAGTAAGGTAACCGATATAACTTAACTGGCAGTGGGCAAGGCACTTGCTTGCAGAACAGAGTGGCGACCACGTACCGGAAGACGCAGCGTTGGAAGACCTTCCACAAGGTGGACCGATAACCTAGTAAGAGTCGTGGGAATCCGATGGATGCGAGACGCACAGGGCCGTTCGCTGTAGCGACGCTTGGGGAGGCCTATTTATTTATTTATTTAATGCTTTATGCACACAAAATTACAAAGGCGGACTTCATGCCTTAGGCATTTTCTACCAGTCAACCTTTGGGTGATGCAGAGAAAAGTATTGATAGGTGCAATAAAAGAGAGAGAAAAAGGCGAATACAGGAATAGATTGACTTGTCGACCATAGAATAGATATACTAATAAATCATAGAATAAATATAATACAATTATACAATATACCACCGTATTATACAATATCCGTGTATATGTTATATTATATAACTAGTGCGCCTGACCGTCAATGATTGCATCTCCGCTTACCATCAGGTGGGATCGCAGTCAAGCACTGGTTTATATCAATTAAAAAAAAATATATATATACTCAAGTTAATACACTACATACATACACTAAAATACTTAAACAATTGGTCCAAATCGACAATAGGAAAACATTGAAGCTGTAATGATACTACTGCCTACTTTTTACGAATTAGCTCGCGAAATGTTGTGAACCGTGACTGCGTGCTTATTGCCTACCATAGCTACGTAGAATCAGTTCTAAGATACGGAGTCATTTTCTGGGGTAACTCGACAGACAAGAATTACGCATTCATCGCACAAAAAAAATGCATACGCGCTATATGCAATTTACAGTCAAGTGACAGTTGTAAGCCATGTTTTAAATCTTTGAAGCTTCTGACATTGCCTTCATTATACATCTTTGAGGTGGCAGTGTTTGTTAAAACAAACCAACATCTTTTCAAAATAAGAACTCCTGTTGATCCCCGGTTGAGAAAAAGAGAATCAAACATTCTTTGTATTGATCGTAGTAAAACAACCCTTCTACGTAAAAGCATTTATCGAATGGCTCCACTTATTTTCAATAAAATTCCACGGCAAATAAAAAATCTAAATAATAGTATGTAAAAAAAGAAACTGAAACAATTTTTAATTCATAAATGTTACTACTCCACTGCTGAATTTATGGAGGACACCACTGACATTTAGCTTATTACGTTTAGATTATTATTTTACTTTGACACTGAAACCTTACCTATTATTACGTACATTTACAATTAAATTTGATTTGACTGATTGAGTGTTTATTAAGATGACATGTTAGTTGTTAATTTTTAATAATTTTGAATTTGTAATAATTTTGAATTTGTAATAATTTTGAATTTGTATAATTTTTAATTAGTAGTAATTGTTAATTTATATAACTTTTAATTAGTTGTTATTTTTAATATAGTAACTTTTTAAGAATTTGCATGCCGTAAGGTAGAATGTAGCGGAAACCCTCACCTATGTATCATCTTATATCTATACCTACATTGATAGCAAATAAATATATCTGAATATATCTGAATCTGAACTTCCAAAAATGGACGTCTTTCGGATGAAACGATGATGATCTATTTATTGATTTTCTGGTTGTAGACATACTCTAAGGTGTTGTAGTGAAAACGATAGCGCCTCATATGAACTACGAAATCCTGCATCGCGCAATTAAAGTTCTCCTCGTGATTTGAGCATATACAACAGCCCCAAATCATCTATCATCTTATTTAGGATCCTCCCTTTTCAATGGAGGTTTGCGGGACTCTGTTCCACCTACTTCTAAACTCAAAACTTAAACAAGGTTTTTCACTACCTAACTCCCTGAACTAGAGCAAAATACTCAAGTTCTTGTATCTTTTTTAACGAAGCGACGCGGCGACAGTACCGTAAAACAGTGTTTCTCTGCGCTAATTAACACGTAGAAGAAATAATAATCATTATAAAACTGTGAACTCCGCTGTAAGAATATCTTGCAAAGTACTGGCTATTTATGCTATGTTATGAGTACTAGACAACTGCAGAACTGTATTGTAGACAATATATTTCTAAATACGTACATATTATAGATAAATTACAGCCAGACACAGAACAAATGATAGTGCTCATCACACAAACATTTGTCTTGCGTCGGAATTGAACCCACGACCTCCGGCATAGCAGTCAGGGCTACTAACCACTAGACCAACAGGCCAGTCAATGAAAAAAGTTACCATTTAACATTTTCGTTACATCCACTTTTAAAGTTTTACTTACAAAAGTCAACTTGTGCCGAATTCTCCTCATAGCTTCGAGACAAATGAAGTAAAAACTTCGTTAACAACTTATAAATATATAATTGGTCCACGTTAATTGTTACTAAACAATTTAGTAAGTGTATTTAGTTAGTTTGGAAGTTACTAATTGAGTTTGTCAACGATAGTTAGCCTCGGGTTTTTTTGTCTATATCCTAGAAGCTACATTGTCTATGGTTTGGTTTCTGGGAGACCGATTAGATTGTTTTTTTTTTTTACCTGACAGCAAGAAGGGTTTTTCGGAGGGTTGTTCGCGCGTAACTTATAAGTACTCAAAAGTTAAAAAGTCAAAAGTCAAAGCATTTTATTTCAAATAAACCATTTACAGGCACTTTTGAAATGTCAAGAAGTCAGTGAGTCAGAAAAAATGATGCTAATTGCACATTCCAAAGCGTAGATCTCTATGGAGAAGAATGTGCAAGAAACTCCATGGACACTCTTTTCAATCATGTTTTGTAATTACAAATATATCTGTTACATGTTTCTTGTCGCTATCATGTGAAAACAATGCAAATAAAGTAAAAACTAAATATAGATATTAAAATAGCAACTGGCAGCTGAGAGATGACCAGTCTCAACTGACAGCGCCCATTCACGGGCATGACGCGAATATTAGCACCACTTAGCTCAACCATTTTGAAGGGAACCGAATGATCCAACACACGCGCCACCATCAGTGAGACATTTGAGTGAGCATGACAAACTCTCAACTCGGATGTATAATAGCATAAGCATAATCAGCCTTTTAAAGTTCCTACTGCTGGAACTCAGGCACGGCTGAAACAGAACGGTGAGGTAAATAGATAAACATAGACTAAGACTGTATGAGTGGTGTAATAGGCGCCTAAGATATACAATGAAGTGGGAGAGAGCTGGCTGACTTTCGCTTGGAGATTGACAGGTTAATTCATCTTTTTTTTTAAGATTTCCAATACTTTGTCGAAGGTTCTTACGGAAAGAAAAAATGAGGAAATTTCACTGAAAATTAGACAGTTTCAGAAAGGACAATATCACTGAAATTGGACTATGAAACAACACATGAAGAAACCTTTAAAATAATCTTACTTATTTACTTCATACACTTACTTACTTTTACTAGTCTGAACATTTTTTTTTTGTGTTGTTGCCTGCATCGAATAAATTCTGTTCTATTCTATTCTATTCTTATAATTTCTTAATCACAGTGGCACTTTCATTTTTAAACCGTCTCTCTACTTATAACTTAAGTGTTTTGCTTTTCAATTTAAAATGGAAACCACAAGATTTTCCACTTTTAACTCCCCGAGGCGCCGTCTGCCATCCTGCTGTGTTTATGAACTCACTCCGTATACACAGACCGACTAAAGTGTATTTTACATTTAGATATTAAATTATGAGAACTTAAGATTTAATCATTCTTATAGTTAGCATAGGATGGAGGCATGGATAGAGCAGTTTTTTTAGTATTTTTATTTCTAAAAATATTTTTGAAATGCCAACTATCATTTCTGCATTTTTGACACTTAAAAGTCGATTTTCCATGTCTATGATGAATATGAATAAGTTTCTGTAACTTTTAGAAAATTGCAGATAACTTTATTTACTTTGCGCCCGTCGAAATGATCATGCTCATGACACAAACATTTGTCTTGGCTGGGAATCAAACCCACGACCTTTCGCATAGTAGTCAGGGCCACTAACCACTAGACCAACAGGCCAGTCAAGGTACTCAATATAGATACAAGGTTACTCTCCAGATGGCAACAAGGGAATGAGACCACTTACTATGATTGCATTACGTACCAGAATTATTAGTAGGCGTGATGACAATCGCTAGTTTATTATGATAATAATCATAATAAAAATAATGAATATTGTTGACATAGTGCCGTCCGTCCGTCCGGTAACCGTCCGGACCGAGCCCAAGTCGTCGACGGCGCGTACTGTTGCACGCGCCTCAAGGAGCTGTCAGTAACTGTAGGGGCCCAGCAGGGTCTAAGCCTACTGGGGCGAAGGGTCTGATTCTGAAAAGAAGACTCGGCCCTGGTACGAAAGGCAACAAAAGAACAGGAGTGGGTTTTTAGTCAGTAAAAGTGACACTATCTCCAGCTCCACCCAAGAGTGCGAAATGTTTTAAGATGATTTTCCCAACGAAAAAAAAGCCCGCTCTCTCCCACTCCATGGTAGACTTCATTTTTTATTTTTACAGACTACTTTGTCAGGAAAAAGTTTGATTATTCACGTTCTTGGTTAAATTACCTGCAATTTGAACGCATAGTATTTTTTAATCTATGCTCTGCCATTTTGTTTTTTGGTTTCACATTTACCGCGTATCTTTCTTCGCGCTGAATCCGACTTTAGTCGTAGAGTAGTAGGGGCCCAGCAGGGTCGAAGCCTACTGGGGCCAAGGGTCTGTTTGTGAAAGGAAGACTCGGCCGGCACGAAAGACAACGAAGGAACAGGAGTGGGTTTTTAAAGATTTACCCACCAAAAAAAAAACAAGATGTGTGAATTGTTATATAGACAGGAAGCACCCTGTTACCCACCGTGACCCAATTTAAATACCTTAGGTCAATAATTAGTAATGACAGCAAAATCAAACTGATTCTGCCATCATCATCAACGTTTTGGGAACACATTCATTGTGCGTACAGCTAAGGAGTGGAATTCCTTGCCGGAATCTGTGTTTCCTGATAGCTACAACCCGGAAATCTTTGAGTCAAGAGTGAATAGGTTACTTCTAGGTAAGCGCGTTCCATCGTCGACCGCATCGTCGCTTTCCATCAGGTGAGATGGTGGTCAAGCGCGAAGCTATCAAGAATAAAAAATAAAATAAAAAATCTTTCTACCATCGGACAACCCGAAGTACAGCGAGTGTTCACCCTTACGTTGTTAAAACCTCTACGGTCCGGACTAAGCGTTTCGTTTCCTCGTTTATACCGCGTCCATCGAATGATTGGAACTATTTGCATTTAAAACATTACGGATGTTTCAATCTTTCGGAACACTAAAATGTTTTCGAAGCAGTGAGTAGGGTCAGTAAAGATTTACACACGCCTAGTAAAAAGTCCAATTACAGTTAATTATAGTTAGCGTACAATTAGTATTTTTTTTTTGTAAAGAATAAGTTTTTTGGTGCACAGTTGAAAATATTACTTTTAATTATTGTTACAATTGAAAATATTACTTTTAATTATTGACTGGCCTGTTGGTCTAGTAACCACTAGACTCCAAACTAACCCAAAAAAGTATATATGTTGCAGTCAAAACTCTTAACCAGTCAAAAGTACTATTGACTAGCAAAATCAGTCAAAAGTACTTTTGACTGAACAGGTTGGTCAAAAGTGGTTTTGACTGAAAATTATTGGTTATTAGTACTTTTGACTACAAATTTGCGGTTAAAAGCACTTTTGACTGACGCTCTGCGTCAAAAGTAATTTTAGCTGCAATAAAGCATCAGCCAAAAGCACTATTAACTCGTTAGATTAAATGTTAAATCTAAATGATTTAACATTTAATAAATATCTTTTTTATTCACACGTTACACACACATTCACTAAATATCTGTTTTATTACGAAAAATTTGGCATTACATCTACTGTAATGTAATGGTGTTTTCTTTTCATCAAATTTCGCGTCTTCCACATTCATTGCAAACTTTTCAAATTTTTCTTTTGTCATCACATTGAAATGACTATCTTTCATATCTTCTATCGCTAAAATTCTTCGCAAAAAGCGTTCTTTCTTTTCGTAGTCATTTTTGTTCTAATATCAGCACGTTCTCCACTAATAATGAGTAACATAAAAGTTTATATGTGCGTTTGTCGTTATTTTTATCGACCACTTTAAGAGCTTTTTAAGAGTTTTGACTGATACGACCAGTCAAAACCACTTTTGACGGAATCACTTAGTCAAAAGTACTTTTAACTGTTATTTTAGTCAAAAGTATTATTGACTAAAGCATACGGTCAAAAGTACTTTTGACTGATTTTGCTAGTCAGTAGTACTTTTGACTGGTTAAGAGTTTTGACTGCAACATATACAATAAAAAACAAACTTAATTTTGCGGTTCGATCCCTAGACCCGATTACTGTACCAACCGCAAATAATGTACCTGCACACGGCTAAGATACTATAATATTTTATCTTAAGATACAATATCGCTCGCCATACAATTCAATGGACTATCACACACGACGAAGATAATAAATAATATTTCATATTTGAACATTTGACTGGCCTGTTGGTCTAGTGGTTAGTGGCCCTGACTGCTATGCCGGAGGTCGTGGGTTCGATTCCCACCCAGGACAAACGTTTGTGTGCTGAGCATGATCATTTGTTCTGTGTCTGGGTGTAATTTATCTATATATGTATGTATTTAGAAATATATAAGTATGTTTATCAGTTTTCTAGTACCCATAACACAAGCTCTGCTTAGCTTGGGACTAGATGGCGTTGTGTGGTAGTAAAAAAAAAAATTACAATTATTTTTTTATTTCAAAGTAACTTTTTTAATTAAAATTTTATATTATTAGTAACTTTTTAGTGAAAAGATTTTTGATGCACATTTGAAAATATCCTTTCTGTAAAATACCCTCCAATAAAAAAAAAAGTAAAACCAATCTTTTTCAAAATTATTTCACAGAAAAACGAAGTGAAAAGTTCGATCGTTCAACTTAAAGTGTATGTTCAACTATTATTTTTCAATCTTAGGTCGGTGTACTTTTAATTTCCAACGCTCTGTGCTGTTGACACTCATTATGAAGACCGTGTCGCCGTGAAGATGGAGACGTGGGTAAACTAGCGCCTGCCGATAACGGACATATTTTAAAATGATAGTCTTGTTTGAAAGTGGCGCCAGTGACTGAAAAGTTGAAGGGGAATCGTTTGTCTTGGTATTGTCATGTAAAGAGGAGGGATGAAACGCATGTTACTAAAAGAGTTATGAGTATACATGTGGATGGGTGGAGAGGGAGGCCAAAGAAAAGATGGATGGATTGTGTGAAGAGCGATTTGAAAGGAAAGGAAGTTAGTGATAGCATGACGAGTGACAGGGCAGAGTGGAAGAAAAAAACGTGTTGCGCCGACCCCAAATAATACGGGACAAGGGCAGGAAGATGATAATGAGTCTCGTTTGAACTGGAAAAAAACTTTTCAATACACTAACTTAAAAACCCCTATCACTACCGTTTTTAGGCACGCAATTTACTGTTTCACTATAAATACAATAAATTATGGCAGGCATTTTTTTTCCGGTGGGTTAATCATCTTATGATATCCCTCGCTCTTGGGCGGAGCGGGAGATAGAGTCAGACTTTTATTGACTAAAAACCCACTCCTGTTCCTTCGTTGCCTTTCGTACCAGGGCCGAGTTTTTCCTTACAGAATCAGTCCCTTGGCCCCAGTAGGCTTCGACCCTGTTGGGCCCCTACAGTAGCTGACATCTCCTTGAAGCGCATGTGGAACAGTACGCGACGTCGACGATTTGGGCTCGGTCCGGTCGGTCGGACGGTGAGCTACCCATTGCTCGCCGTCCGCAAGCCCGCGGCTACGGTGGCCGGAAATCGGGATCGGAAACCCGGCGGTGGTTGGAGCGTAAGGACCGTTGCCTCACGCCATCGGCCTCCTTTGCTAGCATTACTGCTTCGCAGAAGGAGGCGATCGCCTGCCACTCCTCCTCGCTCTGGACCATGGCCTGAACCATGGCCCGGCGCGAGAGATCGCCGCCACCGATGGCCCCCACGAGAATACGGCGTTGCTCTTCCCAAGCGTACGTATACACCTCCACCGTGTCCTTCTGGTAGTCCACACAATGGTGGAACCTTCTTCCGCATAGACACTTAGTAGACACTTCGCGTGACCCAAGGGCTGGCTTTTACCTCGGTCAGAGATTAAGCATTGCCATACAACGTGGCAATGCCGCCAGCCTTTTGGGCACACTTCCAGTCAACAGCGATGCGGAGGAGTTTTATGACGCCATATTTTAGGTAGTAGTTTTTGATTTTAGTGTATATATAGTTTTAGTTAGTTAAGTGTTTTATGCCGCATAGATAGATATATAGATAAATTACTCCCAGACACAGAACTAAATTTCAGGCCATTCATCACTAGACCAGTGAGCAGTGGTGGCCGAGTGGTAACGGCCCCGACTTACGAGTTGTAGGTCGCGAGTTCAAACCCAGCCAGGCGTATTAATTTGTGTTATTTATTTCATCACCACTGCTCTCAAAACGGTGAAGGAAAACATCGTGAGGAAACCGGCATGTCTTGAAACCAAAAATTCGAAGACATGTGACATCCACCAACCCGCACTGGGCCCGCGTGGTGGATTACAGCCCATTCCCTCGAGAGGAGGCCTGAGTCCCAACAGTGGGAACATTATAAGGCCGACGATGCTCATCACTAAACCAGCAGACCAGTCACAAAACTACTGCTTTAAATTGGCAGTACCATTGCGACCGAGGGGAAATTCACAACTATTGTATTAAATAGCTTGCCCTAAGAAAGTTGAATGACAAACTTCATCACGAGTTCTATAACAATTAAATAGCCGCCATTCTGTCGAGTCCGTCGGCCGTGTCGGTCGGAGTAGGCGCTTGGCTTTTATTCTTTGCAACTAAACTGCGCTCAGAAAATAAGTTTAAAAACAACTTAACTTTTTTATATTAGATATAAAAAAAAAACTAGCCAATTACGAGTCGGACTCGCACACGAAGGGTTCCGCGAAAAAAAATCGCCAAAGAAATTACGTTTTTTGTGTGTGAGCCTCACTCAAATATTTATTTGCTACCACGGTACATGAGATACAGCCTGGTGACAGACGGACGGACAGTGGAGTCTTTTGTGACATTTTTTTTCTTTTTTGTTATCTTTGTATTTTATTATTTCGTACACATCTAACGCTAAACACCTGTTTATTATTTATCATTTACCGCACATTAAAATTTATGTTTTTATTTACCTTACTTATTAGTATTTATTTATTTATTTGTTTAAACTTCATGCAACACAAAGATACAAAGGCGGACTTAATGCCTTAGGCATTCTCTACCAGTCAACCAAGGGTAGTGAAGAGAAAACATGGTAGGTGCATAAAAAAAAAAAAGAAAATATTAATAGGAAAACAAGGGATCAAATGTATATTATATATATATGTATATTTAAAAAAAATAAACATACATAAATATTTAATATAATACATAAATATATATTATTTATATAAGGAAAAATGAAAGGATTTTTGAGACTACTTCGCTATTTGTGTAGAAAATAAAGCCGCAACTTCCGCTTAAATGCATATTGACTGGTGGCCGTCCTGATGTCAAGAGGAAGCGCATTCCACAGAAGTATGGACTGTATATAAAAGGGAGAATGAACAAATTCAGAAGTATGAGAAGGACAAAGCAGTAGAAGATTGTTAGAAGAACGCAGATTCTTAGCATGGGAAGAACATAGATATTGAAAGTGTGATATAAGATAAGAAGGTGGGGTGGGAGAGTTGAGCAGAGAGAAAAGTGTAGTCAGTGCGCGCAAACGCCTTCTCTGGCGAATGGGCATCCATTTAAGCTTTGATCTGTATTAGTATTATACTTATACATTACACATAATAATAAGTAAATAACTGCCGTTCATTCTCCATAAAGTTTCGTTGAAAACCAGCGTCTGGCAACTACCACTGACTATCAATTTCTTTGGCATTTTTGCTGAACTGGACCTATTGGCGCAGCCGTGAGACACACATTTTGTCAATGTTTTTTTTTCTTTGTTGTGTTAAATTTTGTTTTTATAGTGTGTGTATCCGTGCGTGCCAACTAAAATATTTTTCTTTCTTTCTTTCTAGTAATAGGGTACCGTTTTTACCCTTTGAGTACGGAACTCTATAAAAAGGATAGGCTCTTAATAAACTAGTGTACTTCACCATCAACGATAACATCACTGCTTACCATCAAGTGGGATCGCAGTCAACAACTAGTTTATATTATTTAAAAAAATATATAATTAATAGGCTCGCTCTTGAGTGCCTCACCCGATGACAAGCAATTTTATTTTTAAAAGAGTAACCATGGAGTTTCTTTTTCATAGGAAACGGCTAATGGAACCGTGAACTAACTTCTGACGTTTTATAAGTGCCCATTTAAACCTATGTGAAATAAATACATTTGAATTTGATAAGATGTGGTCGATGATGGAGCTCGCTTGCCTAGAAATAATCTATTCACTCTTGACTTAAACACCCTTAGGTTATAGCACGTTTTTTTATTAGCTTTCATTGTTATAAGAACTGCGATATTACAGAAAACACAAAGAAACCAATAAAAACCTAATTTAAAAAAATAACGTACCTTTAATATAAAGTTTATTTGAACTTATAATTCCAAGTCAATCCAAAGATACTTATATACTTACTTACTTACTTACTACTTATACTTCAAAGCAACCCGTTTTAAAAAACGGCAATTTCATACTTTAAACCCTATTATAAGTGCCCATGTGAAATTAATACATTTTAATTTGAATTTAAAAAGATGTGGTCGAAGATGGAGCGAGCACGCTTACCTAGAAATAACCTATTTATTCTTAACTTAAACACCCCTAGGTTGTAGCTCTGCTATCAGGGGAAACACAGACTCCGGCAGGGAATTCCACTCGTTAACTGTACGCATAATGAATATGTTCTTGAAATATTTTGTGCGTAAACTACATTTGGCCAGTTAGTCCTACCTAAAATCATAAGTTAGCTAACACCAGCCTACGGCAACCAACCATTTTTTTTTTGTTGCCGTGGTGGAAAATCCTCATGGATGTCCTTCGCCTGGGGCAGGCGAAGGGGTCTGTCAGACTCTTACTGACTAAAAACCACCCCGGCGTTCCCTCCCACACTTGGACCGGGGACCGTGGGAGCTGGTACGCCGTCCATGATACCCGGCTATACTGCAACCAACCGTACGCCAACTTCGAACTGTTACCGAAAAATTGCAAATTCTTGTGAAAAAACACTCTAATACACTTTTCCCGACTCGATAATCGAACCTAGGATTTTATGTTAAGGTAGCTGTAGCCACCGCTAGACCAACGTGACACTTTTTCGATTTAAAAAGAAATTAATCATAACTTTTTTAATAGGGATCGTCCATTAGTCATGTGATGTTCGAAATGGGGGAGGGGTCGGAGAAAATAGTGACATATCACAATGGGGAGGAGGGTCGTGTATCACGTGTATTACGACTGGCCTGTTGGTCTAGTGGTTAGTGACCCTGACTGCTATGCCGAAGGTCGTGGGTTCGATTCTCACCCAAGACTAATGCCTTCGTGGGGGCGATCAGCTGCGGCGATCTATTGCGCCGGGCCTTGGTACAGGCCATGGTCTGGAACGAGGAGGAGTGGCAGGCGGTCGCCTCCTTCTGCGAAGCAGTAATGCTAGTAAAGCAGGTGGCCAATTGCGTGAGGCAACCGGCGCCAGGATTTCGACCATAGGCGCGGGCTTGCGAACGGCGACCAATGGGTAGCTCGCCGTCCGACCGTCCGGTAACCGTCCGGACCGAGCCCAAGTCGTCAACGGCGCGTATTGTTCCATGTGCGCCTCAGGAAGATGTTAGTAAACCGTAGAGGCCCAGCAGGGTCGAAGCCTACTGGGGCCACGGGTAGTGTGAAAACGAAACCCGGGGACGAAGGCAACGAAGGAACAGGAGTGAGTTTTTAGTCAGCAAAAATCTGACACTATCTCCAGCTCCGCCCAACAGCGAGATTTGTCACAAGATAATTTTCCCAACTAAAAAAAAAATGATAATTTTTTTTTTGCCAATGTGTCAAGTGTGTATGATGTTATAAATGAATCTATAATAAATATATATTTTTCAAATCTATTTATCCAGCCGTTACCGAAGAGTAGGCTTCAGAAATATTTTTTTAATGTAACTTAACGTAAAAAAAAATAAAACTGTACCACTCGTAAATTGACAATGGTGTAAAGGGGAAAAAATTTGCATAAAAGACGTTTTAAAAGTACTAATTAATATTGAAGTGGAAGACAGTTCTCTAATTGCTGCGTTGTTTGTTGCAAGACATTAACTGCCTTCAAAAGTAAGTACCACAGAATTGCATTTTTTTTCTGGTTTATGTCTCTTTTTTAGGTTCCGTACCTCGGCAGGTAAAAAAAAAACGTTTTTAGTTACGAAGATTTTTTCGATTCGCAAAAAAAGTTTTTTTTTTGTGATGATCTCGCTCTTGGGCAGAGCGGGAGATAGTGTCAGACTTTACTGACTAAAAACCCACTCCTGTTCCTTCGTTGCCTGTCACACCAGGGCCGAGTCTTCCTTTCAGAAGCAGGCCCTTGGCCCCAGTAGGCTTCGACTTTGCTGTGACCCTACGGTTTACTGACATCTCCTTGATGCGCTCGTGAAACAATACTCGCCGACGACGACTTGGGTTTGGTCCGGATGGTTACCAGACGATCGGACGGGGAGCTACCCATTGCTCGCCGTCCACTAAATCCCACCTGTTTTCTTCAGTTGCATTTTGTGAACGAACATGTCCTAGACACAAAAATTTGAAGATATGTGGCATCTACCAACCCGCACTGGGCTCACGTGGTGGAATACGGGTCTACCAATCCGCACAGGTTGATAACGGTGCATATCAATTTCTAGATAGAATACCTGAGTCCCAGTAGTGGAAACATTAGATGGTTATGTTATTAAGAAACCCAGGTTCAAACTAAGCCAGCCACATTACTTTGTGTAATTTATTTCATCACCACTGCTCTCAAAACGGTGAAGGAAAACATCGTGATGAAACCGGCATGTCCTAGAACCAAAAATTCGAAGACATGTGACATCCACCAACACGTACTGCGCCCGCGTGGTGGATTACGGCCCATTCCCTCTCCAAGAGAGAAGGCCTGAGTCCCAACTGTGGGAATATCATAAAGCTGATAATGCTATTGAAACAAAACGTATACGATTATTTATAATAATAATAATATAATAATAATATTCCACAACTATCACACAACGCCGTCTAGTCCCAAGCTAAGCAGAGCTTGTGTTATGAGTACTAGACAACTGATAAACATACTTATATATTTCTAAATACATAAATATTATAGATAAATTACACCCAGACACAAAACAAATGATCATGCTCATCACACAAACATTTGTCTTGGGTGGAAATCGAAACCACGACCTCCGGCATAGCAGTCAGGGTCACTAACCACTAGACCAACAGGCCAGTGGAATATATTCTGGCTCATGAAGTAATTTCCCTAAGCGATTGTCATTAGGACGCAATTAAGATTCTGGTCCAGTATTCAATGGTTACCCTTTTTAAAACAGTTCAAAGCTTGAGAGATTACAAATAATTGTAAATTAAAATGTTTTAGAAAAAATGTGAGCCTAATTATAAAACCATTTTTAATTATACAGTACTTACTTCGTCTTTAGATACGTATGTATATACAGGGTGTTTGGTGAATCGTATGCCAAATTGAAATAGTCGACGGGAGGGGTCATCTGCTATCCTTTCAGACCCCTAAACACTTCTCAAGCCTTGTGGATTTTTTTTCATCGACTTTATGAAAATAAGACCCAAATTTTTCATTCAAATACAAATTTAAAAAAATATACAAGGTGTAGACTCTGAATTTTAATATTATTTAGATGTGTATTGTATTAGAGTACTTATAATTGTAAAATTAGTGACATTAGCTGTCTAGTTCTTTTTTAATTTACTTGCAAAGTCTTGGACTTAAATTAAAGCTGAAAATGTTACAGCTATTTACATGGATATAAAAAAAAACAAAACCGACCGGATCTTCTAACTTCCTCAAAAAAATTCTCTAGTTTATCCTCTTGCTAGTGATGTACCACATGCCATAAAAATCTTTTCATAACATTGTGAATTCGCTAGAATTGTGAATCAAGTCTCATAAGACTAATATTCAAAATTATGATTAAAGATACCTGAAAAACCTATTAAAAATGTTATCTCACTCTTATAAGGTAAAATCTGTCTCGTATCACTCTTTTCGTGGGTTTTTCTACAAATAAAAAAAACAAAACTGCATTTTTAACATTCATTTTATAATTTTTACAAATCTTGCTAGAATTGTTGGCCTCTGTTGTAAATGCAGGCCCAACATCTGTTTCGTATTTCGACAGTTGTTGTACGAAGTCGTATTCAAAGAAATACGTGTTTTTTGTAAACCTTTGAAGTTTTTGGAAATTTATTTATTACATACTTCATGCACATAAAGGTACAGAGGCGGACTTAATGCCTTGAGCATTTTCAACCAGTCAACCTTTGGGTGATGCAGAGAAGAATCATTTTCTTAATTCAGAATCTCGATTAAATTTATTTTCCAAAATTTTTAATTTATGAGTAAGTACAACATGAAAAGCCAAAGTTCACGCAAAATTGCAGATTTTCAGAGATCTTTACTAAATTAGTTTAAGTTTTAATGTTTTAATTTTAATAGAAACTAAGTTAATATCCCAAGATATCACTGTTTCTAAAATATCTAGAGAAAGATGTGTAATAACGTTATAATCGCGTAAGAGCGGATGTGAAAGTCACCCAAAGGGCAATGGAAAGGGCTATGCTCGGAGTTTCCTTGCGTGATCGAATCAGGATTGAGGATATCCGCAGGAGAACCAAGGTCACCGACATAGCACGAAGAATCGCCAAACTTAAGTGGCAATGGGCAGGGCACATTGCTCACAGAACGGATGGCCGTTGGGGCCGAAAGGTTCTGGAATGGCGACCACGTACCGGAAGACGTAGCGTTGGAAGGCCTCCTGCAAGGTGGACCGATGACCTGGTAACGGTTGCGGGAGTACGATGGATGCGAGACGCACAGGACCGTTCATTGTGGCGACACTTGGGGGAGACCTATGTCCAGCAGTGGACGTCTTTCTGCTGAAATGATGATGATGATGAAGAGCGGTTGTATGGAAATGTATTTCGGGTTGGGCGCTATTAAGTTACTGTCGTAATTTAAGCACTGAACTAATACTTAAAGGCACTGAAACACTCGGGCCATGGGGTCCGAGCGCTCATCGAGTTGTTCGGGATATCAGCAAACAGCTGGTCGACTCTTCGCGTGACCAGAGGGCTGGGCTTTTCTTCGGTCAACGAATTAGCATTGCCATCCAGCGTGGCAATGCTGCCAGCGTTCTGAACACTTTTCCCATTGACATCGATGTGAACGAATATTTTTTGATGCCCTATGAGTTTTTTTTCTACTAGTTTGTACATAATATTATTTTAAGTTTGTTTAAATAATTATTAAGGTATAATATTTATTAGTTAAGATGTATATATAATATATTATAATAAGGCAGTTAGGTAGTGTTTTTTAAGAAATAAAATATTCTAATTCTAGGCAATTAGAACAAGGAGAATGGAAGATGGACGAAAAAAACGTGTTGCGCCGACCCCAAATAATATAATAATATTCCACAACTATCACACAACGCCGTCTAGTCCCAAGCTGAGCAGAGCTCGTGTTATGGGTACTAGACAACTGATAAACATACTTATATATTTCTAAATACATACATACATAGATAAATTACACCCAGACACAGAACAAATGATCGTACTTATCACACAAATATTTGTCCTGGGTGGGAATCGAACCCACGACCTCCGGCTTAGCAGTCAGGGCCACTAATCACTAGACCAACAGGTCAATCAATAAAAAAACATGAGACAAGGGCAGGAAGATGATGATGATGATGAATTGTAGGCAATTAATGTAGACATCGATTCAATACTATATACTTTATACATCGATCCTATCTTCGAATGTGATCTATCGCCTTTGTGCATGATTAGTCAATGTATAAAATAAAAAGTTATGTATAAATAAAATAAAATAAAACCAGTCGGTACGAAGCAGTATTTTGTAACAGTATCTCGGCATTTTTTACCAGTCAACCTGAAACTCTTGGGCCGTGGGGTCCGAGTGCTCATAAGCTGTTCAAAGAACAATCTAAACGCTTAGTAGACACTTCACGTGACCCAAGGGCTGGCTTTTACCTCGGTCAGAGATTAAGCATTGCCATACAACGTAGCAATGCCGCCAGCCTTTTGGGTACACTTCCAGTCGACAGCGATGCGGAGGAGTTTTTTGACGCCATATTTTAGCTAGTAGTTTTTGATTTAAGTGTATATATAGTTTTAATTAGTTAAGTGTTTTATGTATTCATGAATAGTTAAATAAATAAATGTCAACCTTAAAGAGATCAATTAGGAAATATTGAGTTTAATTCTGCGAATATTTTTGTCGATGATAAGTTAGATTATTATTGTTCCGAAACAAACATACTCGTAGTAAACGGATGAAAAAAGATTGCATGTAGCGGAGATGAGAATGTTAAGATGGATCATGTGTGGTGTGACGAGAATAGATTAAGTCTAAGAAATGAGTATATTAGAGGAAGTTTGAAAGTGGCGCCAGTGACTGAAAAGTTGAAAGGGAATCGTTTGTCTTGGTATGATCATGTGAAGAGGAGGGATGAAACGCATGTTACTAAAAGAGTTATGAGTATACATGTGGATGGATAGACAGGGAGAGGGAGGCCAAATAAGAGATGGATGGATTGTGTAAGGAGTGATATAGGTACAAGGAGAGGGTGTAAAAAAAACGTATTGCGCCGACCCTAAGTAATACGGAACAAGAGCGGGAAGATGATGATGAAGCAAACATATAAATTATATTTCACTATACATTTTTTTTTAATGATATAAAGTACCTAGTGCTTTTCTACAATCCCACCTGATGGTAAGCAGTGATGCAATCGTTAATGGTGAGGCGCACTAGTTTATTAAGAGCCTATTCACTCTACCTTTGAAGACACCTAAATTATATTCAGGACGGATGACCGTAGCAGGCTTTAAGAAATAATATTTAAGCAAGAAAGGACAAAAATAAGAATTTAGTAGTCCACCAGCAACTAGAGCAGGGTGCCAAGTTAGGTTAGGACTCCAGAGAAAGGAACCTCGTAAAAATACGGACTGTATTCAGAAGTACCTAAATAAGTAGTAGATGATTTGATATTTTTCATAGTATTTATTAGTTTATAATTTTAGCACATATATGTATTTTATTATTATAAATAACTTATTTTTTATTTAATTTTTTCTGTTTGAATTATCTGTTATTTGTTTATTGTGCAAGCCTACCACAGTGTTGTCTTTTTAACCCAAAGGTTGACTGATAGAGAATGCCTTGTTGCATTAAGTCCGCCTATGTACCACTACTGTATATGAAGTTTAAATAAATAAATAAAGTACCGCTTTCTGAATCAAGCCGACTAACGAGAGCCTCTTATGATGTTGGTTGTTTTCGTTTATAATAGCATAATCAGCATTTTAATGTTCCCACTGCTGGGACTAAGGCCTCCTCTCTAGGAGAGGGAACGGGCCATAATCCATTACGCGGGCCCAGTGCGGGTTGATGGATAATCGTTTATCTACACTAATATTATAAAGAGGAAAACTTTGTTTGTTTGTTTGTAATGAATAGGCTCAAAAACTACTAGACCGATTTTAAAAATTCTTTACCATTCGAAAGCTACATTATCCACGAGTAACATAGGCTATATTTTATTTTGGAAAAAAATAGGGTTCCGTAAGATATTTGAGTTTTTCGGACACAAGGTGTAAAAAGTCAACCAGAAAAGTTACTTATTTTGCGTACGCTGCCTAAACTATAAAAGATAGAACCATAAAATGTTCTAATTAATTGTAGATCTTATAAATATCTACCAAAGTTTGTTAGGAGAAACCTACTTTCACGCGGGCGAAGCCGCTGGCAGAAGCTAGTCGTTTATAATAGCATAATCAGCCTTTTAATGTTCCCACTGTTGGGACTCAGGCCTCCTCTCTAGGAGAGGGAATGGGCTATAATCCACCGCGCGGGGCCAGTGCGGGTTGGTGGATAATCGTTTATAATGAATATAATGAAAAAGTACTGGAACATACAAAGCGTTTTGGGAACACATTCATTATGCGTACAGCTAAGGAGTGGAACTTCCTGCCGGAGTCTCTGTTTTCTGATAGCTATAACCTAGGGGTCTTTAAGTCAAGAGTGAATAGGTTACTTCTAGGCAAGTGTGCCTCCATCGTCGGCTACATCATCGCTTACAATCAGGCGAGATAGTGATAAAACGCGAACCATAATAAAAAAAAAAAAATTAAAAAAATATTTCTCCAGTAGAATACTGCTTTATCACTTAGTGACATAGACTATATATTTTTTACTTTTACGTAGACGAAGTCAGTGGCAGAAGTTAGTAATTTATTTAAAGGAATTTAGACTCTATTCGGAAGTTTTTAATAGTTTTTTTAAAATTACGAAAAACTTGGTCAGTGTGTTTTAATTTATATTTTCCCAGTGCTGGGAAAAAGAAATTTTACTAATTGTACTAAAGAGTTGACATAACATGTATGTGTATTTTTATTTAAAGATAAAGAAAAGATTAAAGACGGGTAGTGTGAAAGCGAAGCCCGGGGCCCCGGGATGAAGGCAAAGAAAGAACAGGAGTGGGTTTTTAGTCAGTATAAGTCTAACACTATCTCTCGCTCCGCCCAAGAGCGAGATTTGTCATAAGATGATTTTCCCACAAAAAAAAGCACTAGGAAAAAATATCTTTTAAAATTCTACTAAGGAATTGACTTAATTATATCATATACGTATTTTTATTTCAAGACAAGAAAAGAGTTTTTCCCAGCACTGGGAAAAAATATCTTTTAAAATTCTACTGAGTAGTTGACTTAACATAATTAATTTTAATGACTAAATAAAAATATTTATGTCAAGTCAACTCCACATAACACAATTTAATCAAGAGAACAAATATTTTCTCTCTCTAAAAACAATTTATTTTTAATTAAAATGTATATAATCTATGGTCCGTTATGGGCGGTTATGGGTAGTTATGGGTTCTGGACTCACCTGAGGACGAGTGGCTACTGAATGCAGCGCAGGGCGAGATCCAAAGCTTATATACAGCTGGACTGTAGGGGCGGGCGGGAATAGGGGCGGCATTAGAGTCGCTCTATTCAATAAAACTATTATATTTTTTTGTGTCCGTTTTTCATCACGTTTTTGTTTTTTTTTTTTTGTCTTACTTTGGGCCACTGTCTCACATAAGCAAGCTATGGTCGATGCTGAATGGTACTTTTCAGAAACTACAGAATTACATTTTTACGATTTTTATTTTTGTTTTTAAATACGTAAACTATGTTCCATTTGTCAAGGTAGTTAACTAAACGTAAACAATCTTGATATGTCTTTTATTAAAAAAAAAAATCGTATAAAAGACATACAAAGATTATTTAAATTTAGTTAATTAACAAACATCGGTATATGTAAATAACAAATTGTAAAAATTTTTAGAAAACTTTTATATTAAAAGATATGTCAAGGTTGTTTACATGGAAGAAAGAAAGAAAAGAAGGAAAGAAAGAAAAACCTTTTATTTACCCGAAAAGGTACAAACTTAAAACTAACACATTGCAAACACTTTCTATGACAAAAACATAATCTATATATATATAAAAATCAATGCCACTTTTCGTTGTAATTTTATAACTCAAGAACGGGCTCACCTATCCAAACCAAATGTTTAGGCTTTGTTCGAACTATTTAGTAGATGGTTTATGTGAAGTTTGCACGAAATCGATTCTTCATTTATCACATTATTAGGCGGTACGAAGTTCGCCAAGTCATCTAGTTAAAAATAAAATATATGCGCCATGCCCGATACATTACACATTTGTACATTTAGTTAATTACCTAAACAGATAGAGTATAGTGCTAGGCAGCGATCCCACCTGATAGTAAGCAGTGATGCAATCATTGATGGTAAAGCACAATCGTTTATTAAGAGCCTATTGACTGTAGCCTTGAAGACACACCTACATTATAATAATCGGACGGGAAGACCGCAGCAGGCAAATGGTTCCAATCCTTCGATGTACGCGGTATAAAAGACGAAGCGAAACGCTTAGTCCGGACCGTAGAGGTTTTAACAACGTAAGGGTGGTAGTGACCACCCGACCCGACGAACCCGACGTACGGCGAGTGCGCCGTACGTCGGGTTGTCCGATGGTAGAAAGATGATGGCAGAATTATAATCGGATGGGAAGACCGTAACAGGAAATTTATTCCAGTCCTTCGATATTCGCATAGTAATCTAGTCCTAGGTATATTCTTCACAGACAAACAAATGTAAGAAATTTATTCTTACATCTGTATAAATATATAAAAGGAGAAACTGACAGACTGACATATCAACGCACAACCGAAACTGCTGGAATTAGGAACATGAAATTTTGTATAAGGATTCCCTTTACGATGTAGGCAAGCACTAAGAAGGTAAGAAGGGATTTTGCAGCCTGTGCGGTGCGGGTCCAGTGCGGGTTGGTGGCTAGTACATGTTTTTGAATTTTTGCTCCTAGGACATGCCGGTTTCTTCACGATGTTTTCCTTCACCGTTTGGAGAGCAGTGGTGATGAAACAAATTACACAAAGCAATGCACCTGGCTGGGTTTGAAACCAGTGAGCCACCACAGCTGTGGAGGCTTTTGACGTCATTTCTAGGTAAAAATGATGTGTTTGTCATGCGAAATGTTAATACACTGTTTTATGTTTTTGTTTACGTATATACTGCTTGCACTGACGGGAAACTCAAATCTGTGTGGTTCTTTACTCAATACCATATCTCAGACACTGATTTGCGTGGTTCTCGTATGATTTGACCATTGTATATTTACTGTATGGACTATAAAAAAGACTTCAACCTCTAAGTCTATTTTTGACTTTCTACTCTGGGTAGCCAGCTAGAAAACACCGGCCTCATTTAGTTTTAAATTGACGAGCAAATTGCCGTGTTAAAGTTTTATTTATAACTTATTTGCAAAATAAATATTATTTACCATTTAAACGAAAAAATTCTCAGTCCAATATTTTATTGGAATTTTGTTAGAGAACCACATAGCTTTTTTTATTTTTTATTATGGTCTATTTATATATACCAAACGTTATTGACATAATAGGGTAATATATATACCCAAGAGCATAGCTTAACTCACGTATACAACAATCATAATACACGATCTATGGCTTCTGGTAGATTCAATGTGCCCAAAGTCACCAATTAATTTTGTGACAAAACACTAAAAAAGAGAATACCATACCTATTGAACAGTCTGCCGGCAGATATAAGGAGTGAAACAAACACAAATAGATTTAGATGCAAATTAAAATTATATTATTTAGAAATGTTTTAAGTACATTTAAGTATGTCTTTGTTTTAGTTTTGTGAGGCTTATATTATAATTTACTTACTTTTTTGGAATAAAGATAAATAAATAAATAATAAAATATCAATAAAGAAATAAAAAAAAATATAAAACTACATTTTCATTTTTCAAAAATATTTTTAGCTCGCAACCGGCTCCACGAGCCCTGTCCTCCTTCGGACCTCCCATTGTTATAACGCAGCATTTCCCATTTCCACCAAACTACTAGTTTTTGTACATACCCTAGTAATAGCGATAGCAAGAATAAATGATAATCAAATGCAGTACTTATCATAAAGACCATAAAATGTGGCTTGTGGGCGAAGTAACATAACAATGCGCCTATGTATAATTCCATTAGAGGTTCGCCAGGGTATAAAACACCCACATTTCGGTGGTTTAAATACATCATATCAATATCGCAGTACGGCTGTGGAATTAACTACCACCTGACATTAGGGGCTGCCAAACTATTGCAGATCTCTTAGCTGCCAGTTGCTATTTTAATATCTATATTTAGTTTTTATTTTTATTTACATTGTTCTCACATGATAGCGACAAGAAACATGTAACAGAGATATTTGTAATTACAAAACATGATTGAAAAGAGTGTCCATGGAGTTTCTTGCACATTCTTCTCCATAGATATCTACGCTTTGGAATGTGCAATTAGCATCATTTATTTTTATTTTTCTGACTGACTGATTTCTTGAAAATTCAAAAGTGCCTGTAAATGGTTTATTTGAAATAAATGCTTTTTTTTTATTATCTCTAGACAGAAAGTCTCGTCATAGTTGCATATTAGTATGTATTATTTTATTTAGTATGTATTTTTGTGATATTTATTTTATTATGTGTTTATAAATAATTATAATAGTATATCTTTTTGGTTGTTATATTATTTAATAGTTAACTATGTATTTTGTGTGTAACCAATTTTCCTTTTACTTCTACACACAGTGTCTACATCTCTATTTTCACCAACTCTCCTTCCGTATGCTGGAAGAGATTTCTTTTGAAATCAGCATCACCTTTGTACTATTCTTCTGTTTCCTTCTTCTTTTCTTTTATTATTATTATGTGTACATAAATTGACTGACTGGCCTGTTGGTGTAGTAGTCAGTGGTCCTAACTGCTATGCCGAAGGTCGTGGGTTCGATTCCCACCTAGGACAAATGTTTGTGTGATGAACACGATCATTTGTTCTGTGTCTGGGTGTACATTATCTATAATATGTATATATTTAGAAATATAAAAGTATGTTTATCAGTTGTCTAGTACTCATAACACAAGCTTTGCTTAGCTTGAGTCTAGACGGCGTTGTGTGATAGTTGTGGAATATTATAAATTGTTAAATAAATAAATAAAAGTAAAAAACTGACTGACTGACATATCAACGCACAACCGAAACTACTGTGACTAAAAAGCGTGAAATTTTTGCACAAGGTTTCCTTTTGTTACGTAGACGAGCATTAAGAGAGGATTTTCCAAAATTTGCCCCCTAAAAGGATGAAACGGGGGTCCAAAGTCTGTATGGAGAAAAATACTTTAAAGCGGGTGAAGCCACTGGTAACAACTAGTTACCTCATATTCATGTGTCACATATGTCGGGAATCCGGTGGTTTTTTTTTTTATTGGGTGTTAAAATCATCTTATGACAAATCCCGCTCTTGGGCGGAGCGAGAGATAGTGTCAGACTTTTACTGACTAAAAACCCACTCCTGTTCCTTCGTTGCCTTCGTCCCAGGGCCCCAGGTTTCGTTTTCACACTATTCATGGCCTCAGTAGTTTGACTTTCTTTATTCATGTGTGTACATAAATTATAAAATAAATAAATCAATCCAATGACTTCTGGCGCTCTAGTGTGGGGCGGGAGGGCGTGTCAGACTTTTACTGACTGTTCCTTCTTTGCCTTCGTTCCAGGGCCCCGGGGTTCTCTTTCACACAACCCATAGCCCCAGTAGACTTCGACGCTGCTGGGCCCCTACGGTTTGCTGACATCTCCCTGAGACGCGCGTGGAACAATACGCACCGTCGACGACTTGGGCTCGGTCCGGACGGTTACCGGACGGTCGGAAGTCTCGGATGGATGCGACACGCACAGGACCGTTTGTTGTGGCGACGCTTGGGGGAGGCCTACGTCCAACAGTGGACGTCTTTCAGCTGAAGTGATTATGGTGATGACGTACGTATTTGTGTATTTTTTTTAAACAAAATTACATTTTTGGTTGACCTTTTGGTGTAGTGGTTAGCAGCCCGGAATCTTAAGCCGGACCTCTTGGGGTCGATTCCCATCCAAGGCAAATGATGGTTTGAAGAGCACGATCATTTGTTCTGTGTCTGGGTGTATTTTATCTATAAAATGTATGTAATAAAAAATCTTTAAGTATATCAGTTCCAAAGCATATGCTCTGCTTAGTTTGTGACTAGATGGCGGTGTGTGAAAGTTGTGGAATATTATTAATAACAAATGACATAAATACTTACTAAATACGAGTATTCAGACCAAAAATATGTGTGTACCTAAAAGTACCTCATCATCATCTTCCTGTCCTTGTCCCATCTTATTTGGGGTCGGCGCAACACGTTTTTAAAACCTAAAAGTACCCATAACGTAGAAAAAATATAGCGAGCGCAGCCGCGGGCATAGCCCCAGTACCTATAAGTCATCGACGGCGCGTAGTGTTCCACACGCGCCTCAAGGAGATGCCAGCAAAACCGTAGGGACCCAGCAGGGTCGAAGTCTACTGGGGCTATGGGTTGTGCGAAAGAGAACCCCGGGGCCCTGGAACGAAGACAAAGAAGGAACAGTCAGTAAAAGTCTGACATGCCTTGCCGCCCCACACCAGAGCGCCAGAAGTCATTGAATTGATTTATTTATTTATTTTATTATTTTTTTATGACCATCAATGATTGCATCTCTGCTTACCATCAGGTGTGATCGCAGTCAAGCACTGGTTTGTATCAATTTTAAAAAAATAATAATAATAATTTATGTACACACATGAATAAAGAAAGAAGATACATTCTGATAAAAATTGTACAAAGGTACTGCTTATTTCTAAAATAAATTTCTTCCAGCAAACCTGCGAAAGGAGAAATAGGAAGAAATGTAGACAATAGCGTGTAGAAGTAATAAAAGAAGAGAATGTGAAATCTTAAATTAAAATAATTAATACTTATATACTATACATCATCATCATCATCATCATCATTTCAGCCGAAAGACGTCCACTGTTGGACATAGGCCTCCCCCAAATGCCCCCACAATGACCGGTCCTGTGCATCTCGCATCCATCGAATTCCCGTGACCCTCACCAGGTCATCGGTCCACCTTGTGAGAGGCCTTCCAACGCTGCGTTTTCCGGTACGTGGTCGCCGTTCCAGAACCTTTCGTCCCCATCGACCATCTGTTCTGCGAGCAATGTGCCCTGCCTACTGCCACTTAAGTTTGGCGATTCTTCGGGCTATGTCCGTAACCTTGGTTCTCCTGCGGATATCCTCATTTCTGACGCGATCACGCAAGGAAACTCCGAGCATAGCCCTTTCCATATTATACATACTATACTATATCTACCTTTACTAAAAATAAATACATAATGTATATACATATATAAATAACACGCTGGAGAGGACACACGCTTGATTTCCTAACTAAAAAAAAAATCTAGCACCTATAAGTTCTGGAATGGTTCAATTATTTCTATCAGTGTAGTTACTTACCCATACTATAGAGTAATCTTAGTCGTGAAGGTCACAAGACAATTTGACAAATCGCATGTGTTTATTTATCGTCAAAATATTTTATGAAACTCAATAACGGTGAAATGTATCGTTTAATAAATAGTTTTGACGAATGATGATATATATATGTCGCCTCCGTATCGTACAACACGCCTTTTTACATATTGGCGAGCCGGATTAGAAAATGTCGCCGTTATTCCCTTCGTGTTAGATTATTTTAAACTCAAAGAAAATAGAAGGTCCCGCAGAGGGCCTCCTATTTCTGCATTGTCTTGTGCGTCTCGTATCTATCAGATTCCTGCGACCCTCACCAGGTCATCGCTCCACCTTGTGGGAGGCCTTCCAGCGTTGCGTCTCCTGGTACGTGGTCGCCACTATATAACCTCTCGGTTTCGTCGACCATTTGTTAAATCTTGTTCGATCCAGCTCGTCCCTTGCTGCCCCCCCCCCCCCCCAGCGACGCCATAAGCCGAGGTCCGTACCCCACAGAGGGTGCCCTTAGCGTGTAGTCGCTTAGTTTTTAAGTTAGTTTAAGTAAGCCCTGGCTGGAGGCTTTGATTCTTTAATCGAGGCCGCCACAGGCAAAATCGGTTAAACAGCCGACAACCTCCTAGGTTGACCTACGAGCGGCAACACACAAAAAAAAGAACGACCATCTGTTCTGCGAGCAATGTGCCCTGCTCACTACCACTTAAGTTTGGCGATTCTTTGGGCTATTTATTTATTTATTATATACTTTAACGTACACCATTACAAATACAAAAAGAAACTAAAACGCATACATACAACGGGCGGCCTTATCGCATTTCGCGATCTCTACCAGGCAACCTGGAATGGACAGCAATTGATTGTCTGGGCAAGAAATGGGGCTGTCATTGGTGTGACAAAACCAGTATTAAACATATTATATATGCCATGTATGGGAATTGCTATGGGCTATGTCAGTAACCTCGGTTCGGTGCGGATATCTTCATTCCTGATGCAATCACGCAAGAAAATTCCGAGCGTAGCTCTTTCCATTGCCCTTTGGGTGACTTTAAGCCTTCTGATGAGGCCTGTTGTCAGCGACCACATTTTAGAGGCCGAGAGACCGAGGATACTATTAATTTATCATGACAGTAAGTTTCCTTGAGATAACTTTCGAATTTTTCACAGGTTTTTGAAGGTGTGAAATCTTCGAATGGTGTTCCTCGAGGGCGTGTCAGACTTTGACTGACTAAAACCTTCTCTTATGTTCCTTCTTTGCCTTGCATTCCAGTCAAGTTACAACCGTTTCGTTGCGATACTCTTTTCGTTGATCGCTTCGAGTCGGCAACGCCTCCTATTCCTTTGTTCCGACCACGTGACTGAGCGTAGAGATGACGACAGAATAAAGGAATCGCGGCGTGGCCTACTCGAGGCGATCGACGAAAAGAGAATCGAAACGAAACGGTTGTAACTTGACTAGGAGGGCAGAACCTCGGGTTTCCCTTTCGAAAACCAAACCATGGCCTTAGTAGGCTTCAGCTCTGCTGGACCCCTACGGTTTTGCTGACATCTCTTCGAGGCGCGTGTGGAACTCTACGCGCCGTTGACGACTCGGGCTCGGGATTACCGGACGGCGAGCTATCCATTGCTTGTATTCCTGTACTATTCTCACCTTCCTCGAATCCAAAGCATTGGGCAAACCATAGTATTTTTCTAACACTTTTCAAAATAAAGATGAGTAGGTAAAAACAAAGAGTCGAATCATTGGCCCGATAACATACGCTTTATGCTGTTATCTTGGTAACTTTCTAGTTTAATAGTTTTGTTTGTTCAAGGACTAAAGAACTTTTCTTTAAAATTAACATTCTTTAAGAAAAGCTTGTCAAGGTAGACCAATGAGCTGATCAGGTATTTTAAGGGTTACGTACCTCACAACCACGCAACCCAGGCACCGCACCGGAAGACGCAGTGTTCTCACAAGGTGGACCGATGACCAGCCCCCCTAGCCAAGTTACGATACCAACGCCCAGTCAGTGACCACGTGGTCAGAATAAAGAAATCGGAGGCGTGATCTACTCGAGGCGTTCGACGCAAACGAAACGATCGTAACTCGGCTAGGGGGGCTGGTGAGGATCGCGGGAATTCGATGGATGCGAGACGTATAGGACCGGTCATTATGGTGACACTTGGCACTTGGCCTATGTCCAGCAGAGGACATCTTTCGGCTAAAATGATGATGATGATCAAATACCAAATAATAGCAAAAACGTACTGTAATATAATTTTGGTATGCTCTAAACATAAATTTTTGCTCTTGGTCAAAATGTCTGTTATCGAACTGAATTTTTTAGAAGAAAAAATATCTACACTAATATTACAAACACGAGATGATTTATTTTTATTTTTTTGTTTGTAGGAGGTAATCTTTGGAAGTACTGGTGCGATTGCTAAAATTTTTTCATTGATAGGAAGCTGCATTATTCCTGAGTGACATAGGCTATATTTTATGTACGCAGGCGTAACCAGGGCGGGCCGCTAGTTTATTTAGAGATATATAAATAATGTTGAGAGCAATGGTGGCCGAGAGGTAACGGCCCCGACTTACGAGTTGTAGGTCGCGGGTTCAAACCCAACCAGGCGTATTACTTTGTGTAATTTATTTCATCACCACTGCTCTCAAAACGGTGAAGGAAAACATCGTGAGGAAACCGGCATGTCCTAGAACCGAAAATTCGAAGACATGTGACATTCACCAACCCGCACTGGGCCCGCGTGGTGGAATACGGCCCATTCCCTCTCCTACTGAGGAGGCCTGAGTCCCAGCAGTGGGAACATTAAAAAGGCTGACAATGCAAATGCATGCAATGCAAGTAATGTTTAACAGTTGTTTAATACTCATAGCACGAGCTCTGCTTAGTTTGGGACTAGAAATGAACAAATTAATAAATGAATTTGAATTTGAATATGATGTTGTGTGAAAGTTGTGAAATATTATCTAGCTGACAAAAGCTATATACAAATAAAAATGAAACGCAATTCCCCCGCAATCCAATATGAGTTATCAAAACTTATAAAGTATTATATTTTCTTTGGTTTTATTTTATTTTTGAGGTTTCTTTGGGTACTGCGTGCCATCTTCGGATTACAGGTTGAAGTTATAAGTATGGCTTGCGTACGCCGACATGATTTTCATAAAGTTTTCTTCACTAAGACTGTTTTCGTCTCACGGTATTTCATAGAAATTGGTACTTTATTCTCGGAAATAAATGAATCGATTTTATCTTTACATATAACTTTAGCTTTTGCCCGCGGCTTCGCCTGCGTACATAAAATATAGCCTAAGTCACTCAGGAATAAAGCAGCTTTCTATTGATGAAATTTTTTTAGCAATTGGACCATTACTTTAAGAGATTACCTGCTACAAACAAAAAAGAACAAAAATTAACTTTACCTCTTTATAATATTAGTGTAGATTCATCTGTATGTTTGTCACCTATCTCCTCCTAAATGGCTAAACCGATTTGGAAGTAATTTTGTGTGTATATTTAAGTGGGTCTCTGGATAGTTTGAAAATACAATTGGACCCGGTAGGTGACGCTGCAATCATGTTTTTAATATTTTTAGGGTTCCGTACCTCTAAAAGAAAAAACGAAACCCGTATAGGATCACTTTGTTGTCTGTCTGTCTGTCAAGACCCTTTATCTCGGAAACGCGTGGAGTTATCGAGTTGCAACGCTCGTGCTGATACCACCGCTACCGCTATGTCCCTGCATTTTAAATCTGTAATATCTTCGAAAATATTCATTTAAATTACATGCTGTAAAGGGCTATATTGATCTATAATAAATGCACAATGTATTTAAAGTACTTAATAGGATAAGGATTAATGCTGTATACCTTAAAATCGCTTCGACAATAAGCCATTATTTCTCGTAAAAAGTAAAAGATAAAAATGGTTATTGTGGGTTATCCCGACGAGATAGAAATATACCATTGCGAACTTTTTTGTAGGCCTTTTTAAAGTGTACAATACTGTAGTACATTATTTTGATCTGTCTGGTAGGGTCCAGCCAGCGTTTGCAATGTAAGCGCAAAAAAAAATGTTTTTATTTACGACATCACATTAGGAACCTATAGTTTCTCTACTATATTATGCATGTATTATGCATATAAACCTTCCTCATGGATCATTCTATCTATTACGCGCTCCTCAAGGAGATGTCAGAAAACCGTAGGGGCCCAACAGGGCCGATGCCCGCTAACTAGGACCGCGGAGAATTTCTGAAAAGGAAACCCATAGTCCTAGAACGCAAAGAGCAACTGAAGGACACAGGTGTGGTTTTAGTCAGTAAAAGTCTGACACCCCCTCCTGCTCCACTCAGCGCGAGAAGTCAAATGATTTCCACACTTTAAAAAAAATCTATTAAAAACCTGTATCAAAATCCGTTTCGTAGTTTTAAAGATCTAATCATACATAGGAACAGACAACGGGAAGCGACTTTGTTTTATACTATGTAGTGATTACACCCAGACACAGAACAAATTATCGTAATCATCACACAAACATTTGTCCTGGGTTGGAATCGAACCTGTAGCGACATCTATGGCCTCACATAAGAACTAATCCTGCATCGCGCAATCAATGTTCTCCGCGCGATTAGAACATATAGAACAGCCCGAAATCATATATCGGGCAGTTGCCCACCAGACATAACAACCGTCTGGTCGGAGGATTCTCCCTTTTCAACGGAGGTTTTTACTCTCTGTTTCGCCTACCTCCAAACTGGAAAACAAACCCACGACCTCCGGCATAGCAGTTAGGGCCACTGACTATTAGACCAACAGACCAGTTAAGTCGCTTCGACTGTGTGACTATCAGAAATTATTCTAAGGGAACGTACTGCAGAGCCTCATCAGAAAGCTTAAGGTCACACAAAAGGCAATGGAAGGACCATGCTTGGAGTTTCTTTGCGTGATCGCATCAGGAATGAAGATATCCGCAGGACAACCAAGGTTACTGATATAGCCCTAAGAATCGTCAAACTTAAGTGGCTGTGGGCAGGGTACATTGCTTGCAGAACAGATGGTCGATGAGGACGATAGGTTCTTGAGGCAGAGTTCAGCGTGGGTTCGATTCCCACCCAGAACAAATGTTTATGCGATGAGCACGATCATTAGTTCTGTGTCTGGATGTAATTTATCTATATATGTATGTATTTAGAAATATATAAGTATGTTTATCAGTTGTCTAGTACCCATAACACAAGCTCTGCTTAGCTTGGGATTAGAGAACGTTGTGTGATAGTTGTGGAATATTATTATTATTGTTTATCGTTGGAAGGTCCCCCACAAGGTGGACCGATGACCTGGTGAGGGTCGCGGGAATCCGATGAATGCGAGACACACGGGACCGTTCGTTGTGGCGACACTTGAGGGAGGCATATGTCCAAAAGTGGACGTTCTTTGGCTGAAATAATGATAATGAAAGTAATACTGGGATAAAATATAAAGTTAATTAACGTCCGTGAGTGTGACCGTGGCAACACCGAGGGCCCTAACAGAATACAAGCGCTGCGTTATTTATCGTTTTAAGTAACGCAGCATATGCTGAGTTAGGTGCCTTTTTGGCCTCGCATTGATTATATCTTTCTTTTTTTAGTGTGTAATTTTAGTTTATACGATTGTGTGAGGCGCGAATAAACATTTTTATATCACGAATTTATATCACGAATAATCATATTTAAAGTACTAAGAGGAATGTACACAATGCGGACATAGTAACTGGCCTGTTGGTCTAGTGGTTAGTTGTCCTGACTGCTATGCCGGAGGTCGTGGGTTCGATTCCCACCCAGGGCAAATGTTTGTGTGATGAGCACGATCATTTGTTCTGTGTCTGGGTGTAATTTATCTATATGTATGTATTTAGAAATATATAAGTATGTTTACCAGTTGTCTAGTACTCATAACACAAGCTCTGCTTAGCTTGGGACTAGACGGCGTTGTGTGGTTGTAAAATAAGGTCAGGTAGGTTTATGTGTTTCAGACCGGTACGTGTGGCGAAGACGACAGCCACGGCTGCTGGCAGAGCCGCGCGCTCGAACCAATCTGTTACGTGAGGCGCCGCTGCCGCGGGCGCTCCGTGCTCTCAACCTCATATCTAGTGACACACACATATTCTGTTGTTCTCTGAGTGAATTTACAATAAATGCCTTATTTGTAATCTATATATATAAAAGAAAGTCGTGTTAGTTACACTATTTATAACTCAAGAACTGCTCAACCGATTTTGCTGAAAATTGGTGGGGAGGTAGTTCAGAACCGACGGACGGACATAGTAGATACATTTTATCGAGTAGAGCAGAGTAGGGTAGAGTAGGGTAGAGTAGGGTAGAGTAGGGTAGAGTAGGGTAGAGTAGGGTAGAGTAGGGTAGAGTAGGGTAGAGTAGGGTAGAGTAGGGTAGAGTAGGGTAGAGTAGGGTAGAGTAGGGTAGAGTAGGGTAGAGTAGGGTAGAGTAGGGTAGAGTAGGGTAGAGTAGGGTAGAGTAGGGTAGAGTAGGGTAGAGTAGGGTAGAGTAGGGTAGAGTAGGGTAGAGTAGGGTAGAGTAGGGTAGAGTAGGGTAGAGTAGGGTAGAGTAGGGTAGAGTAGGGTAGAGTAGGGTAGAGTAGGGTAGAGTAGGGTAGAGTAGGGTAGAGTAGGGTAGAGTAGGGTAGAGTAGGGTAGAGTAGGGTAGAGTAGGGTAGAGTAGGGTAGAGTAGGGTAGAGTAGGGTAGAGCAGGGTAGAGTAGGGTAGAGTTGGGTAGAGTAGTAGAATATAGACGGGAGCGAAGCCGCGGGCAAAAGCTAGTTAGTTATAAACTAAAGTGAATAATAGTAGGTATGTTATATAAATAAGCAGAAAAAAACAAAAAATACTCTATCGCATTAGGTTACCCTGTAAAGATAGTTGTAAGTTGGAAAATAAATAAATAAATTTTTCTTTCTTTCTTTCTTCTTCAGCTAGCTTAAGATTACACTAGTCGATACTTTTTTTTTTATACAAATTTTAGGGGAGTTTTAATCCACAGTTTGACATAGTACATCTACAATGAAACATGATATGGTTTTATCTTATTATTAATTTTGTCTGTGTGGAAACAGAAAAACAAAAAAAAAATGCCATTAAAATGTTATGAGCCAACAAAGTTCCCGTTTTTTGATGATTTCAACGCAACTTTAGGTGTAAAAAAAGTAACAAACATCATCTTCCTGCCCTTATCCCGTGTTATTTGGGGTCGGCGCAACACGTTTTTTTCTTCCACTCTGCCCTGTTACTCGTCATGCTATCACTAACTTCCTAAACATCGTATAAAATCTCCAAAACGAAGTCGGTAACGACAAAGCTTTATTACCGAAGAGTTCTATACAATTTATTTTTAGTAGATTTATGCAGTGGTTTTTTCATAAAATTCGATTTTCCAAAGCACTACTCTCAGATTTTACGCAACGTTTAATGTCGATTCAGTTCAGAACTGTGTTTGAGTGCGTGCGAACAATACGTTGTGCATATAGACTAGCGTCTTACTGCTCATCTAGACTTATATACTTGCTTGTTTGGCAATGACTGCTTCTGCACATGTGGCCCCCTGGTAGCTCATAATATTTTGTAAATGTATCTATTGACTGCTCCACATTTGTTGTAATATATACATTGCTTTTGCAATATATATTTTTTTTAAATTGATTTATTATTATTTATATTGTTAACGTATTATTTATTAATAATTGTAATTATTTATTTTACTTGTTGTTATTTATATAGCCTCTTTTTTATAATGTGAATGTGAGAACACTGTAGACTCCGCGAATTCTTAGGTTCCTTTTAATTATGATTATTTTTATTGTACTTTATAGTACAATATTGACCAGTCTACACTGTCCTTACATAATAAATCCAATATATTGTAAACAGAAAATATTGTAACAACAAATTCTTTTTTAAAAGAGTAACCATGGAGTTTCTTGCCGGTTCTTCTCCATAGGAAACGACCAATTTGGAACCATGCACTAGCTTCTGACGTTTTATAAGTGCCCATGTAGGCCTATGTGAAATAAAAAACATTGACTTTGACTTTGACTATAATAAATCTGTAGAAGTGAAAATTCTGTACATTGAAAATATCAAAAAAAATAAATGGTGTTATAGCAAAGCCGTTGAACGACGCTAGTGCATCAATACGAAAAATCTGAAAACTTAAAACACAGTAGATATAACAGAAATTCTGGTTTATATTTTATTCTGTCTGCAAGACTCCAGCTGAAAGGGAGAAAATTTAAATAAACACTCCAGTGTTTTCCATTTCAATACAACATCGGATAACCTGAGTTCTTTGCACATACAAGTTCATATTCAAATATGAAACCATGTACCTATTCACAGTGTTGAGGTGCACAACGATCTCCTAGGGTTTAATATAATATTCCATAACTATCACACGACGATGTCTAGTCCCAAGCTAAGCAAAGCTTGTGTTATGAGTACTAGACAACTGATAAACATACTTAAACATTTCTAAATACATACATATTTTAGATAAATTACACCCAGACACAGAACAAATGATTGTGCTCATCATACAAACATTTGTCTTGGGTGGGAATCGAACCCACGACCTCTGGCATAGCAGTCAGGGCCACTGACCACTAGCCCAACAGATCAGTCATACTAAAGGCTAATATAACACTAGCCTTTGTCAGTGGTCTCGCCCGCATGTAAATATTTTTGAATGGCCTCTTGGTCTAGTGGTTAGTGGCCCTGCCTGCTATGCCGGAGGTCGTGGGTCCATTTGTTCTGTGTCTGGGCGTAATTTATCTATAATATGTATGTATTTAGAAATATATAAGTATGTTTATCAGTCGTCTAGTACTCATAACACAAGCTCTGCTTAGCTTGGGACTAGACGGAGTTGTGTGATAGTTGTGGAATATATATTATATTATTATTTAAATTGTAGCTAAAATAGGATAAAAAAGCTAATATTAAAAATATGAATCATCTTAATGCTCGAACGTGGATGGTCAATAGCAAAAATTGGTATGGTCGCCCCTACCACTACTTCCACCCACGTACGAAAATAGTATAAACATCGCTCGTATGTGATTGGTGGATTTGTATTTTGATAATGAGTTAGTACTACCACTACTTACTACACTACTGGACCTATTTGGCGTAGCCGTGAGACATATTTTTTATTGTTAATTTTATTTCTCCTTATTTTTTTTTTAAGTTTAATTTTAGTTTGTAAATCAATTATTTGTTGATTAATTAATCATCGTGTGCCAAATAAACGTATTTTCTTTCTTTCTTTCTTTTCTTTTACTTCCACCCACAAACGAGGGGTAAATATAGCCGTCTCACGGCCAAACTTTATCGTTGTTTGCCATAATCGCTTCCTGTACCACCAATGAATAGAGACTAAATCCTACTTCGTCTGAAGCCTTCAGTTCCTGAGTTTCATTTTCTTCGGAAACAATGCTGCGCCTGAATACTGTACACACCATACTACGGAAAAGTATGAGCCTCGGGAATCATCGTGTATCTTCGGAAATTCGAACGATGATGAGGTTAATAGAGGAATACCTCAATTGAAAATATTTTATTTCATATAAAAATAATAAAATATAATATCACGTATTTTGAAATCTTGTTCCCGTGGGAAAATAAACAATAGTAGCCTTAGTTACTCTTTGTAAAACTAACTATCCGACAGTTAAAGTCCCATTAAGATCAGTCCAGCCGTTTCGAAGATTAGCAGAAATAAACAGACAGACAAAAAAAGCATTGTTATTAGTAAGTAATCTGCATCGATTTATAATAATATGTACCAAGCACGTAATCTGTCTGATACGCTTTCGTGGTACGTTAAACTACTGAACCGATTTTGATGAAATTTGGTACGGATTAAGTTTGAACCCTAAGTAAGGACTTAGGCTACTTTTTATCTGGCTTCGACTTCGTGTCCGCTATAGCCAACATTCACGCGAACGAAGTCGTGGGTAAAAACTAGTCATACATGAAACAAAACCACCCAACGCGTCTGTATGTATGTCTGTTCGCAACTCAATTTTTCATCTTTAAACAAAATTATTTTTAGTATATGCGAAACCTGAATACAGTTTGTTCAGAATCAGTAACTGAATCGATTTCAATAATTTTTACACCATGTTATATATTTCTCAAAAATATTTAAAGAAGGTCATAAGTTGAATAACATCTACACTAAATACAACACAGGTCACGGCAGGTCATAGCGGGTATTAGCCGCCAGCGCAAAACTGGGTGCTGGAGCAAATTAGCCCCTCAGTCGCCCTGATGGCCCGGTGATCATGTATTTGTGCGGACATCCCGGTAACTGAAACGGAAGTGTCTATATCTTAGGGATAACCCACAATAATCATTTTTTTCCCTTTACTTTTTACGAGAAATAATGGCTTAGTTACGAAGCGATTTTAAGCAATACAGCATTAATCCTTATCCAATTAATAATATTAATATAGATCAATATGGCCCTTTACAGCATGTAATTTAAATTAATTTTAATAAATATACAAAAAAAGCTTTGAACTTTGTATATAAAGACATTGTGTAGTATATTTAGTATAGCATTGACCCGTGCGAAGCCGGGGCGGGTCGCTAGTATTATTAGTATAGATAACATAGGCCTATATTTTCTATTTTCACGCGGTCGAAGCCGCTGGCAAAAGCTAGTTGTACTCTAATTTCTTTCTGACCAGTATTCGGGAACCTCTACGGCTCTGTTATTGGCCTCGTATAGATCCTGAAAGCTGCAGGTGGTTGTGCAGGGTGGACAGCATAGCAAATGACGCATGTCCTGTGCAGCGGCTCCACACTGGTAATGCGTTAGAGATGGGTCGAGGAAGACCCATTTGGCCAAATTGTTTTTACAGCGGCCGACCTGGGTCCGCAGTCAGTTAAGAGATTTCCACATTGTTTTTCTACCGATTCGTTTATTGTATTCTTAGTTAGTATTCTATTTTTGTACACTTATTTATAAACTTCAAACGCTGCATCTTCCGATGAAGTTGACGTGGTAAGGGTCGCGGGAATCCGATGGATGCAAGACGCACAGGACCGTTCGTTATAGCGACGCTTGGGGGAGGCTCATGTCGAACTATGGACGTCTTTTGGCTAAAATGATGATGATGTTCGATAAACTGATTAGATAACAATTTTTTTTCATGCATATGGCCTATTTCAATTATTTGTTACCCCCGTAAAAAATTCTATTTCCATTTTTTCTCACCGTTTAAACCTTCCCTGGACTATCACAAATATTTTACAAATCGGTACAACCGTAATCGAATCTTAGCGACACTAATGAACAGCTGAATGAAATTTTTTTTATATGTCGTGGCCAGATCTTAGAAATTGATCACTTCATGAATCATCATCATCTTCCTGCCCTTGTCCCGTGTTATTTGGGGTCGGCGCAACACGTTAAGACCGAACATGTTGCAAAGGGATTTGGCTAGATTTTTTTTAAAGTCGGCCGCCAGCCTGACACCAACCCTCCTTGAGAATGCTTTTGTTGGTAGTTTACCCGCCACCACGGGGTGACCTAAGGTACTGTAGTATGCACAGAATCTAAATATCCCTTAATGAAATGGCCAAGTAAAACTGTCCAGATCGTTTTAAACGTAACAGTTTGATGATATGTCAATCTTCGTTTGGCCTACTTTCTTTAGACCTTTTATTATCATAGAAATCCTACATCAATGATATGGCCAAACGAGGGTTGAGGTATCATCAAACGTTAACGTGTAAACGATCTGGCCAGTTTTAGTTGGCCATATTATGAAGTGATCAATTTCTATGTTCTGGCCACGATATATATATAAATAAAGAATAATAGGTATACCCAATGAAATGTGGAACGTGGAACTCTTCTCAGCACAAGGTTAATATTTTTATAATCACATATTTTCCCTCCTCAGTAGATTAAAAACCGTCTCCTGCAGTAACCGCAGTATTTTCTAGTTATTCTTAATAGATTTCTTAGCTAATAACACAAGCAAAATATGGAAGTTAATTTAGTCGAGCAATATTAGAAAATTCATCCTGACGGGCCTGTTGGACTATAGGTTAGTAATCCTGACTGCTATGCGGAGGTCGTGGGTTCGATTCCCACCCAGGACAAATGTTTGTGTGATGAGCACCATCATTTGTTCTGTGTTTGGGTGTAATTTATCTATAATATGTATGTATTTAGAAATAATTATATAACTATGTTTATCAGTTGTCTAGTACTCATAGTACAAGCTCAGCTTAGTTTGAGACTAGATGGCGTTGTGGGAAAGTTGTGGAATATTATTATTATTCCGTTTATTCATTTAGTCACCCTGGGTTTGATTCCCATGTTTGACACAATCACTGAGTTTCTTTTTCTGGGATTATTCATCTTTTTTTGGGGTGGGAAATAATCAAATAAATTTCTCCCGCTAAGGGTGAAACAAGAGGAAGTGTCAGACTTTTACTTTTAGCTGCCCTTTGCGTTCCATATCAAATATCGTAGGGCTACGCTTTTGTAGCCATCATTATGTCCGCTATGCTAGCAAAACACCGCTACGCTTTCGTAGCAAGCAATGACTCTGCTACGGTTTCGTAGCCAACATTAGCGTTGCTACGCTTTCGTAGCAAGCAATGACTCTGCTACGGTTTCGTAGCCAACATTAGCTTTGCTACGCTTTCGTAGTAAGCAATGACTCTGCTACGGTTTCGTAGCCAACATTAGTGTTGCTACGCTTTCGTAGCAAGCAATGACTCTGCTACAGTTTCGTAGCCAACATTAGCTTTGCTACGCATTCATAGCAAGCAATGACTCTGCTACGATTTCGTAGCCAACATTATGTTCGCTACGCTATCGTAGCAAAAAGCAACCCTACTACGAATCATAGCCCGATCAATGCCCTACACTTTTGTAGCATATTGCATTGTTATTTGTTACACTTTCGTAGCAAGCAGGGACCTAGCTACGCTTTCGTAGGCCTCCGGGTTTTTTTTAGCGATCAGCAACATTTTCGTACAGAATTCAAGTCATTTTTAAAATTATGGAACAACAAACTCTATGTCGAACGTGATAATGTTGAAATTTTATTGCAATTAATACTTTTTAGGGGCTTTGTGTAATTGTTTTCCCTAAGAAATAAATAAATACATGCCTATTATTAGATACTAGCTGAACCGGCGAACTTGGAACCGTCTGACATTCAATGAATGTAGTTAATATGTTTTTGTTTTTTTTTTTTTTAACCTGCAGTGGGAAAGCGTCGTCGGGTCGGCCTAAGAATAAGGGACGGGAGAAGAAGATGGCGCGGGAGAAAAATGCCTAGAAGGATATGAGAAGACCTTTGCCTAGCAGAGGGACCGTAAAAAAAATACTTTTATTGATTAATCAATGCCTGGAAAAAATATTTATACTTATAATAAATCTGTAGAAGTGAAAATTCTGTACATTGATTATATCAAAAAAAAAATGGGCAGGGAGTGTTACTAGACCGACACCGAACCCAAAAATGTGATTGAAAAATTTTGTCTGTCTGTTTGTTCAGGCATCACGCAAAAACTACCGGTTCGATTACGATGAAACTTGGTATAATTATTCTTTAATATCCTGGGCACCACACTGGGTACTTTTTATCCCGAAAAAGTATATACAATAAAAAACAAACTTAATTTTGCGGTTCGATCCCTAGACCCGATTACTGTACCAACCGCAAATAACAAGTTTGTCGTAGGTTACGTCATCCGCAGTGGAGTTCACTAAGGGGCGCTGCACACGGCTAAGATACTATAATATTTTATCTTAAGATACAATATCGCTCGCCATACAATTCAATGGACTATCACACACGACGAAGATAATAAATAATATTTCATATTTTCGTATCTCAAAAAACATAATAAAATTATTTTCGACTTCTACGCCGACGAAGTCGCGGGCAAAAGCCAGTAGATAATAAAACAAAAAATATCAGATAGAATTTTTTTGGTCTAAGGAGTATCGATCATAAAGTTTGTCTTCATCGGTGTCATACTGGGCGTTGATGAGGCTGGTGACAGATCTCTTGTCCGTCATGTCCGGTTCCTTCAGCTTTCTCTGCTGTCTTGGATGATGCAGGCTTGGCTCGGAGTTCTCGCTGTCTGGGTCTATGGTCATGTGTTCGACTGTTACCTTTATGTTGTTCATTAATTTCGCTTTCTCTGTAACAATTTAATATTTGTTATTAAAAATTAAAAATCAAGTAAGAAGAAACGAAAAGAGAAAACACTATTCAAAGTGTGCCTCTTTTTTTAGTTGGGAAAATCATCCAATTACATTCACCGCTCTTGGGTGGAGCGAAAGGGTCTGTCAGACTAATACTGACTAAAAACCTATTTCTGTTCCTTCATCCCAGGGTTTCACTTTCACACTAAACGTGAAAGTGTGCACGTTGGAAAAAAAAAACGCTTACATTGGGACACGTAGGCCACACACGCCGTTCTAAGGGCGTCGGTCTCCATACATTTTATATGGAAACTAGACTTGTAGAGCTACATTAGATCCACACCACGCGACGCCATGCGACGCGAATCAACGTACAAATCAGGCGTGGCCCACGTATGCGTCGGTGTTATGTACTTCCTGATTAAATCATGCTATCTAAATTTTTTTATTTTCTTTAATATGTATGAATTTATTATTAGGTTATTATTGTTTTTATTAAATGTATTTTTTTATTTTGTAAGTTTGTACTGTACAACGCCTTGGACATCCTCCGTAACAATGTACAAATGCTTGTAAATAAATGAATAAATGAATGAATGAATGAACGAATGAATGAATCACCGCTTGGGACCATTTTGGATGAAGATATACCTCACATCGTCTTGAGAACCACGCTTAGAAAGCAGTGCTTACTAAATAGCAGTGATCGACAGTGACGCGGCGAGCACTTCTAGAGTGAAATAATTTTAAATTTTGTCTATATCCTTAAAAGACCAGTATCGCGAGCTTACAGACGACGAGCAATATGTACCTCGCCGTTCTATAACCGTCTGGTCCAACGCCGAGTCGTCAACGGCGCGTAGTGTTCCACGCGCGCCTCAAAGAAATGTTAGCAAAACCGTAGAGGCCCAGCAGGGCTGGTATTATGCCCGCAAGGGCTGTGGGGATTTACTGAAAGTGAAACCCATCTTCCTAGAATGCAAAAAGCCACTGAAGGAAACCAAACCTGTGGTTTAAGTCAGTAAAAGTCTGACACGCCCTGACGCTCCACCCTAGAGGGGATCAATCATCTAATGACTTTTCTTTGGATTATGTCCGACCTCAAATAAAAAAGCCATTGCGTTCAAAACTCTGCAAATGAGCCAGTGTTGTTATAATACAACTAGCTTCTGCCCGCGGCTTCACTCGCGTGAATGTAGGTTTCTACATACAAACTTTGGACCCTCGCTTCATCCCTTTAGGGCCTTTGCCTATGTCATAAAAGGAAGCCTTGTGCAAAATCTCACGCTCCTAATCGCAGTAGTTTCGGCTGTGCGTTGATATGTCAGTCAGTCATTTTCTTTTTTATATATATAGATAATTGGTTGCAGTTTTATACTATCTAGCAATCTACACTTATATTATAAAGAGGTCCGGGCCTTAGTACAGGCCATGGTCCGGAGCGAGGAGGAGTGGCAGGCGGTCGCCTCCTTCTGCGAAGCAGTAATGCTAGCAAAGGAGGCGGCCGATCGCGTGAGGCAACGGTCCTCACGCCCCATCCACCGCCGGAATCCCGATCCCGATTTCCGGCCATAGAAGGCGCGGGCTTGCGGACGGCGAGCATTGGGTAGCTCGCCGGCCGACCGATCGTTAACCGTCCGGACCGAGCCCAAGTCGTCGACGGCGCGTACTGTTTCACGCGCAAGGAGATGTCAGCAAATGAAGGGGCCCAATAGGGTTGAAGCCTACTGGGGCCAAGGGTCTGATTCTGAAAGGAAAACTCGGCCCCGGTACGAAACGCAACGAAGGAACAGGAGTGGGTTATTAGTCAGTAAAAGTCTGACACTATCTCCCGCGCCGCCCAGGAACGGGGGATGTCATAAGATGATTTTCACACCGATAAAAAAAAAAATATTATAAAGAGGTAAAGTTTGTTTTTTTGTTTGTAGGAGGTAATCTCTGGAAGTACTGGTCAGATTGCTTAAATTTTTCACAGTTAGAAAGCTGCTTTATTCCTGAGTGATATAGGCTATATTTTATGTACACGGGCGAAGCCACGGGCAAAAGCTAGTGATAAATAATGTCCTCAATAGCAACGGACCTGGTAAGCAGCTGGTGGGGCAAGGACATATGGATGAGACATCAGGGCTGGTGATCCGGATGTTGGCGAACGAATGCTTCATCACTATCTTCTCTTTGTCGCATCCACATTTGCCGCAGGAGCCCTTGCGTTTCATCACCTCTTTTGTTGTATAGATACCTAGAAGAGATTGAAGAAGGTCTGTATCAGAAAATGCACACACTGAAATATAACGTCACCGCCATTGGGTACGTCTGCACAAAAGAAATAGGAAGTTTTTGGCGTGATTTCTTTGAATGAAGTTCAGTGGCTGTTTTAATTATTCACAAATTGATTCCTAGTGAATATTGTGATGTAAAATTGGTAATTTTATATCTAAAGTGTTTCAAGTTTTCTTTTTGTACAATATTTTATTCCCGCGACCCTCACCAGGTCATCGGTCCACCTTGTGGGAGGCCTTCCAACGTTGCGTCTTCCGGTACGTGGTCGCCATTCCAGAACCTTTCGTACCCATCGACCATCTGTTCTGCGAGCAATGTGCCCTGCCCACTGCCACTTAAGTTTGGCGATTCTTCGGGCTATGTCCGTAACCTTGGTTCTCCTGCGGATATCCTCATTTCTGACGCGATCACGCGAGAAAAGTCCGAGCATAGCCCTTTCCATTGCCCTTTGAGTAACTTTAAGCCTTCTGATGAGGCCCATTGTAAGCGACCACGTTTCGGATCACGTTTCGTTTCGGATTTACGTTTCATCCGATGGATGCGAGACGCACAGGACCGGTCATTGTGGCGACATTTGGGGGAGGCCTATGTCCAACAGTGGACGTCTTTCGGCTGAAATGATGAATATTTTATACTTTAAACAACAAGATCAAGAACAACAAAGGATATGACGTAGTGACCCAGCCCCCCCAGGCCAAGTTACGACCGTTTCGTATTCGATTCTGTTTTTGTCGAACGTTTCGAGTAGGCCACGCCTCGGAATCCTTTGTTCTGACCAGGTGCCTGAGCGTTGAGATGACGTCAGACCAATGGAATCGGAGGCGTGGCCTACTCGAGGCGTTCAACACAAGAGAATCGAAACGAAACGGTCGTAACTTGGCTAGGGGGGCTGGGTTTCTACGACATATCCCTTGTTTATTTATTTATTTAAACTTCATGTACAGCAGTGGTACATAGGCGGACATAATGCAAAACGGCATTCTCTACCAGTCAACCTTTGGGTTAAAAAAGACCACACTGTGGAGGCACAATAAACAAATAACAGATACTTAAAACAGAAAAAAATAAAATAAAAAATAAGTTATTTATAATAATACAATACATATATACTTATGTTAAAATTATAAACTAATAAATACTATGAAAAATATCAAATCATTAAGAGAACTTAATAATAATTCTGACGAAGACCAAACTAAAGTTGAGAAGATTCAAGTAGTAGTTCCGAATTTTACGCTTAAAGGAAAATTTACTTTTAGCTTTTTTGATGTCAAGGGGAAGCACATTCCAGAGTTTTATGGTGGAAACAGCGCTTGAATTTGACATAAAGCCAGTAAGGTGAGCAGGAATATGAAGGAGCATGTTTATGGATGCACGAAGGTTAAGATAATGACTATGTCTTGTAGTTCTTCATCTTGTTGTTAACAGTATAAAATATTGTACAAAAAGAAAACCCAGGATAACTCAAGATTCAATTCCTTTTAACTATTCAAATAGTGTGTATCTGTGTGCCAAATAAACGTGTTTCCTTTCTTTCTTACCTTGTTCTCCTTTAGAATAAACGAGAGGGATTTCAATGCCAGCGCCGCCGACGCCGAAACCACCGCCTCTGCCGCCGGCACCGCCACCGCCGCCAAAGCCGCCACCTCTGCCACCGCCACCGCCGCCGAAACCGCCTCCCCTGCCACCCCCTACCCCACCTCCCCCTCCGCCGCCGACAACAACAGTACCACCTCTCCCGCGGTCTTCAAATCCTTTCTTCATCTTCCCAGGAGTGATGGTTGCCAAAACCTTATTTATAGAACAGATATTACAATTGGAGATGGACCTTCAGTAGGGAATGTGAATCCTGTCTGATCTGCAGGTCTAGCCAAGTTACAACCGTTTTGTTCTGAATCACTTTCTACAGTCGGTACCGCCTTCTCCATCCCTTTGTTCTGACCACGTGATTTAGCGTTGAGATGATGTCATTCCCATACATTTGAAGTTTTCCACTAGCGTTAACAATTGTAGATTGACAAATTTGGCTAAACCCTCTACTTCTAGAGCTAGCCGGTACCGATTCAAACCGCATAGACGGCTCAATGTTTGTGACAAACCGACACACTCACCGTCAGGCTTCCACCAAGCAACTGCTGATGTCACCTGGCGGCGACTGACTGCCAAGTTGTCCTGAAGTGTCGGCTATGTCTACAGTAGTATACACATGCAAGCACACAGCCGCATTTTGCGTGTGGACACAGCATTATGTTGAGCGTTCAGCCGTTTTGCGCGGACGTGGCGTATACATTTCCTTTTTTTCGAAATATTTGCAATCTGTTATATGTGCGTCTTTTCCGCCTTTTTATTTCTTTCTTTTTTCTTTCAACTAAACATAAGAGCACCACACACGCTTAACAGTTATGCCAACTTTGACACCCTTATGACGGGCACGTAGGGTCTTGGTAGTGCCCCCGCGGTCAGTAGGCATAGCTTTGACCCCGCTCGCTAAGTCCGCGATCTCCTCTCGGGTCATGGAGACGGACGATACGACAGTAATTGAAAACAATAGTAGTAATGCTCAACATTATACCTTAGCATCTACCACGTAGGGATCGGAGCGCACGAAGTGTCGGTATTTACAAAATGCCGATAGGGTGCGTCGCATTTTGCATCGTCAATTTCCGAACCAATGCTCAACATTATACCTTAGCATCTACCACGTAGGGATCGGAGTGTACGAAGTGTCGGTATTTACAAAATGCCGATAGGGTGCGTCGCATTTTTTATCGTCAATTTACGAACCAGTGCTCGCTGTACCATACAAATCAATACAAAGCAACGAATCCATCCGCTCCGTACGCTCTGACCCCGATGCAATAGACGCTTAGCTTTTCGATACCTTTTAAAATAAGATCAATCGCGATCTAAAATCGCAAAAATGGAGTCAGCTCTGTACGTTTTTTCTAATTATTTGTAGGTATCCCGATCCCGACAAATTTTGTTTTTAAGTTAACAATTAAAGATAAAGAAATGCATCTTTTAACGTTTTCTACAATTCCATTTTGAAGGGGTGAAACGGGAGTTCAAAGTTTGTATCACTGACAAAAATAATATACAAGGGTTTTTTTTATTGGGTGGGAAAATCATCTTATGACAAATACCGCTCTTGGGTGGATCGAGAGATAGTGTCAGACTTTTACTGACTAAAAACCCACTCCTGTTCCTTCGTTGCCTTCGTCCAAGGGCCCTGGGTTTCGTTTTCACACAACCCATGGCCCCAGTAGGCTTCGACCCTGCTGGGCCCCTACGATTTGCTGACATCTCCCTGAGGCGCGCTTGGAACAATACACGCCGTCGACGACTTGGGCTCGGTCCGGACGGCTACCGGACGGTCGGACGGCGGGCTACGCATTGCTCGCCGTCCGCAAGCCCGCGCCTACGGTGGCCGGAAATCGGTATCGGAATCCCGGTGGCAGACAGGGCGTAAGGACCGTTGTCTCACGCGATCGGCCGCCTCCTTTACTAGCATCACTGCTTCGCAGAAGGAGGCGACCGCCTGCCATTCCTCCTCGCTCCGGACCATGGCCTGAACCAAGGCCCGGCGCGAGAGATCGTTGCCGGCGATTGCCCCCACGAGGACACGGCGTTGCTCTGCCCAAGCGGGGCACACCTCCACCGTGTGCTCTACCGTGGCCTCCTGGCGGTCCACACAGTGGCGACACCCGGGCGTCGTTTCCGCACGAATCCTGTGCAGGAACTTCCCGAACTTACCGTGTCCGGTGAAAACCTGCGTCATGCGGAAGGTGAGGACGCCGTGAGGTCTTTCCAGCCACGCCTCAAAGAGGGGACTGTCCGCCATAATTGTGGCGTGCCCAATTATATATAGGGTTGAGAAAAGTAAGTCTATGTTACCCCAAATTTAATGCCAGTGTAGTACGCGGCAAATAATTATAAATTGAACCATTTGATATGGTTACGTGCAGTCCACTCCTTCTGAGAGCTAAAAACCAGTTACTGCGCATTCATAGTCGACCGCCACGATGGTACAACTTGTGTGACGAGGATTATAACCGATTTTCAGGTCCCAACCGAAGGGGGGCTGCGCGTAACCATAGCAAATGGTTCAAATTATTTGCCGCGTACAGCCCTGAACAAAAGTTAATGCACTTTTTTCTGTATTTCAGATAGACTTATATAGACAAAGCTTTTGGGTTTACCTACATATATATCTCAACCTCTGATTTTCATGACAAAAAACTAAATATAAATGATTTACCTTCTTGATAGAACGTGATAAACCTTTTTTCGTTCCCCCAGAAGGTGCTAGAAGGGAACAGATGCATTCGTCAACGGGCCCCGATCCTTCTATCATCTTATTAGCAGAATCTTCGTCGAGTTTCTTCAGTTCAGAGTAATTCATTGTGGTTTCTTGTTTTTTCGTTCAGGATTTTTGAATTTGTGACGTTGATTTTGCTGTTGAAATGAATATAAAATGAAGATTTTTTTAGTTGTCGGCGCGTATTTGAATAAGATACAGACCAAAAGTTTTTTTGTAAAATACCAATTTTTTTTTTGAAGGTTGGAAATCTTGAAATAACTTCTCTCGCTCTCGGTGAAGCAAGAGGAAGTGTCAGACTTATACTGACTAAAATCTACAAGTGTTCCTTCAATTGCCCTTTGCGTTACAGAGCCACGGTAACTCTTTCGTACCCTCACGCAGTTCGGGCATGCATCGTCCCTCGCTACCCTCATCAGTTTGTATACCTACTCACATTATTTTATGTAATTATTAATAAGAATTATATTAAATTCATCATGTTAGTCTTTCTATTTGAAATAAAGCTTGTATATCGAAGTGTCCGTGATAATCATTCTAATATGTTTCTTTGCTTTCAAGTTCTTCACCATGTTTGATATCTGCAATGAAAATTACACTAATATTATAGGAGGTATTTTTGTAGTAGGTAATCATCTAATGACTTCTCCCGCTCTAGAGTGGAGCGGCTTATCAGACTTTATCACACTTTTACTGAGTAAAAACACACTTATATTTCTTTAAAAAAATTCAAAACTCAAATTATTATTTATTTCACATAGGCCTACATGAGCACTTATAAAACGCAGAAGCTGGCGCATGGACCCACTTGGTCGTTTTCTATGGAAAAGAACCGACAAGAAACTCCATGGTTACTCTTTAAAAAAAACAGGGCAAATGTGAGTCGGACTCGTACATTGAGGGTTCCGCACAAACTTACCTATGAAAACAGTCTGGTCGATACCCAAATTGAGTTACGAAGACTTTTCCGATTTATAGAAAAGGTTTTTTTTTGTGACGTAACTACAAATTTACAGGTTTCAGGTTTATTCCTATATCTATACTATATGACCTTGTTTTATGAGTAAAAGTATTGTGATAAACTACCTGAAAGATAACACAAATTCAATTGTTAAATATCAGCATTTCGATTTCATCTGCTATTGCATATTTTTTGTGGTATTTCAGTTTTAATGTTTATGAGATGCTATGAAAAGACATAGCGATGACGGCTGTCTGTCAGCGTAAAGCTTACGAATTCAAAAAAGGGTTTTTTGAAAAAGTATCTTATTTATTTTATAATTTATGTACACACATGAATAAAGAAAGAAGATACATTCTGATAAAAATTGTACAAAGGTACTGCTTATTTCTAAAAGAAATTTCTTCCAGCAGAACTGCAAAAGGAGAAATAGGAAGAAATGTAGACAATAGTGTGCAGAAGTATAGATCTTATATTACCTACAGCACATCATCAAGGCATGGTCCATCGTGTTATTGACTGGCCTGTTGGTCTAGTGGTTAGTGGCCCTGACTGCTATGCCGGAGGTTGTGGATTCGATTCCCACCTAGGACAAATGTTTGTGTGATGAGCATGATCATTTGTTCTGTGTCTGGGTGTAAATTATCTATAATGTGTATGTATTTAGAAATATATAAGTATGTTTATTAGTTGTCTAGTACTCATAACACAAGCTTTGCTTAGCTTGGGGCTAGACGGCATTGTGTGATAGTGGAATATTATTATATTATTGAGGTTCATATAAGTAACATAGATGTCATCATCATCATTTCAGCCGATAGACGTGTAATGTTGGCAATAGGCATTCCCCAACTGTCGCCATAGTGACCGGTCCTGTGACACATCGGATTTTCGCGACCCTTACCAGATCGTCAGTCCAACGCTGCGGAAGGTCTTCCAACGTTGTGTCTTCCGTTACGTGGTCATCACTCAAAAACCTTTCGTCACCATCGACTATATGTTCTGCGAGCAATGTGCAGCCCACTGCCACTTACGTTTAGCGATTACGATGTTTTTCAATACACTTACGAAGACATAAATAAACGAGGGTAAACGCGCGCCTCGTTGGAGTCTGATGCGATAAATATAATAAAATTGTGACGGGGGCAAGCATGCGTACTTTTCCGCACTAGTTTGAAAAACAGTCAATTGCGTGCCTAAAAGCAAAGGGATAAGAGTGGGTTTTAGAGTAAGCGAATTGAAAAATATTTTGATCAAAGAGCAGTACACCGCGCCAGACACATCCTAGTTCCTACATAAGTACTCGCTGACGGCGAGCAATGGGTAGCTCGCCGTCCGACCGTCCGGTAACCGTTCGAATCGAACCCAAGTCGTTGACGGCGCGTAGCGTTCCCCGCGCGCCTCAATGTGATGTCAGCAACCGTAGGCGCCCAGCAGGATCGAAGCCTACTGGGGCCAAGGGTCTGATTCTGAAAGACAGACTCGGCCCTGGTATGAAAGGCAACGAAGGAACAGCAGTGGGTTTTTAGTCAGTAAAAGTTTGACACTATCTCCCGCTTCGCCCAAGAGCGAGGGATGTCATTGGATGATGTTCCCATAGAGAAAATTAGTCAGCAGAATTCTGACACTATCTCCCGCTCCGCCCAAGAGCAGGGGATGTCATTGGATGATTTTCCCAAAGAGAAAATTAGTCAATAAAAGTCTGACACTATCTCCCGCTCCGCCCAAGAGCAAGGGATGTCATTGGATGATTTTCCCACAGAGAACATTAGTCAGTAAAAGTCTGACACTATCTCCCGCTCCGCCCAAGAGCGAGGGATGTCATTGGATGATTTTCCCACAGGGAAAATTAGTCAGCAGTATTCTGACACTATCTCCCGCTCCGTCCAAGAGCAAAGGATGTCATTGGATGACTTTTTCACAGAGAAAATTAGTCAGTAAAAGTCTGACACTGTCTCCCGCCCCGTCCAAGAGCGAAGGATGTCATTGGATGATTTTCCCACTGGGAAAATTAGTCAGTTAAAGTCTGACACTATCTCCCGCTCCGCCCAAGAGCGAGGGATGTCATTGGATGATTTTCCCACAGAGAAAATTAGTCAGTAAAAGTCTGACACTATCTCCCGCTCCGCCCAAGAGCGAGGGATGTCATTGGATGATTTTCCCACAGGGAAAATTTGTTAGTAAAAGTCTGACACTATCTCCCGCCCCGTCCAAGAGCGAGGGATGTCATTGCATGACTTTTTCACAGAGAAAATTAGTCAGTAAGTCTGACACTATCTCCCGCCCAGTCCAAGAGCAAAGGATGTCATTGGATGACTTTTTCACAGAGAAAATTAGTCAGTAAAAGTCTGACACTGTCTCCCGCCCCGTCCAAGAGCGAAGGATGTCATTGGATGATTTTCCCACTGGGAAAATTAGTCAGTTAAAGTCTGACACTATCTCCCGCCCCGTCCAAGAGCAAAGGATGTCATTGGATGATTTTTTCACAGAGAAAATTAGTCAGTAAAAGTCTGACACTGTCTCCCGCCCCGTCCAAGAGCGAAGGATGTCATTGGATGATTTTCCCACGGGAAAATTAGTCAGTTAAAGTCTGACACTATCTCCCGCTCCGCCCAAGGACGAGGGATGTCATTGGATGATTTTCCCACTGAGAAAATTATAATATAATATTCCACAACTATCACACAACGCCGTCTAGTCCCAAGCTAAGCAGAGCTTGTGTTATGAGTACTAGACAACTGATAAACATACTTATATATTTCTAAATACATACATATTATGGATAAATTAGTCAGCAAAAGTCTGACACTATCTCCCACTCCGCCCAAGAGCGAGGGATGTCATTGGATGATTTCCTCACAGAGAAAAAAAAGGATTATTATTATATATAACCAATCGATTTAACCATAACGTTATATAGAACCAGAGACACTTAATCTTGATTGCATTGCTAATAGTGCAAGCAAAGTGTTTCAGACTATTCAGAAAATATTAACTTAATGTATAAGTGTTGTACCCCATCTTAGTGGCCGAGAACCACTTATCGATATAAGAATAATGTATTTTTTTATGATATCTATTGATGTAAACTGTGATGGGTTTTGGTATTACTTTAGAGGCAAAATTTGGTGACAGAATGCAGATCCTTCCACGACCTGTTAAGGCGATCCATTTAACGACCTGAACTTGTGTTAAAGAGCCATCTCTTTGTTAAAATGACAGAGAAAAAGGTATAATAATAATAAGAAATTTTTTACAACTGGGCTTAGATAATAATTTAAATTTAGTACGAAGTCTTTTACCATCTTAAAACAATAATTAGGATCTCACCTTGGTTCACACCCGTGAGATTCTAAAAGAACACCAGGTACTAGTCTGAGAAAAATTGCCAAAAAAAAAACATTATAATAATATTCCACAACTATCACACAACGCCGTCTAGTCTCAAGCTAAGCAGAGCTTGGGTTATGAGTACTAGACAACTGATAAACATACTTACATATTTCTAAATACATACAGATTATAGATAAATTACATCCAGACATAGACCAAATGATCGTGCTCATCACACAAACGTTTGTCATGGGCGGGAATCGAACCCACGACCCCTGGCATAGCAGTCAGGGCTACTAACCACTAGACCAACAGGCCAGTTTAATAATAGCTATACACCCTGTATAGCTATTTTAACACGATAAAGTGTTTCTAAACTTCATATTTGTATTACTCGTAAGGCAGAGCTGTTTGGTGTGAGCTTGCAGACGACGTGCAATGTGTAATTCGCCGTCCGGACTTTAGGTAATGATCAGGCCCGAGTAAACGGCGCGTAGTGGTCCATGGGTGTCTCAAAGAGATGTCTGCAAAACTGAAGGGGCCCAGCAGGACCGATGCCTGCTGGGACTGCGAGACCGTATGAAAGATTGACAGTGGTTCTAAAGCGCAAAGGGCAACGGAAGGGCACAAGTGGATTTTAGTCAGTACCTAAACGCGACACGGCGTCCCGGTCCACTCTAAGAGTGGGAGCAGTCGGTTGATGATTCACCGGGGCTGGCCGGAGTGACTCTTGAACAATGCCGCAACCCTGACAGGCTTCTATCGGATAGGCCCTAGTAAACCCCACCAGTCATACCATGAGCACGCCATAATTATGGCGGTAAGTCCCCTCTTTGAGGAGTGGCTGGAGAAGCAACACGGCGTCCTTACCTTCCGCATGACGTAGGTCCTCACCGGACATGGTAAGTTCGAGAGGTTCCTTCACGGATTCATGCAGATAAGAAACGTCCGGGTGTCACCATTGTGTGGACCGGAGAACACGGTGGAGGTGGTGTGCCCCGCTTGGGCAGGGCAACGCCGTGTCCTCGTGGGGACGATCGGTGGCGGCGATATCTGGCGCCGGGCCTTGGTGCAGGCCATGGTCCGGAGCGAGGAGGAGTGGCAGGCAGTCGCCTCCTTTTGCGCAGCAGTAATGCTAGCAAAGAAGGCGGCTGATCGCGTGAGGCAACGGTCCTCACGCCCTAACCGCCGCCGGGATTCCGATCCCGATTTCCGGCTACCGTAGACGCGGGTTTGCGGACGGCGAGCCATGCGTAGCTCAAGTTCAAGTCAAGTCTTAAGCTCAAGTCGTCGATGGCGCGTACTGTTCCACGCGCGCCTTAAGGAGATATCAGCAACTGTAAGGGCCTAGCAGGGTCGAAGCCTACCTGGGGCCAAGGGTCTGATTCTGAAAGGAAGACTCGGCCCTGGTACGAAAGGCAACGAAGGAACATATCTCCCGCCCGCACAAGAGCCGATGTCATAAAATGACTTTCCCAAAGAAAAAAAAAATCAGTCATACCAACTGACAGCTCTTTGAGAACACCATGGGGACGGATCTGCCAGACACCAGCTTGATGCACTTGAGTCGATTGTAAAAGAGCCAAGAGATGCATTGGTAATGATGTACTAATCGGAAAGAAGCGTCAGTCTTGAACATTGACGCCAAGTTGCTAGCTTGGCGGTTTTGTACCGGTTGCATTTCAGAAATGTGTTCCGTATTTTTCCGGGTTCCCTACCAGCCTACCTATGTAAACAGTTCAATTCCTGAATGGAGTTTTTTTGACGTATGAACTAATTTACTGTTTTCAGTTTTATTCCTATACCTGTGCTATAAGACCTTGCTTTATGCCAAATTTCAGGATTATGGGTCAACGGGAAGTACCCTATGAATTTTGATTTTCTTGAGTGACGAAATATACATATTTTGCGACATAAACGGTCGTATCTTTTTTTCCCGTTAACTTAGAAGTTTGATTTTTTCACAGCTTCAAGAGACCGCAGACCTGAGTATATGGTTTTAATTTCAACTCGATACCTCTATACCTTCCTGAGATAAAAGATCTTGACAGACAGACGGACAACAAAGTGTTCCTATAAGGGTTCCATTTTTTCCTTTTGAGATACGGAACCCTAAAAAGGTCACGCATCGTCGACCCGGATCTGAACATTATTGGAAGGCGATCTACCCATTGCTCACCATCCATAAGCCTGCGCCTACGGTGGGTGGGAATCACCTGGGACTCCAGATGCCTAGGGCATCTCTGACGAGAGCTCTTTTTTTTTAAGTTACCCCACACTATGAATTACTCCTGTATCTTACGTGCGTCTGAGTTCACAAACATGTATACTCACATACCTACATAATACACCCAGAACAGGAACACCTACCTGATAGGCCTTATATTTGTGCAGTGCGGGAATCGCGTAGCAGTCAATCGTTCTACCATTGCGCCAACAGTACTGTCTTTGCGTTGTGTCTAAAACGACAAAGCACTTCCACCGCCATGAGATTCACACTTGCACTTGCATTGCAACTAGTCTACTTGCTTCCGAGTTACGGTCTAGGAGGGCGCCGAGGTAGAAAACATTTTCGGCAAAGAATACCTAACTCCGGAGAAGAAATAGTTAGGTACTAGTTGCCTACATCTATATTCCGTGTTGAAGAAATCCTTACGTAGCAATAATCACTTACCTTCAGATGATACGGTGGATGTGTGTCCCGCATGGACGGAGCACCGCCGTGTGGACGATCGGCGCCGGGCTCTAATATAGGCCATGGTCCGGAACGAAGGGAAATGGTCCTTGATCCTGGGCGGCAGTAGCCTCTTTCTGCGAAGTCGTAATGCTAGCGAAGGCGACAGCCGCACGCGTGAGTGAACGGACGTCCTCACGCTCCAGCTGCCGATCTGGCCTACTTACGGGCTTGCGGACGACAAGCAATCTCTGTTTCATGTCTTGAGACCCTGTGGTATGTTGGACGAAAAAATACCCCGCAGCTTCCCGAACGCAGCCCAGCCGAGTCGGATTCGACCAAAGACATTCAATATATAAATCTCTTTGGATTTAACGATTGACCTCTTTCTCAAAGTTAGACCTACCCAACCGGATTGTCTGTCCCAGGTAAACGTAATCGTCTACAAATTCAAATGTGCTTCATGGTTATTTACCATGCCTTTGACCAAGTAATAATAGTATCTATTAATCAAGAGTGAATAGGTTACTTCTAGGCAAGCGAGCTCCATCGTCGACCCCAGCATCATTTACTAACAGATGAGATAGTTGTCAAGCGTGACCCTATCTACAAAAAAAAACCTGACAAGAGCGAGTCGGACTAGACTATTAAGGGTTCCGTATAAAAGTTCAATTCTCAAATCGAGTAACGAAGATTTTTCGGAATCGCAAAAATGTTTCTTTTTTTGTGTCGTAACTACAAATGTAGTTTTCAGGTTTTTTCCTATACAAAAATCAAAATCAAAATCAAAATAGCATTTATTCCAAATAAACCATTTACAGGCACTTTTGAAACGTCAAGAAGTCAGTCAGTCAGAAAAATAAAAATAAATGATGCTAATTGCACATTCCAAAGCGTAGATCTCTATGGAGAAGAATGTGCAAGAAACTCCATGGACACTCTTTTCAATCATATTTTGTAATTACAAATATCTCTGTTACATGTTTCTTGTCGCTATCATGTGAGAACAATGTAAATAAAAATAAAAACTAAATATAGATATTAAAATAGCAACTGGCAGCTAAGAAATGACCAGCCTCAACTGACAGCGCCCGTTCACGGACATGACGCTAATATTAGCACCACTCAGCTCAACCATTTTGAAGGGAACCGAATGATCCAACATCCGCGCCACCATCAGTGAGACATTTGAGTGAGCATGACAAACTCTCAACTGCCATGCTCATTTATGTCAAATAAGTCCAGTAGCAACATAAAAACTATAAAATGCTCCATGGTACTCACATTTACAAACTGTGGAAAAAATGCTTCTATACATATAATACAATACTTTACAATTTCAAGAAAAAAAAACATTAGAAAATAATTTCCATACTAATCAATTTGTACACCCCGGTGGTAGTGGAGCTGGACCAGCATTGAGCCAAGCATTTTTATCCTGAATATAATCCTCCAACTTATAATATGCTTGCCTGCATAGTGTGCGTTTAATACAAGATTTAAATTTCGTTTCATTGAGTTCTAATATTTGTGAAGGTATTTTATTGTAACATTTCAAACAGTACCCCATAAAAGAAGAGGCCACTTTTGCTAGTCTGAAACTTGGTTGAACTAATTGGTCCCTATTTCTTGTAACATAATTATGTCTATCGCCTCTTTTGCTAAAAAGATTAAGATTTTTTCTAACATACATTATGTTTGCATAAATATATTGACAAGGCACCGTCATTATGTTAATGTCCTTAAACAGTTCCCTTAGAGAATCGCAGCGGCGAAGATTGTATATAGCTCTGATCGCTCTTTTCTGTAATATAATATATACTTACGCTGTACCTAGTTTAAAGCCAAATTTCATGATTCTAGGTCAACGGAAAGTATCCTATAAGTTTTGATGTCCTAGAGACTGCTAAAATACGCGCCTAAACGGAACATAAACGCCCTTATCTTCAGATCGCTGAGTTACGCGGGTGCCCGCGCGGTCCCATACAAAAGTACTCCATCCGCGCGGCTCGCAGTGCGGGCACCCGTCGCGGGCAACCGCGCCTTGCACCCGTTTTACTCCGCAATAACACATTAAAATTCTCAATCGACACGACTACATGCACACCTTGAAAAAGTTGTTGAACTAGCAACACTGCGCAGGTAATAATCCGATTTCCGCTACGGGGACCACCGCACACGACACACGAGCGACGTCATGCGAGGTGCGCGCGCGCGCTCCCTCTTAACGCAGCGTTAGCCCTTAGAAGTTCGATTTTTTTCACTGCTGCTTGGGGTAGCATATCTGAGTATTTGATATTTATTTCGGCTTCATACCTCCACACGTTCCAGAGAAAGGGTCTAGAAAGACGGACAACAAGGTGATTGTATAAGGGTTCCTTTTTTACAGACTTAGGTACGAAACCCTTATGAGATCACTTTGTTGTCCGTCCGTCTGTCTGCGAAGACCTTTTATCTTAAGAACGCATGCAGGTATAGAGTTGACATTAAAAGCATATACTCAGGTCTGTAGTCACTTAAGGAAGTGAAAAAATTTATGGCTGTTAATGTCGCAAAAATCTTAAATTTGACACTCCTAAGGAAATCGAAATTCATAGGGTACTTTCCGTTGACCTAGAATCCTAAAATTTGGCATGAAGCAAGGTCTTATAGCACAAGTATAGAAATAAATGTGAAAACTGAAAATTTGTAGATACATCACAAAAAAAAAACTTTTCTGTTCGGAAAAATCTTCGAGACGCGATTCATTACATACTTAAGTTAGTTTGTACGGAACCCTCAGTGTGCGAGTCCGACTCGACCTGCTTTTTTTCCTGATAAGGGACTGTTCACAAAATAAAAACCAGTAATTAAAAGAAAACTTTATTCATTGATTCTTAACAATACACAAAATAATATATTACATTCGATATAAAATAAATATGACAATCTGAAGCTTCAAATACACTAGGGAAAAATATCCCCAACATGACGCGCTACGCTCCCAAATTGTCCAACATGTCCCGTTACCAGAATGCGTCATAAAAATTTAGGGGGCAAGTCGCGGGACACCGGGCAACGTTACAGCGCCACGTAGATTGAGCGTTTTGTCCTCTAATGTATCAGCCCTCCTAGCCAAGTTACAATCATTTCGTTTGCGTCGAACGCCTCGAGTAGGCCACGCCTCCGATTCCTTTGTTCTAACCACGTGACTGAGCGTTGAGATGACGTCAGAACAAAGGAATCGGAGGCGTTGCCTACTCGAGGCGTTCGACGCAAACGAAACGATTGTAACTTAGCTAGGGGTTGTGGGTTAAAGCCAGGATGCAAAATCGCAACTTGTGTGCGTATATGACAAGTATGCCTAGAGCAATTTTGTCTTACATCACCGCGATCGATACGTTATTGACTTTCATCACTCCGATTGGCTGGCTCCAAGCTCTTATCCAATGACACCACATTAAGTCTAACTGTATATACGTAAACGAGTTAAGGAGTATGGAAGGATCGTTGCTCGAGGCGTTCTCTAGTTTCTGCAAATATAAATTCAGATTCAATATTGAGACTGAGAATGAGAAAATGCCATAATCATAGTGGTAAGTCTTTGAGGAGTGGCTGGAAAGACCGATGCCATGGTCAATTCGGGAGGTTCCTGCACCTGATTCGTGCGGAAGAAACGACGGGATATCACCATTGTGATGACCACCCAGAGGACCAGGAGGTGTGATCCGCTTGGGCAGAGCGACACTGTGTCCTCGTGGGGGCGATCGGTAAAAGCCATGGTCCGAAACGAGGAAGATTGGCAGGCGGTCGCCTCCTTCTGCGAAGCAATAATGCTAGCGAGGAAGAATGGCAGGCGGTCGCCTCTTTCTGCGAAGCAATAATGCTAGCGAGGAAGAATGGCAGGCGGTCGCCTCTTTCTGCGAAGCAATAATGCTAGCGAGGAAGAATGGCAGGCGGTCGCCTCTTTCTGCGAAGCAATAATGCTAGCGAGGAAGAACGGCAGGCGGTCGCCTCTTTCTGCGAAGCAATAATGCTAGCGAGGAAGAATGGCAGGCGGTCGCCTCTTTCTGCGAAGCAATAATGCTAGCGAGGAAGAATGGCAGGCGGTCGCCTCTTTCTGCGAAGCAATAATGCTAGCGAGGAAGAACGGCAGGCGGTCGCCTCTTTCTGCGAAGGAATAAAGCTAGCGAGGAAGAATGGCAGGCGGTCGCCTCCTTCTGCGAAGCAATAATGCTAGCGAGGAAGAATGGCAGGCGGTCGCCTCCTTCTGCGAAGCAATAATGCTAGCGAGGAAGAATGGCAGGCGGTCGCCTCTTTCTGCGAAGCAATAATGCTAGCGAAGAAGAATGGCAGGCGGTCGCCTCTCTCTGCGAAGCAATAATGCTAGCGAGGAAGAATGGCAGGCGGTTGCCTCTTTCTGCGAAGCAATAATGCTAGCGAGGAAGAATGGCAGGCGGTCGCCTCTTTCGGCGAAGCAATAATGCTAGCGAAGGAGGCGGCTGATATCCCACTTAAAAAAAAAAGATACCACATCGGGTCTGAGAAGTAACCCAGTAACTCTTTGCCTAGCTTAACAATCGAACTCAGAACTTGAAACTCCTTAGACCAATGAGGTAGTCTTCTGTATGTATAACAGGTAAAGTCCTGACTCACTGAGTCATCAACGCCCTGCACAAACTCTAGAACCTAGAACGCTCAAATTTTACACATATGTTTCTTGATGTATATATTACCGTCAATCTGTATAATCCAGTATTCTATACAACATTTATATATTTATTTAAACTTCATATACAGTAGTGGTACATAGGTGGACTTAATGCAACAAGGCATTCTCTATCAGTCAACCTTTGGATTCAAAAAGACAACACTGTGGTAGGCTTGCACGATAAACAAATAACAGATATTATGAACAGAATAAATAACTTAAAAAACAAGTTATTTATAATAATAAAATACACATATATATCCTAAAATTATAAACTAATAAATACTATGAAAAATATAAAATCATTAAGAATACAATACCTAAGCAATGTACAGAATACCAAAAACCTGTAGGTAATGTAAGAAATCTTATTAATTTTATACTTTGCCTAGGTATTCTATATAATACTGAAGGCGTAGTCGGTAATGTGTGTAAAAGACGAGAGCAGGGAAGGAGGTGATGTAATTTTAGGGCAGCCCGACATGGACAAGTTAGGTTAGGATTATTTTTTTATATACATTGCCTAGGCATTGTTACTTGAATTATACAGATTGCCGGTAACATACACAGAGAAGAAAGTATATTCCAAAATTCACCCTCTAAGAGGATGAATTGGGGGTCCAGTTCGTATAGAGGAACCTACTTTCACTCGCGGAAGAAGCCGCAAGCAGAAACTATTCTAAATAACAAAAGTACGTTCACAAAATTCTATAGCTAAACAATGTACACATATGGCAACAGTACCAGAAAAATAAAATATACAACCTTTCTGCTATTAATATGCGATTATTTATTATGTCGAAATTTTCGAACACATCAAAGGGTCTATTAGACTACGCGTTATTCAGACAATATTAGGCCGCTATCCCACTGGCGTTTTACGAGAGCTGGCGCTTCTCCAACGTCTGCGCAACGCCAAAGTTGAGCAGACGCGACGTTAACGTTGCGTTTTTCTAGTGGTAAAGCGCCAACGTTGACCACACGCGACGTTAACGTTGCGTTTTTCTAGTGGTAAAGCGCCAACGTTGACCACACGCGACGTTAACGTTGCGTTTTTCTAGTGGTAAAGCGCCAACGTTGAGGACACGCGACGTTAACGTTGCGTTTTTCTAGTGGTAAAGCGCCAACGTTGAGGACACGCGACGTTAACGTTGCGTTTTTCTAGTGGTAAAGCGCCAACGTTGAGGACACGCGACGTTAACGTTGCGTTTTTCTAGTGGTAAAGCGCCAACGTTGACCACACGCGACGTTAACGTTGCGTTTTTCTAGTGGTAAAGCGCCAACGTTGAGGACACGCGACGTTAACGTTGCGTTTTTCTAGTGGTAAAGCGCCAACGTTGAGGACACGCGACGTTAACGTTGCGTTTTTCTAGTGGTAAAGCGCCAACGTTGAGGACACGCGACGTTAACGTTGCGTTTTTCTAGTGGTAAAGCGCCAACGTTGAGGACACGCGACGTTAACGTTGCGTTTTTCTAGTGGTAAAGCGCCAACGTTGAGGACACGCGACGTTAACGTTGCGTTTTTCTAGTGGTAAAGCACCAACGTTGAGGACACGCGACGTTAACGTTGCGTTTTTCTAGTGGTAAAGCGCCAACGTTGAGGACACGCGACGATAACGTTGCGCTTTTCTACTGGTAAAACGCCAACGTTGAGCACACGCGACGATAACGTTGCGCTTTTCTAGTGGTAAAGCGCCAACGTTGAGCACGCGCGACGATAACGTTGCAGTTAGAGGTATACGCAATAAACTTGCAACGTTAACGTCGCGTTTGTTTAACGTTGGCGCTGCGCAGACGTTGGAGAAGCGCCAACGCTCGTTTAACACCAGTGGGATAGCGGCCTTAGGGCGGAATTCACCAATAAAACTAAACGCGTTTTAACGTTTGGCTCGCATAATCGCGTTTAGCCGCTGTCACTAGTGTCACTTGTCTGTATTTTTACAAGTGACACTAGTGACAGCGGCTAAACGCGATTTTACGAGCCAAACGTTAAAACGCGATTAGTTTTATTGGTAAATTCCGCCCTTAGTCTATGTAGCGTCACACAAGAAAGAGAGCAACTTACGCCAATATCGTGTAAAGGAGTGAAACAGAACGATGAGATACACAGAAATACATAGACTAAGACTGTCTGAATAACGCGTAGTGTAATAAGCCCTTTACGATTTGAATTTAATTCAAATCTAAAATGCAAGACGAGATTATGTTAACCCTTCAATCTCTTGCGTCGGATTGGTTCGACAAATATTTTTGTGTCCTATTCACCAGGGCCGTATGTTCACGACTGGGTACTCCATCTCGATTAGCTCTTCAATCCCCATAGGTGACAGAAGTGCTGACGAGATAGAGTATTTGGTCGTGGATGTGCGACCCTGGCGGAATAAAAGCGAGAGTGTTTGTCGGATACATCCGACGTAGGAGGTTAATTGAAATTATCTCGGATGAATTCGTGTGTAGTTTAATTATATAACAATAATTATAAATCTACATTTATATGGTCAAATTAGTTAGCAAAACTACACAACGTAATAACAAATCATCACAAAAAAAAACAACGACAAACAAAAAAAAAGTATCGTAAAACGGGGTGAATAGAAACGCAAGGATGAATAGAAACAAAACTTTGGTTTGGTTTTTCACTTTGATACCATATTATCGGCTTCTAACAAAGCATCGACTTTTTAGAATAACAATTCAATAGTAAACTAGCATAGCATAGCATAGTCGGCCTTATAATGTTCCCACTGTTGGGACTCAGGCCTCCTCTCTAGGAGAGGGAATGGGCCGTAATCCACCACGCGGGCCCAGTGCGGGTTGGTGGATGTCACATGTCTTCGAATTTTTGGTTCTAGGACATGCCGGTTTCCTCACGATGTTTTCCTTCACCGTTTTGAGAGCAGTGGTGATGAAATAAATTACACAAAGTAATGCGCCTGGCTGGGTTTGAACTCGCGACCTACAACTCGTAAGTCGGGGCCGTTACCACTCGGCCACCACTGCTCTACTCGGCCACCACTGCTCTACTCGGCCACCACTGCTCTTATCTTATAGTAAATTAGTACAGTTAAATACTGCAAAAATTATTCAAATATCGTGAAAATACCCTTTGAAATTTTGTTTCTATTCACCCCTGAGTTTCCATTCGCCCAATTTGACTGTATGATTTTAAAACAACCTATAAATTGTGTAATTTCACTGACTATTTCAAACATAACACATAGTTAAGAGGACTACAGGTCTTGTAGCGTGATCACTCTCGGACTGTATACTAAAAAAGAGATAATAATTGCAAAGACACAATACTTGCAAATATGAAGCTATTTTTCGACTGGCCTGTTGGTCTAGTGGTTAGTGGCCCTGACTGCAGGACAGGACAGGAAGGACAAATGTTTGTGTAATGAGCACGATCATTTCGGCACCCGCAACGAACAAGGTTGTAACATTAATTGAGTCAATTTTCCAAAATGAACCTTAAAGTATTAGAGCCATGTTTGGATTTTGTTTGGACTGTAATCCTGGATACTGCCTTATTCGATGCGAGTGTCGAGAACAGAACACAGAACAATCTGTGTCTGGGTGTAATTTATCTATAATATGTATGTATTTAGAAATATATAAGTATGTTTATCAGTTGTCTAGTACTCATAACACAAGCTCTACTTAGCTTAGGACTAGAAGGTGTTGTGTGATAGTTGTGGAATATTATTATTATTAAATATGAAGCTTTTTTTCGACTGGCCTGTTGGTCTAGTGGTTAGTGGCCCTGACTGCTATGCCGGAGGTCGTGGGTTCGATTCCAACCCGACAAATGCTTGTGTGATGAGAACGATCATTTGTTCTGTGTCTGGATGTCATTTTATCTATAATATTTAAGTATGTTTATCAGTTGTCTAGTACTCATAACACAAGCTCTGCTTAGCTTGGGACTAGACGGCGTTGTGTGATAGTTGTGGAATATTATTTTTGGAATTTTTTTTTTGCTTAATGTTTTTAACTTGGATACTAAACCCTTTAAGCCATGTCTTATTTAGCCGCTGTCACTAGTGTCACTTGTACATTTTTCTTTTGTGTGACATTAACAAGTGACACTACTGTCATAATATTAATAAACATTGTATTTTTAAACAATTTTCTATTATTAAGATTGGTTAGTTCGTTAAAATATATATGACTCCTAAAAAAATATATTTGAAAACCGCAGCAGGTCGCCGATACATGTTGCAGAAACAAAACGCGAATACGGCATTTTAGTTCCTTTACCATTTTATCTTAAGTTTTGGTCATCATCATCATCATCATCTTCCTGCCCTTATCCCATCTTATTTGGGGTCGGCGCAACACGTTTTTTCTCCCATTCTGCCCTGTCACTCGTCAAGCTATCACTAACTTCCTTTTCTTTCATATCACTGTTCACACAATCCATCCATCTTTTCTTTGGCCTCCCTCTCCCTCTCCACCCATCCACACGTATACTCATAACTCTTTTAGTAACATGTGTTTCATCTCTCCTCTTTACATGAACATACCAAGACAAACGATGGTAAACGCGATTAAAATGATGCTGGCAAAATGTATTGGGTCTCTCCATAAATTAACACCTTATCTGTTACCTACATTCATCATCATCATCATCTTCCTGCCCTTATGCCGTATTATTTGGGGTCGGTGCAACACGTGTTTTTCTTCCACTCTGCCCTGTCACTCGTCATGCTATCACTAACTTCCTTTTCTTTCATATCACTCTTCACACAATCCATCCATCTTTTCTTTGGTCTCCCTCTTCCTCTCCATCCATCTGTTACCTACATTATTGGCAAATAAATGATTTCTATTTCTATCGTTTTGTCGTAAGTCTAGATCAACGCCGATCTATAAACTAGATTACCCTGAGCTCAGTTTTGTTGAACTAAGTTTATTTAGCGACTGATGAAATCGGCCCTTATTTACCTTACCAGGTTTTGAATCGTTGAAAGTAATTTTTTGAGGCACTTTTGTGAGTTTTTCTGTCGTACTCTATGTAATTATATATGTATGTTTATTATTTATATATACTTTTAAACTCTTATTTTCGTAATATTCTTTTGTATTTTTATGCACCTGCCACATTGTCTCTTTACCACCCTAGGTTGACTGGTAGAGAATGCCTAAGGCATTAAGTCCGCCTTTGTACTATTGTGTTGCATGATGTTTTAATAAATAAATAAATAACATTCATCTTGAAGAATAATATATATTTTTCAACACACTTGCTCAGAAAGTGACTCTTATTGCTCTGTACTTAGGTATATAATGGCACTCGTTACCAAATTGCGACATTTTGATTACCATTACGCACTAGGGCTACAATGTAGTAAGCCTTTTTGTTCAACCTCGAAAACAGATTTTTACCGCCATGCCACAGAAAATTTCACTAGTTTTACTGCTGTTTTCTTCACAAGTGTATTGAAAAAAGTCGTATGACACACGTGAGTAATTAATGATTACCGTTCTTGGCTCTCTTAAGACCCTCGCCGCGGCTCGGGTCTCAATACCGCCTCGACGGTAATCACTAACATTACACACTTATATCATTTTTTATTGACTAGCTTGTTGGTTTAGTGGTTAGTGGCCCTGATTGCTGTGCGTTCGATTCCCGCCCAGGACAAAAGTTTGAGTGATGAGCACGATCATTTGTTCTGTGGCTGGGTGTAATTATATCTGTATATGTATGTATTTAGAAATATATAAGTATGTTTATCAGTTGTGTAGTACCCATAGCACAAGCTCTGCTTAGCTTTGGACTAGACGGCGTTGTGTGATAGTTGTGGGATATTATTATTATTATTATCATAATGTACTATTCTGTTTCTGCTTACAGCAGTGGACCATATACTTTTACGCATTATAAAACTCGCCATTAACTCCTGTAGCCCTCTTAAATATACAGGGTCAAAGTTAACTTTACGTATGTTAAAGTTAACATTAATGTTTAATACAGTTAACATTTGTTATATTTATTACAGTTTACATTGGGAACCTTTGCGCGGTATGTTTATGAATGGTGATGGATGCGGGTACAATGGCCGCCGGCACTTGAATTCGACGAGGTCAATTATTTGTGTGGGCTGAAACAAAGAGAAATTTGTGTGAGAAGCTGGACATTAAACGCACTGACCAATCACAGGCCGAATGCGTAGTCTCTTTCGCAGAATGATTCTTTGTCAAATTGTCACATTAGTAACTTAAAATAAAATACCGGCCGGACGGCGAGCAATGTATAGCTCGCCGTCCAGACGTCCAGTAACAGTAAATTATTATCTGTGTACACGCGCAAACAAGCAGCCGATCTTCTTATTAACCGACTTTAGAAAAAGGAGGAGGTTATCAATTCAGTTGTAATTTTTTTAAACATTATGTTTTTATATTTGTTATCTCAGAACTCTGTCAGCAGCCGATCGCGCGTATTTAAGTCACGACTGTATGTAGTTAATATTGACTTCATACGACAGAAGCCAATCGCGCATAGTTGAAGTCTCGACTGTGTGCAGTTAATATTGACTTCACACGACAGAAGCCGATCGCGCATAGTTGAAGTCTCGACTGTATGCAGTTAATATTGACTGCATACGACAGCAGCCGATCGCGCATAGTTGAAGTCACGACTGTATGCAGGTAATATTGACTACACACGACTGCTCCAGTTCGCGCATAGTTGAAGTCACAACTGTATGCAGGTAATATTGACTTCACACGACTGTTGCCGACCGCGCATAGTTGAAGTCACGACTGTATGCGGTTAATATAGTCTTCACACGACTGCAACAACCGCGCAATGTTGAAGTCACGACCTTATGCCGGTAATATTGACTTCACACGACTGCTGCCGACCGCGCATAGTTGAAGTCACGACTGTATGCAGTTAATATTGTCTTCATACGACCATAGCCGACCGCGTGAAGTTGAAGTCACGACTGTATGCAGTTAATATTGACTGCATACGACAGCATCCGATCGCGCATAGTTGAAGTCACGACTGTATGCAATTAATATTGTCTTCACACGACAGCAGCCACCCCGTATTTTTTTTATTTTGCAAAAAGGTTTTTTAAAAACACTTTTACACGTCAATTTTTTTTTGTCAATTTCAACTAGATGAAGCCGGTGTTTCCTAGCCGACTATCCTGAGAAGAAACACCGAAACAAACTCAGAGATCTATGTCCTTACCTTCCTTCCTTTATTGATGTCTTCAGAGGCCACTTCCTCAGCAACTTCCTCCTCATCCTTCTGCTTGCCTCCCTTGTAGCCCGCGCCACCTTCAGCTGTCGACACCACGTACACCGACAGCTTCTGTCGCTCCGGGGAATCCATGGATATGTGTTTCTGTAATATATAATAATAAATAACAATAATATTTCACAACGTTCACACAACGCCATCTTGTCCCAAACTGGCCTAGTGGTCTAGTGGTCAGTGGCCCTGACCGCTATGCCGGAGGTCGTGGTTTGTGTGATGAGTACGATTTTTTTTTGTGTCTAAACATGCCGCCGGGTTTCCTCACAATGTTTTCCTTTCCACCGCTGGGACTCAGCCCTCCTCTCTAGGAGAGAAAATGGGCCGTAATCCACCACGCGGGCCCAGTGCGGGTTGGTGAATGTCAAAATCTTCGATTTTTTTGTTCTAGGACATGCCGGTTACCTCACAATGTTTTCCTTAACCGTTTTGAGAGCAGAGGTGATGAAATAAATTACACACACGCCTGGCTAGGTTTGAACTTACGTGCCCAATCTATACTTATAATAAATCTGTAGAACTGAAAATTCTGAACTTTGAAAATACCGACACCGAACCCAAAAATGTGATTTAAAAAATTTTTGTCTGTCTGTCCGTCTGTTTGTTCAAGCATCACGCAAAAACTACCGGTTCGATTACGATGAAACTTGGTATAATTATTCTTTAATATCCTGGGCACCATACTGGGTACTTTTTATCCCGAAAAAGTATATACAATAAAAAACAAACTTAATTTTGCGGTTCGATCCCTAGACCCGATTACTGTAACAACTGAAAATAATAAGTTTGTCGTAGGTTACGTCACCCGCAGTGGAGTTCACTAAGGGGCGCTGCACACGGCTAAGATAATATAATATTTTATCTTAAGACACAATATCGCTCGCCATACAATTGAATGGACTATCACACACGACGAAGATAATAAATAATATTTCATATTTTCGTTTCTCAAAAAACCTAATAAAACCATTTTCGACTTCTACGCGAACGAAGTCGCGGGCAAAAGCTAGTTGAAAATATAAACGTACCCTATAGAACTGTATCAACTCGTCCTTGGTGACTGTGTTCAGTTGTTCCACCTCGACTTTAGGCCGGTCGAAATTGTATACCTGTAACAGAAATTTTACATCAAAATGATACTACAACTGCTGAAGCAATATCACCAGTGATCGGAGTAGGTAGATTGAATTGGGGTCATTGATCCGAAACGTATACAGGGTTATTTGTAAAACACCGGCAACCTCTCAGCACTATGTTGAGAACATCATAAACAACAATTTTTGTACTATGACTTTTCAAAATTTATCATACATTGGTTCATCAGATTTTCATACAAGAATAAGAATATTTAAATAGATCGTTCTAAATGTTACGAAGTCTATGCGAATCAAGCGATAGTACAATAGCGGAGGGGAGCGGGGAGTGCTCGGGGGGCGTAGGTAGGTACAGCAAAATACAGAGTTGAAATGTGTTAGATAGAACAATGAAATCTTGAAGGTTTGTTTTTGTTAAATGTATTATGTTTTGTAAAAAGTCATAGAACAAAAGTTGTTGTTTATGATGTAAGTAATAGAGTCCTGCAAGGTTGTTGGTGTTTTAAAAATAACCCTGTATAGGGTGGCTGGTAATTAGTGACCGATACTTAAACACGTGATTGTACTCATGATTACAAACAACTTTACCAAAGAAACTTGCCAAATTTTTCGTAATAAACGATTTCACATTTAATAAATATCTTTTTTATTCACATCTAACGAGTTAATAGTGCTTTTGACTGATGCTTTAATGCAGTTTAAACTATTTTTTACGAAGAGCGTCAGTCAAAAGTACTCATCATCATCTTCCTGCCCTTATCTCGTGTTATTTGGGGTCGGCGCAACACGTTTTTTTCTTCCACTCTGCCCTGTCACTCGTCATGCTATCACTAACTTCCTTTTCTTTCATATCACTCTTCACACAATCCATCCATCTTTTCTTTGGTCTCCCTCTCCCTCTCCATCCATCCACATGTATACTCATAACTCTTTTAGTAACATGCGTTTCATTCCTCCTCTTCACATGACCATACCAAGACAAACGATTCCCTTTCAACTTTTCAGTCACTGGCGCCACTTTCAAACTTCCCCTAATAGATTCATTTCTCACTTTATCCATTCTCTCAAAAGTACTAATAACCAATAATTTTCAGTCAAAACAGCTGTTTGAAATATTTTAAAATACGCGCGCGCGCCTTCTCCCAATCAGGTGTTAGCAGCACCTGCGTGTTCGAATGTTATTGTGATTAAATTAATTAGTATAAAAAAAAGTTTCTTTGGGAAAGTAATTTGTGATCATGAGTACAATCACGTGTTTAAGTATTGGTCACTAATTACCAGTCACCCTATATATTAATATGGACATTCCTCCGGAATTAGTTGATTATTAAAAAAAACCGGGACTTAGGTAGGAATTGTATTCTTCTTCTTCTTTTCGTGTCGATGTACTCTAACTAAATTTTTTCTGACCAGTGTTTGGCAACGTCTACGGCTCTGTTATTGCCTCGTATAGATTCTGAAAACTGCAGGTGGTTGTGCAGGATGGACAGCATAGCAAATGACGCATGTCCTTGCAGCGGCTCCACACTGGTACTGTGTTAGAGATGGTTCGAGGAAGCCCCATTTTGCCAAATTGTTTTTACAGCGGTCAACCTGGGTCCGCAGTCGGTTAAGAGATTTCCATATTGACCACTGCAATTCGCATTGGAATTGTATTAAAATGAACAATATTATATTCTTCATATTTTTATTTAACGGCATACAGTCACGATTTGACACAAGCCAACGACCAATCAAAACATTATACCTACCTTTAAATTTTGAATTGAGTAGTAATAATATAACAATATTGAATCCGGAAATACCGGAATTACTTTCCGGTAAAATAGCTTATCCATGTTATTCTTGCTGTTTGCATTTATGATACAAGTACCAAAACTCAATCCACCTACTCCAATCACTGATTATCATAGACTTTTTTGTGACTGTCTCGTTGGTCTCGTGGTCGCAAGCGCGACTGCTGGTCGATTGGAACTACGGCCTGTTCATGACTTCGGTATTAGCGGCACGCGGCGCTATGAGCGGCGTCTCGTAGCGTGCTTCAAACATTTTCATAATTTTGATCTGACCGCTCGCCGCCCCGTGCTTAGGTACCGCTCACAGCGGCAAGGTCGTGAACGGGTCTTTACTCTGTAGCTGTGCAGAATTTGAAAGTTGGTGGTATGACACTCGTACCTCGGTGCGCACGTGTCGCCGTTGCCATCCCATCGGACTATGAGTAAAGAAACAGAGAGCGCACCTGTTTGCGCAAGTACTTATCTATATATATAAAAGGAGAAACTGACTGACTGACTGACATATCAACAAAATGCTGTGACTAGGAGCGTGAAATTATGCACAAGGTTACGGTTTACGACGTAGGCGAGCACTAAGAGAGGATTTTCCAAAATTCAACCCTTAAGTTGATGAAACGAGGGTCCAAAATTTTTATAGAAAAACGGGTGAAGCCGCTGGCACAAGCTAGTGCACTATAATATCTTCTGAGTACTTGGCTAGTCTCTGTTGAGATTGGCCACCGTGATCGAAATTCAGTCGGGAGACTTGTAGATCTTTTGTTATTTGTTGTAAAAAAAAATGCGGCCCGAGAAGATCATCGGCAATGATGCACTTGTCGAATCAAGACTCCAAAGTCTTGAGCATCGACGCCGAGTTGCTAGCCTGTCGGTTTACTATCGTTTACATTTCAGGAAGTGTGCGTCAGAACTGCTCAATTTAATTCCGCCCGCGACCGTTTCACCATCGGACCACTAAACGCACGGCGATGCACCACCGGTACATGGTGGACATCCCATCCATACACACTAAACGTCCAGGCAACATTTTCATTGTGCGTACAGCTAAGGAGTGGAATTCTCTGTCGGAGTCTGTGTTGCCAGATAGCTATGACCTGGGGGTCTTTAAGTCAAGAGTACGTTACATGTTGTATATCTAGGAATGCATTTAAAAAAAACATAATATTTCCTTTTTTTATCATTAATTGACTAATTTTTGACCTTTAGCTCACCTGATGATAAGCGACGATTTGGTCGACGATGGAGCACGCTTGCTTAGAAGTAACCTACTCACTCTTGACTCACAGCTATCAGGAAAAACAGAATCATCAATTTACCTGTGCGGTGATCTCATTCCATATCTGCGCGGCTCTGCTGGACATCCGCTTCGGTTTTTCAAGCTTTTGAGCCGCCAACGCAGCTCTATGCTTCGTAAACTCGGCGTCTGTCATATTTTCTAAATATTCCTGTGAAAATAGCACGTAGTTGTAACACTCACAACTTGGCAGCGCTTCTGTATTTAAGTTAGTTTTTTGGCAATTTATTGGCAAGGAAGGGTACTCGTCGTCGTTAGGTACATGCAGCAAGCGCAGGGAACCAATCACGAGTGACGTCTATGATGCGATGCGCGGCGAGCCAATCACTGACACTCCCCGCCCCCGCGTCTCACTTCATACCACCAAAGAGACCTGATATTTGACTTCTGTGCAAGTAACAGTCAGCGCTCAAGATCCGTGCCGATAACTGTACCTACTAGTGTTGGGGACATGCACTAACTATCAGCTTTTATAAAATGACGACTATCTGGCGGCCACGGGTTCTCACTCTAAAAGAAGACTTACCAAGGATCCCTGTAGGAAGTTCTCTATCCTCTGCTCCAAATACTCAGGGTGTCTGTCGCTCTGCACTATCACTCTGAAGCCTTGAACGCCGTTGGAGCGACGGAGACCACTGAACACTATGTAGCCTAATTGTTCCTGGTGGAGAGACAAGAAGAGACTACAGATAAGAAGGTGTAGCGACATCTATGGCGTCACATAAGAACTAATCCTGCATCGCGCAATTAAAGTTCCCCGCGCGATTAGAACACAGCCTGAAATCATCTATCGGGCAGTTGCCCACCAGACATAACATCCCGTATGGTCGGAGGATCCTCCTTTTTCAACGGAGGTTTGCGGGACTTTACACTCTGTTCCGTATACCCCCATACTATCCCAGGCGGTCACCCATCCAAGTACTGACCGCGCCCGATGTTGCTTAACTTCGGTGATCTTCGGTGGTAGATGAAACGGTGTATTCAACTTAGTATGAACATTGGCTACACCGGTTCTCGTCCGATACAAAGAAAAAAAAATCTACAAAGGCTATTATAAATCATCACCCTTGACCCGTGTTATTAGGGGTCGGCGTGAAACATTTTTTGAGGTTCCGTACCTAAAGGTTAATATTGGGACACTATTGATAAGACTTCATTGTCCGTCTGTCTGTGCATGAACATGAAGTGATAGCCTATCAGACCTGCAGCATTTACTGCAGCCACCATTTGTTATGCTACCAACGCAATAAAAGTCAAAATCTGTTGAACCAGTGCTTGACTGCGATCCCACCTGATGGTAAGCAGTGATGCAATCGTTGATGGTCAGGCGCACTAGTTTATTAAGAGTCTATTCACTCTAGTCTTAAGAACAAGTAAATTATAATCGGACGGAAAAACTGCAGCAGGCAAATTGTTCCAATCCTTCGATGTACTCGGTATAAACGACGAGGCGAAACGCTTAGTCCGGACCGTAGAGGTGTCAACAACGTAAAGGTAGACTTTCGCTGTAGTTACTTTAAATGTCTAATCATGACGCGAATGGAGTTTAGCTTATTGAAGTAAGATGTCATGTTTATGTCATACCTTAGTCCTCAGCATGCTGAAGCAGGGTTCAGCCAGCGTGTGCGCCAGCAGCTCGAGCACGACGTTGCTGCGGCACGCGCGCACGCCGCACGCGTAGTACAGCGACGCGCACGACGAGCGGTGCACGCTGTTCGTCGTTTCACGGACGTGCCAAGCGCCTGGAGAGGAGATGATGATTAAGGTTTATTTTACACGGCCGCGTAGCTTCATAGACGCGTATTCGTCATTATACGCTTCGTGTTGTCTGCTGACAGCTTACATACAAAACTATGTCGAGCAACGACACGACGGCTGGCCTCTCAAGCTAAAATGCAACAAGCCATTCAGGCTTTAGGGCGTACCAAACTACCAAATATACATAAAGACACTCGAATTATTTCTTTCTTTATCCGTCGCTAACGTTCCCTTGTAATTATTCCTATGTGTCAGCTAATCACTACATAGTATAAAAAAAGTAAAAAAACTAAAACCCGACTACGACCAAAAAAAATGACGCTGAAAAAGTATGAAACAAGATTTTCATACTTCGAACAGAACAAAAAGATAAGCCGCAGTCACAAGTAAAAGTACCAACCGAAACACTTTAATACCGTGTGACTACGGTTTTTCTTTTCGTTCTGTATATAATAGCGACACTTGGGGAAGGGCTATGTCCGACGTTCTCTACGTCTTTCGGCTGTGATAAAGACGATGCCTCAATTCTGTAAATGCCTAATTCAGGCTAAGAAGTCTGTTACAAAAATCATATAATAATCTACTACTAACTACTAAATTTACCTCATCATCATCATCATCATTTCAGGCGAAAGACGTCCACTGTTGGACATAGGCCTCCCCCAAATGCCGCCACAATGACCGGTCAGGTGCGTCTCGCATCCATCGGATTCCCGCGACCCTCACCAGGTCATCAGTTAAATTTACTTAGCATAGTCGGCCTTATAATGTTCCCACTGCTGGGACTCAGGCCTCCTCTCTAGGAGAGGGAATGGGCCGTAATCCACCACGCGGGCCCAGTGCGGATTGGTGGATGTCACATGTCTTCGAATTTTTTGTTCTAAGACATGCCGGTTTCCTCACGATGTTTTCCTTCACCGTTTTGAGAGCAGTGGTGATGAAATAAATTACACAAAGTAATGCGCCTGGCTGGGTTTGAACCCATGACCTACAAATCGTAAGTCGGGGCCGTTACCACTCGGCCACCACTGCTCTAAATTTACTTACTTAAACATTAATCTACAAACAAAACATCTTACCTTTTTCAATTTCAATTTCTCTATGTAATAATAGCTGCTGGGCACACAGCGGTGTCGCGTCCTTTGGCAACCTGTAATAGAAAATAAATAATCGAATATCCACATGTTATTTTAAGTTGCTTGTAGAACTATTTCTACACACACAACCCACACAACCACACACACCTACATACAACCTTTAAGGCTGCTAAAGGTTGTATGTAGGTATGTGTGTGTGTTTGTTACTCCTTCACGCCCAAACGGCTGACCGGATTTAGATGAAATTTGGAACACATTTAAACCATATCCAGGAAGACAAAGGTTTAGAGGTGGGCAAATTTTGGGTCGGCTATTCACCCGCAAACCTGCAAACCTGCTTTCAAAAGAAGGTTTGCACAAAAAGCAGGCTACATTCATATTATAGTAGAGACAGTAGAAAATTTCTAAGATTTGTAACACCCTTGTGAAGTTGGAGTGGGCCAATTAGTAATTAATAAAATACACTCACTTCTTCTCAACACTCTCGGCGATTTGCAGCGCCCTCTCCCGGCTGAGGTTGCCGTACATGAACCCTTCGATGTGCACCTTACGTATCATCCTGCCCACGAAGTCATCTAGCACCTCCGGGGTCATTTCTAAAGGCAAAAAAAAGTTTTTAGAATACATTGTATCTAAGGACATCAACATCATCATTGACTCAACTCTTCTCTTTTCTTCTTCTCTTGGGTCATTGTAACTTTATATCGGCGATCGGCGGCGGCGATCTCTCACGCCGGGCCTTGGTTCAGCCCATGGTCCGGAGCGAGGAGGAGTGGCAGGCGGTCGCCTCCGCGTGCGAAGCCGTAATGCTAGCAAAGGAGACGGCCGCACGCGCGAGAGAACGGTCCGAACGGATCCCGATTTTCAGCTACAGTAGGCGCAGGCTTGCGGACGGCGAGCAATGGCTGGCTCGCCGTCCGACCGTCCGGACCGAGCCCAAGTCGTCGACGGCGTGTACTGTTCCACGCGCACCTCAAGGAGATGTCAGCAACTGTAGGAGCCCAGCAGGGTCGAAACCTACTGGGGCCACGGGTAGTGTGGAAGTAAATTCCGGGGCCCTGGGACGAAGGCAAAGATGAAACAGGAGTGGGTTTTTAGTCAGTAAAAGTCTGACACTATCTCCCGCTCCGCCCAAGAGCGCGATTTGTCATTAGATGATTTTCCCACCTAAAAAAAACCCCTGGTGATAACGCTCACGTCGTCACGCCCCAACGCACGTGATAGGGTGTTTTGTCTGATCTGGGCAACTGCCCGATAGTCGATTTCAGACTGTTGTTTATGTTCTAATCGCGTGGAAAACTCTGACTTATTAAAATTTTAGTTCTCACGCATCGGCCATCTCAGATGTCGCTAGAAAAGGCTAGAAAAGCGCTAAAGCTTTTTAGTTTATTTATTTTCGACTCTATTTCAACACACGTAAGATTGATATTTGTACTAATTAATTTAATATTGTATGCTTACCATCAGCCACCTCCAATAATTGGCATCTGGTCCAAACCAGATCCGCTAGACACACCGCTTGCTGGTACACAGCATGCTAGAAAATAAATACGATATTTATTACACTGTGTTTTTTAGTTCTTACTAGCTGACCCGGCGAACTTCGTACCGCCTAACAGTCAATGAATGTAGTATATCTTTCAATATAGTCAACAGATTGCGATGAAACAAAGCCTAAGTAATATAATTTATATAAAATTTACACGACTATCACACAATGCCGTCTAGTCCCAAGCTAAGCAGAGCTTGTGTTATGAGTACTAGACAACTGATAAACATACTAAATATATTTCTAAATACATACATGTTATAGATAAATTACACCCAGACACAGAACAAATGATTGTGCTCAACATACAAACATTTGTCCTGGTCGACAACGACAAACGAATCGAACCCACGACCTCTGGCATAGCAGTTAGGGTCACTAAACACTAGGCCAACAGGCCAGTCTTGATTCTAGACTCCCATTTTTACCCTTTTGGTACGGAACCCTAAAAAGATAAACCTAAAAAATATTTCACAATTTTTTTTTTTTAGTAAACCGCAAAAAACTCACCTGATACGGCTGTTCAGCATCAAAGTTCCTTATAGCCCTGATGTGATTTTCCTTCATGATGTGGAACCGCTTGGGGTCGACTCTGAAGCCCACCATGTGGTCGATGATCTTGTCCAGCAGCACGCTCTGCTTGTCGTCGTACCCGTCGATGGTCACCTGAGCGATCTGACAACTTTATTATTATGGAAAACGATGAAATCGCTTGTAAAAACTCCACTACACAGCTAATCCTGCATCGCACAATCAAAGTTCTCCGCGCGATTAGAACATATAGAACAGCCCGAAATCATCTATCGGGCAATTGCCCACCAGACATAATATCCGCCTGGTCGGAGGATCCTCCCTTTTCAACAAAGGTTTGCGGGACTTTACACTCTGTTCCACATACCTCTAAACTGGTGACCCTCGACAAAGAACGTCAGTGCAGCCTTCGTGCAGCTACTACTTTGTGACGTCATCATCACTTCCTCAAGCTTTCGAGCAGCAAGCCATACAGCCAACACCCACGGCTTTAAAGAATATCCTGACCACCAGCATGCCTACCTGGTCATAACTGATCATCACCCTCAGCCTCACCAGCGACCTTGGCGAAGCACACTGCACCTTCGGCCAGTCACATGAAGAGCAACGAAGAACCTCTCCTGGTCGACGCAAGCAGTCATGCCGCTACGTCGCACAGCACCGCTCCAACTCACTGGAGCCAGCAGCACTACTCCGACTCACTGGAGCCTGCAGCATCATCCCGACTCACTGGGACATCATCACCCCGACTCACTGGGGCATCATCCCAACGCACTGGGATAGCACCACCCCGACTCACTGGGGCATCACCGCAGACAGTTCCGACTCACCGAGAACTATGCGGCATTCGGAACAAACAGGCCTGGCACGCATCAAGAACCATCGATCTCCGATCTCCGGAGGGGCGTCACATAAGAACTAATCCTGCATCGCACAATCAAAGTTCTCCGCGCGATTAGAACATATAGAACAGCCCGAAATCATCTATCGGGCAATTGCCCACCAGACATAACATCCGTCTGGTCGGAGGATCCTCCCTTTTCAACAAAGGTTTCCGGGACTTTACATTCTGTTCCACATACCTCTAAACACTGATATAAGCGGAGATGAGCTCAGTTGAGCTGAGTTAAGCTGAACAGAGATGAGCTGAGCTACGCTGAGTTAAGCTGAGCGCATTTGATCTGTGTGGACGTATCCACTCCACTCCTTCCGGCTTCGAACGAAAATAATCTCTACACCATTAATTCCGTGATTTCCTCGAATATTTCACAAAACTTATTCCAGGAAATACGTGTTTTTTAAACCCTAAAAGTTTTTTAGAAAAATTGTCGTCATTCAGAATCTCGATCAAATGTGCAAGGCTTTTTAATGTACTTTTTTATATTTTTAATTTATGAGTACATTATGGAGGGCCAAAGTTCACGTAAAATAGCAGATTTTCAGAAGTCTTTACTAGATTAGTTTTACACAAATTTATGTTTTGATTTCTATAGAAGCCTAGATAATATCCACGAGATAGCTGTGTACCCAAAATATTTGGAGAAAGATGTGTAATAACATCATAATCACGTAAGAGCGGTTGTATGAAAAAATGTACCTGAAAAAGGACCGTCTTAAAAGGGAGAATTTTCCTGGTTTCCTACACCAACCACTGTAAAAGTCAACTGATTCCAAAAAACTACTCACGCTGATCCCGTACTTGGCATTTCCGATGCTCCACCTGAGGCCAGCCAGTTCGGCGGCGTACGCGAACTGCTGCAGGCTGTCCCTCAGCAGCAGCACCCACACTGACGTCAGGTTACAGCTCAACGGATCGTCGTAGGCTAAGGGGCTGGTGACACACGAATTTAACTCGTTCAATGCCGGCGACACGCCTAGTGTGTTCTTGCGAATTTCTATAACTACGCCTTGAACACGCCAGGCGTGTCCTAAATGTTACAGTGATATTTCGTGGCTTTATAGAGCGGCATCGCTATGAACTTCAAAAAGAATGTGGTGGCAGTGAACGTGTTAACACATGAAATAGCATCAAGGCTGTGTTTAGCGAATGGTGTCATTGAGGTTGTTTTTTTTTTTAATTAGGAAAACGCTGACGAAATTCCTGCACTGGGGAGTCCAGAATCATGTACTGGCTCCATAGTACATATTTGTGTGTCTATGTATTAGACATGGTGTATTATAAAAAGTTCCTCATCGCGTCTGTCTGTTCACGATACACTCAAAAACAACTAAACGGATTTTCATGAAATTTTCAGCAATAAACAGTGATTCATGACGAAGGTTAAGGTGTATTTTACATGCATATTATAATAGAAACAAAAAAGAAATGGAAAGAAAGGGTGGAAAGTGCTATGCTCGGAGTTTCCTTGCGTGATCGAATCAGAAATGAAGATATCTACAGGAGAACCAAGGTTGCCGACATAGCACAAAGAATCGTCAAACTTAAGTGGCAATGGGCAAGGCACATTGCTCGCAGAACAGATGGCCGTTGGGGCCGAAAGGTACTGGAGTACGCCGCGTACCGGAAGACCCAGTGTTGGAAGGCCCCCTACAAGGTGGACCGATGACCTAGTGAAGGTTACGGGAAACTGATGGATGCAATACGCACAGGACCGTTCATTGTGGCGACATTTGGGGGAGGGCTAAGTCCAGCAGTGGACGTCTATCGGCTGAAATGATGATGATGATGATTATAGTAGAGAAAAACCAAGAATTTCAAAGATTAATAACACGCATGCGAAGTTGAGGGGTTTCCTAGTTTTGAATAATATTACCTGACTAGATCAAACGTCATAACTGCTTTGGGCAGATTAAACTCGCTGTCTTTCTTGAACCACAGCCTCATCAGTGGGGTATCCTGAAAAAGGATATAATAATAATCATCATTTTCCTGTCCTTGTCCCATCTTATTTGGAGTCGGCGCAACACGTTTTTTTTTTCATATCACTGTTCACACAATCCGTCCATCTTTTCTTTGGCCTCCCTCTCCACCCATATACTCATAACTCTTTTAGTAACATGCGTTTCATCCCTCCTCTTCACATGACCATACCAAGACAAACGATTCCCCTTCAAATTTTCAGTCACTGGCGCCACTTTCAAACTTCCTCTAATATACTAATTTCTCACTTTATCCATTCTCGTCACACCACACATCCATCTCAACATTCTCATCTCCGCTACATGCAATCTTTTTTCATCCGTCTTTTTCATAGCCCTACATTCTGATCCATACAGTATGACAGGTCTTATCACAGACTTGTATATTTTACCCTTCAACTTGGGGGGCATCCGTGGGTCAAAAGTTGTTCCAGTATCCGTTAATAGATAAAAAAAGGAATGACTATAAATTAAGGAAGTTAAGTAATTTGGAGTTAATCCACGTGTATCACGGCTTACCTTTATTATAATAGGTGCGATGGAATCTGCAGTACTGTCCTCTCCCTTTTCCAGCGTCAGTTTAGTAGGTATGAACTCGTTCGGAGGCGGTAAGTGTAGCTCAGATGATGGTTCCGTGGTTTTCCACTCCTGAAAAGAAACCAGATAATATGGTAAAGACGAAACTTTGTGTTTGTTATTTCTTCACGCTTGAATGGTTGAACGAACGAAGGTTTTCTAAAACGACGGTTCACCAGCCCCCCTAGCCAAGTTACAACCGTTTCATTTCGATTCTCTTTTCGTTGATCGCCTCGAATCCTATTCCTTTGTTCTGGCCACGTGATTGAGCGTTGAGATGACGTCAAAACAAAGGAATAGGAGGCGTGGCCGACTCGAGGCGGTCGACGAAAAGAGAATAGAAACGAAACAGTTGTAACTTAGGGTGACAGGTGGCAGCACTGCGTCGTTAGGTCCAGGCACCTGCCAAAACGCTTATCTTAATGACATTAGTCTTTACTAATGTCACATGAACGTCGACGTCAAACGTCAAAGTCATGGGTATGTCGTGGCCAGATCTTAGAAATCATCAAATTTTAACGTTTTAACGATCAGGGTCTCAAGTCTGCTATTACAATAGTGTCAGAATGGGCAATTATTGATTTCATAAATGTTGATTTTGACAAGTTTGGTAATCTACTAATATAATGGTGTTATTATGACTTTCCAATGGTCAACCACTGACACTTCATTGAAAGAAGTGGCATAGAATGGTAATCTCGTACATACTAACTAATGAATATCTGACGTATGCGGTAATCTGATGAAACTTTGACAGTTCCTTTGATCAGTGACCTACCATTAAAACGTCATTGTGCAGTCATTGCTTTAAAATAAATCTTAATTGTCATTCTCCCACAACTCTATTACGAGACCAATGACCGATCAATGATCAAACGACGTTTTATAAGTGCCCATGTAGGCCTTTGTGAAATAAAAACCTTTTGACTTTGACTTTAATCATTATGAATTAGCAAATTACGAACTTTTAGCAATATGACAATTGGATCGTGTTGGAATGACGAATTCATAAAAATAGCAGACTTGTGTTCCTGGCCATTTTTAGTTGGCCATATCATGAAGTGATCAATTCTAAGATCTAGCCACGAAATATACGTTTTCGAAAATAGAACACCTCTCGATTAAGTGGTGCCAACTGGTGGTATGAACACGCGAGTATAACATGTTCTTCATAGGAAATAGTATATATTTTATTCTAGAGGCGGCAGTGATCTTTCGTGCCGGGCCTTGGTACAGGCCATGGTCCGGAGTGGCCCTGACTGCTATGCCGCAGGTCATGGGTTCGATTCCCACCCAGGACAATTTATTGTGTGATGAGCACGATCATTTGTTTTATGTCTGGGTGTAATGTATCTATCATATGTATGTATTAAGAAATATATTGTTAAGTATGTTTATCAGTTGTCTAGTACCCATTACACCAGCTCTGCTCAGCTTGAGACTAGACGGCGTTGTGTGATAGTTGTAGAATTAACTAAATATCTGTAAAAAATCGCTTTTAGCGATTAGACCGGCCATTGTGACACCCTATTAATTTAAAGCTTCTACTGAAATTACCACCCCTCCCTTCCTCCCCCACTGCAATTACAGAGACGTGGTGGCCGTGTGGTAACTGCCCCGACTTACGAGTTGTAGGTTGCGGGTTCAAACCCTAAAATCGATGGATTCAAAATCACGAGTCAATTTATTGGCACGGAAGTGTACTCGTCGTCGTTAGGTACATGCAGCAAGCGCAGGGAACCAATCACAAACGTCGTCTATGATGCGATGCGCGGCGAGCCAATCACTGACACTCCCCGCCCCCGCGTCTCACTTCATACCACCAAAGAGACCTGATATTTTAATTCTGCGCAAGTAACAGTCAGCGCTCAAGATCCGTGCCGATAACTGTATAGTAATTAGTACAACTAGTAGATGTTAACTAAAAATATTAATTCACATGTACCTTACCAGGAAAGAGCATATTGTTCGAAGTGGCCACCATAATGTTCTGTGCCCATCGTCGAACTGACTTTTAAATATCTGGTGTCAGATTAAAAAGAAAAATATTAGTTGATATATATTTTCTTAATTTTAATGTCATCAGCCCCCGTAGCCAAGATACGATCGTTGCGTTTGCGTCGAACGCCTCGAGTAGGCAACGCCTCGACTAGGCCACACCTCCGATTCCTTTGTTCTGACCACGTGACTGAGCGTTGAGATGACGTCAGAACAAAGGAATCGGAGGCGTGGCCTACTCGAGATGTTCGACGCAAACGAAACGATCGTAACTTGGCTAGGGGGGCAGGTGAGATACAGTACGGCCGTCGTATCTCGGCGAGCCGAACTTTGCGCAGAAGGCTGCACAAACGTTTTTTAGGAACCAAATGGTGGCGTGAGGCGACGTGCGCGGGGCGGAGGTCTAGGCGACGAGATTGACTCTATGTAAACACAATCGACCCTTAATTCAATCAAATATCGCAATCGTTTTTTATCGATTTGGAATTTATTAATTTTTATTTATATGAAATATTGAACGAAATAGATTTACCAACATAATGAATGTTGCCGTTAGTAAACGAGATTTCGACTTTAATGCAAAAAAAAACAAATAAAATTTTATTTTCTTGGTTGAAAGACATGATTTAGTTATATATATGTTATTTTTAAACGACTACTTGAATAACGACTGTTTGAGAATATGTTAAGCCTCATTTGAAAATTGAATATAAATATATTTTTATAACTTAATTTCAATCTATTTGAAAAAAAATCGATTAAACAACACCCTCAGACACGCGTATTGGACATCCCTCTTCGGTAATTTCGTAAAGCTTCGTGCTTATTCGGCAATGTTCGGTACGCAGCAATATGTCTCACTCACACGTTAGCATTGGTGTTATTTTCGTGTCGCTGTCTCTGTCTTGAGCACAGGCGGTGACAAAAGTTTTCGATGGTTGTTATTATTATATTGTTAAGTTTTTGTGTAGTGTCAGGTTTGTTTCTTTAATTCATAAGTTATTTTTGTAGCTTGCTGTCTTAAAGTGTTTTAACATTTATTTTATTTGTACTTGGTATTAGTAATTTTTTATTCGTATTTTGGTTTAAAAAAAATAAAGTCAATAACAGTTTTTTTGCGTGAGTGTACATGCGCTAAAGTTCGCAGAGCCTATGGTCAGGCTCGCCAAGTTACGTTGGCCGCACTGTAAAGGGTCAAAGCCTATCAATATATTTTTTTATTTTAAAATTAGAACTTTGGAGATATGCAGAACAGGGTCCTATATACCCCTGTTGAAAAAGAATGATCCTGCGACAGACGGGTATTGTATCGGGTCCTGGCCACTGCCCCCCGATAAATGACTTCGGAGTGTTGTATGTGTTCTAATAGCGCGGGGAATAGATTTCACTACAGACTCATGATTTTTTTCAGCGTATTTTTCTACTAGGACCTCTAGTATAGAGACATATTACTTGATCAAATAAAAAAAGATTATTATATGGGAGCCTGAAGTTTCACGTCGCTGAGATATTAGGAGGTAAAAATTCCCAATTACTGGGTTTTGGAGGTATAAGTAGGCAGTCGTTCCATGTAAAATACTGATATTTAGCTACATCCAGTTACACAGAGAGCAGTGGTGGCCGAGGGATAACGGCCCCGACTTACGAGTTGTAGGTCGCGGGTTCAAACCCAGCCAGGCGCATTACTTTATGTAATTTATTTCATCACCACTGCTCTCAAAACGGTGAAGGAAAACATCGTGAGCAAACCGGCATGTCTTAGAACCAAAAATTCGAAGACATGTGACATCCACCAACCCGCACTGGGCCCGCGTGGTGGATTACGGCCCGTTCCCTCTCCTAGAGAGGAGGCCTGAGTCCCAACAGTGGGAACATTATATGCTATGATTATGCAGTTACACTGGCAGCCCACCTCAAAAATAGTTTGGAAAGTGATAGACTAACTGAAAATAATCTATCTAAAAAAATAATAATATACTAGCAAACCCGGCGAACTCCGTTTCGCCACTAAAAAAGATTTTCCCGCTTTTCTGTGGAAATTTTTCCTGAATTTTCTTTGCTATAAACCTCACGGAGCCCGAGACCTTTCCAACGAATGCAAAACCGTGGAAATCGGTTCGTGCGTTCTGGAGTTATAGCGTCAGGAAGGAAAACCCGACTTATTTTTATATAGTAGATAAAAAAACTAGTTTCTGCCAGCGGCTTCGCCCGCGTAAAAGTAGTTTTCTCCTTCTTACAAACTTTACGCCCCTGTTTCATCCCCTTAGGGTATGAATTTTGGAAAATCCTCTCTTAGTGCTAGCCTACGTCATAAAAGGAAGCCTTGTGCAAAATTTCACGATCCTAGTGAAACCGCGGAGATAGCAGATTTTTTTTTACAAAATATTAGCTGACCCGTCGAACTTCGTACCGCCTAATAGTAAGGATAACGCCATCTACTGGCATTACCAGAATAGCATAATTCATTTTATAATGACATTTTAATTAGATTTTGATTGATCTTTTTGGATTGTGTGAAGAGTAATATGAAAGAAAAGGAAGTTAGTGATAGCATGACGAGTGACAGGGCAGAGTGGAAGAAAAAAACGTGTTGCGCCGACCCCAAATAACACGGGACAAGGGCAGGAAGATGATGATGATGATGAATGTCATTTTAATTAGAGATGGCGTTGTATACGTATTTTTTTTGTGATTTTTTCCATGTTTCTCACCGTTTAAACCTTCCCTGGACTATCACGAATATTTCAAGACCAAAATTAGCCAAATCGGTCCAGCAGTTCTCGAGTTTTAGCGAGACTAACGAACTATTAAGCTATTCATCTATATATATATAAAGGAGAAACTGACTGACATATCAACGCACAGCCGATAGTCATCATCTTCCTGCCCTTTTCCCGTGTTATTTGGGGTCGGCGCAACAAGTTTTTTTCTTCCATTTTATCCTGTCAATCGTCATACTATCACTAACTTCATTTTCTTTCATATCACTGTTCACACAATCTATCCATCTTTTCTTTGGCCTCCCTCTCCTCTCCACCCATCCACATGTATACTCATAACTCTTTTAGTAACATGTGTTTCGTCTCTCCTCTTCACATGACCATACCAAGACAAACGATTCCCCTTCAACTTTTCAGTCACTGGCATTCCCACTATTATGACAATCTTTTGTCACCACAAAAAAAGTCGTAGACGACTGTTATGTCATCCTATATATGAACATCTCCATTTAATTATTTAACCCACGACACTTAAAACTACATCATTATCTGTCGTCACGACAAAGTACGTTGTTGTAACTTCAACGGTCCGGACTAAGCGTTTCGCTTCGTCGTTTATACCGCGTACATCGAAGGACTGGAACAATTTGCCTGCTGCGGTCTCCCCGTCTAACTATAATTTAGGTGTTTTCAAGGCTAGAGTGAATAGGTTTTAATAAACTAGTGCGCCTGACCATCAATAATTGCATCTCCGCTTACCTTCAGGTGGAATCCCAGTCAAGCACTGGTTTATATCAAATTAAAAAAAAAGTACGAACGTGGCCTAAGCGTTGTTGAAGTTTTTATGAATATTTAATACAGATTTAGAATTACCTGAATTAATTCATCTTCTATATCTTCCTGCAAATACTTCGTTCCGTACCATGGCTCAGTCATTGTGCATTTCTTTTCAAAACATCTGTAAAAGAAAAAATACGCTTACGTTGTTGAAACCTCTACGGTCCGGACTAAGCGTTTCGCCTCGTCGTTAATACCGCGTACATCAAAGGAGTACGGAGTAGAGTTGTGAGCAGTGGTGCCCGAGTGGTAACGGCTCCGAATTACGAGTTACAGGTCGCGGGTTCAAACCCAGCCAGGCGCATTACTTTGTGTAATTTATTTCATCACCACTGCTCTTAAAACGGTGAAGGAAAACATCGTGAGGAAACCGGCATGTCCTAGAACCAAAAATTCAAAGACATGTGACATCCACCAACCCGCACTGGGCCCGCGTGGTGGATTACGGGCCATTCCCTCTCCTAGAGAGAGGAGGCTTGAGTCCCAGCAGTGGGAACATTAAAAGGCTGATTATGCTTATGCTACATCGAAGGATTGGAACAATTTGCCTGCTGAGGTCTTCCCATCCGATTATAATCAGGGTGTCTTCAAGGCTAGAGTGAATAGGCTCATATTAAACTAGTGCGCCTCACCATCAACGATTGCATCACTGCTTACCATCAGGTGGGATCGCAGTTATGCACTAGTTTATATAAAATTTAAAAAAAAATATCACTAATATTATAAAGGCGTTTGTATGTATGTGTGTGTAAGAATGAAGATATCCGCAGGAGAACCAAGGTTACAGACATAGCCCGAAGAATCGCCAAATTTAAGTGGCAGTGAACAGGGCACATTGCTCGCAAAACAGATGGTCGACGGGGACGAAAGGTTCTAGAGTGGCGACCGCTTACCGGAAGACGAAGACCTCCCACAAGGTGGACCAATGACCTGGTGAGGGTCGCGGGAATCCGATGGATGCGAGACGCACAGGACCGCTCATTATGGCGACACTTGGGGAGGCCTATGTCCAACAGTGGACATCTTTCGGCTGAAATGATGATGATGATGATTATTATTATTATTACATTCTATACGTACTTCGCTACGATGCCCACACGAACGTTTTCTGGTGTAAGCAGAGATAGCAGCGACTCTATCAAGTCCGGCTTCCATTCAGTCATGATGTAGTAGGCGCATAGCACGTCTTCGATAGGGAATTCCTAGAAACAATAAACATAAAATAACGTAAGGCTTAACAAAAAAACTCTTGTAGTCTTCTAATATTATTACAACACTAGCTTTTTCCCGCGACTTCGTCCGCGTAGAAGTCGAAAATGGTTTTATTAGGTTTTTTGAGATACGAAAATATGAAATATTATTTATAATCTTCATCGTGTGTGATAGTTCATTGAATTGTATGGCGAGCGATATTGTATCTTAAGATAAAATATTATAGTATCTTAGTCGTAAGCAGCGCCCCTTTGTGAACTCCACTGCGGGTGACGTAACCTACGACAAACTTATTATTTACGTTTGGTACAATAATCGGGTCTAGGGATCGAACCGCAAAATTAAGTTTGTTTTTTATTGTATATACTTTTCCGGGATAAGAAGTACCCAGTGTGGTGCCCAGGATATTAAAGAATAATTGAATCAAGTTTCATCGTAATCGAACCGGTAGTTTTTGCGTGATGCCTGAACAAACAGACAGAAAAAAAATTTTTAATCATGTTTTTGGGGTCGGTGTCGTTCTAGTAACTCCCCCTGCTATTTTTTTTTTTTTTTATATTTTCAATGTACAGAATTTTCACTTCTACAGATTTATTTTATGTATGTAGATTATTGTTAGTATATACGAAACCTGAATATAGTTTGTCCAGAATCAGTAACTGACTCCATTCCAATAATTTTTACACCATGTTATATTTTTTCCCAAAAATATTTAAAAAAGGTCACAAGTTGGACATCACCGACACTAAGTACAAAACAAGTCACAAATCAGGTCATAGCGGGCATTAGGAGCCAGCACTGATGTAGCTGGGTGCGGGAGCAAAACACCCGTCAGTCAACCAGAAGGCTTAGTGACCATGTATTTGTGCGGTCAAACAGGTAACATAACAAGCTTATAACTTTGTTATTTTATATTTTTTGATACAGTTATGAAATTTTGTACATAGATTCTTTACATGAAAATACTAGACCGTATCTAGTATTTTTGTTTCGGGTTTCGCATATACTAAAACCAATGTTGTATAGCTCCATCCCTTTAACAATTCAGTAAAGGTCGTCAAATGGATCGCCTTAAAAGTTCGTGGTAGGGCCCCAGATAGGCAGTCGCTTCGTGTCATAGTCGGCCTTATAATGTTCCCACTGTTGGGACTCAGGCCTCCTCTTTAGGAGAGGTAATGGGCCGTAATCCACCACGCGGGCCCAATGCGGATTGGTGGATGTCACATTTCTTCGAATTTTTGGTTCTAATACATGCCGGTTTCCTCACGATGTTTTCCTTCACCGTTTTGATAGCAGTGGTGATGAAATAAATTACACAAAGTAATGCGCCTGGCTGGGTTTGAACCCGCGCCCTACAACTTGTAAGTCGGGGCCGTTATCACTCAGCCACCACTGCTCTCACTTCGCCTCGTCCATTCGTGTAATATATTTAATATTGATTTTTTAAATCGATCTTAACCAATGGAACGATTCTGTGAATCGATTCTGTGAATCGATCTCAGAAACATGACATCGAGATTCGATTTGTTATCTATCTAAATATTTGACAGTCCTTACGAGTAATCAGCAATCCAAAAGTCTTACAAGAAGGTGTCGTGCTATACAGTAACCGACCTTACTGCTACGACTTAAAGTACATATTGCCGTGTACTTGCCTGCAATAAGTGCACGTGCCCAGTGACCATGCCGCGCGCTTCCTGCGTGTCCTTGAATCTAAACTCTAACGCCATCAGATCCTTTTGTTCCTCCCAAACCCAGTGTTTGGGGCCTTCCCTCTTCAGCATGGCTATGTACTGTGGAAAGAATACATAGGATTAGAGGAAAATAAATAATGCATAAACAGTGGACCGCCATCCACCACTGTACCCATAGATTTTGGTGTACAATAAAGTTTTATTGTATTCTATTCATATTTTAACTCTAGCAGACCATGCTTAACACTTACAGACCAGATTTTAGCTCTTACAGACCATATTTTAGCCCTAGCCGACCATATTGACCATATTTTAGTCCTTGGTGATAATTTTTTTGTAACAGACCATATTTTAACTCTTGTGGACCTTATTTTAGTTTTAGTGGACCATATTTTAGCTCTAGCAGACCATATTTTAGTTATAGCTAACCATAGTTTTAGCACTAGCAGGCCATATTTTAGCTGCTACAGGTCATAATTAAGTTCTTGCGAACCACATTTTAGCTCTAGCAGACCATATTTTAGTTATAGCTAACCATAGTTTTAGCACTAGCAGGCCATATTTTAGCTGTTACAGGTCATAATTAAGTTCTTGCGAAATACATTTTAGCTCTAGTGGACCATATTTTAGTTATAGCTAACCATAGTTTTAGCACTAGCAGGCCATATTTTAGCTGTTACAGGTCATAATTAAGTTCTTGCGAACCATATTTTAGCTCTAGTGGACCATATTTTAGCTTTTACTGATCATATATTAGCTCTTGTTCTTCTGATATAAAGATACGACACCCTCAAAAGACTTTGTAACTGAATTAGACATATTTCAAAGCAACTATACTCAGTAAACTGACCTGGAACACCAGCTTGATGATATCATCGGTATGAGCGACACCTTCCTCCGTTAGATCCACTTGCACGCCGAAGAAACCGAACCCTCGCGCGCCAATACGAGTGCCTCCCACTAAACTGTGGACGGATATTTATTTTTGTTAATATTTTTGGCTTGGATACTAAGGCCTTTAAGCCATGTCTTCGCACGCATAGTTCATTAGTTTAGAATGCAGGTGCAACACATTCTAAAGCTTTTGTAGTATTTGGCAGCAAATGTATCGAGTCAGCCTTCTCGGCAAACTTCGCTGAGGTAGTCAACACTACAATAAAATTCTCAGCTCCATTTTACAGAGATCGCGCCTGTTTCAATGATTCTACATATTGTCCAGTTGCGCAGACACTTGAGATACAAAACTACACAAATTTTACATCACAATATCCACTAGGAATCAATTTGCGAATAATTAAAACAGCCACTGAACTTCACTCGAAGAAATCCCGCCAAAAACTCTCAGCGGGGGATAGAGTTAACATTAGTATCATAACCAACGCAATGTTCTGATATTGGAAACATATCTTGTAGATACATATTATCTAGGTTTCTATTGAAATCGAATCATAAAGTCTTTTTCTTTTCGCCAGAAATTACATGTTAGACATTATATGTTAGATGCCAATACGAGGAATCAATAGCAAAAAGAACCAGGTCTTTAAACCGTAACCGAACTAAGATACGTATAGAAGCATTGCTAGTATATTTTTGTCAGGAGTTACCTATTTTCCTTATAGATGTGTAAGTTAACTGACGTATCGGAGATGAGAATGTTAAGATGGATGTGTGGTGTGACGAGAATGGAATATTAGGAGAAGTTTGAAAGTGGCGCCAGTAACTGAAAAGTTGAAAGGAAATCGTTTGTCTTGGTAAGGTCATGTGAAGAGGAATGAAACGCATGTTACTAAAAGAGTTATGAGTTTACATGTAGGTGGATAGAGAGGGAGGCCAAAGAAAAGATGGATGGATTGTGTGAGAAGTGAAATGCAAGAAAAGGGAGTTAGTGATAGCGTGACGAGTGACAGGACAGAATGGAAGAAAAAAATCGTGTTGGGCCGACCCCAAATAATACGGGACAAGGGCAGGAAAATGATGATGATGTATTAATTAACTGACTCCTTTAAGATATGACCTAGGTTTTACTTTTAAAGGCGAAAACAAAAAAAAAATACATGCCAGCAATGTACGGGAAAAGTTTCATTTCCCTTTGTATAAAACTAATCCAGAAAAGACCTCTGGAAAATCTGCTATTTTGCATGAACTTTCGGCCCTTCATAATTTACTCATAAATTTAAAAAAGTGAAGTAAATATATGTATAGAAACCTTGCGCATTTAATCTAGATTCTGAATGACGATTTTATTTTCGAAAAACTTTCAAGATTAAAAAAAAGACACGTATTTCCATACAGTTAGGAATAAGTTCTCTGATAATATATTCTATTAATTGACGGAATTACTGAATGCCACCAGAGCGGTTAGGCACAAAATAGATACATAGGTACAGAATTCAATCTACATACAAAGCGCGCTCGAGCAACGCACACATAGACACCGCTCAAGGACACGATATCTCGGCTCAATTCAGCTCAATGCGAGCTCGAGTGCTATCCGTTTGAGACACGCGTCTGTGAACTTTTTTGTGGAAAAATGGACCAACAAAAAACTAACTGTTCAGTGGATGGTTGTTTTTTGATTTGATGTGATTCAACATTAAACAGTGAAAAGACGGCTTTTTAGGCTACCAGTTGTTTCAGAGAGGTAAGTAGATATTTGCTTGTATTTTGTGTTTATTCTGTGTTACGTTAAGATAAACGTAACACAGAACAGGCCCCGCGCCGAGAAAGAGAAGATGATTTTGTGGTCATGTAATATTTTTACAATTCAGATTAGGTAGGCATGTATCCCCGCGCCCGCTCGCACTCGGACAGTTCGGCGCCACGCGCTGCCCCTAGCGCTCGCCGAGCGTAGGTATGAAAAGTGAAGTACATACATGACATTATTTTTTTTCCACAACTATCACACAACGCCGTCTAGTCCCAAGCTAAGCAAAGCTTGTGTTATGGGTATTAGACTACTGATAAACATACTTATATATTTCTAAATACATACATATATAGATAAATTACACCCAGACACAGAACAAATGATCATGCTCATCACACAAACATTTGTCCTGGGTGGGAATGGAACCCACGACCTCCGGCATAGCAGTCAGGGCCACTAACCACTAGACCAACAGGCCAGTCAAGTCAAGATTGACTTCTGTACCTATCTATTTTGTAGTTCAAGCGTTATCTCTCTTTTTTTCGCGTTGCCTTTATATCTAACATTACGTTGGATGAAACAACAGGCTTTTAAACCATTCTCATTGCCGATAGATGGCTTGCAAAGGGCCCTCTTAAAAATATTAATGGTCTCACCTATTACACCATCCTCTCGCCTTCAATGCTGACAGCAAACTGCCCGGACCTTCATGTCCCAGCAGATGAGACAGATAATGTCCTGGCTGTGAAAGGAAATAACAATAATAATATTCCACAACTTTCACACAACGCCATCTAGTCCCAAACTAAGAAGAGCTTGTGCTATGTGTCCTAGAAAATAAACATACTTATATATTTGTAAAATCATACGAGTAGATAAGTTACACCCAGACACAGAACAAATGATTCTGCTCATCACACAATCATTTGTCTTGGGTGGGAATCAAACCAACGACTTCCGGCATAGCAGTCAGGTCCACTAACCACTAGACCAACAGGCCAGTCAAAAATGTACCTTTAATATCATGCTTATAATATCAGCTTTAAAACAAAACACGTGTTTCCTGGAACAAGTTTTGTAACATATCAACACAACACACAACAACACAACAATCTGCCTGCTGCGGTCTTTCCGTCCAACTATAATATAGGTGTCTTCAAGGCTAGAGTGAATAGGCTCTTAATAAACTAGTGCGCCTGACCATCAATGATTGCATCTCCACTTACCATCAGGTGGGATCGCAGTCAAGCACTGGTTTATAACAATTAAAAAAAAAAAAAATATTCGAGTAACTCACGGAATTACCGAATACTAACAAAATTTTCAAGCGTTACCTCTCGTTTTTCGCGTTGCCTTTTCGTCAAACATCGCGTTGGATTGCTTTAGATGACAGTAACAAGCTTTTAAATCATGCTCGATGTTGACGATAGGCGAGTGAAAAAGGACCATTTTAATGCCTTCAAGCATTTTCTACCAGTTAACCTTTTTTCCCTTCAGATGCTCTTTGCTTTCTGGGGCTACGGTCACTGTTTCAAACGTTCCCGCAGCCCTTGCAAGCATCGTCAGTAGATCAGCTGGATCAATTTTGCTGACATCTCTTTGAGGCGCGCGTGGAACAGTACGCGCCGTCGACTTTGACCAGGGGCTAAGGTACACGTCATGGCAGGACGCCGTCTTTTAGAAGACCTTATGGGTGCTCATGCTCATATGATGACTCGAAAAAGTGGCGAAGATGAGAAGAGAAATGCACACTGATCGACCGATAAATAAATAAATGTCCTACTTACATACTGCGTACTCAATTACCAATTATGTTTGATAAAAACATAAAATGAAACCATTATTCAAAATTAAATTAGTTTTTATTATCGAGAAATATTATAATTTATATGTAACCTAAAAGGCGATTACTGATCTGTTTCTTGATGTCTATTCTCAGGGATGCTCGGCACCCACTGATTATTTCTCATGGGTGCTCGAGCCCCCGAGCACCCAAGGAGTCGGCGCCCCTGCGTCATGGTAAGCCATGACATGTGAAAATGTCAAATGAGGGATATAGCTATACACTCTACATAGCTCCATTCCTTTAACAATTCAGTTTAAGTCATAAAATGGATAGAGTTAAAAGCTTGTGGTGGGGTCTCTGGTCCTTAGCGGACGGACTGACGATGAGCTACCCATTGCTCGTCGTCGGCAAAGCCGCTGGTAATAGCTAGTAAAAATATAATATTCAATAACTCACCCCACTTTTATAATGTTTCCTGGTGTCAGGAATAGGAAAGTCGATAGACAAGGAGCGCAGATCCTTGACGGGGAAGCAGTAGGCGCGCTTGCGGCGCAGCTCCGGGGGGAACGGGTGCTCCGGCCAGCTCGGGGCTGTCACCGACTTGTCCTCCACGGCCGAGAACAGCGGGACCACTATGCTTTCCAGTTCATCTAGGGATTCTGGAAAGAAAAATTAAATCTATATAATATATAAAAATGAACCCGTTTCTCCTGGTCACGCTATAACTTAAGAACGACTGGACTAATTTGAATACATTTTTTTAGCGTTTTTTTTTTTGCCAGTATACAGGGAAGGTTGTAATTAGGGTAGGGTAGGGTACAGTAGGGTAGAGTAGGGTAGGGTAGGATAGAGTAGGGTAGAGTAGAATAGAGTAGAATATAGTAGAGTAGAGTAGAGTATAGTAGAGTAGGGTAGAGTAAGATAGGGTGAAGTAGTCAGTGGACGGGAGCGAAGCCGCGTGCAAAAGCTAGTATTATAATAATATTTCAGACTAAGCATTTCGCTTCGTCGTTTATACCGCGTAAGAACATCGAAGGATTAAACCAATTTTAATTTAAAAAAATAGCGTTTTTTTCACCAGTATACAAGAAAGGTTATAATTAGGGTAGGGTAGGGTAGAGTAGGGTAGAGTAGGGTAGAGTAGGGTAAAGTTGGGTAGAGTAGGGTAGAGTACAGTAAAGTAGAGTAGGGTAGAGTAGGGCAAGGTGACAGGGGCGAAACCGCGTGCAAAAGCTAGTATTATAATAATAATCCGGACAAAGCGTTTCGCCTCGTCGTTTATACCGAAGGATTGGAACAATTTGCCTGCGGTCTTCCCGTCCGATTATGATTGAGTTGTCTTCAAGGCTAGAGTGAATAGGCTCTTAATATACTAGTGCGCCTCATCATCAATAATTGCATCACTGCTTACCATCAGGTGGGATCATTCGGATACGTTTTGGACATAGGACCCATTTCTGTAAATAGCACCCGTGCGAAGCCAGGCGGCTCGCTAGTATAGTAATAGAAGTAACTCACCTTTCCCCATGACGACCAGCGTCATGATATTGGCGGAGTACCACTTGCTATGGAACTTCAGAAGCTCTTTCCTAACGTCGATGCCTTTAGATTTAGGTATCGTCTCCAGGGTTTCTTTGTTACCTGTGGGAAAAAGAAAGTTTCAATGAAAGAAAGAAAGAAAACTCTTTTATTTAGAACACATACACACACAATGAAGAAACAAGTACATAGGAACTTTTTTTGCTTAATATTTTTGGCTTTGTTACCAAGTCCTTTAAGACATGTCTTCGAATTACATACAGCTATTCATTTTTATTTATACAGATTTGTGAAAGAAAGTGCTCTTTAATTATAGTCAAAGTCCCAGCAGAGGTAATTAGATTCAAATAAACCATTCACATGCACTTTTGAAATATCAAGAAGTCAATCAGTCATAAAAAAATGATGCTAAATGCACATTCCAAAGCGTAGATCTCTATGGAGAAGAATGTGCAAGAAACTCCATGGACACTCTTTTCAATCATGTTTTGTAATTACAAATATTTCTGTTACATGTTTCTTGTCGCTATCATGTGAGAACAATGTATGTAAATAAAGAAAAAAATAAAAACTAAATATAGATATTAAAATAGCAACTGGCAGCTAAGATATGACCAGTCTCAACTGACAGCGCCCGTTCACGGACATGACGCGAATATTAGTGGCTTTTATATATACGGATGGATTAGTCGAAAGACTGCTACTCATACCTGTTCCAAATTTATGAAAGGGATGCGTCGGCGAGGCAGTACTCTTATTGAGCTGGTCCAGCCTCCACGTGTCAGAAGATGTGTTCTTCTCATGCTCCGAGTGCACCGCACTAAGCTCGCGCCCCGTCGCCGACTCCGTGAACAGAGGGGATATGAAGAATTGAGCAAAACTGAGGACAAAGAGAAACGGTAAAAAAAAACCACACACCACCACACCACAGTGCCTACCACAGTTACTGTGGAGGTGTGCCCCGCCTGGGCAGAGCACCGCCGTGTCCTCGTGGAGGCGATCGGCGGCCGTGATCTCTCGCGCCGGGCATTGGTACAGGCCATGGTCCGGAGCGAGGAGGAGTGGCAGGCGGTCGCCTCCTTCTGCGAAGCAGTAGCTAGCAAAGGAGGCGGCCGATTGCGTAAGACAACGGTCCTCATGCCCTAACCGCCGGCGGGATTCCGATCCCGATTTCCGGCCACCGTAGGCGCGGGATGCCCGAGGCCCCGGGATGAAGGCAAAGAAGGAACAGGAGTGGGTTTTAGTCAGTAAAAGTCTGACAAAATCTCTCGCTTCGCCCAAGAGCGGAATTTGTCATTAGATGATTTTCCCACCTAAACTACCACAGTGTTGTCTTTTTTAACCCAAAGATTGACTGGTAGAGAATGTCTTATTGCATTAAGTCCGCCTATGTACCACTACTGTACATGAAGTTTAAATAAATAAATAAAAAACAATAAAAATCCTTTGTGTCATGACTCTCTCCATAAGCAAAACTAGACCAGTCCCCTGCCGCAGACACCCCGGGTGTCGGCAGTAGAAGGAATTTTCCCGGCCACCGTAAGCGCGAGCTTGCGGATGACGGGCAATGGGTAGCTCGCCGTCCGATAAGAACCAAGCCCAGGTCAACTGCGCGTATGGAATACCGATAAACGCCTCAAAGAGTTATAATATATAATAACATAATATTCCACAACTATCACGCCGTCTAGCCTCAAGCTAAGCAGAGCTTGTGTTATGAGTACTAGACAACTGATAAACATACTTAAATATTTCTAAATACATACATGTTATAGATAAAGTTGTCAGCAAAATTTATAAGACAGTTAGGGCCGCCGGTACCTGGGCTCGTCATCTGCAAGAACACGCCTACAGTGGCCGGTACTTGTCGTGCGACTGTCAACGCTGGGAGGGTCTTCGGCGATGATCCAGGCGTGAGGTTTCTCTCCACCTCACTGCAGAAGCCTACCCCTCAAGCCAGAACTACAGTCCAAACAATACTTACATGTCCAAAGCCTTGTGTAGATGTTCAGGAATGACATCGAAGTAATATGTAGTGTGATCTGACGACGTCGACGCGTTCGACGACCCTCCGTGCTCAGACAGGAACTTGTTGTATTCATTTTCCTGTTAAAACATTTCATGGTTGGTAAACAGATTCACGCTAAAATTATCTATCTGCGCTAATATTTTTGGCGCATTTTTATTCGACTATAGCTGACCCGGCGAACTTCGTACCGCCTAATAGTAATGATAACGCCATCTGCTGGCATTACCAGAACAGCATAATTCATTTTATGATGACATTTTAATTAGAGATGGCGTTGTGTTCGGATTTTTTTTTTCGTATTTTTTTTTTATTATAAAGTATGGAAATGGCTGGAGGGATTCCTAGTGTGGGGAGTCTTAAAAAACGAAACTTTCATACCTCTGGATACTTTTTAGTGCCCAAGAACAGCATGTGTTCACAGAAATGTGCCAAACCTGGAAGCTCTTCGGGATCACTTAGATATCCTGAAAGAAAAATATAAATATAATCAATGATACACTTTGAAAATCCTAATGGAAAATAAAATAAATAATTAATCCTTTGAAATAGTACACCACACACTACCTGCGTATCATTTTCTCCTTTTCTGACAAATCCATCCAAAGGTTGTCTGTAAAAAATCGCTTTTAGCGATAAGACTGCCCATTGTGACACCCTATTAATTTTAAGTTCCTAATGCAATTTTTATTTTTCGTGTGCAATAAAGAATATATCTATCTATCTATCTATCTATCAATCTGTTGATATTAAAAAAATAAAAATATTGACGATGATGACGTACAACAAGATACTAAAAACAGAAAAAATAAATTTTGTAAAAAAAAAAAAATTATAGATCTTTCGTGCGTGAGTCGGACTCGCACTTAACCGGTTTTTATTCATATTATATCGAGAAATTATAACCTAATAAAGATATATTACAGTCATACGGAGTCTGCAATTTTTGCAAGGGTATCGTTTGTATTGGTATGGTCATGTGAAGAGGAAGGATGAAACGCAAGTTACTAAAAGAGTTATTAGTTTACATGTGGATGGATGGAGAGGGAGAGGGAGACCAGAGAAAAGATGGATGGATTGAGTAAAGAGTGATGTGAAAGAAAAGGAAGTTAGTGATAGCATGACGAGTGACAGGGCAGAGTGGAAGAAAAAAACGTGTTGCGCCGACCCCAAATAACACGGGACAAGGGCAGGAAGATGATGATGATGATACGGAATCTGCAATTTTCCGTTGACATATAAGTAGGTATATATGATCACTTACCAACATTAACGTCTAAAGCTGCCGCCGACTTATCAGTGGTCATATCACTCACTAAGAGCACCCTCAACCTGTTTGATAACACCAAACCCCTAGAAAAAGAAAGGGCACAAATAATATATTTCTTAATACACTTGCTCGAAAACCCACTACAACCTATCCCCACCAATTTTAGGCACGCTATTTCCTGTTTTCCGCACTAGTGCGGAAAAGTTCACGAGCTCACTGCCGCCACAATTGATTGTATTTATTGTTAGCCCTTTGCGCGCCATGGTTACGGTGATTCTTTTGAAAAATCCCGTCGCCCAGCATAATTAGACTTCTTTTTAGGTGTGAAATCATCTAATGCGCGACTTCTCCTGCGCTAGGGCAGAGCGGGAGGGTGTGTCAGACTTTTGCTGACTAAAACCAGTGAGTGGGTTTTAGTTCATAGGGCCTATATTCCTTCTTTACCATGCGTCACAGGTGATAGGAAACCGTGGTTCCTTTTCGGACAGCCCATAGAGCATAATGAGAATCAATCACATAATAGCGAATCCGATTTTTACTAAGTACATCGTATGTGTAATAATTTACTGAGGATTTAATTTTTTTAATTATTAAAATCCGTCAAGAAATGGTGGATTTATAAAAGTTTTTCTGAACGGCCACTTGGAAACGCGCGCTCTCGCTGCACTGTTTACGATGACGTCATCTGTCATGATCCGTGCGACGAACGGCTTGATCGTATTCATTCGCCGGTGGAGACTGATCATGACAGATGACGTCACAGCGAGTCGCTTCATTCTCGGGCTGTTTCTGGAACTAATACACTAAAAAAACTTTTTACAAAAAAAAACCGAATTCACAAGGATCAAAATAATTTTAATTTCGGAAGTCAGTATTTCTCAGTATTGTTTGTTTCTTATTTAAGACCGACTTCCGAAATTAAATTTATTTTGATCCTTTTAGTGTTTTTTTTTTAGTGAAGTCGGTTTTTTTTTTGGAAAAAGTTCGTATTTCACACTTTTTAGTTGCAATACACTTATAAACAATTACAACCGAATTCATAAAACAACCAACCGAACTGATAACCTCCTCCTTTTTTTTGAAGTCACAATGTTTAAAATTGCTGCATCGTCGTCAATTTCGGTCCGATTTAAATAATTTCTTCACAATATTTACTGTTTTTTTCTACGCTATAAATCTGCATACTCCACAAAAATCATGACTGTTCCTCAATAGCCTTGCCTGACTTGAGAGCAGTGGTGGCCGAATGGTAACGGCCCCGACTTACGAGTTGTAGGTCGCGGGTTCAAACCCAGCCAGGCGCATTACTTTGTGTAATTTATTTCATCACCACTGCTCTCAAAACGGTGAAGGAAAACATCGTGAGGAAACCGGCATGTCCTAGAACCAAAAATTTAAAGACACGTGGCATCCACCAACCCGCACTGGGCCCGCGTGGTGGATTACGGCCCATTTCCCTCTCCCAGAGAGGAGGCCTGAGTCCCAACAGTGGGAACATTATAAGGCCGACTATGCTATGACTATGCTTGCCTGACTGATTTTAAAAAGCGTTAAAAATCCTTACCTATAGCTCCGTTTGTCCTCTTGTGACTTGCATATATTCTCGTATCGCTTGAGGACGCCTGACGAGACAGGGCCCCCTCCAGGCCCCACGGGGTCCCCGATGATTGGGGTCCCCTGCGGCGAAGAGTTACCACTCTTGGGGGGAGTGAACTGGGACGACATGCCTGAGATTTTGCGTTTGCTTCCACCGTAGCTGTGGACAAAAATGTTATATAAAACCAACTCTTTAGCATAAATTACAAAGTTCAAATTCAATTGGAGTTAATTTTTTTTTTTTTTTGTTACAATCATCAAACTTAGAATACATAACGCTAATATTTATTATAGACCCTCCAAGATTACTTCGAAAAAATATTATTACGGCTAAGTGTAACATCAGTGAAAAGTTTTTCGACCAAATGTAACGTCGGAATAACAAAAAAAATCGAATTGATAATAGGTCAACTGATACAGTGGCAGACGTGACTTCGATGAAATTAAAAAAACGAAACGATAATAGTTGAAAAGTTTGAGGTAAAATGAAATTCGATCAAATATGTTTCGAACTTATGATAGGTAACCCATCAGCTAGGATCAGTCAAGCACTGGTTTATATCAATTTAAAAAAAAGCTAACTTTTTTTATTTAATACATACCGATTCATTTTTATTAAAAATAAACACGCACACAAAACAACACACAACGCAACACAACCACACGTTAACAGTTACAAGGAAAAACTATAAAATGTAATAAATAATTTGTCTAAGAAAAAACCAAAGGAATTTTCCTTAAGGTTTGAATTTATTTAACAACTTAAACTCCATTCGCATGAAGATCAGACAATTAAAAAAACCTTTTTTTACTGTCCGTTCAACCGATTTTGACTCTTATTGCGTTGGTGGCACGACCAATGACGGCTGCAGGAAATAAGTTGGTATTGTAACAACTTTTTTACTTTTAATTCCATCCTTATGCCTACGGAATAGAAGCCTAAATCGGTTGAACGGATCGGTTCTGATTTCTCAATAGCAGACAAAGCATATTGTCTGCTATTGATCACTGATTCCGGATCAGTGCGCGATTGGTGACAATGTTTTTTTTTTTGAGGTAGGAAATCATTAAACATAGTGTCGTGATGGTGTAGCGGTTAAGGCAACCGCCTTTCATGCATGAGGTTGTAGTGTTTTTTTTTTGTGGGAAATCATCTAATGACTTCTCCTGGTTTTGGGCGGAGCGAGAGGGCGTGTCAGACTTTTACTGACTAAAACCCACGTCGACGACTTGAGCTCGGACCGGACGGTTACCCATTGCTCGCCGTCCGTAAGTCTACGCTTCCGGAGGTTGTGGTTAAAAAAAATTGCCTTCCTCCACGATCTAGATTAGAACTACATTGGTCACGTACGCCAATCTGGGCGCGTCGATCTCCATACATTTTATATGGCATCTAGACTTCTAGAGCTACATTAGATCCACGCCACGCGACACGACTCTAAGTAAAAATCAGGCGTGGCCCACGTGTGCGTCGGTCGACTTTCACAATTATGTAATTCACATACACAACATAAGCATGTTTTGCGCCGATTTGGTATACCAAAAACGCCTTGAAATTGACGTTTCATCAATGGGTGGCTCGCCGGACGGTTAGGATTAGGCTAAGAGTCGACGGTGCGTATTGTTGCGTGAACCAAGCGCTTCTCAAAAAGATGTCGGCAAAACTGAAGGGGTCAGCACCGCGGGCTAGCGGACGGCGAGCAATGGGTGGCTCGCCGTCCGACCGTCCGGTAACCGTCCGGGCCGAGCCCAAGTCGTCGACGGCGCGTATTTCCACGCGCGCCTCAGGGAGATGTCAGCAAATCGTAGAAACCCAGCAGGGTCGAAGCCTACTGAGGCCATGGGTAGTGTGAAAATGAAACCTGAGGCCCTGGGACGAAGGAAACGAAGGAACAGGAGTGGGTTTTTAGTCAGTAAAAGTCTGACACTATCTCCCGCTCCGCCCAAGGCGGGATTTGTCATAAGATGATTATCACACCTAAAAAAAAAAAAAGTGGTCAGCAGGACCGATGCCTGCAAAGGCTGCGGAAACATTTGAAATAGTGACCGTGGCCCTAGAATGCAAAGGACAACTGAAGAACACAGGTGGATTTTAGTCAGCTAAAGTCTAACACGCTCTCTCGTCCCACCCGGAGCGGGAGTAGTCTTTTGTTGATTTCTCACCTCTAAAACAAAAAAACTGGGTAAGACCGAGTCGGGCTCGCGCATTGAAGGTTCCTTACGAACTTACCTATGAAAATAGTTCAATTCCCAAATTGAGTTACGAAGATTTTTTCGAATCGCAAAAAAAAAGTTTTTTTTTGTCAAGTAACTACAAATTTACAGTTTTCAGATGTTTCCCTATACTTGTATTATTAGACCTTGCTTCATGCTAAGTTTCAGGATTCTAGGTCAACGGGAAGTACCCAATGAATTTTGATTCCCTTGACGGTGTTGAAATACAAGTTTTTTGCGACATAAACGGACGTATCTTTTTTTTTCGTTAACTCAGAAGCTTGATACCTCCACGCGTTCCTGAGACAAAAGGTCTCGACAGACAACCAGACAGACGGACGAACAACAAAGTGATCCTATAAGGGTTCCATTTTTCCTTTTGAGGCAGGGAACCCTAAAAGTACAGTTCTTTTTTAAATTAGCCGACGAAAAATTCAACCACTGACGAGTTCAGTATCATATACTATATCCGTTGTATTCGTTTGTACGTCGATATCAAAGACACCGTGTACCTATATAATTTCTACGTAACGCCATATGATTGATTCTACAATATTAATCATTATGAGAGGATGAAGTAGACTAGTCAACTTTGTACCAATAACTAACTCATCAAAAGCTGGCCGAGAAAGGTGTCTTGATACATTTACCGCCAAATATTACAAAAACATAGACTGACTAAACAAACTTGATACTGGCTAACATCACAAAATGTGCAAGGCCAAAAAAAAATAGGCTTCAGGAAGTTGGTTTTAGGAAATACAGTACTAAATTTCCTGAAACTATTGTAAGAATATTTTGTAGTTTCATATTAATAATACAATTTTTACTGTATTTCCTGAAACCAAGGACACACGGTTTCTTGGCTTCTTCACAGTTGTTCACGGTTTTTTTTAAAGTAGGAAATCATCCAATGACTTCGCACGCTCTAGTGCGGAGTGCGAAAGCGTGTCAGACTTTTACTGACTACCACTCCTACGTTCCGTGGCCCCAGTAGGGTTCGACCCTGCTGGGTCCCTACAATTCTGCTGACATCTTGAGGCGCGCGTGAAACAATACGCGCCGTCGACGCCTCGAGCTCGGTCCGAACGGTTACCGGGCGGCCGGACGGCAAGCTACCCATTGCTCGCCGTCCGCAAGACCTAGACCATCGTACGATCATTTTCATCGCACGACGATAACCGCATCGTTTGCTCGTACGATCGTTGCCAATTAGGACGCCGCCTAAGGGTTGTTAGTTTTTGTAACAACATTCTAACGAACGAAGTCACGGGCAAAGTGCTAGTTATAATACGGGAAGTTAGGCTAACTACACCCAGAGATCATACAATGCCCTACGGGTCCAATTTAGCAACGCGTTCAGGGCACTGTTGCGGCTTCCACGTTTCCGTAGCACATATGCAATGTTTGCTGAAGCATATACAGACGGGTTCGCAGCTATCTGGCACAAAAAGAACGAATCTTTTATCAGTCGACTGCGTGAAAGTCACTACAGCATCTTGGGTGCCATAGCTAATAGACACGATTGTACACTTACGTGGAAATTAGTACAGCAAAGTCCCTGCTTACTATTACTTAGAGCGTTATCACATTAGCGGTTTGTGAGCGGCTCAGAGGCGGCGCGGGCGCGCAGCGAATGCTTCGCAAACACGCCGCAGCTGCAAATCGTAGACGTCGCGAACGCGTGGAAATTCGCAACGTTTTCAACGCGTGTTTGTAGCAAGTTAACGACGTACAATACACTCGGTAACAAAATGAATTCCGACGAGACACTGCTCTTGGCTTTGTTACTTCGAAGATATCGTTGCGCGTCCGCAACAAATTCGCTGCGCATGCGCAGCATCTTGGTTGAGCGTCCGTAACGTATTCTTTGCGCACCCGCTCCGTTTTGAGGACGCTCGCAATCCGCTAGCTATGATAAAGCCCTTATTAGGGGGCACGGTAGTGCCCTCGCCAAGGCAAGCAATCCTGTTCTCGAAACAGTTCAGGCCATTTTCGACCCCCTATAACTTTGTTGTATATAAAACTAGAAGACTGAATTTTCAGTAACCAAGCAGGAAAAAACAATCTAATTTAATACAATATGTATTACTTGTGAGACACATTTTGTTTTCATGCGATAGCTATGTCAATATATATATATATATATATATATATTTAAAATGTAAAAGATTTGTAATATTGATATGGTCACTATAAAATGTTGCAAAAGGTCCCTCAAGTAGGGACTGACTAGTGCACTAGCTTCTGACGTTTTATAAGTGCCCATGTAGGCCTATCTACACTAATATTATAAAGAGGAAAACTTTGTTTGTTTGTTTGTAATGAATAGGCTCAAAAACTACTGGACCGATTTTAAAAATTCTTTCACCATTCGAAAGCTACATTATTCACGAGTAACATAGGTTATATATTATTTTGGAAAAAAGTAGGGTTCCGTAAGATATTTGAGTTTTTCGGACACAAGGTGTAAAAAGTCAACCAGAAAAGTTACTTATTTTGCGTACGCTGCCTAAACTATAAAAGATAGAACCATAAAATGTTCTAATTAATTGTAGATCTTATAAATATCTACCAAAGTTTGTTAGGAGAAACCTACTGTCATGCGGGCGAAGCCGCTGGCTGAAGCTAGTAAGAAATAAAAAGCTTTTGACTTTGACTTGACTGAATATTTTTTTATAAGTTATGTCTTTTATGGCATTAGTTTACTTGTCTATAAGATGGATCTCAGTTATCTGATTAAATAAACTATATAATTACTATAATACAGGGTGTGTCAGACATCAACGCTCAAATGAATATCATGGGTCCAGTACATGATTCCGGACCCCCCAGTGGTGAAATTTTTCATCGGCTTTTTCCTATTTCAAAAAAACTGTACCTTTTTTAATTTAAACTGTATAAAATCGTTATTCTAACATTTTTATTTTTTAAAAACGAATAAATTACTTTAATTATTTTTTTTTAAATAACCCGGTTTCCGGCCACTGTAGGCGTGGGCTTGTGGACGACAAGCTATGAGTGGCTTGCCATCCAACCGTTCGGTAACCGTCTGGACCGAGCCCAAGTCATCGACGGCACCTACTGTTCCACGCGCGCCTCAGGGAGATGTCAGCAAATCGTAGGGACCCAACAGGGTTGAAGCCTACTGGGGCCACGGGTAGTGTGAAAGTGAAAACTGGAGTCCTGGGACGAAGGCAAAGAAGGAACAGGAGTGAGTTTTTAGTCAGTAAAAGTCTGACACTATCCCGATCTGCCTAAGAGTGGGATTTGTCATAAGATGATTTAACCACCCAATAAAAAAAATTACTTACATTATTTTTTTTTTTAATATTTCATTGCTGTTGATAAAATCGTAATTCTAATCAGAATCAGATTCAAGTGTTTTCATAAGTATGTAATTAATATGAACATTTATGAATAAGAACCATCAATTCATGTAACAGAAGATGCTTCCCGATCTTGATACAGTCTATAATTAACAGAATTATGAGTTTACACCTGCAGACAGATGATAACAGCTGCTTAGAATTTTAGAGCACATATTGAAAGCCAAATAATTTTAGCCTGTTGTAAGATATATTATATATTATGCAATTTTGCATCATATTGAATTATTACTTCAATATACATCATACAAACATAAAACAAACAAGCTTGGAGACACAGCAGGTGACTTAACTGTTTATTTATACCAGATTTCCGATATCTACAGATCAACTCCGCAAAACGAGATATTTGACAAACTTGTGTAAAACTTTCAGGAAATCTTAGCATAAAATGGTGATTACAAAAGTAATGTTGAATTTAAACTACAAGCCATTACACTTAATCCTGATAAAACACAAAAGAAAAACAGAAATAACACAAATAAATATAAATATTTTGGAATCCTAACCTATTTGTTGTCGCACGATGTAATAACGGAGAATAGTAATGGATCCCCAACCAAAAAAATCTTCGTGGTGCCAGCTTGAATGTGGTGAAACTAATTTATTTTTATTTTGAATTTAATTTACGGAAAACAATACTTTGAAATTCATCGAAATTATCGACCGATTTGTAATGTCAGAGGATAAGATTGGTGAAATGCGAAGCAGGCATACTTAATTAGTTTGTTTAGGAAAAGGTTCTGATTATATTTTGTCGGGTTATAATGTCGTCTTTTGTACTTGGTTTCACGCAGTCTTCCAAATCAATACCAATTTTGTTTTTGTCTATAACTCAATTTGCGACGTCATGAGGTAGGGAATCAATATGTTTAGTACGTCGCGTCAGTCAAGTTTGAGTTGGACCAAGGTTAAATGCAGTCCATAATACATTATTATGATGAAATTTATCTCGGGTCGTTCAGGCAGACAACAACTGAAGTGTATGTATTCTTTTTACTCTGTGGTGCAATTATGACTAGTTAGCGATAGTGTTGGGAATTTATCCGAGTAAATACTCAAAATGGATAAATACTCAATAAATATCCGTTTTTACCCGAGTATTTATCCAAATCATGGATAAATACTCACCACAGTTTGGATTGCGTTATTTAGCTTATATCTTGTTATTTTACCAACAAAAGGATTTAAATAATACAAATACTGAAAATATAGATTTGTAACGTGATTTATTAATCACATTTATAATAACATAAAGCCTATTATGTTCCATCTTGAATATATTCGTCAAGCATTATCAAAGAATTACTATGTTGATTCGTTCAAAAATGTCAATGGTTTAATGCACGCTACCCCGGTTTCCTTTTGTCCTGTTTCTTTTGTTTTGATTATCTTACCCTCCAACCCCATTATAGTGTCTGTCCCGTTCAGTGCCCAGTTACGCGTCATAAAGAGCGCACTAGCATTATTATTTTACATGTTGTGTTATATATGTCTCAAGGTAAGTTTACTATTCTTATTAATTTGTGCTAATCCAAATGGTTACTTGGGTCACCGGTCATACCTATATTAACGTGATTGATAAGCTATTTTTATAACATAAATTATTTTTTTAAACGATTTTTTATATTTTTACCAATTTTTAACATACCGATAGTGTCCCAACAAGCTCAAAATCTGTAAATTTGAATATAGCTAGAATAATATAACAATATCATATTTACTCGCTTTCCTGGGTTAACTTAATGTTTTAACAGAATACAAGCGCTGCGTTATTTATCGTTTTAAATAACGCAGCATATGTTGAGTTAGTTGCCTTTTTGGCCTCGCACTGATTATACCTTTATTTTTTTAGTGTGTAATTTTAGTTTATACGATTGTGTGAGGCACGAATAAACATTTTTCTTTCTTTCTTTTGTTGTTTTAGGTATCATGGGAAGACCAAAAAATTGGTACAAGAAGTGCAACCAAATGTAGTGCCTTTAAACTGCGCAGCATACACATTAATCTGCTGGCGCATAACGCACTGAAATGTGAAGGATTCAACAATTTTATAAAAATTTGCATAGGTATAATAAAATCTATAAAAAAAATCACAAGTACTGGGATCGAAACTGCAGCAAATTGTAAAATAAAAGAAATCAGGAGAAAAATTAAAACTACCGTGCTGCACAAGACAGGGCAGTTACCTAATATCACTAAGGAGCTTGAAAAATACAAAAGCTGCTCTCTTAGCGTTAGCCATTGAAGAAAATATCGTCACCTCAAATGATACAACTGGAATATTTTCAATAAAATACAAGAAAGTGCAGATAGCGACGATAATAATGAAAGCTTTCCATCGTCACGTCGAGTACCGTCTGATACTGAAGAATCAGTAGATTTAAAAAAATCTAGTTAAGAGATCCAATTTGTGAATTCTTTTTTTAATAATGACGAACAAGCAGCTTCTGACAGTGATAGTAATTAATTTCAGAAAACATTTGTGATTCATCATCATCTTCCTGCCCTTGTCCCATCTTATTTGGGGTCGGCGCAACACGTTTTTTTCTTCCATTGTATCCTGTCAACCGTCATACTATCATTAACTTCCTTTTCTTTCATATCACTGTTCACACAATTGTGAAATATATATAAATATCAATCATCACAATTTGTGATTAATGATTGATATTTTAAAATATTTATGATTGTTGTAAACCAAATTATGGTGGTGACTGTAATTAACAAAATGATAAGTGTAGTGACTTCATTATTACTGTTATAATTTTTTATTATGTTTTGTTAATGTAAGTGAAGTCATCGTCGCTTTCTATCAGATGAGATAGCAGTCAAGCGCGAACCTATCAAGAATAAAAAAATAAAAAGTATCGTACTCATCTATATTTTCATATTATATTGAGATCGTTTGATGAAAAAGTTGATTTTGTGGATCTATTGTTAATTTAGTATTTGTTGTTTATTTTTATGTTATTTTCTATTATTACAATGATTTAGATATCTACTACGTAATTTGAGGATGTATGACATTTACAAATCCGCACTGGGCCAGCGTGGTGGATTGTATTTTAGTTCATTCCCTCTCATGATGAGGAGTAACCCTGTGTCCCAGCAGTGGAAACGTTAAAAAGACTGATGACGAAGTATCTACTATTTTGTGCATTTTTGAACGAATCAACATACTAATTCTTTGATAATGCTTGACGAAAATATTCAAGATGGAACATAATAGGCTTTATGTTATTATAAATGTGTTTAATAATAATCTATACTTTCAGTATTTTTATTATTTAAATACTTTTGTTGGTAAAATAACAAGATATAAGCTAAATAACGCAATTCAAACTGTGGTGAGTATTTATCCATGATTTGGATAAATACTCGGGTAAAAACGGATATTTATTGAGTATTTATCCATTTTGAGTATTTACTCTACTGAGTTACCGACTGAGTCAATTCCAGTTAAAACAAAAAGCAACTCGAATTTGCTCGTCTGTTTCGTTCGTGTTGTTCGTCGTGTGTTGTTGTTCGAATCGCCCATCGCTAGACCAACTTGACAGCAATCATGGCACTTGACACTGACAGCGTGCTGACAGCTGACAACTAAACTTGTTCAAACTTGTTTTGACTTTCTGTTTACCGGCAATACGGAAATTATTTTCGTATTTTCCAGTATTTTCGTTGTATTTATTCCTGATTTCTTCAAATATGCGCTTATAAAAAGCAGAAGATTAATATCCAGGTAACCTTCTATCATTATGCCAGTTTCCGTGCTTCTGTGATCTGATATTCATGAATTAGATACTAGTTGATTTTCTGTGTTTTGAGTTATTTTGTTTATCTTTTAAATTAAAATATACTTCGGAGTTCATAGGTTTGTAAAGTAGTATAATCATTTATAAGCGCGTCAAATTGTAAGTCTTATTATAGTTAAATATGAGTTTTTTAAATTTATATAGATAACAACAACTTATCTTGTTGGAAAATAAATGGGTTCCAATAATAAAAATAATAAAATTCAGTTTTTATATATGTAATCAAGCTGATATCATGTTTTATTTATTTATTTTATTTTATTGTAAACGGAAAAGAAACAGTATTAACAACTAACAAAAACAACAAATTATGCAACTATAAACCAATGACATGTTTTCGCATTTAATTCATTAAACCCCGATGACAATGACCCCCCCCCGATTCAATGACTGAGCGAAGGCCGGCGTTCGCTCAGTCATTGTCTTTCTATTGTGTCTCTAATTACGCTATTCAAAAGGTTAAATCCCTATGAAGAACAAGCATTTTTAAAAAAAAAGTTAATAGAGAGGTAAAATTGTTTGTATGTGTATGTTAATCTTTGGATGCCGTAATGCGATTACAAACTTTCACTGTCCACAGCTACTCTAACACTGAGTGTCATAGGCTACCGCAAAGAGTATAATAATACTAGGCTACTTTTATCCCAATCAAATTCTTGGCAACAGTTGGAATGATAGTTGAGGGAAAAACAGTAGTGGCAATATATTTAACTGTACTTAGACTTAGTGATCCACACTGGACCCCCACGATGAATTACGGTCCATTCCATTTCATAGAGCAGATGCCTGAGTCCCAGTAGTACGAATGCTGATTATTTAACCTTTCAAATACCGTAATTAGAGACGCAATAGAAAAACAATGAGAGAATGAATGCCGGCATTCGCTTGGAGTTTAACCTTTTGAGTAGCGTAATTAGAGACACAACAGAAAAACAATGACTGAGCGCGTTGGCTCGGGGTTTAATGAATTGATGAATTAATTAGCAATATTATGATAAGCAGTTGAGATCATTACCAAGGGTGGATTATATACATATCGTTTTTTTTTTCCAAATTTTATTGCAGGTGTTGCTTTTTAGATAGAGAGTTGAAGGCCAACTATATTGTCCGAACAGAATGCCTTGTTTTATAATTTCTCTTTTTCCTACTGCTCCCTTGCTCTGATTGGTCAAACAATCAGAAGTTGGAAACTAATAACCAATTAGAATCTAGTAGGAATAATACTAGAATTTCGTACACCATGAAAGGAGCAAGAACAATTTTTTTATTTTTAAACAAAAAATGTTTGTCTGTCTGTCTGTTTGTTCAGACATCACGCAAAAACTACCAGTTCGATAACGATGAAACTTTGTATAATTATTCTTTAATATCCTGGGCACCACACTGGGTACTTTTTATCCCAGAAAAGTATATACAATAAAAAACAAACTTACTTTTGCGGATCGATTCCTAGAACCGATTACGGCTGCGCTTAAAACCAGAAGTTACTTGAAAAGACTGATAAGGAAAGATATAACATAGTCCTATTGCTAAAGTGGACACGGCAACTGATTGGGTAGATACTGTAGATAGCTCACTGGAGTAACGCTCATCCCGTCACAAATTCAAACTCCAACACACCTGCTTAAAGTAAAACTGATTGCAGATTGGCAAAAAAAAAAGACGAAATCGAACCTGCGACACACCACAGTAGCCAAAGAGATAAAGAAATACAATAGAGTGGCTATCAGAAAAAATGTCTTAGAAAAACTGTCATCCTATGGCTCAGTGACGCCATCTGGCTTGGAATAGCAAACAAGCGAATGAAATTTGACAAAATTTATAATGATTTAACTATCGCTCGGTAGGTGGCCAGGGGCCTTACCATGATAATGTTAAAATGTTAGCCGTACGAGAGAAAGAGAGTGATAGAGCTATACACCCTATATAGCTCCATCCTTTTAACAGACCGATTTAGGTCGAAAAATTTATCACGTTATAAGCTCGTGGTAGAGCCTCGGTGTGTGATAATGGAAAGGTTAAGCTTTTCAGCAATAGATGGCGTTAACGCAAAATCCGAAAATGTTCTGGAACTATTTATAAAAATTATTGAATTCTAATTAAATATTTCGTAAATACCAAAAATATTTACGAAAATAAACCGAAGTTAGGTCCAGTCATTTTACCATCGCAAGATTTACAATAGCGTAATGCATATTTTCTCAGAAAATGATTTTCTTTGAAAGTGCATAGAACGGATACAAACACGACTTGACGTGTAGGTGTGTCATACTAGACTGAGTGACTTATGACCACCGGGTAATAAGTATGGGATCACGATTTTGTTCGCTATGTCCGGCAGGGCTTTGAATAACGTTAAAAATTTGGTATCGTTACTTTCATCGGACGAAGGTAACGTTATTAGCAGAGGTAACGTTATGCTTGGTAACGATACTTGGGACAACTTTTACCGGTAAACTGACTTAACGTTATCGATGATTTTACCGAAAAATAGTAACGTTACCATGGCCCACGGCCTGATAACGTTACCAAATACATACGAAAAGTACCGTTTAGTTTAGTAAGATTTACAATAGCGTAATGCGTAGTTCGGCATATTTTCTCAGAAAATGATTTTCTTTTAGTGCATAGAACGGATACAAACACGACTTGACGTGTAGGTGTGTCATACTAGACTGAGTGACTTATAACCACCGGGGAATAAGTATCGGATCACGATTTTGTTCGCTATGTCCGGTCTATTGGTAGTATATATTGAATGTCTTTGACAGTAGCTGATCGCTCAACCACTGTGCCAACTGTGCTCTCAAAACATTTTTCTTATATATATAGCATTATTATATATCTATAACAATAAGACTAGAGAGCAGTGGTGGCCGAGTGGTAACGGTACCGACTTACGAATTGTAGGTCGCTGGTTCAAACCCAGCAATGCGCATTACTTTGCGTAATTTATTTCATCATCACTGCTCTCAAAACGGTGAAGGAAAACATCGTGATGAAACCGGCATGTCCTAGAACCAAAAATTCAAAGACATGTGACATCCACCAACCCGCACTGCGCCCGCGTGGGGAATTACGGCCCATTCCCTCTCCTAGAGAGGAGGCCTGAGTCCCAACAGTGGGAACATTATAAGGCCGACTATGCTAATAAGACTACATATGTAAAACCTTACATAATCCTACTAAGAAGACATAGATCAGTTAGAACGCCTCCTATCACTCTGGTAGACGCATAAATCCAGCACCTTGTCCAAATATCCCACACAAAATACAGTTCGCAAAACGGTAACATTATGTACTCAGTTCTTTGTTATATAACAAACTATACGGAAAAACAAATATAATACGTCTTAGCAGTTATGAAGCAAAGAATAAGTTAAAAATGTACTTACTACAGCTGGACTACGAAGATACCGAAAACCTAGTGACACCTGAGGTATAACCCTGTCTTCCACAGTAACACATACACTTTCCCCACTAACTATACCACACACGCTCACATACAATCCCCCACAACTTCACATACACTTCACCACAACTTCACATACTCACCCAGACATTACTCACACTTTTACCATCTCTTCGCTTACATACATATTATTAACACACATCCATACCTTATCTTTAAGCTCACCAACAAACCCACTCACTTTTTATGAATCCCTTATTCTTCGTTTCGTGTCGATGTACTCTAACTAATTTTTTTCTGACCAGTATTTGGCAACCTCTACGGCTCTGTTATTGGCCTCGTATAGATCCTGAAAACTGCAGGTGGTTGTGCAGGATGGACAGCATAGCAAATGACGCATGTCCTGTGCAGCGGCTCCACACTGGCACTGTGTTAGAGATGGGTCGAGGAAGCCCCATTTGGCCGAATTGTTTTTACAGCCTGGGTCCGCAGTCGGTTAAGAGATTTCCAGATTGGTCGCTGGAATTCGTATGGTACCCTATTTGTGTAGCAGTGCCACATAAATGTTCTAATATGAAGCAAATTTTAACAGCTGAATCATTATCCCCTGAGATACAGGTTCCCGCCTAGTTCAGGGGGTTGGGTCAATACTCAGTGCATTTTTATATCCACCACAGAAAAAGTTGTAATTTTTAGTAATGTAATTTTAATGGTGAGAAATAAACTATTTTTACCCGACTACGGCAAAGCCAAAGGAGGGTTATGATTTTGACAGGCTATGTATGTATGTTTGTATGTATGTATGTGAGTATGTTCATCTGTTCCCTCATAGCTCCTAATCTACTTATCGGTACTCGACTTAAGAGGTATCGTTAGAACCGTCTTAATTGTCCGCTGAAAATAGGCTACGGGACGTGTCTCAAAACTCGATATGGCGCCCTCTGGCGGAAAAAAAGTAATGTGTTAAATAATAAAAAATGGAGATAAATACTCCGTGTTTGGTATCATTTGAAAGGGCTTCACTTGTACATTCCCAAAATATTGCTCATATTTAAAGTGACGCCCTCTAGCGGACAAAAAGTCATGTGTTAAATTTAACACTAAAATTGTTTAAATAAAAATAATGTACAAAACTAAAACCCGACTACGACAAAAAAAAAAACTTTTTTTTTTTTCAAGATTTCATACTTTTTCAGCGTCGTTTTTGTTTTGTTGTAGTCGTGTTTTAGTTTTTTATTTTATTTTTTATTTATTTACTAGGCTATATTTACCAAACTATCCTACAAAAATATAAAAATCTATATCAAAAATCTCATAAATCCTTCTTGCTACCTAGATTATACAAAAAACTAATTAGCCTTTATCGTACACTAGTTGTGTCGGGCCGTTCAAGTATTACGTAAGTAGATTTTTTGCAAATATTAACTCCCCCCTCCCCCTATTCATCAAAAATAAGCAATACTCTCACTCCCCCCCCATGCTTACGTAAACATTGGTACGTGCATTTGTCAATGTGTTAGGTTATTAATTCATGAGCAGTAGCTGTAAGTCTAGAAAAAAAGGTGTGGTGGACTGTATATATAGGTTTTCACTTCTTGTGTGTTCTTCTTGAAATAAAACAAGGCTTCTTTCTTCCAGTTTATTTCTTCTCAGTTATTCTTGAAATAATCGGATGACGACTGTGAATTGACGACTGTTGACGACTGTGTCGTGGAACAAAACCGGTTCCAATTTATTCATTCCGCGGCTGATCGCTGATTGGTCGAATGGTCAGGAGGTGGAGTTTTTCGGCCATTAAGGAACGTTCCGGAATGCTCGCGAATATTTCAACCAATCAGAATCAAGCACGGAATAATCTCGAAATTACATGCATTAACCTTTAGTATCGCGAAACTTTACCTTAACGAGAGCCTTTACACTTTAAACATGTTTTTCACATAGAAATATCCATTTTTCACATATGAAACCTTATATCTTTCAACTTGGAATTCCCTTATCTATCCTACAAAAATATAAAAACATAAAAAAAGTCACTATCACAAAACTTGAGTCCTTATCACTACGTAATATAATTACATACAGTTACATTTTAATAAAGGCTCGTCACATGAGTTTCTTACTTAAAACTAATCAGGTTCACTTAGCACTACACTAAAACACTAATTATGTACATAATCACTCACTGTCCTATCAGTCTTTTGTCACTTTGACACTCATTGGGTCCGCAGGCTCGGCGTCCCTTACATCTCTCCCCCCAGCGCAGCTTGCGTAGCTTCCTTCCTCAACACGACGACGAGCTTGCTAACTGGCCGCCGGAAGACGCCGGTCTTGGTCCTCACCTCGACGATTCTAACGCCGCCGTCCGGTCCTGGATGCGTGCGCTCAACTTGTCCCATCGGCCATGTGTTTCGGGGCAGCGTGCTGTCGACCACGAGGACCACGTCACCAACTTGCAGAGGACGCACGTCGTTCTGCGGCTCGCCTCGGGGTACCAAAGTAGGAAGGTACTCCCGGAGCCAGCGCCTCCAGAAGTGGTCCGCGAGCGCCATGCTGGCTCGCCACACCCGTCGATCAGCCTCGTCGCAAGGCCCCGTCGATGGTAGGCCGATGGAGGATCCCAACAGGAAGTGGTTGGGCGTGAGGGCCTCAGGGTCCGCTGGGTTCACGCTCACGTGGGTCAGTGGGCGTGCGTTGATGGAGAACTCCGCCTCGGTCAGGAGCGTTTGCAAGACTTCTTCAGCTGGTGCCTTTTCCTTCAGAGTTGCGCCAAGAGCTGCCTTCACGGACCGTACCATCCTTTCCCATACGCCACCTTGATTTGGCGCGCCCGGTGGTATGAATCGCCATTCCATTCGGTGAAGTAGCCCTTCGTCTTTCAATGCGGGGAGCCACTCTTCATATGCAGCACGAAGCTCCTGATCTGCTCCGCGGAAGTTTGTTCCGTTGTCCGAATACATGACTCGTGGCCACCCTCGGCGTGCCGCCATTCTTCTTAATGCCATGATCGCCGAATCCGTTGAGAGCGACGCGACGAGCTCGATGTGCACAGCGCGGGATGTGAGGCACGTAAATAGTGCACCCCACCTCTTCTCACGGCGACGCCCCACCTTGACCATCATTGGTCCAAAATAATCCACCCCACAGTTGGAGAACGGACGGTGGAACGGGTCAAGGCGAGCGTGTGGCAGGTCTCCTGTGGCTGGCGTTTGCGGCATTGTTCGCCGCCTCCGGCAGAGGGCGCAGTCCTTCTCCACCGTGCGCACTGTAGGTCGTAGGTGGATGATCCAGTACCGCTGGCGCAGGTCGTTGGTCACGCGTTCTCGGTTGGCGTGGCCTGCTGCACAATGCTCCCGCATAACAAGGAGTTTGGTGATGCGGTGACGGCCGTCCAGGATGACCGGCCGCTTTGTCTCGATCGGTGCGGAGGAGGCTCCGATCCGGCCTCTCACTCGCAACACTCCATCTTCCATTACTGGGTCTAACCGGTACAGTCGGCTCGTTCTTGGGAGGGGGCGAGCAGACTGTATTCGCGCGATTTCGTCGTAAAAACTTTCCTGTTGCGCTCGTCGGATCAGCTCAGTCTCAGCGCGTTCGATGTGTCGGTGTTCCAGCTGCGTCGCTCGTCGTCGGCAGATGTCGATGAAGGCCAACACTCTTGCTGCGCTTCTCACCAGGGTCTCGAACTTGGAGAAGCGTTCCGGCTCTGGTAGCCAGCTTTCTCGACCGGGTGTCTCGCTCATGTGCAGGACTTCTTCTTCGATCTCTTCATCTGTCGACGTCCCGGGCCACTGTTCTTCTGGTAAGTACAGGAAGCTCGGCCCCTGGAACCACCGATCCGTTAAGCTGATCGGCGCGTCAGTCAGACGTGTGGCGTCGTCAGCCACGTTCAGGTCAGTAGGGAGCCATCGCCATTCTTCTTTCTGCGTTGTCTCGGCGATCTCCCCAAGTCGATGTGCTACGAACGGTGTGTAGCGTCGCATGTCGTGTCGTATCCAATGCACGACCGTTGAGGAGTCGGTCCAGTATGTTGTCTGGTCGATTTTCACACGATGTTCCCTCTTGATCGTGTCGGCGAGTCTTGTCCCGATAACCGCCGCTTGGAGTTCCAGCCGAGGTATGGTCTGTGTCTTTTTCGGCGCCACCTTTGCCTTTGCTGCTACCAACGCGACTGCGATACTCCCGTCGTTCCTCTTGATGCGCCAGTAGGCCGCGGCTGCATAGGCCTGCTCACTGGCGTCACACAGCACGTGGAGATCGATGCGTTCATACTTTTCCAGGATGTAACAGCGTGGCAATCTCAGCATGGCTATCTCTGGAAGGCGCGTAAGCCAGGACGCAAAGCGCTCGTTTTCCTCTTCCGGTATCTGGTCGTCCCAGGCTATCTGTAGACGCCACAAGCTCTGCAGGATAATTTTGGAACGGATCGTGTAGTGGCTCAGCAGTCCCAGCGGGTCGTAGATCGACATCACGGCGCTGAGTGCTTCCCGCTTGGTCGGCGCACGTGCTCTTGACCTCACTTCTTCCGGGACCCGATTCATTGATGTGTTGAACCCGAGCTCATCCTTTTCTGCGTTCCAGAACAGCCCCAGAATCTTGCTCTCCGGCTGTTCTCCCCCCAATTGCGTAGGGGTAGTGGCGTGTAGCTCCGAGGGCACGTCGCTTAGCACCGCCTTGTCGCTGGCACTCCATCCTCGTAGGGTGAACCCGGCGTGTGCGTGTACGGTCCGTGTTTCTTCCACCGCCTTTCGTGCCTCCTCTACATCTTCGTAGCTCGCCACCCAATCGTCCATGTAATGACTGTTCCTGATTGCCTCTAGTGCGCGCGGGAACTCCTGCCCGTACACTTCTGCGTTGTGGTTGCGGATATGGTGGGCCATATACGGGGAGCTAGCGGCGCCGAAGATCATACTAGTCATTTTGTACTTCCGTGGAGGCTTCTCTCGTTCCTTTCCCCTCCACAGGAATTGCTGAGCCGGCTGATCTTGAGGTCTTATCTTTACCCGCAGGAACATCTCTTGGATATCTGCTGTGATCGCGACGGCCTTTTCTCTGAACCTGAATATGATTCCTTGCAGCGACAACAACAGATCCGGTCCCTCCAGCAACTCGTCGTTGAGACACACTCCGTTGCTTCTGGCAGCCGCGTCGAACACCAGTCGGTATTTTTCTGGTTTGTTGGGGTTCTGTACCGCGAAGTGTGGCAGGTACCAGCTGATGGCAGTCGCGTCCTCAGAGCCGTCGCACGGAGCCGCATACCCCTTCTTCAACAAGTTCTCGATCTGGCTGGAGTAGTTCTTCTCAAAGGCGGGGTCCGAGTCCATCTTCTCCTCTATTTTCTTCAGTCGGCGAAACGCTTGGTTGTAGCTAGAGGGCATGGCGGTGTCGTCCCGTCGCCATGGTAATCCCACCTCGTAGCCTCCGTCAATCTTTCTTGTTGTTCTCTCGACTATAGAGATGGCTCGCTTATCCGCTTCGCTGACTCTTGGCTTCTTCTGTATACCAAGAGACTCGATCTTGAAGTGGGTTTCAACCAAGTTGTGGAGCTCCTGATCGCCCGCGCTGGTAGGTTTGGCGGGCTCATATACGTGTAGTACGTTTCCCTCTCGATAGATGCTGCCGCGTGGCGCGGTCCCATGCACCACCCATCCGAGTTGAGTCCTTGAAGCAGCTGGCTGGTTCGGGCTGCCGACTCGCAACTCTCTTGAAACGATACACTCCCAATGATCCGTTCCTACCAGGAGTCCAGGGCGCGCCGTTCCGTAGCACACCTCGTCTCGGTCCAAGTTCCTCAGGTGCTCGTAGTCCAATAAGGTCTCCGGAATGGCCTGCTGGTACAGCTTCAGATCTTTTATTGTTCTCGCTTTGATCCGATGTCCATCCGTTTCCTTGATCCCCTTAACCTCGACGGATACGAGCTGACTTTCCTCCTCCTGCTGTGACATGTTCACTCCGTTCAGGTGAAGCGGTTGTGACGGTCCTTCTGCTCCGATGCTGGCTGCTAGTTCTTTGTCAATGAGGGTGATCGTCGCTCCCTCATCCAGCAGCGCGTACGTTTTTGCCTCCCCCCGTGGTCCCGTCACGATGACAGGGCACATCTTCAGCAGCACTGTCTTGGGTCCGGGAGCAGGTCTCGTTGCTACCGATAGTACTGCTTCTTGCTTCGGTGACTCGTCGGTCTTCGCGTCTTCGGGTCTCCTGGCTTCTGTCTTCTCGTCACTGTGCAGGGAAGAGTGATGTGGGCGGCGGCAGTCGTTTACGCCGCACGGCTTTGCCTTGCACACTATGCGTCGATGTCTTCTCTGGGCGCACTTGAAGCAGACTCCCTTCTCGCGAATCAGACGCCATCTCTGGTCAACCGAAAGCGCCTTATATTTAGGGCACGCTGTTAGTACATGATCTTGATCACACTTCGGGCACAGGTCCTTTTTCTCTTCTGTGTCTTCTACCGTGGCGTACACCGTCGCTTTCTTCTTAAGTGTCACAGCAGGTCTCGCCTCTTTCCTTACGCTAGAGGCGCATGATGCAGGGGCGTATGTGTATCGTAACGCTCTGTCCGCTTCCCGCATCAAGAATTGAGACATTACGATGATCTCAGGGTCCCCGGTGCCTTCGTGGTCGTACGCGTAGTCACACCATCTTGCTCTCAGGTGCGGGCTCATCTTCTCTAACACCTCTCTGCTCAGCATCGGATTGTGCAGGTACCCTCTCTGGTCGATAGTCTTGAGAACGCAGGTTATATTTTGCAGCTTGATGGCGAAGTTATTTAGCTCCGTCGCTGAGGCCCCCAGTCTCGGAAGTTTCTTCAGGTCTTCTATTGCCTTGTCGATAATGACTTCTGGTCTTCCGAAGCACTGCTCCAACGTCTTCATTATGACGTTCGGTTCCGTGGCCGTATGGAGTAGGGCGGCTACTGCGTCTCTAGCTTCTCCCTTCAGGCAGCTCCTCAGTCTCTGGATGTTTTCTGCTGCCGAGATCTGGTACATCTGTGTTGAGTCTCGATACGATGCCTTGAATGGAAGCCACTCGTTGGTCGCGCCGGAGAAAGTTGGAAGGTCCGTGTGTCGCAGTCTTGGTCTTGCCATCTTCTCTAGGGTAGCTGCCAGGTGTTCTATGCTATTCCTGGTTCTGGTGGGTGTCGGTGATCTTCCTCGTGCTGTGTCAAACCGGAGTTGCTTCGCTTCCTCTCTTCTGGGCGCTTCCTCCCCCCGTGAAGTGAGCGGGTTCTTCATTAGCCAGTCGTCCACTTTACGCAGGGGTTCTTCCCGTGGGAGGGCTTCTGCTAGCTGCTCTTCATGCACGCTCTCTTCGTCGTTGATGACTGACACTTCCACTGCTAACCTTTTCTTAATTAAGTCCGCTTCCAACTCTAACTCCCTTCTTCTTATGGCGGCCAACTTCTCTGCTGCTTCCAGTTCCGCCACTCGTAGTCGTGTCGTGACGCTGGTGTTTGAGCGTATCGACCTTACTGATCTTGCAGGAGACCTTGGTCTTTGTTGATCTTCGGTTCTTGTGGCGACTCCCGAAGGTCCGGCTGTGCTAGCGTCCGCTCCCTTTGAAAAAGGTGACGCCGGCGGCTCCATTGACAATCTTCGCAGTCGCTCTTTCTCAATACGCGCTGCTTCCTGTAGCTGGGCGCGTCGCTGTTCTTCCATTTCCACTGCGTCCCCCTGGCTTCGAGTAATTACCATCTTGCTGTGGAATGGACTTGATCCGCGCTTGACGAGTCCCGAGCCCAACGATCCTCTTCTTGATCCGCCCTTGAACAATCTGGATCCACCCCTGATCGAATGTCCCTCTTCTTCTAGGACCAGTGGTTAACGAATATCACCTCAACGGGGCCCCTCCAACACGTTAGGAACCGGTGAATTCTTCGTCTCCACTTCAACGGAGCCCTCTTCTAAGCGAGACTAGCAGATCCTGATTTTTCTTCACTCCCTTGGCGTGATCTTGAAGCGTTGGTTCAATCTTCGTTACGTAGACTCGTTGTTCACACGTCGTCTCCGTAGGTACGTCGTCGCAGATTCTTCCGATCTTAATCCGGCGAACGAAGGACCAGGCTGTGGTGGACTGTATATATAGGTTTTCACTTCTTGTGTGTTCTTCTTGAAATAAAACAAGGCTTCTTTCTTCCAGTTTATTTCTTCTCAGTTATTCTTGAAATAATCGGATGACGACTGTGAATTGACGACTGTTGACGACTGTGTCGTGGAATTTTTTTTTTTTTTTTTTGTGTGTGGCCTCTCGCAGGTCAACCTAGGAGGTTGTCGGCTGCTTAACCGGTCTTGCCTGTGGCGGCCTCGATTAGAAATCAAAGCCTCCAGCCAGGGCTATGTGTCGTGGAACAAAACCGGTTCCAATTTATTCATTCCGCGGCTGATCGCTGATTGGTCGAATGGTCAGGAGGTGGAGTTTTTCGGCCATTAAGGAACGTTCCGGAATGCTCGCGAATATTTCAACCAATCAGAATCAAGCACGGAATAATCTCGAAATTACATGCATTAACCTTTAGTATCGCGAAACTTTACCTTAACGAGAGCCTTTACACTTTAAACATGTTTTTCACATAGAAATATCCATTTTTCACATATGAAACCTTATATCTTTCAACTTGGAATTCCCTTATCTATCCTACAAAAATATAAAAACATAAAAAAAGTCACTATCACAAAACTTGAGTCCTTATCACTACGTAATATAATTACATACAGTTACATTTTAATAAAGGCTCGTCACATGAGTTTCTTACTTAAAACTAATCAGGTTCACTTAGCACTACACTAAAACACTAATTATGTACATAATCACTCACTGTCCTATCAGTCTTTTGTCACTTTGACACTCATTGGGTCCGCAGGCTCGGCGTCCCTTACAAAAGGAATACATGAAATAAAGAAAAAAAAACAGAGTTAATTTAAAATTTTGACATTATTAATTTAAGTTAACAGTTTTCAGTCCATAACACACGAATCCATGACACTATTCTTCAATGACATTAGATGTATGCTGCTAAATGATGTGTGTCTGCTTACTTGCTTGTGATATTGAAACATCGACATTGTTTTCTTAAAAAACTAAAAAAAAATTGATGTAATCATCATCAAGAACACCCCCATCCCCCATGTCATCAAAAATAAGCAAAGCAAAGACCCCCCCACCCCACTGTAGTGCTTACGTAATACTTGAATGGCCCCTGTTCCCTACGGCTTTAACCACGACTTTGATTACTGCTCTGCTTCTATTGGTTATAGCATACCCACAATACAGGAGGAATTCCTATTATAGAGCAATATAATGAAAATAATGTATTACATTTTGAATGTTAGTCAAAATAGCTTACCAATATATTTTTTTTTTTTTCAGTATAAGAATACAACTTAAGTATACAATGGAGACCTGGAGTGACGTCGTTTCCTCATATCCAGAGATTCCTGAACTCAAAGACTATGCTAAGGCCATTCGTTCTGCGGATATCATTCTTTCTGAAGACTTAGCACCCTTTGAAACAGGTATGTCCAACTGACAATGGCGGACCAATTATTTTTGGGTTGTATTATATACTGTTCCTCGATTTATTCCTTTTTTCTACTACAAGATATGCCTTTGTTCAACCAAAAATACTAATTGTGGACTAAAACATGCTTTTTCGGATGGTTTAAAATAAATGACCACGAAAGGGATGGCGGGGTCGGCGCTCGCTCGCTTCGCTTGCTCTCTAGACTATTTTGTAATATGAGTTCTACGTGGAAATAGTAGTGGTCAGTAAGTGTAATTGTGCGGAAGCAACTACTGACTGAATTCCGAACAGCAGGAGCCGGTGACACGGTCCAGAAGGAGATAGCGTGATTTGGACTCCTACCTTAAGGATTGGCCAGAAGTGGCTAAGAACAGGAAAGAGTGGAATAATGGAAAGGTGGCCTTCGCCCTGCAGTGGAACACAACAGGCTCATAATAATAATAACCCCATGGTCGTATCGCTACGTTGACGTCGTGGTAGGGCTTGCGCGCTTCTATAAACCCTAGGTTTGTGCCGGTAGAGTTTACTTTATCGTAACATGCCTAGGATCAGGGACCAGACTAAGATACAAACCGCAGGGCAGTTTTGTGGCGAACTGATGGAAATTAGCGACCCCATGGACCCCATCTCCCAGAAGAAATCTTTTTCCTCATCTGCGGCTTGCCTTTATTGGCCGGCCGTAGTGAACACTGACGAGGAACAGAGCTCCCACCTCTCTCTTGCCTTTATTGGCTGGCTTGAGTGGAAATTCGCAAGAGCAAACGTGCTCGGGAGAAGGATGTATAATCTAGTAAGGTGTTGGTAGGGATCTTAACCGTACTTCCGGGATAGTCCTGATAGCAGTAGTATTCGTCTCCACACCTCAAGCACATCAGAATATGTTGCGCTCTGATTGCTACGTCACTTCGTGCTAGCCACTGGTTTTGGGGGCCCATTTGTTGAGTGTGCAAGTCACCCCCTGCCTTTATATTATTTTTTTTTTTTAATATTTACAACCATCACACAACGCCGTCTAGTCCCAAGCTAAGCAGAGCTTGTGTTATGGGTACTAGACAACTGATAAACATACTTATATATTTCTAAATACACACATATATAGATAAATTACACTCAGACACAGAACAAATGATCGTGCTCATCACGCAGACATTTGTCCTGGGTGGGAATCGAACCCATGACCTCCGCCATAGCAGTCAGGACCACTAACCACTAGACCAACAGGCCAGTCAAATGGATATTAATAACATTGTTCAGGCAGGGGCCATAGTCTTAACATAGTTCCTGGTAACCAGTCTACTTAAGACTCCAAAAACCATAGCCCTATTATCTTTGTTTTCCATAGGTCGCAATAGATTATCACCTACCGGGGGTTGTCCTTGGGTGCACTAGCATAGCGTATACAGGGATAATCGTCGGTTGTTACCAAGTCCTATTAAAAGTGTCTAAAGAGCCTCTGTGAGTTTGGTTTCGGCTCCTCGTACGCCTTCCTAAGTTCCGGCCCTTTTTTTTAAGATAGGTAAATCATCTAATGACTAATCCCGCTCTTGGGCGAATCGGGAGATAGTGTCAGACTTTTACTGACTAAAAACCCACTCCTTTTCCTTCTTTGCCTTCGTCCCAGGGCCCCAGGTTAATGTCCTGGACCTCAGGGTTCTGAGATATACTTGTGCATATAATAATAATAATAGAATACTACTTCTTCACTGAGTGACATAGGTGTACGGGCGAAGCCACTGAAAGAAGCTAGTTTATTGTTAAACTGGTCCGATAACAAATATATTTTAATACTAGCTGACCCGGCGAACTTTGTACCGCCTAATAGTAAGGATAACGCCATCTACTGGCATTACCGGAACGGCATAATTCATTTTATAATGACATTTTAATCAGAGATGGCGTTGTATTCAGAATTCTTTTTTCATGATTTTTTTCCATTGTTTTCTCACCATTTAAACCTTCCCTGGAGTATCTCGAATATTTCAAGACCAAAATTGGCCAAATCTGTCCAGAGTTTTTTGAGTTTTAGCGAGACTGACGAACAGCTATTCATTTTTATATATTTTAAATATAATAATGTCAATTAATTTTATTGCAGAATGGCTCGCTCAGACCGTACTCTTCAAGCCTGTTTGTCTGTTCGAGACGATATCTTCAAAACGTTCCGATGAGAACTGGTTGAAAACTATATCGGACTCTTTCAAGATCTTGGCAAAACTCGTCGAGAAGTGCTGGGATGTCGTGGAGAACTACTACAATAATATTATTGATGTAAGTTTTATAAAATTTACCCAGTTCTATTCAGGTGATTCTGCGCTAGAGGAGCCGAACTCAAATTCTAATAATTGACTGGCCTGTTAGTCTAGTGGTTAGTGGCCCTGACTGCTATGCCGAAGGTCGTGGGTTCGATTCCTACCCAGGACAAATGTTTGTGTGATGAGCATGGTCATTTGTTCTGTGTCTGGGTGTAATTTATCTATATTTGTATGTATTTAGAAATATATAAGTATGTTTATCAGTTGTCTAGTACCCATAACACAAGCTCTGCTTAGCTTGGGACTAGACCGCGTTGTGTGATAGTTGTGGAATATTATTATTCGTGTAGTGTCGCTCGTGCTTAACTCCTCTAGAATCAGTCCATAAACGCCGGAATGAGGATCAGTTATGATTTTGTGGAGTATGCAGACTTATAGCGTCAAAAAAAACAGTAAATATTGTGAAGAAATTATTTAAATCCGACCAAAAATGACGAAGATACAGCAATTTTAGTGTATTAGTTCCAGAAACGCGCCCGCGAATGAAGCGACTCGCTGTGACGTCATCTGTCATGATCGGTCTCCACTGGCGAATGAATACGATCAAGCCGTTCGTCGCACGGATCATGACAGATGACGTCATCGTATACAGTCCAGCGAGAGCTCGCGTGTTTCAAAGTAGCTGTTCAGAAAAACTTTAATAAATCCACCATTTCTTGACGGATTTTAATAATAAAAAAAAATTAATCCTCAGTAAATTATTACACATACGATGTACTTATTAAAAATCGGATTTGCTATTATGTGATTGATCCTCATTCGCCATTTGTAGACAAGTTGTACCTAAAACAACTCTTGCTAAAAAAATACAATATGTAGCGACATCTTGCAGACAGTTCCGACTCACCGAGAACTATGCGGCATTCGGTTCCGACCCACTGGAACCAACCTACCACTGGCCTGGCACGCATCAAGAAGCATCAAGAACCATCGATCTCCGATCTCCGGAGGGGAGTGATGTAGCGACATCTATGGCGTCACATAAGAATTAATCCTACATCGCGCAATCAAAGTTTTCCGCGCGATTAGAACATATAGAACAGCCCGAAATCATCTGCCGGGCAGCTGCCCACCAGACATAACACCCGTCTAGTCGGAGGATCCTCCCTTTTCAACGGAGGTTTGCGGGACTTTACTCTGTTCCGCCTACCCCCAAAAATATATTTAAACACAGCATAACTTCAAAATCTAATAGAGGTCATTTTAAAATTGAACCGTTGTCGAAATGCTGGTGTAACTGTAACATTCCCATACTCCTTGAGCCAAGAGGTTACCGGATGCTTCAAAAAAGAGTAAGCAGTATAATTGATAATGTCATTACCTTCCAGCTATGCATGCTTCCCTTCGACCCTCAAACACGTAAGGACACCCTGCTGTGCCTGATCAGCGTGGCGAAGCAACCATCCGCTGATCTGAGTGAACAAGTCGTGACCAGACATATTAATGCTCTGGAAGAAGCGAAGACTTGCAAGGCGCCGAGGGCTTTGCTTGTTGGTAAGGAGTCTTATGTTGTAGTTGATAAAGTTCAAATTCCAATGCTTACGAAGCTTTTTTTTTGTTAATGTTTTTGGCTTGCATACTAAGTATTTTAAGCTATGTCTTCATATGAATAGTTAATTTGTTTACCATTACAATATGGATGTGTGTGTTGTAAGTCAACCTTCTCGGCTAACTTCGCTGAGGTAGTCAAAACTACAATAAAATTCTCAGCTCCATTTTACCTAGGTCGCACTGCTTTAATGGTTCCATATATCGCTCACCTAGTAAAATATTGGCACATCTACAGTAATTGCGAAATTAAGTTTTAACGGCCAAAGTGTTTAAAATTGGATAATTTATATCTTTAAATATCTATCATGGTGTATAGGTACTAGTGAAGTGTTTTTTTAAACCTACTTACAAAATAAATATCATTTATCATTTAGCCAACATCACAATTTCAGATATAAAATGTAAAATGAACTCAAAATATCGTTTTAAATATTTGTACAATCTTTGACCCTTGTATGTGTAAAATATGAAAAATGTAGATGTGCCAATATATTGCTAGGTAAGCGATATTGTCCAGTTGCGCAGACACTTGAGATACAAAACTACACCAACTTTACATCGCAATATCCACTAGAAATCCTTCACTCGAAGAAACCCCACCAAAAATCTCGCAAGTTTAGGTATTTACGACCTTTTTATTTGAAATGGTTCCATCACCGCGGGCATGCAAAGTTACTAGAACTCTATCTTTTATGTGATAAACTGCAAATTCCTATGCAAGCAATGTTGTTTACAGCATTTTTATTAGAAATGTTCAGTCACAGCGGTCACAACTTGTTGGTTAATAGTGAACTCTATGTCTTATACTTCAAAGTTCAAATTACATTGCATGCGAAGTTTACTTACGGCCTTTTTCTTATATAATTTCAGGTACTATCTGCAGATACCATCCAGAGTTGGTACAGGAGCATTTCACCAGAATATGGCGAATTTATCTCAATATGCTTCAACCTAACAATAAAACGGTAAGAATTATTATTTATTCACTAACTTTACCTGCGGTTACGCCCTGCCCTAAGCTACAGGGTTTTTTTTTATTGGGTGGGAAAATCATCTCATAACAAATCTCGCTCTTGGGCGGAGCGAGAGATGGTGTCAGACTTTTACTGACTAAAAACCCACACCTGTTCCTTCTTTGCCTCCATCCCAGGGCCCCGGGTTTCACTTTCACACTACCCGTGGTCGCAGTAGGCTTCGACCCTGCTGGCCCCCTACGATTTGCTGACACCCTGAGGCGCGCGTGGAACAGTATACACCTTCGACGACTTGGGCTCGGTCCGGACGGTTACCGGACGCTCGGATGGCGTTGCTCTGCCCAAGCGGGGCACACCTCCACCGTGTCCTCCTGGTGGTCCACACAGTGGCGATACGAGAGCGTGTCTTCCGCACGAATCCGGTGCAGGAACTTCCCGAACTTACCGAATTCGGTGAGAACGCCATGAGGTCTTTCCAAACACGCCTCAAAGAGAGAGAGGGGATTTACCGCCATAATTGTGGCGTGCCCAAAGCTACAGGGCTTGCTGACGACGAGCAATAATAAAAATAATAATAAATTATTTATTATCAGGCATTTTGGCCCATAGATACATAGCTTACAGACTAACATATATAGAGTAAATACAATTTATCGTTAGTACATAAGACTTAGAGCTATGTTAATAACTAGTGATCGGAGTAGGTAGATTGTATTGGGGTCATTGATCCGAAACGTATATTAACTAGACCCGATTACTGTACCAACTGCAAATCATAAGTTTGTCGTAGGGTACGTCACCCGCAGTGGAGTTGCGTTGAGTGGGGCGCTGCACATGGTTAAGATACTATAATATTTTATTTATTATTTATTTATTTAAACTTCATGTACAGTGGTGGTACATAGGCGGACTTAATGCCACAAAGCATTCTCTATCAGTCAACCATTGGGTTAAAAAGACAACACTGTGGTAGGTGTGCACAATAAATAAATAACAGATATTTTTGAAATAGAATGTAGTATCATTAAATTAAGTGGCTTATAATAATAAAATATGTATACATATATGCTAATATAATAAACTAATAAATACTATGATACATAAGAAATCATTCTAATTAAGAGAACTTAAAATATAGCAATTATGACGAAGACCGAACTAAGATTGAGAGAACTTCAAGTAGTAGTTCAAGGAGTAGTAGTTGAGTAGTTAGTAGTAATATTTTATATGAAGAAACAATAAGCTCGGAGATAATAAATATGTTTCATATTTTCGTATCTCAAAAAACCTAATAAAACCATTTTCTACTTCTACGCGGACGAAGTCGCGTGCAAAAGCGAAAAGAAAGCAAAAAGTATATTAATATGGACATTCCTCCGGAATTAGTGCTTCGATCGGGATTCGATTATTGTTATTATTCAACAGAAAAAAAATAATAATTTAGTTTAGATACCTCCGCTTAAATTTTGAATTGAGTAATAATAATATCACTACCAACATTAACAATATTTAATTGAATCCGGAAATTCCCGGAATTACTTTCCGGAAAAATGGCTTATCCATGTTATTCTTTGCATGTGCATTTATGATACAAGTACCAAAAATCAATCTACCTACTCCGATCACTGTTAATAACACATCACATTGCAATATGTTCACTTCATGCTGTTATATGGCACTTGGCCGCGGAAGCGACGGAACACCACGCCCAGTCATACTTCAGCATGAGGGGCAGAAAAGTGTTCGGGACTCGCACCACGAACGCCTTGAAATTGACGTTTCCGGACGGTTAGGACCAGTCTCGAGTCGACGGTGCGTATTATTCCGCGAACTACGTGCGTCTCAAAAAGATGTCGGCACAACTGAAGGGGTCAGCACCGCGGGCTTGCGGATGGCGAGCAATGGGTGGTGGGGGAAGTAAAATATCACACGCAATGACTGTTAAGTGGTACAAAGTTCGCCGGGTCAGCTAGTTAATTATAAATTTCATATGATCATCTTTGTTACAGGACCAAGTAGTGAACTCAGTGTTGCAAGGCATCAACGGATTGTTCGAGCATTTCGGCGATGATATCGAAATAGAACAGATCAATGGGTTTTACGACACCATGTCTAGAGAATGTATCAAGATATCCAAGTGTTTGGAAGGTAAGACCTTGTTAGAATAGAATAGAATAGTGTAACGCGCGGACCAGTGGTAGGTAGGTACCCGAGCGATCGGCGCGGCGTCCAGTCGCCCGAGCATACGCGAAACGTTCCGAAGTCTAACGAAGACTACCACGCATGCGCGAGACGCAGCGTGGTCCGCGACGCGCAGGTAAATTTCGCTCTATATTGTACCTTCGAAACTTTCGATGACTCGCGTCCGCGCAAATGTATTTTCCCGTTGCATGTGTTCTTGTTGTGTTTTAAGCAAACGTTGGCCGAGTGGTAACGGCCCCGACTTACGAGTTGTAGGTCGTGGGTTCAAACCCAGCCAGGCACATTACTTTGTGTAATTTATTTCATCACCACTGCTCTCAAAACGGTGAAGGAAAACATCGTGAGGAAACCGGCACGTCCTAGAACCAAAAATTCGAAGACATTCACCAATCCGCACTGGGCCCGCGTGGTGGATTGCGGCCAATTCCCTCTCCTAGAGAGGAGGCCTGAGTCCCAGCAGTGGGAACATTAAAAGGCCGACTATGCTATGCTCGCAGTGACGCATGGCTGATGGTAAATAAAATAGAACATATACATAAAATAAAAACTAAAATAATTTGTTAAAATGTTAACAGCGGCACTAATTTTTGTATTATTTCCATTCCTGCGGTACGGGGCGTTTAAGACCTCGTTCGACAACTATAATTATGATGGTAAGGGGCTTATTAGACCCTTATTGTTTCAGAAATTAAAAGCATTTTTTTGGCTAAGTGCGGTACGAGGTCAAAGTGACCCCGTATTTAAGTAGATACACCACTGCATTCTGTTAGGGGGCGTTCAAGTATTACGTAACGCAAATTTTGAATTTTTTTACACCCCTTCCCCCATGTAACGCGCCGTAACATTTTCCTGTACCCCCCCCCCCCCCCATAAACGTTACATAACACCCAACTGACCATTTTTTACCCAAATGTCACGACAAAACCGAAAAATATAAACGAAAAGAATTGGCAACTTCGGGAGAGCAAAATAATAATGTCGTACAATACAATGTTAGTTATTTTATTTTTTTATCTGAAGTGTTTACATGTTGTTTCTACATTGTGTGTATCTGTGTACGTGTGCCAAATAGAATTTTTTCAATCGTTTATGGTTTACGAGGAACACTCCTCGTAAACCATAAACGAAAAGGTTTGCCAACTTTTTTTTGCCTAAACCCTAGTTTTTTTTATTTAAATCAAAGTCAAAATCAAAGCGTTTATTGCGAACTAAGTGTTTACAATGTTGTTATATTATCGTGTCAGTACTTTTGACTTAGCAGCCTTTTACAAGCATTGCAATTTTAATTTATCATAATTAACATACAATATACATTATTATTATTTAATTATGAATTTATTTGAGCAATTACAGAAAATATAAAACAATGTTATGTAACGCGTTGTTTGAACCCCCCTCCCGCCCCTGTAACGCATCGTAACATTTTGCAAGATCCCCTCCCCCCTAATTGCGTTACGTAATACTTGAACACTATTTAGAAGCACGGGCTACTACACCCGCGCTTCGAAAATATTCCCTATTTTTATTCACTACTAGATTTTGCACGCAGGTTCGCCCATGTACGTACCAAAAATATAGCCTCTGTCACTCCAGAATAAAGCAGCTATCTCTCGCTGTAAAAATTTTAGCAATCGGACCAACCCTCCTAGCCAAGTTACAATCGTTTCGTTCGCGCCGAAAGCCTTGAGTAGGCCACGCCTCCGATTCCTTTGTTCTGACCACGTGACTGAGCGTTGAGATGACATCAGAACAAAGGAATCGGAGGCGTGGCCTACTCGAGACGTTCGGCGCAAACGATACGATTGTAACTTGGCTAGGGGGGCAGTACTTTCAGAGATTACCTCCTAGAAACAAAAAGAAAACAAACTTTACCTCTTTATAATATTAGTGTAGATAGTACGAGCTTATTTTTTTTTTTATTGATATAAACCAGTGCTTGACTGCGATCCCACCTGATGGTAAGCGGAGATGCAATCATTGATGGTCAGGCGCACTAGTTTATTAAGAGCCTATTCACTCTAGCCTTAAAGACACCTAAATTATAGTTGGACGGGCAAACCGCAGCAGGCAAATTGTTCCAGTCCTTCGATGTACGCGGTATAAACGACGAAGCGAGACGCTTAGTCCGGACCGTTGAAGTTTCAACAACGTAAGGGTGGATACTCGCTGTTCGTCGGGTTGTCCGATGGTAGAAAGGAGATGGCGGAATCAAGTCATGCAATTCCCGCGCACACTCTCCAAAATGTAACCTGTAAAATACCGATGGGCTGGCTACCCTGCGCCTGTGCTCGAGAATTTGAAGATTGGACTTAACCAAATCTGAATCCCCAATTAGCCTCTTCGCACGCTTTTCCACTGAATCCAAAGCTGCCAGATGGCATTTTGCAGCACCAGCCCATATGTGACTGCAGTACTCCACACACGATCGGACCTGTGCTTTGTGTAACATTAGAAGCTGTCTGTTTATTCACTATTATCTTTTTAATACTTGTGTTATTTTCTCTTTGTCCAGTTCTTCTATCGATCTTCAAACATCACGCCCGTCTATTCAAAGAGCGCTTGGCAAAAGATAGGGCAGTCCGCCTGTACTTGTGGCAGATTGATACCAAGACCGCTATGGACGCGTTGAGCAATATCTATGAAGTTATTCTACCTGAAGTACCGAATAAAGAGGTGAGTTTATATTCTGGACGAGCAATGAGCCATCCTCCCCTCCAGTAAGGCCTAACCACGGTCTCTTGACGCGATCCATTTGACGACCTAAACTGAACTGTTAAAGGAATGAAGCTATACAACATTAATATAATAATAAATTTATTCAATAAATGTTTACAAAAAATTTACTTTAAGCCAACAGTAACAAGGTTTCCCATACAATTACAGTGCCTAAAATATACTAAAACTAAAATATTATTACAGGTGTAATTAATGAATTAATTTACATTATTTTTAGTATATATACGAAACCTGAATATAGTTTGTTCAGAATCAGTACACACGAGTGCACTAGCTTCTGACGTTTTATAAGTGCCCATGTAGGCCTATGTGAAATAAAAAACTTTTGACTTTGACTGAGTAACTAAATCGATTCCAATAATTTTTACACCATGGTATATTTTTACCTGTCCTATTTTTACCTCTCTCCGGTCCTATGCCCTTAGCTCTCGCTGGAACGCCCATACCAATCTGCTCCGACTTTCGGTACCTCGGGTCGCTTATCCAAGGAGATGGCGAGGTAGACCGAGACGTATCACATCGGATCAATACAGGATGGATGAAATGGAGACAGGTCACTGGAACAATTTGTGACCCACGGATGCCCCTCAAGTTGAAGGGTAAAATCTACAAGTCCGTGATAAGACCTGTCATACTGTATGGATCAGAATGTTGGGCTGTGAAAAAGACGGATGAAAAAAGATTGCATGTAGCGGAGATGAGAATGTTGAGATGGATGTGTGGTGTGACGAGAATGGATAAAGTGAGAAATGAATATATTAGAGGAAGTTTGAAAGTGGCGCCAGTGACTGAAAAGTTGAAGGGGAATCAACCCTTACATAGCATTTTATTTACGATATTCACACACATTCATAGAATTGAAAAATCAGTCATTTGAAGAGTCGGTCATTTATAGAATCGGTCTTTAAAAGAATCAGTCTTTTATAGAATCAGTCATTTGTAGAATCAGTCATTTAAAGAATTGTACATTTCAAGAATTGGTCAATTATAGACCATGTAGTCATTTCGCGAATTAGTTATTCCTAGACTAAACCAAAACAACCCCTCAGTCGCTCGGATGGCCCGGTGACCATGTATTTGTGTGGAGAACCAAGTAACATAAAAAGTTTATAACTTTGTGATCGGTTTTAGTGGCATTTGTTTGAGGCGCGCGTGGAACACTACTCGTCGTCAACGACTCGGGCTTGGTCCGGACGGCGAGGTAAACATTGCTCGTCGTCCGCAAGCCCATTACGAAGTATAATACAGTAAGACGTTTTGTCACCCGATAACATACCTAACATAAATAATAGAATACCTGAACACAGCAACATCAATTATTTTCAGGAAGTAATTAAATCTGAAGTACTGCCCCGCCTCGATTTCCCCTCCATTCTCATCAAGCACACAGCCTTAAGAATCATCATTCAAGGTGGAATGAACCAGTCCATAGAAGTACCCACTGTATGCAGCGGTATCGAGTTGGAGTTCCAGCTGAGGGCCAAAAAACTGTCTTATGAAGAAGCTAGTATTGTAAGTTAACTTTAATTTTTATTTTTTCTTGTGAAATTTTAGGAAATACCATGCTACTTAACGGCCCGTTCACGACCTTGCCGCTGTGAGCGGTGGCTAAGCGCGGGGCGGCGAGCGGTAAGATCAAAAGCATGAAAATGTTTGAAGCACGCCATGAGACTCCGCCCATAGCGCCGTGCGCTCGCTTACCGATGCCGCCCCGCTCGCCGCGCCGCGTGCCTCGTTGCTAAGTCATGTCCGTGGCAGTAGCAACAGGATTCTTAGCGTTGTGGCCGGTTGAGCAGACTGCCCAATTTTGTGGCTTGAGGAAGTGATGATGGCGTCACGAAGTAGTAGCTGCACAAAGGCTGCGCTGACGTTCTTTGTCGAGAGTCACCAGTTTGGAGGTATGCGGAACGGAGAGTAAAGTCCCACATACCTCCGTTGGAAAGGGAGAATCCTCCCACCAGACGGGTGTTATGTCTGGTGGTCAACTGCCCGATGCCTTAGCTTAAAAAAAAATACGCTACTGCTATACAACGTGCCAGATAAATTTGGAATAAAGTACATTGACCTTTTCCTAATATCTATGCTTAGGTATCCGAAAAACAAACAATGAAGTGTTTTTTCATTAGTAGAAAATGTGAAGGATTGCGATAGATGACGATTCAAGACAACTTTGTGTCTTTATTTACGTTTTTTAAATTAAGAATGTCAACATATGTAGGAGGGTTGAAAAGTTAAAAGGGAATCGTTTGTCTTAGTATGGTCATGTGAAGAGGAGGGATGAAACACGTGTTACTTAAAGACTTATGATTTTACATGTGGATGGATGGAAGGGGAGAGGGAGACCAAAGAAAAGATGGATGGATTGTGTGAAAAGTGATTTATTTATTTTATTTATAGTTAATTAAAACGGTACACCCACTTTACATTAATTAACATAGAATTTTTGAAACTTAAAAAAAAAATGAAAACACAATTACACATAACGTTGACAGCAAAATTGTCTGGCATTTTAGTAAATAATTGATTTTGATTATTATAATAGGTGGTGAAGGTTGCGGGAATCCGATGGATGCGAGACGCGCAGGACCGTTCTTTGTGGCGACATTTGGGGGAGGCCTATGTCCAGCAGTGGACGTCTATCGGCTGAAATGATGATGATGATGATTATAATAGAATTATTTCAATAACACATAATTATAAATTAATAATTTAAGATTAAATACATTATTACATATTATGTGATATGAAAGAACTTTTTCTTTAGAGAGTTAGTGATAGCGTGACGAGTGGCAGGACAGAATTGAAGACAAAAACGTGTTGCGCCGACCCCAAATAAAACGGGACAAGGGCAAGAAGATGATTTATTTATTTATTTACAAGCACTTGTACAACGTTACAGAGGATGTCCAAGGCGTTGTACAGTAGAAACTTACAAAATAAAAAAAATACATTTAATAAAAACAATAATAACCTAATAACAAATCCATACACATTGAAGAAGAAAAAAAAAACTAACTAACTAACATATCATCATCATCTTCCTGCCCTTGTCCCATCTTATTTGGGGTCGGCGCAACACGTTTTTTTCTTCCATTCTATCCTGCCAACCGTCATACTATCACTAACTTCCTTTTCTTTCATATCACTGTTCACACAATCCATCCATCTTTTCTTTGGTCTCCCTCTTTCTCTCCACCCATCCACATGTATACTCATAACTCTTTTAGTAACATGCGTTTCATCCCTCCTCTTTAACTAACTAACATATAAATTAGAAATAAAAAGAAAATACCATAAAACGGGGTGAATAGAAATGCAGGGGTGAATAGAAACAAAATTTTGATGGTAATTGTCACGTTATTGAAAAATTATTTGCAGTATTTGAGTACTCTAAACTATAGAAATGGTATATTAAAACACATTACTTTATTGAAACTAAAAATATGATCATATATTAAAGTAAAAAACTTTTTACAAAAAAAATATAACCGACTTCACTAAAAAAACACTATAAAAGGATCAAAATAACTTTAATTTCGGAAGTCGGTGTTTCTCGGTATTATTTGTATCTTATTTAACATCTTATTTAGTGAAGTCGGTTATATTTTTTTTTGTAAAAAGTTTTTTATTTCACACTTTTTAGTTGCGATACACTTATAAATAGACAACAAATGTTACTTTTTGACTGTAAATGCTTAAGTTCTCGATGAAAATACTAAAATCACTATATAGTTGCCTATAATATTTGAGGAATTCCCTCGTTTTCGCCAAGATTCCATCATCAGATCCCGACTTGGTAACTATGGGACCATTCGGGAAGCATACCCTTTCCAACAAATAAAGAATTTTTCAAATCGGTTGGCAAGCGACGAAGTTATGCGCGAACAAACATAAAAAAAAAATACAAACATCCGAATTGAGAACCTCCTCCTTTTTTAGAAGTCGGTTAAAAATCTTAATCAAAGTTTTGTTTCCATTCACCCCTGCGTTTCTATTCACCCCGTTTGACTTGTACATTACTTTATCCCTTAAAACGAATGATGAACATATGTAGGAGGGTACCGTTATTCCAAAGTTATCTGGCGCCTACCTTAGAATGAACCTGTTCACTATTGACTTAATGATTTCCAAGTTGTAGGATTTTTCATTAAAAACTATTTTTCCAGGTGTCCTGGTGCATAGAATCCAGTGTTTCGAACAGCGAGACGATGTTGCTGACTGCTATTATGTTTTACGACAATTTACCACCTTATAAGAGGAAGGATATTGTTGTTAGTGGCATTTTGAAGGCTTCCGATGATGTCCGGAAGGTAAGTTGTTCAAGATTTTTTTCTTTTACGTCGTGAGGAAGGACTTTTCCTTTGAAGAATGTTTGAAATAGTTAACGTGAACCTGGAGCGGACAGTAGACATAGCCCTGACCCCGCTCGCCGCGCTGAAATCTCCTCTCGAGTTATGGAGACGGACCATACGACAATAAATGAAAACAATAGTAGTAATGGTCAACATTATAGCTTAGTGTCTTTTTTTTCGGTGAAAAATCCTCTTATGACAGCCCCGGCCTTGGGCGGAGCGGGAGATAGTGTCAGACTTTTACTGACTAAAAACCCACTCCTGTTCTTTCGTTGATTTCGTCCCAGGGCCTCGGGTTTCGTTTTCACACTATCCATGAATCTGGAACGGGTGGGATTTTGTCAGTAACATTCTGATACTCATTCTTCCCCAACCAGAGCAGGACAAAGGAGATGTCAGCAACCGTAGGGGCCTAGCAGGGTCGTAGTCTACTGGGGCCATGGGTGATGCGAAAAAGATCTCCGGGGTCCTGGAACAATGGCAAAGAAGGAACAGGAGTGGGTTTTTTGTCAGTAAAAGTCGGATGTGACGCAAGTGGTTAGGATTAATGAAAAACAAAAAATCTATAAGTTATCGTTTAGTGTATCGTTCCAAATAAGAATAGGATCGATTGCCATGTTGTGACGTCACGTCATACTGTCAAATCGAAGCATTAATAGTGTGAGCAAAACAAGGAATGTTTTAAAATTTTATTTATGTACGAACTGTGACCGAAAAGAGTTTAATCAGAATCCAGTTCTTCAATTTTGCTCATCTCTAAGTTCTTCAATTTTGCAAAATTTCTTGCGATTTGACAGTATGACGTGACGTCACAACATGGCAATCGATCCTATTCTTAATTTCAATTAAGAATAGTATTTTATTATAGATTTTTTGTTTGGTTTTTGTTTTTCATTATCCCTTTAACTGCTTGCATCGCATTTGTCGGACGAGTGTTTTCGACTGGGTACTCCATTTCGTTTAGCTCTTCTATCACCATAGGTGACAGAAGAGCTGACGAGATTGAGTATTGGTCGTGTATCGTCGCGAGAGAGTTTGTGAACGCTTTGTATGTCTATGGAGTCTACAATGTTCTCACATTCTGTTTCTGTTTTCATCTCCTTTCTAGGCAGCACTTATCCTACTTCTAAAACTATGCCTTCAAGAAAACATGGACAAATACATAGACATATGGAGAGCCTTGTTAGACAACACTACTGGACCAGACTTGGGTAAAGCTGTGCTCATCTTCGAGGATGCTCTCCATCATATCTTGGAGGTTTTAGCGTCTTTTACTGGAGATTCTGATAAGGTAAGGTTTAAAGAATTTTATTTCTCATTAGAACGGTTATATTTCACTTGGGGCGATTCAAGTATTGCTTTTGCACTACAGGGGGGTTGGGGGGTCTTTGCTTTGCTTATTTTTAATGATATGGAGGATGGGGGGTCTGAATGGTTACTAAAGCGGGAGCTCCGCTCTATTCTCGCCTTAGCCTTCTAACTTAAGCGAGGAAGACTAGCGAAGGAGGAGGCCGCACGCGTTTGTGTACGAACGTCTTCACGCCTCATTTGCCGAGATTCTATCCTGACTACCAGCCACGGTAAACGCAGGCTTGCGGACGTCAAGCAATGTGTAGCTCGCCTTCAGGCCGTCTTGTAATCAACCGGACCAAGCCCAGTCGTAAACAGCGCGTGGCAAACCGCAGTGCTGTTGCGCGCTAGGACCGCAGGGATTTCCTGAAAAGGAAACCCGTACTATTATTATTATTATTTATTGTCAGGCAACTAAGGCCCATAGATAAAATATATTATATTACAATTTTATTAACTAAATAAATTGATACATATTAAAAATGTCACAAACAACACACACACACACAGTATTCACACAAACACACACACAGTATTCACACACGCACGCACACACACACACACACACACACACACACGCGCGCATACAAGCACACACACACACACAGTATTAAAACGCAAAGGGCAACTGAAATACACTGGTGTGGTTTTAGTCGGTAAAGGTTTGACACGATCCCCCGCTCTACCCAGACAGACAGAAGAAGTCATTGGATAATGGGAAATCATAAAAAAGCCTTCAAACCTAAATGGTCCGAGTCGTGATATAATAATAAGAATAATATAATACAACGCCGTCTAGTCCCAAGCTAAGCAGAGCTTGTGTTATGAGTACTAGACAACTGATAAAAATACTTATATATTTCTAAATACATATATATTATAGATAAATTACACCCAGATACAGAACAAATGATCGTGCTCATCACACACACATTAATCCTGGGTGGGAATCGAACCCACGACCTCCAGCATAGCAGTCAGGGCCACTAACCACTAGACCAACAGGCCAGTCAATGGGATGAGGCCCCTCTTAACATGCTGTTTTACAATTCCACAGGAATACGAAGAAGTGAAACCAATCCTATCCCTCATGGCGACACTGCTAAGTCTTCACAAACCTGAGTTCAACACTGAATCCTGGTGCCAATCATTCAAGCCGACAATCGTACATCTAGCTAAACTGGTCCGCGTTGATACTGTGAAGATGATCACTGAAACTGATGAAGATGAGGTTAGTATTCTACGTAAATGCACACAACACACACACATTCATTGTGCGTACAGCTAAGGAGTGGAATTCCTTGCCGGAATCTGTGTTTCCTGATGGCGGCTACAACCCGGGAATGTTTAAGTCAAGAGTGAACAGGTTACTTCTAGGTAAGCGCGTTCCATCGTCGACCGCATCGTCGCTTTCCATCAGGTGAGATAGCGGTCAAGCGCGAACCTATGAAGATAAAAAAAAAAAACAGAGGTACAGAAGTCAACCTCATGTATGTACTTCACTTTTCATACCTACGCTCGGCGAGCGCAAGGGTCGGCGCCGCTCGCGATAAATAAAATAAATTTTAAAAAAGCCTTTTAATTCATGCAATGAATAATAGTACAGTAATTGAATCTTCAAATGTTGCTTGAAATAAATTAAGAAATATAGTAATGATTTGGATAAATACCTAATATAAATTGTTATAATAATAGGGGTTAAAGTATGAAATTTCCGTTTAATAAACGGTAACGTTTTTTTATTAGCTTTCATGGTTATAAGAACTGCGATATTACAGAAAACACAAAACATAAAAAAACCAATAAATACCTAATCTTGAAAAAAGAATAACGTACCTTTGATATAAAGTTTATTTAGACTTATAATTCCAAGTCAATCCAAAGATATAACACTTCAAAGCAACCCGTTTAAAAAACGGCAATTTCATACTTTAACCCCTAATATTACATGGCCACAAAGTGCTGTATTCTTATTTAAACTCTCTTATTATATTATTATTGAAATGTGACGTCACCGCCACTAGACTACGTATGTACAAAAGAGAGAGAGTGAAATGTTCCCACCACGCGCCCACTCTTTCTTACACCAATATTTGAAACGCTCCTTGTTGCTTCATTTAATAATCAATTTTGTTGTTTTTTTTCAGACAAAGATTGCTTTTTGGGTTTTTTTTAGTGTAGGCAACATGCCGCTCGTGTGTATGAGCTGTAACACTAAAAAAAAACGCGAACTTGACATGTTTTTTTTTTACTTTTATTCAGGTTGTACATGTAGAGAAGTTTGAAGAAGATACAGTTCTTAGTAAGCTACTGTCAACTTTGACTACTATATCGTCAGATGTTTTATACAATGACACGCTGTCCGCCTTTCAAGTAAGTTATAATATATAAACCTTTTTGTTAAACCTCCTCTCTCTCTCTCTGTTTAGCCGCTGTCACAAGTGTCACTTGTCTATATTTTTTAACCGACTTCTAAAAAAGGAAGAGGTTCTCAATTCGGATGTTTGTATTTTTTTTAATGTTGGTTCGCGCATAACTTCCTCGTTTGCCAACCGATTTGAAAAATTCTTTGTTTGTTGGAAAGGGTATACTTTACAAATGGTCTCATAGTCACCAAGTCGGGATCTGATAATGGAATCTTGGCGAAATCGAGGGAACTCCTCAAATATTATAGGCATTATATAGTGATTTTGGTATTTTCATCGAGAACTTAAGCATTTACAATCAAAAAGTAACACTTGATAAAGTGGAACTGATGAAGAAGACCAGAATTGGTCAACGGAACTTCTTACTCGCATAGATATGACGACACAATGAAGATAGTTAAGCGACTATGACAATACAAATAAATGAATGGTTCTGAATAGTTACGTTGAAAATGGTATCATCGAAGTGATCTGATGATGATAGAGCCGGAAGGCAGGCACTGGAACTTGTAATTAATCAATGTAACCTAGCCGTGTAAGGGCTTATTAGAATTGTCATGAGATGCACTTTGGCTATAAGGTACTATCAAACTGATCTGATGATGGAGCTGGAAGGTGGAAGGTAGACACAGGAACTTCATAATAAAACAATGTAACCTAGCAGCGTTTGGGTTAATTGGAATTATCATGAGAAATAAGCACTCTGTTTATAAGTGTATCGCAACTAAAAAGTGCGAAATAAAAAAAAAATTACAAAAAAAAATAACCGACTTCACTAAAAAAAATACTAAAAAGATCAAAATAACTCTAATTTCGGAAGTCGGTGTTTCTCGGTATTATTTGTATCTTATTTAACACCGACTTCCGAAATTAAAGTTATTTTGATCCTTTTAGTATATTTTTAGTGAAGTCGGTTATTTTTATTTTGTTGTATTTTTATAAATGACACTAGTGACAGCGGCTAAACGCGATTATTCGAGCCAAACGTTAAAACGCGATTAGTTTTATTGGTGAATTCCGCCCTAAGCCTGTACCTTAGAACTCCAGGCCCCTCCATCATCAAAAACTTAAATATTAGTCCATACTTTGGTTCTTTATAATTTCAGATACTATTTTCAAGCAGTGATAACGACTGCAAAGTTTTGTCGAAAGCTCTTTCTAAGTTAGAAGTTATCATTGAAAGCGAAAATAGTCATTTAGATAAACGACTACTGTCTTTGGTGAGTTATTTTTATGTATTTACTAGCTTTTGCCCGCGGCTTCGCTCCTGTCAACTGACTACTCTACCGTACCCTTCCCTACTCTATCCTACTCTGCTCTACTCTATCCTACTCTACTCTACTCGATAAAAAATCCTATGTCCCACTCCTGGTTCTAAGCTACCTCCTCAACAATTTTCAGCTCAAAAAAATCAGCTGTTCCCTACGTTTATGTTCGCATAACTCGTCAAAATGTATGGAGCAGCTGATTTTTTTTCGCGTTTTCAGGTTTGGTCCCATAGTAAAAGTTGTTCATAATGAGGAGTACAGTGTCCCCTCGAAATTCTTAAAGTTAATTTTTAACACCTTATATATAGATTACCTGACCGGGCGGACGTTGTCCTCTCTTAGCGTTCGTTTCAGGTAATGAACTTTTTATTTCAGGTAATAAATCAGATTTTCAAGTTGAAATCCAAAAATGTAACTGAATCGAAAGATGCGAGGATTTTTCAAAAAGATGCTACTATGTTCTTAGGTAAGATTTTTTTTTTATATTTTCTTTTTAAAGTGGGAAATCATCCAATGACTTCTCCCGCTCTAGGGTGAAGCGAGAGAGCCTGTCAGACTTTTACTAACTAAAATCAGACCTATGTTCCTTCTTTGCCTGAGTTTCCCTTTCGGAAACCAACCTCAGTAGGCTTCTGTCCTGCTGGGCCCCTACGGCTTTGCTGACATCTCTTTGAGGCGCGCGTAGGGCACTACGCGCCGTCGACGACTCGGGCTCGGTCCGTTTACCGGTTTTTTTGTGCATGAGAAATCGTCGAATAATATCACCCGCTTTGGCTATAACCCACCCATGTTCTTCCAGTTGTCTTTTACATTGGTGAATTTTTCAAACAATCCTGTTTATTTTTGTGCTAATATTTTTGATAATATATTCCTTTTAGGGTTCTGCATCTCAAAAGGAAAAAACGAAACCCTTATAGGATCACTTTGTTGTCCGTTCGTCTGTCTGTCAAGACCTTTTATTTCGCGAACGCGTGGAGGTAGCGAGTTGAAATTAAAAACACATACTCAGGTCTTCAGTCCCTTGAAGCTGTGAAAAAAATTAAACTTATGAGTTATCGAAAAAAAAGATACGGCCGTTTTTGTCGCAAAAAACGTGTATTTTGACAGTCTCAAGGGAATTAAAATTCATAGGGTACTTCCCGTTGACCTAGAGTCCTAAAATTTGGCATGAAGCAAGGTCTCATAGCACAAGTATAGAAAAAAAAAAACATTTATGCGATTCGGAAAACTCTTCCTAACTCAACCTGGAAATTGTACTATTTTCATAGGTTAGTTTGTACGAAACCGTCGGTGCGCGAGTCCGACTCGCACTTGCCCGTATTTTTTGTTATTGCAATGAAAGATCGACTTTGTCTTGTAGAACATTGGGTTTATTAAAAGATTCTGAATTCAAGTTTAATCATTTAACCACTTGCGTCGTTAATCCGACAGGTGATTTCGTGTCCTATTCGCTATGGTCATGCATTTGCGACTGGGTGCTCCATCTCGTTTAGCTCTTCAATCCACATAGGTGTTGGAATTCAATTATTTAAATAGGTTGACTTTGGTTAGGTGATGTTTAAGTCAGTTATTCGTGTATTGGGATGTGACGACAGTAATTTTGACATTTGAAGTTACTGTCGTCTTATACCACTAGATGGCGATAATTTTGATGTGTCTACAATCGTTTTATTAAATATTGATCTTAGGTTTAAAGTTACGCTCTAATTACTTCTTGTATTTTATGTAACATTAAAATAAATTTCTTATAGATTAATATTTTTTATTAGAATTGTTTTGCTTGTATTCAATATGTAATTATTTCAATAAGTAGCCTAGCATTTCCGCCGAGGTAGCGAGCTACATCCATCCCCCCCCCATTTAGTGTGTTTCCTGGGTAGCACGCCAGCTCGGGTGGGCATTCGATTGTCAACCTAGTAAGAAGTAGGTCAGCACAAATAAAAGAGATTAGTCTGAGCAAAGTTGATTTCATTGGAGCAGCTGCTAACAAAGGTGACAGAAGAGCTGACGAGATGGAGTGGCGGAATAAATTCGAGAGTGTTTGTCGGTTAAAACCATTTCTTATTTATGTTTTAGGTAAATACGGACATATGACTCAGGAAGAAAGTTTTTCAGAAGACATCTACATTTTGAAGTTGAAAAATAAAGTCAATTTGAATGTACCTAATATAGTGGAAGGGACTACTTTTAAGGTACTTAATTTAAATTATAGCATATAGTCATAGCATAGTCGGCCTTATAATGTTCCCACTGTTGGGACTCAGGCCTCCTCCCTAGGAGAGGGAATGGGCCGTAATCCACCACGCGGGCCCAGTGCGGGTTGGTGAATGTCACATGTCTTCGAATGTTTGGTTCTAGAACATGCCGGTTTCCTCACGATGTTTTCCTTCACCGTTTTGAGAGCAGTGATGATGAAATAAAATTACACAAAGTAATGCACCTGGCTGGGTTTGAACCCGCGACCTACAACTCGTAAGTCGGGGCCGATACCACTCAGCCACCACTGCACCTGCACAATTTTTTTTTTTTTGTTAGTTATATATATGAATGTGTTTTAAAATAACTTTCACCAGGTGGCAGCACTGAGGCGTCAGACCTTGACACGTGTCAAAACGCTTATAATAATAAAAATAAACTTTAATGTCAAACCAGAGATCCTTATTGCGAGTAAAATCAGTTAAATTGATACTTAATTACTAAAACAAAAAGACATTTTTAATACGACTACATCACATATTGGAATGTCGGTCTGTGTACCGCCATCCAGTGAGACACTATTAGGCCATCCACCTTGCCAGGAGGTTTTGGGCTGCTTAACCGGTCTTGCTTGTGGCGGCCTCGATTATAGAATCAAAGCCTCCAGCCAGGTCTTACTAAACTAAGTGGTTAGTGGCCCTGACTGCTATGCCGGAGGTCGTGGGTTCGATTCCCACCCAGGACAAATGTTTGTGTGATGAGCACGATCATTTGTTCTGTGTCTGGGTGTAATTTATCTATAATTTGTATGTATTTAGAATTATATAAGTATGTTTATCAGTTGTCTAGTACTCATAACACAAGCTCTGCTTAGCTTGGAACTAGACGGCGTTGTGTGATAGTTGTGGAATATTATTATTATTAAACTAACTTAAAACTAAGCGACTACACGCTAAGAGCACCCCCTGTGGGGTACGGACATTGGCTTAGGCCGTCGCTGGGGGAGGGCAGCAAGGGACGAGCTGAATCGAACAAGCCACGAGGCTACTGTACCCATTACTATTTATACTACTAGATATTTTGGGTACACAGCTATCTTGTGGATATTATCTAGGCTTCTATAGAAAAAAGACCTCTGAAAATCTGCTATTTTACGTTAACTTTGACCCACCATAAAGAACTCATATATTAAAAATATAAAAAAGTACTACACTTTTAATCGAGATTTCGAGTGACAACAATTTTTCTAAAAAACTTTAAAGGGTTTAAAAAAAACATATCTATAATTTAGGTGTCTTCAAGGCTAGAGTGAATAGGCTCTTAATAAACATCAACGATTGCATCTCCGCTTACCATCAGGCGGGATCGCAGTCAAGCACTGCTTTATATCAATTTAAAAAAAAAAACAAGTTTTGTAAAATATTCGAGTAAATCACAGAATTACCGAATGCTAACAGAGTATTTAGGCGTTATCTCTCTTTTTTTTGCATTGCCTCTTCACCAATCACGTTCGATTGCATTGGATGAAACAACAAGCTTTTAAACTATGCTCGATGTTGACGATAGGGCGAGTGGAAAAGGACCTTTTTAAGGGGGTGAAACGGGGTCCAAAGCTTGTATAGAAAATTCTAATTACACACGGGCGTAATCGCTGGCAGAAGCTAGTAATAAATAAATTAAAATTAATAGCAAGGATTTTGAGCGCTGACTTTTGACGTTACTTGCGCAGAAGTAAAATATCAGGTCTCTTTGGTGGTATGAAGTGAGACGCAGGGGCGGGGAGTGTCAGTGATTGGCTCGCCGCGCATCGCATCATAGACGTCACTCGTGATTGGTTCCCTGCGCTTGCTGCATGTACCTAACGACAATGAGTACACTTCCGTGCCAATAAATTGACTCGTGATCTTTAATCCATCGATTTTATTTTTATTATTGGTTAATTTATTAGTGGTTATTAAGTCACCAAAAATGGTTTAGCCGAGAACGCATAACAAGCACACAGAGAAATTTTCTTTCAAAAGTAGGTAAAATGTTAAGAATTTCTTCGTAGAGGTGTTACAAATCTTTGAAATATTCGTCTTTGCTACAATATGCATACCTTCCGGTAGAAATTCTCTAAAAGATAATGAAAACCGTATGAAAATCTGATGCATGGTTAATAAGTAAACGGAAAAATAGACAGAGATACACAGCGACTTTGATTTAAACTATTTATGTTTTTTTTTTTTAACTTTTATCTTCAACCAGAATTAAGAAGATAGCGGGTAAAAGAAAAAATAAAATAAAATAGGTGTACATTTTCTTTGCCATAAGTGTACGATGTGCAAAGCGATCCCCACTAAATTATACTATCAGTATAGTTTACTTTTTTTGTTCATAGATTGATCTTCAAAGAGTATTACAACTATGTCTGCTGCGGGGAGATACCGAGGCGCTGTATTCTTTGCTGGTCATCCTTTCGGCTAATTGTAAGTATAACTTCTTCTTATTTCGACCTTAACCGCGTACCGGAAGATGCAGCGTGAGAAGGTCTCCTACAAGGTTTTTTTAGTTTTTTTTTTAGATGAGTAAATTATCTAACGGCAAATCTCGCTCTTGAGCGGAGCGGGAGATAGTGTCAGACTTTTACTGACTAACAACCCACTCCTTCTTTGCCTTCATCCCGGGGCCCCGGGTTTCGTTTTCACACTATTACCCGTGGCCCCAGTAGGCTTCGATCCTGCTCGGCCCCTACCATTTGCTGACATCTCCCTGAGGTGCGCTTACAGTGGCCGAAAATCGGGATTGGAATCCCGGCGGCGGTTGGAGCGTAAGGACCGTTGCCTCACGCGATCGGCCGCCTCCTAGTTGGGAAAATCATCTTATGACAAATCGCGCTCTTGAGCGGAGCGGGAGATAGTATCAAGTTTTACTGACTAAAAACCCACTCCTGTTCCTTCTTTGCCTTCATCCCGGGGCCCCGGGTTTCGCTTTCACACTACCCGTGGAGGTCTCCTACAAGGTGGAGCGATGATCTATTAATGGTTGCGGGAATCCGATGGATGCACAGGACCGTTCATTTTGACGATACCTCGGAGAGGCCTTTGTCCAACAGTGGACGTTTTTTTGTGACGTAACAACAAATTTACTATTTTCAGATTTATTCCTATACCTGTGCTATAAGACCTTGCTTCATGCCAAATTTCAGGATTCTGGGTCAACGGGAAGTACCCTATGAATTTTGATTACCTTGAAAGTGAATCAAAATAAACGTTTATTGCGACATAAACGGCCGTATCTTTTTCGTTCGTTAACTTACAAGTTTAATTTTACAACTTCAAGGGACAACAGACTTGAATTTATAGTTTGAATTTCAACTCGATACCTCCACGTGTTCCCGAGATAAAAGGACTTGACAGACAAACAGACAGATGGACGGACAACAAAATGATTATAAGGGTTCCGTTTTTTTCCTTTTGAGATACGGAACCCTAAAAATGAACGATTAATTAACTATTTCTTTATCAAAACACAATCTCATTATGTTAATATACCGGTAAATCTAATTTTGACATAAGCTGTAAAATGTTACTATATTAGAAAAATGTTTTAATGAACTAATGCGCCTCACCATCAATGAATGCATCTCTGCTTACCATCAGGTGGGATCGCAGTCAAGCACAACCAGTGCTTATATTAACAAAAAAAATCCCGACCATTTTTATTAGAAAAAGTGTTGCTTTCCACTGGCAACCCTAATAATTTTGACTTCAAATAAATATATATGTATATCACTAAATGCCATATATGCTATACTCAACCCTGAACTAAAGTTATCGCGTATATATATACTTCCTGCCCTTGTCCCGTGTTATTTGGGGTCGGCGGAACACGTTTTTTTCTTCCACTCTGCCCTGTCACTCGTCATGCTATCACTAACTTCTTTTTCTTTCATATCACTCTTCACACAATCCATCCATCTTTTCTTTGGTCTCCCTCTCCCTCTTCATCCATCCACACGTAAACTCATAACTCTTTTAGTAACATGCGTTAAAAGTTATCGCGTATCTATAATATTATTTTTCTGTTTAGTATGTGACCGAACCGACCCCGGGTTACAAGAAGCAACTGTTCGCGTCATCCACGCTCTCTTCAGAACCAATATAGGCAGAAGCGAGACGGAAATAGCCGTCTATCCTGCTCTGTTGATGTGTAATACTGCGGTGTGTGTGCAAGTTATTATGAAGGTAAGAGCTGTTTGATATTTACGCCATCTATGGTGATAAAACCCCGGAAGACCGAGTGGCTCAGAAGAATCTCCAACCTAAAAATGGCAGTGGGCAGGCATGGCAGTGACATTATTGGGGTCAGCGCAATACGTTTTTTTCTTCCATTCTGCCCTGTCACTCGTCATACTATCACTAACTTCCTTTTCTTTCATATCACTCTTCACACAATCTATCCATATTTTCTTTGGCCTCCCTCTCCCTCTCCATCCATCAACATGTAAAGTCATAACTCTTTTAGTAACATGTGTTTCATCCCTCCTCTTTACATGACCATACCAAGACAAACGATTCCCCTTCAACTTTTCAGTCCCTGGCGCCACTTTCAAACTTCCTCTAATATACTCATCTCTCACTTTATCCATTCTCGTCACATACATCCATCTCAACATTCTCATCTCTGCTACATGCAATCACAAAAAAAAAACACAAAAACATACATATATAATTATAGTTAAATAAGTTTTGTTTTTATAATATGTATTAGTTTATTATTGTTTAAGATTATTTTATGTATTTTTTCTATAGGCCTCTGATGCCTGAAAATAAAAATTTTATTGTCATAATTACATACAACACCACCATCACACACCACATATTATATGCCCATAGCTATTTCTGGTGCCCCAATTATAGGGAGCTTCAAAGCTCGTTTGAAAAAATGGCTTATCTAGCAAGCATTTTACTCTTTCGACGAATTTATGATTTAATTTAACTTTGACGCAAATATTAGTATTATTATTGGACTGAAAATTATTGTGACTTTTAATAGGATTTTTTTTTTTAATTTGTGAGTTGACTTCGATTTATTTGTTTTTCTTGTATTTTCTTTTATTTGTTTGACATTTTTTATTATTTGACATCGTTGTGTAATCATTTGGTGTAACTTGTAATTGACTTGTAAGAATCCCTTACCAATAAACTACTATGACTACTATGACTGACTATTAAGACTACCAATGTGTGGCTCATGTTTTAAACAAGGGCACCACACTCACATTGAGTATCCAACGGGTCTATATAATCCCTAATCAGCTGCCAACCTGGTTGAGCAAACTCAAACTTGAGTATTAAATAAAATAGAATTTGTATTTGAATTATCGACACTTTTATGATAATTTTCCCCTACAAATCTGACCCGATTACCTTAAAAAAATTTCTCTGTCATATCAACCACTTTTCCCAGGGTATAACTGAAGAACTGACTTCCACCGTAAGAAGGAGGCTTTCTGATAGCCTTCTAGTCTTATTGAATCACCAGCCAGGATCTGAACAGACGGGAGAACTCCTGAAGATTGTAGGAGAACATGCAGTCTTCTTGATGAACAGTTTTGAATGTAAGTAAATTTTATTCTTCACTAGCGATCTACCTCAGCTTTGCACAAGCGATTCATGAGGTTTGGATGTGTTTTTTAACATACACCTAAACCTTCCTCATTAATGGTTCTGTCTTTTGGTAAAAATCGCATTATTTCAATGTGACTTTCAGTTCCGTAGTAGTTTTTGAGTTTATCGTGTAAATACAGACAGACGGACGTGGTGAGGAACTTTGTTTTTTAATATGTACAAGGATAACACATCCTCCCGACCAGAAGAGCTCGAGTCCAAGCACCAACCGCCACACTGGTTGATTTTCAAGATTAAGCAACGCACATTTCACCCACCGAGACTCCTCCGTGCCTCAGTGAGCACGTAAAGCCTTTTGTTCCGGCTGTCATTTCTAGATCTTTGGCAGTCCATACGGGTAGTCAGAAACCAGAAAACCTATCACTTAGTCTTGCTTAGAGGTATCGTTTTACCCAGCTATTGGATTATAGAAGACTGATAGATACAGGCACAGTCAATTACCTGTAGCGACATCTATGGCGTCATAAGAACTAATCCTGCATCACGCAATCAAAGTTCTCCACGCGATTAGAACATACAAAACAGCCCGAAATCATCTATCGGGCAGCTGCCCACCAGGCATAACACTTGTCTGGCCGGAAGATCCTTCCTTTTCAACGGAGGTTTGCGGGCCTACACTCTGTTCCGCCTACCACCAAATACCCAATTTTGATCAGTCAATTACCACAGATAACTATCAAAGCCAATTACAACGGACAGTTTTAATCCCTCACTGAGTTCGGGATCAAAACTTAGCAACTTTCGTTTCGGTCGAAAATCAACATGGCGCCCGCGACGTAAGACTACTTTAACCCCTAGTCACATAATCTATTATTGTTTCAGCTTCCACAATCGTTCCAGGCTTAGAAATACTCCGAGCATTCTTATCAGCAATAACAGATAACAATTCCCTTATCATCGAACATCTGCCAAAAATCATAACATGCACTTCTAACATTCAAGAAGACGCCTCAGATGTATTCGAAATGTCATCCAATTTATTCATAGACAAACTAGACCTTTACACTGATGAACAAATCAAAGAAACAGTAGAAAAAATCATAGAGAAATATGCTACAAATATTGACACCAACGATAAAAACTTGAATAAAATAATGGGGTTCATTAAAAAAGTCATTGATATAAGAAAATACGACGCAATCATTTTGATTGATGTTACACTAGGAATGTGTCAAAAATTGACAATTCTGTCACCACAGTTTTTGAACCTAGTGGCCCTTCTAGCGTATATGAATACATTTTTTGATTTGGATAGTGAAATACGTAGAAAAGTTGTGGTGTTTAAGAATTGTTTGGTACTAGAACAATTGTTAGAAATCCAGTTCGATGAGGGTGATAATAACATCGATGCTGCGTTAGTGTTCTTGAAGGAGTATGCTGAAGAGTTGATTGGAATTAACGATGAGGTAAGATTTTTTTAAATTTGTGTAATACTAGCTTTTGTCCGCACATAAAATATAGCCTATGTTACTCAGGAATAAAGCAGCTTTCCATCGGTGAAAAAAACTTCGCAATCGGACAAGTACTTTCAGAGATTACCTCCTAAAAACAAAAAAACAAATTTTACCTCTTTATAATATGTAGATTTTTATGTAGATTACCTAAAATGATAGATATACCATAACAAATTACAATAGGAAATATCCATGTGAAGGCGACCAATAAACTAATGGTACAGCCGTCACGTCACGTGTCAGAAAGGTTTTCTGTTAGAAGGTTCATGACGTTGAATTAAAATAACAATTCAGTTCACAATCACTTTTATTTCTCAGTACATATTATTAGGCCATTACAGACTTAGGTATATCGTAATCAGAGAGAACCAGTAAATTTTTTACGAGCGTCTGCCCCCCTAGCCAAGTTACGATCGTTTTGTTTGCGTTGAACGACCCGAGTAGGCCACGCCCCCGATTCCTTTGTTCTGATGTCATCCCAACGCTCAGTCACGTGGTCAGAATAAAAGAATCGGAGGCGTGGCGAGTCGTTCGACGCAAACGAAACCATCGTAATTTGGGTAGGGGGTTGAACTACTTGACGGATCGCGCAAGACTGGCGTTACGAACCGTTGCCCCTCTAAACGATTAAGCTCACATGACGTCTACAACGTCATAGCGTTTCCCCACGTTGGTTACTAAGAAATCAATTGAGTGTTTTGATATTGTTAAATTATCATAATCGCCGACACATGCAGTTTTTTCATTTGCTAAATTAAATCGTTTTTAGCTCTAGTAAACAAAATTTTTAAAATATCTTCAGCTATATATAAATATATAAAAGAAGAAACTGACTGACTGACATATCAAAGCAGAGACGAAAATACAGGGACTAGAAGCGTGAAATTTTGTACGAGGTTTCCTTTTATGACATAAGCGAGTAAGTACTAAGGGAGGATTTTACAAAGTTCGCCCTCTTAAGGGGATGAAACGAGGGTCCAAAGTTTGTATAAAGAAAACTACTTTTATCCGGATGAAGTCGCGAGCAAAAGCTAGTCAACAATAAAATTATAAAGCTGCTAATAAGAAAGAGATGCTCCGATATGGTTCATGACGTCAAAGTTCAACGTGCCCATAGAAAACGGAGTCATGGCGAGAGAGACAGATATAATTATTATATCTCGTTTGCTTTCCTACCATTATTTATGTTTTTTAGGGTTCCGTACCTCAAAAGGAAAAGACGGAACCTTTATAGGTTCACTTTGTTGTCCGTCTGTCTGTTTGTCTGTCTGTCAAGACCCTTTATTTCGGGAACGCGTGGGTGTTAAAATATCGAGTTGAAATTAAAAACCATGTACCTTGTCATGTAACCAGTTTATCAAGAAATGCACAAAAATAGAATACTAACTGTGAAAAAGTAAGAGTCCGACTCGCGCACTGAGGGTCTGTACATACTTACCTATGAAAACAGTTCGATTCCCGAATTGAGTTATAAAGATTTTTCCGAACCGCAAAAAAGTATTTTTTATGACGTAACTACAAATTTACAGTTTTCAGATTTATTCCTATATGTGTGCTATAAGACCTTGCTTTATGCCAAATTTCAGGTTTCTGGGTCAACGGGAATTTGTAAATGAATTTTAAATCCCTTGAGAGTGTCGAAATGTACGTTTTTATAAACGGCCGTATCTTTTTTTGTTAACGTAGAAGTTTAATTTCAACTCGATACCTCCAAGCGTTCCCAAGGTAAAGGGACAGACAGACGGACAACAAAGTGATCCTATAAGTGTTCAGTTTTTTCCTTTTGAGGTACGGAACCCTAAAAAATACGATGTTGATGCTATTACCAGAAATAAATTTATTTTTTGTCATTTGTTGTTTAGTATAAAATATATCCCAATTTCTGTTTCAGAAAACTCTTCAATGCCTCGGAAATATCATTGAAAACATACCACCAAACTCTGTTTTGCCACTTAGAAAGAATCTCACAGCTTGTCTATCGATCTACAAATCAATACAAAACTACTCACATACTATACAGACGAGCTATGAGAAATGGTACAAGAAATTAGACCTTGTAAACATAACAGAATGTATAGAAGAAAAAATATTATTTTCCGAATTTTCCGAACACTTTTCTGACATAATACACGCTTTGAAAATCATGTCTGAACTAGTTGATAGTCCAACGAATTCAACGAAAGATTGGACGACACTGTCCCTTGCAAATTTCAGTCAATTAGAATTAAAATGGGGTCGGCTTTTCTTGACTGATTTGCTTATGATATCTGAAAAATGTTTAACAGATTGCGAATTTGAAGAGATTTTAGATAATCATTTGGATTTTGTTAAGATTTATATTAATGTTTATTTTAAAAGGTTGATTTGTAAGCCTTTTGTTTTGAAAGAAGATAAGTCTAGCTTGTTAGTTGATATTGTTGAGTGTTACGGAAAAATATATAAGGAGGAATATTTTCAAAATGTCTTGGATTTGGTTGAGCATGTAAGTAACTTTATTTATTATTATATTATTATTATTTATAACCCATTTATGTCCCACTGCTGAGCAAAGGCCGCCCTTTCCCCTTTCCACACAAGTCTGTCTTCGGCCATTGCGGGCCAGTCTTTCTGGTATTTATCCAGTTCATCTCTCCACCTTCGCCTTGGTCTGCCGAAACTTTATTTATTATTCTGTTCTATTTTATTTTGTTTTGAACCACTCGAAGGCCGATTGTACATACGTCTTTACAACTTGAGTGGCCTTGAAAAACGCTTAGTTATCGTTTTTTACACAGGGGTGTACGAAGTGTATTCGGCCGAAAATGTTGGTCTCTATATCTTCGTTTTTCCTAGAAAAATCCAGAAAAAGATTTTTTTTTAATTTTTTTGGTGGTTTTACGTAAAATGCGGGAGATAGTGTCAGACTTTTACTGACTAAAAAAAAGCCCCTTCCTGTTCCTTTTTTGCCTTCGTCCCAGGCGTGTAAACTGAAACCCGGGGCTTTCACTTTCAAACTACCCAACAAACTAACACAAAAATCAACAGGATTGTTTGAAAGAGTCACCAAAGTAAATCTCAACTGAAAGAACATGGGTGTACAAGAGTACAAGGGTATAGCCAAGGCGGGTGATACTATTCGACGATTTCTCATGCACAAAAAAACCGGTAAACGAACCGAGCCCGAGTTTCGCTTGCGAGTATTGTCCAACGCGGGCCTCAAAAAGATGTCAGCAAATCGTAGGGGCCCAGCAGGCCTACTGGGGGGCCTGCTGGGCCCCTACGATTTGCTGACATCTTCCTGAAGCACGCTTGGAACAGTATGCACCGTCGACGACTTGGGCTCGGTCCGGACGGTTACCGGACGGTCGGACAGTGAGCTACTCATTGGCCGCTGTCCGCAAGCCCGCGCTTACGGTGGATTATAACCAGGTGTTGGAATTAGGTAGAGTTATTCATGTACTTGCATCGAAATGTTGATATTAATATGAATCTTCCCTTGATTTCTAATGAAAAATCCCGTGTTGCTAAAAATATAACTAATAAATAGTAATAAAAACCTCAGTGATAGATAAGACAAATAAAACAAAAATAATCAACATACAAATTTTATGAAAAAGATCTCTCTGCGTCAACTGAAGTTTTTTTTTTTAATGGCCGGGAAAATGATCTTATTACAAATCTCGCTCTCGCTGGGCGGTGTGGGAGATAGTTGTCAGACTTTTACTAACTAAAAACACACTCCTGTTCTCTCTTTGGCTTCGTCCTAGAGCTCCGGGTTTCACTTTCACACTACCCGTGGCCCCAATAGGCTTCGACTAACATAACACTTCACTTCCACAAATTTATACACTTCCTCCTCCTTGTCATTAATGCAGGCAGAATTTTTTTCTGCTATATTTCTGACAGTGTCATAAAAAAATTCTGCTGTTTAAAATTAATCTCAGGATAAAATTAATCTTGAGCGTATCCACTTTATTCTTTTGCTGTATGAAATCGGTGTAAGTACATAAATAGCTCTACCTAATTCCAACCTCTGCTGATTACAAAGTCAGTGGTAAACTGTAATTATGATTTGGATTTTTACTATCGCAAGATATTAGATATCCATCTGGGCCAGCAGTCTACATACAGTTGGAGATACAGAGTGTTAAGCCCCTCAAACTATTGAAAAGGGAGGATCCTCCGACCAGACGGGTGTTGTGTCTGGTCCGGTAACTGCCCGATAGTTGAATTTGGTCTTACTCTACCTAATTCCGACCTCTGATTATAACATAGATTACCATTTTCAGTTATGGCCATCGTTTCTCCAACTCAGTACCTTCGATGACAAATTATCAGTTCTGCTAAATCTTCTACGTTTACCCAAGAGTGTGGGCCTGGGTTGTCCAGCTGTGGTCTGGGCTACTACTCTGCTGACGAGTGAGGGAACGAGTCCAGATGATAGGATCAAATTGATTGGAGCTTTACCAGCGGGGCAGGAATACAGGTTGGTGGATATATATATATCTTTTTAGTTAATATAATCTAGTGCGTTGACTACGTTCCCACCTGATGGTAAGCAGTGATGCAATCGTTGATGGTGAGGTGCACTAGTTTATTAAGAGCCTATTCACTCTAGCCTTGAATACACCTAAATTATAATCGGAAGTGAAGACCGCAGCAGGCAAATTGTTAGCTTAGTCCGGACCGTAGAGGTTTCAACAAAGTAGGAGTGGATACTTGCCGTACGTCGGGTTATCCGGTGGTAGAAAGGAGATGGCGGAATCAAGTCGTTACATTCCCGCGCACACTCTTCAAAATGCATCCTATAGAACACCAAAAAAAAGAAAGAAAGAAAAAAAAATATTTGGTACAGCACAAGGCACAAACATAATATTAGGTAACACGAAATACAAAAAAAAATGTAAAAACAAACAGTAGCAAAAAATATAGTTGTGTGCCTCACGGCTGCATCAAAATAGGTCCAGTTCAGCATAAATGCCAGGCAACTAGTGCCTGACGCTGGTTTTCAACTGAACCTGTGGTTGTGACGCAACGGACGCAAAACATTTTTGGATTGTAATATTTATGTATTGGTGATGTATACTTAAATAATATAAGGTCCCATTAAAATATATGGACAAACTTTTAGAAATCATTCAGACCACCAAAACAAAGACAATGGTAAAAAAAAACTCTAAGTACATACTTACTTACAAAGAAAAAAAAAACAGCTAATGAAAATACACTAAAAATGTTGGTTACCCGATGCATGAACACATCTCATAATTCTTGTACTACAAAATACCTACGTCACCGTACGCCGCGTTCATTGTTCAACTCATGCCTTCTCTCTCTAATATAGCCCTTCGCAGGCGCCCGCGTCGCTAGCATTAAAAAAGTTTTTTACTCACTCAGATTAATTTTTGACATTTTTCCCAGCACATACTATCGTGCCTTCGCTGCCTGCCTACCTGTTCGCCTCTCCGAGATGCAAGGAAAATTCATACCGCCATTCAGAGCTCTACTTGACACCCTCGCGACTAATGGGGACATGACGCTATTGGATATTGTTATCACTTTATCTGCAGGTATGTAAGAAAGGCAACACGGCGTCTTTACCTTCCGCATGACGCAGGTCCTCACCGGACATGGTAAGTTCACGGAGGACATGGTGGAGGTGTGCCCTGCCTGGGCAGAGCACCGCCGTGTCCTCGTGGGGGCGTGAGGCGGCGGCGATCTATCGCGCTGGGCGCGCGGACAGGCCATGGTGCGGGGCGAGGGGGAGTGACAGGCGGGCGCCTCCAAGTGCGAAGCAGTAATGCTAGCAAAAGAGGAGGCCGCACGTCCCCGCGCCGCAGCCGCCGGGATTCGGATCCCGATTTCCGGCCACCGTAAGCGCGGGCTTGCCGACTTGGGCTCGGACCGTCCGAATTTTTTTCTGTCTGTCTGTTTGTTCAGGCATCACGCAAAAACATCGGTACGATTACGATGAAACTTGGAATAATTATTCTTTAATATCCTGGGCACCACACTGGGTACTTTTTATCCCGGAAAAGTATATACAATAAAAAAACAAACTTAATTTTCCGCAAATAATACGTTTGTCATAGGTTACGTCACCCGCAGTGGAGTTCACTAAGGGGCGCTGCACACAGCTAAGATACTATAATATTTTATCTTAAGATACAATATCGCTCGCCATACAATTCAATGGACTATCACAAACGACGAAGATAATAAATAATATTTCATATTTTCGTATCTCAAAAAACCTAATAAAATCATTTTCGACTTGAATAATTGGCAATGGATAGCCATCAGTAACTTCTTTTTTGTTTAATTTTCAATAATACACGCAAAATTTCCATGTTTGTCAGATTTTTAGTTTTAGGACAATTTTCACGCATTTAACCTGCTGGAAGAAAATAATGAACAATTAAAATCATGAACGACAACAGGTAATGATGATTTTTTTATCTCTTCTCAGGAGATGACACAAAAGGATGGTGGGATCATGCTATCGACTCTTGCATGACCGCTCTAGCAGCTAAAGAAGATATCAATGTGTTGGACAAAGCGTACAGGAGAGCCAAGACTGGCGTCAATTTGGGTGTATGCAATCGTATATTCTTGCCTTTATTGAGGTTGGTATATGTTTCATTTTACTTTTTCTTAGTTTAAAAAAAGAACCGGCCAAATGCAAGTCGAATTCGCGCACGAAGGTTCCCGTACTGTATGTAGCAAAAAACGGCAATGTATGGTATAAGCTATTATATTGTCGAATTGATCGGTTGGTCTCTCGTTGGCATTGGTGGTATCTGTTCTTGCTCGTTGTCTGTCGTTCATTAACTCTTAAGTTGGGACACTTATTGTGACGAACGGGAAACAACGGAACCCTACACTGAGCGTAGCCCGACACGCTTTTGGCGGGTTTTTTTATTTTCGTCAATGTGTATGGACTTGTTATTAGGTTATTATTGTTTTATTAAATGTATTTTTTTTTAAGTTTCGATTGAACAACGCCTTGAACATCCTCCGTAATGTTGTACAAGTGCTTGTAAATAAATAATAAATAAATCATCTGTGAAAATCTCAACTGTTTAACTATCATTATTCATGGGATTCAGTCTGGTGACAGTTAGACAGTTAGACAGTCACGCCACTTATGACAGACGGATAATTGGCGTGATAGCAATAAAACAAATTAATAAATTTTGCACACGGTTCCCTCATATGACGTTCCGTTCCTCAAGCACTAAGAAAGGATTTTTCAAAATTCACCCCCTAAGGGGATGAGGGGGTCCAAAGTATGTATAAAAGAACTTGCTTCACACGGGCGAAGCCGCTGGGAGAAGTTAGTACAAGTAATAATATACCATTTTATTTTCTCTTCCAGACATTCTTCTCGCAAATTCTGTGAGAGATACATGTCAACGATAGTGACAGACTTGTTCAATATCCTCCGGGTTGGCTTCAAGGAGCCAGCCAATAATGAGACGTACAGAAAACGAGTCGTTTCTTATGCCATCGCCTTCAATATACTGAGAGTTGCTTTTGAGAAAGTAAGTACATCTATACTTATAATAAATCTGTAGAAGTGAAATTTCTGTACATTGAAAATATCAAAAAAATAAATGGAAGGGGGTGTTACTAGACCGACACCGAACCCAAAAATGTGATTAAAAAAATTTTTGTCTGTCTGTTTGTTCAGGCATCACGCAAAAACCACCGGTTCGATTACGATGAAACTTGGTATAATTATTCTTTAATATCCTGGGCACCACACTGGGTACTTTTTCTCCCGGAAAAGTATATACAATTAAAAACAAACTTAATTTTGCGGTTCGATCCCTAGACCCGATTACTGTACCAACCGCAAATAATAAGTTAGTCGTAGGTTACGTCACCCGCAGTGGAGTTCACTAAGGGGCGCTGCACACGGCTAAGATACTATAATATTTTATCTTAAGATACAAAATCGCTCGCCATACAATTCAATGGACTATCACACACGACGACGAAGATAATAAATAATATTTCATATTTTCTTATCTCAAAAAACCTAATAAAACCATTTTCGACTTCTACGCGGACGAAGTCGCGGTCAAATGCTAGTATTTAATAATATAATATTCCACAACTTTCACACAACGCCCTCTAGTCTCAAACTAAGCAGAGCTTGTATTATGAGTACTAGACAACTGATAAACATACTTATATATTTCTAAATACAATACATATCATAGTCAAATTACATAGAACAAATGATCGTGCTCATCACATAAACATTTGTCCTGAGTGGAATGAAAAAAAAAATTAAAAAAAAATGTATGGAGCAGCTGATTTTTTTTCGCTATTTCAGGTTTGGTCCCATAGTAAAAGTTGTTCATAATGAGGAGTACAATGTCCCCTTGAAATTCTTTAAAGTTAATTTTTTAACATCTTATATGTCGGCGCAAGGATGCCGATCAACGTTGAAGCTGGGACTCTGTTTTGTGGGCGATGGCTGGGTATCGAGCAATAAACACTATTCCAGATCATACAACGGATTTATTATAATGCAAGCTTTAGGTATTCACTTCACACAACGAGCCGTGAAACAGTCTCCGAGAGACGATGTTGTTGCCACGACTGCCGACACAGGAAAGAGCACCGCCCCTGTGCGGTCGGCACTTTTATCTGTTCGGTTCGTGCAAACGTCAGTGCGGATTCTGTCAAAGTGACATGTGTCACTTTTCACTTAGCTCGTTCTTTCGTTCTTAAGCTTCCGTACTATTGACTTCTCCGACACGGCCATCCTGCGGAACACACGTCCCTGTGTGTTAGTCTTCATCGCCACATTAGCTGGAAGATGTCCATTGACGAAATGTCCCAACAAGCCATCCGTCGCACTGTGTTCATTATCACCACCTCAGCCGGAAGACGTCCACTGACGAGACTTCCAAAAAGACGTCCGCCTCTGTGTGTTACTCATCGCCACATCAGCTGGAAGATGTCCATTGACGAGATGTCCCAACAAGCCATCCGTCGCACTGTGTTCATTATGAAGACGTCCACTGACGAGACTTCCAAAAAGACGTCCGCCTCTGTGTGTTACTCTGAAACAACAAATCTAGCACAGTACTTGTTCCACTCGGCCATTTCTGACCATCATGACTTCAAACCTTTCTCATGAGAAAACTAATATTCTCTAACGTTCAATGTCACAACAAAACTTTACTCAATAAGCCAAATAATTAAAAAATGGGTAATAGAAATCGTCATCCAGTCATGTACCAACGTTCCTTGTTCTCATTTTAAAGCCTTAGGAGCCCCCAACGAGTAAACCACTCCGACGCCACGGCACTCATTGCCGTGTCGCCACGGCACTCACTCCCACCGGTCAACACCGTGGATAACCTTGGGTATCACTCACTCACTCACATGTGCATCCACCTCCCATGGATCACATTGGGCATCACTCACTGACTACCCACTATGACTTCCCTCAGAGCCAACGCGCATCGCGATCCCACGGACTACTTGGGTTACCCCAAGATAGATACCGATTTCTACCGGGCTACGGTTACGTGGCTGCTGGAACCGTCAACTAACTACGTGAGCTACCCACTATGACTTCCCTCAGAGCCAACGCGCATCGCGATCCCACGGACTACTTGGGTTACCCCAAGATAGACACCGATTTCTACCGGGCTACGGTTACGTGGCTGCTGGAACCGTCAACTTTACTACGGCCAATGGAGAACCTTACTCGCGTGCTCCCCACAACTTAGGCTTGCTCATCACCACTGTGATCACTACTCATCTACTTCGACTGGTACATGACTTTCAGGCATCTTTCTTAACCTATCGGGGTACCTTTACATTACACACAACCAATCAAACTAATCCAAAATACTAACTATTAAGCTCTACATGTGATCTCTGGCTACTCATAGCCCAGTAACTTCCAGTTACTCAACCATTCCTGCGCATCCTTCCAGGATTAACAAGTCTCTCACGACTTAATTGTTTCCCACAATACGTCCCACGTTTGATCGCAACTTGAATTGAATACCACGTACTTACGGACTACTGTGACCGCTAGATACCAGTTCCTATTAAGCTACGGCTACAAATAAATCTGGTATAGTTCAATCATCATGTTATCTCAATAATCTCATTATCACTACTACTTTAGTCTACTCTATTTTATCTGTTATGCGCGGATTTTCCTCCTTTCTTTACTACTTAAAATGAATCTTTAAACGGATCAAACTTGCTCTGCTCGTTTATAAAAAAGTCTCTTCACAAAAATGTATCAACTTCCGCCTTCGTCAGATTAAACCTATACTTTTCATAGGTTGCTACGTACTCTCTATATTGCGTAACGCATCATTTTTCATGGTACTTAAATTAACCTCGGGGTCTACATGGTCTTTGGTCATCAGCGGTAGAGAAAACGCAACCTTGCCAATTTACAGTTCTAAGGGTCCACCAGCCGTCGTCCCTTGGTTTAGCTTCTGTAACTGTACAGATAATCGCGAGTTAGACTTTGCCTAATAAACCCTACCACATATGATATTTTCTCTCTACAGTCATTATTAGCATTGGTTCTAACACGAACATCACACGTTCGTTTTGTTCATTCACACGTGAAAAGCCCGTCGCGATCAAGTGTAAGATAATGTTACTTGAATCACAGAACTGTAAATTCTTTTAACTAAACTACCAATTATTTTAATCAGAACCCTAAATGTTTCAAAGTCTCGTTTTTTTTATTTTATGTAGCACGTGTAGTGACATCTATGGCGTCACATAAGAACTAATCCTGAATTACGCAATCAAAGTTCTCCGCGCGATTAGAACGTATAGTACAGCCTGAAATCATCTATCGGGCATTTGTCCACCAGACAACACCCGCCCTGTCAAAGGATCCTCTCTTTTCAACCGAGGTAAGTGGGACTTTACTCACTGTTCTGCCCAAACAAACAAAACCAACCAACAAACACGTAACTAATTACCAGAGAGTTATTTTTAGCTTTACCTTCTGACCGACTGTAAATTAGCTTTATGATCAAGCAATGGGAGATAGTTTCTTGATAACTCACGTATGGCACTACTATAGGACATTGCCTGCTTTTGATCCAGGCCTTATTTTATGGTTTCACCCGCCTGGGATAGCCATCAACTGGCATCAGTATGCAAATCTACTAGGTATTTGTGGGTTTTTTTTTTTTAAGAATAGAATTTTTTTTCTTAATCAATGTCTTTGTGGCGCTGTTGCCAAGAAAAATAAACTTTACCACATGTCAAATCTTTAGAACGAACCAATAACACGAGAAAATTTAGGCAGAAACCGCCCGAAGTAAGCTACTAGACCTATAAACTGCCCTAACTGAGCTACGATAAACAGTGGAGGCAGATTCGAATGTACGTGACCTGCTTTCTGCTATTAGGTGCTATTCCTTCTAACTTTACTACTTGACTTGATTTCATATCCCAGTCACTTGAATTGCATTATCAAAAACAACCACTGTTTCAAATCTAATAAAAATCCGGCTTTAATTGACGTTTTCAAAACTACTTCAAGTCTCCTGTCGCGATCGCGATCTCAATAGTTTTCAAAATAATCAAAATATCGACAACTCAAACTACGTCGGGTATTTACAGATTCGCCTAAAACGTTATCAATCGTCCGTTGGAAAACTCAGATCGCATTTCGAAACTGATTGGCATAGCCAAATCTTTGTACCGGCTGACCGCTGTCATAAACACTACTGAAAGTCTGATACACAATCTAATTTTGTAAAATAACGCGCACTATAGAAACAAGTTATTTTGTCTAAGATAACAAATACTGGTTGGGCACGTTGTTAATTAGTTCACGCAATTTTTGCACATTATATCTGACCAGTCGAGTTTTTAAGCCAAAAGAACTAAACTAATAACCACCGAATTACTCGTTTGAATAATATTTGCCCGTAACAATTCATCTACCCGCTCACGCATTATTTTTAATTTTTCCGCGCTAGACCGCTATGGTCGTCTTTATACAGTCAAAGATGAGTCAATTAAACGGATACTTTCACTTTTTATAACACGCGTTTATAGCATACCGATAATAAAATAGTCTAATTCTCCAATCAACGTAGAAACAATCGCAGATTTATATTCTAGGCACACGTCAGTGTCAATAACATCAAAATTATCTATGGAGGAATTATAACTATCATAAAAAATCGAAACGGTATCTACTGGATCTCATAAGGGTAGTTGTAATTACAATTGTTTACGTCGTGAACTTTAGCGATTTTTCAAAAAAATGTGTCGTGGTCATACTATTTGAACTGAACCCTTGCAACAATATTTCACGGCCAAAATATCACTTCGCAAATAGATCTGATGTTGGGCAAAGCATGAAATAAAATCTCAATTAAACTACGCCAGTAATCTGAACACACTAAACTAACCCTTCAGTGTAACACCACTGTGTTTACATTTGCCGTGAAATAGTGATGACAGACTTTAAAGTTAAAGAGAGACAACACTCGGCACCAGAATTAAAATGGAATGTGAATACCTGACCTTGTTCCTGGTGGAGAATCGACATCACACGTCAGTCAACCTCTCACTCGCTACGTGATGCCTTAGCGTCACCGTCACTGCTGAGTCACTTTCATCAGGTCACCGGAAGGAGATGTGACCTTGCATATTGCCACATTTGCAGGATACGATGTGGCTGGCCATGGGATTGAATATTGAAGCTTGAATATCACGTTATTCTGTCGGTTTCTTACTGTTTCTTGCTTATGAAAACACAGCCTACTTCGTCCAATTTTTCCACAGCGGAAACATTTGATAGGTGACGTTTGAGATGTCTTCATACGTTTTGTGTCAAATGTTTTCTGATCTGGTAGCAGGCATGCACACACACGTACTGCACTTTGCATTTTACACTTCAGGTAAGTAAAAGTTTGTAATTCTTGCTGTAATCACTGGTGTCTTCGGATTATCAGCAAAGCACGTATCGGAAAGTGGTACATCGTGAACGTGCTTTTGCGTCGGTCTTGTCCCGGTCACAATTTGGGTAGTACACGGTGATTTACTCAGTACCTATTTCTCTCTGGGGAAACAATGTCATCATGGTCCAACATTCGTTGCTCAGGATTAGGGAAAAACCCCAGAAAAAACCTAATCAGACCAAAACTGATAATGACATTGATTAACGGAACTTTGAATCTTATTCGGTCCAGTGCTTCATTCCAGGTCTTCACTTGCCAATTTTCCATTTCAAATAATGACCGCCACTTGTCTTCGCTCTTGCTATTTTCTTCGTGACCGGCGTTATGTAACCTTCGCGCTGCGCTTGTTTATTTGCTCGGAATCCCAATTCTGATGTCGGTGCAAGGATGCCGATCAACGTTGAAGCTCTGTCCAGGGACTCTGTTTTGTGGGCGATGGCTGGGTATCGAGCAATAAACACTCTATTCCAGATCATACAATGGATTTATTATAATGCAAGCTTTAGGTATTCACTTCACACAACGAGCCGTGAAACAGTCTCCGAGAGACGATGTTGTTGCCACGACTGCCGACACAGGAAAGAGCACCGCCCCTGTGCGGTCGGCACTTTTATCTGTTCGGTTCGTGCAAACGTCAGTGCGGATTCTGTCAAAGTGACATGTGTCACTTTTCACTTAGCTCGTTCTTTCGTTCTTAAGCTTCCGTACTATTGACTTCTCCGACATATAATTATCACATATCATTTTTTAATTGCATGTTTTATTTTCAGATCTCATCAGAAGGCCTAGAAAATGGCGTTATAAACGAGAATGCCGGCTCTCAAAAACCTTGGTACTTTTTGGAACAGACATGCAAGTACTGCCTGACTATAAGTGCCAACGTCAAGTGTCCCAGCGATGCGAGCGAGGAGCTGAAGAACACTTGTCTGTAAGTGTTTTAACACCCAGATCAAGATGACGCCCAGGTGTCGCCACTGTGTGGACCGCCCGGAGGGGCTCAGCAGGGTCGAAGCCTACTGGGGCCACGGGTGGTGTGAAACCGAAACCCGGGGCCCTGGGACGAAGGCAACGAAGGAACAGGAGTGGGTTTTTAGTCAGTAAAAGTCTGACACTATCTCCCGTTCCGCCCAAGAGCGGGGGATGTCTTATGATGATTATCCCAACCAATAAAAAAAAAAACTCAGATCAAGATCGTTTAGTCGCCGTATTCACAGTAACACAGTGCAAGAGAGAAGCATGAAAGAAAGTACTGCTCCCGTAGTTTGCCATCCGCTCGGTTTTTTTTTAGGTGGGAAAATCATCTAGTGACAAATTTCGCTCTTGGGCGGAGCGCAAGATTGTGTTCCGACTTTTACTGACTAAAAACCCTCTCCTGTTTCTTCATTGCCTTCGTCTCAGGGCCCCGGGTTTCGTTTTCACACTACCCATCGGTGCGTAAAATAACAAATTTTAGCGTAATGCCAAAATGTGTGTGTGTGTAAGCTTCTCGCAGGCGTACACCAAGCATATAATGACGAATACGCGTCTATTAAGCTTCGCGTTCGTGGACAGTAGGCCCAAATTTTGCTATCCGGCAATTCAATTTGGAACCAGAAACATCCGTATAGTGGTGAAACCGGTTTATTTTTATTTCACTACAAAAGGTAGTTTGGAAGTACGCGGAACAGAGTATAAAGTCCTGCAAAGCTCAGATTGAAAAGAGAGGATCCTCCGACCAGACGGGTGTTATGTCTGGTTTGGGCTACTGCCCGTTAGATGATTTTCGGGCTGTTCTATATTATGTTCAAATTGCGTGGAGAACTTTAATTGCATGATGCAGGATTAGTTCTTATGTGACGCCATAGATGTCGCTATAGTATCTATAATAATAATACCCTTTTTGTACAGTTGGTTACAGTGCTCGTCTTACAACTGTCTCACTACCGCCATCTGTCGTCGCAAACTGAGCAAGAATCTCTCGGCGCGCATATTTAATGTCCACGCGTGGGCTAATATAGTGGACAAAGATGCTGTGTACCCGTTTGAGTTGCAGGCGCATGCTAGATATCGGGTATGTATTTTTTGTGTATAATGATGACTAACTTTTGCCCGCTTCTTCGCTCGCGTACATAAAATATAGCCTATGTCACTCAGGAATAAAGCAGCTTTCTATTGGTGTAAAAATTTTACCAATCGGACCAGTACTTTCAGAGTTTACCTCCTAACAACTAAAAATACCAAAAAAAAAATCTTTACTTCTTTATAATATTAAAATTAAGTATAGATTTTGTTACTCTATATCATTTATTATAAATAAATAAAATATTAAAAAATATCCTTCTATTATTATATTTCTTCGTAAGGGTATTGAAAAACGTCGTTAATACACGTGGAAAGCCACTTCAGCAACTGGATCTTTAACACCCTCGCCTGCAGCTCGGGCGAATTTCACCTCGGTTGCAATGACAGTTATCCGCTTGTATCAATAAATATGCATATAATACATACAAATGCCTAAATCACGTTATAAAAGAGAGCATTGGAAGTTACAAAATAAAAAAAAATAAATCTAATAAGGTGTGCGTCGTCCACACTCTCTAGAGAGGTACCATCTTTTACAGGGTACCAAACCAGCGAAGCGCTCAGTAGATGCCCTAGCGACATCATCATCCTTCACCGGCACAGTTCGAAGCAGGCTGTTCTTAACAACCTTATCGGAAAACCCGCTGCAATATGACATGATACCAGAAGACGAAGATGATGAAGTAAGTACCATTTTATATTTATTTATTTATTTATTTATTTATATATACTTTATTGCATACCAAGTTACAAATTTAAGAAATTGAATTGTAATACAATAAAAAACATACAATTGGCGGCCTTATCGCACTCGGCGATTTCTTCCAGGCAACCCAGAATGGATAGAAATTGCCTGGACACAAAATGGGGTTGCACTTGGTGCAAATATAAAACTAAACAAAAACTTAATACTAAAATAGATACACATATACATACATACAAAATATAAATATATAATCAAGAGAAATAAGTGATGAAACGAAGACATGATCACAGTGACAAGTAATGATCCTTCACAAGCCTCTTAAATACTAATATTCAGCTTTATAATGTTCCCACTGCTGGGACTCCGGCCTCCTCTCTAGGAGAAGCAGTGGGCCGTAATCTACCACGCGGGCCCAGTGCGGGTTGGTAGAAAAATATTGCGAGGAAACTGATATGTCCTATTGTGAACTTTTATTATGAACTTCAAACTTAGAAAACTTGACTGCCCCCGGGGGAGTGGTGGTGCGAATCCTACCGTCAAATATGAAGTATTTTGTAAAATGTTTGTGTGATGACCACAATAATTTGTTCTGTGTCTGGGTGTAATTTATCTATATTATGTATGGTTATCTAGTACTCATAGTAAAAGCTCTGCTTAGTTTGGGACTAGACGGCGTTGTGTAATAGTTTTGGAATTGTATTTTTTTTTTGTTCAATTGAGAATACATATGACAAAAATATTTGTGATCTAACCATAAGCAATAATCATCGACCTTATAATGTGCCCACTACTGGGACTCCGGCCTCCTCTCTAGGAGAAGCAGTGGGCCGTAATCCACCACGCGGGCCCAGTGTGGGTTGGTGAATGTCACATGTCTTCGAATGTTTGGTTGTAGGGCATACCAATTTCCTCACGATGTTTTTCTTCACCGTTTTGATAGCAGTGATGATGAAATTAATTACAAAAAGTAATGCGCCTGACTGGATTTGAACCCACGACTTACAAATCCTAAGTCGAGACCGTTACCATTGGGTCATCTGTTCTTCCACCAGAGATGCTGATGAGAGTGACAAGCAATGAACGCAAGATCTTTCTCGTTCCCTTAGGGCTATATTTCACCGGGACACCATGGCGGCGCGACCAGTCGCCGCTACCAACAAAATGTATACAGCTCTATAGAGAGTTACTCAGCTGGTGTCCGTTTGGTGGCGCAACCAATTTGGCGGCCCGACCAACTCGGACGCGTGCACTTAAGGTCCATTTTGATACTGTCTCAGTGGGGTGTAGCGACTCTGGTGTCTGTATGGTGTCTAGTTTGGTAGCTTACGGACACCATGGCGGCGCAACTGATCGCGCCGCTATTGTGTCCCGGTGAAATATAGCCCTTATACGTCTTTACAAGCGCGCCCTTTCGCGCACAATTACTGTTTCACTTACGAAAAAGTGACTGTGTACAACCTGCTATTAGTGTGAACAAAAATTAGTTATGTTAGAGTAGCTGTTCTAATATTTTTGAAGCAATTGATTTGACTGGCCTGTTGGTCTAGTGGTTAGTGGCCCTTACTGCTATGCCGGAGATCGAGGGTTCAATTCCCACCCAAGACAAATGTTTGAGTGATGAGCACGATCATTTGGTCTGTGTCTGGGTGTAATTTATCTATATAATATGTATGTATTTAATAAATATAAGTATGTTTATCAGTTGGCTAGTACTTATAGTACAAACTCTGCTTAGTTTGGGACTGGCGTTGTGTGAAAGTCGTGGCATATTATTATTATTTTTAACTTTAACGTTACTCTGTTAGGGCACGGCAATCAACATCATTATCATCATCATTTCTACCGAAAGACGTCCACTGTTGGACATAGACCTCTCCCAAATGTCGCCGTAACTAGCTGGTCCAGAATGGACAAGAATAGCTAAAGACCGAGTAGAATGAAAAGCTTTAGAGAAGGCCTTTGTCGAAGGACAAGCTAAACCTAAAAAATAAAATTTTTAGTAAATAATACAATACACACAATCCATCCATCCATGGATAAAATTATAAAGAAAAAAGAAAAGATGGATGGATTGTGTGAAGAGTGCTATGAAAGAAAAGGAAGTTAGTGATAGCATGACGAGTAACAGGGCAGAATGGAAGAAAAAAACGTGTTGCGCCGACCCCAAATAATACGGGACAAGGGCAGGAAGATGATGATGATGAATACTTTTAATTATAAACTAGTTTTAAGGCATGTAAATATTCATTGTGTTAAGAAAAAAAAAAGCAATAAATGCTATTTTTATTTTAGATGGCGTTGTGTAAAAGTTTTGGCAAATTAATATTTAAAAAAAAACATCATCTATATTATACATCGGGCAACACAATGTAAAATACTAAAAATGACCGTTTTACAAAAACTAACATTATTATAGGAAGAAGAAGACGACTCAACCCTAGAGTTCGAAGACAGCGTGCTCAACGCTCATGGCTGCTTGTCTACGCTCACATCCCTGCTCGAACAAGCAAGCACGGTTGAGCATACTGACTGGAGAAATACTGTCGTAGTCGGCTTGACCACTGATATGACTGTTAATGCTAAATGGCTGGTAGCACAGGTAGGAACACACAACCCTAGGGTGTAGAGACAGCGTGCTCAATGCTCACGGCTGCTTGTCTACGCTCACGTCTCTGCTCGAGCTCGCGAGCACGATCATGCGTACTGATTGGCGCGACACTGTCGTATTTGGCTTGACCACGGATATTACTGTTAATGCTAAATGGCTGGTAGCACAGGTAAGAAGACACAACCCTAGAGTGTAGAGACAGCGTACTCAATGCTCACGGCTGCTGGTCTACGCTCATGTCTCTGCTCGAGCAAACGAGCACGGTTGAGCATACTGACTGGAGAGACACTGTCGTAGTTGGCTTGACCATAGATATGACTGTTAATGCTAAATGACTGGTAGCACAGGTAAGAAGACACAACCCTAACCTAGAAGAAAACCCAAGAATTTTGTCATGTTATTATAATATTTCAGGCTATATGCAATGCAGTCGAGGAACTCAAAGCTCACGGCAGCGCCCTCTGTCCCGCGCTGCTGCAACTAATAGCTGATACACCTTCCACGTTAGATGGGAAACATGTACTGAACAATCTACATATTGATATTGTAAGTACCTTGACACATTCGCGTGAGCAATTCGTATTGATATATCGTACTCTTAATGCAAAAACCAAGTAAATGCACCAACATTTTTGTATTGTTTATTCATTTTTATAATATATAAATTTTTTTTTAAATATTTCAATAAAAAAAAAAACATTTAAAAAACATATCCCAGCTACCGGCCGGTCAGGGCTCCAGAGTAAGGAACCTTTTGACTATACGAGTCGTGTGTGATATTATTATTATATTTGATCAAATCTGTAGGTTATTTACTTTTTGCCGAAGCTATCTTTGTCAATAAGTGACGTAGCTAATTACCAGTTTTACCTGTAGATTCGTCTCGAGGAGACGAATCGATAGTTATATTTAACTTAATTTGGAAAAAAAAAACTACAAATAGTTGGTTTTTGCAATAAGGGTACGATATCACAAAATGGCGCAACGTCTTATGACTTGTTTTTTTACACACTTATCAAAAAAACATCGGTTCAGGAGGCCAATCACAGTGGAAATCCATTCTAGAGACCAATAGGGTCTGGCCTCCTGAACCGATGATTTTTTGATAAGTGTGTAAAATGTGTTTGCGATGAGTGGGTAGCGAGCAATAAACAACTGATTTAATACGATGTAGGCTTTAGATATTTACTTGACAATGAGCCGTGAGACAGTCCCTAGACTAGTTGTTGTTCACACGGCTGCCGACAAAGAAAAGAGGACCAATTTTTTTTTGTGAGTGGCCTCTTGTAACCCGTGAGGTTGTCGGCTGCTTAACCGGACTAGCTTGTGGGGGCTTAATAAAAGTAAATCCTTCAGTCAAGCCTTACTTAGAACTAAACTTAAAACGATAGGGCAGCAAAGAACGGGCTGTATCGAACAAAGAATTATTATTTTGGAAATTTTGCAGTACAGGTTCAATGCCGCGGCCTGAACTTTTATAAGTTTGACTCGCGCGAACGCCAGCGCAGGTTCTGTCAATGTGATGTGACGTCACCATCGCTTCGACTCGCTCTTTCGTTCAAAAATTTCCGTACTATTGACTTCACCGACAGTTATAAAATATTATACGAAAATAAACAAAGCCAAGTACATACCTAATTGGGTACTTGACTACATTTTTTTAATTATTTGTAAAGTGATGTTACTTTGTCTCATACGAATATTTGGAATGCTAATTGCTACTTTTTTTCTAGAACGAATTTTGTTGCGGTTTTCAATAACACACTGATTTTTAGTGTTGTTTGTTGTTTAGTACAACATTTTGTACAAAAACAATCACAGCCAAGTAAACTAAACAAACAAACAACTAACAAGTAAAGCCCCATATACCTCCGTTGAAAAGGGAGGATCCTCCGGCTAGACGGGTGTTATGTCTGGTGGGCAACTGCCCGATAGATGATTTCGGGCTGTTCTATATGTTCCAATGCGCGGAGAACTTTGATTGCGCGATGCAGGATTAGTTCTTTTGTGACGCCATAGTTTTTTTTTTTTTATAGATTTAAACTAGTGCTTGACTGCGATCCCACCTGATGGTAAGCAGAGATGCAATCATTAATGGTAAGGCGCACTAGTTTATTGAGAGCCTATTCACTTTAGCCTTGAAGACACTTAAATTATAGTTGGACGGGAAGACCGCAGCAGGCAAGTTGTTCCAGTCCTTCGATGTACGCGGTATAAACGATGAAGCGAAACGCTTAGTCCGGGCCGTTGAAGTTTCAACAACGTAAAGGTGGATACTCGCCGTACGTCGGGTTGTCCGATGGTAGAAAGGTGATGGCGGAATCAAGTCATGCAATTCCCGCGCACACTCTCCAAAATGTAACCTGTAAAATACCAATAGGCTGGCTACCCTGCGCCTGTGCTCGAGGCTTTTTAGATCACGTCGGGGTCACCAGTTTGGAGGTATGCGGAACAGAGTGTAAAAGTCACACACAAACTTCTGTTGAAAAAGGAGGATCCTCCGGCCAGACAGGTGTCATGTCTGGTGGGCAACTGCCCGATAGATGATTTCGGGCTGTTCTATATGTTTTAATCGCGCGGAGAACTTTGATTATGCGATGCAGGATTAGTTCTTATGTGACGCCATAGATGTCGCTACAGACTTAACCAAATCTGGATCCCAAATTAGCCTTTTCGCACGCCTTTCCGCTGAGCCCAAAGCTGCTAGATGGCATTTTGCAGCACCAGCCCATATGTGACTGCATAATAGATGTCGTTACAAAACAATTAAGATGTTTTTTTGTCTCTTTTCAGATATCAACAATTACAAAATGGAACCTAACAGATTTGCCTCACGATCCTAACTTAAACACTGTTATAGAATATTTAATAAATACTTGTGTTGTATATAAACAACAGTACGGAGTACATAAGCGTCTGTTGAATACTTTGAACGCTTTCTTACAACTATACGGGAATATGGTCACTGTGAAATGGTGTGTTTTCCAGGATTATTGTACAGGTAATATATCATATATCATAATCAGCCTTTTGATGTTCCCACTGTTGGGACTCAGGCCTCCTCTCTCTAGGAGAGGGAATGGGCCGTAATCCACCTCGCAGGTCCAGTGCGGATTGATGAATGTCACATGTCTTTGAAGTTAGAACCAGGTAATATAGTTTCTTTTATTTTTACCGACTGCGCCAGAAGTAGGGTTATGTTTTTGAATGTATGTATGTTTCTTTGGCATGCCCTAAGGCCTAAACGTCTTGTGGTATTTCTGCTTTAGAGGTGTCGTTAGATTTGTCTTACTTGTGTAAGTGACACTTGGTACATTGAAATTATAAAAAATTAAAATGGTGGATTTTGGGCTCGCACAAAATTATATATGTCGTGGCCAGATCTTAGAAATTGATCTCTTCACGAAATGGCTAAGCAAAACTGGCCAGATCGTTTTAAACGTTAAAGTTTGATGATGATTTACAGCTTTTATTATCATTGAAAACCTACATCAATGTTATGGCTAAACGAGAATTGACATATCATCAATTCATGTTAATGTTTAAATGATCTGGCCAGTTTTTTTTCAGTTACGGTAGAGCAAGAGGGCGTGTCAGACTTTAATTGACTTAAATCCACCTGTGTCCTTCAGTTGCCATTTGTGGTCTATGACCGCGGTATCCCCTTTCAGAAAAGTTCCGCCCTGGCGGGTTTCGGGCTCCTACGGTTTTGTTAACATATCTTTAAGTTACACATGGAACACTAAGCGCCCTGGATAACTCGGGCCGGGTCCTTACCGGACGGCGAGCTACCTATTGCTCGTCGTCCGCAAGCCCGACCGGTACAATAATAATTTGCCTTTTTAAATTTCAGATTTACCAAAAGACCTAATTCCACTACTACCAATATTCGAACGCTTGCTAAAAAATGGCGTCGCCGTACCAGAACTGCTTGCCGCCATCCTCGCCAGCCAAGACGCGAAACACTGGACTGGCAACTCGAAACTGGCAGAAGTATGTGGCCTGGCGTTCTCTCTGGCAGACTCTGGCACGAGGAAAGGGCTCTTGGCAAAGTTCTTCCACGTTTTGAGCGCTGTGAGGAGCACGAATGTTAACAGTTATGTCAAACTGTTGTTTTATACTCAAAGAAGCTGTAAGCAATGCTGCGATTTTAATCATTTGAAGTAAGTAGTTTTTTCTTTGTTTGAAATTAAACTCAATATCTTAGACTACAAAGTTCAAATTCACAGGTGGGATCCCAGTGAAGCAATAGCTTATATAATTTAATTGAAATTTAATTTATTTAATATGATTTTAATTTATATAATAGGATTTTAATTTAATTATTGACTTCGTCTTATTAATTTTATTTTTGGTATTTGATTAGGTTTTATTTTATTGTATTGCTCGCGCTGTGATATTTTATAATTTTGAAAATGAAAATGGGTAATGGTATTATTTAAAAAAAATATATGACCCTTATGTTATGTCTATGTCTAAGTATGGTTATCGCACTTAGTCCTATGCGGACAATTGTACGTGGGCCATGGCGGCCCTAACCTTAGGTGGGCTTATTTCAATCAGCCCACCAGGCCTCTCAGGTTTTTCAGGGCATCACTAAGTGAATTCGGATATCCTAAGGTCCTTGTGCGTATTTCAGTAACACCTGTGTAGACTAGGAGCACATGTGCAATACTCTCCCCCCCCCTCCAAGCATGCTCTGCACAGTGAACTGTCTGTGATGCCTATTGTGTGGAGGTGCTTGTTCAGTGTGCAGTGTCCGGTGATGGTCCCCGCTACCAGGCGCAGGCTGCCTGTGTCCAGTCTTATGTCAAATATGACCCTTTTCGTCCAACTTGTTTCACTACTATTTCGCCTGATGGTTACGGATAGAGTTCTGAGAATTTATGTAGATGGATGGAGGGGGAGGCCCTAGAAAAGATGGATGGATTGTGTGAAGAGTGATATGAAAGAAAAGGAAGTTAGTGATAGCATGACGAGTGACAGGGCAGAATGGAAGAAAAAAACGTATTGCGCCAACCCCAAATAAAACGGGACAAGGGCAGGAAGATGATGATGACTGATACAAGTCGACTGGCCTGTTGGTCTAGTGGTTAGTAGCCCTGACTGCTATGCCGGAGGTCGTGGCTTCGATTCCCACCCAGGACAAATGTTTGTGTGATGAGCACGATCATTTGTTGTGTCTGGGTGTAATTTAACTATATTTGTATGTATTTAGAAATATATAAGTATGTTTATCAGTTGTCTAGTACCCATAACACAAGCTCTGCTTAGCTTGGGACTAGAGAACGTTGTGAGATAGTTGTGGAATATTATTATTACAAGTTTTTCTTTTCTTTCAGAATAATAACAGATCTAGCCCCAAAGGTAGAAAAATCAAAATGCCTATCAATAATAGCTACCTATTTAGAAAACTCGACAGAATTCGACGATTATTTCACCGACATGTTTCAAATAATATCACTAAAGGAGCTGTTTGACAGTGAACAGAGAGTAGAGGCTATGAAAATAGCCCGGAGTTGCCTGAAGTTGATGGATGGGGAAACGAAGAGTGACGTCTTGAGAGGGGTCGAACAAAATTGTAGGAGTTCGGCCGTGCAGGTCAGAAAGGAGGCGTTCAGTGTGTTCCTGACGGCTTTTCAAGGTATGTTATATGGGTTCATTATTTTTTATACATACGTAATTTAAGAAGAGGAAGAACGTTCATCACTCATCTTAGGTTTGCCGACGACATAGTAGTCATGTCTGAGACTGCGGAAGAGCTCAGCACAATTCTAAATGACCTCAGTAGAGCTTCCGAAAGAGTGGGTCTTAAAATGAACATGGACAAAACTAAAGTCATGATAAACAACCATGTAGCACCCACTCCTATGAAGATTGGAGACTCTATACTCGAAGTTGTGGACGATTACGTTTAGCTTGGACAGACAGTCCAGTTGGGTAGATCTAATTTCGAGAAAAAGGTCAACTGTCGAATCCAACTCGGCTGGGCAGCGTTCGGGAAGCTGCGCGGCATCTTCTCATCCAATATACCACAGTGTCTCAAGACGAAAGTCTATGATCAATGTGTGTTGCCAGTGATGACATATGGTTTCGAAACGTGGTCGCTTACAATGGGCCTCATCAGAAGGCTCAAAGTCACCCAAAGGGCAATGGAAAGGGCGATGCTCGGAGTTTCCTTGCGTGATCGAATCAGAAATGAAGATATCCGCAGGAGAACCAAAGTTGCCAACCTAGCACGAAGAATCGCCAAACTTAAGTGGCAATGGGCAGGGCACATTGCTCGCAGAACAGATGGCTGTTGGGGCCGAAAAGTTCTGGATTGGCGACCGCGTACCGGAAGACGCAGAGTTGGAAGGCCCCCTACAAGGTGGACCGATGACCTGGTGAAGGTTGCGGGAATCCGATGTATGCGAGACGCACAGGACCGTTCATTGTGGCGACATTTGAGGGAGGCCTATGTCCAGCAGTGGACGTCTATCGTAATGTAATATCTATGTATTTAGAAAAACGTAAATATGTTTATCAGTTGGCTGTATTTATACAAAGTGACAATATCACGACATGTCAAGCACGATCGCATATAACAATTATACATTTTAAAATTTCAGGTTTATTTAAACGCGAAAACTTCAATCCTTTTAAAAGAAAGGCGTTGGACAGTAGTCCTATTTTAGACACCATTGATAACCAAAATGATTATGGGAAATTAGTCATAAAGAAAATATTTGAAGGGATGTTTGATTTTGATGAAGGGATCTCCAAAATTATGTGTGAAGGTGTAGAGGAGTGTCTTTCCAAAGATTTTAATATGAGGTAAGTATAATCTGCGAGCAACATGCCCTGTCCACTGCCATTGTTTGTCGATTCTTGGGATGGTCCATAAGTAACAATTTCAAACAAATATGTCTCTCTCTCTCTCTCTCGCTAAGACACCGTTTTCTATGGCGGCCGTACGGGTGACATGGCTTATGACGTCAAAGTCCATGTCATAGTTATAAAGCTTCAAAGCTGCTAATAAACAAGAAAGAAAATAGTAACAAAAACTTTTAAACTAACTTAACCTATGGTTACATAAGTGATAAAACTTAAAATCAAAATGCAAAAATAAAAAAATTAATTATAACTTAAATAATTTTATAGATTTTGGACACTTATTATGAATTTTATTTTATTGTTGTTGTTTTAATTTAATTTATTTCATTTTTATTTGACATTTATTATTATTGTGAATTATATTGTATTATTATTATGATTTGTAATATATTTTATGTAAAATTTGTTAAACTTTATAGATGAATTAAATTAATAATAATTAATAAGATTTTAATGGAATAATTATGTATATTTTGAAACTAATTATGTAGTAGAATAAATGGCTTTTTTATTTATAACCTATGGGTACAATGGCCGTCTTATCGCTAACAGCGATTTCTACCAGACAACCTTAGGATGGACTGTAAGAACTTAACATAAAAAGGGGGGTAGTCAGCAGTGTAATGCAAATTAAAATTTACATTAAAAATATATATTAGACTTTAAATAGATATAAAATTATATTATTGACTGGCCTGTTGGTCTAGTGGTTAGTGGCCCTGACTGCTATACCGGAGGTCGTGGGTTCGATACCCACCCAGGACTAATGTTTGCGTGATGAACACGATCATTTGTTCTGTGTCTGGGTGTAATTTATCTATAATATGTGCGTATTTAAGAAATATATAAGTATGTTTACCAGTTGTCTAGTACTCATAACACAAGCTCTGCTTAGCTTGGGGCTAGACGGCGTAGTGTGATAGTTGTGGTACATTATTATTATATAGCTATTATATATAAAGGACAAAAAAACAAACAACGAAAAAGTTCAACATGGTCTTTGACGTCAAGTCTATCTCTTCCATACGGCTGACATAGAAGACAGCGTTTTGTCGAGATAGACATTTATACTTTTCCACCAATTTTTATATGGTTCTTACAGTTTTTTTTTTTATTGGGTGGGAAAATCATCCTAATGACATCCCCGCTCTTGGGCGGAACGGGAGATAGTGTCAGACTCTTACTGACTAAAAACCCACTCCTGTTCCTTCGTTGTCTTCGTCCCAGGGCCCCAGGTTCCGCTTTCACACTACCCGTGGCCCCAGTAGGCTTCGACCCTGCTGGGCCCCTACGATTTGCTGACATCTCCTTATGGTTCTTACAGTTAATGTGCTATCTTTTATATTTTATTATGTATTTTCCCTATTTCAAAGATTTCTAATACCCGTGTGTGTGTGTGAGTATAAAAATAAAATATAATATATTTAATCTTTTATTTCAGATTCGCCGAACTGTTCTACATAATAGTCTACCAATGCAGCTTAACAACAAATAATAACTACGAGTTGTCTTACTGTGGTTCGAAGGTACTCGAGTTACTGTTCAACGATTTGAGAAGCCAAGACGCGTTCAAAGTTATTCAGCTAAGAGACGAAGGTCTGCCTCAAAGGTAATAATGATAAATGCAGTTTTAATTCGCAAAATATTTAATTATCACTTTTAGACTTTAGTCAGGAAAAGTACAACGTTACTAAAATGGCGGTTCTGAGTCGCGGTAGTCAAAGATGCTAGTGCGGGGCGATGGGGCGCGGTGACGTAGGGATGCGCTCACTCATCGACTTTTTAGTCCAATATTAGTTTTTTTTTTAGGTGAAAAAATCATCTAATGTCAAATCCCGCTTTTGAATGGAGCGGGAGATAGTGTCAGACTTTTAATGACTAAAAACCCAATCCTGTTCCTTCGTTGCCTGCCCTGGGACGAAGGGCTCCGGGTTTCGTTTTCACACTACCCATGGCCCCGTAGGCTAGGCTTTAGTATGCATTTATCATCTTTAGGCTAGACTCTAGGGTACGTTTCCGCTGAAGTTTAGGTAGGTGGACATGGATTGGGTATTATACTCGTTTTTAAAAACTGTCTCAATTAGATTCTATAGTGCTAATATATCCCAAAAAAAAAATCAGTCGCTTAATACCCTAAAAATGCATTTAAAATTTACATTTTCAAATTTCGCGCGTAATTTTACGAAAATTTAGAACGTAGTGGACGCCATATTTACTCTGTGGTCGTGACGTCAGTGGGCTTTGTAAACAAAGCGCTGATATTCACTCAGTATGGCCGATCAGTTGACGGTTGACGGCTGTCACTTTACACAGCCGAATGACGTAATAACATGGTGGCTACTATTTCATGGTGATAAAGAACAGATAATAAAACTGAAAACTTTGAATTGAATTTTAAAATTTATTTTGTGATTTTATGAACTAAAACTAACCTAACCGACTGCTTTTTCGATTACTTACAAAATCCCCATAGGTGATGGAAGAGCTAACGAGGCAGATACAGAAATCAGGAATATCTGTGTTACTTTTTTTTTATTATCATTAATACAAAATAATAGAATTTTCTAGGTTAAATAGCAACCAAAAACCACTAAGGTTTAAACCCGTGCTATCATGAATCCACTCTCAACATCGAATTTATACAAAAGGATTTTTTATATATGTACGTTATTGTCGATAACAATTTATAAAAACTTTAGGTCTTTATGTAAGTAAAAAAAACATTCTTAAATTGTGTAATTCATCATCTTCCTGCCCTTGTCCCTTGTTATTTGGGGTCGGTGCAACACGTTTTTTTTCTTCCATTCTGCCCTGTCACTCGTCATGCTATCACTAACTTCCTTTTCTTTCATATCACTCTTTACACAATCCATCCATCTTTTCTTTGGTCTCCCTCTCCCTCTCCACCCATCCACATGTAAACTCATAACTCTTTTAGTAACATGCGTTTCATCCCTCCTCTTTACATGAACGTACCAAGACAAACGATTCCCTTTCAACTTTTCAGTCACTGGCGCCACTTTCAAACTTCCCCTAATATATTCATTTCTTACTTTATCCATTCTCGTCACACCACACATCCATCTTAACATTCTCATCTCCGCTACGTGCAATCTTTTTTCATCCGTCTTTTTCACAGCCCAACATTCTGATCCATACAGTATGACAGGCCTCATTACGGACTTGTAGATTTTACCCTTCAACTTGAGGGGCATCCGTGGGTCACAAGTTGTTCCCGTGACCTGTCGCCATGCTCAAAAATCAACAGCGGCTATTCTGCAACACAAATAATCCTGCCTTCTCTAACTGTAACCTGACCGTGCGCGGCAAGTTCTGCAGACACTAATATTAAGTTTTATAATTTAATTATAATTTTCCAGCGTTCTAAGGGCTTATGAAAGTATATCTGTGAGAACTAAAACCATGGCAAGAACGGTATTGAGGTCTGGGGTGACTTATAGACAGAGAAGTAGTAAAGGTAAGCAGTCTTATCTTCTATCTTTATAAATATGTACTTCGCTTTTTAGGGTTTCGTAGCCAAATGGTAAAAAACGGAACCCATATAGATTCGTCATGTCTGTTTGTTCGTCCGTATGTCAAAGCCACTTTTTTCCGAAACTATAAGAACGATACTTTAACGAAACTTGGTAAGTAGATGTGTTCTGTGGACCGCATTAAGATTTTCACACAAAAAAAAAACAATAAATTTTGGGGGTTCCCCATACTTAGAACTGAAACTCAATTTTTTTTTTCATCGTACCCATACGTATCTATGAATAGGTCTTCAAAAATATTAGATATTGAGGTTTCTGATATCATTTTTTTCTAAGCTGAATAGTTTGCACGAAAAGTTCACAGACGCGTGTCTCAAGCGGATGGCACTCGCACTGATCCCAACCGGTCTGAAATATTGTGTCCGTGAGCGATGTCTGTGTGTGTTGCTTGAGCGCAATTTATATGTAGATTGACTTCTGTACCTATTTCTTTTGTGCGCATAACTTCCGAACGACTGCACCAAATTGGATCATTCTTTTTTGTGTTCGCTAGTACCAGCTAACTATGTTTCTATTACTCATAATAATTGCGATTTTTTAGCTCCAGCACGCCGTGAAATTGATGTACAAAAATCTATAACAGACATTTTGGATGTATTTCTACAGCTTTCTAAGGTAAGATTATTATTTGTGTAATTTACTTATAATATGTGTGACACGGTAGAGCACACGGTGGAGGTGTGCCCCGCCTGGGCAGCACCGCCGTGTCCTCGTGGGGGCGGGAGATGGCGGCGATTTCTAGCGTCGGGCCGCGCGGACAGGCCAGAGACTAAGTGCAAAGCAGTAATGCTAGCAAAGGAGGCGGCCGATCGCGTGTGGCAACGGTCCTCACGCCCCAACTGCCGCCGGGATTCCGATCCCGATTACCGGCCTCCGAAGGCGCGGGCTTGCGGACGGCGAGCAATAGGTAGCCCGCCGTCCGATCGTCCGGTAACCGTCCGGACCGAGCCCAAGTTGTCGACGGCGCGTACTGTTCAACGCGCGCCTCAAGGAGATGTCACTAACTGTAGGGGCTCAACAGGGTCGAAGCCTACTGGGGCCACGGGTAGTGTGAAAGTGAAACCTGGGGCCCTGGGACGAAGGCAAAGAAGGAACAGGAGTGGGTTTTTAGTCAGTAAAAGTCTGACACTATCTCGAGCTCTGCCTAAGAGCAGGTTTTGTCATTAGATGATTTTACCACCTAAAAAAAAACGTCTTTTTAGGTTTTTCAAGTTTTTTCCAGGAGAAACCAAGATATAGAGACCTGAGAATTTTCGGCCGAATAAATTTCGTACACCCCTGTGTACAATACGACAATTAAGCGTTTTTCAAGGTCATTCAAGTTGGACAATCGGCGCTCGAGGGGAAATCAATTATTAACAAACCCTTTATTTTTTCTTTTTCCAGACAAATTCTCAAGTATGCCAAGAACTGTGCGTTCAAATGATGAAATGCTTGCAAGGCACAGGTCGTAGGTTCGACTTAGACTCGGTCATAGCTAAGCAGCTATTCGACATTATTAAGAGGGAACCGTTCTGCCTGACTCCCTTAGTATTGGACGCTTGTAGGGTCTTTGTTAAGGATATAAGCAGTACTCCAGGGTAAGTGAAAATGTATTTCGTCATCATTACAGCCGAAAGACGTCCACATTTGGACATAGGCGTCCACAAGTGTCGCCACATCGACCGGTACAGGTTTCTGCGGCCCTCATCAGGGCATCGGTCCACCTTGGTTATCCTGTGGAGAAAATAAACCTAATTAAATTCATTTGTGAAACTGATTACAAAGTCAGTGGTAATCTGTAAATAGGCTTTCGATTTTTACCATCGCAAATGGAGATACAGAGTGTTAAGTCCCTCAAACCATTGAAAAGGAAAGATCCTCCGACCAGATGTTGTGTCTGGTCCGGTAACTGCCCGATAGTTTATGGAAAGAAATCGATGAAAAATTTTACCACTGGGTGGTCCAGAATCATGTTCTGGATCCATGGTATTCGTTTGTGCGTCAATGTCAAAGACACCCTGTGTATTATTTTAAATTGTCGTCTGCTTCGTGCTTGATCACTATCGCACCTGATGGTAAGCAACGATGCGATCGACGATAGAGCACGCTTGCCTAGAAGTAACCTACTCACTCTTGACAGGTTGTAGCTATACTAGCTTACAAAGACGTTATATAATGTCAGTCGTGCGATGAGAAATAATAATAATATTTTTTTATTTTTCTCACCACAATATTTTACAATACATCAAATTCTTAAAATGTAGGTACAAGTGTTTTACTATCGTGGAAGACTGATGCTTAAACTAGGCTGCCAGCCTGTATTTCAGGACACCAGGACCCCGCCTTTTACACAGTAATTATCTCGTTACATTAACATCAAGTCTTGAATACTGATCGGTGAATTCATACATAATTATTTTCAATAAATAAATATTGGTTAGTATATGTGTGTGTGTGTGTGTATATGGGCATATCTATATATATATAAAAGAAAGTCGTGTTAGTTACACTATTTATAACTCAAGAACTGCTCAACCGATTTTGCTGAAAATTGGTGGGGAGGTAGTTCAGAACCGACGGACGGACATAGGATACATTTTATCGAGTAGGGTAGATTAGGGTAGTGTAGAGTAGAGTAGGGTAGAGTAGGGTAGATTTGGGTAGAGTAGGGTAGAGTTGGGTAGAGTAGGGTAGAGTAGTAGAATATAGACGGGAGCGAAGCCGCGGGCAAAAGCTAGTAAGTATATAAGTGTGTGTTGTGTGTGGAAGTGTAAGTATGTGATGGTGATGGTGTGTGTGTGTTCATTACGTTTGAAATATTAAACCAAGAGAAAGAGACAGAACTATACACCCTATACAACATTATTTTTAGTATATGCTAAACCTGAATATAGTTTATTCAGAATCAGTTATTGAATCGATTCTAATCATTTTTACACCATGTTATATATTTTTACAAAAATGTTTTAAAAAAGGCCACAAGTTGGACACCACCGACACTTAGTACAACACAGGTCACGGCAGGTTAGAGCGGGCATTAGGCGGTGCGGGAGCAAAACAACCCCTCAGTCGCTCGGATGACCCGGTGACCATGTGTTTGTGCGGACAACCAGGTATAACTAGATAAAGATACAGTTATGAAATTTTGTACATAGATTCTTTACATAAAAATACTAGATACGTGTTTCGGGTTTCGCATATACTAAAACTAATTTTTTACAACTCCATCCCTTTAACAGTTCAGTTTAGGTCGTTAAATGAATCGCGTTAAGAGCTCGTGGTAGGACCTCAAGTAACATAGACTTCTGCAGGGAATTCCACTCCTTAACTGTACGCATTTCATTTCAGGTTCAGCGAATCAGTGAAAGAGTTGAAACAAGCTGTTTCAAACAGTGAAGGATACCTGTACACAAATATATTATTCGAAGATCTTCAACTAAGGAGCGGGGATAGAAACCAATTTATATTTAGGTAAGTCTAATTTATATTTGCTAGCAGTACATCGCAGATTTAAAAGTTCGAAACCCATTTCTAAAGTTTAAAGCCCATATTAAGCTCGTCATAACCGAAAAAGTGTATTACAAGGTTAAAGACTATGTCGAAGACACGCTTGTTTGGTAATGACTGCTTTTGCACTTGTGGCTGGTAAGTCATAATAAATGTAAATTTGTCTATTAATTGCTCCATCTTTGTTGTAATAAATACCTTTTTGTTCTTTTTTCTAACACATTGCTTTTGCAATATTTTTATATTAGTACTCGTAGACCTCAATTATTTGTTTTGTTGACATCTCATTTATTGATAGTTGGAATTATTTACTTTTTCTTGCTTTTTTTTTATAGTGCCTCTTTTTTATAATGTAAATGTGAAAACACTGTAGACTCCGCGAATTCTTAGATTACTTCTTATTACGATTCACTTTATTATTATGATTATTTTTATTGTGCTTTTGAGTACAATATTGACTGGTCTACACTGTCCTTACATAACATCTATTAATACTGTAATAAAAAAATATTGTAAGAACAACCTTTTTTTTAAAAGAGTAACCATGGAGTTTCTTGCCGGTTCTTCTCCATAGGAAACGAGCAATTTGGAACCGTGCACTAGCTTCTGACGTTTTATAAGTGCCCATGTAGGCCTATGTGAAATAAAAATATTGAATTTTGGATTTCAGATTACCCCCTTTATTTTTTTTATTTTTTTTTTTCAGGTGACTTTATTATATGTAAAATGGAATCTATCCCCCTTTATTAGTTTTAAGTTCTTTGATAAAAGTTTAACCAGAATCTAGTTCTTGAATTCCGCTCATCTCTGCATCAGTGTGTGAAATGTTTAAGTAGTGGCAAATTGAAGAAGAAGGCGAATTATAATTGTCGAATAGCGTTTATTTATTTATTTATTTAAACTTCATGCAACACAAAGTACAAAGGCGGACTTAATGCCTTAGGTATTCGCGTTTTTTCTTCACTTAGATTTAACTGAGAGTCTGTCAATTTAAAAAAAAAAAAAAAACATTAATACTCAGGAAGTTAGTGATAGTATGACGGTTGACAGGATAAAATGGAAGAAAAATCGTGTTGCGCCGACCCCAAATAAGATGGGACAAGGGCAGGAAGATGATGATGATGATGACTCAAATAATTTTTCTTTGCAAACCGTACTTTTCAAGTAACATTTGACATATAGAGGTCATTGACATTCCTATTCATTTTTAGGGTTCCGTACCTCAAAAGGAAAAATCGGAACCCTTATAGGATCACTTTGTTGTCCGTCCGTCTGTCTGTTAAGACCCTTTATCTCGGGAATGCGTGGACTTATCGAGTTGAAATTAAAACCATATACTCAGGTCTGCGATCCTTTGAAGCTGTGAAAAAATCAAACTTGTGAGTTAACGAAAAAAACAAAAAATAAGGTTGTTTATTTCGCAAAAAACGTGTATTACGACACTCTCAAGGGAATCAACATTCATAGGGTACTTCCCGTTGACCTAGAATCCTGAAATTTATCATGAAGCAAGGTCTCATGGCAGAAATATAGAAAAAGATCTGAAAACTGTAAATTTGTAGTTACGTCACAAAAAAGAAACTTTTCTTGCGATTCGGTAAAATCTTCTTAACTCAATTTGGGAATTAACTGTTTTCATAGATAAGTTTGTACGGAACCCTCATTGCGCGAGTCCAACTAGCACTTGCCAGTTTTTTATTTTTATTTGATATAAACCAGTGTTTTACTGCGATCCAATCGCATTGTATAGAGTCTATTCCCCCTACTTACGAATATATGTTTATTATTGTTTCAGTATGTTTAAAGAAGATTCTGATGATGCGATGAGAGATGATGAATTTACAATACAAGGTATTATTGATAACATACTGTATTCGACTAAATAACTTTTTTTATCAAAATGTCGAGCTGATTTCACCCTTATGCACTTAGAAATAAGACACACATCGAGTTACGCTTATATCCACTTATCCTAAACCTAGCTTGATAGTTGTGACCCAGTGTATCAAACAAACTTTTATATAATAATATATAATATAATTCTACAACTATCACACAACGCCATCTAGTCCCAAGCTAAGCAGAGCTTGTGTTATGAGTACTAGACAACTTATAAACACACTTATATATTTCTAAATACATGCATAGCATAGCATAGTCGGCTTTATAATGTTCCCACTGTTGGGACTCAGGCTTCCTGTCCAGGAGATTGAATGGGCCTTAATCCATCACGCGGGCCTTTTAGGCGGGAATTTTTTGGTTCTAGGACATGCCGGTTTCCTCACGATGTTTTCCCTCACCGTTTTGAGAGCAGTGGTGATGAAATAAATCACACAAATTAATGTGCCTGGCTGGGTTTGAACCCGTAAGTCGGGGCCGTTACCTATCGGCCACCACTGCTCCAAGGAGATGTCAGCAACTGTAGGGGCCCAGCAGGGTCGAAGCCTACTGGGGCCAAGGGTCTGATTCTGAAAGGAAGACTCGGCCCTGGTACGATAGGCAACGAAGGAACAGGAGTGGGTTTTTAGTCAGTAAAAGTCTGACACTATCTCCCGCCCCGCCCAAGAGCGGGGATGTCATAAGATGATTTTACCACCGGAAAGAAAAAAAAAAAACACTGCTCCAAATAAATACATACATACTATAGATAAATTACACTCAGACACAGAACAAATGATCGTGCTCATCACACAAATATTTGTGCTGGGCCCCAAGTCTACTATTTTTATAAATTCGTTTTTCCAACACGATCCCATTTTCATTTTGCTTAAAGTTCGTAGTCTGCTAATTCATAATGATCGATCATTGAGCGGTCAATGGTCTCGTACTAAAGTTGTGGTAGAATGACAATATCGAACTAAAAAGCAATGATTGCACTATGACGTTCTAATGGTAGGTCACTGATCAAACGAACTGTCAAAATTTTAGCAGATTACCGCAAACGTCAAACATTCATTTGTCAATATGTACGAGATTACGATTCTATGCTATTTCTTTCAATGAAATGTCAGTGGTTGACCATTGGAAAGTCATAATGACGCCACTATATTAGATATATATGACTATAGTAGATTACCAAAATGGACAAAATCAACAATTATGCAATCAATGTTAGACCATTCTGACACTATTGTAGTAGCATACTTGAGGCCCTGGGTGGGAATCGAACCCACGTCCTTCAGCATAGCAGTCAGGGCCACTAACCACTAGACCAACAGGCCAGTCAATTTTGTCCATAATATAAGTATATGTTTTTTAATCTTTGGAGATAGGCGGAACAGAGAGTAAAGTCCCGTAAACCTGCGTTGAAAAGTGAAGATCCTCCGACCAGACGGGTGTAAAGTCTGGTGGGCAACTGCCCGATAGATGATTTCGGGCTGTTCTATATCTTACAACCGTGGAGATCCGCGTGGAGATCTTTGATTGTGCGATGCAGGATTAGTTCTTATGTGACGCCATAGATGTCGCTACATCACTCCCCTCTGGAGCTCGGAGATTGATGGTTCTTGATGCTTCTTGATGCTTCTTGATGCGTGCCAGGCCAGTGGCACGCATCCTCAAAACATGTAATAGTCAATGTCTTGTTTTGTATTGACAGTTTAAAAAAAAAAAAAATTAAAAAATATTTTTTTAGGATTAATCGATGTTTTTGGTTCGCTATCAAATTGGGATGACTTGAGGATTCAAGATAAGAAGCAAATAGAGGAGAGTCTGCCTCCGTTGTGGACTAAGAACGAAGATTTTACTGTTTCTTTGAGAGAATATTTTGAAAGAGCTAATAAGAAACTTGGTACGTATAATTTAAAGTTAATTTCTTCCCTCTAAGATGGATACTCTGTTTTCTATATCGCGATAAGTTCCATAAAAGTTCCTAACCTAACCCATCCTTTTCCTGCACTTGCCTGTCGCATCTGTGTGAGAGACAGAGGGATAGACTACCAACACAGAAATGTCATTCAATAAACGATTACTCCGTTGAGAATCCTCTCAACATCGCCGCGCACTGATGGCATTGAACAGGGACAGCGGGAACCACAAGCAAGATAAATGACAAATGTATACAATAATAAATTACTAAAGTAACCGTCATGAGAAGCTATAAATTTTGTACACAAGTGTTCAGGAGTTCACAACATTTGGACCAACAAAAAAAAATGAAATTCTGAATGAATGATTCGAAACTCGAATGACGCGTTTATTTCAAAATGGCGTCCCGATACTTTACAATCCCTGCGACGGACGCGTTCCGGTACCAAGAAACACAAACGATAGCGCTTTGCGTCGTTAAAATATGATCCGACTAAATTAAATAGGTTGTTACTTTCATATAACCCGTCTATATTTCATGTCGATTGAATATGGTCAATTTATTATTATCTCGCAGTATAAAATGTTTACTTAGTAAAAGATGTTTGTTTACATAATTTATAGCTTCTCGTCAGTACTTTAATTAATCGATCTGTCATTGCCATCACTTAACTTTAAATTTTCGTGTCCAACAGATTATAGAAAATGGTTCAGCAAAATGGTGGCGTCTCACTATCCAGAGGAAGTTACCCAGAACAGGATAAGCTGGCTGAAGCAAACTGAAAAGTGGCCGAAAAGAGATTTTGTGACATCCGCTGTAAGTATATTTTTCTAGCTGTCCGTAGCTGTTTCATCTGCGTCTTTGGTTACTGCTTCGCTCCCGTGGGTCGTAGCGCGAAGTTATGTAGCCTATAAATCACATCACACACACACAGGATACATCACAACACATCACACATCATCATCACATCAGGATGGCGTCCAGTCGGTTTCCTTTTAAGGTGATGGCACGTGAGCACATTCGCAGGAAGTTGGTGTAATCATCACAGCGTTGATTTGTTGTATTCGTTTTTCATAAATAGATTGTTATATCTAAGTATATATTTATTATTGTATTTCTTTTCTATTTCTTTACCATTAAGCTGCACCTACCATGTTTTGTTTCTGCACCACCCTAAGATCGACTGGTAGAAAATGCCTAAGGCATTAAGTCCGCCTTTGTTCAGTGTTAACTACTTGTGCATAAAGTTTTAATAAACAAATAAATTAATATTTTTAATGAGGGTTTTCTTCCTGCCCTTCTCTCTTATTACTTGGGGTCGACGCAACACGTTTTTTTTCTTCCATTCTGTCCTGTCACCCGTCACGCTATCACTAACTCCCTTTTCTTTCATATCACTCTTCACACATTCCATCCATATTTTCTTTGGCCTCCCTCTCCCTCTTCATTCATCTACATGTATACTCGTAACTCTTTAATTTAACATACGTTTCATCCCTCCTCTTCACATGACCATACTAAGACAAACGATTCCCTTTCAACTTTTCAGTCACTGGCGCCACTTTCAAACTTCCTCTAATATAGTCATTTCTCACTATGTTTTCAATAAGGGCGCCTGTACACGCTAAGAAATTTCACCGTATCTGCGGCAGATAGGACCAGTTCATCACGCACATGATAAGAATATTGTCGGATCTTTCCACCCTCGCACACCTTGGCACCCTCTCACACCCCCCGCCCCCCTCCCGCACCACAGCAACTTCACGCGTCGTGTCTAGCGCAGACAACATTTTATTCTTGGTCAGCGCCAAAGCAGTGTACACAGTTCGTGTGTAGAAACGACGCGAATTCTTGCATAGGCCCGGCGACTTTTCTTAACGTGTACTAGCGGCATAAGGGTGTTCGGGAGAATTCACATCACCAGTTGGCACCAGTTAGCCGTCCGGTCTTTTCCTTAGCAAACGTACATAATGTTGACGTCTCTTTTTTCGGTGAGAAATTCATCCTATGACATCCCACGCTCTTGGGCGGTGCGAGAAGGCGTGTCAGACTTTTACTGACTAAAAACTCACTCCTGTTCCTTCTTTGCCATTGTTCCAGAGCCCCGGGGATCTCTTGCACATTACCCATGGCCCCAGTAGGCTTCGACCCTGCTGGGCCCCTACATAGCATAGAATAGTCGGCCTTATAATGTTCGCACTGTTGGGACTCAGGCCTCCTCTCTAGGAGAGGGAATGGGCCGTAATCCACCACGCGGGCCCAGTGCGGGTTGGTGGATGTCACATGTCTTCGAATATTTGGTTCTAGAACATGCCGGTTGCCTCGCGTTGTTTTCCATGATCGTTTTGAGAGCAGTGGTAATGAAATAAATTACACAAAGTAATGCGCATGGCTGGTTTTGAACCCGCGACCTATAACTCGTAAGTCGGGGCCGTTACCACTCGGCCACCACTGCTCTCGACCCCTACATTACTACATATTTAGGTGAAGTTTTAACCTTCATGATGACCTTTCTTACATGATTGCAGATTATAGAAGCAATCCAGTGGCATCAGAATGAGGCGAAATTATTTGGCAATATCAGTTCAACGGACTGTCTTGCCGAGTGGGCGGCGCGGCTTATGATCAGGTATGGATTCATTTTTATATTGCAGAATTTTATTATGTACTAGCGACCCGCCCCGGCTTCGCACGAGTGCAATGCTGATTACGTCATAGTATAAAAAAAAAAACATTTTATTTGCAATGTAAGCGCAAAATATGTGTTTATTTACGACATAAGATTAGAAACCTCTAAAATCATCAGTGATTCTCTACTATATTGTGCGTGTATTATGCATATAAACCTTCCTCTTGAATCACTTTATCTATTAAAAAACACCGCATCAAAATTCGTTGCGTAGTTTTAAAGATTTAAGCATACATAGGGACAAACAGCGACCTTGTTTTATACTATGTAGTGATTTAAAAGTGCCAAACTTGACTTGGTCTACGGTGGGCTAATATAATAATAATAATATTCCACAACCATCACACAACGCCGTCTAGTCTCAAGCTAAGCAGAGCTTGTGTTATGAGTACTAGACAACTGATAAACATACTTATATATTTCTAAATACATACATATATAGATAAATTATACCCAGACACAGAACAAACGATCGTGCTCATCACACAAACATTTGTCCTGAGTTGGTATCGAACCCACGACCTCCGGCATAGCAGTCAGGGCCACTAACCACTAGACCAACAGGCCAGTCTACATATATGTACATACCTTTTCTTTGGGAATTCATCCAATGACCTCTCCTGCTCTTGAGCGGATCGAGAGGGCGTGTCAGGGCATTGTGCGTATAGCTAAGGAGTGGAATTCCTTGCCGGAATCTGTTTTTCCTGATGCCTACAACCCAGGAATCTTTAAGTCAAGAGTGAATAGGTTACTTCTAGGTAAGCGCGCTCCTACGTCGAGCGCATCGTCGCTTTCCATCAGGTGAGATAGCGGCCAAGCGCGAACCTACCAAAAATAAAAAAATAAAGTCTTTTACTGACAAAACTCACTTCTATGTTCCTTCTTTACCTTGCGTTCCAGGTTTCCTTTTCGGAAGCCAACCCATGGGCCCAAATATGTGTTTAAATAATGTTACCATAACTTTTCAGATCATCATACTACAACCAGCAACAAAATTCTATGGAGTCAAACAGCCAAGAGAGGATCTCGTTTACTAAAGATGAGCTGGTGTGGTGTCAGACAGCCAATGAGAAGAAGCTCCCGTCCTTAGCTCTGCAATGTATTGACAGGAATAAGGAGTAAGTCATCATGTGCCTCTCCTTTTTTTTTGGTTGGTTCTTTAAGTCAAGGGTGAATAGGTTGCTTCTAGGCAAGCGTGCTCCATCGTCGGCCACATCATCGCTTTCCATCAGGTGGGATAATGGTCAAACGCGAGCCTTTCCATAAAAAAGTAGAAATAAAATAAGTCCTCATGGAGGTTCTCCGCCCTTTTTAGGGTTCCGTAACTCAAATGGTAAAAACAGAACCCTTATAGGATCACTTTGTTGTCCGTCCTTCTGTCTGTCTGTCTGTCAAGACCCTTTATCTCGGGAACGCGTGGAGGTATCGAGTTGAAATTAAAACTATATACTCAAGGTTGCGGACTCTTGAAGCTGTAAAAAAATCAAACTTACAAGTTAACGAAAAAAAAAGATACGGCCGTTTATGTTGCAGAAAACGTACATTTCGACACTCAAATGAATCAAAATTCATATGGTACTTCCCGATGATCCACAATCCTGAAATTATAAATACATATATATATTTATTTGATAACGATCTAGAAATACGTCATCATCACCTTTCTGCCCTTGTCCCATCTTATTTGGGATCGGCACAACACGTTTTTTTCTTCCATTCTATCCTGTCAACCGTCATACTATCACTAACTTCCTTTTCTTTCATATCACTGTTCACACAATCCATCCAGCTTTTCTTTAGCCTCCCTCTCCTCTTCATCCATCCACATGTATACTCATAACTCTTTTAGTAACATGCGTTTAATCTCTCCTCTTTACATGACCATACCAAGACAAAGATCTACAAATACATAAACGTTTAAATTGTATTGAGTAAAAAAAAAACCAGACAGGTATTCTGCCTGATCCGGGCTACTGTCCGGATTGTTATTTTTTTTTTCTTATTTGATATAAACTAGTGCTTGATTGCGATCCCACTTGATGGTAAGCAAGTGATGCAATCGTTGATGGTGAATCGCACTAGTTTATTATGAGTCTATTCTCTCAGCCAGGCGCATTACTTTGTGTAATTTATTTCATCACCACTGCTCTCAAAACGGTGAAGGAAAACATCGTGAGGAAACCGGCATGTCCTAGAACCAAAAATTCGAAGACTTGTGACATTCACCAACCCGCACTGGGCCCGCGTGGTGGATTACGGCCCGTTCCCTCTCCTAGAGAGGAGGCCTGAGTCCCAACAGTGGGAACATTAAAAAACTGATTATGCTTATTATGCTATTCTCTCTAGCCTTGAAGATACTCAACCCGTCGTTGTCGTAGTCTCGTCGGGGTCACCAGTTTGGAGGTATTCGGAACAGATTGTAAAGTCTCGCAAACCTCCGTTGAAAAGGGAGGATCCTCCGACCAAACGGGTGTTATGTCTGGTGGGCAACTGCCCGGTAGATGATTTCGGGCTGTTCTATATGTTCTAATCGCGCGGAGAACTTTGATTGCGCGATGCAGGATTAATTCTTAAGTGACGCCATAGATGTCGCTACATACTTCAATTATAATTGGCGGGTAAACCACTGCGGCAAATTGTTCCAATCCTTTGATATATGTGTGATGTAGGATTTTTTAGTTTAGTTCCTATGGGATGTCATAGATGTCGCTACAACCATCATCATCTTCCTGCCCTTATCCCGTGTTATTTGGGGTCGGCGCAACACGTTTTTTTCTTCCACTCTGCCCATTTCATTCAAGAGTGAATGATGTTTTCTACTACAAATTTTGCATTTAGTATTTATTCGTCAATTAATACTAAGATGACTTGAGCGAAGACAATTGAAACACAAACCATTGGATTTAACTATTTCAAGACGCTGATCAACAGTCTCCTGAGCAAACTTTTTGCAATGACACAAGAGATGCTCCTCAGAACAATGGGGACAGGATAGTTTTGAAATGACGAGACATGCTTTAGTACTACCTTTAGACTTACTACTTTGAGGTTCTACAAATTCTAAAGCCCGAAAACGTTTTTCCAAAAATTCTCGAAAATCCTTGAAGGTGGGAAGTTCCTCGCAAGATTGACTTACCTGTAATTCCCACTGCTTCCGAGTCTCAACGTCCAACTTGGAGCCAATTAAATAGATAATAATAATATCCCAAGCGTCCACCTGCACCCCTAGATTTGACAGTTCATGCAAGCAATCAGTTGTTGTATCTAAAAGCTCCTTGAGAGCAACAGATGACTCTACTGTCATTTGTTTTTGGTTCAGTAGGCGCCTGAGAGTACAATTAGCTAAAAATCTCTTGTTATTGTAACGACTGTTTAACAGCGTCCAACATTTTTTATAATTTACATGCGCTACAACCATATTAAAAATAAATTGTATGTAATTTCCAGATGTTTATTAGATGTTGAGATTCTCCCCTGGGTCCAAGAGAGAGTGGAGGCATACAGGACCATAGGGCTCAAGGAAAACAATTTGACGTCGCTACAAAAAGCGTTGGACGCTGCAGGTAATATTATAATTAGTCAGAACTTTTGTTTATTTATATATTTAGCGATAAATGTACACACTTACAGATACCGGCACGGATCTTGAGCGCTGACTTCTACAGTTCTACTTGGGCAGAAGCACGCAGATGTGAAATATCGGGTCTCTTTAGTGGTATGAAAAAAAATGCGGGGGCGGGGAGTGCAATTCTTGTACAGTGATTGGCTTGCCGATGTTGTACGATGCGCAAAGCGATCCCCGCTCTTTCACCGAGCGCTCAAGATTCGTGCCGCTATCTATACTCGTATATAATAACAAAAAAGAAGACCGAAACAGAAAAATAGGTACAAAGGAATGTGTATTTTTTTTGCTCTTGTTTTTCGTGTAAATTTTTTTTATCCATTACCATATTGTCCCTTCACCACCCTAGGTTGACTGGTAGAGAATGCCAAGGCATTAAGTCCGCCTTTGTACTTTATGTTTCATGAAGTTTAATAATAAAAAAAAGGAATATAGACAGAGAAAAAAATGAAAAGGAGGAAAAGGGAGGTAGAGGGTGGAGGTAGGGTAGGTTGTTCTTAGTTACTTAGCCATTTCAAAGAGTACTCTACCCTCGTATGCCAAAAAGCGGTACCTCGATAATAATAATATTCCACAACTACCACACAACGCCGTCTAGTCCCAAGCTAAGTAGAGCTTGTGTTATGAGTACTAGACAACTGATAAACATACTTATATATTTCTAAATACAATGGAGACGAGAGGTTGTGAATACTAGCCTAGATGATGTAGACTTTTTAATCATAAATCATAAATCATTTATTAATTTGCAAACATGGGTAAAAATATACATTGATGTTATGTTTTTTAAATGTATAATAAAGTTCTCCATGTTTAACCATCACATGGGTATGCAAATAATGAAAATAGTCATAGTCATAGAATAATTTATATATGTCATGGAATTCATTAAATGCATCATTGGGATCGGACACATATATACATCATAAAAAGTGAGACTTTGAAGACATTCTCTAAACTTCTTCACATTTTCGTCGCTATAGTATTGAGAAAGTTACATTAATTAAATATAAATTAGGCAAATACTCGTAGATTATATTTGAACTGAATTGAGTAATTTCAATCATAAAAATAAACAAATTAAATGAATTTTATTGAATTGAATTAAATTAAATTAAATTATTTGGAATTGAATTGAAATAGAAAATAATAGTATAGAATTAATAAAAAATATTGATTTAAATTAAATGGAATTAAGAATAATTGAATTGAATTATATTATATATAACATTAATTATGATTACGGAAACAAATTAATTTATAATACAAAAAGCTTTCGCAGAAGGCAATGTATTCTGTTAACTCTTACCACACTCCTTCACTTCTCTTATTTTTATGTTAACATGTGGACATTGGAGTGGGTTACATGTTTGTGCATCTAGTTTTAAGGATTTTCTTGTATTTTCTCTAGCATGTAACTGTTTTTTGTCCCTAATAAAATAAATAAATAAAATAAATATAGTCACGTTTCTGAATGTACCAATGAGATAGCATGCAAGTTTTCTTGACACGACATTTTAGTAGTTGCGCCGTGTGATCCGATAATGCAAATTCTTTAATCTCACATCTGCTACCTCTGGTATTATGAATAATGTTGTCAATGCAGGTCCCACTGCATGGACGTGTTGGTGATGGAGTACCCAGAATTAAATTATGACTGCGCAATATGTTTTCGAATGTGAGAGAGGCTTTGCTTTTTTTGCAGATGTCTATGTTGAAGTCTCCACATAGTATGATCTTATTATTTGGTTTTAGACAAATTTCTCTTAAGATCATGTCCAAGTGATCAAAAAACATAGAGAGTTTACCTTTTTTATTATTTGGCGGTCTATATATACATGACTACTATAGGGTAATACTTTTGGTATTAATTCACAACCAGCTGTGAGACAGTTTTTAGACCAGTGTTACCACGCGGTTGCCGACAGAGAAAGCGGACCACGTACAATTTAATTTTTATATTGATTGGCCTATTGGTATAGTGGTCAGTGGCCCTGACTGCTATGCCGGAGATCGTGCGTTCGATTCCCACCCAGAACAAATGTTTGTGTGATGAGCACGATCATTTGTTGTGTCTGGGTGTAATTTTATCTATAATATGTATGTATTTAGAAATATATAAGTATGTTTATCAGTTGTCTAGTGCTCATAATACAAGCTCTGTTTTGCTTGGGGCTAGACGGCGTTGTGTGATAGTTGGGGAATATTATTATTATACTAGCTTCTGCCAGCGGCTTCGCCCGCGTAAAAGTAAGTTTCTCCTAACAAACTTTGGACCCCCATTTCATCCCCTTTGGGGTGAACTTTGGGAAATCCTCACTTAGTGCTCGCCTAGGTCATAAAAGGAAACCTTGTGCAAAATTTCACGCTCCTAGTCCCAGTAGATTCGGCTGTGCGTTGTTATGTACATAAGTATGTTTATCAGTTGTCTAGTACTCATAACACAAGCTCAAGGTTGTGAAATATTATTTTTATTTTTATTCTCTATGCATACGCATGTTTGAGCAAATAAAATTTCTTATTCTTATTTACACTGCCTGTCATACTGTATGGATCAGAATGTTGGGCTGTGAAAAAGACGGATGAAAAAAGATTGCATGTAGCGGAGATGAGAATGTTGAGATGGATGTGTGGTGTGACGAGAATGGATAATGTGAGAAATGAGTATATTAGGGGAAGTTTGAAAGTGGCGCCAGTGACTGAAAAGTTGAAAGGGAATTGTTTGTCTTGGTATGGTCATGTGAAGAGGAGGGATGAAATGCACGTTACTAAAAGAGTTATGAGTTTACATGTGGATGGATGGAGAGGGAGAGGGAGACCAAAGAAAAGATGGATGGATTGTGTGAAGAGTGATATGAAAGAAAAGGAAGTTAGTGATAGTATGACGAGTAACAGGGTAGAGTGGAAGAAAAAAACGTGTTGCGCCGACCCCAAATAACACGGGATAAGGGCAGGAAGATGATGATTTACACTGCCACTTAAGTTTGGCGATTCTTCGTGCTATGTTGTTAACCATGGTTCTCCTATTCTTTTAACTTATATTTATTTTATTCCAGAAAAACAAACAAAACGTTTTGCGGCGCAGTCGTCATTTGAAACTAATATATCCATGCAAAAATTGATTCTGCAATTACATCATGACGTGGGAAGTAAGTTGTGCCATTTATAATGGTTTTATAATAGTTTCTGCCGTGGCTTCACCTGTGTGGATGTAGTTAATTATAACTCACAGTAGAGCATACGATAGATGTGTGCCCCACCTGGGCAGTACCGCCGTGTCCTCGTGGCGGCGGTTCAGGCTATGGTCCGAAGCAAGGAGGAGTGGCAGGCGGGCGCCTCCGAGTGCGTAGCAGTAATGCTAGCAAAGGAGGCGGCTGCACGTGCACGCGCGAGGGAACGGCCCACACGCCCCAGCCGCCGAGCCGCCGGGATTACAATCCCGATTTCCGGCCACCGTAGGCGCGGGCTTGCGGACGGCGAGCAATGGGTAGCTCGCTGTCCGGTAACCGTCCGGACCGAGCCCGATTCATTGATGGTGCGTAGTCATCCACACGCGTCTCAAAGAGATGTCAGCAAAGTGTAAGGTCCCAGCAGAGCTAATCCAGAGTTATCCTATTGTAGCGACATCTATGGCGTCACATAAGAACTAATCCTGCATCGCGCAATCAAAGTTCTCCGCGCGACTAGAACATATAGATCGGCCCGAAATCATCTATCGGGCAGTTGCAGCCCACCAGACATAACACCCGTCTGGTCGGAGGATCCTCCCTTTTCAACGGAGGTTTGCGGGACTTTACTCTCTGTTCCGCATACCTCTAAACTATCTTTTTATCTTTAAAAAAATAAAACGTACACTAAGTATAACTTCTGCACTGTGCAGAGTGGATGAACACGCCCAAAAAAATGTTTTAATATTATTTATTATCCTACTTCATTTTTCAGCGACATCAAAAAAGAAATTGGACGACGTTATGCAGACAGTAAGCATGCATTTATCTCGTCAAAAAGGACAAATGCTATCATCAAAGAATGCACAAGTTTTGAAATCTATATACGAGACTGCTATGTTACATTACGATGAACTATGGATTGAAAATGGTAAGCATATTTATTTATTAAAACTTTATGCATTAATAAACAAACACCGTATAAAGATGCACTTAATGCCTCAGGCATTTTTATAGTGCGAAAATATAACATGGCAGTTCAACTAAATAGCACATATATGTCGTGGCCAGATCTTAGAAATTGATCACTTCATGATATGGCCAACTGAAATTGGCCAGATCGTTTTAAATGTTAACATTTGATGATATGTAAATCCTCGTTAGGCCTACTTTCTTTAAACCTTTCATTATCATAGATATTTAAATACAAAAGCGCCATCAAATTGTAAAAATTTTAGCTCTCTAAAAATTATGAGATACAGCCCACTGACAGACAGACAGATGGACTGACGAACGGACAGCTGAGTTTTAGTGCTTAATTAGAAAAAAATCCTTTAGGCCTGCAGTTTAAGTAACTAATTTAATTTGAATTTTATAAAATAATAGCTTCTGCCAGCGGCTACGCCCGCGTCAAGGTAGATTTCTCTGTACAAACTTTGGACCCCCATTTCATCCCCTTAGGGGGTGAATTTCCAAAAAGTCTGTTTTAGTGCTCGCCTATGTCATAAGAGGAAACTTTGTGCAAAATTTCACACTCCTAGTCCCAGTAGTTTCGACTGTGCGTTGATATGTCAGTCAGTTTCTCTTTTTATATATACACTGCTAATTTTTAATTAGTAAAAATACTTAGGGCTTATTAGAAAAGGTCTTGTTATTATTTAAATAAAGTCTCAATATATAATATTCATAAACAGCAAAGTTATTAGCGTTTGTTTATATCCCAAAATGGCACTCAATTTATGGACATATTGTGCAGGCTATTGATTATGAATGAATAAATGGCGATAAAAATGGAAAAACACTGCGCGTAGTATTTTCTAGTAGCAATAGTTATGAATGATTGATTCTATTATGAATTTACCAAATGACAAATTTTTGTGGTAAATTTTGCGATTTATTTATTTTTACTTTTGACTACACAAATATGATCGGTAACGGATATGGATAGAAATCAGAAATATTTAATTTGTGATACATAGGTACAGTGATTGGACATGTTTTAGGTTAATGTGCGCTATGATCAGACTATTAAAGCATACAAAAAAATTTAATTATATTTTTTACATGCAAATAAAGACCATACCCGTACTAAATTACAAATTAACTACATAAATGATTGTATTAGATTACTATAGGAAAAAAGTCAAAATAATTTGTCAAGTAAATGTCAAAATAATTTGTTAGATAAATGTCAAAATAATTTGTTTGATAAATTTCAAAATAATTTGTTTGATAAATGTCAAAATAATTTGTTAGGTATATGTCAAAATAATTTGTTAGGTAAATGTCAAAAATAATTCAGATTTAAAATAATTAATTAGGATTTGTGATTACAATATAGTCATAGAAGCAAATTACATTACATTACAAAAATTACATTCACATGTCAAAATTTAACAGATAAAAAATCTGATACACTATAATAACATTTTTGACACAGCAAACTTCTCAGTTTTTGTTTAAATATGTTAATGTGTAGATTTTTTAGCTCTTTTGGTAATTTATTAAATATTTTGATAGATTTTTTTTTTTGTATTAATTAAAAAATAGGGGTGTATAGATTTTTTTTTTTTGTTTCAGATGAATCAACACAAAACGATATAATTCACGGAATGACGGAGATAATAGATAAAATGTTGGACTACAATTTGGCTGCAGATTGTAATCTGTTGGTTTCTGTGCTGCTGAATAGACTCGCCTATTACGAGAATAGCATCAGCGATGAAACAGCCAGGAGTTTACTTGAACAGGTATTTTTGTGTAATGTAATACAACGATTATTAACTTATCACAAATATACACTTCAATGGCTTAGAGTGAAAATCTCGGGTATGCAACTTTAGGTAATTTTTGTTTTACTGTAAATCAGAAATCAGAAACGTTTATTTCAAATAGACCAATTACAGGTACTTTTGAATTGTCAAAATATCGGTTAGTCAAAAAAAAAAAACAAGTGAAGCTAAATTGCACGTTCCAAAGCGTAGATCTCTATGGAGGAAAACGTGCAAAGAAACTCCCAGGGAGATGTCAGCAAATCGTAGGGGCCCAGCAGGGTCGAAGCCTGCTGGGGCCACGGGTAGTGTGAAAGCGGAACCCGGGGCCCTGGGACGAAGGCAACGAAGGAACAGGAGTGGGTTTTTAGTCAGTAAGAGTCTGACACTATCTCTCGCTCCGCCCAAGAGCGGGGATGTCATTAGGATGATTTTCCCACCCAATAAAAAAAAAAAAACCTAGTAATGACACAAGTCCATATTATGTTAGTACAAACTTATAACTATGTTGGTAAAATTTAAAATTATTATTATTTTGGACGTGCATGAGCGACCACTGCCTCAGGATTTGGCTGTCCACTCTGTCCGACACCACCTCCAGAAGCGTGTTGGTGCTCCTCTTTATCCGAGACCACAGGGAGGCCGTTCTCTTGCGAAGTACAGCCTGAAAGCCATCCGTGCTGTGGTTGACAAACATGCCGGAGGCACTGCACCGCCATGGAAGCCCCAACAGACCCCTGAACGCGTTGTTATACTGGACGCGCAGAGCACTGTAGGCTTTTTTAGTGTAATTGCTCCACAGGTTGCACGTGTATAATGTTTGGCAATAACTTTTAAATAGTGTGATTTCAACGTCACCGCACACTTATTACTGTTTTTATATAATTATTTATTTCTGTTTACGAACTCACTCATGTACATCACAAACATGACACACACACCTATACCCGCGTACTCACAATGTCATACAAATTAAAATACACACACACTCACTCTCACACATGTAGCGACATCTATGGCGTCACATAAGAACTAATCCTGCATCGCGCAATCAAAGTTCTCCGCGCGATTAGAACATATAGAACAGTCCGAAATCATCTATCGGGCAGTTGTCCACCAGGCATAACACCCGTTTGGCCGGAGGATCCTCACTTTTCAACGGAGGTTTGCGGGACTTTACACTCTGTTCCACCTACCTCCAAATGGGACATCATCACCCTGACTCACTGGGGCATCACCGCAGACAGTTCCGACTCACCGAGAACTATGCGGCATTCGGTTCCGACCCACTGGAACCAACCTACCACAGGCCTGGCTCGCATCAAGAAGCATCAAGAACCATCGATCTCCGATCTCTGAAGGGGAGTGTTGTAGCGACATCTATGGCATCACATAAGAATTAATCCTGCATCGCACAATCAAAGTTCTCCGCGCGATTAGAACATATATAACAACTTTTACTATGGGACCAAACCTGAAATCGTGAAAATAAAATCAGCTGCTCCATACATTTTGACGAGTTATGCGAACATAAACGTAGGGAACAGCTGATTTTTTTTCGCTATTTCAGGTTTGGTCCCATAGTAAAAGTTGTTCACAATGAGGAGTACAATGTCCCCTCGAAATTCTTAAAGTTAATTTTTTAACACCTTATATGTTATGTTTCAGATCAATCGAGTACTCCCCCGCCTCGATTTCTTCAGTATAGCCATACTCAAAGGATTGCCAGCGCATATACTGAACAACGATTATCTGAACAAGCTACACGAGAGAGATTTGGACGTCTGCAAGGAGTATTTCCAGTTGATCTGCGATGCCAACTATGCCTTACTGCAGTACTGTGCTGAATTGAGGAAGAATAGTGAGTATATTAGACCACGATCATTTGTTCTGTGTCTGGGTGTAATTTATCTATAATATGTATGTATTTAGAAATATATAAGTATGTTTATCAGTTGTCTAGTACTCATAACACAAGCTTTGCTTAGCTTGGGACTAGACGGCGTTGTGTGATAGTTGTGGAATATTATTATTATTGATGGCCTTGACTGCCTTACCGGTGGTCGTGGGTTCGATTTCCACACAAGATAAATGTTTGTGTAATAAGTAGGATCATTTGTCTTGTGTCTGGGTGTAATTATATAATATAATATTCACACAACGCCGTCTAGTTCCAAGCTAAGCAGAGCTTGTGTTATGAGGACTAGACAACTGATAAACATACTTATATATTTCTAAATACATAAATATTATAGATAAATTACACCCAGAAACAGAACAACTGATCGTGCTCATCACACAAACATTTGTCCTGGGTAGGAATCGAACCCACGACCTCCGGCATAGCAGTCAGAACCACTAACCATTAGACCAACAGGCCAGTTTTTGAAGAATTAATCACTAGGTTAGTCATCATCATCATTTCAGCCGAAAGAAGTCCACTGCTGAACATAGGCCTCCCCGCGTGCGTCTCCACAACGACCGATCCTGTGCGTCTCGCATCCACCGCACTCCCGCGACTCTCACCAGCTCGTCGGTCCACCTTGTGGGAGGCCGCGCCAACGCTGCGGTTTCCGGTGCGCGGTCGCCACTCTAGAACCTTTCAGCCCCATCGACCGTCCGTTCTGCGAGCAATGTGCTGCCCACTGCCACTTTAGTTTGGCGATTCTTCGTACGCTTCTAGGTTAGTCATAATGCAAAATTAATTAGTACATGATAGTAACACCATTTAAACACTCAGTTTTAGATGAAACGGAATGGAACACAATATTCAACAGGATGAAAAGTCGGCTACTTGAAACCAAACACGGAGGCACCGACTATCAATCGCTAAATACAATGAAGAACAAACTCTATGCCCTAGAAAATATGACTGAAATTGGTTTGTATGATTTTTCTATATTTAAAAAAGGGGTAACTGACTGACTGATATATCAACGCACCGCGCGAGTAGTTACGGCTATGCGTTGATATGTCAGTCAGTCAGTTACTCGTTTTTTCGAGTTCGGTTCGTTATTTATCGAGACTTTACTTAAATAATAACAAGACCTTTTCTAATAAGCCCTTTAAGTATTTCCACTAATTAAAAAATAATGGTGTATTTCCAAAAAAATAATCTTTTTTCTCAGATCCAAAAGCGAAAGAACTAAAACAGATAATAGAGGATCTAGGTTCGAAACCACAACGAAAGACATTGAGACTATCACAGCTGTGTCCGGACCTGTGTTCCAGCGCCATCTTGGAACGGAAGAAAGTTTTTTTGCAGAGGCTGTTGCGACTACCCCCCAATGTGTACGTCGTGAAGTTTGCCGAGCAAGTAAGTTTTTTTTTTTCAACATCTTTCACGCAACGCCATCTAGTCCCAAACTAAGTAGAGTTCGTGATATGAGTACTAGACAACTGATAAATGGACTTAAATATATAATACTAGATGTCTCGGCGAACTTCATACCACTTAATAATGTGATAAATGAAGATCCGCTCGACCGATTTTGTGCAAACTTCACATAAACCATCTACTAAATAGTCCGAACAAAGCCTAAACATTTGGTTTGGATAGGTGAGTCAGTTCTTGAGTTATAAAATTACAACGAAAAGTGGCATTGATTTTTATATATATAGATTTCAAACAAAATGTTAATTGGATTAGATACGTTAGTTCTTAACTTCTGTATCTGATGTATAAGGCATACATCAGATACAGACAGTCTTTAATTAAGACTACACTATAAAATGTATAAAATACTGAATCTTTAGCATGTATAATGGTGTATGGTTTGTTGGTTGTCCTTAAATAAATAAATATGTAAATATATTTCTAAATATACAGGGTGTAAGAAACAGCCCCCTAGCCAAGTTACGATCGTTTCGTTTGCGTTAAACGCCTCGAGTAGGCCACGCCTCTGATTCCTTTGTTCTGGCGTCATCTCAGCGCTCAGTCATGTGCCAGGTTACTAAACCTCTGCCGTCTGTCCGTTCCTGTCTGTCCGTCTGTCAGCGGGCGGTATCTCATAAACAGTAGGGAGTGGAAATTTTCACATAATGTATATTTCTATTGCTGATACAACTCCAAATAAAAGATATTCCCATACAAAAAAATGGTGTGTATTTCAGCGTTTTTTTCACTCGATTTCAATATTGTTGTACCACCCTTCGTGTGCGAGCCGGCTCATACTTGGCCAGTTTTTTCTATAGTTTCCTTGAATTTTAAATAATATAATGTTTATATTCTAGATATCAGTGTTCACCGACTCAATCCGTCGCCCCTGCGTCATAAAGGCCCTGCTGTCGAACGGCGAGACGCGGCGCTTCATGATCAAGAGCGGCGAGGCGATGTGCCACGACGCGAGCGTGCAGCGCGCGGCCGCCGTCTCGCTGCCCGCCACCAGCTATAATGTAAGTACAGCACGCAGTACATGCGGCGACCACTCGCGCCAGGCCTCGGGCCTTGTAAAAATCATCTAATGACAAATTCCGCTCTGGGGCGAAGCGAGAGATAGTGTCAGACTTTTACTGACTAAAAACCCAACCCGGGGCCTCGAAGAGGTATCCGCAAAACCTAAGGGGCCCAGCAGGAGTGATGCCTGCTAGGGCCTTGACGTATTTCTGAAAAGTTAATTTAATAATAGATTATGATAAATAAAGAATAACTTTAAAGGGAGTAACTTCTATTTGGAAATTGGCGCCATAGTAACTTTTACTCTAAAATAACTATCCAACAATATAAGACACATAGCTATTGGCAGGTGAGCCCAGATTTCATAACTGTTTCAGGTAACACCATTGAGCGACGATTCAGCCATCATTGAATATTTAGAAGATCACATAAGACTTAGAGATTTGATGGAAGAAAAACATGATATAAATGGTAAGTATTTTTTTCTATGACCAGCCCCCCTAGCCAAGTTACAATCGTTATCGTTCGCGCCGAACACCTCGAGTAGGCCACGCCTCCGATCCCTTTGTTCTGGCGTCATCTCAACGTTCAGTCACGTGGTCAGAACAAAGGAATCGGAGGTGAGGCCTACTCGAGGCGTTCGGCGCGAACGAAGCGATTGTAACTTGGCTAGGGGGGCAGATCCGCACCGCTCTTGACTCTACGCTATACGCTATACAATGCCCTTCGCACCGCCAGAGTCAGAAACAGATGGAGGAATATCGTTCGAATGAAAGTGATAAAGCAGGAAGGTCACGACCCATAGTATTGAGGAGTACGACGCAAGGAGGAGAATTTTTTCCATTTATATTCCCCCACAGTAGGAATTGCTCTTATATCGTGAGCGCATTCATAAACATGGTTTCACGGGACAGCTGGTGCAGTGGTTCAGCTGTTCGCTGTTGCACTGCGTGTCACGGATTCGATTCTCACACGGAACAAACATTTGTATGGCCTACAAATTCCAGGTCTGAGTGTCTTGTGTATATTTTTTTTTAAATCATAAAATAAATTACGGCGACTATTCAATCTTGGCGCGTTTGACCGTTCATGGCTAACGGCCTGTTCACGGCTAACGGCCTGTTCACGACTTTGGTCTTAGCGGCGAGCGGGGCGGCATCGGAAAGCGGGCGCGCGGCGCTATGAGCGGCGTCTCGTGGCGTGCTTCAAATATTTTTATACTTTTGATCTTACTGCTCGCCGCCCCGCGCTTAGCTACCGCTCACAGTGGCAAGTTCGTGAACGGGCCGTAAGACAGGACAACGTCCGTCTTGTCCAGCTAGTTTTATATGAATCTTTAATAATTAAGCATTTTATTATAAGAAGTATTTATGAAATGTCTAAATTTTAGGTGTTAAATATTTAAAAAGTCTTTTATATTATAAAAAACACGAGCACTTTGCCATCGACTTGTTCGCGAGTAAGTTTTCATAAAAACTTTAATACCGCTTAAACCGTATTTTGAGGGCAGTGATTAAAAAAATAATAATGCCAATCTTTACTATTTTTAGGGTTCCGTACCTCAAAAGGAAAAATGGAACCCTTATAGGATATCGTCTGTCTGTAAGTCTGCCAGTCTATCTGTCTGTCTATCTGTCAAGGCTTTTTATCTCGGAAACGCGTGGAGGTATCGAGTTGAAATTAGAACCAAATACTCAGGGTTGGGGTCCCTTGAAGCTGTGAAAAACTCAAACTTCTGAGTTAACGAAAAAAAAAAGATACGGCTGTTTATGTCGCAAAAAAACGTATATTTCGACACTCTCAAGGGAATCAAAATTTATAGAGTACTTCCCGTTGACCTAGAATCTTGAAATTTGGCATGCAGTAAGGTCTTATAGCACAAGTATAGGAAAAAATCTGAAAACTGTAAATTTAGTAGTTACTTCACAAAAAAAAAACTTTTTGGCGCTTCAGAAAAATCTACGTAACTTAATTCGGGAATTGAACTGTTTTCATAGGTATGTACGGAACCCTCAGTGCGCCAGTTTTTTTTTTAAATTATTATTCTGGATAGGCTGACGTGAGATAGTGCTCAAACACTATCTCACCATTTACTTGTGTCACTATTTTTGCTAATTTTTAAGTATATGTACACGGAATGATATTTTGCATACAAACAAAATTTCCCTTTTCACCTCCTTAGAGGTTGATTTTGCAAAAACCCCTTCTCAGTGCTCAGACACAAAAGGGAGCCTTGTGCAAAATTTCACACTCCTAGTCCCAGTAGTTACGGCTGTACGTTGATATATCAGTCAGTCAGTTTCTCTTTTTATATAATTACTAGCTTTTGCCAGCGGCTTCGCCCGCGTGAAAGTCGATTTCTCCATATAGATAGATAGATTTATTTATTTGCGTAGAATGTAGGTAATTAATACAATTTGGTGTTACAATATTTTGGAATCTTTGTACATTCCGCCTGGATGGCATGCAAATTTTACAAACTTATGACTAGGTACTACAATAATTCTATTTCATTACTTGATGCTACATAACATTGTCAATTAAATTGATTTATCATTTAGGAAATCCGATACAGAATAATAACATTTTACTAGTCATTCTTTAAGGTTCTTTTTAAATCTTATTAATGGTTGTTCTTTAATCATTTTTGGTACATGGTTATAAATGATAGGAGCCATACACATAACACTCTTTCTCAATAATGCAGTTTTATATCCGCCTGTGCATAACTTGTCTTCGTATTGGGTTCTTAAACTGGTAGTCCTGTTTCTAGTATCTTTTAAAGTTGGAAATAAGTGATTGTTTGTTTTAACATCGATTATAAATCGACGGTTGATGAAAACCAGCACCGCCGATGGCTGGATTTGCCTAGCGTCACGGTATATGCTGAGCAACGGCCTATTCTTGCTAAGATACGACGCACGACTTTGATTTTTAGTTTTTATTGTTAAAATTAATGTTATTTTCTTTTAGGTTTATTTTTGTTTATGTTTGTCTCTGTTAAGGCCGGCGTCAAAATGCAACAGATAATCTAGACAACTGTGTTGTCTATGGTCATGTAGAGCAACACAGTTATGCCAGATACACATATGGCCTGTCAGGGAACTTTGTTTTTATATTTTTGTAATGAATTGTGCGTCTATTTAGGCAGAATAAACATGTTTTCTTTCTTTCTTTCTTCTATATAAACTTTGGACACCCGTTTCATCCCCTTAGGGGTTTTTTTTTATAATCCTTTCTTAGCGGATGACTACACCCTATAAGGAACCTACTGCCAAATTTTAAGTTTGTAGGTGTTATAGTTTCTGAGATTTTGTGATTAATCAGTGAGCGGTATTTCGCTTTTATATATATAGATATAGATTTAGAGGGAGCGGGAGGCCAAAGAAAAGATGGATGGATTGTGTGAACAGTGATATGAAAGAAAAGGAAGTTAGTGATAGTATGACGGTTGACAGGATAGAATGGAAGAAAAAAACGTGTTGCGCCGACCCCAAATATGATGGGACAAGGGCAGGAAGATGATGATGTTATATTTTTTTTTTTTTTTTTTTTTTAATTGATATAAACCAGAATATAGACTTTAAAAATGCTTAAAGCCCTCCTGAATGCTGACCCTGAATGTGATGTGTTTGCGGACGAATGGAATAAAATAAGACGTGTTTGTCTGGTGTTCTGTGAGAGGCAGTATGCGAGGGTGTCCACTGTTCCATGTTAATATGTAGTATTGTATTTAATCTTATAAGTTTAAAAAAATCTATGTTAATTAATGTAAGTGGGTATACCGTTTTAATTAACTATAAATAAATAAATAAATAATAAATAGATATAGATTTATCAATAAGATATTTCTTCAGTTGCAACTTTTAATTTTGATATATTTAGTCTTTTAATGGGTTTAGTGTTGAGTTTGAGCTTATGGTTGTTCTATACTGACAGAAAGATGATTTCTTTTCAGTTGCAGTACCCAAAGCAGGTCATGAAAAGCTCATCCTAGCGCCATCTCTAGCCATGGAGCAATATAACGCTATGTGTGATAAAGTCACTCCCTATATACTGAGGTAAGCAGTTTTCTCTTTTACTTATTTTTTAGAGTTCCGTACCTCAAAAGGAATAAACGGAATCCTTATTGGATCACTTTATTGTCCGTCCGACTGTCTGTCAAGACCCTTTATCTCGGGAACGCGTGGACGTATCGAGTTGAAAATAAAACCATATTCTTAGATCTGCATTCCCTTGAAGCTGTAAAAAAATCAAACTTCTAAGTTAACGAAAAATAAAGATATGGCCGTTTATGTCGCAAAAAACGTATATTTCGACACTCAAGGGAACCCAAATTCTAGAGTACTGCGCCGACCTTAAGTAATATGGGACAAGGGCAGGAGGAAGATTTCTATTATTACAACGGATATCTCCTGCTTACTTAGTTAAAGTACGCAGGATATATAGAAGTACACGAGTGTCAGCGCTAACAAAGATGCATAGTCTGGGCCTAAAGTCTGCTATTACAATAGTGTCAGAATAGTCTATCATTGACTTCATAAATGTTCATTTTGACAAGTTTGGTAATCTACTAATATGACGGCGTTATTATGATTTTCCAATGGTCAACCACTGACTCTCCATTGAGATGTGGCATAGAATGGTAATCTCGTACATTATGACAAATGAATATAATGTGACCATTACATGTTTGCTGTATGGACCCGATACCCGTCACCTATCACTAACTCCCTTTTCTTTCATATCACTCTTCACACAATCCATCCATCTTTTCTTTGGCCTCCCTCTCCCTCTCCATCCATGTACATGTATACTCAGAACTTTTTTTAGTAACATGCGTCTCATCCCTCCTCTTCACATGACCATACCAAGACAATCGATTGCCTTTCAACTTTTCAGTCACTGGCGCCATTTTTCCGTTGAGATACGATAAATAAGATTTTCTTTTTTCAGATCTGCCATAGAAAACAACAGTTCTTGTGTAAAAGAGTTTATTACTAAAAAACGTACATTTGAAGACACATTGAGTTCTATGACCATATTGAATTGGCTGTTTGGTAAGTACTTACTAAATTCGATCTAAAATTGTGTTGCCTAATAGAAAATCTATATTTTCTTTTTCAATGGGGAATATAAATGAAAAAAGTATAAAGGTTTTCGAGCCCATCAGTAATGTTAATCGGATCTGTAACCTCGAAATACGATTTCTAATAAGGCGTGGTTTGTCGGACGAAGGGTATAGACACTCGATACAAATCGAAGCACTTCACTGTAATCTCACTTTTAGTTTTCATAAAATAATCGCTATACATAAATCACCAATCGATAAATATTACTACAAAATAGGCAACACAGTTAAGACACTCTGCTGGACTTGTAGTGGACACATGTGTCCTCGACCGGGGCTCAGTTAATACTACGCCCCCGCCAACGACCCACATCCCACCAGCACTCAGTGTTGCGTCAGAGTGTCGTGGCCAGTCATATGACACACGTCAATCTAAACCACTAGCGCCATCTCTGATATCTTTTGAAAACTAATTTAAATGTAAAAGCGCCGTCAAATAAATGTTTTTTAACCAGTTCCGTTCAGTTTTTTAATAATCCGCGTCTATGAAGCTACGCGTCCGGGGACAGTAGGTCTAAATTGTACGTTCTAAAGCATAGACATCTATGGAGAAGAACATGCAAGAAACTCCATGGACACTCTTTCAAATCATATGAGTTTCAAAAATCATGGTTACATATTTCTTCTCGCTATTATAAAGTATAATGTAAATAAATAATGAAAAAAAAAGTAAATAAAAAATTAGAAATTGTAATTAGCCACTAAGAGATGACCAGTCCCAACTGACGGAGCCCGTTCACGAGCATGACGCATGTATCAAACCCACTCAGCTCAACGGTTTTGAAGAAGTCTACTTTCAATTTCAGGCGTCGGAGACCGTCACTTACAGAATATAATGTATAGCGTTCGCGATGGCAGCGTGTGCGGTGTTGACTGGGCGTCTGTCTTCCAATATGGTAGCCAGGAGCTGCCGCCCGCTAGGTTAACAGCTAATATACTAGCCGTTTGCGATGTTAAAGGTAAACATAGACAATACACAAGATAAATATATGACACGCAAAATTTCTTAGGTCATCAGATAACTTGTCAATGTTTCTGGATAAGTTGCTTGTATTTTTACGGTTCCGTTTCTAAGTTGGCAAAAATGGAACCCTTATCATCATCATTTTAGTCGACAGACGTCCACTTCTGCTGAAAGACGTCCACTGTTGGACACTGTTGGACACAGGCCTTCCCACCCTTATAGGATCACTTTATTGTCCGTCTGTCAAAGCCTTTTTTCTCAGGATTGGCGTTGAGTTATGAAGCTGAAATTAATATCAAATACTCAACTTGGCTACCCCAAGCAGCGGTCAAAAAATCAAATTTCTGAGTCAACGCAATCTAAAAATAAGGCCTTTTGTGCTACGTTTAGGCGCATATTTTGACATGCGCTAGGAAATCATAACCTATAGGGTATGTACTTGCCGTTGATCTAGAATCCTGAAATTGACGGCCCCCATGTATAGTATCGAAATTGAAAAAAACATATTTTCGTTTTATTACCGCACACTTACTATTACTGCACAATTACGATTATGTTCAATTGAAGAACAGTTTTTCAATTCGGGAATTGAACTATTTACATAGGTAACATATTTACAAAGGTACGGAACCCTCAGTGCGCGAGTCTGATTCGCACTTGCCCAGTTTAATCATATTTAGAAGTTGGTTGTGTGGTGGACTGTATATATAGGTTTTCACTTCTTGTGTGTTCTTCTTGAAATAATCGGATGACGACTGTGAATTGACGACTGTTGACGACTGTTGACGACTGTGTCGTGGAACAAAACCGGTTCCAATTTATTCATTCCGCAGCTGATCGCTGATTGGTCGAATGGTCAGGAGGTGGAGTTTTTCGGCCATTAAGGAACGTTCCGGAATGCTCGCGAATATTTCAACCAATCAGAATCAAGCACGGAATAATCTCGAAATTACATGCATTAACCTTTAGTATCGCGAAACTTTACCTTAACGAGAGCCTTTACACTTTAAACATGTTTTTCACATAGAAATATCCATTTTTCACATATAAAACCTTATATCTTTCAACTTGGAATTCCCTTATCTATCCTACAAAAATATAAAAACATAGAAAAGTCACTATCACAAAACTTGAGTCCTTATCACTACGTAATATAATTACATACAGTTACATTTTAATAAAGGCTCGTCACATGAGTTTCTTACTTAAAACTAATCAGGTTCACTTAGCACTACACTAAAACACTAATTATGTACATAATCACTCACTGTCCTATCAGTCTTTTGTCACTTTGACACTCATTGGGTCCGCAGGCTCGGCGTCCCTTACATCTCTCCCCCCAGCGCAGCTTGCGTAGCTTCCTTCCTCAACACGACGACGAGCTTGCTAACTGGCCGCCGGAAGACGCCGGTCTTGGTCCTCACCTCGACGATTCTAACGCCGCCGTCCGGTCCTGGATGCGTGCGCTCAACTTGTCCCGTCGGCCATGTGTTTCGGGGCAGCGTGCTGTCGACCACGAGGACCACGTCACCAACTTGCAGAGGACGCACGTCGTTCTGCGGCTCGCCTCGGGGTACCAAAGTAGGAAGGTACTCCCGGAGCCAGCGCCTCCAGAAGTGGTCCGCGAGCGCCATGCTGGCTCGCCACACCCGTCGATCAGCCTCGTCGCAAGGCCCCGTCGATGGTAGGCCGATGGAGGATCCCAACAGGAAGTGGTTGGGCGTGAGGGCCTCAGGGTCCGCTGGGTTCACGCTCACGTGGGTCAGTGGGCGTGCGTTGATGGAGAACTCCGCCTCGGTCAGGAGCGTTTGCAAGACTTCTTCAGCTGGTGCCTTTTCCTTCAGAGTTGCGCCAAGAGCTGCCTTCACGGACCGTACCATCCTTTCCCATACGCCACCTTGATTTGGCGCGCCCGGTGGTATGAATCGCCATTCCATTCGGTGAAGTAGCCCTTCGTCTTTCAATGCGGGGAGCCACTCTTCATATGCAGCACGAAGCTCTTGATCTGCTCCGCGGAAGTTTGTTCCGTTGTCCGAATACATGACCCGTGGCCACCCTCGGCGTGCCGCCATTCTTCTTAATGCCATGATCGCCGAATCCGTTGAGAGCGATGCGACGAGCTCGATGTGCACAGCGCGGGATGTGAGGCACGTAAATAGTGCACCCCACCTCTTCTCACGGCGACGCCCCACCTTGACCATCATTGGTCCAAAATAATCCACCCCACAGTTGGAGAACGGACGGTGGAACGGGTCAAGGCGAGCGTGTGGCAGGTCTCCCGTGGCTGGCGTTTGCGGCATTGTTCGCCGCCTCCGGCAGAGGGCGCAGTCCTTCTCCACCGTGCGCACGGTAGGTCGTAGGTGGATGATCCAGTACCGCTGGCGCAGGTCGTTGGTCACGCGTTCTCGGTTGGCGTGGCCTGCTGCACAATGCTCCCGCATAACAAGGAGTTTGGTGATGCGGTGACGGCCGTCCAGGATGACCGGCCGCTTTGTCTCGATCGGTGCGGAGGAGGCTCCGATCCGGCCTCTCACCCGCAACACTCCATCTTCCATTACTGGGTCTAACCGGTACAGTCGGCTCGCTCTTGGGAGGGGGCGAGCAGACTGTATTCGCGCGATTTCGTCGTAAAAACTTTCCTGTTGCGCTCGTCGGATCAGCTCAGTCTCAGCGCGTTCGATGTGTCGGTGTTCCAGCTGCGTCGCTCGTCGTCGGCAGATGTCGATGAAGGCCAACACTCTTGCTGCGCTTCTCACCAGGGTCTCGAACTTGGAGAAGCGTTCCGGTTCTGGTAGCCAGCTTTCTCGACCGGGTGTCTCGCTCATGTGCAGGACTTCTTCTTCGATCTCTTCATCTGTCGACGTCCCGGGCCACTGTTCTTCTGGTAAGTACAGGAAGCTCGGCCCCTGGAACCACCGATCCGTTAAGCTGATCGGCGCGTCAGTCAGACGTGTGGCGTCGTCAGCCACGTTCAGGTCAGTAGGGAGCCATCGCCATTCTTCTTTCTGCGTTGTCTCGGCGATCTCCCCAAGTCGATGTGCTACGAACGGTGTGTAGCGTCGCATGTCGTGTCGTATCCAATGCACGACCGTTGAGGAGTCGGTCCAGTATGTTGTCTGGTTGATTTTCACACGATGTTCCCTCTTGATCGTGTCGGCGAGTCTTGTCCCGATAACCGCCGCTTGGAGTTCCAGCCGAGGTATGGTCTGTGTCTTTTTCGGCGCCACCTTTGCCTTTGCTGCTACCAACGCGACTGCGATACTCCCGTCGTTCCTCTTGATGCGCCAGTAGGCCGCGGCTGCATAGGCCTGCTCACTGGCGTCACACAGCACGTGGAGATCGATGCGTTCATACTTTTCCAGGATGTAACAGCGTGGCAATCTCAGCATGGCTATCTCTGGAAGGCGCGTAAGCCAGGACGCAAAGCGCTCGTTTTCCTCTTCCGGTATCTGGTCGTCCCAGGCTATCTGTAGACGCCACAAGCTCTGCAGGATAATTTTGGAACGGATCGTGTAGTGGCTCAGCAGTCCCAGCGGGTCGTAGATCGACATCACGGCGCTGAGTGCTTCCCGCTTGGTCGGCGCACGTGCTCTTGACCTCACTTCTTCCGGGACCCGGTTCATTGATGTGTTGAACCCGAGCTCATCCTTTTCTGCGTTCCAGAACAGCCCCAGAATCTTGCTCTCCGGCTGTTCTCCCCCCAATTGCGTAGGGGTAGTGGCGTGTAGCTCCGAGGGCACGTCGCTTAGCACCGCCTTGTCGCTGGCACTCCATCCTCGTAGGGTGAACCCGGCGTGTGCGTGTACGGTCCGTGTTTCTTCCACCGCCTTTCGTGCCTCCTCTACATCTTCGTAGCTCGCCACCCAATCGTCCATGTAATGACTGTTCCTGATTGCCTCCAGTGCGCGCGGGAACTCCTGCCCGTACACTTCTGCGTTGTGGTTGCGGATATGGTGGGCCATATACGGGGAGCTAGCGGCGCCGAAGATCATACTGGTCATTTTGTACTTCCGTGGAGGCTTCTCTCGTTCCTTTCCCCTCCACAGGAATTGCTGAGCCGGCTGATCTTGAGGTCTTATCTTTACCCGCAGGAACATCTCTTGGATATCTGCTGTGATCGCGACGGCCTTTTCTCTGAACCTGAATATGATTCCTTGCAGCGACAACAACAGATCCGGTCCCTCCAGCAACTCGTCGTTGAGACACACTCCGTTGCTTCTGGCAGCCGCGTCGAACACCAGTCGGTATTTTCCTGGTTTGTTGGGGTTCTGTACCGCGAAGTGTGGCAGGTACCAGCTGATGGCAGTCGCGTCCTCAGAGCCGTCGCACGGAGCCGCATACCCCTTCTTCAACAAGTTCTCGATCTGGCTGGAGTAGTTCTTCTCAAAGGCGGGGTCCGAGTCCATCTTCTCCTCTATTTTCTTCAGTCGGCGAAACGCTTGGTTGTAGCTAGAGGGCATGGCGGTGTCGTCCCGTCGCCATGGTAATCCCACCTCGTAGCCTCCGTCAATCTTTCTTGTCGTTCTCTCGACTATAGAGATGGCTCGCTTATCCGCTTCGCTGACTCTTGGCTTCTTCTGTATACCAAGAGACTCGATCTTGAAGTGGGTTTCAACCAAGTTGTGGGGCTCCTGATCGCCCGCGCTGGTAGGTTTGGCGGGCTCGTATACGTGTAGTACGTTTCCCTCTCGATAGATGCTGCCGCGTGGCGCGGTCCCATGCACCACCCATCCGAGTTGAGTCCTTGAAGCAGCTGGCTGGTTCGGGCTGCCGACTCGCAACTCTCTTGAAACGATACACTCCCAATGATCCGTTCCTACCAGGAGTCCAGGGCGCGCCGTTCCATAGCACACCTCGTCTCGGTCCAAGTTCCTCAGGTGCTCGTAGTCCAATAAGGTCTCCGGAATGGCCTGCTGGTACAGCTTCAGATCTTTTATTGTTCTCGCTTTGATCCGATGTCCATCCGTTTCCTTGATCCCCTTAACCTCGACGGATACGAGCTGACTTTCCTCCTCCTGCTGTGACATGTTCACTCCGTTCAGGTGAAGCGGTTGTGACGGTCCTTCTGCTCCGATGCTGGCTGCTAGTTCTTTGTCAATGAGGGTGATCGTCGCTCCCTCATCCAGCAGCGCGTACGTTTTTGCCTCCCCCCGTGGTCCCGTCACGATGACAGGGCACATCTTCAGCAGCACTGTCTTGGGTCCGGGAGCAGGTCTCGTTGCTACCGATAGTACTGCTTCTTGCTTCGGTGACTCGTCGGTCTTCGCGTCTTCGGGTCTCCTGGCTTCTGTCTTCTCGTCACTGTGCAGGGAAGAGTGATGTGGGCGGCGGCAGTCGTTTACGCCGCACGGCTTTGCCTTGCACACTATGCGTCGATGTCTTCTCTGGGCGCACTTGAAGCAGACTCCCTTCTCGCGAATCAGACGCCATCTCTGGTCAACCGAAAGCGCCTTATATTTAGGGCACGCTGTTAGTACATGATCTTGATCACACTTCGGGCACAGGTCCTTTTTCTCTTCTGTGTCTTCTACCGTGGCGTACACCGTCGCTTTCTTCTTAAGTGTCACAGCAGGTCTCGCCTCTTTCCTTACGCTAGAGGCGCATGATGCAGGGGCGTATGTGTATCGTAACGCTCTGTCCGCTTCCCGCATCAAGAATTGAGACATTACGATGATCTCAGGGTCCCCGGTGCCTTCGTGGTCGTACGCGTAGTCACACCATCTTGCTCTCAGGTGCGGGCTCATCTTCTCTAACACCTCTCTGCTCAGCATCGGATTGTGCAGGTACCCTCTCTGGTCGATAGTCTTGAGAACGCAGGTTATATTTTGCAGCTTGATGGCGAAGCTATTTAGCTCCGTCGCTGAGGCCCCCAGTCTCGGAAGTTTCTTCAGGTCTTCTATTGCCCTGTCGATAATGACTTCTGGTCTTCCGAAGCACTGCTCCAACGTCTTCATTATGACGTTCGGTTCCGTGGCCGTATGGAGTAGGGCGGCTACTGCGTCTCTAGCTTCTCCCTTCAGGCAGCTCCTCAGTCTCTGGATGTTTTCTGCTGCCGAGATCTGGTACATCTGTGTTGAGTCTCGATACGATGCCTTGAATGGAAGCCACTCGTTGGTCGCGCCGGAGAAAGTTGGAAGGTCCGTGTGTCGCAGTCTTGGTCTTGCCATCTTCTCTAGGGTAGCTGCCAGGTGTTCTATGCTATTCCTGGTTCTGGTGGGTGTCGGTGATCTTCCTCGTGCTGTGTCAAACCGGAGCTGCTTCGCTTCCTCTCTTCTGGGCGCTTCCTCCCCCCGTGAAGTGAGCGGGTTCTTCATTAGCCAGTCGTCCACTTTACGCAGGGGTTCTTCCCGTGGGAGGGCTTCTGCTAGCTGCTCTTCATGCACGCTCTCTTCGTCGTTGATGACTGACACTTCCACTGCTAACCTTTTCTTAATTAAGTCCGCTTCCAACTCTAACTCCCTTCTTCTTATGGCGGCCAACTTCTCTGCTGCTTCCAGTTCCGCCACTCGTAGTCGTGTCGTGACGCTGGTGTTCGAGCGTATCGACCTTACTGATCTTGCAGGAGACCTTGGTCTTTGTTGATCTTCGGTTCTTGTGGCGACTCCCGAAGGTCCGGCTGTGCTAGCGTCCGCTCCCTTTGAAAAAGGTGACGCCGGCGGCTCCAATGACAATCTTCGCAGTCGCTCTTTCTCAATACGCGCTGCTTCCTGTAGCTGGGCGCGTCGCTGTTCTTCCATTTCCACTGCGTCCCCCTGGCTTCGAGTAATTACCATCTTGCTGTGGAATGGACTTGATCCGCGCTTGACGAGTCCCGAGCCCAACGATCCTCTTCTTGATCCGCCCTTGAACAATCTGGATCCACCCCTGATCGAATGTCCCTCTTCTTCTAGGACCAGTGGTTAACGAATATCACCTCAACGGGGCCCCTCCAACACGTTAGGAACCGGTGAATTCTTCGTCTCCACTTCAACGGAGCCCTCTTCTAAGCGAGACTAGCAGATCCTGATTTTTCTTCACTCCCTTGGCGTGATCTTGAAGCGTTGGTTCAATCTTCGTTACGTAGACTCGTTGTTCACACGTCGTCTCCGTAGGTACGTCGTCGCAGATTCTTCCGATCTTAATCCGGCGAACGAAGGACCAGGCTGTGGTGGACTGTATATATAGGTTTTCACTTCTTGTGTGTTCTTCTTGAAATAATCGGATGACGACTGTGAATTGACGACTGTTGACGACTGTTGACGACTGTGTCGTGGAACAAAACCGGTTCCAATTTATTCATTCCGCAGCTGATCGCTGATTGGTCGAATGGTCAGGAGGTGGAGTTTTTCGGCCATTAAGGAACGTTCCGGAATGCTCGCGAATATTTCAACCAATCAGAATCAAGCACGGAATAATCTCGAAATTACATGCATTAACCTTTAGTATCGCGAAACTTTACCTTAACGAGAGCCTTTACACTTTAAACATGTTTTTCACATAGAAATATCCATTTTTCACATATAAAACCTTATATCTTTCAACTTGGAATTCCCTTATCTATCCTACAAAAATATAAAAACATAGAAAAGTCACTATCACAAAACTTGAGTCCTTATCACTACGTAATATAATTACATACAGTTACATTTTAATAAAGGCTCGTCACATGAGTTTCTTACTTAAAACTAATCAGGTTCACTTAGCACTACACTAAAACACTAATTATGTACATAATCACTCACTGTCCTATCAGTCTTTTGTCACTTTGACACTCATTGGGTCCGCAGGCTCGGCGTCCCTTACAGGTTGTATAGTTTTCATAATTTTTCAGTACTGGAAAGCCATCTACAAAAAATGTTGTTGTGTTTGAGGGAATCACAGAAGCTGTTCGAAGCGTTTATAAAAACATCATTCTACCAGTCGGGGCCAGAATTTAAGGAGGTAAGAGAACACTTACTGAGAGTTTTATTGCATTTTTTTAAGTTTCCGTTCACCAAGGGTAAAAACAGCCCCCCTTTAGCCAAGATACGATCGTTTTGTTTGCGTCGAACACCTCGAGTAGGCCACGCCTCCTATTCCTTTGTTCTGACCACGTGACTGAGCGTTGAGACGACGTCACGTCGACTGGCTGGGTTTGAACCCGCGACCTACAACTCGTAAGTCGGGACCGTTACCACTCGGCCACCACTGTCCTCAGGCGCCAGGCGCATTACTTTGTGTAATTTATTTCATCACCACTGCTGTCAAAACGGTGAAGGAAAACATCGTGAGGAAACCGGCATGTCCTAGAACCAAAAATTCTAAGACATGTGACATCCACCAACCCGCACTGGGCCCGCGTGGTGGATTACGGCCCATTCCCTCTCCTAGAGACGAGACCTGAGTCCCAGCAGTGGGAACATTAAAAGGCTGATTATACTTATACTAATGTGCCTGGCTGGGTTGGAACATGCGACATACAACCGTTACCACTCGGCCACCACTGCTGTAGAGCAATCTACCCAATTATTTTTTATTATTTTTTCAGTTGAAACACGTCAAGAATATTTTATTAGGAAAAGCAGTATGTTATGAAATCACAAGGGAACGTATTGAAGAAACTGATAAGAAATACAAAGCCGAATATGTGAAGTTGTTAGACCAAGTATTCGAGAATTTTATGCCGAAAGATGAATACAGCGTTGAAGAACAGGTATTTTAATATTTTATCCATATTTTTATTCGTATACCTATATCTGTATATATATATATATCGACGGTGAAGTGCCAATACCTTCTAACTGACATTTTTCGATAAAATTACTTTTAAGTGCTTATATTTTAAATGCGTGTTTCCGCATGCTTCGTAAAATATCCGAAGCGGATATTTAGTTGCAACTGCATCAAATTAATTTGTGGAAACAAACACCTAACTAAACCAACGTGTCAATTTATAGTATTACTTCCTAACAATTTTTGGACAGATAATTTTGACTTCCGACAGTTAGGAGTTATTGGTACTTCACCGTCGATATATGTATATTCACTCTACTCCTGTGCATTTATCATGTAGACTTACACTTACACTTACACACACAGACACCCCCCCACACACACACACACCTTCTCATCCTCACACACACACACACACACAAAATTGTTAGTAATTTAAGTTTAGTTTAGTTTACCTTAATTTCTTATTTCTCTTTGATTTGTAATGGTCCTAAACTCTAGTGTCTTGCTAATTTAGGTTACCTAGTGTATTGTTTCTGGGGGGAAACGGCGCTGTTGCTGAGATGCAGGCTCACGCCTAGTTCAGTTGCGGATGCTCATTCTCTTATTTATAATTAAATTTAAGCCTAATATTTGTAAGAATGTACTGTACCTACCTACTGTTTTGAGTAAATAAATATTATTATTATTTCGTTTATTGCTTTAACAAAACATATAAATTATATTTTTAAATATTCCACTATAAAATTAAAAACATTTAAAAATATAAAAAATAGTAGCCCACCGGTATCGGGAACAGAGTCCAAGCTACCGGCGGTCAGGGCTCCAGAGAGAAGAACCTCCTAACTATACGAGCCGTGTCCAGGAGTACCACTTTCTGAATCAAGCCCTTGATCCAGCCGCCTAACGTGAGCCTCCTAAGATGTTGGTCGAGGCTCTTGGCTATTAAGCCATTGGCTGACACGACTATCGGTACAATGATCGCTGAGTCCACATCCCACGTATTATTATTATTTATTAGTGACCGATCGGAAACCGAAGTCAAAGTCAAGTTTTTTATTTCACATAGGCCTACATGGGCACTTATAAAACGTCAGAAGCTAGTGCACGGTTCCAAGTTGGTCGTTTCCTATGGAGAAGAACCGGCAAGAAACTCTATGATTACTCTTTTACAAAATGTTGTTCTTACAATATTTCTATAGTACAGTATAAGTAGATATTATGTAAGGACAGTGTAGACTGGTCAAAATTGTACTGAAAAGTTACAATAAAAATAATCATAATAAAAAGTAACCTATGAATTCGCGGAGTCTAAAGTGTTCTCGCATTCACATTATAAAAAAGAGGCTATATATGTATATAAAAGCAAGAAAAATAAATAATTACAATTATTAATAAATAATACGCTAACAAAATAAATTGCTACCGAAACCTATACCGTAACCGAATGTTCGTCTTGTCTTACAGTTTCGGCCGTAACTAAAACCTCTACGGTCCGGACTAAGCGTTTCGCCTCGTCGTTTATATCTTCATTTCTGATTCGATCACGCAAGGAATCTCCGAGCATAGCCCTTAGAATTTAATGATTGTTAATTTATTATTTATTAGGTTTTTAGTACTTTTTAGCCGGACTTACAGGTCCAACCTAGTTCAGACAAAAAATGCAATAAAAGAAAGAAAGAAAGACAGAAAACATGTTTATTCTGCCCAAATAGACGCACAATAAAATACAGCAATCTGTCGGACCATGTATAAACCGGGCATAACTGTGCTGGACCATAGACACTAGACAAAACACATTTGTCTGATGTCTACAGCTTAGCCTGTGGTTGTCTATTGTCTATTGCACGTGGCCGGGACCGACAGAGACTAACCTATCATGTAAATATAAACAATAATATAAGAAAAACAAATACAATATATAAATCCAAGTTGTGCGTCGCATCTAGGCAAAAATAGGTTGTTGCTCAGCTTGTACCGTGATGCTGGGCAAATCCAGCAATCTACGATGCTGATTTTCAGCTACCACCGTTTTAGTGACACTTTGGCGTTCCCTCCGTGAGTAATTACCTAACTACTTTGGCAGGCTAGTACATATATACACACAGTACATGAACAATTTATACAACACTAAGATTCACATTTAGAGGTATGCGGAACAGAGAGTAAAGTCCCGCAAACCTCCGTTGAAAAGGGAGGATCCTCCAACCAGACGGGTGTTATGTCTGGTGGGCTGCAACTGCCCGATAGATGATTTCGGGTTGTTCTATATGTTCTAATCGCGCGGAGAACTTTGATTGCGCGATTCAGGATTAGTTCTTATGTGACGCGATAGATGTCGCTACACACACAACGAAAATCACAACATTACAAACACAATACTTATATAATACTAAAATTTCACAAATACACTATACAAAACATTTATATGCATAAAATAACTATTGCTGAACTCATAATTCATTGCAGCTATCATTATGTATGCGTTATAATTGTTTTTATGTATGTTAATTTAAATGTGTCACTTTTATTAAATAAAAGATATTCTATTCTATTCTAAATGGTTCCAGTCCTTCGATGTACGCGGTATAAACGACGAAGCGAAACGCTTAGTCCGGACAGTTATACATTTTGTAAAATACAAAATAATAGAATTAATTGACGATTACTTAATAAATATAACACTCATAGACGAACGAGTCGAGACAGTTTTTAGTATCACAACCGTCCGCTCAAGATGCTAGTTTCGATTGGGTCAAATATTCGGCCGCTTTTTAACCTGAACGAACTACAATCATTATTTTTTGGCCGAACTGACCTTTATCTGAAGGGGTATGAAACTTTTGCCATACATAGCTGGCATATTTTTTTTTCTTTTCGCTCTTAGTGAAACCTAAGCCATATATTAAAGCAATTTATGAGTAATCAATAGCAAAAAGAATTACGTCTACCAACCGTAACCAAACGAAAACAGGATTCAGTAGCTTACTATTGTTTTTTTTTTTTATCAGGAGTTATTTTTCTTAAATAAAAATACTCCATGTCCGATATTTTAAGTTTCCCATTGTTAAATATACTTCATGACAACACTTATGAGTTATTCAAGAAAAAAAAAATATAACAGTAATAACCAATTTAATCTATTTTATCAATGGAAACCTCAAAATATTACGTATTATTATATCCATTTCATTAAAATAGGTAACTCCAGAAAAAAGGTATTAGCAATACTTCTATAGGTATTTTCGTTCGATTACGGTTTAAAGACCTGGTTCTTTTTGCTACTGATTCCTTGTCCTAGGTTTTATTTCTGGCGAAAAGAAAAAGGTAAATCATGCCAACAGTTTGCATTGGTTTTTTATCATATTTGAGAACTTCACTTTTCTTGTTGTTTTTTTTTTCTATTTTTTTTCAATAGAGCCTATTAAAGGCTCGCGTTTGACACTATCTCACCTGATGGTCAACGATGGAACGCGCTTGCCTAGAAGTAACCTATTCACTCTTGACTTTAAGATTTCCAGGTTGTAGTTATCTGCCCCCCTAGGCAAGTTACGTTCGTTTCGTTTGCGTCGAACGCCTCGAGTAGACCACGCCTCCGATTCCTTTGTTCTGATCACGTGACTGAGCGTTGAGATCACGTCAGAACAAAGGAATCAGAGGCGTGGCCTACTCGAAGCGTTTGACGCGAACGAAACGATCGTAACTTGGCAAGAAGGGAGGGCAGCACAGACACCAGCAGGGAATTCCACCCTTTAGCTGTACGCACAATAAATGTGTTGCCAAAACGTTTTAAATCGAGATTTTGCAGGTTTTTTTTGTAACAAAATATAACTTAATTTTGTTGCTTTGTTCACAGGTGTCGTGTCTTCTCCAGCATAGTACAGATCCTAGAATTCTGGCCGTCACCCAGCCGGGTTGGGAAGCGTGGCTGTAATCAACTAGTTAGATTTAAAATCTGAACAAAATATATAATGTTTAAGAAATGAAATGATTGTGTAGCGACATCTATGGCGTCACATAAGAACTAATCCTGCATCGCGCAATCAAAGTTCTCAGCGCGATTAGAACATATAGAACAACCCGAAATCATCTATCGGGCAGTTGCAGCCCACCAGACATAACACCCGTCTGGTCGGAGGATCCTCCCTTTTCAACGGAGGTTTGCGAGACTTTACTCTCTGTTCCACATACCCCCAAACTTGTTTACGCCAGAGGCTGAGCGCGCAACGTTGCACGCTCCAAGAGTACGAACGTGTCCACTATGTGAAGCAGTTGCAGGAGCGCGGAACGCAACAGATTCCCGAACATAGAACCATACCATAAAACTCTGGAATGTGCTTCCCCTTGACATCAAAAAAGCTGAAAGTAAATTTTCCTTCAAGCGTACAATTTGGAACTACTACTTGAAGTTCTCTCAATCTTAGTTCGGTCTTCGTAATAATTGCTATATTTTAAGTTCTCTTAATTAGAATGATTTCTTATGTATCATAGTATTTATTAGTTTATTATATTAGCATATATGCGTATTTTATTATTATAAGCCACTTAATTTAATGATATACTACATTCTATTTCAAAAATATCTGTTATTTATTTATTGTGCACACCTACCACAGTGTTGTCTTTTTAACCCAATGGTTGACTGGTAGAGAATGCTTTGTGGCCATGGCCGGATCTACCTAATGGCTAAATGGGCTGCAGCCCAGGGCCCCTTGTATGTAAGGGGCCCCCAGTCCACATTGAAAACTCAAAAAATCTTTTTAGAAGAAATGGAGCACTACTGTTTACTTATTATGGAAACAGTCATTAATATCGCTGCTAATATGGGGCGTGTCAATGGTTTGTAACCGCTCAACGTCGGTTTTCAAATTCAATCTGTGATCAAAGTATATTTAAAGACTTCTCATGATCAGTTGAAGGTTTCTTGTTCCATTAGGACGACATTTCTGCGTTGATCGATCATTGTCGAAAAGGCACACATCAGAAAAAAATATAAAACTGATTTTTGACTAAATGCCAATTAGTTTGATTACTCAGGTAGGCCCCAAATAGTGTTAGCCCAGAGTCCAGCAATATCACGATCCGCCCCTGTTTGTTGCATTAAGTCCGCCTATGTACCACCACTATACATGAAGTTTAAATAAATAAATAAACATAGCATAAATTCGGCTAAAGTAAGTAGTTAAGTCGTGTGTGTACAAGTGTCTTTTTTTATTTTTCTATTACTGTATTATTTTTTAATTGAAATGTTAAGACCTTCTTCTTTTATAATTCAAAGATCATGATGTTATTTTTTACTTTTTGTGTGAAATAAATGTTTTTCATTTACTTGTTTGTTTTTCCATTTGTGTCTGATGTCTGGAGTTTTAGTCCTTTTCAAAACGAGGGTACTTTACTTATCCATAAAATACGTCACGTGAATTATTGACAACCACTTTGCCAGCGAATTTGTTTGCGAGCATGTTCTCATAAAAACTTTAACACCCCTTAAAACGTAGAAATTTTGAGGGTAGTTTCGAAAAACTTCCAATATTCCACAATAACTATCACACAATGCCGTCTAATCCCAAGCTAAGCAGAGCTTGTGTTATGAGTACTAGACAACTGATAAACATACTTATATATTTCTAAATACATACATATTATAGATAAATTACACCCAGACACAGAACAAATGATCGTGCTCATCACACCAACATTTGTCCACGGTGGGAATCGACCCCGCGACCTCCGGCATAGCAGTCAGGGCCACTAACTACCATACCAGTAGGCCAGTCTTTTTATCGCTTTGATTAAGAGTTTGTGTCAAGTTTCAAATTTATTAACCCAAGGAATAAAATTCTCCCATACATTAAATCGAATTATAGGGGTTGTTTTAAAAAAACAAAAAATAAATAAGGGGCCGTTCAAGTATTATGTAGGCAAGTTTTTTTCAAATATTAACCCCCCCCCTCCCCCTCGTCAGCTAAAGCGAATCTCTTACCCCCCCCCCCATGCTTACGTAAACATTGGTACGTGCATTTGTCAACGTGTTCGTTATTAATTTATGAGCAGTAGTTGTAAGTCTAGAAAAAAGGAATACTTGAAATAAAGGGGAAAAGATTTAATTTAAAAAACAGTTCTCAGTCCATGACATACTAATCCATAAGTCTTCAAAGACATTAGATGTATGTTGCTTAATGATGTGTGTCTACTCACTTTCTTGTGATTTTGAAACATCGACATTTTTCTCTTAAAAAACTAAAAAATAATTGCACCGCTGACGTAATCACCATCTAGACCCCCACCCATCTCCCATGTCATCAAAAATAAGCCCCCCACCCCTCCGTAGCGCTTACGTAATACTTGAATGGTCCCTAAGTACCCATTTTATTTAATTGGCTTACTATTTACGCCAAGTTTCAATTATGTGCATATGTTCACATAAATCGACAAAATATATGGAGCAGTTATTTTTTTTTTCGTAATTTATTACAAATGGGAATAAAGGAACAACAATAAAATGAATTTCAAATGAAAAGTTTTATTTGAAAATAAGTGAATACATCTACATATGTTTGCTAAAACGTAGTTACAATATAATATCGCTTACAATACAAATGGGGTAAACTTAATTGGAAATATAATCACAATATAACAGCCTAATTTTGTACACAAAGGTAAAAATAATAATATTAGTAAAAAAAACTGATTTATTTGATTTTTTAGTGGAGTAATATGTTATGTTTCACTCTTGGCGCGTTTTTTTTTCCAAGATGGCGTCTAAAGCAAATGTCAAAGTTATGGCGCCTAAATTGTGACCTGATCGAAAAATTATTTAAAAATACATGTAAGTGCGAGGGCTATTTTTGTATTTTCTATCCTTGAAAGGGTTTTTTGCCCCACATTGGGTGTTTTTTAACACTTATCTACATATTTTTAACACCTAAAAAGCCTTTAAGAGTGAAACTGTTGCCATAACTATAATAAAACTATTTGTAATTGTCTGGTAGGACTTAAACAGACTTCTGCAGATATTCGTCGAACAGGTACAGGGCCAGGGACAAGTCCTGTCCACTGTTGGAGGTGATGAACTTCTTGAGGTCTGAAGTGTAACCGGCCAGGTCCCTGATCTTCTTTGATTGGTCTTCAATGAATTCTTCTTCGAGGTATTGGGCGACCTGGGTACAAATATTTTATGGATTAACCTCTTTTTATTTTTTTTATGAATTTATTATTTAATTATAAAGTATTTGTTATATATACATCTTAAATAATAAATATTATAACTTAATAAATATTTAAACAAACTGAAAATAATATTATGTACAAATTGGTAGAAAAAGAACTCATAGGGCATCAAAAAATTCGTCCACATCGATGTCAATGGGAAAAGTGCCCAGAACGCTGGCAGCATTGCCACGCTGGATGGCAATGCTAATTCGTTGACCGAAGAAAAGCCCAGCCCTCTGGTCACGCGAAGAGTCGACCAGCTGTTTGCTGATATCCCGAACAACTCGATGAGCGCTCGGACCCCATGGCCCCAGTGTTTCAACCCCGAACGGCTCAAATATATAACCTCCGATGAGATTAATATAATTACGCCGTTTGAGGTTTTCTGCACCTGCAGCAGCCGCCCCAGCACAGCCCGCTTTTTATTATTTGCAAAATATTAAATGGGTTCCTAGGTTTTTTTTTTTCAATTCTTTTTCTTCTGTTAGAAGTAGTTACTGGTATTTAACTGAGCCATTGATTTAGTAAGGACATTTTTAAATGTTGGCCCAAAATAGTCATCTTCGGGAGCGGTCGGCAATCTTCGGGGGCAGTCGTGTCCTTTGGCAAAGAGCGAAGTAAGGGCCGGCTACACCTACCGGTAGTGCGACGTAACTATGAAGCGGCGCGCGTTGTTCGTATTGATACGACCGGATAAATTAGAAGAAAAAAAAAACCAACAGCCTAGAAAAGGATTGGATGGCATTAAGCATGCTATGGAACAGATTTCCATAGAAATAAGCTTCACGGCTAGCGCTGAAAATCAGCGCTGAAAATCAGCGCTTTGGCTCTGTCTGTACACAAGCCCCAAAATTTTGCTTTTGTAATGTATGTTACACGCGAATGTGACACATATCTTCCCAAATATAGAGATGTTATTTTTTATTGTATGCGCCATGTTTGACGCAAACACTTTTTTTTTTATTCTTGATAGGTTCGCGCTTGACCGCTATCTCACCTGATGGAAAGCGACGATGCGGTCGAAGATGGAGCGAGCTTACCTAGAAGTAACCTATTCACTCTTGACTTAAAGATTCCCGGGTTGTAGCCATCGGGAAACACTTTTTCTTTCTTCTTTACCTTTGTACCTATTTTTCTGTTTCCTTCTTCTTGTCTTGTATTATAATGTGTGTACATAAATTGTTAAATAAATAAGAAATAAGTTGGATTTACCTCAGGGTCATGCAAATGCTGGCTGTTCCTAGTAGCCTCCCTGTGGATGAAGAAGGCGCGCTCGGCGATCTCCTTCTGCGTGTCCAGGGCCTTGGCGAGCGCCTCCAGCTCGTGAAGCTCCACCGTGTAGTTCTTGCGCTCCACCTTCATTGTGCTGCGTTGGTCGAAGTGCATTTCGTCACCTGTCGGAGTATTAATATTAGTTTGTCTGTCACGTAGGTAAGACCGTGGCGTGTGGGACACATTTTCTGAACAATTAGCTGTCTGCATCATTCTCGGCTTACTTCTTTTAAAACTCATAATAGATTTTTTATACAGGTCACACTAATAGAAAAAGCGATAAACGAGAATTAAACGAATTTACACACATATGAAGCCGTAGGGTGGTCGGTAATTGTACTCTATAACCCAGTCTCATGAGCAATCACTCCCTGTTAATCACTGGTAGGTTAGGTTAGTTTAAGTTTTATTTTTCGCAGCAACCTTATTATATACAGTATTTCTTTTATTTAATACTTTTATCTGCAGGTACACAAGAGGTACCAAATTTACATAAACAGTACGCTTGGCTACATATATTGGTTAGCAGTACACCCGCGGTTCTGACATCAGGATGGCGGGTGTACCTAATTTTTAAAATATCATCATACGGGTGTAGGTACACAGATTTTCAAGAGAGGTACGTAAAGGTACACAGAAGGTACCAAATAACTGTAATAAATTTAGGCAAATCTGGAAATTACACCCGCCATTCTGATACACACGTAAAATGAGATACCGTATCCAGCGGTATCTGTAACCACATTCTACCTATATGGAAAATTTTTAGTTCCGCAGCATTATGATAAACGATAGACGAATTGACAAAAACAATGCGTAAAATATGCGTCATTACCAAATGAAGTGTATTTTTAGCATATTTTTTCTTTGAGTGTCTGTTATTGTATTATTTGCTGGTTACGTAGCCTGTATCTGCGTGATATGCGTCATTCTCAAACGTATTGTTTTCTTTCTCTTACCCCAACGACAGCCTGGTTAGCGCTGTGATTGTGTGGTAGACTACAAAATAGCCACAAAATAGATAGAAACAGAACTCAATCAACATACAAAACGCGCTCGAGCAACGCACACATACATACCGCTCACGGACACGATATCTCAGCTCAATTCAGCTCAATGCGAGCTCGAGTGCTATCCGTTTGAGACACGCGTCTGTGAATTTTTTGTGGAAAATAGGCCAACAAAAAAAAACCTTATTCTAACTGTTCAGCGGAGGCGGTTAAAAGTAAATAAAATAATAAAGAACTCACCTCTCATGGTAACATGCTTGATGATATCAATAGTCTTCTCCCAAGCCTCGTCCGAAAGCTTCTTAAACAGTTTGCTGAAGCCAACCCTGTTGGTCTGGTAATTGTTGAAATACGCAGCAGATAGCAAGTACTCGTAGGATCGCTCTAGGTGGAGGTTGGCATAGGCCTGTAGTTCCGTCGCGACGTTGCCGTGACGTCCGTACTCCCCGTAGACAGCGTTACACCTCGGAAGCGCTGTTGCCAGATTTATTTACTAAACTTGAGAGTCGATAACAAATGGAGTGCTAATGCAGATGACACGGTGGTATTGATAGTGACAGTTGTCATTACTGTCAAGGAAAACGTATGGGGGTGTATAATGCAGAGTCCTTTGTGGGTAATTCAACGCGAATGCGATTGCGAAGCGATCTGATGTTGTTTATGCGAATTAAATGCAACGCGGTCGCTTAGTCTTGCGTACGCACGAGTCACCTCGTCAGTTACAATGAGCGGTGTTCAGGAAAATTCACACCACGTATTCATGCCGATAGCATGTGGTGAACGTCATTTTAGAACACCCTCATTTATTCAAAACAAGCTGTTATCAATTTTCTGTCCCATTAGAACCGCTTCGCTTAGTAATCGCGTTTGTGTGAAATTGCCAACAAAAAACTCAACGTAAGGGACGTTCTTGTTTCTTACAAACAAACTCTTGTCTCTCTTGAAAAATAATGTGTATTTATAAATAATATTGTATTTGCAAGTGCCTCAATTCTTTAAATATACAAAAGCTTTAAACAAGATCATTTTATTTTTATTTTGCGTGACAGAGCCGACGAAATACGTTTCTGTCACACTGATCGTCTGTCGATTAAAAAGAAGAACGTGCCATAAGCATTCCATTTGTTAACTATTTAATCATTGTATATGCATAAGCAATGACGGTAAATAGATTTTTCGAGACCGTGAACCACTGTCAAGGATATTCGAATTTTTAATGAATTATGAAAGAACATCACTTAAACACAAATCATAGCTCAAAAAAGCGAAATGTAATAAATATACACATTCTCTTGAGATATCTGACAAATTGTATCGCATATAACGAATACCTATACTCCATTCAAAATGTGATTAGACACGGTCCGTTTAACCGATTTTGACTATTATTGCGTTGATAGCACGACAAATGACAGCTGCAGCAAATAGTTGGTATTGTAACCACTACTTTGCTTTTAATGCCATTCTTATGCCTACGGAATAGAAGTCAAGATCGATTGAAAGGACAGAAAAAAAAGTTTATTATTTCGAATGGACTATAGTTTCCTTAAGGATTGATTCGTGTGTCAAATCTCATGTTGACTGCAGTACTACATTATCATGAGAATTGACGGCAGATTTACTAAATAGGCATTCAGAAATGAGGTATTTCACATTATATGAAATGTAAAAATAAATAAATGCATGGATTTTGAATTAAATGAAGCCATGATGCAATGATTCATACTTTCTACAGAGGCCTTACCATGATATGTTAAAATATCAAGCGTGCGAGCGAGAAGAAGAATGGAGCTATACTTATGTAGCTCCATTACTTTGGTTGTTCGGTTTTTTTTTTTCGGGTGAGAAAATCATCTAATGCCATCCCCCGCTATTGGGCGGAGCGGGAGATAGTGTCAGACTTTTACTGACCAAAAATCCACTCCTGTTCCTCGGCGAGCAATGAGTGGCTCGCCGTCCGACCGTCCGGTAACCGTCCGGACCGAGCCCTAGTCGTCGTCGGCGCGTTTTGTTCTACGCGCGCCTCAGGGAGATATCAGCAAATCGTAAGGGCCCAGCAGGGTCGAAGCCTACTGGGGCCGCGGGTAGTGTGAAAGTGAAGCCCTGGGACGGAGGCAGGAGTGGGTTTTTAGTCAGTAAAAGTCTGACACTATCTCCCGCTCCGCCTAAGAGCGGGATTTGTCATAAGATGATTTTCCCACCCAATAAAAAAAAACTCCTGTTCCTTCTTTGCCATTTTTCTAGGAACCCGGGGATCTCTTTCGCATCACCAATGGCCCCAGTAGGTTCCAACGACTCGACCCCAATAGTTCAGTTTAGGTCGTAAAATGGATCGCGTTAAGAGTTCGTGGTAAGACCTCTTGTTTTATAATTCAAAAATAGTTTGATATTATGCTCATTCATTAAAAACTGAAGAAAAAAAGGTTTCGCATTGAATTCTCAAGGGCTTTTTTTATGGTACAAAGGACGATTTCTGAATTGAGTATTTGAAGTCAGGAACGTATCAAACCTTGAATTTCTGCCAAAAAACTACAGGTTATTAAACAAATTCTTAATTCAGAATTTAAGAAACTTTGACCTTGAAAAATTCGAAGGGAAAAATGTTTTACAAAATTGGTCACAGAGTAGTGAACAAGATGGAGTGCTAACTACTTCATTGCAACGTGAATTAAAAATCAGACGCGTGCTATTGGACAATCGGCGCGGTTGTTTTTTTTGCTTTAGTTACCAATCATAGCATCGCGATAGTATGACTAAGTGACTAAGTGGTAACTAAAATAAAAAATATAAACAGTTATTTTTTATTCGATTAATTCTGCGAGTGTCAAATGACTTACTTTTCAAATGATGTGTCCCAACTGCAAATTATAATTTAAATTGTTTACTACTCCATTATAGAAAGTTCTAGTGTTGTCTATTTTTTACTCAGGATTAGTGTGAAAAAAATATATTGTTTGGTAACTAACCAGTATATAAATAAATATACAAAAATAGAATACTAACTGTGAAAACAATATCAAAATTGTTAGAAAAGCAAACGAGTTAAAACAATTTTAAACAAATATATCTGTCTCTCTCGGCAAGACGCCGTTTTTTATGGCGTCCGTACGGATGCAATGGCCTATGACGTCAAAGACCATGTCTGACTTCTCTGTCATAATAGCAGATTTGAAGCTTTATACTTCGTTGTTGTTGAAGATATTTTTAATTTTATTTTCATATCTTTTTAGCAGAGCTAAAAAGTATTTCATTTAGCAAATACCTAATAAAATTGCATGCATTTTCACTATTGAGACGGTTACAATGAAATAATTTGTAGTAGATAACTCGGTCTTCGTTTAATTCTTATAAGGAAGCCTCAACACATCCTAAGTAAAAAATAGTACAATATACCTACGAAGAAAATAAAAATAGATGCAGCCTTGATCGGAACTTTACAGTCTTCAATTTAACTCCTGGGGCCAAACTATGACACAGAACCACACCGCTGACTAAACTATTTTTTTGTTTAAGTTCTAACAGTTCATCCAAAGATTGTCTGGTAGACTTCGCTGTCAGCGTTAAGACCACTATTGTACCCGTAAGCTTTGTAACTATTTTAGTGTACAATAAAGTTTATTCTATTCAATGAGAGCAGTGGTGGCCGAGTGGTAACGGCCCCGACTTACGAGTTGTAGGTCACGGGTTCAAACCCAACCAGTCGCATTAATTTGCGTAATTTATTTCATCACCACTGCTCTTAAAATGGAGAAGGAAAACATCGTGAGGAAACCGGCATGTCATAAAACCAAAAATTCGAAGACATGTGACATCCACCAATCCGCACTGGGCCCGCGTTCTGGATTACGGCCCATGCCCTCTCCTAAAGAGGAGGCCTGAGTCCCAACAGTGAGAACTTTATAAGGCCGACTATGCTATGCTATTCAATGACATGCCAATTATATCATGATTACGTTGTGAAAATGAGATAATCCTACTCGTCTTGCATAGGAACTTATATCCTGAGTTATCTTAACTTAACAATCTCAGAATTGTAGCAGAGACCTAATAGCTCTCCAATTGTAAAGTTTCTTGAGTAAAGAGCTAATACAAGATAATCTCCGAAACGGCTATACCGATTTCGGCGGGACTTACACTGACGAATAGTTGATGTTACAGAGAGTAACATAAGCTACTTTTTATTTTCCCTTGGAAATGAATACCGGAAGGGGCAAAGGAGTATACAATGCGTTCCAAATAAGAATAGGATCGATTGCCATGTTGTGACGTCACGTCATACTGTCAAATCGAAGAATTATTATGGTGAGCAAAACAATAGTTTTTTTTATTTATTTAATTTATTTACGAAGGAACTGTGAACGAAAAAAGTTTAATCAGAATCCAGTTCTTAAATTTTGCTCATCTCTGACTTCTTCAATTTTGCCCAATTTCTTGCGATTTGACAGTATGACGTGACGTCACAACATGGCAATCGATCCTGTTCTTATTTTGAACGCAATGTAATGTTCTTTTACTTCACACAAACGAAGTCGCAAGTAACAGCTAGTAAGTTAATATTAAGTTTCTAACCCTATATAGATCTTTTGATAGCCCCGACTCTCCCTAACACTTGAATAACGAAAACTTAACATTGTCATAGTATGGCCCCAGGTGTCTAAAAGCCAATTAACCTTTTAAACACCTACGTCGGATATATCCGAGAAACACTCTCACGTTTAATCCGACAAGGTCGCACATACACGACCAAACACTCTATCTCGTCAGCTCTTCTGTCACCTATGCGGATTGAAGAGCTAAACGAGATGGAGTACCCAGTCGCAAACACACTACCCTGGCGCATAGGACGCGAAAGCAGTCGTCGGACAAATCCTGTGTCAAATATCAATACCGTAAAACGGGGTGAATAGAAATGCAGGGGTGAATAGAAACAAAATTTTAATGGGGATTGTCACGTTATTGAATTTTTTTTGCAGTATTTGAGTACTGAACCCTTCAACAATTTAAAAACAAACTCAAGGAATATTTGACTCAAAAATGTTACTATACAATAAGTGATTTTTTGAATGACCCTTGAACCATGACCATGAACATTGTATATTGACATGAAGAATTATTGACATTAATTATAATTGACATTAAGTAGCTATTATTGACATTTTAATTAAAATTATTATATTAATTATATTATTCGTTTTCCTTATTACTGTATTGAAGTTTAAAATTTAATTTAAAATTATTATAATAATTATTTTATTAGTGTTCCAACTGTATTTAAATTTGAAACTTAATTTGTTAAATTTTGCATGCCAATACTCAGGCAGAATGTGCACGGGCCAATATATATTTTTCTTTTACCAACTTTTGTTAAATACCCACATTCTATGCGAATAAATGATTGGATTTGATTTGATTTGAAAACTATAGAAATGGTATATTAAACACATTACTTTATTGAACTTAAAATATGATCATAAATCAAAGTTTGTTTCCATTCAACCCCTGCATTTCTATTCACCCCGTTTGACTATACTATACTAATTGCAATCGCATAGTGATAATAGTAAGCAGAACTACATTGTATTACAAATTATAGAGATAATACTTACCCGTTTCTGCAAAGTTAAAGTGCAATCATTGTTAATTTATTTGTTTGTTTTTATGAACGAGGTATCGATACGTTTAGTATGTTGGTTTTAATGGTAATATGGGATACCGGCCAGTGTTTTTGAGTCCACAAAACAATTTAGAAATAGTAGAAGAATGAGTGAAATGAAATTGATAATAATATGTTATTGTGGTAAAGAAACTTTTTAGTACAGTCTCTCTGGTCTTGTTTTTGAAGTGGGAAATAATGAAATGACTTTTCTCGTGAAGCTCTAGGTTGAAGCGAGAGGGCGATAACTCTTTCGAACATTCTCGTAGCCCTGTCTCTTGGGACTAGTCTTATATCCAGGTCTGATAGGTTAACAGATTTTTTTTTTTATTGTTATAAAGTAGCACTTGACTGCGATCCCACCTGAAGGCAAGGAAATGGAGAGTAACTGGAGCCCTAAGGGGCAAAAGGGCTACTGAAGGAACACAGGTGTGCCCTAGTCAGTTATAAACTGACACTTCTTTAGAGGGACGAGTTACATATTTGATGATTTCAGACTTCAAAAAGAAAAACCCAAATAGTTATAACGATTCGACCCCCATTACAAAGGACTTCAATACAGTGAATTGAGACGAAAATGTCCACCTCTATCATTGTAGAACAAAAATGTGACGTCACGCGTTCCGAGTTACGATATATCGATGTTAGCACGACAACAGTCGTCCCGAGTGACCGACATCTCCGATTTGTTGACGCGCTAACAGTGATGTTATCGTGACTCGGAACATGGGGATGGTGTGATGACATATTTTTAATTCTTTTTAACAATCCAGAGCAGTTTTGAGATTTGAAACTAATGAATACATTATGAATATGTTGCCAAGTTAGAAAAATTAATGATTACATAAAATATTATAATACGCCCCAATTACAACTCTTTCATACTTACGATTTCGTCCAAGAGCTGAAAATAGTATATAAAGCGATGTGAAAGAAGCAGATATATAAATAAATGGAAAGAAAACAGTATGGTTTTACGGGAAGCAAGTTTTGAAAGTGAAAATAGAGAACAGAAAAAGCAATTTCAACCTTGAGACATTACATTAAGATTTATAATTGAATTAGAAAGATGTCTTGTGGTATAAAAACATTAGCCGGCATAGATATGAACATCTTTCTACAAAATGGATTTATTTGAGCCAAAGATAACATAGACAAGAAGAGAAAAATTGTACGCGGTGGCGTATCTATTTAGTGAACGCATAGACAATCAAAACATTTTTTACAGTTGAGATTAGAATAATCGCCATGTGAACTCGTCATGTTTTATGAAATCTGTGACTAAATTCACACAATATCCTATCTTTATTTGAACCCTTCAACCGCGTACATCGGATTGGTCCGACGAGTATTATTGTGTCCTATTGGCCAGGGTCGTGTTATTTCGACTGAGTACTCCATCTCCAAATCCAAACTTAAGTGGCAATGGGCAGGGCACATTGCTCGCAGAACAGAAGGCCGTTGGGGCCGATAAGTTCTGGAATGGCGACCACGTACCGGAATACGTAGCGTTGGAAGGCCTCCCACAAGGTGGACGAGACGCTGATCGGTCATTGTAGCGACACTTGGGGGAGGCCTATGTCTAAAAGTGGACGTCTTTCGGCTGAAATGATTATGATGACTCTATTTCGTTTAGCGCTTCAATCCCCATAGGTGACAGAAGTGCTGACGAGATGGAGTATTTGGTCGTAGATGTGCGACCCTGGCGGAATAAACGCGAGAGTGTTTGTCGGATATATCCGACGTAGGCAGTTAAAAGGTTAATAATATTATCATTTATGAGTTACATCAACATATTTACTATACCAAAACAGTTCCTTAGGTAAAGTTCATGTAGTAAAACTTATTTTGTTCCATCCAACCCAGATTTTCTTTATTCCTTATTTAGTAGCCACTTACCAAGTGTGTTGGATGCCTGTCCGCAATCCAGGGACACATCTTGGTAGCAGGTGTCAGCGGCGAAGGTGCCAGCTAGAGCCAGGAGGCAGGAGACGGCTACGAATATGGCCTTCATGGTTTTTATTCTGTAGAGAAAAATTTTAAAGGTTATTTTTTTTAAGTGGTTAGAACTAGCGGGCAATCCAGTTTACTTTGTAAGACTGAAAAGAAGGGCATCCTAAGACCTACTATCGGCGGCGGCGATCTCTCGCGCCGGGCCTTGGTACTGGCTATGGTCCGGAGCGAGGAGTGGCAGGCGGTCGCCTCCTTCTGCGAAGCAGTAATGCTAGCAAAGGAGGAGGCCGCACGTGCGCGCGCGAGGCAATGACCCTCGCGCCCCAGCCGCCGGAATTCCGATCCCGATTTCCAGCCACCGTAGGCGCGGGCTCGCGGTCGGCGAGCAATGGCAGTAATAACAAGCCCTGGTATCAAAAGCAACGAAGGAACAGGAGTAGGTTTTTAGTCAGTAAAAGTCTGACACTATCTCCCCCTCCCAACAGTGGGGGATGTCATTGAATGATTTTCCACCCGAAAAAAAAAAACAATTCAAGACCTACTAAATAAAATCAGAATGAATGAATTAGCACTTCCCTTCATTAAAAATTATAGCCTATATTTTATTCTGGTATTTAAGCAATATAGGTAGTTACAGCTGTTTCAGAGTGGAGGAGTAACAAATATATACATACTTTTGCCTTTATATTGGTGTGATTCTTTTTTGTTTCTAAATAATAATAATAACCAAACTATATATTAAATATAAAAAACTAATCTAGCTGATTCATCATGATGAAGCCTTGTCAATAATAATGTCGAAAATATCACGTTGATAAGAAAAATGGGAAAATAAACTTTTCCACAACCATCTCTAGAAGATATAGAAAAACTGAGAATTTGTTAGAATTAAGAAGTAATTTGAAAGAACCTTTAGTTCTTTTGTTTATCTTATACCAATGCTTTGTTCAAGTTGTAGGTCGCGGGTTCAAACCCAGCCAGGCGCATTACTTTGTGTAATTTATTTCATCACCACTGTTCTCAAAACGGTGGAGGAAAACATCGTAAGGAAACCGGCATGTACTAGAACCAAAAATTCGAAGACATGTGACATTCACCAACCCGCAATGGCCCATTCTCTCTCCTAGAGAGGAGGCTTGAGTCCCAGCAGTGGGATCATTAAAAGGCTGATTATGCTATGCTTATGCTAATGCTTTGTTATTTTGGATACTGGAGACATTAAAATTTCTCAGTTTTATGAGGGTATATGTTTCAATGTATGGATATAAGTACTTTGTTTATTAATTTACAAGTAAGTTAATTAATAAACAAAGAGATATATATATATACTATAAGAGTAACTTAGTAGTAACATAGTAAATTGGTCCATTAGTTATCAAGTTTATTAATTACAGACCAACATACAAATCTTTCTGCTTTATAAAATTACTATAGATTATAGATGTACAAACAATCACAAAAAAATTAAAAGAACAAAATACAGAGAGTTATTAATATATTTAGCATCAAATGTATTTCAAGATTTGTAGTGTAAATCAGTTTAACCTTTTGAGTACCATAATTAGAGACAGAAAGACAATGAGCAAGCAAATGCCAGGGTTCGCTTTGGGTTTAATGAATTAAACTTAAGTTCAATCCAAATAATATGAGAAAAAAAAAACAAACTATTCAAAAAAAAAATATGCTATTAAAGCATGCTTTTGATTGACCCAGTTAATCAATTGTTTTGATATCTAAGTATATATATATACTGATATGTGACAATAATAAAACAATTATCTACAGTACTAATTACACTAGCAAACATGTTGACCATAAACAAACATAGAATATTATGAATGACATTTCAGAGCTTTAATTCCCAAAAAATTATGATAAATACCAGATTTAGATTAGTTTTAATCTTATTACATTATAATCAGCTATATTTACATTATTAAAGATTATTATGATAATGTTAACAAGTTATTAATGTCAAAAATCTTTGATAAAAAATAAAATCTTATTAAAAATCTAACTACCTACAGATAATAAAATATAAGTTCAAAATAATAATGTGAAAGTGGTTTTTGACAAAAACTGTTTTCTTTTGCCTATTTTTAAAAAGCAGAGTTGTTTTGTTTGTCATTGAGTTTGTCATTTGCATGTTTGCTTGCAAAGTTGCAATGTTATTTTGATAAACAGTTTGACAAAGATGTACATTGCACATGTTTTAAAAATATAATTTCAGGGCAATCCGCATATTTATTTATTTTAAACGTCGATGATGTTATTGTTCAATTTTAAAAATAATTAGCAATAATATTGCATCTTCACCGAAATGATTATCAAAGACAAAGAAAAAATGACAGATGGAAATCCCGAATCAAAACAAAATAGTTTCTAAATTCGAAGTTTTAAAATTCATATTTAAATTAAAACAACAGAACCTAAGACAACAATAAACAATAATAAGTCGTAATTAATGTAAAATAAACTCACCAAAATTAATGTGAGACGAATAAAATTATAATAATTCTGCAGCAACGAAGATTGTTTCGTCGAAAGTACCTTTACACACACTGGCGCAGAAGGCGACTTCCAACAACGACTATTAAACTGATAAAGCTCCGTTGGACGGAGAGTACACGTAATTAAAATTTATACAAACGCAATACGACTGATAGCGAACGACAAAATGATAATAAAATAGGAAAATTCTCATCTGTCACGTGAAGTTGGCTACATTTCAGTCTAGGGTGGCTATGTAGAAAAATATAATTACCTCTTTTTCGAGCATTGTCGGATATAAATTCAAAATAATCGCAAAAAAGACTGATGTAAATTTAAATCATAGTCTGTGATCAATTAATGAATAAAGTAATTTAAAGTAGAATTGACCGAAACCAATAGTTAACACTTTTTATTTTCCATGAAAAGCAGCAACTATGATGTACTGGTATCATTATTTCCTCGCCCCGCTCTACGCTATCCCCTCACAATCTCAACCCAAAAATGACGTAGCAAACCCTGTCATGGCTGTCATACTAAGAATGTTGAGGTTTTGCGTTTCTAGAGACTTCTTCCTTTTTCTAATTTTCACCCTATTTATACAATTTTCCCTTCTTGTAATGCCATGAATAAGGATATTTAATTAATTTACAGATTTTAGATCTATAAAAAGCAGGCCATTACCCTTAATAAGCAGAAATAGGTCGGAAAATATTCCATGAACCGACTCGGAACACGAAACCTCTTTAGGGATTTTTTTGTTGTGCAACGGCTGGCGGTATCTTGCGTCTCGCTCTAACTTGTCATTCTCGAAGCTCTTGTCAACGAGATGGTTCTGTTATCGCTGCGCAGTACACACTTTATTTTCATATAATCAGAGGCATCGTGAATAGTTCTTGTTTTCCAATTTTGTTGCGTTCTGATAAGTCGCCTTCTGCGCCAGTGTGTGTAAAGGCTAGACTTTCGCGAGTACTCGTACGTTACGGAACTGCTTGTCATAACATAATTTGTCAAAGTATCTGTGATTTTAATTAAATAAAAAAATAAAGATGAAGGCCATCCTCCTTGCTGTCGTCGGACTCCTGGCTGTATGCCTCCCTGCTTCTGCTACACAATGTGAGTAGACTTTATTCTTTGTTTGTGGTATTTTGTGTTTTCGAAGGTTTATTTTCCAATTTTGAATCTACATTATTTAGGTTACGATACAAACCTTTTGCATAACTTTTCTTTGTCCGGTATTTTACAAAATTATCAAAAAATGAGGGCGTCTTTATATTTCTTGTAATTTGTCGTGCATAACCTTTATTAAGCTACAAACAATGTTTTTATAAATAAACTCGATAAAACGCAATTTCCTTTGTTAAAATTATCACTTGACAAGTTCAATTACATATTCATCAGATGTTTTTTGTTTTATGTGCCAGTAACGCCACCTAGTTAAGTAAAACAAAAATAAAGCTTCAATGATAAATAACTAAAGGTCATGTGCAATACAAAATGAATACAATGATAAATAATATTAACCTCTATAGGTCATTTTTGTCTGAGGAACCACAATTTTGGCAAATCATTCAGTTTTTGCCTGTATAAATAAATTCCTTTGCATTTTACAATTTTTACTCTAGATGTAGGTGCTTAGGTATAATATTGAGGGTAGGATAAATAAACACATTTGAGAAATTGAATGCATTGGATAAATTGTTCATTATGACAATAAAAAGCTTAGCACTGCTTATATCAAAAAAGTTTTTTTATCATTGGTGTAATTACTAAGTTTGTTCAATTGATTTAAAAGTTAATTAACAATAAAATAAACATAATTCCGTATATAACAGTAGGCTTTGCCTGAACAAATTAAATTTTCAGCTTTCGAATACCGTAATTAGAGACAATACAAAGACAATGAGAGAGTTAATGCCAGCATTTGCTTGGGGTTAAAGAATTCTTTCATCACAACAGCTTAGCCTTTTTAACCGACTTCTATAAAAGGAGGAGGTTCTCAATTCGGATGATTGTATTTTTATAATGTTGTCTTCTAATCTAATTGGGTAGTGAGGAATAATAGAAACCCTCCTTTGTCAATACTTTGATAAAAATGAGCCTGTAGCACCATAAACAATTCTTTTTTTTTTAAATGGCACAGTAAAAATAAGAAGCAATAATAGTTACCTGTTTTTAGTACTTAAGCCGCCTTCAATTCACACTCACTAATGTAAATGACTTTAGTCTAGTCATACTGAGATACACTGAGTAAAATAGATAATGTATGACCATATAGCATGTTAGTAAACAAATGATGTATCTGCTGAGTTAAATGGCATATCTCTTGCCAATTAATTAAACAATTTTCTTGCTCTACTGATAAAACGATTGCTCTATATCTTATTCATTTTATTTATACTTATACATGTACATATTATACTGAAGGTTTTTTTGCCATGAAGGTAAACAGAAACTGCAAAATGTCACTTGCTGTGATCCTTACACACTCTTTTACTTATGACTAATTTGTATGCTTATTAGCAATTTCATCATATTTTTCTTTCTGTTTTAATTTTTGCTTTGTTTAATTTTATATTGTAATATTGTGTATTAATTCTTAGTTAGGAAGTTAGTGATAGTATGACGGTTGACAGGATAGAATGGAAGAAAAAAACGTATTGCGCCGACCCCAAATAAGATGGGTCAAGGGCAGGAAGATGATGATGATGATTGTGTATTAATTCTTGCCAAAGATGAATGTTTTTTTTAATACATTAAACCCCAAGTGAACGCCGCCGTTCGCTCGCTCAGTCTTTCTATTGTGTCTCTAATTATGTTATTCAAAAGGTTAAAATGATATTTAAAAGTAGTACTTAACTGCGATTCCATCTGATCGTAAGCAGTGATGCAATTGTTGATGGTGAAGCACACTAGTTTATTAAGAGCCTATTCACTCTAGCCTTGAAGACACCAAATTATAATCAGATGACAAGACTGCAGTAGAAAAATTGTTCCAGTCTTAGTTACTGTGTTGCCCAGTGATGGGGATGTGGAGTTCGGATAACTAGTCATTCCTTGTAACATACTGGTACTTATTACTTTATTCAACTTCATTTAGTTATACTGGAAGCTGACCTCTACACAAATAATTAAGAAAAGCAGGCAGATGTTTGAGACAAGTCAACACGTCTTGATCATCTGCCGATATGAATGTAAAGCCAGCCATAATGAGCACCACGGGTAGTGTGAAAGCCAAGCTCGGGGCCCAGGATTAAGGAAAAAAAGGAACAGGAGTGGATTTTTAGTCAGTAAAAGTCTGACACTATCCCGCTCCGCCCAAGAGCAGGATTTATCATAAGATGATTTCACCACCTAAAAAAAAAAAGGCATAATAAGCAACGGATGTTACCTTCATTGGAAGGAGGCATCAGTTTATCTGTCCTAGTCCAAAATATCTCTATTAGGTTTCCAAAGAGCTTTAATTTACAACACATCTTTGCTTGGCATGATTCCAAAACTTTCCATAAAAGAGTATTGTATATGTATTTTAAGTTTTCCCATTTTAGAAACACATTTATTTATTAGGCTGTCATTGAGGTGTCCTCTATTTTTTTTTAAAAACAATGTTTTTAAGCCAAAAAAGTGTGATATTTACCGTTTGCTTTAAAATCATTCAACTAGGTTTTTAGCAAGAGGCTAGACTTAGCGAGCTAGAAGGCAACTTAACAAAAGAAATACATAAATAACTAGCGGCTGTCGCTAGCATCTTAGTACCCAACCATAGACTACCTATAGATTCTAATGATTCTATAGTCTATGGTACGATAGTTTATGGAGCATAAAATCAGGACGCACTGCGCGTGCGCCTTATCTGTCATCGATATCTATTTGTGAGTTACCTACCTACTATAGCATGTACTGCAATGTTATGAGGTTTAAAGTTCAAGCTCGCAAACAAAGTGTGATTAAAATTGCCGATGTATTAACGAATTAATCAGATGTCCTTATTAGGGTTGCCAGAGACAAGGGACCATATTCTCAAATTGAATTAGCAATGTTTAAGAAACATTGCTAAAACAAAAAATTAACATCATTTTTGGCTTTTTTGCAATGAATATCTCGCCCCTTGAATAATAATATAGTGTCCCTATTCGTTTCCCAAATGACAGTATCTATATTATTGTTTTCGAAGATATAACTGCAGTGAAATCGGGTTACTTTGCCTATTAACCAATAAGAAAATGGTACACTGGTTACAGTATTCCTATTGGTTAACGAGTTTTAGCCAAAAATTCAAGATTCTAAGCATTTTATTTCAAATAAACCATTTACAGGCACTTTTGAAATGTCAAGAAGTCAGCCAGTCAGAAAAAAAATCATGCTAATTGCACATTCCAAAGCGTAGATCTCTATGGAGAAGAATGTGCAAGAAACTCCATGGACACTCTTTTCAATAATGTTTTGTAATTACAAATATATCTGTTACATGTTTCTTGTCGCTATCATGTGAGAACAATGTAAATAAAATAAAAATAAAAACTAAATATGGATATTTAAATAGCAACTGGCAGCTAAGAGATGACCAATACTCAATACTCAATACTTTATTGCATTCCATATGTACATAGGTGGTATAAAATATAGTCAAGATCGATATCCAGTGACCAGTGACCAGTCTCAACTGCCATGCTCATTTATGTCAAACAAGTCCAATAGTAACATTAAAACCATACCATAACCAAAGTTACACTTCGGGACCAAAGTAACCTTACTTTATGGTATCATGTTTAAAATTATAATTTTTATAGGTAGTTATTATATAAAATCTCGCATAATACACCGAAATGTCCCTTGAAATTCTTGTGTAATGTTTTTAATATTTCATCACAATATCACGCCTTCATTTATTTCCGGCTATGCTCACTAGTGAGTACATTTCAATGAAAATCGATACGTATTGACATTGTAGTTGTGTACAGCGAAAATTTGCCAGTCATGGGTATTAAACATTATGTATTTATAGCCGTTCATTGTTGTTCTGTTCGTTGTACAATTTCGTAATAGTTTTTGGTTATCACGCGATGATGACTAACAAAGACATGTAAGGACCTGTAATGCTACCACGAATTCTCAACGCGATCCATTTTACGACCTTAACTGAAATGTTAAAGTGATGAAGCTGTATAGGGTGTATTCTCTCTTTCTGGCTCGCATGGCTGACATTTTACCACGTCATGGTAAGTTCCCTAATGAAGATCTTTTTGCAACTTTCCAGCCTTCATGCAGGCTTTTATCAACTATGACAGCGCGAAGCCGCCGCCATTTGAAAGTATAAAATTATCCCAAAAAGATATACTCACGGGTTAAAAAGTATCTTATGTGCTATGGAATAGCTGTGTGACAAATTTCATTCAAATCCGTTCTGTGATTTAGCATATAGCATATTCAGCCTTTTAATGTTCCCACTGCTGGGACTCAGGCCTCCTCTCCAGGAGAGGGAATGGGCTGTAATCCACCACGCGGGCCAAGTGCAGATTGGTGAATGTCACATGTCTTTGAATTTTTGGTTCTAGGACATGTCGGTTTCCTCACGATGTTTTCCTTCACCGTTTTGCGAGCAGTGGTCATGAAATAAATTACACGAAGTAATGCACCTGGCTGGGTTTGATACCGCGACCTACAACTCGTAAGTCAGGGCCGATACCACTCGGCCACCACTGCTCTCTGTGGTTTGTACGTGAAGGAATACCAAACATAAACACACATACGTATATACAAACTATTGCCATTATAATAATAGTGAGATGTTAGATTTGGCTTCCAGCCCCTGTGGAAACAGTTGATCACCATATTTTCACATGGAGCGACTGTATATCTGACCTCTACTGTCTTTCCACTATCAAGTCCATCATTTTGCCTTCTCTTCTGACCCTGTCGAGTAGCAGTTTCTTATTTGTTTGGGTCTCTTAGAAAACTAAGAGTAGATAAGAGGCCTGTGGCATGCTGTGACATATTGTACGGAGTTCTCATATTTTTGAAGTTGGAGTAAAAAATAAGTCTCTTAATCTGTGAATAAACTGTTTCTTAGCCTTATCATTTCTGGGATGTGTCATTAAATGGAGAATAATTAAGTTATGAAGCTAATTGTTGTAATTTTGACCATATCGTTAGTTTTATGACTGTTTGTGTAGAAGGAGCGAGTGTGTAGTGACCTGCGGTTCGAAGTGTCAAGGCTAGAATGACAAACACTATTGTATTTTGAAAATTTTTAACCTTCCTTCATTGCATCAAGTTAAATCATACCTTTTTTTGTTTTTGGGGAGGAAACCTTCAAAAGGCGCCCGGGTTTTTGGGAAAAGGATTTTCACCTGAAAATCCTTTCCCCAAAAACCCGGGCGCTTAAAATGAGACACTAAAATCACCGCGATGATCATCACCAGCGCATATAAATGGTCTCGTGACCTCATAAAAGACCATCACGGCACCCCCTCTGTATAACGCCCGTTAGGTCATATCACTGGAGAATCGGAAATCAAACTATACCCACTCGCTCGCTTGTTTGTCCGGAAAGCGAATAGCGATTAATGGATCCATTAAATCGTCGCTCTAGATAAACCACCAACATGGTATGATATGGGAACACCAGAAATGTAAGGTTCCTAATTCATGGCTGAGTGTTTGGCCGGTTTTTTTTTTTTCATGAAATGAGGCGATAGCAACCAGGCGCTTAGACTTCCAACGCAGAAATACCTTCTGAAGGTTGCAAAAACGTCGGCAAATATAAAAGGCATCGATAAGAAACTTAACGAACTAATCCAAGCAGTTTTGGAACCACTTTTACGTTTGCTGCAAGCTGCAGAAAAGCGGAGACGTAGGTACCAAAGCAACAGAACTCTCGTTTTTCGCCAGTCATATTTAAGTCCTTTGTCATTAACAAAGGACTATCAACCGACCACGTATGCACGTAGCTTGGAACCTGGGTTGCCATTGAAAATATCTGATCCCATTTGAATACTTACTTACTTTCAATTTTCGCTCTTGCGTGTAGCTGTCGCATTTCTCCACCTTGCGTAGTCATTCTGCGCAACAGCCTCTCAAGTTTAATCGTTGGATAATCAGGTAGTACTTCTCAATACTCAAGTAATTGTCCTTCGATCTAGACAAAGAAATAAATATTCATCTCGATATTTTCCCATCTTATCTCATGGTATCTACATGTCGAAACAATCTCTCGGTATCGGTCGGAGACGGTGAATTACTATCGGACAAGTCAAACTTGAGATAATGTCATCAATACATAACATATTTTCTATTGTCTGTTTTGAAATAAACGATTTATCATATATATGTGTCGTATTTATGACGTCAAACAAACATCTAGGTAATATTTCGGCGCCATCTTTGATCATAGACAAATTGACTTTTTTTTTCTTAGTAATGGTGATTAATGTTTCCATTGTATTGATATTTGTGGTTATTGCTGTAAAAGTTTATAATTATCAATAAATTATTTCAATTGTATTAGGGAATTAATATCTCAAAAGAAATAATAATTAATTTGTTAACTTGTTTAATTTATATAGCTGTGTATCAAAGTCCAATTGACAATATACGTACACTTTTACCAATCAAAACTCAATGTCATTGTTCTCTAATAATTGTTTATTGAGTTTCTGTAATAAAATTATTATTATTTTATGAATTTATTAGGCGATCATTCGTGACAGCAAATTAGCTTGTAAATCTTATAGATGTATACATTTTTTTTACGGTAGGTATAACTCCTCTCGCTCTGGGTGCAGTGAGAGGAGTGTCAGACCTTGTTAGCCTTCAGTTGCCCTTTGCCTTCCAGGGCCGCGGTAATTCTTGACAATACTTACTACGACAAAACTTACTTAATACGGATCATGATTTTAAGACATCATGGTAGACAGGCAGATCCAGGACACGGTGCAAGTCTGCCCCGCTCGTGGAGACGATCGGCAGTAGACTACTCACCCTCAGGCCGTAGTCATCCTTAGCGCAAGCCTCACGTGGGTTGGGATACATCATCATCATCTTCCTGCCCTTGTCCCATCTTATTTGGGGTCGGCGCAATACGTTTTTTTCTTCCATTCTATCCTGTCAACCGTCATACTATCACTAACTTCCTTTTCTTTCATATCACTGTTCACACAATCCATCCATCTTTTCTTTGGCCTCCCTCTCCCTCTCCACCCATCCACATGTATACTCATAACTCTTTTTTTTTCTTTTGGGTTGGGATACAATTAGAATAAAGGATAAGAGCAGGACATAAATCTTGGTTAAAATATTAGTAAAATGCGTAGTATTCCGGGCTTAACTTATTTGTTCAAGTAAAGTTCAAGGCTGACATAATATGTAATCACGTTGCTATAACACCCTGTCTGTTAAAGTGGGTCTATGCTAAAGGAACCGAGCACGAGCGGAGCGCGGGCCGAGCTCAAATTCGTGTAGTGTCCCTCGTACTCGGCTAATTTAGAATCGGTCCACAGTTCCACACTACACGAATTTAAGCTCTGTTCCTCTAACGTAGACCCACCTTTAGACCCATGTAGTAAATGATAACCTTTACTTACCCATAAGCCTTTACCACCAAGGAAAAGAGAAAGATCTCATTTTCAAGATCTAATTGATACTAACAAGCCCCATAATTGAGTTTTCTAGAATAGATATTTACAAAAATACATTGCCCTCAAGAAAACCTTGGTATAAAATATTTTTGCATCATAATACACTAATCCGCTCAATCTAATAACAAGAGACACTTAACCTGAGTGTCAGATAAAATGGACGTGTCTTGGAACACATATTGGTTATCTTTACGAGATTAGATATATCTAAAACTGTTTATTGCAACTATGTGTGATGACTTTATATACCTAGACATTTACGTATCTAGAACTCTATCGGGGCACGTTTCAGAAAGCCCATTGAACTTAATCTACTGACACATCTTACGTCAAATGTACTAATGTCAAATGAATTTATTATCTGTTACTATTTTAGTGAACCAATCACAGGAGTCAATTTGAAATTTGACAGCGTTAGACTTTTTTTTTGTGTTGATGTAAGCGTTCCAGAAGCTAGGTAGACTAAGGTCTTTTTTACATAGCATGGGTAAGATGACAGCAGGACGAAAATATGCATTTTTAAGATAAGAGAAAAGGATGGGTAGCTACATTGTATATAAATCCGACAGCTGTCACTCGCACCATCTTGTTCGATCCAGCTCGTCCCTTGCTGCCTCCCCCAGCGACGCCTTAAGCCGAAGTCCGTATCCCACAGGGGGTGCCCTTAGCGTGTAGTCGCTTAGTTTTAAGTTGAGTAAGCCCTGGCTGGAGGCTTTATTGTATAATCGAGGTAGACTAAGGTCTTTTTTTTACATAGGATAGGATGACAGCAGAACGAAAATATGCATTTTTAAGATAAGAGAAAAGGATGGGTAGCTACATTGTATATAAATCCGACAGCTGTCACTCGCACCATCTTGTTCGATCCAGCTCATTCCTTGCTGCCCTCTCCCAGCGTCGCCTTAAGCCGAAGTCCGTATCCCACAGGGGGTGCCCTTAGCGTGTAGTCGCTTAGTTTTAAGTAAGTTGAGTAAGCCATGGCTGGAGGCTTTGATTGTATAATCGAGGCCGCCACAGGCAAGACCGGTTAAGCAGCCGACAACCTCCTAGGCTGACCTGCGAGAGGCCACACAACCATCTTATCCTGACAAAAATTCGACAAAAGCATGTGAAATACATTATGAATTGAGAAAAAATACGAATTACATGTATCTTATGTGGCTTAATGGAATCATTCATCATATAACATTTATGAGACGGCTAAGGAAAATACCGTTGCATAAAAATACCAAGCAATTAATTGAATAAGGAAAACTATAATTAAAATACAGAAATTAATTAATATCACTATAAGAATAATACAATATAAATGGTTTGTCGTAAATATTGGAACACAAAACCTAAAGCCATTTACAATCCACGTGGTTATCAGAAAACAAATAATCATACTTCATTACCCTATTTGTGATTGTCAAACAAATGACTAACTTCTGGAATTATATGTACATAGGTACCAAATTAGATTATCGTTATAATGTCACGTATAATCATAAAATTAATAGACCAATAATAAGTATATTGGTCCATAATATTTAGTACTGTTGCGATCGGAGATAGTACAAAAAATTATTTGCATATAATACCTAACTGTAGTCCATATATTTAGTACTGTAGAGATCGGAGATAATAAAAAGGCGTAATCGCGTATAACTGTAGGATTTATACCTTATTACTTTGTTATTATATATTATTATAAAAGTAGTTGTTGCCAGCGGCTTCTCCCGCGTCATAGTAGAAAGATATCCCAGGAGTATTCCTAAGATATAAAGTAGCCTTTAAGCTATCTAGGACATTGTCTACCTGTATAACAAGTTTCATCGTAATCCTTACAGTAGTTTTTAATACACACAAACTTTCGCATTTGTAGAATAATATTAGTGGTTTTCGGCCTTTTGGCCTGAACGCCAATCATCCAAAAAAAACTAATTTCATTTTAAAACTCGAATCATTGTTAAATTTCATTGTTGAATTCTAAATCAAATAGTGAACTCTGATGGAAGACTAAAATAAATTTGCGCCTTTTCTTATTAGAGTAAAAACATCTTGTCTATGGTTTCAGCAGGATTTATAGTGTGACCAGTATATTTTAGGGTCACTACCCCTATAGGGAACGTCAGTTTTACGTATTTAATTTGGACAGTAGCCTTGTATTTAATAAGAACTTAACTTTTTTTACAAAGTCAAATATTATAAAATCTAGTCTGTCTCGTATCATGACTGTAAAACAATATTAAAGCTAGTGAGCATTAACAAATGCTTAGATTAGATTAACTCTGGCAGCTTCATATTTGTTTTTTTCTTTATTGTTGTAATAACTCATAATTAAACATAAAAAAAACTATTGTCATTAGTAAGTATTCTATTTTTAAATAAACACAAAACTGCAAATCATTGACGTTCGAAATGGTGCCAGAAATGTTTTTACCGCTTACAAAATTTTAAAGATTTTCCATGTTTATAGTTAACTAGCTTTTGCCCGTGGTTTCGCTCCCGTTAACTGACTACTCTATTCTGCTCTACCCAACTCTACCCTACCCTACTCTACCTTATTACCAATTTTTTTTTTCTTTATTATGAACCTTCTCCGGACACAACAAAAAAAATAATTGTGAAATCGGTCCAGCTGTTCACGCGTGATGGCGTAACCAAGAAAAATAGGGATTCATTTTTATATAAATAGATAGTAGGTTTCCTTTCTTTATTTGTACATTTTGTGATTTAATGACTCATTATTCTTTGTCCAGATAAACAATATGTGAGCGAGTAGGTTTTTTTTAAGATGTGAATTCCAATGACTTATTTCGCACTAAGGCAGAGCGAGAGGGCGTGTTGGACTTTTACTTACTGGAACCTACTTGTGTTCTTTCTGTTGCTCTTTGCGTTCCGTGTGGTTTTTCGCACAATCTCGCAGCTTAATCTTGTCTCTGGGTTCATCCTAGATGATAAATATTCCGCTATTCAGCTATTCTCATTCAATGTGGCAATCAGAGTACACAAGTATGTTCTAGGAAAATGTTCTAGACATATTTTCTCAGAGGTTTCCTTGTACTACGGCTGTGTACACTCGATGTTGCAAAAACATTTGCCACCTACCCGGTTATTTATTCGACTGCCTAAATAAATGGCAGGGAGATATCGGTTGTGCATGGCATAGCATATAATGTTTCCACTGCTGGGACTCACAGGTCTCCTCTCCAAGACGGAGAATGGGCCGTAATCTAACACGCGGGCCCAGTGCGGGTTGGTAGATGTCACATGTCTTTGAATTTTTGGCTCTAGGACATGCCTGTTTCCTCACGATGTTATCAGTGGTGATGAAATAAATAACACAAACAAAGAAAAACGCGGCCGGGCATCCACAGATTCTGTAAAAAAAAAAAAAACTATCAGTCTATTACTGCATTCCTTTGCTTCTTTGATAGGTTATTGAACTGTCATGCTTTTCGACCATAGCTACAGATGTTTTTATGTAGGTACTTTTTTATTTATAGTTTTGTTACCTAAAGTTTTTTTGAATGACTATACAAGAAGAAGCAGGTCATTGATACAAGGAAATATGGCTCAAATTAAAATGTTTTGATTGCGCAACTAATTCTAGATAGGTAATATAATTATGTATATTTAAATCATTAATCGATTGCAGTTCGTTAGTCACGCTCAGCTAAAAAAAGGCTGACTGATTTTAATTCTTTTGTTCGCTCTAATACCGAACGCCTATAGTAATTACGAAAACAAAAAGTTGAAAAAGTCAAAATTGGTAATTTTGTATAGGAATCGATTCACGAAGGTGAAGCTTATTTATTTATTTTATTCAGGTTAACCAACAACTGTTTACACCAGTACAAAAGCAACTTAATAATTATAGTTGGATACAATAGCGGGCGCAACCATTAATTATAGGTTAACACCGCTAGCACAAAAAACAGTGGTAAAATCATTAAATTATTAGATTACAAAATATTCTTTAAGATTGTTATTATGGAGTAAAGTGACAACGCTGTAACTTTAGTCCATATAATTAAAAATCATGGCATAGTATCTGCAGTCATTAATTTTCCAAAAATATCTAGCAAGAATATTAGGATATCTTGTTTTTAATTCCATTTTACTTCATTTTAAAACCATAGACGTATTGATCTTTGTTCACTGAATAAATTGATGACAAAGGAAACTCATTGTTGTGCCTTTTCGTCATCACACTAAGTCGCAGTTTACTTTTAAAAAAATATGTACATTGAAAGAAGCTTCCTGAGTTCTCTTTGTTTAATAAAGAAATATAAACACGTTTTTTATTGTTAAGTTTCCCGACCGTGACAGAACCACAAAGTAGGGCAATGTTTTTAAAGACTGTAAAGACACGTCAAAGTTATAGCATAGCTTAATCAGCCTTTTAATGTTCCCACTGCTGGGACTCAAGCCTCTCTCTAGGAGAGAGAATGGGCCGTAATTCACCACGCAAACCCAGTGCGAATTGGTGAATGTCACATTTCTTCGAATTTTTTTCACGTCGAAGTAACTTTAATTAAAATTGTATAATTGTTTATTTCAACAAAAAGACGAAATAATATACCAAATCGTTATTTTTTTTATCTTATAACCACCTTTGTCCGATATATTCGACAAACACTCTCGCGTTTATTCCGCCAGGGTCGCACATCCACGACCACGACCATATACTCTATCTCGTCATCTCTTCTGTCACCTATGGGGATTGAAGAGCTAAATGAGATGCGAGTACCCAATCGCAAACACACAACACACAAAAACACACGGACCTATTCGACGCAAGCTAACCCCAGGGGTTTGATGTATATAAAGTTTTGAGAATTACTTCGAGGACAAATTACTTGATATTTATTGACGAGGAATGAAAAATAAACCTTTACAGCCGTTAAGGCGTTTCGCAGAAGTTATAAAACAAAAGAAAAGAAGAATTTCTTTGTTTTAAAATAAAATATATTTACTAAGAATATCCGTCTTGAGTGAAGCAAGATGATTCAAAAATGATTACCACAATACGTCTTGTAGGTCTACGACGTATAGGTTCCAAGTAATCGAATTCTGCGGAGATTCTTCGGACAGTATTCTTTTTTTTTTTTTCTAAATGATATAAACCAGTGCTTGACTGCGATCCCACTTGATGGTAAGCGGAGATGTAATCATTGATGGTCAGACGCACTAGTTTATTAAGAGCCTATTCACTCTAGCCTTGAAGACACCTAAATTCTGTGCGCTGAATGGGAGTTATTATTAACGCGATAGAAACGTCTACTGCGTTTGACTCTCTGATTGGTTAAGAACTTGGACTGGGCCAATCGGAGTGCCGAATGTCATCGCACTAGGCAATCTGGACGGCACTCCTGTATGTTGTTTTATTGTTTTTCTAAACCACATTTTCTTTGTCTCTCAGGCCACGTGAACCCAGTAAACATCCCCAGAGAATGGGTGACGATGCACCGCAACTGCCGCATGGCCATGAGGCAACAGATCCAAATGGAGGTGGCTGCTTCCCTGCAGTATCTGGCCATGGGCGCGTTCTTCTCAAAGGATGTGGTAAGTTAATAATATTACTCACTACACACTACAGGCACTTTTGAAATGTCAAGAAGTCAGTCAGTCAGAAAAAATGATGCTAATTGCACATTCCAAAGCGATCAATGGAGAAGAATGTGCAAGAAACTCCATGGACACTCTTTTCAATTATGTTTTCTAAATACAAATATATCTGCACTAGAATAGAATAAACTTTAATGTACAACAAAATAGTAACAAAACTTTTACACGAACTTAAATCTGTGGTTACAATTGCGGTCTTATCGTTGACAGCGATATCTACCAGAAAACCTTTTTTTTTGTATGTGGGAAAACCTTAGGGTGGACTGTGAGAACTTAAAACAAAATGGGGGTAGTCTGCGGTGTAGGTACTGCAAATTAATACAGTACAGTCAAATGGGGTGAATAGAAACAAAACTTCAAAGGGTATTTTCAGGATATTTGAATATTTTTTTTGCAGCATTTAGCTATATCAGATTATTTTTATTTTTTTAAAATTGATATAAACCAGTGCTTGACTGCGATCCCACCTGATGGTAAGCGAAAAGTCAGACGCACTAGTTTATTAAGAGCCTATTCACTCTAGCCTTGAAGACACCTAAATTATAGTTGGACGGGAAGACCACAGCAGGGAAATTATGAATTATTATCATATCATCTTCCTGCCCTTGTCCCATCTTATTTGAGGTCGGCGCAACACGTTTTTTTCTTCCATTCTATCATGTCAACCGTCATACTATCACTAACTTCCTTTTCTTTCATATCACTTTTTTGACTGTTCACACGATCCATCTATCTTTTCTTTGGCCTCCCTCTCCACCCATCCACATGTATACTCATAACTCTTTTAGTAACATGCGTTTCATCTCTCCTCTTTACATGACTTTAATTTTTTCCTCTTTTATGAATTATTATCAATGAATTGTTATTCTAAAAAGTCGATGTTTTATTAGAAGCCGAAATTATAGTATCAAACTGAAAAACCAAACCAAAGTTTTGTTTCTATTCACCCCGTTTTACGGTACTACATTTTTCTATATAAGAAGCAACCTAACCTCACGTCTTTTCTGCCGTGGTAAAAACGAATGCAAAGAGATGGAAGCCAAAGCCAAAAACTACGGAATTGTTGGCCATAGTTGTTTGGAACGCAAAGGGCAACTGATTGAACACATGTGGGTCAGTAAATTCTGACACGTCCTCTCGCGCCACTCAGTGAAGAAAAAGTTATGTTCAACCTGTGTTTCTTCAATTGCCCTTTTAAAGGCAGTAACTTCTTTTGAACAATTCCGGAGCCCCTGAAGGATAAGTTAGTAATTGAATACATCAAATAGTGATCGTAAATGCGTAATCAAATGACTGAATAAGCAAAAACTAATCTATTTCAACATTAGCTAAGAGGAACACGGAACGTAATAATGTAATTTGAGGTCAACGCACAATAGCTTGCTTGGACCTTGCACTGTAGCAGTTGGTAGCATTGTAAAATTTTACAATGCTACCAACTTAATAAATATTCACAAACAGTTTAGGGTGCGTTCAAGTAAAACTTGTTCTCAAGTTTTTCTTTAATGTAAAGACAATTCTTCTAACTTAAGACAGATATGTTGCTGAGGAGTTTGATACGCCACTTCTTTCAGCTAAAGGGCGAGCGTTTGGTGTACTTGTAACTTTTGACTTTTACCCTTCGAATACAGTCAAACGGGGTGAATAGAAACGCAGGGGTGAATGGAAACAAAACTTTGATTAAGATTTTTACTTTAATATATGATCATATTTTTAGTTTCAATAAAGTTATGTGTTTTAATATACCATTTCTATAGTTTTGAGTACTCAAATACTGCAAAAAAAATTTCAATAACGTGACCATTACCTTCAAAGTTTTGTTTCTATTCACCCCTGTATTTCTATTCACCCCGTTTTACGGTAGCTATTGATTTTGACCTATCTAGAAACCTTGGTACCGTTTAGCAATTGTGACCACTAAAAATCAACGTCGCGCTTCACTGGCAAGACGTGCGTTTCCCTTGCTGCTGTTTCGTCCAGTTTTCTTTCTTTTTTAGACTTTCTAAGCCATATTTTGTCTTCAGGTCAACCGTCCAGGATTCGCCAAGATGTTCTTTGACGCAGCGTCAGAAGAACGCGAGCACGCGATGAAGCTCATCGAATACCTGCTCATGAGAGGAGAACTTACCACCGACGTCACTACCTTGCTACAAGTCAGGGTGAGTAGGCGAGAAATGATAAGCAGTTGACTAAATTCATTTTCTTCTAAATTCAAATCTTCAATGACTGGCCTGTTGGTCTAGTAGTTAGTGGCCCTGACTGCTATGCCGGAGGTCGTGGGTACAATTCCCACCCAGAACAAATGTTTGTGTGATGATCACGATCATTTGTTCTGTGTCTGGGTATAATTTATCTATAATATGTATGTATTTAGATATATTTAAGTATGTTTATCAGTTGTCTAGTACTCATTACACAAGCTCTGCTTAGCTTGAGACTGGACGGCGTTGTGTGATAGTTGTGGAATACTATTTATTATCTCTCTCATCTCTGTAGAATTTCGTCAGCAAAATTTTACTACCCCTAACTGACTTACCTCATCTCCACAGGCTCCTGAACGCAAGATTTGGGACAATGGAGTGGACTCCCTAGAACACGCCCTTCATATGGAGCACGAGGTCACCAAGAGCATCAGGAATGTCATCAAGGCATGCGAAGATGACAGCGAGTTCAACGACTACCATGTAAGTGAATGATAAACTTAAGTTTTAAATTACTTATTGGTTTATTTGCCAATTTATTTGGATGGATTGTGTGAAGAGTGATATGAAAGAAAAGGAAGTTAGTGATAGCATGACGAGTAACAGGGCAGAGTGGAAGAAAAAAACGTGTTGCGCCGACCCCAAATAATACGGGATAAGGGCAGGAAGATGATGATGATGATGATGATGGTTTATTTGCCACGGTAGAAAAACAAGATTGTTACTTCAGGCCAGCAATACCTACTCGGCAGCACAGACCTAATTATTTCATGAACCTTGTAAAAAACCACTGTATAATTTAGGCTTTACATTACTAATTTTAAAGTAAGTTGATAATCATGGTTCTCGAACTGTTTCGCCTACGATAAGATATAGTACCACTTCTTTAAAATATAACAGTTCTGAATCTTGTTTTAAGAGCAGTGGTGGCCGAGTGGTAACGGCCCCGACTTACGATTTGTAGGTCATGGGTTCAAACCCAGCCAGGCGCATTACTTTGTGTAATTTATTTCATCACCACTGCTCTCAAAACGGTGAAGGAAAACATCGTGAGGAAACCGGCATGTCTTAGAACCAAAAATTCGAAGACATGTGACATCCACCAATCCGCACTGGGCCCGCGTGGTGGATTACGGCCCATTCCCTCTCCTAGAGAGGAGGCCTGAGTCCCAGCAGTGGGAACATTATAAGGCCGACTATGCTATGCTATGCTAATCTTGTTAATTATAAATAGAAACATGCACTTGCAATCAATTTTCTAACCATCCACTCTTATCCACAGCTGGTTGATTACCTCACCGGTGATTTCTTGGAAGAACAATACAAGGGACAACGCGACATCGCTGGCAAGGCCTCCCAGCTCAAGAAGCTTATGGACCGCCACGCCTCCCTCGGAGAGTTCATCTTCGACAAGAAACTCCTTGGCATCGACATATAAGTCCTTCGCTATTATGTAGAGTTAAAAAAAATATCCTGTCTAGTAATGTTTTAAATGTTGCTCTGTTATTCAAACTTTTTGGCTTCAGCAAGCATTTTTTGGAAATACCTTCAAGACGTAAACTTTTTTCAATATTCATTTGAGCCGTCTAAACATCGAAGTAAAATATGGCTTATTACTTGTTTGCGTAATTTATAATAAAGTTCACAAAAATCATTTATTAGCTACCCCGTAGTTATTATTGTACAAATATTAGTCTAAGAATAATTTCTATGTTTAAAATCATGTACTCCACTGTAGATTGTATTCAGTCAATTATTACGAACGCGACCATTTTTAACCGTGTGGTACCCCTGCATCAAGATGGCGCGTTTTCTTATTTTTATTGTAATATTCTATTCCTTTACTTTTTGGCAACAAAAAGTTATATACAAAAATGTGGCTGTTTAATATTTTTTGTTTAATTATTTCGTAAAATAAAGTTGATCCGTACATTTAAACAGGTTTTTATTTTTATCAAAGCAGAAAGATATTCATAACCTTTTTCTTTTATTTTGTGGGTTAAATAATATAATTATGTACTTAAAAAATAAATCAGCATAGGTTTAATCAAAACATTTATTTGGAAGTAAGGTTAAAAATTAATAATAAAAACGACAAAATACAGACAATCCTACCTCTACCAACTTACATATATGTCAATAAAAAAAAAAACAAAGTTACTGCTACGCCATGACTACGCTATTCCCGCGCAAAACATCAGCCAATGGGGGGACAGCAATTGTAAGCAACTTTTTTTTTAAAATGTTTTTTGCTTGGATACCATACCAAGTCAAGTAATTTGTTTATCATTAGAATATGGATATACATAATTATTCTGATGTTTTTGTTGTATTTGGCTGTAAATGTATAAGTCTTGGCAAACTTCGCTGAGCTATTCAACACTATAATAAAATTATCAGCACCATTTTATCGCACCTGTTTTAATGATTTCACATAATTATTATCTAGTTGTGCAGACACTTGAGATACAAAACTACACCGATATTACATCAATGTCCGCTGGGAATCAATTTGCGAATATATAATAAAAACAGCCACTAAACTTTACTCGAATTTCTTCGAGTAAAGTTCCCGCCAAAAACTAACAAGATTAAATATTATAATGAATGTTTCTTGTCTTTTATTTCCTTCTGATCTTCATTTGCAGTCTTAGAATAATTTCTTCCCTTACCCTTAGGCTTTGTTACTCCCCGTTTCATCATCATATCTTGTGGTATGGGCATTTGGCCTCTGAAATCAACACCGGGTCCAACTCCAAGTTTGAAAGCAAAGTTTGTCGTTCTGTGGATACTTTCTGATGGTAGAAGTCTATTCATACCGTTGTAAAAGTGGAAATCTCTGAAAAATTATAAAAAAACGAAATAAACAGAAGACGAAAGCTCCAGTCGGGGAACTAATAGATTCAAAACTGCATGAGAAGTGTGATGAATCTTCATTTTATGTGGAAGGAAACACGATGGTATTTTTTTTATGTGGAAAATCATCAATTTTTTCTGCTCTTAGGTGGAGTGTCAAGAATAACGTTTGGCCTTAACCGTTACCGAGATCCTGGGCAGTAGATCGTTGGCGAGGTCCTTGCTCTGAGGCTCTTGTCCTTTTTGCAAAGTATGTGAATCAAAATTGGATATTTCTTATGATAGGTGAGAAATGCAAAGAGTTTCGAGTTCAAAATACAATTTTAGAATATTTAGAAAAAATATCATAAATAGGTACCTACGACAACTATGATAAACTTTGGTAAGTACTAAATGCCTTAAGTTATAAGTGTAGAGTAGCAAGGCGTGGGCGAAGTGGGCCCTCGCCCAAGGCCTCGCAACCAAAGGGGCCTCGCGGTGAAGCTTATCAAGCTTCAAATGGTTATATTTTTTTCGTTATTATTTTATTTTATTTATTTGATGAATTCATTGTATCAATAGTTTACACAACTAAGTACAACTAAGTATTTAAATGTATTTTTACCAAAAAATATGTTTAAATGAAAGGTAAAGTTTGAAATAAAAAAGTTATTAGTTTTTTTCTAATCGAGGTGTTGCACAAGGCCCCTACAAGAACGAGACACCAGGCAGTTGCCATGCTTGCCAGCCCGTAAGCCCGCCACTGGTCAGACTTACTGACTAAAACCCACCGTAGTGTTCCTTCATTTGCACCTTAAGAGAGCTACAGTGACACTCGAACAATCCTGCAGCCGAAGGCATATAAAACGCTACACCTTTTTCCAATGGCGATGGCTAGATACTACGGAAGACCTGCCCCCTTAGCCAAGTTACAATCTTATCGTTCGCGCCGAACGCCTCGAGTAGGCCATGCCTCCGATTCCTTTGTTCCGACGTCATCTCAACGCTCAGTCATGTGGTCAGAACTAAGGAATCAGAGGCGTGACCTACTCGAGGCGTTCGGCGCGAACGATATGATCGTAACTTGGCTAGGGGGGGGCAGATCTTTTTTTTACTGTTTGCGCTGGTTATAAGTATTAAGCACTAGTGCTGGATCAAGCTAGCGCGGGGCCTGTATCAAAATCTACCAAAAGGGCCCCCTAAATCTTCATAAATGATAATGAATTGAACTCTCAAAAATAAAATTAAAGTTCTTTAATTTATTTTTGAAAGAGACTTCGGAGCTTAGGCAGCGAAGCGATTATGCAGTTGCCTACATCGCGGTTACTCAAACATTTTACACACCGGGCATACATGTATTTTTGCTTTTTCAGGATCACAGAGAGCAATACATGGGGAAGTACTACTATAACGGCATTAGGTTTTTGTTCTTACAGCATGCCAGTGTAAGACATTCGTAAGTGTAATTGTTCATACAACAGCAGTATCAAGATTAATGTAAGATGAAAAAAAACATTAATCTTACTAGGTGCGCCCAATTCCACACTTACAGACGTTAAAAAGTGTGTTGTAAGAGTTAAAAAAAAATAGTCTTAGGATACTTGTAAGGTCAAAGGCTAGTTGGGTTTTTGGAGGAATGCGGAACATAGAGTATAGTCCCGCAAACCTCCGTTGAAAAGGGAGGATCCTCCGACCAGACGGGTGTTATGTCTGGTGGGCTGCAACTGCCCGATAGATGATTTCGGGTTGTTCTATATGTTCTAATCGCGCGGAGAACTTTGATTGCGCGATTCAGGATTTTCTTATGTGACGCGATAGATGTCGCTACATCACTCCCCTCCGGAGATCGGAGATCGATGGTTCTTGATGCTTCTTGATGCGTGTGCCAGGCCATTGGTAGGTTGGTTCCAGTGAGTCGGAACCGAATGCCGCATAGTTCTCGGTGAGTCGGAACTGTCTGCGGTGATGCCCCAGTGAGTCGGGGTGGTGCTGTCCCAGTGAGTCGGGATGATGCTGCAGGCTCCAGTGAGTCGGAGTAGTGCTGCTGGCTCCAGTGAGTCGGAGCGGTGCTGTGCGACGTAGTGGCTTGACTGCTTGCGTCGACCAGGAGAGGTTCTTCGTTGCTCTTCATGTGACTGGCCGAAGGTGCAGTGTGCTTCGCCAAGGTCGCTGATGAGGCTGAGGGTGATGACCAGGTATGACCATGTAGGCATGCTGGTGGTCAGGATACCCTTTATAGCCGTGGGTGCTGGCTGTATGGCTCGCTGCTCGAAAGCTTGAGGAAGTGATGATGACGTCACGAGATAGTAGCTGCACGAAGGCTGCGCTGACGTTCTTTGTCGAGGGTCACCAGTTTGGAGGAATGCGGAACAGAGAGTATAGTCCCGCAAACCTCCGTTGAAAAGGGAGGATCCTCCGACCAGACGGGTGTTATGTCTGGTGGGCTGCAACTGCCCGATAGATGATTTCGGGTTGTTCTATATGTTCTAATCGCGCGGAGAACTTTGATTGCGCGATTCAGAATTTTCTTATGTGACGCGATAGATGTCGCTACAGGTTGTCTTTATGAAAAATCCGAAAGTGGTTAGAATTCATATTATTGCAGGTACATTGACTTGTTTTTGTACAACCATGCGGGGCCCATCTTATTGCTTGGGGCCTGTAGCATTTGCTACTCTCGCTACATGGTTAATCCGGCACTGCGAAATTCCTTTTTGAAGATGTCACTAATGAATTCCTTAGGACTTAAACTTTTTGTTTCCTACTATTCCATCGATAGGAGAATATGGCATAAGCACTCTTGTGCAAAGGCGGCGTAAGGCGTGGGCGACGTGGGCCACCGCCTACGGCCTCGCGGTCCAAGGGGCCTCGCGCCTCAAAGGCCCGCGAACGCAAATATAGATATAGTTACTCATCTAGCAAAAAAAAAAAAACCGGCTAGCAAGTATCTGGCAATACTGACCTACCACATTCGTTTTTTAAAGATCTGGTTTTGAGTATGGGGGCCTTGCAAAATATATCTAGCCCATATTAAATTTAGGTCTTGCCCCGCCACTGCTCTTGTGCATCCGCCAGCGTCAAGTTGTATAAAGATATAGTTTATTTCGGGTGGGGTATGAAGAGAAAGGTAGGGAAATATTTAACGCGAAAAGGAAAAGTAAAGGCATTTGGAACAACGTGGATACAGGATCAGGAATGTATAAAAATATATTACAAATCTATATATATAAACAAAAGTCGTGTTAGTTACACTATTTATAACTCAAGAACTGCTCAACCGATTTTGCTGAAAATTGGTGGGGAGGTAGTTCAGAACCGACGGACGGACATAGGATACATTTTATCAAGTAGGGTAGATTAGGGTAGAGTAGAGTAGAGTAGGGTAGAGTAGGATAGAGTAGGGTAGAGTAGGGTAGAGTTGGGTAGAGTAGGGTAGAGTTGGGTAGAGTAGGGTAGAGTAGGGTAGAGTGGGTAGAGTTGGGTAGAGTAGGGTAGAGTTGGGTAGAGTAGGGTAGATTAGGGTAGAGTAGAGTAGAGTAGGGTAGAGTAGGATAGAGTAGGGTAGAGTAGGGTAGAGTAGGGTAGAGTTGGGTAGAGTAGGGTAGAGTTGGGTAGAGTAGGGTAGAGTAGGGTAGAGTAGGGTAGAGTGGGTAGAGTAGGGTAGAGTAGGGTAGAGTTGGGTAGAGTAGGGTAGAGTTGGGTAGAGTAGGGTAGAGTTGGGTAGAGTAGGGTAGAGTAGGGTAGAGTTGGGTAGAGTAGGGTAGAGTTGGGTAGAGTAGGGTAGAGTAGGGTAGAGTAGGGTAGAGTGGGTAGAGTAGGGTAGAGTTGGGTAGAGTAGGGTAGAGTAGTAGAATATAGACGGGAGCGAAGCCGCGGGCAAAAGCTAGTATAGTTATTAAAAATATTACATAAATAAAAAGGACAGAAGCTTGTTGAAATTCTAATAAATATTTGCCTAATTCATTAAACCCCAAGCGAACACTCGCTCGTTCATTGTCTTTCTATTGTGTCTCTAATTACGCTACTCAAACGGCTACGCAATTACGCCACTTACCTTATATCAACGAATGTAAAAGGCGCGAATTCTCTCTCTTCATAATGTTTAACATACGACCGCCAGCGACAATTCAAGAACTTGTTTGTTTGCAACGAATAATATTGTCTGTATTTATGCTCGAATAAAAACTTTTCGAACAACGGCAGGACTTTGTAGTCTTTACCGACCTTATCGGCGATATCTGTGAGAGAACGGACTTGTGTTATGAGGAGAGTCTTTATGAAACACCAAAAAGTCACAGTTTTCAAAATTTCTAAAAATACACCGCACAGAATTACACAAAAAAAAAAAAATAATGATAAACATAAATAGATGTGCCAACAGCTTCACCGCGAGATACTTTCAAACCTAATCTTAATTTTGCGAAAATAAAAAAGAATGTTTAAAAAAATCCTGCAAATAGAAAAGGTATATTTAGCTGTTTTTGAGAGAGAGAAACAAATTCTTTTTCTCGCAATTAAGGATAGGTTTGCAAATATCTTGTGTTGAAATTGTTGGCAGTGTATTTTTAGTAATTTTGAAAACTGTAAGCCGTTTTTCTTTTCGAGGTACAGTCAGGGGCCAAAAGTGCAGTTGCACTCTATTAATGCTAAAGTGTTTACAATCTCCTTGTAGTACCTATACGTTTAATGGTCTACAACTGGTTTAACACGTTCCATCGAAATTACGCCTCGCTACTCACTGCCACTCAATTTTGAACCCTGTCGTGTCAGCTCTGAGCCCTTTATCAAACATTGATTCTAAATTGAGGTGTGTCCGATGACGTCGTTGTCTATTGACAAAAATTTAGTAACAGTACCTTTTTTTAGTAAATATTGACTATTATTGTATTTTGGGCGTATGGCGTGATAAGTCTATGAAGGAAAATTTTCATTCATGTCAGAATTATCAGTCATTGCTTGGGGACCTTTCATGTTCTGCTTTTTCTGTCTCCCTAGTCACCTGACTGTATTATTATTAAAGGTCATGTAGAAATCACCAAGTCTGGCTAACAGATTTGGAATGTTATAATCAACTCTTGGAATTATATACCTAGCTCTAGAGTCAGGGCTTCTTTAAAATTGTAAATGATAATTGATATTTATTTTGTAAGTAGGTTTAAAAAAACACTTTTACACGTCAATTTTTTTTTTTGTCATTTTAAACTAGATGAGGCCGGTGTGTCCTAGCTAACTACCCTGAGAAGAAACACCGAAACAAACTCAGGGGTCAAAATCTCTTTTAAAGTCCATAATGTTAATATGTAATGGTCAAATCACATGAGAACAGTGCAGATTTGTCTGAGATGGTCTTTTGAAAATAGAACCATACAGATTTGAGTGGACCTGTCCAGTCAGTGCAAGCATTTGACAGTATTCGTAAAGCTCAAACCAGGACTACTAAAGAGCTCAACGACTTGACGAACAATACCAAAGAAAGGACATTTGGGTAGGCCGCAGAATATACTCAAATTCCCAGACATACGTTAAAATTACTGAAAAGGAAAAAAAGGCAATCAACATTGTTCTCACGTTCACAATACTAAAAGTAAATATATAATTTACAAAATGTAATTTACTTATTAAAGTAAATATTGATGTCAAAAATTAGAATAAAAAAAATCAAAATGCAAAATAAAAATAATCTACAATATCAAATTGTAAAATAATAATAATAATAAAAAGCACAATTGAAAATAAAAACAAAAGAGAAAAATAAGACAACAGGTGTAGTGCGTACTGGAGCAGGTCAATCCCAAGCCTTTTCGTCCTCAACATAGTCCTTTACAGTGTAAAAAGCCTTTTGACAAAGTTTTCGCTTTACAAATGTTTTGAATTTATTAAGGCTTAGTCGTTGAATATGACTAGGAAGTTTATTATAGAAATGTATTCATTGGCATCTAAATGAGTCCCCTATTTTTTTAGCTTGGTTGTAGGAACCACAAAATTGTGTTTGTTCCTAGTATTAAAATTATGGATGGAAGAATGGATGTAAGAATGTTTATGCAAATAAAGAATATTATTATCATCATCACTGCTGTACTTTAGGTTCTATGCTACAAATTAAATCAGTCATAAACCATTGACCCACTTCTACAAATAAATTTTAGACACTTTAGCATCTGCTGAGTGCAACAGCACTTTTAGGCCCTAACTGTGCATTTTCATACAACCGCTCATACGTGATTATGATGTTATTAGTGATAAGACACCCCCTTAAAGACAGCCCTTTGCTACAATGGCCCTTGTTGTGCTATTTATGGTGACTTGCACTGCTCTTTGTTTGAGCATGTTCGTGATCCAGCCGACGCCGTGCCTCTCAAGAGCTGTGCTGATACTTCGAAACATGGTATTGTCAAAAGCTCCTTCAATGTCAATGTAGGGTGAATCCTTTTCAAAGGACTTTGCACCCTGTTCCACATACCTCTAAATAACTATCTACAACCTAGTAAGCATATTTCGATAGGGTCAAACCTCTCGTGGTTTACTGGGAAATACCTGAACCAACTCCGAACTTAAGTTACCCTAATCTGAATAGGCAGAGATACCTCGAAACAAACAATAGGTGCAGATGTGGAACTGTATCGCAGACTATGTCCGTGCCGTTTTTTCCAAAACTATTTCTTCCAAAAACCAGCAGTTATAGCGACCTATGCGCTGTCAGTGATAATGCCGTAAAAGTAGCGAATTATTGGGCCAATAAGATTTATAAGGTAAGTCTGTGATAATTATTTTGAAAAGGCAGGCGTCACATTATTTCAGCCACTCAATGATAGACCCTTGTAAAGCCAAAAACTAGGGGCTCCAGTTTTTTTTTTTACCCCATCTGGCTTACGTCGGAAATCTACAAATAACTACTTTTGCTCTGCTACCCAGAGCAAAACCAGTTAGAGAGAGTTGTGAGGTAGAGCTTTAGTTAGCGGGAGGGAGTATCAGATTTTTAGTGACTATATCGAACTGATCTGAAGATGAAGCCTGAAGTTAGGCACCGGCGGAACACTATAATAAATTAATTTAATCTAACCGTGTTTGGTAATATTAGAATTGTCATGAGATGCACTCTGGCTATAAGGTATTTAAGTATGGCTGAGGGGTACTTTTTAGTGTTGGTACTATAACTAAAAAGTGAAAAATAAAAACCTTTTGCAAAAATAAAAATACAACAGACTTCAATGGTAAAAAAGCACTGAAAAGTGCAAAATAACTTTAATTTCGGAAGTCGATGTAAAATAACAAAGAGACAAAACTTTTATAGAAACACCGACTTCCGAAATTAAAGTTATTTTGCACTTTTCAGTGCTTTTTTTACATTGAAGTCGGTTGTATTTTTTTTTTTTGTTGAAAGTTTTTTATTTTGTGGTCTTTGATTATATACAATCAAAGTTTGTGGTATTTATAAACGTGTTTTACCCTTGTCTAAATCAACCGAAGGAGGTTCCCTTGGTATTTTACAATCAGGGTAACTAGGTAGTCCACTCATGGTCTCTTCTCTATAAAAACACAATAAAAATACTTGGTAAATAATCAATTTTTTCGCAATAAACAAATTCTTGTTTTGGTGAAAATTATAAATATCATAGAAACACTTGTCAATGACAGTGGCATTTAATTTTCTCTTCTTTTACCCCCGGCTACATAGCGTTAAAGGTCATATTATGATATGTTAAATATATCTTGAAATATTATTACATACTTATTTTTTTTTCTAGTGCCTTCACCATGACTATTATTATAATTATTATTTCTCTAGCCTTTTACTATCTAACTTGAGATCGGCTCCCAGTCAAACCGAATGCGGCTGAATATCCGTGTTTTACGTGGCTGATTATAATTCTATACAGTCTTTATAGAGTGCTTACTGCGTTACTGCTTGCCGTGCGGTGTACATAATACCCACGTTAACACTAGCGGACACCGCGTCTCAGGAGTCCATTGACTGTTTATACAGGCCTGAATTTGAATCGACTTCCAGTATTCTAATTGGATTCAGCAGCTGGCCTTCACAACTAAGAAACAAGAAAAGAAACCAAAGCGGCGAAAATATAACAACCTCGTCGGCAGTTATATTTTTGAGCCGTTTGGGGTTGAAACTCTTAGACCGTGGGGTCCGAGTGCTCATAAGCTGTTCAAAGAACTATCCAAACGCATAGTAGACACTTCGCGTGACCCAAGGGCTGGCTTTTACCTCGGTCAGAGATTAAGCATTGCCATACAACGTGGTAATGCCGCCAGCCTTTTGGGCACACTTCCAGTCGACAGCGATGCGGAGGAGTTTTTTGACGCCATATTTTAGCTAGTAGTTTTTTATTTAAGTGTATATATAGTTTTTAATTAGTTAAGTGTTTTATGTATTCATTTTACCTGAAATAAAGTTAATGTATCAAAAGAAAAGAAACTGTAAAATCTTTAAACGTCCATGAATAGCAATATCTAAACGTAGCCCGATATCAACTTTTTCAGCTGTCAACTGTCTGTCAAATTGACAATTGAACTGGTTTTCATTCTCACATCGATCGAAGCCAAAACAAAATCAAGAAATAATCAGATTTATCAATTAAGTGTTACCCAAAAATATAACTGAGAGGTGTGAAGTATACAATTATTGAATACAAAATGGATACAAAGTCAAACAATGCACCTGATTTAACACAATCCAATATTTGCCGATGCTGCCTAAAGAGCGGTTGTTTTAAAAGTTTATTTACGGAATATTACTATTCCGTACACAAAGAAGTTTATGGAGAAATGCTAAGGACTACGTTTAATATCCAAGTAAGATTCTAAATAGGTTTCATATCTAAGTACTGTAGAATTTTTCAAAATTTCTGTGTTTCTTCTAAAGCTCCAATTAACTTTATGCGTTCTGTTTTGATTAACATTTTTCTTCTCAAAACTTAAAACTGGACATTATTATCGTTAATATTATTTTGCGTACGCTGCCTAAACTATAAAAGATAGAACCATAAAATGTTCTAATTAATTGTGGATCTTATAAATATCTACCAAAGTTTATTAGGAGAAACCTACTTTCACGCGGGCGAAGCCGCTGGCAGAAGCTAGTTTATTATATTTAGGTAATTAGTTAAACCAATGTAATTGCATTTTGTAATAAATAATCAATTTAAGATTACAGTACCAGACGCTGGAAGTAATAAGAAATAACAATATTTGTTTTATATTTTTGTAGTACAAGTTTACTAACAAAAATACTATACAACTTTTTGCATTGGAGGTATTGATTTATTTTTATTTATTTAAACTTCATGTACAGTAGTGGTACATAGGCGGACTTAATGCAACAAGGCATTCTCTACCAGTCAACCTTTGGGTTAAATGAGACAACACTGTGGTAGGTGTGCACAATAAATAAATAACAGGTATTTCAAATGGAATGTAGTATCATTAAATGAAGTTGCTTACAATAATAAAATATGTATATATACTAATATTATAAACTTTGACAAAATGAAGTGCTTGGTAACAAACTTTTAATACTAATCTCAATAAAAGAGAAAATTTTACAAACATAATGTTAATATTAAAAAAAAAACATTTTTTTTTCTTTTTTTAGTGTCTAGGAACATTGTCATTGTAATATTATGATTGATTTTATAGTTTAGGCAGCGTACGCAAAATAAGTAACTTTTCTGGTTGATTTTTTACACCTTGTGTCCGAAAAACTCAAATATCTTACGGAACCCTATTTTTTCTAAAATAAAATATAGCCTATGTTACTCGTGGATAATGTAGCTTTCGAATGGTGAAAGAATTTTTAAAATCGGTCCAGTAGTTTTTGAGCCTATTCATTACAAACAAACAAAGTTTTCCTCTTTATAATATTAGTGTAGATTACAAAAACATATCTCCTGAAAAAATGCACTTTTCCCCTTAAAACCTTATTTATGGGCGGTGAATGAGAATTAAATATTAATTTATTTCGAATAAATTAATATTTAATTCTAGATATCCAAAGGAATGGAGCCAGGCTCATATCTGATATGTGAGGACTGCATCACTAAGCTGCGAGAAGCTACTACGTTTAAACAGATGGTCTTGGAAAATGAACAGCATTACCTGCAGATTATTGAGACCCTGAAGATTAACAGAGAAGGTATGTAGACACAGGTTTCACAGTTCAGTTTTCAGTAATTGAGAATAAGAAATCATACCTAGTTTCTGTTTGGAAACAGCCATGCAGCACCCACTCCTATCAAAATCGGAGACTACACTCCAAATTTTGGTAGATTACATTTACCTGGGTCCAGTTCGGTAGGCCTAGGGATTGCAAAATCCGAACTTTTTAAAATCCGAATTTCTGTACTCTCGTCTGATAAAAATCCGGTTTATCTGGATTTTTCGAACTTTCGAATGTTTTAAGTTGATTTGATATAACTGAAATAAATAGCATAAATAATTTAAAATATGTATTTATTTGCTCAGTTCACAGCACGACAGAATAAAATCAACTAAAATAATTCACAAAACTTTTAGGCATCAGTCATTTGTCCCGTTATAAATTCACGTAATCATTTTTAATATAACATTAACATGAACTTTAGATAATTAAGATAACAACATAAACTAATTTAAAAAATCGTTAGGGTCGTGTAAATATTGTAAGGCACCGACAACAGTATAGAGTCGTCTCTCTTTAATTCTCCTTTTCAATGAATTTGCCACTTGCTTTGTAGATATCGTGTCTTGGCTGTCTAATGATTTTACAAAAAATTTAATAGCTATATTGGCCGTTAGAATAATCTCTGCGGCGAGCCAAATTCGCGCAAATACACTACACTACACCTAATCCTATCAATTCAAATATCTTTTGGACTATTATAATGGAAATTAGTGGATAACTGCAAGTATTATTCGTTAAACACAGTTTTGAAACAAAAAACGAATTTGAGTCCAAAAAACCGGATTTAAAAATGTCAAGAAAAACCGGATTTTTCAATTATTTTCGAATTTCGTAGAATCCGGATTGCAATCCCTAGGTAGGCCTTACTTCAAGAAACAGGTCAATTGTCAAATTCAGCTTGCTTCCAGGGCAGTATTATGAAAGCTGCACTGTATTTTCTCCTCCAAAATACCACAGTGTCTCAAGACAGAAGTCTATGTTCAGCACGTACATTGGGCATACAAGCCCCTACAGTTCTGCTGACATCTCTACAGCGCACGTGAAATGTGTGCTATGCGACGACTCGGGCTCGGTACATTCTGGACGTCTAGCTACACACTGCTCGTCGTCAAGACAGCTGCGACTGGGTCGTAAGGATGTCTGTTCTCTCACGATTGCGGCCATCGCTAGCATTGCTGCTTCACAGAAAGAGGCGTTAGCTACCCATTCTCTTTCTCCGAACCAGGGCCAATCTCCATAATTCCTATCTGGAGAGCATAGCATAGCATAGTCGGCCTTATAATGTTCCCACTGCTGGGACTCAGGCCTCCTCTCAGGAGAGGGAACAGGCCATAATCCACCACGCGGGCCCAGTGCGGGTTGGTGAATGTCACAAGTCTTCGAGTTTTTGGTTCTAAGTTCTAGGACATGCCGGTTTCCTCACGATGTTTTCCTTCACCGTTTTTAAGAGCAGTGGTGATGAAATAATTACACAAAGCGATGCGCTTGGCTGGGTTTGAACCCGCGACCTACAACTCGTAAGTCGGGGCCGTTACCACTCTGCCACCACTGCTCTGGAGAGCACTCAAAACATTTTAATTATTTTAATTTCAGAGAGTAAACTAACTGATGATGAAGTTAAACTAGAGCTGATAAAGTGTGAATCACCAAATGTGATGGAGTTTGGTGATGATAGCTTCGATGATGATGATGGTGAGTTTCTTATATATTTAATAGCTTATGTTAAAGGCTTAACCTGTGTAAATGGAGTTAAGCTACTGGACTGTCCCAAGCTAAGGGAGGATGTGTAGTTTATTCAGCTTATTTTATTTTATTTATTAGCCTGTTTCGTCGCACTCCTGTTTAAAAGCGTTCCTCCACTCCTTCCATCTCTGCAGCTTCAGCTTCCTCTCGCCAGTTCTGACAAAATCTGTTTAGTTCGTCGCTTCGTGTTCTGCCACGACTCCGCCTCACTGTTGCAGGGTACCAACTCTGTGCTACTTTGGCCCACAATTTGTCGAGCTTGCGGCAGACGTGTCCTGCCCAGTCCTATCTAAGTTGGGTACCCTTTTTAGCTATCCTGGTTTTGGAGCATAGATATTTATTGTTTCTGGAGTTTATTTAACCATGTGTAATTTACTATTATAATATTTTGACAGAAATCTTAGCGAATATCAAAATGGAGCTTCAAAACGATGCCATCTTGGATTCTGTGCAACGGAAACACTATGCCCACGAAAAAAAGACCCGACTGAAGAAATGTAAATTAAAAACTGACATTGGTAAGTAACTAGCCTACTAATTAGTTCTAGTAGCTGAAAGGGGCGCCCGTGACTGAAAAATTGAAGGGGAATTGTTTATCCCATACCAAGAGGCCATTCATTTATTACATAAGACGATTTTGATTAGTTTTTGACCCCTCCCGATTTTAAGAAATATCATTTGTTTGCTTAGTAATGCACTTTTAGCAGCCAAAGTAGGCGCGGGCTTGCGGACGACGAGCAATGGGTAGCTCGCTGTCCGGAGCGAACCCGTGTCGTCGAAGGCGCGTACTGTTCCACGCGCGCCTCAAGGAGGTGTTAGCAAACCGTAGGAGCCCAGCAGGGTCGAAGCCTACTAGGGCCAAGGGTCTGCTTCTGAAAGGAAGACTCGCCCCTGGTACGAAAGGCAACGAAGGAACAGGAGTGGGTTTTTAGTCAGTAAAAATCTGACACTATCTCGCGCTCCACCCAAGAGCGAGGGATGTCATTAGATTATTTTCCCACAGAAAAAAAAACTCCTTACCCCCCCCCCCCCCCTAAATAAGACCGACCTGTCTAATATTTATTACGTAAGAAGTAAAGGAAAAAATGAATACGGTTTTGATGTTTATTTTTAAAAGTGTAAATTTTTAGGAAAATTTACTGAAACAAGTAACGTCTAGTTCACAAGCGGGGAGATGCATAGGTTTTTTTGCGCTCTTGGGTGGAGTGCGAGATAGTGTCAGACTTTTACTGACTAAAAACCCACTCCTGTTCCTTCGTTGCCTTTCGCACGGGGGCCGAGTCTTCCTTTCAGAATCAGACCCTTGGCCCCAGTAGGCTTCGACCCTGCTGGGCCCCTACAGTTGCTGACATCTCCCCGAGGCGCGCGCGAGACAGCACGCGCCGTCGACGACCTGGGCTCGGCCCGGACGGTGAGCTACCCGATGCTCGCCGTCCGCAAGCCCGCGCCTGCTATGGCCGGAAATCGGGATCGGAATCCCGGCGGCGGCTGGGGCGTGAGGACCGTTGCCTTACGCGATCGGCCGCCTCATTTGCTAGCATTGCGGCTTCGCAGAAGGGGAGTTGGATGGGTGCAGTGACATTGCCATGGAAATAGTTTACCTATATGCATCCGAGCGCACATCAGCCCTGCGTTCAAAAATGAGGTTAGAGTTAACTCGAATGACGTCATCAGGGTAGATATAGAGTATCTCGCTCGCATTTTTGAACGCGAACGTAGAGTTCAACTGTCAATGCCAAGCAACTGTCATTCCTGCCGCTTATACCAACCTACCCTGCTCGGAGTTAGAGTAATAATCATATGTTACACAACGCCGTTTAGTCCCAAGCTAAGCAGAGCTTGTGATATGAGTACTAGACAACTGATAAACTTACTTATATATTTCTTAATACATACATATTATAGGTAAATTACACCCAGACACAGAAGAAATGATCGTGCTCATCACACAAACATTTGTCCTGGGTAGGAATCGAACCCACGACCTCCAGCATAGCAGTTAGGGCCACTAACCACTAGACCAACAGTCAGTTGGGTTAACTGTAGGGTAGCTACTCGAGTTATAAAAGAACGACTCTGGGTTGCAACTCGAAGCATTTTTGAACGGTTAGAGTAAAGACCTTACCCTACTCTGATTATTTTTGAACGCAGGGCAGTAATCAAATGTTTTTCAAATTTTAACTTTGCCTATTTTTGTAATCTTACGTAAGAAATATCAAGACTACCTCCCACTCCCTTGCAAGAAAAAATGTCATGGTCGATCGGAGTCCCCTCTAAACTGTTTACGTAATAAATGAAAGACTCCTATGGTCATGTGAAGAGGAGAGATGAAACGCATGTTACTAAAAGAGTTATGAGTTTACATGTGGATGGATGGAGAGGGAGACCAAAGAAAAGATGGATGGCTTGTGTGAGGAGTGATATGAAAGAAAAGGAAGTTAGTGATAGCATGATGGCTGACAGGATGGAAGAAAAAAACGTGTTGCGCCGACCTCAAATAACGCGGGACAAGGGCAGGAAGATGATAGTGGTAAAGTAATTGGTTACAGTCAGTCTGTATCATCCCGACGAGAGGGTAAAGTTCCTTTGCCAGGCAAAGATCCCGTTTGACCATTACCGTCTTTCCATTAGTACAAGATGTGTCGCGGGTATCGACGCTCGTTGTAGCGACACTTGGGGAAGGTCTATGTCCAGCAGTATACGCTACGATTATGATCTTTGACAAATTTACCTTTTTTTGAGGTAGGAAGTCATTAAATGACTTTTCCCGCTCTGGGTGGATCGAGAGGGTGTGTCAGACTTTTACTGATAGAAACTCACCCGAGGACCATCAGTAGCCTATTGCGTTTCAGGATAACGGTAACACTCCTGTGTTCGATTTCGAGATTGGTCAAATAGTTGGTATTGGATTTTTTCATTAGGAATACTCCATAGCTGTTCGGAGTTTGGAACTTGCACTGAAACGCAATGGCAACTGAACGAACACAGGTGGGTTTTACTCAGTAAAACACTGACACTCCCTCACACCCCCTCTCGCCACTCAGGGCAGAAGCAGTTGTTTGATAATTTCACCCTTAAAAAAATGTTGTAGGCTAATACAAATTATAATTACAGGTATGAAACCTGGAAAGGACTGGTCCAAAATAGCAGAACGACGCGGCAACGGCCCAATATTACGAGAAAACTCATTGAAACTGCTCGCAAACTCCACAATATTCGTCTTCCAATGGAACAAGAGTCGCTACCGATGCTTTTGCTGCAAGGAACCATTCTCTGACGTCTCTCTACTCAGAGAACATACTAATACAAAACACACATTAAAAAGCATAGAAAAGAAAATCATTGACCAACAAAATAGACTTGTCAAAGTCGAGATTTCTGTCTTGAAGTGTAAAATTTGCGACCAGACACTACAAAATTTAGACACACTTCGAGAACACTTGATAAATTCGCATAACTTCCATTTTGAATTGAAAGAAGATTTGTTAGTTCCATTTAAAATTGAAGGGGAACTATCTTGTCAGCTCTGTACTGAGAATTTCTCAGTTTTTCGCCTACTAAACATACATATGAACAAACATTTTCAGAAACAAGTCTGCCATATTTGTGGGGCAGGATTTTCGAATTTGGTCTTTTTGAATTTACATAAAACGAGATCTCATAAACCTTTGAAGTGTCGGCAGTGTGATCTCACTTTCAACACGAAAATTGACAAAAGGAACCACGAAATGGCGGTACACAATTTGAAATTAGAAAGGAAATTACGTTTTCCGTGCCCGTATTGTAATGAACGATTTTTTCAGGAGAATTTCCGCGTTCAACATTTAGTCGAGAAACATGGTTTAAAAAAGCCAGAATTCAAATGTAATATTTGCTCAAAAATATTTATTACAAAGAGTTTGTGCAATAATCATTTGAAGAGTGTTCATTTGAAAGAAAAAAGTCACGAATGCGATATTTGTCATAACTTTTTTTATACGAAATCTGATGTCTTGAGACATAAAGTTACACATACTGGTGAAAAGAATTTCTCGTGCGGGCTGTGTACCAATCCTTTTGCGAGTAAGGATTCTTTGAGACGCCATATGAAGAGGACCCATGGTGTTAGTTCAGCATCCCCTGTGAGGGTGCGTGGAGCTAGGGGCCCGGGCCCCCGGTCTGAGTTGGACCCCTGTTCTGTATTTGTATAGTATTACCTACTTACACTACTGCTATAAGATAGTGCGGGTGACAGCTGACGGATTCTTACAATGTACCTCGAAAATGGTTTTATTAGGTTATTTGAGATACAAAAATATGAAATATTATTTATTATCTTCGTCGTGTGTGATAGTCCATTTAATTGTATGGCGAGCGATATTGTATCTTAAGATAAAATATTATAGTATCTTAGCCGTATGCAGCGCCCCTTAGTGAACTACACTGCGGGTGACGTAACCTACTACAAACTTATTATTTGCGGTTGGTACAGTAATCGGGTCTAGGGATCGAACCGCAAAATTAAGTTTGTTTTTTATTGTTTATACTTTTCCGGGATAAAAAGTATCCAGTGTGGTGCCCAGGATATTAAAGAATAATTATACCAAGTTTCATCGTAATCGAACCGATAGTTTTTGCGTGATGCCTGAACAAACAGATAGACAGACAGACTAAAATTTTTTTAATCAAATTTTTGGGTTCGGTGTCGGTCTAGTAACACCCCCTGCCATTTATTTTTTTGATATTTTCAGTGTACAGAATTTTCACTTCTACAGATTTATTATAAGTATCGATGAATATTTTCATTCTGCTGTCATCCTACCCGTGCTTTGTAAAAAATACCTTGAAGTGAATTGAGCTCAGTTGAGTACAGTTGAGCTCAGGCAGAGGGCCTCAAAAATAATTACTTTACAATCCATTTTTTTTGGGAAATCATCGAATAAGTTTTCTTGCTCCGTGTGGCGGAGAGGGAGTGTCAGACTTACTGACTAAAACTCACACGTGTTCTTTTGCGTAATATATAATGAGCAACTTAGGTTGTTTTTAATATCGTGCGTATTCCACGCATTACAATAAACTTACACTTGTATGAAAAGGATATTTGCGGGGGTTATGCGTGATCAAAACCGCACGATATTAAAAAAACCCTTAGTGCCTAGATCTACCTATGTATTTCATTCAATTATGTATTTTATTTGAAAATCACATTTTTTTTTTTTGATGATGATCATTAAAATTACTATTTATAACACTTTGTTTTTGTTTTCCTTTATCTTAAATATCCTTTGTATTTAAAACATTTGAATTACATTATAATATGAATAGAATAGAAGTTTATTATACACAAAATTAGTAAATAAAAAAATAAAAAAAAGCCTCAAATCAATATTAAAGCCTCAAATTCTTTAAGTAGCATTAGGTTTAATAGATTGTTTATTAGTTATTTATGCTGTATCCTACTTATCTAAAAAGCGAAGGTTTTTTTTTGTGCTCACACATAAGCAACATTTAAGCCCATTTTAATTTATTCTAATGTCTATACTTGAGGACTTGTAATTGGCTTTCCAATGATTACGGTTTTCTATTTTTGTCTGGTTTTATTAGCTGTAAGGTCTCCATGTACTAAATAAATGAATAAATATTTTTTTTTACACAAACTTAAGGGGATGCAACTCGACATACATTTTCACTGTTTTTCATACAACCACTCTTACGCGATTATGACGTTGTTACACATTTTTCATCAGAAATTTTGGAAACACAGTATCTTGTGGATATTATCTAGGCTTCTATTGAAATCAATTTATAAATTTGTGTAAAACTAATCCAGTAAAGATCTCTGAAAATCTACTATTTTGCATGAACTTTGACACTTCATAATTTACTCAAAAATTAAAAAAGTATAACAATAAAAGCCTTGCAAATTTAATCAAGATTCTACATGACAAGAATTGTTTTTAAAAACTTTTAAGGGTTTAAAAACACACGTATTTCCTGGAACAAGTTTTGTAAAATATTTGAGTAAATCACGGGATTACCGAATACTAACAGAGTTTTCAGGCGTTATCTCTCTATTTTTAAGTTGCCTTTTCGCGTTGGATTGCGTTAGATGAAGTAACAAGCTTTTAAACCATGCTCGATGTTGACGATAGGCGAGTGGAAAAGGACCTTAAATCTATGGGTACAATGGCGGTCTTACCAGACAACCTTAGGATGGACTGTGAGCACTTAAAATACAAAGAGGGTAGTCTCCGGTGTACTGCAAATTAATTATTAAATTTTACATCAAAAACTAAATACTAGACTATACATAGATATAAAATATTTCTTTTCGTTTCTCTTACAGACAGTAGTTTTTTTTTAAATAATTATGGTTTAGTCCGTGCCTTTCAAGCCCTCGGGACCTGCAAAAAAAGGATTTCTTTAGTATCTATATATGTACCTATACACGGTGTCTTTGACAACGATGCAAAAACGAATACCACGGATCCAGTACATTATTCTGGACCCCTCCAATGGTGGAATTTTTCGTCGGCTTTTTCTTAATAAAAAAAAAATTGTACTTTTTAAATTTAAACTGTGTAAAATCATTATTCTAACCAACCCTGATGATATTTATAAGTAATGAAAATACAAAAAAAAAAAAATATAATTATAAATTAATCGATTAAAAAGTCATCGGGGTAGATAAAATCGTTATTCTAATCAACCTCGATGACATTTTTAATTTTAAAAGATTCTCATGATTTTATACAGATTTTTTTTTTAATAGGAAAAATCCAACAAAAAATTCCACCACTGCTCCAGAATCATGTCCTGGATCCATGGTATTCGTTTATGCTTCGATGTCAAAGAGACCCTGTATATAAAAGGAAAACTGACTGTGTCACGCACAGCTGAAACTACCAGGGACTAGAATCGTGAAATTTTTCATATGTTTAGTCTTCTTTTTATTATGATAAAGGTGAGCATCAGAAGGGGTTTTTGAAAATTTAATTTAAAAGGCTGTGAAAAGGGTGAAATTTCATTTATATGCAAAATCTGTCATTGCAATTTTGCGACCGCGGCGGAGTTCACCCGAGCCGCAAGCGAGGGTGTTATGGAACCGAGTGCTGCAGTGACAATCCACTTGTATCAAACAACGTCTTTCAATAAACGGGGGTTGCCGGCGACTCCTGATACGATCAATACAATAAATTGTGGATAAGGCGAGCTCGCGCACTTTTCCGCACTAGTGCGGAAAACCGTAAATTGCGGGCCCTTAAAGTGGTAAGGATAGGAGCGGGTTTTCAAGTGAGTACGTATGTATACATACATAATCATCAGCCTTATAATTTTTACACTCCTGGGACTCAGGCCTCTCTAGCAGAGGGAATAGGCCCTAATCCACCACGTGGGCCCAGTGTGAGTTGATGGATGTCACAAGTCATCGCATTTTTGGTTCTTGGGAAAGGGTATGCCGGTTTCCTCACAATGTTTTCCTTCACCGTTTTGAGAGCAGTGGTGATGAAATAAATTACACAAAGTAATGCACCTGGCTGGCTTTGAACCCGCGACTTACAACTCGTAAGTCGGGTCTATTGCCATTGAGCCAACACTCCTCTTCGCTTTTCCGCACTAGTGCGAACACAAGGATTACGGGTTCTCGAGTAAGTGTATTGAAAAGTACTTTATCTACTTACTACAGTTCTCGGGTTTGACGCACTCCTTGATATGATCATCATAAACGTATCCCTCATCACAGGCCCATCCTAGTTCGCAGGTAGGGCAAGATGCCTGGTTTTTAGGATTACTTAGTTTGTAGTTTGAACACTTGTTGTAACAGTAGCCGGCACAGCCTATGTGAGCGTTGGGATAACCTCCACATTCTCGGCAGCCTGCAATTAGAGCCAGGTAGATCAAATGACGTAACTTAATTATTATTTATTATTATTTAGTTATAGCCCATTTATGTCCTCCCTTAAGGCCTCCCTTTCCCTTTTCCACACAAGTCTGTCTTCAGCCATTGCGGGCCAGACCCTCTGGTATTTATCCAGTTCATCTCTCCACCTTCGCCTTGGTCTGCCGCGGTGTCGCCTTGCGTTTAGTGGGACCCAATAAGTGGCTCTTTTAGCCCACCGGTCATCTGACATACGGCAGACATGTCCGGCCCAATCCCACTTCAGAGTGGCAGCTTTTCGGGCAACATCTTGTATCTTAAGTATAGACTTTTTTTAAAAATTACTTTGTTGTCCGTTCGTCTGTCTGTCAAGACCCATTATCTTGTGAACGCGTGGAGGCATCGAATTGAAATTAAGACTATATACTCAAGTCAGCAGTCCCTTGAAGCTGTGAAAAAAATCAAACTTCTGAGTTAACGAAAAATAAAGATAAGGTCGTTTATGTCGCAAAAAACGTGTATTTCGACACTCTCAAGGAAATCAAAATTCATAGAGTACTTCCCGTTATCCTAGAATCCTAAAATTTGACATGAAGCGAGATCTCATAGCACAACTATAGGAAAAAATCTGGAAACTGTACATTTTTAGTTATACGGAAAAATCTTCGTAACTAAATTCGAGAATTGAACTATTTACATAGGTAAGTTTGTACGGAACCCTCAGTGCGCGAATCCGACTCGCATATGACCAGGTTTTTTTAAATTATGGGTAGACTCGCGTTTGACCATTATCTCACCCGATAGTAGGTGAGCGATGATGTGGCAGACGATGAAGCTCGCTCGCCTAGAAGTAACCTATTCACTCTTGAATTAAGTCCTCTCAGTTGTAGCCATCAGGAAACACAGACTTGGGTGGGGAATTATACTCCTTAGCTGTACGCGCAATAAATAAGCTGAACTAATAAAGTTAACGACATAGTCCGAAGAATCGCCGAACTAAAGTGACATTGCTCGTAGAACGGATGATCGATGCGGCCGAAAGGTTTTAGAGTGGCGACCGCGAAACGGAAAACGCAGCGTTGGAATGCCTCCCACAAGGTGGACCGCCGACCTGGTGAGAGTCGCGGGAGTGCGGTGGATGCGAGACGCACAGGATCGGTCGTTGTGGCGTCGCTTGGGGGAAGCCTATGTCCAACAGTGGACGACGACCTTGGTTCTCCTGCGGATATCTTCATTCTTTACTTTTTATTACTTTAACTAAAACATTGAAAAAAGAAGAAAATCTTACCCAGAACTGTTTCAGCGACGAAAAACACCAAAATGGTTACCAGGAACAATTTAATGAAATACATCATGAACTTGTATTATGTACGGATAACTCGACGACTGATACTTCTACTGATTTTTAGTGTAAATTTAGTTGACCTCTCACATCTTATCACAGGTCAGGAATGAGTAAACCAAAGATTATAGGTCTACACATAATATCTACCTATTTAAACTAATATTACTAACTACTAAACGAAAAGAACTCAGATAGTACTTTTTAACCGACTTCAAAAAAGGAAGAGTTTGTCCATTCGGTTGTAATTTTTTTTATGTTTGTTACCTTAGAACTCCGTCATTTATGGACCGATTTGCTATTTTTTTTCCCCGTAAAGGATATGCTTACAGATTGGATCCATTTTTTTCAAAATCCTGTTCTAATGATGGGATCCATTCTTCAAATATTAAAGGCAACCATATAGTGATTTTGGTATTTTCATCGAGAACTTAAACTTAATTTTTGACTGTAAATCAGTCAAAAATTAACATTTGATGAAGTGAAACTGATGAAGAAAATTGGAATTGAAAAATTGTTTTTTATCAGACAGCGAGCTACTCCTTAGGTGCCTACTCGCCGTCCGCAAGCCCGCGCCTACGGGGTGGCTGATCTCTGCCATTCCCGACGCCCGGGCGGTCTCCAGACGCGGCGGCTGTGGCGTGATGATGTATGTTCCCACCGTGCCTGCTTCGCAGAAGGATGCGACCACATTCTTCAGCTCTGGGTGGAGCAAAAGAGCGTGTCAGACCTTTACTGACTAAGGGCCGACGCTGCGTTAAGCGGCCGCCCATACAGAAGTGCTCAGTCGCGGCTCGTCGCGGGCATTGGCGCCCCGCGCCCTTTTTGCTACGTAATAATACATTAGTTTTCTATCGACATGACTACATGCACACCGTCAAAAGTTAGCGGCTAAACACACGACACACGCGCGACGGGTGTCAGCGCGGGCTTAACGCAGCACTAGCCCTAAAACCCACCTGTGTTCCTTCAGTTGCTCTTTGAGATCCAGGGCCATGGTAACTCTTTCTAACATCCCAGCTTCCGCCACTTCCTTCGCCTGTATTACTGTTTTGCAGGTGGTTACAGCTACCCATTGCTTCTCGCTCCGTACCAAGGTCTGGACTAGAGCTGGACACTAGAGGTGGTAATCGCCTCTATGAGGACACGGCGTTGCTCTGACCAAGCTAGGAGACTTCATATATCTTCCTCTCCCTTCTTCCTCTAGAGAGTTGGTAATTCAGAGAATACCCAATTTTGAGAACTAGTCCTATTGCTATTTTGGGAATTCTGCGCCTAAACCATAAAATCTAATCAATCCTTTATGTCCCACTGCTGGGCAAAAGCCCCTTTCCCACATACATCTGTCTTCAGACATTACGGGCTACTCCCTCCGGTTTGAGTCAAGCTTATCCCTCCCCCTTCATCAAGGTCTGCAGCGAGAAGGCAAGAGTAAGACCTACTGTCCATGGACACGTAGCTTCATAGACGCGTATTCGTCATTGTCAACGAAGCTTCAACGACATTTCAGTACGACGTTAATAATAGTAATAATATTCCACAACTATTACACAAAGCCGTCTCAAACTAAGCAGAGCTTGTGTTATGAGTACTAGACAACTGATAAACATACTAAAATATTTCTAAATACATACGTATTATAGATAAATTACACCAAGACACAGAACAAATGATCGTACTCATCACACAAACATTTGTCCTGGGTGGGAATCGAACCCACGACCTCCGGCTTAGCAGTCAGGGCCACTAACTACTAAACCAACAGGCCAGTCATTTATTTGCCGCTATGACGACAGTTTCAGTTTCGTATGTAAGCTTCACGCAGGCGTACACCAAGCGTATAATGTCGAATACCTACGCGTTTATGAAGCCACGCGTCCGTGAACAGTAGGCCTTAAGCTTACTACAGAAATGAAAAAAAACAAATTGTAAATAAAACATTATGTATTTTAATATTATTAATAATATCAGTACCTATAGTTAAAAAATAAAACAATGGATTTAAATAATTAATATTTTATAAAATTTTAGGACGATTCTCTTATATTGCACATTATTTTTACAACCTTATTACCGATTTTTAGTTAACTAAGTAATTTTCGCTAAGAGTTGGGAAAATAATTGTGATTATTTAAATGGAGTCGTGTATTATTTAAAAAGCGCTAAAGGACGTCATCATCATCATATCGAAAAGAAGAAAAACCCTTTTTTTAGGTAGAAAATCTTCAAATAACTGTTTTCGCCCCGAGTGGAGCGAGAGGCCATGTTAGAATTTTACTAGACAAAAACCACAAAATAGGTACAGAAGTCAGTCTACATACAAACCGCGCTCGAGGAACGCACACATAGACACCGCTCATGGACACGATATCGCGGCTCAATTCAGCTCAATGCAAGCTCGAGTGCTATCCGTTTGAGACACGCGTCTGTGAACTTTTTTGTGAAAAAATGGACCAACAAAAAAAACCTTATTCTAACTGTTCAGTGGACGGTTGTGTACCTTCAACATGAAACAGTGAATTGACGTTTTTTAGGCTACCAGTTGTTTCAGAGAGGTAAGTAGATATTTGCTTGTATTTTGATAGTTTGTTTCAACGTAACACAGAACAGGCCCCGCGCCGAGAAAGTGAAAATGATGTTGTGACCATGTAATATTTTTACAATTCAGATTAGGTAGGAATTTATCACCGCGCCGTGCACTCGGACAGGGGTCCAAGTCCGCTATTTTTATAAATTCGTCATTCCAACACGATCCCATTGTCATTTTGCTAAAAGTTCTTAACCTGCTAATTTATAATGATCGATAATTGATCGGTCAATGGTCTCGTAATAGAGTTGTGATAGAATGACAATATCGAGCTTATTAAAAGCAATGACTGCACAATGACGTTCTAATGGTAGGTCACTGATTAAAGGAACTGTCAAAATTTCAACAGATTACCGCATACGTCAGACATTCATTTGTCAGTATGTACGAGATTACCATTCTGTGCCACTTCTTTCAATGGAGTGTCAATGGTTGACCATTGGAAAGTCATAATGACGCCATTATATTAGTAGATTACCAAACTTGTCAAAATCAACAATTATGAAATCAATGATAGACTATTCTGACACTATTGTAATAGCAGACTTGAGGCCCTGTTCGGCACCACGCGCTGCCCCTAGCGCTCGCCGAGCGTAGGTATGAAAAGTGAAGTACATACATACATGAGATTGTCTTCTGTACCCATCTATTTTGTGCTAACATCCACCCGTGATATTTTCCGAAGTTTTACAGCTGAAATGATGATGACGAAGAATGCCCTAGGAGTTGACTAAAAACCGGTTTTTTTTTTATAACAAAGTGTGGCACTCTGAAACATTTTATTTAATTTATCGATCACTCTTTGGCCAAGATCTTTCGTGCGTACATAGAAAATCAAGCTAAGTACAGTCAGCGTTTCAAACGAATATGAACCTTAAACGTATAAATTTAATGTTCAATTTTTATTGATATGTTAATAATTCAGTATATATGCGTCGTCATCTACAAATGTCTAATACTAGAAGCGACAAGAAATATGTATGTAACCAAGATTTACGTAACTCATAATATGATTTAAAAAAGTGTCCATGGAGTTTCTTGCACGTTCTTCTCCATAGAGATCTACGCTTTGGAACGTGCAATAAAGCTTCACTCTTTTTGACTGTCCGACATTTTGACAATTCAAAAGTGCCTGTATTTTGTCTATTTGAAATAAATTTGCTTCTAACAAATATTGAAGGATCAACCAACCCATATTTTCAATGATTTGCATAGAAGGGTTTTTTTTTAGGTGGGGAAATCATATAATAACAAATCCCGCTCTTGAGCGGAGCGGGAGATAGTGTCAGACTTTTACTGACTAAAAACCCACTCCTGTTCCTTCTTTGTCTTCATCCCGGGACCCTGGGCTTCGCTTTCACACTACCCGTGGCTGCATAGGAGGGTAGGGATCCCATACATCCATGGGACCCTGAACTGCAGCCCAGTTAGACATAATATAGATTCGCCCACGTACCTTAAAGTAACCGATACACTCTTCTGACCTAAAATTCGTATGAAATGCTAAATCGCAATCTCTTATTGGAATATGCACATTAAAATTATGCTTATAAAGTTTATATTCGTGTGAAACGCTCACTGTAATAAGTTTGAGTAGTCTTTAGATAGCTTTTGATCTTAGCTTCACATTCAGTTTCTGAATTGAGAACCTTATGTTAAGAACTTGTCTAACACTTTTTTTGGGGTGAGAAATCATTAAATTATTTCTTCTACCCGTGTGTTTCTTCCGCACGAATCTGGTGCAGGAACCTCCCGAACTTACCATTACGGGTGAGGACCTGTGTCATGCGGAAGGTAAGGACGATGTGTTGCCTTTCCAGCCACTCCTCAATGAGGGGACTTACCGCCATAACTATGGCCTTTACATTTCGAGCGATCCCATAGTCCAATTTACCAAACCTTAATGCTAGTTCACTTTCCCAAACTGTCAATTCAGCAACCGGGCGTTTAGAGTGAGTACCCAATCGTTTGATAAATGTCACATCGAGTTTATAAGGGAAATATTTATTGCCTCACGTTGTCTCTGTCACTCATGCTATTGTGACTCTCTCTAAAACTCCACGTGTCATTTTAACCCTAGATTACTCGCGAGGTGAGCATTTTGCCGCCGCACGCGACTTGCAGGGTTACCATGACGTTCAAAGTAAGATTGTTTCATTCTTATTTCCAGTATGGGTAAGAGATGGCGCTAGACAACCTGTATAGCTCTGTCTCTTACCCACACTGAAATAAGAATGAAACAATCTTACTTTGAACGTCATGGTAACCCCGCTGGTCGTATAAGGCTCAACTTACACTGTTGCAGAGTCGAAGCGTCGTATCACGTCCAGTTCTACAGTTAAAACACGAAGGTCGCATTAGCTAATGAATGAAATGAAAATGGCGTTCGTGCTCGACAACTGACGCGTCAATATTTCACCAGTGTTGCCAAACTTAATTTTTTTTTTCGTATACAGGTTTAATAACCTCTACCAAAATAAATCTCAAATCTCTCTCTCTCTCTCAAATCTAATAAAATCTCTTACCAACATATTTGTACGAGCCTGATAGTATCCTCGTACCTCGTTCAGTAAACCACATATCTCGTATTTGTATGAGGAACCTGGAACGTTTGGCATCCCTGCGCGTCACTGCCCGAACGTTCCGTTCCGTTCCGTTCTAACCAATAAAAATTTGCATAACACTTTGTACTTTAATCCTTTTACCGCCCCCGTCGGATTGGTCCGACGAATATTTTCGCCTCCTATTCGCCAGGGTGTGTGTTTGCGACTGGGTACTCCATTTCGGCTATAAGGCGTTTGGTACACGGTCATGCAGTTGTCAATCAATTTCATCAATCATGAATTATGTTTTAATGATGGAATTTTATTGCCATTAGGTTTTCGTCATGCAAACGTCAATCATCGCACTAGACGGTAGGTTTTTCGTCAATCACCACATTGACTGTGGGAAAACTGACAGCAAGAACTATCGTGTAATGGACGCCTATTAGCTCTTCAATCCCCATAGGTGACAGAAGAGCCGACGAGATAGGAGTGTTTGGTCGTGGATGTGCGACCCTGGCAGAATAAACGCGAAAGTGTTTGTCGGATATATCCGACAAACAGTTAGTAGGCGTTTGAAAGGTTAAAAATTGGAAAATAAATATGAATATGTTATAGGCAAAATCATGCCGAATCGCGACTCTTCGCCAGTGTGAGACTTATCATTTGCTATCACGGTTGCCTGATCTTTCTCAAACTTTTAATGCAGTTAGGTGAAAGATGCTGTGGTGGCCGAGTGGTAACGGCCCCGACTTATGAGTTGTAGGTCGCGGGTTCAAACCTAGCCAGATGCATTACTTTGTGTAATTTATTTCATCACCACTGCTCTCAAACGGTGAAGGAAAACATCGTGAGGAAACCGGCATGTCCTAGAACCAAAAATTCGAATACATGTGACATCCACCAACCCGCACTGGGCCAGCGTGGTGGATTACGGTCCATACCCTCTCCTAGAGAGGAGGCCTGAGTCCCAACAGTGGGAACATTATAAGGCCGACTATGCTATACTATGTAGGTGAAAGATGGGGAATAAGCTACTAGGTTACATTACCTTACGATTGACCTTGAATCTTGAATAGTTTTGAAAATAAAAATCTTTGTTTTCTAAGGGCGGCAAAATGCTCACAGCGTGAGTACTCTAGGGTTAACGACTGTGTATCTCTTACGATTATGAGTGACCATTTAATATTTAAAATAACATTATTTTTAGGTTAACAATATTGTGATAATTCATTATTTATACATTTTAAACCAACAATATTGTAATATAATAATTTTCTACCTATACATTTTTTAATAGTAAAATGTTTAATATTTAATAACTTACATATTTTAGTATATAACATAACATAGGTAATTAAATACAATTATTCTAACCGCGTTTGACGTGGATTGGACAAGAACAAACAACTTGATTTATTGCAATTTTCCTTGAGTTTAAATATAAATAACATGTATAATAAAACTTGTTGGCAACATGTTTTGCAACACAAAAACATGTTGCTGAAACAAGGTTGCACAACATTTATTTTTCACTATTAATTGCTTGGGAAAGCACAGACTATATTCACTATTATTTTCTTTAAACAAAATATGTGTTTTTTGAAGTCCACATAAAGTTCATTTTGCGCTACATATACAAACATTTTCAACAGCATTTGAAATCAGCTTAATTTACACTAGCACGAAGTTGATAATTACTTATTTTTTTCAAAACAGTAAAAGTTAACAAAGACATACAAAATTAGCCTAAATGATTCCCATCGCTGGGCTCGGGCAAAGAAAAACATTGGCCCAGTAGTGGGAAAGATAGACTAAAATAAATAAACGTCACTGGATTAGAACCGTATATACTCCATTTGTGTCGAACCTGAAATATATGCGCGCCGTCTCGCCCCTCGAGCGTCTGACTGTACACTCGGATGTACAACTCGAAAAACGCCTCAAGCATCATTTATATACACGGTTGTACGAAATTGATCGACCGCCATTGGTCGCTCTATATCTTGAATTTATTTGCTCCTGGCAACACGTTCCAAGTATATTTAAACTAAATAGTTCGTTCATTCACTATTTTAAGAACTATAGACGTGGAGAACTACGCACCAGACTTTTCAGTACAGCATTACCAATGAGGTCTGCGCATGTGCTTCCAAGAAGGCGTGGGCAAAGTATGTATCATCTTTGCGATTGGAACATTTGCATATGAATCACTGAAGTGTTCCGGAACACTGATATGTATCATTAGGAACATTTGGAACAACTTCTACGGCAACACAGACACTGACAGTTATGAATCGTGATCTGTTACATTACGTCATACACACTAACAGTTTTGTTTAATTGAATTTTTATTTAAGAATAATTTTAAGTAGATGTTTTTAGTTCAGGTCATTGATTATATTTACACTATTTATGTTTTAAATTGAATTTTAAAAAGACTGCAGCTTAAAGTACCTAAAGAGTGTTTCAGTGTTCCAATTGTTCCAAATGATGCATTTAAAACATTACCCTACGTTCCAATCTATCGGAACAGTGAGTCGATTCAGTAAAGAGTTATTCACGCATACTATCAAGATTTGAGTACCAGCCTTTCTATTCACCTTTCGTATCGATCTGACTCAAATTTGGTCCGGCCAATATACTGTCACCACTCTGTCATTGGCCGTCTCATAAGTCGTGGTGGCGAAAAGAGACAAATATCTTGGGAATAGGGCTCCACACTGGCACTGTATTTCCTATGGGTATCGGCCAGCGTTTCCATTAAGACAACAACAAATTCCAATCTAAATAGAATGTAAAGGTTGGACAACACGGTCGTCAATATCGGGCTTTCTCTCATGAACCTTCAAATGACCTTTAAGAGTACATTTCTGAGTAAACGCTCTGCCACAAACCGGACAAACGAATCTTTTATCATTATTATGTATCCTCAAATGCTCTCTCAAAGTCTTCTTTCTTTGATAAGACTTCTGACACACAGGACAGGTATGTATCCTTTCTCCGTCATGCTTAATCATGTGCATTTTCAAAGCGTTCTTTGTATAAAATGCTAAGTCGCATTTATCGCACTTGTGATTACGTTCGTTCAAATGGTCTCTTCTGACATGGCTGGAGAGATGTCCCGGAGTTATATAACTTTGAGGGCACGCTTTACATTTATATCTTTTCAATTCTTCGTTGTGTACTTCTGCTAAATGTTTTTGACGTGCGTAAAAAGATGTTAACGAGATATTACATCTTTTACAAGCGTATCTAATGCCGGATTTGTGTTCTTTTGAGACATGGTTTTCTCTTTTAGTGACTCGATCGAAAGTAGCGTCACAATAGCGACATGGGAAGTTGCCAACTTCGTGGGTCCTCATATGACCTCTCAGTCTAGCTTTAGAGGCAAATGCTTTGCCGCAATTCTCGCAAATATAATTCGGGTAATGGACGTTCATATGTGTGTTTAAACTAACGTAGTTCAAAAATGTTTTCTTGCAAACTGGGCAGTCTAGTTGATCTTTTTCTAGTTTGAAAGGCAAATTATTCCATTTGCGATTAGAATATTTAAGTCTGGTACAATTTTCTACATGTTGTCTCAACTCGTCGTATGTAGAGACGTCTGTTGTGCAGATCTTACATCTCAATTTCGTTCCAAATTTATAAAATCGTTGCGAATTTGAAAAAATCATTTTTTTGAATGCCAAATGTAGATTAGTTTTGTTATGGTCGACTATGTGAACTTTGATGTCGTCTAGATTAGTCGATTTTTCCGGACATATAGAGCAAGAGAAAGTCCTGTTTTTCCGGATTTTGAAAGGGAACAATCCGGTTTTTAACATTGATTCCGTTTCACTGAAGTCGTGGAATTTTTTCACAGGATTTGTTGATATTTTCTTGACAGATTTGCTTCTCGTTTTTCGACTGCATTCTTCCGGCTCAGTTTTGATTATAGGTTTTATTTCTGTAATTAATAAATGTTTTAATTAATAAACGTCAGCTGCATGAACCAAGATTGCTGGGCGTGTATCGCCACGCAGTGGGTTCCTGCAGAAGGAAAGCGCCGTCGAAGCCGGCTTAGAAAGAGGTGGCGATGGCGGGATGATCTGGATGAGTACCGCGAGGACTGCCTTGAGCATCGCGGGAGAAGAGAGTCTGGAAGGACTTGGGGAGGTCTTTGCCAAGCAGTGGCACCACAGATATGTCAAACAGTAGAGATATGGTAAGGGGGCGTGGTTTTTGCGAACGCATTAAGCCGGATATATGCTTGATGTCATTTTCGGCCATTAGTCAAATGTTAACTAGCGACGTCTTCTTTAATTATGATTTTTTACAAAATGCCGCGTTGTTCAGTGGTTGTTTGCAAAAGTAACAGCTGTATTGTAAATTCCACGAAAGGTGGTATCTCATTTTACACGTAAATAATAATATATTAATGTTTTTCTTAGTAAATTCATTAAAAAATTACTTCCTTATACCAAAAAACGCGATGATGTGTCAAATCAATTATTTGAATTGAGAACAAATATCATTGCTTGCTTAGTATAGATCGAGCAATTAATCAGCTCAACTAGTTGCACAATGGATGAGTATTTAACAGGTACTCTCACTAATACGATAGTTACGTGGTGCGGCCGCAGCCGGCTTTTGTTTGTTAGAGATGTAAAGTGCCGTTTGTGGTTATCGATATTTTTTATAATCCTACCTAATACGATAGAAAAGTTAATGTTAATGATTAATTCTTACATATATATTATTATAGAACAGTTCCCTCACGCGTTTGTATTTCTGTCAATTTGCGATAAACTCAAAAACTACTGAACGGATTTTCATGTGTTTGGGATTAATTTTCATGAGGAGAAAAAATATTTATAAATAAAAAAGGGGTGTGTTACACCGTAATATTGAATAACACGACCCCGTATGTTTACTAATAGGAAACTCTTCACAACGAATGCACGCTGCTACGAAAAACCTTATTATTATTCGATATTACAGTTTTCTGAATCATGTTATTCGAGATCGCATGGCTACGGCGTTAAGTTTTTCGTGGTAACGTGCATTCGTTGTTAGGTGTTTCGGATTAGTGAACTTACGGGAACGTGTTATTCGAAGTTACACTTTTCTGAATTCTGTAACACACCCATAAAAAAGAACTAAAATTATTCTTTTTGTTTCTTTTTTCTTCTTCTACTTTATTTTTTGTAGGTATTTTATCTTAGTAAATATCCCAAATGTTCGATTCCTGGTCTGTTTATAATATTTTTCCCAAGTTCAGTAGGCTTGCATGGCGAAATGGCGACAGCGACTGTTGCAACCCAGTGCTGGGCTAGCCATAATCACGGCGGTAAGTCCCCTCTTTGAAGAGTGGTTGGAGCGGCAACAAACACAGCGTCCTCACAGGACATGGCAAGTTCGAAAGGTTTATCACTGTGTGAGTATACGGTGGAGAAGTGCCCTGCTTGGGCAGAGCACCGCCGTGTCCTCATGTAGACAATCGGCGGCAGCGAACTTTCGCGTCGGGCCCTGGTTGGACTATGATCCGGAGCGAGGAGGAATGGCAGGCGGTCGCCTCCTTCTGCGAAGCAGTAATGCTAGCGAAGGAGGAGGCTGCACGCGTGAGGGAACGAAGGTCCTCACGCCCTAGCCTAGCAATCAGTGATATTAGTTTGCATATGTGTGTTTATTCTGACCCCGTAGTTACAAGTAGATGTTGAAAAGTGTTTCTATAGTGTACATGAGTTCTTAGGTTACAAATTGTAAGTTTTGACATGATTATTATAATTGACATGGGTACTATTGACATGATTATTATTGACATTAATATTATTGATAAGATTATTATTGACATGATTAGTATTGACATGATTATTATTGACATTTGTGATTTTTTATTTTTTAATTCAACAATTCAATTTTAATTTTGAAAAAACGTGTTGCGCCGACCCCAAATAACACGGGATAAGGGCAGGAAGATGATGATGAATTCAATTTTAATTTTAATGAAATGGAAATCTGTTTAATGAGTGCATGATTTTAAGTAATAATTAATTTAATCTCAAATACAATGTTTATATTTGCACGCCGAAATTAAAGGCAGAATAAGAGATCAACTTTATTTATATTGTCAACCTTTTGTACCTTATTTACGCAAATAAATGATTATTATTATTATTATTATTCCACCTCCTTTTCGAATATGATCTATTATCGTGTTTGTTTGTTGTGAAGTCAGTATCTTTGTGTCCATGAGAAATGAGTTTGTGTGTCATTCTGACAGTTTTTGATTTTGAGTTATTGAAATAAGTGAGTTAGGTTTGGAGACATCTGTACTCGAATAACATTTCTGCTTAAAACATATCTTTAGAGTTTGACATATCTGTGAGTGGTACAGTAAGGGCTAAATAAAAAAATTGTGATCATGTTCAAACTTTTACAAATGATTTGTAATCACTTAATTTTAAATTTTGAAACATAGGGGGGCAAATCTTGGTTGCACAAGGCCGTACAAGTATCAAACAACGTTTTTCAACACACTTACGAACAAACAAATTAAACGCAAAAAATTTGTTATTACACTTTTATTTATTGAAATATTTTAATTGAGGTATAATAATCAAGTTTTGGGACAAGGTAAAGTCCAAATTACTTCACAAATCAAATTTATTGATGCTTTTAAATACAAAGACGATTTTAGAAATAGTGGCAATAAATTTAAATAATATAGAACTAGCTTCTTCCAGCAGTTCCACCCGCGTGACGGTTATTCTAAAGGAATATACTACCCATCAAATTCCGTTCAGCCGTTTGTGAGTGAAGAAGAAACAGACATACAAACACACACACGCACGCACACACTTAAAGCTTTCTAGGAATTCATTATACATATATTTACTATAACTAGTTTGTGCTAGCGATTTCGCCTCTATCTTTCCTCGTCCTTTATTATCTTTTGGCCATATCATTGATGCAGAATTTCTATGATAACGAAAATAGGCCATACTAGGATTGACATATCATCAAATATTAACGCTTAAACGATCTGGCCAGGTTTAGTTGGCCATATCATGAAGTGATCAATTCTAAGATCTGGCTACGACATAACTAAGACTAGCTTTTGCCTGCGGCTTCGCCTGCGTACTTAAAATATAGCCTATGTCACTCAGGAATAAAGCAGCTTACTATCGTTGAAAAAATTTTAGCAATCGAACCAGTACTTTCGGAGATTACCTCCTACAAACAAAAAAACATAAAAACAAAAAGACAATCTTTACCTATTTATAATATAAGTGTAGATTAGTCTTATCACCAATAATAGCCTATTTATTCGTACCAACAAATCAAACATACAAAAATAAAAAAACCGATACAGCCGTTTCTTGGATAGGCAGACTAAAGAAAAGATGGATTGTGTGAGGAGTGATATGAAAGAAAAGGAAGTTAGTGATAGCATGACGAGTAACAGGGCAGAGTGTAAGAAAAAACATGTTGCGCCGACACCAAATAACACGGGACAAGGGCAGGAAGATGATGATGATACAGCCGTTTCTTGAGAGTTCAAATATACAGTTTCGGTGATATAACCTATTTTACCTGTGTCCTTCAGTTACTTTCTTTGTCAGCAAAGTGGAAAATTAACTATACTTCCGAGATAAAAGCTAAATTTATATAGCTTTGTAATATGCTATTCTAGGGTAATGTCAACCCGTGTGCCACATTTCATCCGAATCAGTTCAGCCGTTTGAGCGTGAAGGAGTAATAAACATACACGCACTTTTTGTTTTTTTTTTGTTTGATGTACCTGGCGCCCGAATTCTCTACCACTTTCATATTTTTCTGGTACAACCCTCTTATTTCTATCACACACACACACATATCTTTTTTTAATATTACAAATGTTTGTCGGATATATCCGACGTAGGTAGATAAAGGGTTAAATGAAACAGCAATTAGCATTTCAAATATTGGTATGAGACAGAGTGGAAGCGAGGTGGGAACATCTCGACATCTCTTTTGTACACAAGTGAACTACACTCCATACGAAATATGATTAATCATGCAACCAAACCTTTATTACTGTCCGTTCAACCGATTTTGACTTCTATTCCGTAGACATAAGGATGGTATTAAGAGCAAAAAAAAGTGGTTACAATACCAACTATTTACTGCAGCTGGCACTTACCATGCCACCAACGCAATAAGTCAAAACCAGTTAAACGGATAGAAGAAACGGTTTATTTAAACGTGTCATCTTGTTTCGAATGGAGTATAATGGCGGTGACGTCATATTTCAGCATGTACATACTTATTCTATTACATGACAGTTTTCCCTTCCAACAGATTTGATAACTTAACATCATCATCATCATCATTTCAGCCGAAATACGTCCACTGTTGGACATAGGCCTCCCCCAAGCGACGCCAGAACGGCTGATCCTGTGCGTCTCGCATCCACCGCACTCCCGCGACTCTCACCAGGTCGTCGGTCCACCTTGTGGGACGCCTTCCAACGCAGCGTTTTCCGGTGCGCGGTCGCCACTCAAGAACCTTTGGCCCCATCGACCATCCGTTCTACGAGCAATGTGCCCTGCCCACTGCCACTTTAGTTTGGCGATTCTTCGGGCTATGTCGGCGACATTGGTTTTCCTGCGGATATCTATATATTCCTGATGCGATCACGCAAGGAAACTCCGAGCATAGCCCCTTCCATTGCTCTTTGGGTGACTGTAAGCCTTCTGATGAGGCCCATTGTAAGCGACCACGCTTCGGAACCATATGTCATCACTGGCAACATGACTTTCGTCTTGAGACACATACCTTAACATAGAATGAATTTGAAAAAAATCTTTTTTTAATCTATTGCATATAAAGGTTACTTTAGGTCAACTACCCAACTTCATTCTTTTCTATTTTAATTTCTGTTTGAAATGACGGAACGTAGGAAGTATGATCGTCTAATTCCATTTTTACCGTTACAGGAGGACCCACCACTATATTATTCAAATCATCATTATGTTTTGCTGTAGACGACGAAGGCATATCAGTGGTAGGAGGGTCTTCTAATTCTTGCTTGATATAAACCGTAGATGTAGGATGTATATTTTTATTTATTTCATTGTCTGTTTTAGCCATAGGCGGCACGTGCACAGTGATATACGAAGTAGAGGGAACCGTCTCAATTTCAGCTTTCTTAGACACCGGTTCCAATTTATTTATTTTTGCCTGAGATTTCCTTTTAGAGCTTCTAGGAGTCTTATCAGCATCAGAATCCGCCCACAACGCGAATGAAGTCCTTGTAAATGTGTGTCCGGTGTAGGACTCCGCATCAGGCAGTCCTAAGAACTTAGCAATCTCCATGGGCATCTTGCCAAATTTGTTGACCCCAATGGGTTGCACTGTACATCGACCTTTAAGATACTGTTGAAAAAACAGCGTTTTTTTCGTATTCTTCGAACGTAGAGCTGTGTATTTCTTTACGATTGTATAGCAAGGCCCGTCTATCAAGAATGTTCGGGGGTTCTTTTTCCTAGTACGAACTGTGACTTGAAGCGTTTGTCCATCATCTTTTATGTCATCCGTGGTTATATTTCTTAGGTCCTCACGTCGGCAAGCACCGGTTACGGCGAATATTAAAGCTACCTGAAATTAAAAAAAATACTTCTTGGGTAGTTATTATGTACCTTTTATTAACCATTAGTTAATAAGAGAATGAGGATCAATCACATAATAGTAAATCCAATTTTTAATATGTACATCGTATATGCAATATTTACAGAGGATTTAATTTTTTAAATTATTAAAATCCGTCATGAAGGATTTATTAGTTTTTCTGAACGGCTACTTGACTGTTTACGATGACGTCATCTGTCATGATCCGTGCGACGAACGGCTTGATAGTGTTCATTCGCCGGTAGAGACCGATCATGACAGATGACGTCACAGCGAGTCGCTTCATTCTCGAGCGCGTTTCTGGAACTAATACACTAAAATCGCTGTGTCTTTGTCTGTAAATACTGTAATTTCTTCACAGTATTTACTGTTTTTTGACGTTAAAGGTCTGCATACTCCACGAAAATCATGACTGATCCTCATTCTGACTATTAATACTATGGACGTTCGTCTGAAATAAAATTTAAATTATTTATTATTATAGACTGTAGAAAATTGCATCTTTTTTAATTTTTGCAGTTTTGGCGTGGATACCAAGTCATTTAAGCCATGTCTTCGTAAAAATAGTTCATTAGTTTACCATTAGGATGCGGGTGCAACGCATTCTAATGTTTTTGTAGTATTTGGCAGCAAATGTATCGAGTCAGCAAACTTCACTGAGGTAGCCTGAACTACAATAAAATTCTCAGCTCCATTTTACCGAGATCGCGCCTGTTTCAATGATTCCACATATTGTCCAGTTGCGCAGACACTTGAGATACAAAACTACACCAATTTTACATCACAATATTCACTAGGAATCAATTTGCGAATAATTAAAACATCCACTGAACTTCACACGAAGAAATTCAGCCAAAAACTCCACAATTGTGTCTTAAGAAATTGAAACCATAATATTTAAAGATCAGTTAAATGTCATATTAGCATGACTGCGACATTAGGTATTGTTCTGTATTTTGAGGTTTTTTGTTTTAGGTGGGAAAATCATCTTATGACAAATCTCGCTCATGGGCGGAGCGGGAGATAGTGTCAGACTTTTGCTGATAGGAATAAAACTCATGTTACTAAAGGAGTTATGAGTATACATGTGGATGAATGGAGAGAGAGGGAAAAGAAAAGATGGATTGATAGTGTGAGAAGTGATATAATAATAATAATATTCCACAACTATCACACAACGCCGTCTAGTCCCAAGCTAAGCAGAGCTTGTGTTATGAGTACTAGACAACTATTAAACATACTTATATATTTCTAAATACATACATATTATAGATAAATTACATCCAGAAACAGAACAAATGATCGTGCTCATCACACAAACGTTTGTACTGGGTGGGAATCGAACCCACGATCTCCGGCATAGCAATCAGGGCCACTAACCACTAGTCAACAGACCAGTCGAAAGAAAAAAGGAGTTGATGAAGGGTGACAGGACAGAATGGAAGAAAAAATCGAGTTCCGCCGACCTCAAATAACATGGGACAAGGGCAGGATGATGATAATGAGGTGGAAAGTCATCAAACAACATTTCCCGCACTGTGTGAAGCGAGAGGGAACGTCAGATGCTTACTGGCTAAAACCCACGTGTTCCTTCAGTTGCCCTCTGCATTCCGCGGTAACTCTTTCGAACATTCCCGCAGGCCAGAAACGTGTTATTTTTTTTTAATTTAGGTGCCATGCTAAAATGAAATCTAACCATTTTACATTCGGTTCAATTTCACTCAACACATTGTTTCGGCGATGCCCACTCAGTTGAAATCTTACATATAAAGTAAATAATAATAACAATATTGTTTTAAATATACAACATATAACTGGATCACACATCCTTATACATCCTAACTAGAAAAATAAGTTACAAATCAAATTTTACTTAGGGCCTGTGCACACAACGTTTTTTAAACGCGCTGTGTCAACGATGGAACGCGCTTACCTAGAAGTAACCTATTCACTCTTGACTTAAAGATTCACGGGTTGTAGCCATCAGGAAACACAGATTCCGGCAAGGAATTCCACACCTTAGCTGTACGCACAATGAATGTGTTCCCAAAACGTTTCGTGCGTATAGGTGGGATGTCCACCATGTACCGGTGGCGCATTGCCGTACACCTGGTGGTCCGATGATGGAACGAGCTAGGCGGAATTAGGTTATGCAATTCCGACGCACACTCCCCGAAATGCAACCGATAGAACTTGTTGCCACTATTTAAAAATATCTCCACGGCGAGTGGCTTAGTGCGGAACTTAGAGCTGTAAGGGTGGATCCCCACTAAGCGTTTTGCTTCATCGTTTATACCGCGTACATCGAAGGACTGGAACTATTTACCTGCTGCGGTCTTCCCGTCCGATTATAATTTAGGTGTTTTCAAGGTTAGAGTGAATAGGCTCTTAATAAACTAGTGCGCTTCACCATCAACGATTGCATCACTGCTTACCATCAGGTGGGAACGCAGTCAAGAACTAGTTTATATCATTTAAAAAAACTGGGCAAGTGCGAGTCGGACTCGCGTCCTGAGGGTTCCGTACAAACTCACCTATGTAAATAGCTCAATTCCCGAATAAACTCTCGAAGATTTTTCCGATTTGAATCCTTTTTGTGACCTAACAAAAAATTTACTGTTTTTAGATTTATTCCTATACTTGTGCTATAAGACCTTGCTTCATGCCAAATTTCAGGATTCTAGGTTAACGGGAAGTACCCTATGAATTTTGATTCCCTTGAGAGTGTCGAAATACACGTTTTTTGCGACATAAACGGCAGTATCTTTTTTTTCGTTAACTCAGAAGTTTTTTTTCACAGCTTCAACGGACCTCATACCTGACTATAATGTTTTAATATCAAACCGACAGACAGACGGACGGACGGGTTCCGTTTTTTTCCTTTGGAGGTACGGAACCCTAAAAAGAAAAAAAAACTGAAATCGGCTTAGTAGCAGATTCTGAACACATTACTTTCAAGATGTGCTTTTATTGTTACATGTTGTATACATAAAAAAATACATTTTAAACATATATTAATAAAAATTCAATAAATATAATATTCATTAATTTACTGACCTTTGAGAGCAGTGGTGCCCGAGTGGTAACGATCCCGACTTACGAGTTGTAGGTCGCGGGTTCAAACCCAGTCAGTCGCATTACTTTGTGTAATTTATTTCATCACCACTGCTCTCAAAACGGTGAAGGAAAACATCGTGAGGAAACCGTCATGTCCTAGAACCAAAAATACGAAGACATGAGACATCCACCAACCCGCACTGGGTCCGCGTTCCCTCTCCTAGAGAGGAGGCCAGAGTCCCAACAGTGGGAACATTATAAGGCCGACTATGCTATGCTACTGACCTTTGTGGCTAGATACTGGTTATCCGGGGCTTCAATTAAGAACCTCTCAACGTCGCTCGAAGACAGTATCTTGCATTTCCGAGTAGTATAACCATCTGAACGAAGTCTAAGAAACTCCAACAATTTAGAATATTTCTTTATATCAGTCCCATCGTTGTCTCTCACCATGCTTTTAAGCATGGAAAATATGCTCCATAGAGTATTCGGCTTGTATCTATTCGCCAGCAGATTAAAATATTCCAAAAAAAGAGTCTCAGTTAGTGTCTGGTCTTTTTTTGTTTTCTTCCAACCAATGAAATTTTCCCAGGCTGCTAGGTACTTTTCTCTTGACTTCGAAGGTACCGGCTTATCATTTGCGTCGTGCACTACATCAGGCGTCGTCCAATCTAAAAAAATTGGATTCTCCTTCATAACATACTCCATACTCGCACATTCACAGGTCACAGATAAAAAATTGTGTTTTTTTTTGGTCTATGGTTTAGATTTTTCGCGCGCTTTTCCGTCGCTAGTTGGAGGAAAAGCCCAGGTATCAAGCCGCCAAATAGTTTTAAAACACATGTTTTTTTTTTTATTAATCACACACATATTATAAAGATGAAATGTTGTGTGTATGTTTTTTACTTCTTCACGCTCGAACGGCTGAACGAATTTGCATGAAATTTGGTAAACGAATAGTCTATGTCCCGGAATAACACAGGTATGTTCCCTTGGAACTATTTTCTATTTTCACACTAGTATTACAAAAGACGAAAGTTTGTGAGTGTATTTGTCACTTCTTCACGCCCAAACGGCGGAACCGATTTGGATGAAACTTGGAACACAGGTAGACCACGTCCTGGAAAAGTACGTAGAATACGAATGGATGACAAATCTGAGAAAAACTTAGTTTGTAACGGTGTTAGAAAGAAAAGGGGGTTAGTGATAGCGTGATGGGTGACAGGACAGAATGGAAGAAAAAAACGTGTTGCGCCGACCCCAAGTAACGTGGGACAAGGGCAGGATGATGATGGACCGGGTTAGATTACGCGTGCAGAAATACATTGCATAGTGAAAATAAAAACACTATAATAAGAGGTAGTTTTCGTTCGTAAGTGGTTGATTTGGACTTAATAATGTTAGTGTCTAAACACATTATGCCGAAGGTACGCGGCCGAAGTTCCGTGGCTGGTTTTACGTTCCGACGTATTCAATTGACATGACATAAGTGCCGAAATTACGCGGCAGAAATTCAGTTGCGCAACTTTGTGTGTATTTATTGTCTCGAGCGCTCACGTAGCGTCGTGTCGTTTTATATAAAAAGCAGAACAGACAGTTGTAAAACAAAGTGATCCTGTTAGGGTTCCGTTATTATTTTAATAAACACAATGGGTGGACACGCGGGCCGCAGGCATGCCTGCCTCCCGCTGCTCCCTGCCCCGGATCTTCATCGGAAATTGAACCGAACTTCGGACGCGTATAGTTTGTGCTCTATAGAATACTTTGCTGTCGAATTGCTGCTGAACTTAAGCCGGACCGAATTTCTGCTGAACGCTATAACGCAACGTAATTTCGGCATAATGTGTCGTCAGTAATTCAAATAGCATTGCAGGCGTATTCATACCGAACTTCGGTCGCGTACTTTCGGCATAGTGTGTTTGGACACTAATAATTCTCCCGACTGAATTTCGATCACAGTGGCCAATCTCAACGAAGATTAGCCAGGAACGCCGAAGATATTATATTGCAAAAGTGTGTGCACAAACGAAGGTACAGTCTCCGTTTAAAATTAAGTAAGTAAGAAACTTTTCGAAACTGGTGGAAGGGGAAACTGTCAAAACAGAAAAATAATGCATCAACTGAAATGTGACGTCACCGCCGATAGGTTACGTGCGTAAAAAAGAGACAGCGAGATGTCTCCACCACGTGCTCACTCTTCCTTATACGAATACTAGCTTCTGTCCGCGGCTTCACTCGCGTGAAACTTTAGAACCCCGCTTCATCCCGAAGTGAATTTTGGAAAATCCTGTCTTAATGCTCACTTACATCATAAAAGGAAACCTTGTGCAAAATTTCACGCTCCTAATCCCAGTAGTTTCGGCTGTGCGTTGATATGTCAGTCAGTCAGTTTCCTCTTATATATATAGATTTGAAATACCAATTGCAATTATTGAATTATAAATGCCAATTGTAAACTCTGCACTGTCCTCACATGTCTATTAATATTGTAATATGGTAAAATAAAAACCGGGTAAATGCGAGTCGGACTGGCGCACTAAGGGTTCCGTACAAACTTGCCTATCGATATAAACAGTTCAATTGCAGCAAAAGTGCAAAATAACTTTAATTTCGGAAGTCGGTGTTAAATAACGAAGATACAAAACTATTATAGAAACACCGACTTCTGAAATTAAAGTTATTTGCAGTTTTCAGTGCTCTTGGACGGAGCGGGAGATAGTGTCTGACTTTAACTGACTAAAAACCCACTCCTGTTCCTTCGTTGCCTTTCGTACCAGGACCGAGATTCTTTCAGAATCAGACCCTTGGCCCCAATAGGCTTCGACTCTGCTGGACCCCTACAGTTGCTAACATCTCCTTGCTACGGACGGTGCAGAACCTTTCGTGTGCGAGTACGACTCGCACTTGGCCGGTATTTTTATTATCGTAAGGCTCGCGCTTGACCACTTCCTCACCTGATGGTAAGCGACGAGGTGGTCGACGATGGAGCACGCTTGTAACCTATTCACTCTTGACTTAAAGACTCCCAGGCTGTAGTAAGTTGTAATAATAAATGTAATATATAAAAATGAATAGCTGTTCGTTACTCTCGCTAAAACTCGAGAACAGCTGAACAAATTTGGCTAATTTTGGTCTTGAAATATTCGAGATAGTCCAGGGCAGGTTTAAACGGTGAGAAATAATGAAAAAATCAAGAATAAAAAAGCTGAATAATAATAATAATAATATTCCACAACTATCACACAACACCGTCTAGTCCCAAGTTAAGCAGAGCTTGTGTTATGGGTACTAGACAACTGATAAACATAATTATATATTTCTAAATACATACATATATAGATAAATTACACCCAGACACAGAACAAATGATCGTGCTCATCACACAAACATTGTCCTGGGTGGGAATCGAACCCACGACCTCCGGCTTAGCAGTCAGGGCCACTAACCACTAGACCAACAGGCCAGTCAAATGAATGCAACGCCGTCTCTAATTAAAATGTCATTATAAAATGAATTATGCTGTTCTGGTAATGCCAGTAGATGGCGTTGTCCTTACTATTATGCGGTACAAAGTTCGTCGGGTCAGCTAGTAAATGTAATAAAAATCTATTCATAATATTGTTTTTCTTTTTTAATTGTACAGTAATGCCAGTTCCATACCATAGGAAACGACCAACTGGAACCGTGCACTAGCTCCTGACGTTTTAAAAGTGCCCATGTCGGCCTTTGTGAAATAAAATATTTTTATTATTTTTAAAATAAATTAAGCTTTTACCCGCGTCTTCGCAGGCATACATAAAATATAGCCTATGTCACTCAGGAATAAAGCAGCTTTCTATCGGTGAAAAAAATTTAGCAATCGGACCAGTACTTTCAGAGATTACCTCCTACAAACCAAAAAACGTAAAAACAAACTTTACCTCTCTACAATATTAAATGTAGAAGTGTAAATATATAAATAAAATATTTTTATAATTGAATCGGAAAAGCAAGGATGTTCATTTGACTCACCAATATCATCTTCATCATCGTCATTTTCGTCATCATCGTCAAGATCGTCATTGCGGTAATCGTCACCGAGGTCCACGTTTAAAGTGATCTCTCTTTTGATGCCGTCGGAGGCGTCGCGATTTTCTCCTTCTGAAAATAATTATTTACTTGCATAAGCTTATGTGTGTGTGTGTGTAGTGAGGACACGGTGGAGCACACGGTGGAGGTGTGCCCCGCTTGGACAGAGCAAAACCGGGTCCTCGTGGGGGCGATCGGCGGCGGCGATCTCTCGCGCCGGGCCTTGATACAGGCCATAGTCTGGAGTTAGGAGGAGTGGCAGGCGGTCGCCTCCTTCTGCGAAGCAGTAATGCTAGCAAAAGAGGCGGACCTCACGCCCCAACCGCCGCCGAGATTCCGATCCTGATTTCCGGCCACCGTAGGCGCGGGCTTGCGGACAGCGATCAATGGGTGGCTCGCCATCCGAACGCCCGTTAACCGTCCGGACCGAGCCCAAGTCGTCGACGGCGCGTATCAGGGAGATGTCCGCAAATCGTAGGAGCCCAGCAGGGTCGAAGCCTACTGGGGCCATGGGTAGTGTGAAAACGAAACTCGGGGCCCTGGGACGAAAGCAACGAAGAAACAGGAGTGGGTTTTTAGTCAGTAAAAGTCTTACACTATCTCCCGCTCCGCCAAAGAGCGATATTTGTCAAAGATGATTATCATCATCATCATCATCATCTTCCTGCCCTTATCCCGTATTATTTGGGGTCGGCGCAACACGTTTTTTTCTTCCACTCTGCCCTGTTACTCGTCATGCTATCACTAACTTCCTTTTCTTTCTTTCTTTCTTTGTCAAAGATGATTATAACACCTAAAAAAAAAAATGTATCACTTAGTTACCCTTCTTCTTCTTAGCGTATCGATGGCAAAACTAGTCAAATTCCTTGTATGGCCCAGTATTCGGCCACGGCAGTGCCGTCCGCTGATGCTGTCATTAGGTCCCTACGTGAACAGGTAACAGGGCACGTGATGCAGGATTGAAGGTGGGACATGGTCTGCGGAGAGACGCCGCACAAGCACTGAAGATTGGAACCGTCCGAGAACCCCCATCTGTGGAGATTGTCTTTGCTGCGCCCAACTTGGGTGCGGAGTCTGTTTAGAGTTTTCCAGGTGGGCCATGGCAACTCGTGTCCAGGAGAGAGGCTCTCCGACGGCTCGACAAAATCAGGAGGTTTAAACTTCTCTCGCCAGAGGACGCATCTCTCTGAGGTGCTGTTACCTTGAGATGGGCTCACGCTTGCAACAAAACTTTTACGACTTTTAAGTCTCAGGGGCACTGAACTGTAGTTGTGCATTGGATGACGAGGGTCGTTTTGTTGTTTTGCCCTTTCTATGCGGCTAGCCACAGCCCTCCGAATTTCTGGGGGTGCAATGCCGATTAGTGGATACAACATTCGTACTGGAGTCGGTTTAAGGCAACCAGTAACAATCCGGCACGTCTCATTAAGTGCTGTATCCACTAAATTGGAGTGGGCGGAGCGACTCCATACTGTTACTAGTTACCCTTAACGTTCCAGGACCCCGAGTTTCCCTTTCGAAAGCGAATCCATGGCCCCAGGAGGCTTCGACTCAGCGGCTTTGGTTACATATATTTGAGGCGCAAGTGGAACACTACGCGCCGTCGAAAACTCGGGTTCGGTCCGGACGGTTACTGAACGGCGAGCTACCTATTCATTGCTCATCTTTTGTCAAGCCCACGTCTACGGTGATTGGAAATCGAGGTCAGGGTCCGGTGGGTCGTGAGAACATCCGTTCCGTCACGCGTGCGGCTGCCTCCTTCGCTAGCATTACTGCTTCACCGACAGGCGACCGGTCCTCGCTCCGGCTCCTGGCCTGTACGAGATCACACCCAAGCTGATTACCGTGACACCAGAAACGAAAACCCGCCCAATATCACTTAACGGCACTTCAACTTCAAGACGGCAGTTTTTTTTCATTGTGGATTGGCTTGCGTTTGTTCTCTATCTCATCTGATGGCAAGCTATGATGTGACCGATGATGGAGCACGCTTGCCTAGAAGTAACCTATTCAATCTTGACTTAAAGACCCCTACATTGTAGCTATCTGGAAACACAGACTCAGCTGGCAATTCCATTCCTTAGCTGTATAATGTTCCCACTGCTGGGAGTCAGGCCTCCTCACTAGGAGACAGAAGGAGCTGTAATCCACCACGCAGGCCCAGTGCGGGTTTGTGAATGTCACATGTCTTCGAATTTTTGGTTCTAGGACATGCAGGTTTAATCACGATGTTTTCCTTTACCATTTTTAGAGCAGGGCCTCAAGTCTGCTATTACAATAGTGTCAGAATGTTCTATCATTGATTTCATAATTGTTGATTTTGACAAGTTTTGGTAATCTACTAATATAATAGAGTCATTATGACTTTCCAATGGTCAACCACTGACACTCCATTGAAAGAAGTGGCATAGAATGGTAATCTCGTTCATATTGACAAACGAATATTTGACGTATGTGGTAATCTGTTGAAATGTTTGACAGTTCCTTTGATCAGTGACCTACGATTTGACCGTCATTGTGCAGTCATTGCTTTTAATAAGCTCGATATTGTCATTCTACAACAACTCTAGTACGAGACTATTGACCGATCAATGATCGATCATTATGAATTAGCAGATTACAAACTTCTAGCAGAATGACAATGGGATCATGTTGGAATGACGAATTTATAAAAATAGCAGATTTGGGCCCCTGTGGTGATGAAATAAATCATACAAAGTAATGCGTCTGGCTGGGTTTGAAACCGCGACCTACAACTCGTAAGTCGAGGCCGTTTCCACTCGGCCACCACTGCTCTTTCCTCCGTAGCTGTACGCATAATGAAAGTACTTCTTATAAAAAACACAACTTTTACTAATGCAAACTTACTTTGTAATTTAAATGTAGACTCCAGGGTGTTAAACGAGGTCTCCACTTGCTCACGGAACAGCACGCAGTCACGCAGTCTGCTGATGCACAATTCACATATCAGGCGCTTCGTATCACCCAGCTGGAGTATGGATATCTGTAACAGAGTAACGTTACTTTAGTTAAGACACTGGGCAAGTGCGAGTCGGGCTCGCGCACTGAGGGTTCCGTACAAACTTACAGATACCGGCATAGATGTTGAGCCGTGACTTCAACTTGCGTAGAAGTGGCAGTACTGGAACAATTTGCCTGCTGCGGTCTCTCGTCCATCTATAATTTAGGTGTCTTCAAGGCTAGAGTGAATAGGCTCTTAATAAACTAGTGTGCCTGACTATCAATGATTGCATCTCCGCTTACCATTATGTGGGATCGCAGTCAAGTGAAAAAAATTTTCGTCATTTAGAATCTTGATTAAATTTGCAGAGCCAAATTAAAAAACAGTCAAAAAAGTATAACAATATATGTTATACTTTTTTACACTTTTTACTTATTTAACAATATATGTTATACTGTTTTGACTTTAAATCAAGATTCCGAATGACGAAAATTTTTTCAAAAACTTTTAGGGGTTTAAAAAAAACACGTATTTCCTGGAACAAGTTTTGTGAAATATTCGAGTAAATCACGGAATTATCGAATACCAACAGAGTTTTCAGGCGATATCTCTCTTTATTTGCATTGCCTCTTCATCATACATCGTGTTGGATTAACTTAGATGAAGCAACAAGCTAAACCATGCTCGATGTTGACGATAGGCGCGTGCAAAAGAAGCCTCTTAAACGATTTCTCCCGCTATAAGGTGGAGCGAAAGGGCGTGTCAGAGGTTTTCCGACAAAAACCTACCTATGTTCCTTCATTTGCTCTTTGCATTCTAAGGCCATGGTCAATCTTTTAAATGCAATCTCGATAATGGTTGCGGGATTGAGTTGAGAGGCCTCCATAGTAGGCATCGGCCTCACTTTACTGACATCGCTTAGAGGTGCGCGGTTAACACTGTGCGCTGTCGATTCGGGCTTACCGGACGGTCGGACGGCAAGCTACTCATTGCTCGTCGTCTGCAAGGCCGCGCCTTCGGTGACCAGAAATTGCACTACGACTCCCAACAACCGGGGTGCCTCCTGAAGCGGTGGCTAAGACATGAGGCTGTCCGCTCCCTCACGGTTGCGATCAAATCCTTCGCTCGCATGACTGCTTCCCATTCGCTCCGGCCCATGGTTCAAGCCATGGTCTGGACGCGAGGGGTCGCCGCCTTCGATCGCCTCCACCAGGGTAAAGGAATGTTCCGCCAAAGCAGAGCAGACTGCCAAAGTACGTGGAGCATAGTCGTATCCTCCGGGTGACACCCAGGAGTTTCTTCGACCTGAATCCGGAACCGGAACTTCTCAAACTGGTAATTTTCCGTCCCAGTGCCTACTTTGGAGGTGTCCTCCGCTTGGGCAGGGCAACGCCGTGTCCTCGTGGGGGCAATCGGCGGCGGCGATCTCTCGCACCGGGCCTTGGTACAGGCCATGGTCCGGAGCGAGGAGGAGTGGCAGGCGGTCGCCTCCTTCTGCGATGCAGTAATGCTAGCAGAGGAGGCGGCCGATCGCGTGAGGCAACGGTCCTCACGCCCCAACCGCCGCCGGGATTCCGATCCCGATTTCCGGCCACCGTGGCTGTGGCCGCGCGGGCTTGCGACCGTTCGGTAACCGTCTGGACCAAACCCAACTCGTCGACGGCGCGTACTGTTGTCAGCAAATCGTAGGGGCCCAGCAGGGTTGTAGCTTACTGGGGCCATGGGTAGTGTGAAAGTGAAACCCAGGGCCCGAAGGCAAAGAAGGAACAGGGAGTGAGTTTTTAGTCAGTAAAAGTTTGACACTATCTCCTGCTCCGCTCAAGGTGGGATTTGTCATAACATGATTTCCCCACCCAATAAAAAAAGTGCCAGTGCCTGTCGCAGTTCAGTTCAGGGTAGATATGCTTACCTAAAAGGTCTCTGAAACAGTCAATTGTGTTTAATATTAATAATATTTACATGAATGACAATGAAAATCTATTGACAATTGCTTCAAACGTTTTTTGTTTATGGATAGGGGACCACTACCCCACCTGATAGTAAGTGATGATCTGGCTGACAATAGAATCCACTTTTATAGAAGTCACCTAATCGTGACTTTTTTTTTTGGGTGGGTAAATCATTTAATGACATCTCCTGCTCTTGGGTGGAGCGGGGGATAGTGTCAGACTTAACTAAACCCACCAACCAACTAAAAACCCACTCCTGTGTGTTTTTCGCAACACCCATGGCCCCAATAGGCTTCGACCCTGCTAGGCCCCTACGGTTGCTGACATCTCCTTGAGGCGTGCGTGGAATAGTATGCGCCGTCAACGACTTGGGCCCGGTACGGATGGTTTCCGGACGATCGTACGGCGAGCCACCCATTGCTCGCGTCTGCAAGCCCGCGCCTACGGTGGCCGGAAATCGGGATCGGAATCCCGGCGGCGGTTGGGGCGTGAGGACCGTTGCCTCACGCGATCAGCCGCCTCCTTCGCTAGCATGATTGCTTCGCACTTGGAGGCGACCGCCTGCCACTCCTCCTCGCTCCGGACCATGACCTGTACCAAGGCCCGGCGCGAGAGATCGCTGCCGCCGATCAGGACACGGCGGTAACCTATTCTTGACTTAAAGACCCCTAGTTTGTAGCTATCAGGAAACACAGATGCAGTAGCAGGCAGCGAATTCGACTCCTTAGCTGTACGCATAATAAATGGGTTTCAAAGAGCTTTGTATGTATGGGTGGGATGTCCACCACATACCGGTGACGCAACGCTACCACCGTACATCTAGTGGTCCGATGATGGAACGGACTTGATGGAATTAAATTGTACAATTCTAATGCACATGGAGTTATTTTATGGTTTTTATGTTGCTACTGGACTTGTTTTAGTATGGTCATGTGAAGAGGAGGGATGAAACGCATGTTACTAAAAGAGTTATGAGTTTACATGTGGATGGATGGAGAGGGAGAGGGAGACCAAAGAAAAGATTGATGGATTGTGTGAAGAGTGATATGAAAAGAAAAGGAAGTTAGTGATAGCATGACGAGTAACAGGGCAGAGTGGAAGAAAAAAACGTGTTGCGCCGACCCCAAATAACACGTGATAAGGGCAGGAAGATGATGAAGTTGCTACTGGACTTGTTTGACATAAATGAGCATGGCAGTTGAGAGTTTGTCATGCTCACTCAAATGTCTCACTGTTGGTGGCGCATGTGTTGGATCATTTGGTCCCCTTCAAAATGGTTGAGCTGAGTGGTGCTAATATTAGCATCATGTCAGTGAACGGGCGCTGTCAGTTGAGGCTGGTCATCTCTTAGCTGCTAGTTGCTATTTTAATATCTATATTTAGTTTTTATTTTCATTTGCATTGTTCACACATGATAGTGACAAGAAACATGTAACAGAGATATTTGTAATTACAAAACATGATTGAAAAGAGTGTCCATGGAGTTTCTTGCACATTCTTCTCCATAGAGATCTACGCTTTGGAATGTGCAATTAGCATCATTTTTTTTTTCTGACTGACTGACTTCTTGACGTTTCAAAAGTGCCTGTAAATGGTTTATTTGAAATAAAATGCTTTTGATTTTGATCACTCACCGAAATGTCAACTATAGAATAATGACAGGCTAGTAAATTGTTTACAGTAAACAACTTGGGTCAATCACATAAATATTGTCAATCTCAATTAACCTTTTGGGATCCCTTAAGATTTTTCAGTTTTGGTATGTCCCAGGTCTTGGTCCTTGTTACTGAATGTGATAAAGCTCCATATCACTTGTTCACAAAACTTTATCCCTTTTTGCTCACAGTTAAAAATATAAGATTTGGAATTACGCTTGGTAAATCTCTGTTTAGGAAAAGGCCCACACATTCCATTTTGTATGAACATAAATGGTACATTTTTCAGTAAAGCTTCAACCAGGGTCCTATAGATATATTTTAGATAATACGAAATATCTTAGGGACTAATCTTTTAATTAATCTGATAGGAATCAAATAAACGGGCGGAGTAGCGGCACAAGCTGCGTTTATGTTTAAAAAAAGTTTTTCTTTTTTTTACGAACTATCGTCAAGAACGCTATGGTTATCGGCTTGAGTACTATTCAGAATTTACTTACATCTATTGTGAAGCATTTCACCAGCATCTCAGCATACACTTCTGTTTTTCCATTGTGCTTATGCCCAAGCAACATACTCTTTACCGCACCTTCGTTTAAACACAAATTGCACATCCCCAGCAAAGGCAACGCCTCCACCATTATCTCTGAATCCATCTTTGATTCTTTAAAACTACTTTTACACTTAAATAATTAGTTTCTCATTGTGTTTCAATTAAATATCCATGGTTTTGTGATGTTCTAAATCGCATAATTTGACAAATGTTTGACATTGTGACCGCGTTCCAGATTCGCATGTCATTAGCCATTGATTTTTGTCTTTGTCTAACAACAGCATCTTAAGCTTGGCTTTCTCTTTCGAACTCTTTTATGCTTTTTTTACAGAAAAACCTGTTTCGGTTCCCATCAATATGACAGCGAATACGTTTTGTTTCATTAGTTTGGCTCGTCACAAACTATATAAAATTTCAAAAAGAAAAAGAAGCAAAAATGGCAGCTTACTAGATTAAAATGAACAAATCTGTCAGTCAGTTGTCTATCTCGGTGGTGGTAATAATTTACGTTTTTATTTTTCTTGCATACTATAATAGAAATTGTCTAAAATGGAACGTTATGAATATCCTGCTTGCAGTCATTTGAAACGATTTCCAACTGCTATTACCGTAGATGAAGGTACGACAATTGAAAAAATTTGTAAATTGACTTATAGCTTTATCTAGCAGTTTGACAAATACTTACTCAACCTTAATGTCACAATGCAGAACTCAAGGGTACAATAAGGTAGTCCGTTATTGACATAGTTTACACTATAATAATGTTTCATTGGTAAAAAAAACAAAAGATCAAAAAAATCTTTAGAAAATCTAAAGAGAGGCAACCTATAAAGGAATGTCAACATTATCGTAACGAATGTTGCATTGCGTTACAAATCTGTACGGGGCTTTATTCTTTGCAGGTTTTTTAGAGACCATAAAGCAGGAGGCAAGAGTGCTTCCTCTTTTCGAAGAAAGAATTCACAAATTCAAATATACGAGAGGTTACTCTTTAAATAATAATGAAGTCCTAAATTGCCGTTGGGGTGAATTCACGACTACAAGGAGGCCGAAAATACCGTTCAAGTTCCCTTCTGTCAAGTAATTATATTGAATCTGGACATAAGCGTATTTAAGGTCGCTGATGAGGCTGAGGGTGATGACCAGGTATGACCAGGTAGGAATGCTGGTGGTCAGGATACCCTTTAAAGCCGTGGGTGCTGGCTGTATGGCTCGCTGCTCGAAAGCTTGAGGAAGTGATGATGACGTCACGAAGTAGTGGCTGCACGAAGGCTGCGCTGACGTTCTTTGTCGAGGGTCACCAGTTTGGAGGTATGCGGAGCAGAGAGTAAAGTCCCGCAAACCTCCGTTGAAAAGGGAGGATCCTCCGACCAGACGGGATGTTATGTCTGGTGGGCTGCAACTGCCCGATATATTATTTCGGGTTGTTCTATATGTTCTAATCGCGCGGAGAACTTTGATTGCGCGATTCAGGATTAGTTCTTATGTGACGCGATAGATGTCGCTACAGGGGGTTCAAAATAAGACATGGTCTCCCTCCTACCGAAATCGTCTTACGTAGTATATGAATGGCCCCTCCATAGTGGGGAGGGAGACCATGTCTTATTTTTTCTTAGAAGGGTGTGGGAGTCTTTATGTTTTTAGGTAAGATCAGAAGAAAATGCAATGTTACGATTTGAAAAAGCACCGGTAACCGCGCGAATGTAGAGGTAAACTATTTCCATGGCAACGTCACTGCGCCTGCCCACTAGTTAACTAGACATTACTTGTTTGTGTAAACGACACATTTTTGTAAACGTTCTTATAATGGTTAATTTTTAAAATAAACATCAGAAATAAACAAACATACACTCATTTTTTTCTTTTGATAAATGATAAACGATATTTTTTTGTAAATAGGTTTAAAAAAAAACACTTTCACACGTAAATTTTTTTTTTCGTCATTTTAAACTAGATGAGGCCGGTGTTTCCTAGCTGACTACCCTGAGAAGCAACACCGAAACAAACTCAGGGGTCAAAGTCTCTTAAAGTCCATACAGTTAATATGTTAAGATTCTTACGTAATAAATATAAAACAAGAGGGAGGGGGGATCGTTCTATTCTTATTTTTCTTATTTAGGGGCGAAGGGGGTCAAAAACTAGTAAAAATCGTCTTTTTTATTAAATGAATGGCCCCTTAGGGCTTACGCAAGAGTTTGTTCTGTTATAACAAGCCATCTGTCGTCACTACTAAGGGCGGAATTCATCAATAAAACTAATCGCGTTTGAACGTTTGACTCGTATAATCGCGTTTAGCCGCTGTCACTAGTGTCACTTGTAAAAATACAACAAAAGAAAAATACAGACAAGTGACACTAGTGACAGCGGCTAAACGCGATTATGCGAGCCAAACGTTAAAACGCGATTAGTTTTATTGGTGAATTCCGCCCTAAGTGTCTGGAGGTTTAAAAATATGAAACGGTCATTTATGTGTTTATGGACATATTTGAAAGAAAATGTGTATGGATGGAGCGAGAGCGGACTCTTCTACAACTATTGACTTCAACCTGAAACATAATTATAACGAAAAAAAAAAATCCGCAAGAATAACACCCACGTGTTTTAAAATTGTAGGCTTTTTCTAATAATTTATGGTCTATCGTTTTCTTTTTTCAGAGACATGCACTTCTACAAGAACACAGTGATGCATGAGCCTAAAGAAACCGTAAATCAACGAGAAAATCATAGATTTCATCTACGTAGCGGTCCTGGTATTGACAGGTTTGGTCAGTTACCTATACCTAATGAAATGCACCTTCGTATGACTGTGTACCATGAAACCAGACATAAGAATACCAACAAGAATGGCATAGTCAAAACTGGAGAAAAAAAAAACGCGTTCCTAATTTAAAAGTTTTGGCGGCAAAGATATTACTTATTTATGCACCAGAATTTGTTTTTTTTTTGCATGAATTAAGAATAATATGCCTTTCTGTACCTTAATTTTCGGTGTGATACAATATAACTGTTAATTTTATTGTGAAAATTCGTTGTTCTGCTCCAGTCAAAATTTAGCGGTTTTTAGTTTTAGAAGGCATTGAATATAGCGTTGCTCTTTGTCACGACTCGAATAATTTTATTTATATATTATTGTCGTTGTATTTCTGTTGATTTAAGTTTACAACTAAATTATAAGAAAACTATTATATGTCCTTAGTAAGAATTAATTTGTTTTTGTAACTTTTGTTTGCCTATTTTTGTTTATGGTTCCGACTTATCTGCGTCTATGATTAAACTGGTAATTATCTTTGTTTTAAGGAAATAAAAGCGCGAATAAGCACAGCAGTGTTATTTTATTTAAAAACTTACTTACTTACTTACACAGAAAGGAGAACTGTGTCCCACCGGTGGGAAAATTAGGTAGGTACAGACAGTGGCGGGGTAATATCTAAATCTGATGTAGGTAAGGTACATTTTGCAAGGCCTTCTGATGGCGTAGATAAGAAGACTGATTTATCCAAATACATCACAATCGAACAGTGCGAGTCTGATGTAAACTTAAAACGTCTACTGTTGTGTATAGGCCTCCCCCAAGTAACACCAAAATGAACGGCCCTGAGTATACACATTGGTCCGCCTTGTAGGAGGCCCTCCAACGCTGCTTAAGTGGCAATGGGCAGGAGCACATTGCTCGCTGAACAGATGGCCGTTGGGGCCAAAACGATCTGGAGTGACCACCGCGTACCGGAAGACACCGCGTGGATAGGTTAACTTGTTTTAATTACCATTCTTACACTAAGTAATAACAGTACCTTTGTTGTCTCACGCAAAAATGATTAAGAACCAAGAATACTCAGACTGTAATAGAGAATGATTAGACACAAGGCTTTTAAGTAATATAGTTTCAAGTCAGGTGCGAGGCCCCCCAGACCGCGAGGCCGTAGGCGGTGGCCCACGTCGCCCACGCCTTGTGCCGCCACTGGGTACAGACTGATAAAGCTATGATGTTGGTAAACCTATAATACCTAATAATATATGATTTTTGCGAGCAATGGGTCGGGTTATCCGGCAAGTACAGACGCCTCGTAGAGATATTAGCAAAACCGTATATAAGTCTGCAGGTCTGAGGGCATAATAACCGCTAGGGCCACAGGAATTTCTGAAAGAGATACCGTGGTCCTGGAAAGCAAAGGGCAACTGAAGGAAAGACGTGAGTTTTAGTCAGTAAAAGTCTTCGAAAAAAAGGCGTTAGGCTCAGCTGTGGCATTTATTTATAGTAAGCACACCAACAGCACAGTCACTTACAATTCAAATAAACTAACATTAACCATGCAAATAGCAGGTATGCATTACATTGACAAAATGAATATTAGAGACAAATAGAGAAAATAAAGAAGTGTGTCCTACTGGACACACTTTTTGCCACCTAAATTTAAATTGAGGACACTACAAAGACAAAACACACCGAAATATAAAGACGTACATGTAAAGAAGGTTTGATTCTGATACGTATTAATACCTCTGTAGTTTTTTGTAAGTGCCTACTGAAAAGTAAAACTGTATAGAATGCACATGTTAAAATGAAGGAAAAATAAAAGACAAAGTTCTTGGTTTAAAATAAACTCTGTTTGATTTTATAATAATCTTAATAGTACATTATTTGCACTGTTCATATCGATAGATAGTCAAAGGCCCTGCCAGGAGCTCTTAACTAGAGTTACAACAGAACTCTGCTTCCATTTCTGCAGAAGTTCCGCAAGCTTATTCATTTCTGATTCCGCAAAATTTATAACATAACTCTAAACGGAAGAATACAGCGAGGAGCACAGGGGTGGGCGCGGGGGGCGGGACTGACGTTTCGTAACGAGTTTCTTTATTATTATATTTTTTTATTCATTCTGCACATCACTGCGCTTCGTGTCGTGATTACGACATAAACCTTCCGCAAAGATTTCCTTTTGACATCTGTTTCCATTTCCGCTTCCGTTAAGACACTTCCGTTGCATCACTACTCTAAACGCGATTCATTTTACGCATTACGTCCTAAACTGAACTGTTTCTTTTTTATTATTATCTGTGGATAGGCTCGCGTTTGACCACCATGTCACCTGATGTAAGCGATGATGTGGTTGACGATGGGGCACGCTTGTCTAGAAAAGAAGTAACCTATTCTCTTGATAACTATATAAAAGAAAGTCGTGTCAGTTACACTATTTATAACTCAAGGATGGCTGAACCGATTTGGCTGAAAATTGGTGGGGAGGTAGCTTAATACTAGGAGACGAATATAGGATACATATATATACATACGATTTTTATCGAGTAGGGTAGAGTGGGATAGACTTGGGTAGAGTAGAATATACTAGTCAGTTAAAGGGAGCGAAGCCTCGGGCAAAAGCTAGCTTTATTATAAATCAAAGTTACGGAAACAAAATACTAATAAAGTTTTTAGCCCAAACGAAATTTTGGAAAGGATGGATATATTATTATAATCCTTATCAGTATATTAAAATATTAAAACCAGCTTGTTGTTAAGCTTCATGGTACATAAAGAAAAGGCAGATGATTTGAAACCTTATTTCTTCTCCTTTTCACATCCTTCGTTCTTTTTAAAAAGTAAACGTCAATTCATCACAAAATAATGAAATGTTTTTATACTAATTTATTTTTGTTTTCTATAAATTTTCTATTATTTTATGTTTACGTTTATGTTTTTGTATTGAATTTAAAGTAACAACCTGAAAAATGGCAGGTCGAGACAACCATGACCATGATACATATCCTGAATGCCAGCACATACCAAAATCGGTTCCCAAGGAGATCACTGAGGGTATATTATTTAAACAGTATTAATAAACTTTCATAGCATGTATTTGTATAGTAGCTCAAAATCAAAATCAAATTAAAAATATTTTTATTTCACATAGGCCTACATGGGCACTTATAAAACGTCAGAAGTTAGTGCACGGTTCCAAATTGGCCGTTTCTTATGGAGAAGAACCGGCAAGAAACTCCATGGTCACTCTTTTAAAAAAAGTGGTTGATTACAATATTTTCATATTACAGTATTAATAGATATTATGTTAGAACAGTGTAGACCAGTCAATATTGTACCCAAAAGCACAATAAAAATAATCATATTAAAAAAAAGTGAGTCTTCCTATTAGGAAGTAATCTAAGAATACGTGTAGACAACAGTGTTCTCACATTCAAATTATAAAAAGAGGCTATAAAAAAAGCAAGAAAAATATGAATAATTACAACTATCAATAAATGCGATGTTAACAAAATAAATTACTAACGAATTTAAGGTAGTTGAAGCTCGCAGAACAGGTGCTCGATGGGACCAAAATGTTCTGGAATGATCACTGTGTACCGGAAGACACGGTATTAGAAGGCCTTCCACTAGGTGGACCGATGACCTGGTGAAGGTCGCGGTCGGACTCCCGCGACCTTCACTGGGTCATCGGTCCACCGATGCCGGTCTGGATGCAAGACGCACAGGAGCTGTCGTAAGTCATTGTGGTGACACTTGGGGGAGATCTATGGTCATCAGTGGACTTGTTTCAGCTGAGCTGATGCCTCGTTTGTCTAGTCTGCCGCTCTTAAAGACATAAGAACTATTTTTCCGTGGTTAAAAAGGCGCGGTAGATACAGGTGGTGATAGGATTTTATACATAGTTAGTCAGCCGTGATTGTGGTCTGTATATTAATATAATGAATTTGGAATTGACAAGTGGTACGGCAAGAAAACAATAATAATGTTTGGGCTACGATGTGCGCATTCTATTGTAAGGTGGAATTTGCAGTGCACAGATTAGGCAGGGATACTACGTATGTGCAGTGTTAGCAGAGTAGGCCGGTTGGCGCCCGCGGTGATCGCCTCTCCTCACGACCTCTGCTCGAGCCCGAGCGTAAGAGATGTCCTAAAAATGGTCTTTGTTCAATTTTCAGCACAAGCCCTTGCACTACCTCGCAGTAAAGGAGAAAATGTCTTACCTCTATTTGAGCGGAAAATAAGCGACTTTAAGCGAATAAGACTGTGCTCTCTGGAAACGAATGACACTCTCAAGTGTCGCTGGAAAAGCTACATTAAAAATATTGAAGGGATGAAGCGTTCTGCGTTCCAATTCCCTAACATCAGGTACGAGTAGCTGCCTGCGGCCTCACCTACATTGAAATAGGTTTAAGTTTTCCATACAAACTTTGGACCACCGTTTCATACCCTCAAGAGGAGAATTTAGGAAAATCCTTTATTATTCTTCTTTATATATAATTTGCAGCGTTCTAGGTCCAAGGGTTTATTTAGGCTGGGCGTTGATAAGTCAGTGCGTGAAGAGCCTTTTATAATATAGAGAGACGTATAAAAAATTCACAATCACCACTTTTCAAGAGCACTGCATGTGGTCTAATAGTAACGACCCTGACTTAGAGTCGAGTTTCACGACCGACCACGTTAGAGCAATCTATTATCACTGGCAACACGAACTGAGGGGTTACCATGACGTTCAAAGTAAGATTGTTTCATTCTTATTTCAGTATGGGTAAGAGACAGACCTATACAGGTTGTTTAGCATCATCTCTTACCTACACTGGAAATAAGAATGAAACAATCTTACTTTAAATAAGATTGTTTCATCCTTAGTTCCGTTTAGCGTGAGATTGTTTAATTCTTATTTCCAGTGTGGGTAAAAGATGGCGCTAGACAACCTGTATAGCTCTGTCTCTTACCCACACTGAAATAAGAATGAAACAATCTTACTTTGAACGTCATTGTAACCCCGCTGGTCATGAACTTCGTCGTCACTGTGGCATGTCGAACGAGAAAATACCGCGCAGATTCCCTTACTATTCGACGATTGATCTTTTTCTCGAACTCAGATATATCTAACTGGACCATTTGTCCCAAGCTTCAATCAAACAAAGAGATTATGGCCTATTATGGCGTCTCGTAGTGAGGAAGATCATGGTATATATCGACGGTGAAGTGCCAATACCTTCTAACTGACATTTTTCGATAAAATTACTTTTAAGTGCTTATATTTTAAATGCGTGATTCCGCATGCTTCGTAAAATATCCGAAGCGGATATTTAGTTGCAACTGCATCAAATTAATTTGTGGAAACAAACACCTAACTAAACCAACGTGTCAATTTATAGTATTACTTCCTAACATTTTGTGGACAGATAATTTTGACTTCCGACAGTTAGGAGTTATTGGTACTTCACCGTCGATATGTATAAGGATCGTTGTATTCTGAATGGTTTATGTTGGTAATAGCTGACCCGACAAATTTCATTGTCATTTATGAAAATCTATAACTTTGAATGAACATTACATCATGTCGAAACGAGTATTATTTTATTTAAATAAATAAAATAAAAGCGTGTTGACGCATATTGAACATTTACATAGCATCCATTCGTCCTTTTTGATAACATCGAAATAACAAAGATAATGGTATTTGATCGAATGTGATCGTTTTTTACCCTCCAGATCAAAATAAAAACCGACCAAGTGCGAGTCAGATTCACGCACGAAGGATTCCGTACCGTCCGTAGCAAAAAATGGCTTAAAAATCACGTTTGTAGTATGGGAGACCCCTTAAAAAAAATTTTTTTTTTTTTTATTTGTTGTTATAGGGACCACAGAAATACATCATCTGCGAAAATTTACAGCTTGATATACAGCCTGGTGACAGACGGACAGACAGACAGACGCACGGACAGCGGAGTCTTAGTAATAAGTTTCCATTTTACTCTTTGGTTACGGAAGCCTAAAAAATACTCTCAAAACAAACAAAGTTTTTTTTCCAGTAATTTACACTTCTACAACGGCGGAATAAAATACATGCCGTCGCTGACACCAGCAAACAGAAAAACAAACCGAAGACAGATGGGGCTCGGCCCAGGAGTTGACGAGCATGGTCAAATACCCATCCCCTATGATTTATGCGGATCTAAAAGTACCGCGAAGACTAAAACTAAACCTGTAAAATCTGCTAAGGTTAAACGGCATTAACCTTTTGACGTTAAGGGCCTTCGCACACAAGACTGTCTTCGGCAGACTTTCCTATGACACCACAGCCCGCCTAGCCAAGTTAAGATCGTTTCGTTTGCGTCAGATGATGATGATGTTCTGACGTCATATTAAAGCTCAGTCACGTGGTCAGAACAAAGGATTTGGAGGCGTGGCCTACTCGAGGCGTTCGACGCAAACGAAACGATCGTAACTTGGCTAGGGGGGCAGGCTTGTCTGTGACAAGACTGTTTTGAAATGTCCAGTGTTGCCAACAGTTACATCGGATCGCATTTTTACTAAGAAATAAAATTTTACTAAAGCGCTAGAAAAAAACAACAACAGTATCCACTAGCCACTAAAACCAATATTTCGCAACTAAAATCCACTTAGTTGGCAACACTTAGTTGACCGCTAGACTGTTTTTTCTTGATGGTGTGCGCCGTGTCGCAGACAAAACAATCTTGTCGCAGACAAGTTTGCGACGTCGTAGACAAGTCTGTCTAAGAAAGTCTTCTCTCAAGTGTGCGCAGGCCTTAATGCATGCTCTCAGCGCCAAGCACGTCTGAGGCTGTATACAGAAAGAAAGATGGAAACTTATAAGCGCTTACCGGCGCTTGACAGCGCTGGTAACCCGTGCAGGAAAATATATGAACGCGCGCCGATAAGCACTGAACGGTGCCGACATGTTCCGACAAGCTTCAACACGCGCTAGTCAGCGCTGGGCGCTGCCATTTAAAATTAATAAAGAACTGCGACAACACGTGCAATTACGACCAAATTATCGTCCGATGAGTCCGACATTTTGCTTGGTCTGCTTCAACCTGCTTCCTTTGTGTAGAACGGATCAGCGCTGTCAAGCGCTTATAAGTTTCCAGCTTTCTTTCTGTATACAGCCTGAATCGCGTGGTGTGTTACAAGTCTGTTCGTAGCATAAAAATATCCTCAGTTCTTACATTTTTTTTAAATAGTTTTTATTTTATACTATCTTATTAATTTTGTATACTATCTAAGTATAGTAAAAGATATTAGTTTTCAGATGGGACTATTCTTCAGTGATTTTGGACTTCACCTATAAGTCCCATCTCAAAAAGAACCAGCTTGTGAAACTACTATTTTTATTTTTTGAATTTATTAGTTGGTAATTTTTTTTATATGCATATTGTTTACTATTAATAGTCGTTTTTTATTTCGCTGTTTAATGTTAATTAAGTACTCATGCACGAAATTCAGTATTATGAACAGTGACTTTTCTACAGCCGTGAATTTATCTTGGCGCCCAACCGGTAAGGTCGAATTCTATGAATTTTATTTAAATTAAGAATTCGAGATAGCTGTCAAATTTTGGGACAAATTACTCTATTGTACTTGAAAAAGTTTAAATTTCACTGTAATCCATATTTATGTAGGACCTTTTGATAATACCACGCAATTAAACATCAACTTGATGCCAATGCAGAGATGGATTGAAATTATTCTAAGTCAGTGAGGGTTTTCTAAAATGATGTTTACCAGGTACTGACAGTAGAGAGTCGTCAGGTCCAGGCACCTGTGAAAACGCGTCTATCTAGAACTATATACGTGTCGGTCTCCATACATTTTAAATGGCAATTAGACTTGTAGAGCTACATTCGATCCACGCCACGCGACGTGACTCTACGTAAAAATCAGGCGTGGCCCATGTGTGCGTCAGTCTAAAGTAGTTCCCGCTTTATGTTAATGACATTAGTTAAATTGACGTTGTCAACGTTATGTACGAAAACTCATTAAAAGATAAAATGCCTGTTTTGTCATTTAAAAAACTTGGACTTGGAACGAAACTGAAAGAAACAACATAGTGTTTAAAAAAATTTTTTTTGGCGCGTTACTGTTATGATGGAATAATAATATAATATTCCACAACTATCACATAACGCCGCCGTCTAGTCCCAAGCTAAGCAGAGCTTGTGTTATGAGTACTAGACAACTGATAAACATACTTATATATTTCTAAATATATACTTATTATAGATAAATTACACCCAGACATAAATAAATGATCGTGCTCATCACACAAACATTTGTCCTGGGTGGGAATCGAACCCACGACCTCTGGCATAGTAATCAGGGCCACTAACCACTAGACCAACAGGCCAGTCAATATATTGCGAGTATTATTTTTGCGTATTTAAGTATTCGTTTTGACAGATGTCAAAACGGGACTTTTATTTTTTGACAACTTTACAAGTTTTCAAAAGTAGAAGACAAGACTTCAGATAAGTGGCGGCAACTGGTGGGTGGTGTGAATATTCCTGAAAACATTAATTGTTCATTCATTAGGGTTTATGGGAAATTAAGGTTTTCAATAAATAAAACAGAATTAGAACCAAAAATCTTTTTTTTTTATTTTCAATAATAATAATAATAATCGTTTATTTTCATGAAATGATTCTCATAATATAACAGGCCAATTTACACAATTATATTGATTATATTAAAATTCATTTCCTTTCCATGTCAAAAAAATAAAAATTAATTATAATAAATTATTCCAATTAAAGTCATTAAGATCCAAAAAAACAAATTGAATTAAAATACAACGTAAATATTTATATAGTCACTACATTAACCATGCAACAATGGTTGATGTAGTGACAGTCAAATCTCTCAGCCATCATCCTCAGGATGGATGGATGGATGGATGATCCGCAGGGTCCGCGCCAGCTACAACAGTAGCTGGCGCGGACCCTGCGCACCAAGGATGTGCATCGTTTTCTCATGGTTGCATAGAAACAGCAATGCGAGACTCTGCGAACATCAACATACGGTAACCGAATGGCAATAGAGGACACCTTCCGTTGTTTCCGAAAAAATATCATGGCATACTAAGTGGGCGATTCGACGTCAATGGATAGGTTCACACAAATCTGTGTTGTTCTTTCCTCAAAAGACCATCTTGGACACAAGACTTGCAAGGAGTGAAAAAAAAACACAAATAGATTTAGACGCAAATTAAAATTATATTATTTAGAAATGTTTTAAGTACATTTAAGTATGTCTAGAGACTCACCGACCCCACAGTCAAACCATTGCAACGGTTTTGTGGGGCTTATCTTATAAATTACTTACCTTTTGGAATAAAGATAAATAAATAATAAAAAAAAAATCTGATTTTTTTACCACCATTACATATTTGCTGTATGGACTTTAAGAAAGACTTCGGTGTCTCTTCTCGGAGTAGTCAGCTAGGAAATACCGGCCTCATCTATTTCGAACTGAAGAAAAATTCGTGTATCTCTCATCATCAATCATACATCATTTAGAATGCGATTCCGAAGCGATTCGATGCGGTTTACACGAATTTAACGTGAAGAAGTTCCGTCCTACGTGCGCTCGAAGGCTACGCTTTAGCTACAATTTATTTAACTCAAGTCAACCCTACTGATAGCATCCGCTTCGCTTCTATCGTCGCTGCACCACATCCACGTGCAGAGTGTCAATTGTTTGCTTTATTAACGCCGCTTCGCTTAGAAATCGCGTTCGCGTTGAGTAAGCAACTTTGAACAAAGCGCGTAAACGCGAGGTTCACGTATTCGCGCGATGTTCGCTTCACTAGGTACACGCAAAAGAAATAAAACGAAAATTGAAACCTATAAAAAAAATAACTGTCTGTACCTCAACGACTGTGGCAATAATGGTTAATTTCAGTAATGTTGCAAGATATATGCAGTGGTGGCCAAGTGGTAATGGTCCCGACTTGAGTTGTAGGTCATGGGACAAAACCCAATCAGGCGCATTAATTTGTGTAATTTATTTCATCACCACTGCTCTCAAAACGGTAAAGGGAAACATCGTGAGGAAACCGGCATGGCCTAGAACCAAAAATTCGAAGGCATGTGACATCCACCAACCCGCACTGGGCCTGCGTGGTGGATTACGGCCCATTCCCTCTCCTAGAGACAGGCCTGAGTTCCAGCAATGGGAAAATTATACTGATTATGCTATGATATGTCTTTTAATAAACTCTCTAACAAACTACGTCACTGTACTCTCAAAGACATGTCCATGCTGTCTCTTCAAATGCCTTCGCCAAGAATCTTTAGACTTAAACTTGGCATCACAATAACTACAGCAAAACGACCTGACATCTTCATGGGTCCTCTCATGACGTCTCCGATCGCAAGTTGTAAAAAACCTCATATCACATTTCGTACACGGGTATCTACGCTCCTTAATGTGAACGGAACGCACATGAGTTTTCAATTTTAAAGGCGTTAGAAATGTTTTTCCGCATTCCTCGCATGTCGACACAGCTGGCCTTTTGAAACCATGCTCCAAAATTTTGTGCTCATTTAAAATGTACGTATATTTAAAAGTTTTGTTACACATGTTACAAATAGATCGTTTCGGCGGCCTAACACCGTGGACCTGCTTCAAATGTTTAATTCTAGAAGAGTTTGTCAAAAAAATGGCGGGACATCGCGAGCATTTTTTTTCTCTATGCATGGTTTGGACGTGGCTCCGTAAACCAGATCGGTTAACGTAAGATAAGCCGCAAGTTTCGCAAACGTTGTTCGTGTAATGTGAATTCATGTGGATTGATAATCGCATGTAGGTATTAAATTTTAATTCGCATAACACACATTGGTAGCCATCTTGAAATTTGTATGGCACAAGATAGTGCTCTGTTCCATGAAATGAAACGTCATGATTTTTTTTTAAATGGTTTAGAAGATATTCTAGGTCTGCGCACTTTTCGGAGCATAGATTGCATTTTAATTCTGAGATGTCTGCATTCTTGCATGAGAGACCTCGTAATCTCTTGAGATCTGACAGTCTTGGGTTTTTATGAGTGAGTGAGTGTTCTTTTAACTGATTAAATTCTGGGAATTTCATTTTGCAGAAGTTACAGCCGAATTTATTTCGGAGTGAACGAAAGAGGCATAAGTTTGAGTTCTGAACGAGTTTCATTGTGTTTTCGCTTTTATGTTTTATAACTAATTGTTCCTCGGAGCATGTTCTTCGCTTATTTAGTTTATCCTTGTTTAGTTTTGCTGAAAAAGAATTTACAAATGATTAACGGCTTTTTACAAATAGCATGGCATAATAGTATGGCATTCGCAAATAGTTTGACACTAATGTGGTCTGTCGGGTCTTCCAATCATAGGGTTATTAACGCACACGTTATCACTTCAATGACACACATACGTCATCAACTCATCAAGCAGAGGGGAGCGGGCGGCGTTGTAGCGCGGCGGCTCGGCGACGGCTCGCGAGCCCTCCACACACTCCTTTTAATAACGCGACCACGATCGCATCGATTTTTAAATAATTAAATTTTGACCATTGTTAAGACTTAATATAACCTAGAAATACAGTCCGCTTTTTAATTCTACCTGGGCCTATCTAGGGTTGTCCCTGATTTGTTTGAATGAATTTTCAGTGGTTGATTAGTTAAATTGTATCAAACAGAGTATTAAATGTAAATTATAATTATTGTTAGTATAGATTTCAGTAATAATTATAACTAAAATTAATATCGTAAGAAGGTAAAATTGCTTATTCACTGGAGGTACACCTCTACAAGATCTGATTGGTTACATCATCTTATGACTTCTCCCACTCTAGAGCGAAGCGAGAGGGCGTGTCAGACTTTTACTGAATAAACCACACCTGTTCCCTCTTTACCCTTTGCGTTCCAGGACCACGGGTTTCCCTTTCGGAACAATGGGTTTCCCTTTCGGAACCAAAAAAAAACGAACGAAAAACGGTAAGCTATGATGTGATTGACTTTGGGACATGCTTTTATATTTTACTAGCATTGCCCGTGGCTTCGCCCGCGTACATAAAATATAGCCTATGTCGCTCAGAAATAAAGCAGTTAAAAAGTAACAAAAATCATACAAAATCTTCAAAACGAAGTCGGTACCGACAAAACTTTAAATTCAATTTATGCAGTGGTTAGTATAGTTTCCAAAGCGCTACTCTCAGATTTTACGCACTGTCTAATGTTATTTCAGTTCGGAACTGTGTTTGTATGCGTGCGAGCAATAAGAGCCGCGCGCTCGAACCAATCTGTTACGTGAGGCGCCGCTGCCGCGGGCGCTCCGCGCTCTCAACCTCATATCTAGTGACACACACATATTCTGTTGTTCTCTGAGTGAATTTACAATAAATGCCTTATTTGTAATAAGTTATAAACTAGTGTGAATAATATATGTATGTATGTTTTATAAATAAGCAGAAAAAACAAAAAAGTACTCTAGGTTACCCTGTAAAGATAGTTGTAAGTTGGAAAATAAATAAATAAATAAAGTTATGCATATAGACTAGCGTCTAACTGCACATACTTGATATGATCGCTGTCAGACACAATGTCAGATGAGACATCTCATATTTTGGCCTCACCCATCAGCGAGTTACCGTAGGCGCGGGCTTGCGGACGGCGAGCAATGGGTGGCTCGCCGTCCGATCGTCCGGTAATCGGACCGAGCTCAAGTCGTCGACGGCGTGTAGTGTTCCACGCGCGCCTCAAGATGTCAGCAAATCGTAGGGGCCCAGCAGGGTCGAAGCCTACTGGGGCCACGGGTAGTGTGAAAGCGGAACCCGGGGCCCTGGGACGAAGGCAACGAAGGAACAGGAGTGGGTTTTTAGTCAGTAAGGGTCTGACACTATCTCCCGTTCCGCCCAAGAGCGGGGATGTCATTAGGATGATTTTCCCACCCAATAAAAAAAAACCGTCTAATGTTATTTCAGTTCGGAACGGTGTTTGTGTGCGTGCGAACAATAAGTTATGCATATAGACTAGCGTCTTTTTTTTTTTTTAATTCTTATAAACCAGTGCTTGACAGCAATCGCACCTGATGGTAAGCGGAGATGCAAAAGATGTCTTACTGCCCATACTTGATATTATCACTGTCAGACACAATGTCATATGGGACATCGCAAATTTTGGCCTCACCCATCAGCGAGTTCGAGCCATCGACTAGTTCCCTACAGGGCCCAACTTATTTTCCACCCTGTATAATGAGGATAAACAAACTGTTTTGTACCTGTATCTGCTTTTGTCTTCAGAATTCTCTTTGCAGGTATACTTTTAATAATATTCTTCGACTTTTTATCTACTTTAAAGCTATCTTCAGAATCCAAATCCTCTATGTTCATACAATCACTGTCATCTTCATTTAAGTCAAAAGCATTGGAGTTATCGTCACTTTCATTTATTATTTGTTCAAGAATATCTTCATCTTTTTCTTTGACAACAAGTGTACTTGGGTTTTGGCCTATACCATTTTCTTCGGCACCTAGTGTAATCGATTTTTTTACTCTATCATTTTTATTGCCATCAAGTGTATTGAATTTTTTGTTGGTAGTATCATTTTTATCAATTTCTTTTACACAAGATTTGGTTTTCGTTAACTTAGAAATAGTGTTATGTTTTTGTGATTTGCCATTTGATTCCAATGTTATGAAGAAGACTTGCCCTGAAACATATCATTATATTGTATAAACATATCGTTATATTGTAATATTATATTTATGTTATATCGTATCACTTATTTAACATAACATAATCTAACCAAATAATAATAAAAGTTACAAAAAAAGAGGGGGAAATATACACGCGCCCCTCAAGTTTTTTTAAAGGTGTGAAATCATACAATGAATTTTCGCGCTCTGGGTGGAGTCAGAAGGTGTGTTAGACTTTACTGACTAAAATCACACCTGTGCCCTTCAATTACTCTTTGCTTTCTAGGACTACGGGTTTCCTTCTTAGAAATTCCCCGCGGTCCTAGCTAGTGGGCATCGGCCCTGCTGGGCCCCTACGATTTGCTGACATATCTTTGAGGAGCGCGTGGATCACTACGCGTTGTTGACGACTGGGCTCGGTCCGGTTAATTACCGAACGGCCGGACGGCGAGCTACCCATTGCTCGAGGTCCGCAAGCCCGCGTCTACCGTGACTGGTATCGGAGTCGGAATTAAGGCGGCTGGGGTCACGCCCCCCGACCTTCGTTTCCTCACGCATACAGCCTCCTTCTTCACTTCCCCTCAAAGGGTGCTGTCCTCTTTTGGGTCAATTTGGGTGCAATTAATACCACAAAATTGTAATGTTTGTGAAGAGTAATCCTAGAAGAAATGCAATAAGGAAGCATGCAGCACGCATGGAGGATGCATGTTTTTATGAGTTAAATAATTAATTAAATAAAACCCACTCCTATGTTCCCTCTATTCCCATTGCATTCCAAGACCAAGGGTTTGTGTGGAAAGAGATGGTAAATTTGTGATTTTTGTGAAGAGTAATTCTGGAAGAATTGATGCTACAATCAGGAGTTTGACGTGGGAAATCTTCCAATGAGAAGTCATTAAGTTATTCATTGTGAAGCGGGAGAAGTCTCGCTCTAGGGTGGAGTGAGGGCACGTGAGACTTTTACTTACTTATGGCGAGACAGCAGCTCATCTGTTAAGCTGCGCAGTGTTAAGCTGAATGTAGGTTAAAGTACATCAAGAACTCAGGCACCCTCCGCGAAATGGTCAGTAACACCAGAGCGTTTGTTATGAAAAATTGCTTGAAGTGTCAAAGTTCTTTGCATGAACTTTGACATTTCAAGCAATTTTTCATAGCAGATTTTCAGAGGTCTTTATTGGATTAGTTTTACACAAATTTATGAATTGATTTCAATAGAAGCCTAGAACCTAATATCCACAAGCAGGGGCGTCGGCTCTTAGAAAACATCATGGGTGCTCATGCTCATTTGATGAAAAGTGGCGAAGTGAGAGAAGAGAAATGCAGATTGATCGAAATTTTGATAACGGATACCGGCATCAGTAACTGGTATCCGTTACCCGCATCGTTAATAAATAATAAATTGAGGCATCACATACATTGTCCTGGTCCCAAATTAAGGATTTCCCTTGTACTATGGAAACCAGGAACAACGAAGGTACCACAAACACCCAGACCCAACACAAATATCTGTTTCATCAACAAACATTTGTGTTGGTGCGAAAATCGAACCCGCGACCATTGCGTCTCAATCGGCGCTCTAAGCCACTGCGCTAAATGGGTCGTCGGGTAATGAAAAAACGCCCATCCCTAAAAGGCGATTACTAATCTGTTTCTTGATGTCTATTCTCAGGGGTGCTCGGCACCCACTGTTTATTTCTCATGAGTACTCGAGCCCCGAGCACCCACAGACTCGGCGCCCCTATCCACAAGATACTGTGTTTCCAAAATATCCAATGAAAAATGTGTAATAACGTCATAATCGCGTAAGAGCATGCACGCGGTTGTATGAAAAACAGTGAAAATGTATGTCGAGTTGCATCCCCTTATTTATTACCTTTCTGAGAGCCATTTTGAGTAAAATTTTCCCAGTCAAAATCCTTATCACTGATGTCATCATCAAAGTCATCAAAATAATTAGCGTCTTCTTTTTCTATCTTTGTATCTGTAAAAAAATAATTTAGATTTTTTTTAGTGAACTTCTTATCACTCCTTTCCTTGGAAAGAAGGACAGAGAAGAGTGGAAGAATGGAAGGGAGGTCCTGCAATGGTGTCCCACAGCCCTGCGTTCGAAAATAACCAGAGTAGGCTATTATTTATTTTTTTACGTGTGGAAATCATCTAATGACTTCTCCCGCGCTTTTACTGACTAAAACCACACCTGTGTCCTTCAGTTACCTTTTGCATTCTAGGAACTTCTACGGGTTTCCTTTTCAGAAATTCTTCCTTGAAATTCCGGTTTGCTGACATCTCTTTAAGGACCGCGTGGATCACTACGCGCTATTGACGACTGGGCTCGTTCCGTGCAATTACCGGGTTCGGGCGGCCGATGGCTCGACATCCGCAGGCCCGCGCAACTAGAGTAAGGAAGAGTCGCTACTCCAACCGTTCAAAAATGCTTTAAGTTGCAACTCAGGGTCGTTCTTATAGAACTCGAGTAGCTACCCTAGAGTTAACCCAACTAACTCTAATTCCGAGCTGGGTAGGTTGGTGTAAGCAGCCATAAATGACACTTGCTTGACATTTATAGTTGAACTCTACGTTCGCGTTCAAAAATGCGTCATTAGAATTAACTCCAACCTCCAAGACCAGAGGACTACAAGCTCAGCCCCATCAAGGCCATACTGAGACTCATGAAGAAGGTGCACGGAGGACTAGGGGTTTTTTTTTTTTTTTTTTTTTTTTATTGGGTGGGAAAATCATCCTAATGACATCCCCGCTCTTGGGCGGAGCGGGAGATAGTGTCAGACTCTTACTGACTAAAAACCCACTCCTGTTCCTTCGTTGCCTTCGTCCCAGGGCCCCGGGTTCCGCTTTCACACTACCCGTGGCCCCAGTAGGCTTCGACCCTGCTGGGCCCCTACGATTTGCTGACATCTCCTTGAGGCGCGCGTGGAACAATACGCGCCGTCGACGACTTGGACTCGGTCCGGACGGTTACCGGACGGTCAGACGGCGAGCCACCCATTGCTCGCCGTCTACAAGCCCGCGCCTACGGTGGCCGGAAATCGGGATCGGAATCCCGGCGGCGGTTGGAGCGTAAGGACCGTTGCCTCACGCGATCGGCCGCCTCCTTAGCTAGCATTACTGCTTCGCAGAAGGAGGCGACCGCCTGCCACTCCTCCTCGCTCCGGAGCATGGCCTGAACCAAGGCCCGGCGCGAGAGATCACCGCCGCCGATTGCCCCCACGAGGACACGGCGTTGCTCTGCCCAAGCGGGGCACACCTCCACCGTGTGCTCCACCGTGTCCTCCGGGTGGGCCACACAGTGGCGACACCCGGGCGTCGTTTCCGCACGAATCCGGTGCAGGAACCTCCCGAACTTACCGTGTCCGGTGAGGACCTGCGTCATGCGGAATGTGAGGACGCCGTGAGGTCTTTCCAACCACGCCTCAAAGAGGGGACTTACCGCCATAATTGTGGCGTGCCCAGAGGGCTAGGGGTTGAGTAGACAGGAGGGGCAGCACAATAGATCTTGTCTAATAGTCTAATAGGGCCAGCCCTACAAGGTAAGATAACTCCAACCTCAAAGAACAGCGATCTCTCAGGCCGGGCCTTGGTACAGGCCATGGTCCGGAGCGAGGAGGAGTGGCAGGCGGTCGCCTCTTTCTGCGAAGCAGTAATGCTAGCAAAGGAGGCGGCCGATCGCGTGAGGCAAAGGTCCTCATGCCTCAACCGCCGCCGGGATTCCGATCCCGATTTCCGACCACCGTAGGCGCGGGCTTGCGGACGGCAAGCAATGGGTGGCTCGCCGTCCGATCGTCCGGTAATCGTGCGGACCGGGCCCAAGTCGTCGACCGCATGCACTGTTCCAAGCGCACCTCAAGGAGATGTTAGCAACCGTAGGGGCCCAGCATGCTCGAAGCCTACTGGGGCCATGGGTGATGCGAAAGACATCCCCGAGGGCCTGGAAAAATGGCAAAGAAGGAACAGGAGTGGGTTTTTAGTCAGTAAAAGTCTGACACTATTCTCCGCTCCGCCCAAGAGCGGGGGATTTCATTAGATGATTTTCACACCCGAAAGAAGAAAAATCTCAAAGAATGCAGGGCTGCAGGGTAAAGCCCTTCTACAAGGTCACAAAAGAAATTCGATTTTGTTATCAGAATCTGCCTCGTCTATTTCTGATTATGTTGCTTCTAGTCTAAGTAGAAAAAGCACCAGTATGATGTCACATGGAATGTGTGCCTGTATCATGTCCAAAACCGAATAAAAAAAAAGAAGGCAATTTTTTTATTTTTTTTGTTGGTTGCTTTGTGCTTGACCTCTGTCACACCTGATGGAAAGCGACGATGCGGTCGATGGTGGAACACGCTTACCTAGAAGTGACTTATTCATTCTGATGAACTTTTTTAGTTAGTTTTTAGTTTAAACTAGCTGACCTGGGGTACTTCGTACTGCCTAATTTTAACGGATAACGCCATCTACTGGTATTACCATAACAGCACAATTCATTTTAAAATACAGTTTATTTTAGATATGGCATGGTATTTGATTTTTTCTCATCAGTTTTTTTTTTTTCATGTTTTCTCACCATTTAAACTTTCACTGGACTATCACAAACATTTCAAGACCAAAATTAGCCAAATTGGTCCAGCTATTCCTGAGGTTTAGCGAGAGTAATGAACAGCTAATCATTTATATATATATAGATTACCATGTCTTTAATATTTGTTTTCTGTTTATAGTTAATAATAATATTCCACAACTATCACACAACGCCGTCTAGTCCCAAGCTAAGCAGAGCTTGTGTTATGGATACTAGACAACTGATAAACATACTTATATATTTCTAAATACATACATATTATAGATAAATTACACCCCGACACAGAATAAATGATCATGCTCATCACACATACATTTCTCTCTCTCATTGTCTTGTGTGATGAGCACAACAAGTCACATCAAAACAAGACCTCTAACATAGTATTCAGGGCCACTAACCACTAGACCAACAGGCAAATCACTTATGTATATTAATAGTCTGATGAATTACGAATTTGACAAACATTATTTTGGTCTCCTTACCTATAATATTTATATCAATATTTTCCCAGTACAGGTCCTTTTCAATAGTTTCTTGAACAGCAAGGACGTTTTTCTTGAAGGCTGCAGCATCACGAAGTTTTGAAACACACTCTTCACAAATGAAGCATCTTTGGGCATCATTGTTTTTGAGCTGGTTGCAACATTGAAGAAAAAAAAACTATTAATATTGTTTCTGTAGATATTTAAAACTTGAAAACAAAATCATTATTCTTTAAAAGTCTTGATGTAACAAAAAATAATTATTGAATAAATTCACATTTATATTAAAAATCTCCAACAACATATCAATGTAATTTTCTGTTTTATTCCCAATGTAGTACGTGTTGGCCATGTCTTTATAACATTCTTCTGATAAACAACATCTGCAGTAATGTTTCTCTTTCATGATTTCCGATTTATTAAGTATTTCCATTCAAAATAGCTCTATTTTTGCCAATCTTTGTTTTTGTTTGGACTTTTCGAGTTTAGTTTGACAGCTGGTGAGTATTCAGACTTCAAATATTTCGTTCAGAATTCTGCGAAGCTAAATTATTATTGTGGCAACTCCTTTGGCCACGGGATGTAAAGAGGAGGTAAAAGGTTTATTTTAATGGATTAATAACCTCTAAGGTACACTGAATATATTGAATGTTACTTAGATAGTATCAAAAAAATATAGAAGAAATGTAAAGTTACATAAGTTTGACTTATAGTTGGTAGTTGGTTGCACTGTTAGTCTTTCGGAACTCGAAAAGTTTTTGGCTGGATTCTTCGAGTGAAATTCTGCTATACAAACAGCTGTTTTGATTATTTACAAGTTGATTCGTAGTGGATATAATAGTGTAAAATTGGTGTACTTATTTAGTTTTGTATCACAAGTGTCAACTCTGCGGGACATTAAGTGAAATCATTGAAATAGGCGCGATCGCGGTCTAGGTAAAATGGAGCAGAGAATTTTATTGAAGTTAACTACATCAGTGAAGTTTCCAAGAAGGCTGTCTCGAGATGTTTACTGCCAATTACTGCAAAAGGATTACAATAGGTTGCATCCTCATGCTAATGAAAAACAAAAATAACTTATTATAAAGAAAGCACACCAAAAACGTTTTATAAATATTGGGCCGATGTTCTTTAAACAAGTAAATAAAATGTGGCAACACATTTTGTATCTGTCATAGTCAAGTGTTGAGGTCGATTTTTGTTGAAACCGTATAAATTGTTGATTTCTAATTAAAACAACAATAAATAATACACTTTATCACATTTTTAGTGTTAACTGTACTCTATTAATTGTGCACCAAATCTTCTGCTACTGGAAACGAATCAAAATGGCTACGAAAAAGGGCAAAGGGCCGACTTTTGATTCGGGATTATGTCGATGTTGCGGGAATATGAAAAAATGTCGTGTTTTGAACCTGGAATACGAGAGTTTGGGACAAAAAGAGGTTTATTCGGACATGATAATGGATTGCTTCAGTTTATTGGTAAGTTATTTAATATTAAACAGCCTTTTTTCTATGTATTCTAGGCGATAAAACTATGGTTTCTTCGGGTCGTAAAGTATCATGGGCATACGAACTTTTTTTTAAACGTGACTGATTTGATTTAGTCAAATCCCCGGTAGGTATTTATACAGAAAAATGTATTTTTTTGTTTTGTATACTGGCCCTATCTCTGTTCTTAGGCGACTTTGCTACTTGCTGCCATAGTATTATTTATTTATTAATGCTTTATGCACAAACGTACAGCGGCGGACTTACTGCCTTAGGCGTTTTCTACCAGTCAACTTTAGGGTATTGCACAAATAAATAGTGGTAGGTGCAATAAAAGATAGAGAAAAGGCGAATAGGTACAAGAATAGATATACTAATAAACCATAAATATCATACAATTATGCAATACATACACAATTTAATAAACTATCTACATATATATCTACACTAATAAACCCAGACTATTGGTTCAAATCGACAATTTGAAAACATTAATGTTGTGATGATACTACTGACACCACGAAATAAAGAAGGTAGGGGAAGTGCCCTACAGATATCGCATGCGTGTCAACATTAAGCAGAGCTGCGCAAACTTTAGCTTATTCGCCGTCAGATACTTGTCGCGATTGGTTGTCCCAGAAATACCCGAAAAATTACTAATTAAGTCTTATTCTGCGGTTTTGACCTGCAAAAACGAAAGCAGAAAAAAAAATGTATCTTGTGGAGGTGTATTGTATCGTCGGTAGGTATAAAACTTTGTTAATTTTTAATATAGTTGATTTTAATTACAATACCACATTTTATGACTTCAATGCAAACTATAAACAACCTTATCATCATTGACACAAAGTCTAAATGCACTTGGTCGTCATCTGGAAAATCATATCAAAAATTCTAGTAACTTCGACGCTACTCATTTAGGGATGGGACACATCCGTAAAGCAGGTCGGTATCGATAAATTTTATTTATTTCTAGCTCTTCATTTCATGACTGGCACCATCATCCACAATTTGTGTCGGCCGATTCATGTGTATAATCTATAAATATTTTACTAAGATTGCACAGAAATCTCGAGGTTTTAACAACACGTAACCTGCATCCGTCCGAAGTAGGTGCGGGTTGCTAATCACTTTCTTTCACTTCACGTTCGAAAGGCTGAACGGATTTCAATAAAACTTGGTACATGGGTAGACCACGTCACGAAATTGTTGTTGTTGTTATTTCAAGGTCAGTAAACATTTTTAGTACTACATATCTGTTATCGTTTCATTTATCGTTAGCTTCTGTCAGCGGCTTCGCCCGCGCACTATGCGTTCCAAAATAAGGATAGGAAAGCAAATAACCTCTGTCTGTCAAATGTTGCGTGATAAGTACAGTTTGCAAAGAAAACTTATTTGCGTATCAATAGATGTTATTTTTTGCTTTGTATTACTATGTCTTAGTTAACTCTAGAGGAAGTAAAAACGTTATTGTTTAATATAAATTAGGTGCGAAATAAATATATGGTTTTAAGTCATAATTAATTAAAAATAAAAAGTTATTATTCTTATTTTCATTGTTAGGAATAATTTATCTTCTTCCATTTTCCACTACTCAGACACTTCACACAGGGACGCAAAGATGAGCCAAGTTGAGGAACTGGATTCTGACTAAACTTTTTTAGTTCACGATTCGAAAATAAATTAAATTTTAAAAATTTCCCAATTTCTTCGATTTGTCAATATAACGTGAAGTCATAAAATGGCAATCGATCCTATTCTTATTTGGAACGCATTTTACTTGATTATATGAAAATGAGATTACCTCCTAGCCCTTCATACAAACATACAAATACCTCTTTAACATGGATATTTTAAAGATAATCAATCAACCTTTTTCATTATTCAAGCATTTGTATGATGTTAACAACATTACATCGCTCACCGGAATAAATTATGTTACATCAATATTAAAATATCGATATATATTTACATCTCTAATTGAGTAGCAAATGAGATTACATGTGCATGGAAATATGACATCTATTTCAAAGGAACTAGCGTTCTGAATAGCATGAATTGGTTACAGCGCCATCTATCGTTGAGTAGCTGAACTCGTTGTAAATTTGTCTATTTAAAGTTTTTAGACAAAAACCGTCTTTATTGTTTGTGTTATGTCAAATAATAACAACTTTCACTCCTTGTAATAAGACTTAATTTTTGAAAGCGATAAGAAGATGATTTGTAAAAGTTGCGTTCGTAATTTGTAGCCAATCGAATCACTGTTTTTTATGTGTGTAATGGACAATTTCATATGCAAATGTGTGAGTTTGGCGACACTGGTTCCCGTGCTTAGCCACTGTAGGGGCACTTCTATGTATTCTTTTTTCTGTGACTGACACTACTATTGAATAAGGTAACTTCTGTCTGTCATCAGACACTGGAGCCAGCTACCTAGTCTCTTGTCAAACTCATTTACCTTGGTTTATAAATGCCCTAGGCATCCAACTCTGTTGTTTTTAAAAGAGTAATCACGAAGTTTCCCTGTTCTTCTCCTTAAGAAACAATCAATTGGAAATATTGAAACTGCACTGCGCTCATCACCATCTCTGCTCTTGTCCTATGTTTTTTGGGGTCGGCATAACAAGTTTTTTTCTTCCATTCTATCATGTCACCTGATGCTATCACTAACTTCTTTTTCTTTCATATCACCTTTCACACAATCCATCCATCTTTTGTCATAATTGAATTTTAATTTAAGTCTTATTTTCATGAGTTATAAGAACTTCCTATTAATGTAATGCATCCTCTAACTTTGGATTTTTATAATGTTTTCGAGATTAGGAGACCAGGAGACTCGTAGCACAGGTTTCACCTAGTATGGGCTCCTGTCTCCCGTCTGTAAACTGTTTCTTAAAAACCATACAAATTTTACTATGGGAGAAAATAAATAAATATTATTATTATATCTTTTCTTTGGCCTCCCACTCCCTCTCCATCAATTCACATGTAAAATAATAATAATATAATATAACATTCCACGACTATCACACAACGCCATCTAGTCCCAAGCTAAGCAGAGCTTGTGTTATGGGTACTAGACAACTGATAAACATACTTATATATTTCTAAATAGGTACATACATATATAGATAAATTACACCCAGACACAGAACAAATGATCGTGCTCATCACACAAACATTTGTCCTGGGTGGGAATCGAACCCACATCCTCCGGCATAGCAGTCAGGGCCACTGACCACTAGACCAACAGGCCTGTCTAACGAATTCAGCCGCCAAACTAAAATGGAACTGGGTAGGCTATATCTGCTGCATGTCGCAACGAAATTGGTTGAAGGCAAAGGATAAAATATTATTAAAAAAAGAGGCGACTAAAAGGGAGGCTTTTGTCCTGTAGTGGGACACAACAGCCTCACAATAATAATAAGATTTTGGTAATTTAATAATGTTCACCTACATGTCTCCTACTTGTGCAGCTATCTCACCTGGACGGCATACCATCAGAGCGGCTGATCTGTGCGACTTGCGTGTCTCGGATACGAGATGCACTGAGCTTCAGGCGACAAGTGTTGCGCTGTGAAGAAGCATTCTTAAAGATGAAGATTTATGACGCTAAAAGTGATGGTAAGTGAGCAGTGAAGGAAACAAAGTGATCCTATAAGGGTTCTGTTTTTTCCTGTAGAGGTATGGAACCCTAAAAAAGATATAAAAAAAAAAATTACAAAAAAAGAAATTTTGGAGGCCGTCTTCCGAAATTAAAGTTATTTTAATCCTTTTAGTGTTTTTTTTTAGTGAAGTCGGTTATTTTTTTTTTTTTGTAAAAATTATTTTAATTCATACTTTTTAGTTGCCAAGATCATCAGGTCCCGACTTGGTGACTATGGGACCATGTGGGAAGTATACCTTTTCCAACAAAAAAAGAAATTTTTCAAATCGGTTGGCAAGCAACGAAGTTATGCGCGAACAAACATAAAAAAAAATACAAACATCCGAATTGAGAACCGAGAACCTCCTCCTTTTTTAGAAGTCGGTAAAAAATTTCATAGTAACTTCTTTTATTCTTTCCAGATCCAAAAATAGAAAGTCAATGGCATTCAAAGATTGACATTGTTGTAAAGGAGGAGCCCGGAACAGCACACCCACATAGTGATGACGATGATCACTGCGCAGATGCGTCAGATGCTTTGGCCGATACCCCAGGTATGATACTACAGAAAAATCATTTGTTTCTTGCTAGCAACCCCCTCCGGCTTCGTAGGTGCAAGTTATACAACATGTAACTGCAATAATATACACCTTTATGATCCCACACCATAATCCATTAGCGTTTAGAGATGGGTTTCTACCCGGTCATTATTTCAACCGAAAGCCCACTGTTGGACATAGGCCTCCCCCAAGCGTCGCATCGACCGATCCTGTGAGTCTCGCATACACCGCATTACCTTGTGGGAGGCCTTCCAACGCTGCGTTTTCCGGTGCGCAGTCGCCACTCTAGAACCTTTCGGCCTCATCGACCGTCCGTTCTGCGAGCAATGTGTCCTGCCCACTGCCAGTTAAGTTTGGCGATTCTTCAGGGTATGTCGGCGACCTTGGTTCTCCTGCGGATATCTTCATTCCTGATGCGATCACACAAGGAAACTCCGAGCATAGCCCTTTCCATTGCCCTTTGGGTGACTATAAGCCTTCTGATGAGGCCCATTGTAAGCGACCATGTTTCAGTGCCATATTTCACGCACTGGACATAGATTTTCGTCTTGAGACACAGTGGAGTGGACGAGAGGACACCGCGTAGCTTCCCGAACGCTGCCCAGCCGAGTCGGATTCGACGATTGGCCTTTTTCTCAAATTGCAGGGTATTTACCCGGGTAAATAAGTACCCAAATGGTGGTCTTTACTTTTCAGATAATAATTTGATTTTAAACCTCTGTCTAGGGCGATTTCTGGCCAAGTTTGCCGCGGTCAATCTCGACGGCGACTACCTCCCTCAGGCGCAGACAGAGAGGTTTGGAAGGAGTAAGGGAAAGCCTGCCCAGCAGTGGGACATACAATAGGCTATTAAAAAAATAAGATTTTAAATGACCAAAAAATTTTCAAATTGTGTGTAGCTCAGGTAGTCCATACATACATATTTCAGTAAAATTCTCTGCTCCATTTTACCGAAATCGCGCCTGTTTCAATGATTCCATACATTGTACAGTTGGCGCAGACACTTGGGATACAAAACTGCAATAATTTTACAACACAACATTTACTTGGAATCAATTTACGAATAATTAAATTAACCACTGAACTTCAGTGGCGCATCACCGTCACGTACATCAGCCCCCCTAGCCAAGTTACGATCGTTTCGTTTGCGTCGAACGCGTCGAGTAGGCCACGCCTCCGAATCCTTTGTTCTGACGTGACTGAGCGTTGAGATGACGTCCTACTCGACGCGTTCGACGCAAACGAAACGATCGTAACTTGGCTAGGGAGGCTGCTGATCCAATGTTGGAACGGGCTTGACGGAATTAAATTATGTGCATTAAGTTAACAGGAGACACATACTTTGCCAGGGAATTTTACTCCTTAGCTGTACGCACAATGAAAGTCTTAACTCAGTATCGTAAATAGGGTGGTGTTATCCCGACTTCCGGCCACCGTAGGCGCGGGCTTGCAGGCGGCGAGCAATGGGTGGCTCGCCGTCCGACCGTCCGGTAACCGTCCGGACCGAGCCCAAGTTGTCGACGGCGCGTACTATTCCACGCGCGCCTTAAGGAGATGTCAGCAAACGTAGTGGCCCAGCAGGGTCTGATTCTGAAAGGAAGACTCGGCCCCGGTACGAAAGGCAACGAAGGAACAGGTGTGGGTTTTTAGTCAGTAAAAGTCTGACATTATCTCTCGCTCCGCCCAAGAGCGTGGAATGTCATTGGATGATGTTCCCACCGAAAAAAAAAAAAAATAGGAATGATTAATAAATTAAATTAACCACTGATTTTCACTCGGAAACCCGCAGTGGCCCATCACCGTCACGTACATCTGGTGATCCAATGTTGGAACGGGCTTGGCGGAATTAAATTAGGAGCAATAAGCTAACAGGAGACACATACTTTGCCAGGGAATTTTACTCCTTAGCTGTACGCATAATGAAAGTAGTTTACTCAGTAAATAGGGCGGTGCAAGCGATGCCCAGGCACACGGAACCTGAAGGGGCGCAGAAATGATCAAAACAAGGCCAAGTTTTGTTCCTATCATTCATTTCATCAGAAGGAGGTTAGAGTTCGTAAACACGAGTGGCATGTTGCCTATACGGCACGTCAACCTATAGTGTCACTTGGCACCCACGATGGCTGCCGCTGATCATCAAAGTTGGAATGTCGACGGCCGCCATCGCCCCGTGTCGTCGGCTGCAATTCAAAGCATTTTCTTTCAAATAAACCATTTACTCGGACTTTTGAAATGTCAAGAAGTGAGTCAGTCAGAAAAATGATGCTAATTATACATTCCAAAGCGTAGAGTTTTTATGGAGAAGAATGTGCAAGAAACTCCATGGATATTCTTTTCAATTCAATCTTATGTATTGCAAATATCTCGGTCACATGTTTCTCGTCTACCATTATGTAAGAACATTATAAATAAAAAAAAAAACTAAATATAGATATTAAAATAGCCACTGGCAGCTAAGAGATGATCAGTCTCAACTGACAGCGACCGTTCACGGACATGACGCATTATTAGCACCACTCAGCTCAACCATTTTGAAGGGAACCGAACGATCCAATTTACGCGCTACTATCAGTGAGAAATCCTTTGAAAATTACCTTTGACGTTGGCGTTCGTGTGTTTCCTCTCGCCTCACGCTCCGTACCATGGCCTGAACCAGAGTCGGACGCTCAGGTTGCTGCCGCTAATCGCCTCTAAAAGAACACGGTGGTGGTCCGCCCAAGCGGAGCAGACTTCTACCGTATGCTCCACCTTATCTTTCGGGCGATCCACACTATGGCCCGGGCATTTCTTCCCGCCGAATCTGAAAAAAGGATCCTTCCGAAACAACTGTAATCGGTGATGACCTGCATCTGGCGAAAAGTGTTGATGCCGTTGGTGCCTTTCTAGCCATTTATCTATTGTGGCATGTCCAACGTTGGGTTGCGACAGTCACTGCAACCATACCGCCATGAGATCCTGCCAGAGATCTGATCGCAGTGCCGCGATTTGTCGCAGCAGCGGAGTTTCGCTTACTACTTCTCTGGGGCTCGTGGCAAGATTACTCTGGAGTCAAGAAGTAGTTACATATTTTCTGAACTTAAAAATACGCAGTTGGAAAGCCTACAAGGTGAATGACCTGATAAGGTTTGCGGGTATCTGATGGATGTAAGACGCACATGACCGTTCATTGTGGCGACGCTTTGGGGAGGTTTATGCCAACAGTGGACGTCTTTCGGCTGAAATGATGATGATGATGAAGATAAAAATGTACTTACTATGGTCATTTATCGCCGTACGTCAGCTCTGCGTTCAGAAATAACCAGAGTAGGGTAGAGTCACTACTTAAACCGTTCAAAAATGCTTCGAGTTGCAAGTTGCGTTCGGGTCGTTCTTTTATAACTCGAGTAGCGTTAACCCTAGAGTTAACCTAACTAACTCTAACTCCAAGCAGGTTAGGTTGGTGTAAGCGGCCATAAATGACAATCAAAGCAATCAGTTGTATTATCTACTCTGATGACGTCATTAGAGTTAACTCCAACCTCTTGGAACTCAGGGCTGGTGGTTCGTTGATGGAACGGGCTTGGCGGAATTAAATTATGCGCATTAAGCTAACAGGAAACACATACTCCGGGAGGGAATTCCACTCCTTAGCTGTAAGCTCAACGAGAGTACTTTGCCAATACTAAAGTGAACCACGTGTTCTTGTAGACTGGTTGCGGAAAGTCAAGGAGCGTGTGGTGTGGAGCAGCCCGGAGGAGGTCTGTGTTCAGCAGGGAGGGACTGCGAAGGCAATAGGCGAGTTGATTCAAATCTATCTATCTGTCTAGCCTTGTTATGTCGCACTGCTGGGCATAATCCTCCTTCATCCCGTTTCCTTAATACTCCATTATATTAAAAGAAATTCAGGATAAAAAACTCGCTCTTATCTCTACCGCTTTTAGGCAAGCATTTTACTGTTTTACGCACGAGTGTGGAAAAGTGCGCTTGCTCGCCCCCGCCACAGTTTTACTACATTTATCGTATCAGGCTGGGCGGGCGTTAACCCACACGATGCGGCGTCAACCGCCTGTCTTCGTAACTGTGTTGAAAAACGTTATTTGGTACACGTAGAAAGTCACTGCAGCCCTCGGCTTTATAAGATGCCGTCTCGGTCGCAATGAAAAACTTCTCCACTTGTATCACAATGTGTTATATCATAACAAGTATTTTTTCGCGTGCAATTGTACTGATCAAGACTTTGGAATGGTCAAATATAATGAGGTAATCTTTTTCGTTGCGCTATGTAGTTCCTATGCCCACTATACGACTCCATCATCAGACCAGCTCCATGGCACCATATTATTGCATTGTCGTCCAAGTTACACTGGCATACCAAATATCAGCTCAATCGGTCTAGGGTAATTGTTTTAAAATTCCATTGAAAAGGTAGGATCCTCCGACCAGACCTGTGTTTTGTCTGGTCTGTGACCGCCCAGGGACTTTACCATAACGCGTTCAAATGTGAAGCGTGCGAACGAGAAAGAGGGATGGAGCTATACACCCTATATAGCTCCATTCCCTTAACAGTTCAGTTTAGGTAGTCAAATGGATCGCTTTCTTTCTTTCTTTCTGAATGGATCGCCTTAAGAGCTCGTGGTAGGGCATCTGGGGTGTAAAGTTCCGCAAACCTCCATTGAAAAGGATCCTCTGACTAGACCTGTGTTGTGTCTGGTCCGTGCAACCGCGCAGTAAATGTTAAGTAATTACAAATATCTCTGTTACATGTTTCTTGTCGCTATCATGTGAGAACAATGTAAATAAAATACAAATAAAAACTAAAATATAGATATTAAAACAGCAACTGGCAGCTAAGAGATTGCATTTGCAACTGACAGCACCCGTTCACGGACATGACGCGAATATTAGCACCACTCAGCTCAACCATTTTGAAGGGAACCGAATGATCCAACACACGCGCCACCATCAGTGAGACATTTGAGTGAGCATGACAAACTCTCAACTGCCATGCTCATTTTTGTTAAACAAACGAGCGGCGCGCTATTCGGTCTATCACCACTATATCCGGTTTATTGGCTTCAATAGTCCTGTCAGTGATGATAGATCAATCTCAGTACTGATATCGGCTCGAATCTTGAGCGCTTGGCGAAAGAGCGGGGATCGCTTTGCGCATCGGACACATCATCGGCGAGCCAATCACCGCATCTCTTTTCATATCACTAAAGAGACCTGATGTTTCACTTCTGCGTGCTTCTGCGCAAGTAGAACTGTAGAAGTCAGCACTCAAGATCCGTGCCGGTATCTGTACAACGTGACATGTTCATTTTCGAGAACTAAATTATTATTTATTATTAAAATGAAATTACTAAGATTATTATTATTATTATAAATGAGAACTAACGCACTAAAGATTCCACCACCATTTCAGATGATGACTTAAAACCGGACAAAATGGAAGAGGACGATCCTGATGACCTGCCCCTCAAGCACCACGTGACCCAGAGGAAGGAAACTAACATACAGATGGAGGTAGCTGAGGTGGAGCCTGTGAAACGGGCACCCAGAATACCTGTGGTGAAAGTGCCGCCACCGCCCATGCCGAAACCAAGTAAGTACTCTTTCATAGTTTTTTTTTTCCGGTGGGAAAATCATCAATCATTATGACATCCCCCGCTCTTGGGCGGGGCGGGAGATAGTGTCAGACTTTTACTGACTAAAAACCCACTCCTGTTCCTTCGTTGCCTTTCGTACCAGGGCCGAGTCTTCCTTTCAGAATCAGACCCTTCGACCCAGTAGGCTTCGACCCTGCTGGGCTCCTACAGTTGCAGACATCTCCTTGAGGCGCGCGTGGAACTCTTTCACTTCTTTAGACCCTTTATTATCATAGAAATCCTAAATCATATATTGGCCATATCATTGGCCTAACGAGGATTGACATATCATCAAACGTTAACGTTTAAACGATCTGCCCCCCTAGCCAAGTTACGATCGTTTCGTTTGCTTCGAACGCCTCGAGTAGGCCACGCCTCCGATTCCTTTGTTCTGACCACGTGACTGAGCGTTGAGATGACGTCAGAACAAAGGAATCGGAGGCGTGGCCTACTCGAGTCGTTCGACGCAAACGAAACGATCGTAACTTGTCTAGGGGGACTTATTAATTTTGAAGTTCCTCTTGTAATTTTATTATTGGTGTACAATATAGAGTATATCTATCTATCTATCCATTGCAACTTTGAAGCTAGAACTACACTGCACACACGTGTGTCACACACGCCGATCTGGGCGCGTCGGTCTCCAATACATTTTATATGGAAACTAGACTTGTACTTTGCGTTCCAAATAAGAATAGGAAAGCCAATGACCTCGATCTGTCAAATTTTGATTGAAAAGAACGGTTTGCAAAGAAAATTTATTTGCTCATTAATAACGGTATTTTTGGTTTGTATTACTGCGTATTAATGAAATCTAGTTGAAGTAGAAACGTTATTGTTTAATCTAAATTAGCTAAATACGTATTACTAGCTTCTGCTAGTGGCTTCGCCCGCGTGAACATAGGTTTCTCCATACAAACTTCCAACCCCCGTTTTACCCCCTTAGAAAACTCCACCCGTAAAACCCGTTCTTAGCAAATGTCTACACCCTATAAGGAACCTACCTGCCAAATTTTAAGTTTGTAGGTGTTATAGTTACTGAGATTTCGTGATTAATCAGTGAGTATTTCGCTCTACAATTAGTTAAAAAAAAGTTTTTTCATTTTTATTTTCATTGTTAGGAACAATTCGTCTTCTTTTTCCATTTGCCACTACTCTGACTCTTTACACATGAGCGTTGACTAGCAAAATTGAAGAACTGGATCCTAATTAAACTTTTTTCGTTCATGATTCGTAAATAAATATTATTTAAAACATTTATTGTTTTGCTCACCCTACCCAATTTTTCGATTTGACAGTTATGACGTCACAACATGGCGTAAAAATTGATCCTATTCTTATTTGGAACGCATTGTAGAGCTACACTTGTTCCATGCCACGCGACGTCGTTCTCCTTACAAATCAGGCGTGGTCCACATGTGCGTCGGTCTAATATAACTCTAGCTTAATCTTACGAATTTAAAACCCAATTTCTTTTGCCCACAGAACTGCCGATGTCAAAAGTCCAGCAAATAATGCGTGAACGCGACTCCACATACATGACTGAAACAAACATTCTAACCATAGTCGAATACTCCTTCGTCTGTCCTTTCAAATGCAGACACAATCACCTGCTATGCTACTACTGCGGGGAACTGTACTCCGATCCTGCTCTACTAAGACTTCATACAACCGAGATGCATCACCCGAAGAAATTCAAAGTCACCGAGCATAAGAAAATGGTCAAGATTGACCTGACAAGGATTGACTGTCGACTGTGTGGTGTTAAAATTGATGATTTAGAAGAATTTAAGAAACATATTTCAAGTGTACATAAAAAGAAGTATTATTTTAATTATAAAGATTCTGTGTTGCCATTCCGGTTGACTCGGGATGAGTTGAAGTGTGCTCTCTGTGATGTGCTGTTTCCGTACTTTCATGCTTTGAATAAGCATATGAATGAGCATTTTAGTAATTACGTTTGCGAGACTTGCGGATTGGGTAAGTGTTTTTATATTTTTCCATTTTGATTCTTAAGGCCGCTTGTGCAAGTTAAGAAACAGGGGCAGCGCAAGGCGTGGGCGACGTGGGCCACCACCTACGGCCTCGCGGTCCGGGGTCTTCGCACCTGACTTACAACTATATTACTTAAAAGCCTTGTCTCTAATCATTTAATCATTCACTATTACAGCCTGAGTATTCTTTGTTCTTAATCATTTTTGCGTGTGACAACAAAGGTACTGTTATTACTTAGTGTAGGAATGGTAATTAAAACAAGTTATCCTACCTATCTACGCTGCGTATTCTGGAACGCGGTCGTCACTCCAGAAAAAGATCCTTTGAGCCCCAACGGCCATCTGTTCTACGAGCAATGTGGCCTGCCTATTACTACTTAAGCAGCGTTGGAAGGCCTCCTACAAGGTGGACCAATGACTTGTTGAGGGTTTCAGGAATCCGATGGATGCGAGACTAACAGGACCGGTCATTATGGCGATACTTGGGGGAGATCTATACCAAACAGAGGACGTTTTAAGTTTACGTTAGGCTCGCACTGTTCGATTGTGATATATTTGAAAAAATCCGTCTTCTTACGCCACCAGAAGGCCTCGCAAAATGTACCTTGCCCACATGAGATTAAGATTAACTTATCAATAATTTTAGAATGATTTATCTTACCCCGCCATTGTTAAGAAGACTCGCCGGGCCTATGCAAGAATTCGCGTCGTTTCTACACAAGAACTGTGTACACTGCTTTGGCGCTGACCAAGAGTAAAATCTTGTCTGCGCTAGACACGATCGTGAAGTTGCTGTGGTGCGGGAGGGGGGCGGGGGCCACCAACAAACAGCTCCACAACATGGGACTAGCAAGCGACCCGACTTGCAGGATCTGTGGAGATGCAGAGGAGAATATGCTACACTTGCTGTGCGACTGTGCAGCACTAGGCTACAAAAGACTAGAGTATCTGGGCCAACCATATCCAAGACCAGAGGACTACAGGCTCAGCCCCATCAAACCCATACTGGGACTCATGAAGAAGGTGCACGGAGGGCTAGGGGTTGAGTAGACAGGAGGGGAACAGCACAAAAGATCCAGAAGGGTCGAAGTGCTCTGGCCCAGGGTCAGTCCCACTACAAGATAAGATAAGATAAGGGGGGCGGGGGAGGTGAGGGGGAGCCATGATCAATTTTCATGGCTAGATCCGACAATATTCTTGTCATGTGCATGATGAACTGGTCCTATCTGCCGTAGATACGGTGAAATTTCTTAGCGTGTACAGGCGCCCTAATTCTTTTTTGTACACCATAAAGGGGTGACTAAACGGATGCAAACCAGTGTTCCAACCAAGGTGACCTTGCTAGTTTCAATCCGTGTAGACAGCAGTTGTAATCCATGACCTTCAACGCCCTTGGTTGGGAGGCGCGTTTTACCAACCACCGAACGTGTTGGCGCGTGGTTTACATCCATGTAGTCGCTGAACAAACCAAATACATAAACCAAGGTCACCTTGGTTGGAACGCTAGTTTGCAACCGTCTGGTCACCCCTTAACATGGTACATGGTGATTAGATATTTCGTGTACAAAGGCGAGCTTAACTCAACAATGAGTTTTCTTTTGGTAAACCTTTTAGTGACAGAGATAGATTACGATCGCGGGTAGGATCCAGTGTTTTACATAAAGCGATGGAGCATACAGTGGGCGGGGGCACTACCGTGTCCTCGTGGAAGCGTGAGGTGGTGGTGACTTGAGCGTACGGCCCTGGTTCAGGTCATGGTATGGAGCGAGACGGAATAGGAACCACTCACCTACAACAATCCTCACGTTCTGGGTGTTGGGAGTCGCAGGGCGATTCCTGGTCATCTTTAGCACGAGCTTACGAATGGCGAGCTATGAGTTGCTCGCCGTCCGTTGAGGACCATGGCAGGCCCGGTTTGTTGATGATAGGGTTTTTTTTTTAAAATCATCTAGTGACAAATCCCGCGAGATAGTGTCAGACTTTTACTGACTAAAAATCCACTCCTGTTCCTTTTTGCCTTCGTCCCAGGGCCCCAGGTTTCGTTTTCACATTACCCGTGACTGTAGGGTTCGACCATGCTTGATGATAGGGTCAGACTTTAATATAATAAAATAAATGATTACCAGGTTTCGTGGACAAAGGCCGCTTCATGATGCACCAGCAGCGCCATGAGGAAGGCGACTTCCCGTGCGCGGACTGCGGGAAGGTGTTCAAGGCGCAGTACAACAGGGACCTGCATATAGACCGGGTGCACCGTAAGAAGGGCCGCGTTTACTGCCCCAAGTGCGACGTCAAACTAATGTCTTATCCGCAAAAGTTGAAACATCTGGTTGAGGTGAGTGGTTTTGAAAGTATCAAGTAGCGATTGGTCTAGTGGTATTGTTTGAGTGATGAGCACGATCATTTGTTCTGTGGCTGTGTGTAATTTATCTATATGTATGTATTGTAGAACTATAGAAATATGTAGAACCAAAAATTCGTAGACATGTGATATCCACCAACCCGCATTGGGCCCGCGTTGTGGGTTACGACCCGTTCCCTCTCCTAGAGAAGAGGCCTGAGTCCCACAGTGGGAACATTATAAGGCCGGCTATGCTATATGTGTATTTAGAAATATATATGTATGTTTATCAGTCGTCTAGTATTCATAACACAAGCTCTAGACGAGACGGCGTTGTGTGATAGTTGTGGAATATTATTGTACCTTCTTCTCTCTCTGCGCCAGATGTATACACCAAACGTACATGATAGCGACAAGAAACATGTAACAGAGATGTTTGTAATTACAAAAAATGATTTAAAAGAGTGTCCATGGAGTTTCTTGCACATTCTTCTCCATAGAGATCTACGCTTTGGAATGTGCAATTAGCATCATTTATTTTTATTTTTCTGACTGACTGACTTCTTGACATTTCAAAAGTGCCTGTAAATGGTTTATTTGGAATAAATGCTATTTTGATTGATTGATCATATCAAGAGTTTCTTCTTGCATTCAATCCTATTTCCAAATCGATCATTATTCTTTGTTAGCCTAATCTTGAACACTTATAATTTATTTAAGTAATGTTATTTTGTCGCCAGGTACACGGGGAGGAGCCCCTCAGCTTCCCCTGCACCATGTGTGACCGGATATTCGACACGAGAAGAACTCTCACCATTCATAGGCGGAAGGATCATTTGAAAGACTTCAGGTAAAACCAACACCACCGTTCACATTACTGTATATATGGCGGACTAGTCAATTTTTTATACACTCCCATGATATAAGTATCGATGAATTTGGTTGGAACACGAACAAAATTTTGAACCGGCTGCGTAGTGCCGTCGTGTCGCTGCCGCTTCTTCGACACAGTTTCATAGTTTAGTATGTAAGCTTCACGCAGGCGTACAGACGAATACGCGTCTACGAAGCTACGTATTCGTGAACAGTAGGACTAAGGTATTAAGGAGATGCAACTCGACATACATTTTCACTGTTTTTATACAATCGCTCTTACGCGACTATGACGTTATTACACATCCTTTTCCAGATATTTGACTGGCCTGTTGGTCCGTTTTTTTTAAACCCTTAAAAGTTTTTGAAAAAAATTGTCGTCATTTAGAATAATGATTAAATTTGCAAGGCTTCTATTGTTATACTTTTTTGACTTTTTTAATTTTTTAGGAAATTATGAAATGTCATCTTTCATGCATGTATGTTTATTTTAACTATAGATTATATATACATTTTTGTACCATTGTTTTCTCAATAATATTTTTATACACCTATAATGTTGTCTCTCCACGACCCTAGTTTATTGGTAAAGAATGCCTAATGTATTAAGTCCTTAGTACCTTTGTAAGCTTTGGTATCTTGAAGATTAAATAAATATGAAGGCTTTTGGATCATGTCAGCAATGTTAATCGGATCTGTAAACTCAAAATGCGATTTGTAATAAGGCTTGGTTGGTCTGGCGAAAGGAATAAACACTCGTTACAAATTAAAACACATCGCGCACACATGCTACAGAGACTCCAATCGTACTGTTCGGCCGTTATCGATTTACATCGCACTAGCACTCAGTGTTTTGACAGAGTGTCGTGAGCCACGTCACTCTAAACAACTAACGCCAATCTAAACAGCTGGCGCTATCTCTGATAATTATCTTTCGAAAACTAATTTATATACGGAAGCGCCGTCAAATATATAAATGGTTTGTTTTTAATATCAGTTTATTTTCTAATACCTTCTGTTTTTCTTCCCCCAGGTACGAATGTCAATGTTGCGGACAGAAATTCTTCACACGTTTCGCCCTGAACAATCACATGCCGACCCACACCGGTGAACGTAACTTCAAATGTAAAGTTTGCGAGAAATGCTACCCCAGACTCAAGACTCTGAAAGACCATATGAGGATACACACGAATGATCGGAGGTACAGGTGTCATGTTTGTGGGCAGGCCTTTATACAGAACTGTAGTCTGAAAGGGCATATGAAGAGTCAGCATCCGGAGTATGAGATGAGAATGTGAAGATCATCATGATTGACTTACTTCAGATCGCATAAACATTCATTGTGCGTACAGTCAAGGAGTGGAATTCCCTGCCGATGTCTGTATTTCAAAGTGAGTCATTTTGCCCCCATCTGTGACCCCAGTAGACAAAAGTGTGTCATCTTGCCCCCATCTTTGGCCCCAGTAGACTTCAGTCCTGCTAGTTCCCTACGGTTTGAACACTATGCGCTGTCGACGACACGGACTCGGGCCGGATGACGAGCTACCCAGTTCGCATTAGTTTTTTGACAGTGGCTGGAAATCAGGGTCGGGATCCCGGTGGCTAGGACGTGAGGAAGACCATACCTTAACGCGTACGGCCGCTTCCTTCGTTAGCATTACAGCTTCGCAGAAGGTGGTGACAGTCTGCTGTTCCTCCTCGCTCCGGACCATGGCCTCTAATAGGGCCCGGTCCGGAACACTGGTATGTTACATTTGAAACACCGGCTCAAAAGATATAAACACAGACTGTTATAAATGACTGTCAGTCAAACTTAGGCAGAGCAATGATAGATGACAGAAAAGTTTTTTTTTTTAATTTGATATAAAGTAGTCCTTGACTGCGATCCCACCTGATAGTAAACAGTGATGCAATCGTTGATGGTGAGGCGCACTAGTTTATTAAGAGCCTATTCACTCTAGCCTCTTAAAAGAGTAACCATGGAGTTTCTTGCCGGTTCTTCTCCATAGGAAACGACCAATTTGGAACCGTGCACTAGCTTCTGACGTTTTATAAGTGCCCATGTAGGCCTATGTGAAATAAAAATCTTTGACTTTGACTTTGAAGCCTTGAAGATACTCAAATTATTATCTAATGGGAAGACCTCAGCAGGCAAATTGTTCCAGTCCTTCGATGTTCGGACCGTAGAGGTTTCACTAACGGGTGGATACTCGTACAAGTTGATCTTTTATTAGTATTTATAGAATGTGCAATTTGTATTGTAATAAATAAAATTGATCGACCCTTCATACTTTGCCTCTCAAATAAGAAAAGGACAGACCTAGCGCCATGTTGTGACGTCATAACTGTCAAATCAAATCAGGTAGGGTAAGCAAAACAATATATTTTTAAATTGAATTTATTCTAGTAAGAACTGGATTCGGAAAACTATTTTTTTAACTTTTGATGTAGAGATGAGCGCAGTTTCTTAAATTCATCACTGTGTGAAGTGTCTAAGTAGTGGCGAATGGAAGAAGAAAGCGAATTAATTGTTGCCAAAAATGAAAATGATAAATCAGAAATCATAGCCGCCTTTTTCCATTTAATTAATTATTTTATTTATTTCGAGTACCAAAGACTCATTTTAGTTCCATTATCACATACAGACAATACATATCATAAAATTACATACAATGAAAGGTTGAAAATCAAAATTAAATTAAATTAGATTGCATTGGATTATCATTAAATTACATTGGATTGTCATTAAATTAAATTGAATTTTATTACAACGTCAGTCAGTCAAAAGAATTGTATTGACATTGACATTTGACATTACTCAAACACCTCTCACAGTGATGCAGAGATGAGCGGAATTGAAGAAATAAATTCTTATTAAAATTTTTCGTTAATGATTCGTAAATAAATTTAGTTTAAAGTATAACTTGTTTTGCTCATCCTCATCATCATCATTTCAGCCGATAGACGTCCACTGCTGGACGGCCTCCCCCAAATGTCGCCACAAAGAACGGTCCTGTGTGTCTCGCATCCATCGGATTCCCGCAACCTTCACCAGGTCGTCGGACCACCTTGTTCAGGGGCCTTCCAACACTGCGTCTCTCGACGATCCACTCTAGAACCTTTCGACCCCAATGGCCATCTGTTCTGCGAGCAATATGCCCTGCCCATTGCCACTTAAGTTTGGCGATTCTTCGTGCTATGTCGGCAACCTTGGTTCTCCTGCGGATATCTTAATTTTTGATTCGATCACGCAAGGAAACTCCGAGCATAGCCCTTTCCATTGCCCTTTGGGTGACTTTGAGCCTTCTGATGAGGCCCATTGTGAGCGATCACGCCTCATCCTGCCCGATTCGATTTGACAACTATGATGTCACAACATGGCGCTAAGTCGATCCTATTCTTAATGCATATTATGTTGTATGAAAGCTGCTATGTAAAAATAATTCATTCGTTATATTTGTAAATTATAATTTGTATCAATATTTTGTAAAAAAAAAAATAGAGTAATCTTAATTCTGTTAATTTAAAAGTATTATAATTGAAATAAATATTTATTTATTAGTTATTTAAGAATACTTTACTTAGCGCTTCGGTTTCCTAATGAAGAATTTTAAGTAATGCCAGTTTGACAGGATTTCAGATTAAAGTCGATTTTAACGAAATCCTTCAAATTCTTAATTAAGTAACCGGTTAATATTAATTGTTGTAATAGGAAATTGTAAATAATATAAACAACTGCTGGCTATTAAATTGATTTTTCAATTTTCATCTCTAGTTTTTTTCTTTCGGAATTTGTTCTACATTTTTTTGTAGTTTGGCAACACTGGCCTTTTATTTGAATAAATAGAGTAAATTTGATTTTAGAAAGTCAATGAAGAGTATAGTATTAGGGTCAGCGCAGACAGGTGAGGCGCAGCGTAGAGAATTTTATTAAGCCACTCGAAAATGAACTTTAAAAGTATTGAAATAAAGTGCATATATGCTTGAACCTGAAAAAAATGCTCGCGCGTCTTCGAAGGTTCGCGGGAAGTCCGACGCGCGCGGTGTCGAGTCGGCGCCCGCGCAGTGTTGTCACTAAGTTCAAAGAGTTATTTTCTTGTATAGATATTTTCTTGCTTTTCTTCCACTAAAAGCGCAATTATAGTCATATTAGGCGTGGGTAAAGTGTGTCACCTTGGCGATTGGAACATTTCAATTTGTATCACTGAAATGTTCCGAAACAATGATATGTATCATTTGGAACACCGGCTCAAAAGATGCAAACGGAACATTTGGAACAACTGCTCAAAAGATACAGCCACTGACTGTTATGAATCGTGATCTGTTCCGTTGCGCCATATACACCAACAGTTTTATTTAATTAAATTTTGATTTGACAATAATTTAAAGGAGATGTTTTAAGTTCAGTTCATTAAAATTTACACTATTTACGTTTTAATTTGAATTTTAAAAAGACTGTACGTCACTTAAAGAGTGTTTCAGTGTTCCAATTGTTCCAACTGACGCATTTAAAACATTACTGCTGTTCCAATCTTTCGGAACACTAAAATGTTTCGGAACTGAGTCGGTTCAGTACAGTTACACGCGCATAAATCATATCCCAGTCCACCATTGTTGACGAACCGCGGCAAACAGGCATGTTTCGGTTGAATAGTAACTCAGAACAGTTTACTCACGCAGGCTTGCGAGCATGCTGGAGCATACGCGATCCCTCAGAAAATGCTCGAGACTGCGCGAGAATTGTTCCTCTCTGTCTGCGCTGACCCTTTGGAATAAAATAATTTAACAGAGTCAAAAAACTCGACTGACGACGAAAACAATCTGTGGAAATTTCAACTGTCTATTTATTACCTATGGTTCATAATCATTAGATAGTCTGTGAGCCAGACAGACAGACAACGGAGTTCCTTAAGTTTCCCATTGGGTGCTGAACCTTAATAAAACCCATTTATTTTTTCATAAAATGTATTTATTAATTGTTATAATAAGTACATAAACCACTAGTATATATACCAATAGTATATTATTTCTATAATTAATGCCATCAAAAACATAACTTGTAAAAAAAACCAAGGCTGCAACTCAGTTGGAAATGAGGATATCCGCAGGAGAACCAAGGTTACGGACATAGCCCGCAGAATTGCCAAACTTAAGTGGCAATGGGCAGGGCACATTGCTCGCAGAACAGATGGTCGATGGGGACGAAAGGTTCTGGAATGGCGACCACATACCGGAAGACGCAGCGTTGGAAGGCCTGCCACAAGGTGGACCGAGGACCTGGTGAGGGTCGCGGGAATCCGATAGATGCGAGACACACAAAACCGGTCATTGTGGCGACATTTGGGGGAGGCCCATGTCCAACAGTGGACGTCTTTCGGCTGAAATGATGATGATGATCTATTATCTATGGTTCATAATCATAAGATAATCTGTAAACCGGGCAGACAGACAACAGAGTTCCGTAGGTTTCCCATTGGGTGCTGAACCCTAATAAAACCATTTATTTTTTCATAAAATGTATTTATTCATTGTTATAATATGTACATAAAACACTAGTATATTATTTGTATAATTAAATCCATCAAAAACATAACTTGTAAAAAAAACCAAGAATGCAACTCAGTTCTTCTAACGTAGGTAACAAGTTTTGTAAAATATTCGAGTTAATCACGGAATTTCCGAATGCTAACAGTAATCATAATACACGATCTATGGCTGCTGGTAGATTCAATGTACCCAAAGTCACCAATTACTTTGGTGACAGAACACTAAAAAAGAGAATACCATACCTATTGAACAGTCTGCCGGAGATATAAGGAGTGAAACAAACACAAATAGATTTAGACGCAAATTAAATTTATATTATTTAGAAATTTTTTAAGTACATTTAAGTATGTCTAGAGACTCACCGACCCCACAGTCAAACCATTGCAACGGTTTTGTGGGGCTTATCTTATAAATTACTTACCTTTTGGAATAAAGATAAATAAATATATAATAATAACGAGCGTTTTCAGGCGTTATCTTTCTTTTTTCGCGTTGCTTTTTCGTCAAACATCGCGTTGGATTGCGTTAGACGAAGTAACAAGCTTTTAAACCATGCTCAATGTTGACGATAGGCGAGTGAAAACGGACCCTCTTAAGTAAGGACTGAATAAAGTAACAGACTTGGTATTTAAATGGATCTCAAAATTTTTTACGGTAGAAGAACTGAGTTGCGAGCCTTAGATTTTTTACAAGTTATGTTTTTGACAGCATCTCATTTCTTTTTGTAGATTCCTTTCATATTATAAATATATATACACTGATTCATTCACTGCAAACGTAACTATGTAATCCTATATATTTCCATGGGATTACAAAGTTATTTATGCAGTTCGTGTATCTAGAAAACTGTACCAAAATTACAAAATGTTTTAGTTTTTCATTGATTTATACACTAAACACTAATTGTATTCTAATTTTGAAGCTTTTATGCCTGCTAGAAGTGCCTTAGAGTTTTGATGATCGGTCAGACAGTGAGTGACAAAATTAAGAAACTTTGACCAGTTATAATTCTTAAACTACTGGTTCAAATTGAATGAAACTTTAAATATACCGTGTCTATACAATGCCTGTTTGTAAAATTCAGGCTTCTTGTTTTAAACACAACGAAGTTATAGGGGATCGAAAATGGCCTGCCCCCCTAGCCAAGTTACAACCGTTTCGTGTCGAATTCCATTCTACAATCGGTAATCTGCTAATTCATATGGCATCGGTTGGTAGCCATGTTGACGCGCCTGACTCTGCCACTTGTTCTACAATAACAAAGGATGTAGCGTTGGACATTGTAGAAACGATAACAATTCATTCTATCATTTTGAACGATTCTTTATTCTTTATTGTACACACAATTTTATATTAACAATAAAAATAGGACAGTTGATGTACATAGGCGAGCTTAACCCACAACTGGGTTTTCTTACAGCAAACCATAAGATTTAGGAGGAAAATTTACAAATTATGAGGAACTTTAAATGTACAACAAATAAACAAAAAAATTAAACATTAATTAAATCTAACTTAAAATTAAAAATATACTAAACAGATATGTATACAGCACACTATACATAAACATTAAATATACAATAAATAAATACCTATAAACATACATATATATGGGTCATGTTGATAAAAAATGTTCCCTAATTCTTCCCCTGAAAACCTCCAACGAAGGGCTAGCTCTCAATGTATGTGGAAGAGAATTCCAGAGGCGCACAGCACGAACGGTAAAAGATCCACTGTAGCGGCTTGAGGAGTGAGGAGGAAAACGAAGGAGAAGAGAGGATGATGAGCGACAAGGTTTTCCTCTCGGAACAAGATACTCAAAGCGTTCCCGAAGATACAAGGGGGAGTTGGGATTATGAAGAACAGAGAATAAAAAAGAAAGAGTGTGGCAATCCCGACGTTGCCGAATAGGCAGCCACTTCAATTGCCTTCGAAATTCCGACACATGGTCATACTTCCGAAGGCCAAAAATGAAGCGGATAAACAAATTCTGCAGACGCTCCAGTTTATCAAGAAGATCCTCAGTCGCATCAAGGAAGCAGACATCAGCGTAGTCAAGAAGAGGTAGAAGAAGAGACTGAGCAAGAGTAACTTTAGTTGAGAAAGGCAGGAACTTCTGAAGACGCTTCAGTGACTGAAATGAGCAAAACACCCTCCTGCTTACTTCCGCAACGTGGACATTCCAAGACAGGTTACAGTCTAGGAAAACACCTAAGTTTTTAACTTTTTTTGAATAGGCTATAGCGACAGCATCGTACATAACAGGTGGGAGAGACTGGTTATTTAATAAGTTTACGAAATATCTGCCACCAATAATGAGAGCTTGTGATTTAGTTGGATTTACTAAAAGCCCAAAACTTTTAGCCCACTGACAGATATTTTTAAGATCATTATTGATGGCATCGATAGCGTCGTTGAGCTCTTCCAACTTAAAATGGCGATAAAGCTGCAAGTCGTCTGCATAGAGATGAAAGTGTGAAGAAAGGACTTTGGTGATAGCGTTAATAAAAACAGAGAAAAGAAGAGGAGAAAGAACGCCACCCTGAGGAACACCCACAGCGAGATCACACCAGTCAGAGGAAGCCTCTCCTGAGCGAACCGACTGCGAGCGACCCCGAAGATAAGAATTAAACCATGCAATCACGGGAGGAGATATATTGAGAGAGGATAGGATACCTAAGAGGATGTCAAAATCAACTGAATTAAAAGCACTGCTGAAGTCCAGTAGAATCAATACTGTAAGAAGCCTGTTTTCCATGGCCAGTCGGATGTCGTCAGTAATCTTAACGAGTGCCGATACAGTACTGTGACCAGGACGGAATCCAGATTGATAAGGGCTCAGCAGGCCATTAGAAGAAAGGAAATGAGACAGTTGATTATTAACAACACTCTCAAGAACTTTGGATAGGATTGGGAGTATGGAAATTGGACGAAACTGGGAAACTGACGAGGGATTAGGGACTTTGGGTAGAGGCAAGACATGTGCTTTCTTCCACGCAGAAGGAAAGCAGCCAGTAAAGAGGGAATAGTTGATAATGTGAAGGATGACAGGAGTGAGTTCATTCAGGATAGGAAGAAGCATCTGGAGTTGAAGACCATCATCACCCATCGCTTTCGTGGATATAGATGTGATGGCTCGTTTAACATCCCCTTCCGTAACCGGGTGAAAAGAGAACGAAGCACAAGTTGGCAATGGAAGTTTAGAAAGATAGCTAAGAGTGGAAGCCTTGACATTGTCCTCCAGAGTAACAGGAGATTTGGAAAAATGAAAATTAATGGTATTAAGGTCAATATTAGGTGAGCTGTCATCAACAGCCTTACCAATACCCAGAGATTTGAGAAACTGCCATACTTGTGCTGTGTTGGAGTTTTGAACAGAGTTGTGGATATGGCGCCTTTTAGCATCCCTACACATCCGACCGCAGCGATTTCGCAGTTTCTTGTATAGAGACCAGTTCTCATCAGTAGGATCTCTTTTGTACCGCCTTTTAGCCTTATCCCTTTTTGACATCGCGCTTCTAACACTGTCAGATAACCAAGGAGCCGGAAGATGCTTAACTCTAACCTGTTTGAGTGGAGCATGCACATCAAAGAGTTTCAATATTAATGTGTTAAATTCAGCTACCTTGGTATCCACGTCATTGCTATCATAAACAGGAGACCAGTTAATATTGCTCACATCCTCCACCAAACGATCCAGAACTATGTTCTTGAAACTGCGAAGGAAAAGAAATTTAGATTTACGCTTTGGAGGACGAATTTTATAAGAGAGAAATATAAGGTCATGGTAAGAGAAGGATGCAGAAAGCTGTCCGTGCGTGGCTACTTTGCTTGGATCGGAAACCAGAATAAGGTCTAGAAGTGAGGGGTTACAATGGGGGGCATGATGGGTAGCGTTAAGCTGAAGGATATGCATGTTGACAGAAGAGACAAGAGACTGCAGTTTATGGCTGCGCACATCATTCTTCATCATACAGGTGTTGAAGTCTCCGAGTATTATAGTGTGATCATATAAAGAAGAAAAATATTCAAGTTTTGATTCGAAAGAAGAGAAGTAATCAATATGACAGGAAGGACTGTAGTAAACACCTAAAAGCAATTTAGTGTGGTTAAAAGTAATTTCAATAAAAAGGTGCTCAGCAGATTTAGAATAATTACTCGGGGACTGATCAACGACTTTGTATGTTATGTCTCCACGGAGGTAGATGGCCACTCCTCCACAGCCCTTGCCAGTTCTGTCATTCCGCACAAGCTTGAAACCAGGCAAAGAGTATTGCGTTGAAGGAAGCATAGGTTTAAGAAATGTTTCTGAGACAAGGACGGCGTGAATAAGGTCTGAGTCAAAAGAAGACATTAAATCAGAGTGATGAGCGGGAACACTTTGTGCATTTATATGGACTGCATTAAAGAATTTATTAAAGCAAGAAAAAATAGAAGAGAGTTGGTCGCGTAAGTGGACAGAATCATCATTGAATGCACTAGTATAGCTGCTCTCATCAGACGAATCAGTAGAAGAACAGGAAACAAAACTTTCATCAACGTTATCAAACATGACACGAATATAAATATATATATATATATATTATATAATAAATATTATAACAAGTTTAATAAACAAATATAAAAATAACAGTTATGTGACTGTTATTTCAAAAATCCTCGATGCACCCGACATCTAAACAAAGATTAAAAGACTAATATCCGAATTAACTGGTTAACATTCCAAAAACTGAAAAATATTTCCGAACGAAGAATTTAAAGTCTATGGTACAATATTCTTGTCACAACAAATGTCATCAACCCAGAATTCGAACAAAATATTAATGACCACCGTGGAAAACGAATAGGAAAAAAAAGTATATATATATATAATTATGCAACGTTTGTGGGTCAATCATTTGGCTTGCCTACGTGATGTCTTCTCTGATGACGTATTAGAAGACGTGGCCACTGGAAACAGCGCACCAAGTTGTTGAAGTTCAACCGCAGACTCGATCTTTCGGCGCGACTTATCCGGGAGAAGGATGATTATCTTGCCTTCTGAAGTCCAGCACTGCTTTACACCAAAGTGTTTACGGGCATTTACAAACACATCGTGTCTAGGCTTAGTTAGAAATTCCGAGACTACCAGACCGGAACCCTTCAACAATGTTTTATTACGCCATACCTCACTCCGCATATTGCAGCCGTTGAACCGAATAAGAAGTGGACGTGGCTTGCTTGAATCCGTTCCCAGGCGATGGCAGGATGAGATGTCCGAAGAAGTGATGTTGGAAATTTTAATTTTATTTTTCAGTATAAACATTGCTTGTGCGGTGTGGTCTTCATCCTTCTGCTCGGAGAGGCCATGTAGGATCAAAACTTGCCTGCGAGATGCCATTTCATGTCGATCCAAACCCACGGTTAGCAACTCCATTTGAGTCTTCAATGCACTCATGGTTTTCCATATAAGGCACTTGAACTCCATGAAGTCCCGAGATAAGCTGGCTATGGTCTTGTGAGTGACAACGTTGCTGCTCACATTCTTCAACTCCTTTTCATAAGTGTCCATCCGTGAGGTGAATGTGGCAGACAGATCTTCCATGCAACTTGACAGCTTAGCGTATAGGTCCATAGTAATTTTGTGATTGTGCAGGTCAGGTGAAAGTGAGAGGAGAAATTATTAGTGCAGTGAGTGCATCGGAGGACAATTAATACTTTTAGTGCATATGTAACACTTTAAATATATACAAAATATTTTTAAACTAATTTTAAATAAGAGCCAATTAAAAGTTGTGTTTACTTAAGGTACCCTCAAAATTTTTTTCGAACGATGTGAACTTGGCTACGAATTTTCTATTCGTTTATCCTGGCCACTGGGCACTCCCGTGGCCCCTAATAAATAAAAACAGGGCAATTGTGAGTCGGACTCGCGCACTGAGGTTACAAACTTGCCTATGAAAACAGTTCAATTCCCGAATTGAGTTACGAAGACTTTTCCGAACGAAAAATGTTTTTTTTTTGTGACGCAATTACAAATTTACTGTTTTCAGATTTTTTCCTATACTTGTACTATGAGACCTTGCTTCATGCCAAATTTCAGGATTCTAGGTCAACGGGAAGTACCCTATGAATTTTGATTCCCTTGAGAGTGTCGAAAAACACGTTTTTTTTTGCGACATGAACGGCCGTATCTTCTTTTTTCGTTGAATCAGAAGTTTGATTTTTCCACGCGTTCCCGAGATAAAGGGTCTTGACAGACAGGCAGACGGACAACAAAGAGATCCTATAACGATTACGTTTTTCCTTTTGAGATACGGAACCCTAAAAAGCGTCTCTTTGTGCTTTTTACAGAAAGAGGACTTCTTATTATTATTGACTGAATCCAAAGCCTGATTCAGGTTATTGTAAAATTATTTCGATACAAAAAGTGTAAAATGTATTGCATTATCCTAATCAAATATTATCCTTTCTCGTTAAAACTCAAGAATTTTCTTATATTTACAAATAAATAAGTACTTCCTACATTACGGTCATTAAAGTTATAACTTCAATTATATTTACAATAATTAAAATAACTTATGCGATTAATATTAATAGAAAATTGGTATTTTATACATATTTACAGTTTAAAAAATAAAGAATAAATTTCCTATGTACCTATTTTTATGTTTCTTTTTTCTTGTCTTTTTTTTATATGCATGTATTTATTTATTTATTTAAACTTCATGTACAGTGGTGGTACATAGGCGGCGGGGTAGTATGTATATTTACTGTAGTTAAAATAATAAACTTAGCCACCAAAACGAAGCGTAAAAAATACATTTACAAAACACATCACTATGGTTAGTATTTTCCCCAAAAACAGGGTTGCCAGAAGCATAAAAAAATATTCGACGGGTTTCAAGAACAAAATTTTATGGAAAAATAAGATGACAACTATTTTATAGATAGATAGATAGATATTCTTTATTGTACACCAAAAATACAACTTACATTAGGAACTTAAAATTAATAGGGTGTGACAATGGGCGGTCTTATCGCTAAAAGCGATTTTTTATCGACAACCTTTACCCAACCAAATGTATTTTATTACGTATTCGTATTGTAAAAAAAAAGGTACATATTATTAACAATATTGCACTATTTTATTTTTGTATTTAACCGACTTCTAAAAAAGGAGGAGGTTCTCAATTCGGATGTTTGTATTTTTTTTAATGTTTGTTCGCACATAACTTCGTCGCTTACCAACCGATTTGAAAAATTCTTTGTTTGTTGGAAAGGGTATACTTCCCAAATGGTCCCATAGTCACCAAGTCGGGATCTGATGATGGAATCTTGGCGAAATCGAGGGAACTCCTCAAATATTATAGGCAACCATATAGTGATTTTGGTATTTTCATCGAGAACTTAAGCATTTACAGTCAAAAAGTAACATTTGATGTCTCGATGATCTGTTTATAAGTTTATCGCAACTAAAAGGTGTGAAATAAAAAACTTTTTACAACAAAAATATAATCGACTTCACAAAAAAAAAACACTAAAAGGATCAAAATAACTTTAATTTCGGAATTCGGTGTTAAATAAGATACAAATAATACCGAGAAACACCGGCTTCCGAAATTAAAGTTATTTTGATCCTTTTAGTGAAGTCGGTTATATTTTTTTTGTAAGAAGTTTTTTTACTTAGTGAAATAAGCAATCGTACACTAGATATCTTATTATTTACACTTCAAAACCTCATACCGGAAATCGATAATATTTATATATATAATATTTCAATAAGATTTTATTCTTGCGACCCGTTGATTTACAAAACTGAACGCTAATTTCCTACAATTTAGTGTTGCTACACCAAAAACGAATCATTCTTGTTAATCTTGAAGATGAGTTATTCATAAACGTTTTTTTGATATTTTTTTCTTTCTTCGGCTGCCGAAGTCAGGGTGGGGTAAAATGTACATTCACTACTTAAAAATAAATTAAACATTGTTACATAATAACGTTTAAATTCTAACAAGTTATTAAAAGAATCAACGAATGTAAAAAATAGAAAAATATTTTATAATTTTTATTTTAAAGGTGCTAATAAGGAAGTTTGAAAGTGGCGCCAGTGATCGAAAAGTTAAAATTGAATCGCTTGTCAGAGGCCTCAAGTCTGCTATTAAAATAGTGTCAGAATGGTCTATCATTGACTTCATAATTGTTGTTTTTGAGTAAGTTTGATAATCTACTAATATAATGGCGTCATTATGACTTTCCAATGGTCAACCACTAACACTTCATTGAAAGAAGTGGCATAGAATGGTAATCTCGTACATATTGACAAATGAATATCTGACGTATGCGGTAATCTGCTAATATTTTTACAGTCACATTTTGTAACGAATGTAAGAAAAGGGTGAAATGTGTTGCGCCAACCTCTCAGTCGCCTAGATGGTCCGGTGACCATGTATTTGTGCGGATAACCAGGTAACAAAACAAGCTTGTGCGACGTGTTTCGGGATACTAAAACTATTATTGTATATAAACAGACAAGCAAAACAACGTACATATATTTAACGATTATTCTAAAATCTTAATTGTTGCATTGTTTTTTTACATGTACACGCCTTTTGCTATATTTACAGAGGTAGAACTAGACTTATATATAGGCCATTTATTTATTGCTATTTCGTATGTTGACTATAGTATCTTACATTATAAAGCTTGTGAGACAGCCGTTTATACAAGATTGATCGGCCGATCGCGTGAGGACCGTTACCTCACGCGATCGGCCGCCTCCTTTGCTGGCATTACTGCTTCGCAGGAGGCGACCGCCTGCCACTCCTCCTCACTCCGGACCATGGCCTGTACCAAGGCATATGGATTCTGATCCCGATTACCGGCCACCATAGGCCGTTGAGCCCAAGTCGTTGACGGCGCGTACTGTTCCACGCGCGCCTCAAGATGTCAGCAACTGTAGGGGCCAGTAGGGTCGAAGCGTACTGAGGCCAAGGGTCTGATTCTGAATGGAAGACTCGGCCCTGGTACGAAAGGCAACGAAGGAACAGGAGTGGGTTTTTAGTCAAGAAAAGTCTGACACTATCTCCCACTCCGCCCAAGAGGCGGGATTTGTCATAAAATGATTTTTCCACCGACAAAAAAAAAGGGCTGGTTCAAACGTAAACCTACTCTGGATATCCATCCTCCAAATCCAAGCTCTGATGCTGTCGTTTCATATGATTCCTAAGATTAACATTCTGTGTAAACGAGGCATTACACATAACACATTTAAACTTTTTCTCTTTAATATGCGATTGCATATGAACCTTTAATCCCCTTAACCTAGGGTAACTTTTCCCGCAAAACTCACATCGGAAATTCCTTTCACCAGTGTGTGTTGCCATATGTTCCTTTAATCTAGAAGGAAGGTAGAATCTTTTATCGCACAGGTCACACTGATGTTTAAAGATTTTTAAATGGTATCTTCTGTTGTGTTCCCTCAACGATTTGCGACTGTCATAGGCCCTGTCGCAGTGTTCGCAAGGAAACATTCTCTGTTCGCCATGTTTTTCTATCATATGCCGATATCTTAAAGAATATGAAAAAAAAACCTCATCACATTTGTAGCATTGATACGCTGGCTCCTTCTTGTGCATCCTAGCTTCATGTAAGTACCTACTGTGTTTTGATTTGAAGATCTTCTCGCAGTCCTCACAAGGGAATGATTCCTCGATTTTCTGATGCGTTTTCTGGTGTAGAATCAACATTCTTTCTTCAAAATAATGCGCCCCGCAAACATCGCAAATGCAAGTACCAAAATGTTCAGCCATATGTTTTTTGAGCGCATGAAAAAAACTGAAACTACAATCGCACTCCGTACACGTCAAATTGTTAACTGTCAAACGGAATTTTAAAAAGTCATTTGACGTTTCGTAGAGTTCCTTACCGTGTTGAGTAGTGAGGTGAATTTTTAGGGCGTCGATGTTGTCGATGGAGATGGGGCATAGTCGACAATCGATTCTGAAAATATCGACTAGGAGAAGCTTTTTGTTGGCGATGTGGTCTTTGAAAGTTGTGGGATCGTGGTTGAGGGTGTGTTCTCGAAGTTTATTGGGGTCCGTGAAGACTTCGCGGCAGTATATGCAGTAGTAATCGCTGAATGAAGTATCGAATGGACAAACGAAGGAGTTCTCGACTACTACAATAGTGTTGGCGAAGGATTTTTGTTCGGTATCGATGTGTTTTTTTGGTGGGTGTTGAGGCCGGAGCTCAGGTTCTGAAAGAGAAATGTGAGCCAGGTTAATAATACAACGATGGGTCAACGGGAAATACCCTATGAATTTTGATTCCCTTGAGTGTCGAAATATACGTTTTTTGCGACATAAACGGCCGTTTATTTTTTGTTCGTTAACTAAGAAGTTTGATTTTTTCATTTGAAGGGACCGCAGACCTGAGTATATGGTTTTAATTTCAACTCGATACCTGCACGCGTTCCCGAGATAAAGGGTCTTGACAGTCAGGCGGACAAGAAAGCGATCCTATAAGGGTTCCGTTTTTTTGAGGTACGGAAACCTAAAAAACAAAAAAATAACAATGATAATATTTTAAACAGTTTAACAACTATTATGAAAACAAAACAGCATAAGAATTAGTAAAATTCCATTTCTTCTATCATGAAGTGTCACTTGTTTGCTGGGAGATGGATAGATGTGTGTCGTGAATGTCTAAGGTTTTATGAAAAGATGGATAAAAAATAAGTTAACATTGTTTCATTTGTTTTGAGGGATATATTATTTTAGTGGTAAAGTATATGTATTTTCTTTTTATTTCTAAATGATATGTTAGTTTTTTTTCTTCCATGTGTGTGGATTTGTTATTTATTAGGTAATTATTATTTTTATTAAATTTATTTTTTTAGTTTGTAAGTTTCTACTGTACAACGCCTTGGACATCCTCTGTAACGTAGTACAAGTGCTTGTAAATAAATAAATGATATCTGTATATGTGGTGTGGATAAAGGTATTTTTTCGGGTGGGAAAATCATCTATTGACATCCTCGCTCTTGGGCGGAGCGGGGGATAGTGTCAGACTTTTACTGACTAACCAAAACTTTACTGAAAACCTTTTACTGAAAAACCCACTCCTGTTCCTTCTTTGCCATTTTTTTTTTATGGATAAGTGTGTGTTTGTAAATGTGTGTGGTGTTTGAATGTGTGTGGTGTGGGTTGTGAAAATGGGTGATTATAGACCCCTCCGACACCCAATGCGAGTGCAGTGCTCCTGGTCAGACGATGGCCCATTTACTAGAGTGCCCAAAGTATCTCTACATCTGCACTTTGAAGGACCTTGAAAACGCCACTGACACCGATTCAAACTTGGCCATCGGCTGGCCACAACTACTTTGAGGGTAAAGAAAACCATCGATTCGAGAAGTAGAAGCTACTGAATGTACAGCCAGACTACAATCGCGTGTGCGGGGAGGGTGAGGCGCAGAAAACTCAAACTTAAGAACTAAGAAGTTAATAAATAAGTTACTAGTTAGTAAATTTATTTTAGATCTGATCTGTTTTTTTAACTTAGATTTTTTTGTGCATTTATTTCAGTTATCCTAATAAATAAAATTTCTTAGAAATATATTTTAGGATTGCTGTAAAAAAACCCAATTGTGGGTTAAGCTCGCCTTTGTACATCAGTCCAATTTTTTTTGTTAATAATTTGTTATTTTATGTACAATAAAGAATATATAAAAAGAACTTCTATGGACACGGGGCACGTGAGCGCGGGAAGCGGGGCGGGCTATATGACGCGGGACGCGCGCGGGCAACTCACGCCATAGCCCGTTCATACAAGCGTGCCGCGTACGTTGTTATGACAAACATAACGCGCGCGTTTCTGCACACGCAGCGCTCCCCGCACCTGCACCGCTCCCCGCACCGCACTGCCAGTTTGGCTGAGCACTTAAAAGTCTTAAATACCTTTAAATTCCTGTACATCATCCTGGTAGTCCAAATTCTCGTGACTTCTTGTACGTCGTTTGCTGATCTTCTTAACTTGACCGTTGGCAGTCTTCTTACGTTTGGAGCTCTTTGATTTTCCTTTGAGCTTCTTTTTCTTGGAAGATTTCTTCACCGGTCTGGGTGAGGGCTCGCTTTCCAGGCTTTCTGCGTATCAAAAAAAGAAAGAAAGAAAGAAAAAATAAAAACATTTATTTGTGACTCACACAGGACAAACAACAATAAAATAAAAAAGTTAACTATATAGTCTCTATCGAATAAGTTATCTGTGCGAGGCCAAAAAGGCTACTATCTTAGCATTGACTGGCGTGTTGGTCTAGTGGTTAGAGGCCCTGACTGCTAAGCCTGAGGTCATGGGTTCCCAACCAGGAGTTTATGTGATGAGCACGATCATTTGTACTGTATCTGGGTGTAATTTATTTGCCGGCTGCAAGCCCGCGCTTACGGTGGCCGGAATTCGGGATCGGAATCCCAGCTGCGGTTGGGGCGTGAGGACCGTTGCCTCACGCGATCGGCCGCCTCCTTTGCCACTGCATTACTGCTTCGCAGAAAGAGGCGACCGCCTGCCACGTCTTTCAATATCTACAGCGTCTTTAAAAACCTCCCTAGCTTGTAGCTATCAAAAAACACAGTCTTACCATCAGCCACATGCTCCACTCCATCATCCATCATGTCCACATCGTATCCTTCTTGGTGCTGCACGTCATCTGTCGGCTTCTGAACTGTAGTTGCTGGAGTAACTTCTTCTAATTCCACTTTCACTTCTGTTTCATTCTTCATAGTGTTGTCTGGATGTCCTTCTGTAATGTTTTTTAAAACTAATATAAAAACCAGCTGACTTCGTTTCGTGGTCGCAAACACGACTGCTGAGCGTGGGGTCCTGGGTTCGATACCCGGGTGGGACAAAATATTTTTTTTAGGGTTTCGTACCTCCAAACGAAAAAACGGAGCCCTTATAGGATCACTTTGTTGTCCGTCTATCAGTCTGTCAAGACCCTTTATCTCGGAAACGCGTAGAGGTATCGAGGTCTCATAGCACAAGTATATGAAAAAATCTAAAAACTATAAATTTGTAGTAACGTCACAATAAAAAAAACTTTTCGCGATTCGGAATAATCTTCGTAACTCAATTCGGGAATTGAACTGTTTTAGCCGCCGACGACAACTCGAGCTCGCCCCGGTCGGCCGGACGGCGAGTTACCCAATGCTCGCTGTCCGCAACATGCCTGCTAGGGCTGCGGGAATATGTGACCGTGGTATTGCATGATCTGTTCTTTTTAAGTTATGGCAAAAATAATATTTTCCTTACCACCATGCACTTTTATACTAGCATGTAACAGCTTCTCCTCACACATCAGTACTTGCTGTCTGAAGGCGCGCGCGTCCCTCAGTCGCACCACGCACGTCGCGCAGATCACACGCTCCGACTCTTCACCCTCCAAGTGAGATAGCTACGAGAAAACGATTAGGAATAGCTTTTTGAAGTATTGTGGAGGTCATGTAGGTGTATTAGTAGGTCCGTGAATGCGGTTTCTTTTTTTCTGTTGGGAAATTCATCCAGTGTCATCCTCCACCTTTGGGCGGAGCAGGAGATAGTGTCAGACTATTACTGACTAAAAACTCACTCCTGTTCCTTCATTGCCTTACGTACCAGGGCTGAGTCTATCTTTCAGAAACAGACCCTTGGCCCCATTAGGCTTCGACCCTGCTGGGCCCCTACGGTTCTGATACCCCCTAAGGGGATGAAATGGGGGTCCAAAGTTTGTACGGATAAACCTGCCTTGATGCGGGCGGAGCCGCTGGCAAAAGCTAGTATTTTAAAGTTCAAATTAAATTAGTTACTTAAACTCTGCAGGCCTAATGGATCTTTTCTAATTACTAAACCTCTGCTGTCTGTCTGTCAGCGGACTGTATCTCATAAACCGTAAGAGGTACAGAGTTGAAATTTTTACAAAATGACGGCACTTTTGTATTTAAATTCGTTTTTAAAAGATACCAGAGATGGCGCTTGTTGTTTAGTGCGGCGCTAGTGGTTTAGTGTGATATGTGTCATGTGACTGGTCACGACACTCTGACGCAACACTGAGTGCTAGTGGGATGTAAGTTGACGACGGAGGGCAGTATATATAGTCGCAGCCTCGGTCGAAGGCCCCTACGGTTTGCTGACATCTTGAGGCGCGCATGGAAGAATACGCGCCGTCGACGACTTGGGCTCGGTTCGGACGGTTACCGGATGGTGAGCTACCCATGCTCGCCATCCACAAGCCCAAAGTCATAAATGCGGATTGTTAGAGAGCCACATCTACGGATGAGGATTTCAAAATGATTATAAAAAATATTCCAATTTTAAGTATGGTGGACAGCGCATCAAGTTATTACAAAATATCAAATTTGTTCAATTGAAATTATCCTTTTGAATACCATAATTCGAGACACAAGAGAAATACAATGAGAGAGTGAATACTGGCGTTCACTTGGGCTTTAATGAATTGAACTCCGTGTTGATATGTAATAGAAAATTATTTGAAAAAAAGTGGGTTGGTTAGAGGCATTTTACACCCATCAAACAATCAAAAAAAGAAACAAATTCTGTTACCAACTATTTTTAAATCCAATTGCATTTTTGAAGTTATATATTTTTTAATTCTGTGACATTTACATGATAAATAATAGGTATAGTCATCATTTCAGCCAATAGACGTCCACTGCTGGACATAGGCCTCCCCCAAATGTCGCCACAAAGAACGGTCTATAGGTATAGTAAATCAAATCAATTATTGCCCAAATAGAGTGTTTCATATTTAAGTTATTTCTCTAGAGGTGTTCACCTGTATTAGTTACAGTTACTAATAAGATATTAGTCCATGAAAAATTGTTCTACTCAGCACCATCTCGTTAATGCTGGAAGGAGGCTGTCTATAGAATTGTTGACAAAAGGTTCGCCAGATGTTAATAATAGTGAAATTTCTAATCTTATTTCCATATCAATTATTATTTAATTTCTACCTTGTTTAGTAATTTATTAATTTATTTTAATATTAATTTAATTTAATTTTCATACTAGTCACTAGCATTATATTCACATTTGCATTAAGCATATTTTGTAATCTAATAATTTAATGATTTTACCACTGTTTTTTGTGCTAGCAGTGTTAACCTATAACACTGGTCAACACAAGTCTTGTTTCCTTTATTTTTTTTTCTGTTATTGGGTATTTCTATGGCCCTGAATATGAAAAAAATACTGGAAGATTGCTAACAGCTTCAGTTTTTGAAATATAGAGTTTTATTATTTTGATAAAAAAGTACAGAAAATTAATAAATGATGTTAACAAAATTTCTATTGAACACTATCAAATGATCTTTTATACAATTTTCTTAAATGAACGACTTTAGGTAGATCACGTTGCAAACTCCAGCAGTAGTCTGCCATCATATGTGAGTCTCACCGCCCCTGATACCGCTCTTCCATTGTTCGAAGATCCTGATGGAATCTTTCACCCTGCTCCTCACTAAAATCACCTAGATTTTGTGGAAATCGGTCTAAATGTGAGTGCAGGAAGTGGATTTTTATGCTCATGTTGCACCCTAACTCTTGCAAGTTCGATAGCATGGACTCAACAAGCTCGATGTGGTTGTCAGATTTCTTTTTGCCTAGGAAGTTACTCATAACCAAAAACGAATGACTTCCAAGCTTTGGATTCGACTTCAGTCATAGATTTGACAAAATTAGGATCTTTCACGAGTTGCCTAATCTGTGGCCCATCAAAAATACCAGCTTTTAATTTTTCTGTACTTAATCCTGGAAACTTGCGTGAAAGAAAATTGAAACAATCGCTACTTTTGTCAAGCGCCTTCACAAACTGTTTCATTATGCCGAGTTTAATATGAAGTGGTGGAAGTATGATGCGATCTCAGCTAACTAAAGGCATATTTATAACATTTTTTGTACCAACTTTTAGCTCTTCCCGCACTGGCCAAACTTTTTGTGACCAATGGTGTTGTTTGTCACGTCAATCACAGCAATCGTCATGATGATTTCGAGGTTCTCGCCAAATCATGGGTGTTACGAACATTACTGCGTCTCTTTTTCCACTGGACCATAACCGTAGACATACTACACATTTCTGGCATACAATATGAGGAACCCATGGCTTGTCCTGATTACACAATTTTATTTTAAAGTATTGATGATACGCAGTTTTTACAAAGTCCGATATAAATACATATTCACCACAAATGTAGCAAAAAGAATCAGGATTAAGTACACAACACCTTCTTGACGAAGCCATATCGAAAACAACAACAAAATATATTTCAATGTCCAATAAAAAATTCAACTATAAGTAAAAATAGTAATGGAGGGTAGTTAGCTGTAACTCAAAAACAAAAGCTGTGAGAGAAAAATTGTTACCATATTTAAAAAATACGCGTTAGTTTGAGATAGAAACAAAAAAAAAATTAAAGGAAACAAACGATTTTATTTTTTTTGTTGACCAGTGTAATTAATGGTTGCGCCCGCAATTGTATCCAACTATAATTATTAAGTTGCTAGTGTACTGGTGTAAACAGTTGTTGGTTAACCTGAATAAAATAAATAAATAATAGCGCGTTGTTAAGAAGGTTCATAAACCGTATCAATATCCTCAAAATGCCTTTAATAATACCGCCACGAACATAGCAATAAAGTATTCATAACTTACATGTGCCTAATTAGTAAGAAAATTAAGAACTTACGAGTAATCCAAAGCAATCCACGAACATCTCCGAATACACTTCCTTTTGACCAAGCCACTCGTATTCCACGTTCAATATGCGACATTTCTTCAAAGCCCCACAGCATCTACAAAGACCAGGGTCCACGATAGGGCCCTGGCGGCTAGTAGTGCTCATTTTATTGTCGAATAGCAACGTTTTTATTTAATTATTTACATTCGATTCAGTGTTTTGGTATATTTTAGAGACATATTGACAGATAAATGTTTATCGACTTTTGACTTTGACAGAAACTAATAGCTAGGCGTGTGTAACTCTGTACTGAACCGACTCACTGTTCCGAAATATTTTAGTGTTCCGAATGATTGGAACAGCAGTAATGTTTTAAATGCGTCATTTGGAACAATTGGAACACTGGAACACTCTTTACTTTAAGTGACCTGCAGTCTTTTTAAAATTCAAATTAAAAGGTAAATAGTGTAAATTTTAATGAACTGAACTAAAAACATCTGCTTTAAATAAATTTAAATTCAATTAAATAAAACTGTTGGTGTATATGGCGCAACGTTACAAATCAGGATTCATACTAGTCAATATCTGTTTGTATCTTTTGAGCCGTTGTTCCAAATGATACATATCACTGTTTCTGAATATGTGTCACTTTGCCCACGCCTACTAGTAGCGTTGTTTGCATTGTACGATTTTTCTATTTGACGCTTTTTACCGGTTTTTAGTTAGTGATGCTATTCGATAATAGATGGCGCTGTGGAGGAAGTTAAGAAAGAAAAAGCAAATTTTTTATTTTATTCTGTAAAACTAACTGGAAACCGTGTCTGTTATCGGGCTAATAATCGTATAAAATTTCAGCGAGCGAAAATAAAGAAAGAGGTAGTATTTTTTGTTTTAATAAGTGGCGAATAGTGTAGAGAGATTATATTTCTTCCTAGCTCTAAGTTACAAGCACTGCGAATCTCAAACCTTTTTAGTAAATTACTGCAATTATCAGAAAATTGCAGTTAATTTTTGATTTTCCACTTTGAACCCGTTGAAGTATATTTCTCCATCTGCCATTTGGGCAACAGATATCTATGGGAAAATCTTCACGGATGTCTGGACACACAAAAAAAGTGGTAGGATTAAACTTTCTAAACATCAAACAGGTGACTTGGTTAGTACCAGCGCGATGATTTAATTTCCTGTTCCATCATTGTGTCAGTGGGTGAGTCAAGAATAGTATAAAAGATCCTAGGTCACCCTATGGTTACAAGAAAAGGTTGAGGGTTATGAAAAGTTGATGCGTTGGTGCTACTTGGTACTAGTTGACTTAACGGCTGGCTCCGGTACATAATTTTTGTGAAGCTGCTTGATTTTTTTATTGCAAGTCGGCTTCCGTTCCAGCGACTGCCAGTCTGATTTCCACAACTCAGTAACTGATTTACAAGATATCCTCGTCAAGACTGATCTCAGATTTCCTGGCTTCTGAGCATTCATAACGACTGCCAGAGATGTTCAAAGGCGGATGTTTAAGTTGCATTTCGAGGTACAGAGATATCCTGGTATGTTAAGACGGGAACCCAGACCGACCTTGGCAAGCGTAGCTTTGTCTTAGAGATCGGCGCATGCAGCTGTCGCTACTCTAGCCACGAGCTCCTTAGGTGTTAAGCTTCATAGACACATGGTGGTCATTATACACTTGATGTACGACTGCTCACACTTTACAAAAAAAAAACTATGAAACTCTGACGACGAACCGGTAACGTCATGCTCGCGTCGTTGCATGCAGGCTTCATGACGCTTACCATACCGCATGTCATATATTGGAGGCCGGGGCATACAACGAGCGAACTAATGGCGGGAACGTCTTCATCGTCCGACGGCATTGTCATAAACGGATGAAAACGTACGCGTGTCGGGTGGACAGGGTGCAGTACGCTGTGCTGCTCAAACTGCCTGGCTTATTTTGAAGCGTCTATGAAGCTCAAACTGCACATCGCTAACAGAAATTTCATTTGTCTAACCCCCGGGATTCAACCCGCTAGAGTGGGAGATTTGGGAGAGGTAAATAAAAAATCCTTAAATCCCATCTATTGTAATAAGTTTTAATGAAAGTTTAAGACTACATTGATTGTAATATTGTGTTACTGGAATCAGTTACTGCGCTAGTCGCTATATAGTGTAATATGAACATCAAACTAACATTTAAGGATATTTATTATGGGTTGATCATATTGATTTGAAAGCAGTGGTTCCTAACCATCTCAATCTCGTCACCCAATGATTATCTTAGGGATATCGACTTACCCTTCTTCACGTTACCAATTATTATAGTATATATTTTACCGGCATTCTGTAGGTATAATTCAGGTATTCTATACAATATAATAATACCTAGACAATGTCTAGAATACCTGGGGCGTCCAGGCAAAAGGATGTAATGGATAATAATATTCAGAATATTTAATACATTGCCTGACGCTCCAGGTATACTATACATTGCCTAGGTATTGTATAGAATAACTGAATTACACAGATTGCCGGTCATCATCATCATCTTCCTGCCCTTGTCCCATCTTATTTGGGGTCGGCGCAACACGTTTTTTTCTTCCATTCTATCCTGTCAACCGTCATACTATCACTAACTTCCTTTTCTTTCATATCACTGTTCACACAATCCATCCATCTTTTCTTTGGCCTCCCTCTCCCTCTCCACCCATCCACATGTATACTCATAACTCTTTTAGTAACATGCGTTTCATCTCTCCTCTTTACATGACCATACCAAGACAAACGATTCCCCTTCAACTTTTCAGTCACTGGCGCCACTTTCAAACTTCCTCTAATATATTCATTTCTCACTTTATCCATTCTCGTCACACCACACATCCATCTCAACATTCTCATCTCCGCTACATGCAATCTTTTTTCCTCCGTCTTTTTCACAGCCCGACATTCTGATCCATACAGTATGACAGGTCTTATCACCGACTTGTAGATTTTACCCTTCAACTTGAGGGGCATCCGTGGGTCACAAATTGTTCGAGTGACGCCTGTCGCCATTGAGATTGATTGCCGGTAACATATATAAATACAAGTCGACTTTATTACACTTATTATCCCCGCAGACTACCAGTTTTACCCCCACAGGAGTAACCTCCAAACCATAGGATATACAAGATCCTTGCCTTCAGGTTAGGAAGTTAGGAAACATGGTTTTAAAGGACTGATATTATATATCATAACTACTTAAAAAAAATCATATACTGCGCTACATACTGCGCTAAAAATTTTAATCTATTTCTACTCTACAGACTAAAATACTTCAATAAAATATTAATTTCGTATACAAATATCTAACAGTCAGTCTAATAAACTACTGAGAAGGCCTTAGAATAGGAGGGCCTCCCCTTTCGATACATTACAATAGGACTAAAGAGGGGAAATACGACAACCAGATATTATTGTTTGGGTACCAAATTTTGATATCAGCATTACATGCAGGTGTTAGAGGTCCTAGAATCGAAGGCCATAGATCGACTTCTGACAGAGGCACACGTGGTCCCAAAGGTCATAGGTCACGTGGTCCTGGGACTCAAAGGGTAACTGAAGGAACATAGGTGTGGTTTTAGTCAGTGAAAGCCTGACACGCCCTCCCGCCCCATAGCGGGAAAAGTTATTAGATGATTTACCCACATTAAAAAAGACCTGCTAGGATCACGGGCCCTTTTGAGTACTGACTCGCTTATTGCTCTCTCCATTAGTGAAAATCGCATTTAAATGAGTGGTCGCAACAGAATCTGCTTCCACTTCCACTTCTGCAGAGGTTCCGCAAACTTTTTCACTTTCGTTTCCGCTTCTGGTTCCGCAAAATTTATAACAGAACTCTAAACGGAAGAATACAACGAGGAGCGCGGGGGTGGGAGCGCGTGGACGACTGGACACATCGGAAGAGGCGCGGGGGTGGCGGGGATTGTACACAAACGTGTCCCAACGAGTTTCTTTATTATTATATTTTTTGGTTCATTCTGCGCATCACCGCGCCTCGTGACGTGATTAAGACGTTAACCTTCTGTTGTTTTAAAAAAAAAAAATTAAGCTTTATCTTCATAGTATTAACACTTCCGCTACCGCATCGGCAAAGATTTACTTTTGACATCTGTTTCCGTTTACGCTTCCGTTAAGATACTTCCGATGCATCTCTAATTAATATCTGTTGCGTGGGTTAAGACAAGTTAGCGGATAAACAGACAGACGTGGAAGCGAATTTGTTTTATATCTACTATGTAAAAATAGTGCGTATTTATGCTACCTGGAGTTTTACCATGACGTGTTCAAAGGTAAGGTGTAAAAGCGAGAAAGAGGAATAGAGTTGTACACTCTATATAGCTCCATCCCTTTAACAGTTCAGTTTAGATCGTAAAAAGGATGGCGTTAAAAGTTAGTGGCAGGGCCCCTGAGAGGCTGAAACTTAGGAGCGTTTACTCATTTTGGCGTATCATAAAAAAAAAACTTGATCATAGAAGTGAATGAACTAATCGTAATGAAATTTATACGCAAACGCAAGATTCCTATGTCTAAAAGTTATATTTAAATTAACTTATTTAAAAAGAATTTGGAATAATCTGGAGAATCATTTTAAACTTTCTATGGAAAGTGAAAAATTACAGTGAATGAAGCGACGATCTTACATGGGTAAATACAACTGCCGAAATATATATGTAGTATATAGTGCATGTAATGTTAATATCGTGGATGAGCAATATTCGCCGGGTAACTAACAACAGCTTCCTATGATATAATCATTATTAATAAATAATTTAATACTTATTTGCACACTCCAAAAATTGGGGTGTAAAAAGGGTTTGATTAAAATCAGTCATCAAAATTATACATAGAAGAGAATAATTTATAGCCATCACATTATAGGTACGCCGTCCTAGAAAAATACGTACAATTTTACCCTCTCAGACTTTATCAATTATACCCTGTGTTGTGTAGCACTGTACCACATCACTTCAGCCCTCAGACATTTTATCTCAATTTTAACACATAGACATTCAGGTTTAAAACAAAACATAGCCGTAGATACTGAAACATGAACTATAAAAAGAGTTTCCTTCATTTGAGCTTCACCGCATTTGAGATCAAAAGAGACAGAAAGTTTTCTTTGTATCTGAATAAATCTGCTTCATAGTTAATCTTTCGTCATTTTAATTTAAATAACCTCAATTTATGATTTTAATCAATTTCGTCAACCAGCGGTAACAGCAATGGTTCTTCATACGCATTATGAAACTCCTGATTGTCTTCTGGCTCCGAATCTGACTCGTCGGGGGTCAGAGGCTCATCATCATTCTGATATGTCAAGAATGTTCTGATCAAGAGCTGCCGTCTCTCTCCCTCTGATATTTTATTGTTGCGTATCACATCGCCCAGGTAATCGAAATTGCGCCACGCCACTGAGTTTACAGCAAAAGGATGGACATCAGACTCGTTATCAAACATCCTCCATGTTGGTATGCCAATATGCGGGATCACACGAACGACGGGATAAAGACTAGCATCAATCTTATAATTAAACAGAGAGTATGTAGTCTCATACATGTTTTTGTACCGCACGTAATCCAGTTCATATGTCAGTTCAGGCCACATTTCAACGTATTTCTCCCTGATCATCTTATGGCATTTTTCTATTATTTTCCACTGGCGTTTAAGAATTTTTTGCCAATCTTCCATTGCGATTGTCTCGCGGATGCTGTCTATATTTATACCTTTAATCTCTTCCTCTATGGTAGTAAAACGTAGACGCTGATGGCCGATGAGCGTGTCTCGTTGTGATCGTGAAATAGCGTCAGTACAGCATTTCTCAAGATTGTTTTCTTTAGGAAGCTCCGCCTGTACGAATTGACGCAATAATGGCATCATGAAAAGATACTCCTCTTTCACTTTATCAAAATAGTGGGCGGTAAAATAATTGTCTTCTTTAACCTGAGCTTCTGTTAATAGATGATTATTATCGTCAAAAAATTTCCATAAAAGATCAAGAGCTTCGATGGATTTTTGCGAGTAAATTTCTTTCATTTCGTCCAACTCTGCTAAATTATTTTCAATTAAATCATGCACCTTGTCAAATGTTTCACCGATAAGTAGCTGAGTGGAGATAAGTTCTTCCATCGTGAATTCCAGCAAGCCCCTCATTTTTATTAATGTATTGTTTTCTCAATTCGCTTACTAAAATATCTGCCTGCGATTAAATAAAACACTTCCAAACTTTCAAATATAATAGCACTTTGTACAATCCATATTAATTTCACTTTCAGTCACAACTGTTCGACGTTAACGACAACGGAAACTTTCACTTTTTTGAATTGTTATTTTGGCATTTCATTATACTTTAGTGGTAAATAATAGGTGTACTAATGGGAGGAAGCAAGCATGGCTCCCAAATTACATATCCAGGTAGTAATCTATCAATATAAATGAAAAATCGATAATGTTAAAAAACGAATACGATTCTATTGCGCGCGCAGGTCCGTCATTGCCCAACACTAGCGCACCACTACTGCCGTACGCTCGATGGCGTCGCCTTGCGTTAGTTTCAAGAAAATAAATAGTTTTAATGTAATTTCGCCTAATTTTCTAAGTTAGTTGTTAATAAGTAATATGTCAAATAAATTTCCTGTGAAAATAAGTTAAAAACGTGATAATGGATGCTAAAACTACGGAATGGCGAGCCGGCCCAAATGTTTGTCGGTGTTGCTTATCAGAAGGGTGCTACAAAGACATTTCGACGGAATATTTCTGGATGGGAAAGCGTGAGGTGTACGCTGAAATGCTTTCAGATACCCTCAGCGTCTCAGTAAGTATCAATTCTCTTATTTATCGATCCATCTTCGTGAAGACGCCACGGCAACCATTTTCTTGGGACTTTGAAGAGAACAAGTTTTTTTATAACCCGACCGGTTCGGAGTGTCTTTTGTTTTGTTATGAATGCTCTTTGAGTGAGACGACTTTCGTTGGTCGGGTTTTAAAATCGATTGAGCAAAGAATGAAGATGCTTGTTGGGCACTGAGTAGCTACATAAATGAAATTGTAGACCACACTCGGATTTTAGGAACTTTTCAATCTACATTGAACCACAGACAAAGCTTTTGCCTTTTTTTTAATTAGGGTTTTGGCACCTTTGTTCAAGGTCCTTTTCTCATAAGACTAATGACCCATTATTGGATCACATTTTGTTGTAATATGCACAATTTATTTTGTATTTTAATACACACTTAAACATAAGTTGATACAAGCAAGCTTAGCTCAATATTTTCCACGCTAGCAATGCTAGTATTACGCCAATCTCAATGTTTAATGTAAAATCACAATTTTAAAAATATTCAAAAATAAATATTTCTTTCTTTCTTTGTAAAATTCTGAGATAAAGCAAGGTCTCTAGACCCCACAATAACTTTTATTGTGACTTACCTAGACACAACTGAAATTGAAACCATAATGAATCATTCGGTTACTCTTCCAGTTTTGGTCACATCCAAAACTGTAAGTGGAACTGAACATTCCGTGACTGATGTGGTAATGTTAAAAACAGACAGTTATTTTTAACTATATTTCTATATAATTATGCTGAATATATAGTTATGAACTTTCATAAAATATTAAACAATCAAATAAATATTATATAAAAGTTGAAATTTAAATAAACTACACCCACCTGGCTACATATTAATATTGTTATTGTTTAAAAATTTTGATAGAATAAAAAAATAGAATAAAATATAACTTTATTTATTACACAAAAAAATCCACGTTTCATTGTGAGAATTAAAAATTCTTATATGTGTATATTTTCGTGTTTACTACACAAAGTTATATTTTAAATTGCTCTTCGTGCAGCGTCGCATCGCATCTTGGTGTGAGCTTAATATAAAAGATTTATTGTTTTAGGAGAGAAGTGGAATAGAAAGGAGTGGAAATTGGTTGGAAGAGGAATGTTAAATTTGGAAATTTTTTGGTAGACCTCTACCAAAAAATTTATAGTATTTAACATAGGACATATAGTATAGTACATATAATATTTAACATAGGAATTATTATTATAAGCAAGAGAAAAAAAAAAAATATTAAAAAAAATAACTAAAGAGTAATCTCCATCTTTCTCTTCAACAGATTGCATACTCCCAATCTGGCGGTCCGAACAGCAACAGCCGTCTAATTTGTGAACTGTGTATATCTCGGTTACGTGATGCCTCGGATTTCAAGCGGCAAGTGCTGGAGTGTGAGAAGACTTTTATGCAGCACTTGGACGCTAGCAGCTCTGGAATAGCGGATCTTGAAGGTATTGTCTTAACCTCTTAGCCGCCTACATTGGACATATCCGACAATCACTTTCGCGTTTATTTCGCTAAGGTCGCACATTCACGACTATATCTAGTCCCACACAATGCAGTGGTGAATTTACCAGCAGGCTGTGTAGGCCTGAGCCCTAGGGTGGCAAATTTGGGGACTGAATTTTTTTTGCTATCTCATAGAAATCAAAGAGATTTTGCATGACGGTTTTCTGATGTCTCAAAGATGAGAAGGAAGTCTGCAACAAATTTTGCTGATGACTTTCCTCTCTCACTTGTCAATTCACATTCAGAGAGTTTATTTTAAAAATTATTGTACATGTAATTTCAACGAAATTTTTGGATTGTAAAAATAATGCAGGAGATGACAATTGTAGAGGCAAGGGCGGCTAAAATCCGCTACAGACACAACACTATCTAGAGCTTGTGATATGAGTACTAGACAACTGATAAACATACTTAGATTTTTCTAAATAATTACATATTATAGATAAATTACACCCAGACACAGAACAAATTATCGTGCTTATCACACAAATATTTGTCCTGGGTGGGTATCGAACCCACGACCTCCGGCATAGCAGCCAGAGCTACTAACCACTAGACCAGCAGGCCAGTCAGTTGTATCCTCAGTAATAATAAATAATAATAATAATATTCCACAACTATCACACAACGCCGTCTAGTCCCAAGCTAAGCAGAGCTTGTGTTATGAGTACTAAACAACTGATAAACATACTTAGTTTTTTCTAAATAAATACATATTATGGATAAATTACACCCAGATACAGAACAAATGATTGTGCTCATCATACAAATGTTTGTCCTGGATGGGAATCGAACCCAGGAGCTCCGGCATAGCAGCCAGGGCAACTAACCACTAGACCAGCAGGCCAGTCAGTTGTATCCTCAGTGTGTTTTGTATCATTTTGATGAAGATGATGATTTCTGATGATATATTTCTTCCTCACAGTAGAAGTGGAACCAACAGACTCGGAACTCGTCAAATTGGAGCGAGTGAAACAAGAGAAGCGGCTCAGCGATGATGATGATGATTTTGACGACCGATGCGGATTCGATGACGACGATGATGATCGTGAGTAGCATTTTGTTTTTTTTTTTACAGCCTGTATTGGAGTTTTTTTTTTTATTCAATTTTATGTACTTTTCTTAGTTTATCTAGGACAGGGATGGTGAATTCTTATTGGAGAACGTGCTGCTAAATATATTTATGAAAAATAAAACTAATGAGATGACGAATAAAAGAGATACGGCCGATCTCACAAAAAAAAATTGTATTTCACACTCAAGGAATCAAAATTCATAGGGTACTTCCCGTTGACCTAGAATCCTGAAATTTGGCATGAAGCAAGGTCTAATAGCAAAAGTATAGGAAAAAGATTAAAAAATGTATATTTGTAGTTACGTCACAAAGAAAAAAACTTTTTTTGCGATTCGGAAAAATCTTGTAACTCATTCGGGAATTGAACTGTTTTCATAGGTAAATTTGTACGGAACCCTCAGTGCGCGAGTCCTACTCGCACTTGGCCAATTTTTTTTTAAGTATATTTTATTTCGATCTACTGTTAGACCGATTGCCAATAGACAAATGTCTATGACATACCATAAATTTCATAACCTCTTTCAAATTTCAGTCGATGACCAACCCCTTACGAAATTAGCAAGCAAAATACCCAAGAAGGAATCTGTAGACCTACTAGACCTCCTCGATAACACTAAAGCGACAGAGAAACGAAAATCTTCATCAAAAACTAAGTCTGTTCCCGCTAAAAAGACTAAGACAGTGAAGAAAGAACCGGTTAAGGCCAGCGCCAGTAAAATGGCCGCTAAAACTGAGAAGAAAAAAAAAGGTAAGCATCTGGTCTTTGATTGTTTTTGGTTGGGGAGTTGAGTTGCTGAAGATAATTGAATTGGGTACTTTCTTGTGTCCATTTTAACCTAAGACTGCCGAGAAGGGTTATGTTTTTCGCGCGTATCTTGTGTCAAAATCAAAATCAAAAAGCATTTGTTCCAAATAAACCATTTACAGGCACTTTTGAAATGTCAAGAAGTCAGTCAGTCAGAAAAATAAAAATAAATGATGCTAATTGCACATTCCAAAGCGTAGATCTCTATGGAGAAGAATGTGCAAGAAACTCCATGGACACTCTTTTCAATCATGTTTTTTAATTACAAATATCTCTGTTACATGTTTCTTGTCGCTATCATGTGAGAACAATGTAAATAAAAACTAAATATAGATATTAAAATAGCAACTGGCAGCTAAGAGATGACCAGCCTCAACTGACAGCGCACGTTCACGGACATGACGCTAATATTAGCACCACTCAGCTCAACCATTTTGAAGGGAACCGAATGAACACCCGCGCCACCATCAGTGAGACATTTGAGTGAGCATGACAAACTCTCAACTGCCATGCTCATTTATGTCAGACAAGTCCAGTAGCAACATAAAAACCATAAAAAGCTCCATGGTACTATACATTTACAAACATTGAAAAAAATGCTTCTATACATATAATACAACACTTATATTTTAAAATTTCAAAAAAAAAAAAACATTAAATAATAATAATAATCATTTCCATACTAATCAATTTGTATACCCCGGTGGTAGTGGAGCTGGACCAGCATTGAGCCAAGCATTTTTATCCTGAATATAATCCTCCATATAATACTTATAATATTCTTGCCTGTGTGTATGTATGTAATATTCTTTATTACCTCATATCTTCCCATCTCTTTTGTACACGCGTAACCTAATGGTGGTGACGTCACATTTCAGTGTGTGCTTTCTTATTTTGCTACTTGACAGTTTCTCCTTTCACCAGATTGAAAGTTTTCTAACCTACATAATGTTGAATGGATTTTAAAAATTATTTCTATCATCATCATCTTCCTGCCCTTGTCCCGTGTTATTTGGGGTCGGCGCAACACGTTTTTTTCTTCTTTTTACACGAACTTTTAGCTAAGTGACAATGGAATCGTGTTGGAATGATGAATTTATAAAAATAGCAGACTAGGGCCCCAGTTCAATTTTGGACGTCAAATGGAGCTAGGGTATCTGTGCCTTTGGTTGACTATTGTGTAACCTGCAGCTGTGACTGCCCCAAAAGAGTGGTCTTCTAGTATTGTAGTTGTTCATAAGTGGTGATGACCACATTGCAGGATGGTCACTTAAAACTCCAAATAAGTTATCATCAGCAACTCCGCTTACCAATCTTTTAATTGACAGGTTATGTACTGGTATAATGACATAATATACACACACTCACACACACAAACACATATCTTTGGGTGATTTTTCCGGCGATAGCTAATAAAAACAAAATATTAGCATTTTGCTACTGACTTTAACAGAAACTGATTTTTTTTGTTAAAGAAAGTAGCCTGGGTAACCAGCGGAGGTATTTTCCAGAGATTACCTCCTAAAGGAGCAGTGGTGGCATTTTAGGAAAAGAAAAATAATTTCATCACCACTGCTATCAAAACGGTGAAGGAAAACATCGTGAGGAAACCGGCATGTTCTAGAAGTAAAAATTCGAAGACATGTGACATTCACCAACCCGCACTGGGTCCGCGTGGTGGATTATGGCCTATTCCCTCTCCTAGAGAGGAGGCCTGAGTCCCAACAGCGGGAACATTATAAGGCCGAATATGCTATGCTACGTCCTAAAGAGAGTTGCCTCTTTAAAAACTAATGTTAGAAATCGTCTTTATTCACTACAAATTGTCATAAAAATCAAAGTAAGCCAAATAAGACAAAAAAATAAATAAAATTCCAGTACATAACTTGTGAATTCACACATACAGTATTATAATGCATGATTAGTTTTAAGCTAACATATGGATATGTCTCACTAAAGAGTTCGTTTTACAAAGAAATGACAGATTTATTAATATGGTCCAAGTTTGATTGAGTTCAATTTACAAGAACTTCTGCTAGAAAACTTTTTTAATTCCTCACTTACAGTGGAAGTTACAGGCTTTAGCGTGGCCATATTCTCGCTGATAATAGTGGCATTTACAGCGCTATATTTTAAGCACTAAAGTTAGTGATATAAACAGTAAGAATTCAAGTGGATTTTGAAGTAATTATTTGACTAGCTTCATCATCATCATCATTTCAGCCGATAGACGTCCACTGCTAGACATAGGCCTCCCCCAAATGTCGCCACAAAGAACGGTCCTGTGCGTCTTGCATCCATCGGATTCCCGCAACTCTCACCAGGTCATCGGTCCACCTTGTAGGGCGCGACTTGTAGGGGGCTTGTAGGGGGGGGGGGGGTGTTGACGCGTAGCTTCATAAACGCGTATTCTACGGAAGTGTGTGTCGACGAAGCGGCAGCGTCGTGAGTCATTGCCGCTTCGTCGACACAGTTTCGTATGCAAGCTTCACGCAGGCGTAGACCAAGCGTACAATGTCGAATACGCGTCTATGAAGCTATGCGGACAGTAGGCCTAAGTTCAATAAAGTGGAATGTCTTATTTTATCAAATACCATTTCCTTGACTTAATAATGCTTCCATACACTAAAACGCGTTTTGCTTCGTCGTTTATACGGCGTACATCGAAGGACTGGAACAATTGGCCAGCTGCGGTCTTCCCGTCCAACTATAATTTAGGTGTCTTCAAGGGTAGAGTGAATAGGCTCTTAATAAACTAGTGCGCCTCACCATCAACCTGATGATATGATCGCAGTTAAGCACTGATTCATATCAATATAAAAAAAAAGAAAAACTAAAAATTTTGACTTCAGCGCCATCTAGCGAGATCATGGTCACACTTGTGCCCGTAGTTTTCACTTTAAGTCATCAAATTATTTAGTTTCCTAACGCCGTACTTATGACATGTTAATAACATTATGATTTTGTTTTGAAAAAGGGTTAGTACTATTCGTTCTGTACTCCTGTCCCATTCTGATGGCTTTGACACGTCATAAGGCCTCTCTATTGCCATTGGTTCTTTCAATTTGTAAATTTTTGGTAACAGCGCCACCTATTATCTACATCTTGAACTACTAACAAGACGCCATATTGGTTGAACTGTCATCCGATTTTGTAAAACGAATCTAAACAGAGCTGCGGAATATTTAGTGTAGTTGATGATTATTTTGTGTGTTTTTTTGCTGTGTGTGTGTTCTTCTTTTCAGCATTTAGGTAAGCTAGAAGATACTGATGAAGATTGCAGGTGTTATTAAACTGAATTTCAGTTTAAATTGATTAATTTTGCACATGGACTTTTTTTACTTTAGAATTTTAGAAGTGGAATAGACTACAAAAACCTCTGTCTATGTATGTCGCCGGTCTTTTTTTTTCTTTTGCAGGTTTTAGTATAGGTATAAAAGTGATTTTGGCAAATAAAATTTGCCCTCGGGTTCGATTCCTAAGAGTCTTATTGATTTAATAATTAAATGTAGCTAAATGAGTTGCTAAGGGCAAAATTCGAGACTGTTTTTTTTCTGTAACCCAGGAAAATTCTTCTGAAAAGAAAACTTTTATTTATTTTTTGCCAACTTATACTTACAGTATACACTACAAACACAAATTATAGGCACACATTCATTAACTTGGACAAAAAACATCCTTACAAACAGACACTTCAATTTTACTTGTGTATTTTAAATGTATAAATAATAGAGTGGAAGAGTTTTTTGTCTGTTTAAACGCGCTAATTTCTGGAACTATCAATCATATTACACAAAAAAAATCTATCTAGCCAGGTAGCCAGGTTTATGACGATAATAGGCCTATACACCTCTATTTTTTAATTAGTACAAAGTCTCAATAAATAATATTCGTAAACAGTAAAGTTATTAGCGTTTGTTTATATCCCAAAAGTCACTCAATTTATGGAAATATTGTACAAGCTATTATATAATAACGATTTTATTATATAATAGCTTGTACAATATTTATAGTTTGGAGGTAGGCGGAACAAAGAGTAAAGTCCCGCAAACCTGTGTGTTATGTCTGGTGGGCTACAATTGCCCGATAGATGATTTCGGGTTGTTCTATATGTTCTAATCGCGCGGAGAACTTTGATTGCGCGATGCAGGATTAGTTCTTATGTGACGCCATAGATGTCGCTACAATAACACACATTTATAATAAAGTATAATAAATATTAAAAAGAACACAGAATGTGCTGCACCTGAATGTGCTTCAGGCGAGAAAGTGCTTAAATACAAAATAATAAATTAACAGTAAATATGACTATTATAAAAAACTTAACTAAATTTAGAGATACGGCGAGTTTTATTTACAAACAGTATTGATTATTATGAATGAATAAATGGCGATCAAAAAGAAAAAACAACTGCGCGTAGTATTTTCTAATAACAATTGTTATGGGTGATTGATTCAATTATGAATTTACCAATTATGACAAATTTTCGTGGACAATTTTGAGATTTTTTTTTTTTTACTTTTGACTACACAAATTTGATTAGTAACGGGTACGGATAGAGCCCCATTTTTTTTTTGTACTAAATTAAAAATTGTGTTGTATAACATTATGCTACGACCAACTCAAGTGTAGCAATAACCAAAGACGCGGGTGAAACCGCGGGAGACAGCTAGTAACATTTATAACAAGCAATAAAAAGTCACACAACTATAATTTAGGTGTCTTCAAGGCTAGAGTGAATAGGCTCTTAATAAACTAGTGCGCCTGACCATCAATGATTGTATCTCCGCTTACCATCAGGTGGGATCGCAGTCAAGCACTGGTTTATATCAATTAAAAAAAAAAAAACTTGTAATCTAGTATTATCTTTGACAACGTGCGACACAGCGGGTTTGCATCGAAGCTGGTTTTACGTGGGTTCGAATCCCAGCTCATTAAATTGCGTTCTACCCTCCACATCGTGAATACAGGTATGTGGTTTGTTTTAGACTTTATTTATGAACATTGAAACAGTTATTTTTACTACATATTTAAAATCTTGTATGAATATTTTTTTAAAGAGTGGATGCTTAGAGGAAGCCCCGAAAATCCAATTTTCTTAATTTTTTTGGCGTTTTTCAGTTTAGTATCAATTTGTATATTTATTAAAATATGATTCGCGGCAGTAAAAAATGTAGATTTACCTGAGGCCTTACCATGACGTATCAAAACATGTCAAGCGTGCGAGCGAAAAAAGGGTGGAACTATACACCCTATATAGCTCCATTCCCTTAACAGTTCAGTTTAGGTCGTCAAATGGATCGCTTTCTTTCTTTCTTTCTGAATGGATCGCCTTAAGAGCTCGTGGTAGGGCCTCTGGGGTGTAAAGTTCCGCAAACCTCCGCAGTCCAAGTTACACTGGTATACCAAATATCAGCTCAATCGGTCTAGGGTAATTGTTTTAAAATTCCATTGAAAAGGTAGGATCCTCCGACTAGACCTGTGTTGTGTCTGGTCCTTGCAACCGCGCAGTAAATGTTTTGTAATTACAAATATCTCTGTTACATGTTTCTTGTCGCTATCATTTGAGAACAATGTAAATAAAGTAAAAATAAAAACTAAAAATAGATATTAAAGTAGCAACTGGCAGCTAAGAGATGTATAGCTATATATAGGGTGTATACCTATACACCCTATATAGCTCCATCCCTTTAACAGTGCAGTTAAGGTCTTCAAATTGATCGCCTATAGGCCCTTTGCTTTTGCAAAGTCCAAAAAACCTAAGAAAATTTTAACTTCGTGGGTTACCCGTTGGCTTTCCACCTTAAAGACTTATCAATGATAATAAGATTGACTGTTACAATATCAGTTTCAATGTTCATAAGTTTAGTTTGATAAAGTTTTCATGAAAAAGCTCTGATTTTATAGATTTTTTTTTAGTAAAAATGTTCTAATAAGCCGTTAAAACACTTGAGACATAACCATATGTAGACAGTTTTCGTCTTTAGGTAATTGAAAATAGTTTGGAAGAATAATAAACGTAATAATAAAAAAGAGTCTTATTCCATATTATTGTTATTTAAAAACTAATGTGGAATATTATTTGGACTCCTATATTTCTTCCACGCAATTTTTAATGCCTGTAATATCTCAAAAATCGATATTTATTTTTGTTTTTTTTTTTTAAATTAATATTTTTATAAGTGAAAATAATTATTGATTTTTGACATCTCATACTTTGCAAATATATTTTTAAGTTTATATTGAAACCTTATCGTGAACTATAACCTTAATATATATATGAAATCTTTATGGGATTTATTCCCTGTCATTAAATAAACCTTCTGGGCTTCGTTACCCAAATTTTAATTTCTTGTAACATTTTTTTTTTTTTAAATTACCTTTTACCTAACTATAAACCAAATGATATTTCAAAGTGAAGGCGTCTATCGTCGGTGTGTATAAAGAGGAATATTTTAAGGGTTTTTGGGCCCATGAATATCAATTACTAGCGGTGTCGTAATACACCCTGTATATGAATGGTATAGGCCAGAGCGCTCAGTGCGAGCTGTTTTTACGTTAAGATTATTTTCGTGTCCTATCCGCCAGGGACGTGTATTTGCGACTGAGTACTCCATCTCGTTTAGCTCTTCAATCCCCATAGGTGAAAGAAGACCTGACGAGATGGAGTGTTTGGCTGTGGATGTGCCACTCTGGCAGGATAAACTCGAGAGTGTTTGTCGGATATATCCGAGGGGGGCAGATAAAGGTTAACGCGATCGAAAACTTTTCCGCGTTTGGCTAAGAGCTTGGAGCAGACCAATCGGAGCGCCGAACGACCTAAATATTTCTATCGCGTTTACATAAGATGAAATCGCACTAGGCACTTAGATAGGCAGCTGCTTCATCTAAAATATTGGTCTGCAGCCTAGTAGACTGGAGGCCGATCTAAACATGGTTGGGAGAAGGCTGGGTTACGATCAGAAGTCTGAATAGGTAAATATACTCTATGTTTCCCTAAAGTTCGTGGATGTAAGTAACATAGAGCTGATAATACCTCCTCTAAAATCTCGAAATCATAGTTATGAATATAAATCTTGGATTTTTGGAATTGAGCTGAGTTGAGCTACACGAATACTGACAAATCTTGCACAGACTCGACAATTACACTAAAATCTGTGTGGTTTTTTCCTTAAAAGACAATCTCAGACACTAATCGACATGGTTTTCATACGATTTGACCATTAAATGTTTACTGTATGGACTTTAAAAGTGTCTTTGACCTCTTGAGTTTGTTTCGGAGTTTCTTCTCTCAAAGTAGTCAACTAGGAAAAACCGGCCTGATCAAGTTTAAATTTACGAAAAAAATGACGTGTAAAATGGCTTTTAAAAACTATTTCCAAAAAATAATATCATTTATCATTGCAAGTTACTTATTGCGCTTTGAAATACATTTGAACTAAATTATTATATTAAAGAATAATAATATGTATTTAGAGTTCCGCACTAAAACTTTTTAGTTCATAACAACGCTCTTTAATTTAACGCGCAACTCAAAAACTTAATAATTCTTCAACATAATAATTTAGTTCAAATTCTTTAATCCAGGGATTTAATCATCTTTTATAAGATTTGGGAATTTTAGAAGAGGTATTTTCAACTCTGGTACTTACTTCCACGAATTTTAGGTAAATATACTTTATCTATTCCGATCACTGCCCCCCTAGCCAAGTTACGATCGTTTCGTTTGCGTCGAACGCCTTGAGTAGGCCACGCCTTCGATTCCTTTGTACTGACGTCATCTCAACGCTTAGTCACGTGGTCAGAACAAAGGAATCGGAGGCGTGGCCTGCTCGAGGCATTCGACGCAAACGAAACAATCTTAACTTGGCTAGGGGGGCTGGTTATGATGATGATAAACCTATGAATATGACTGACTTTTTTATTATGTGACCAAATCAGTTACGTAGTAAAGAAAAAACTGTTTATAACCATTATGTGTCATGAAATAAAACGTCTATTTATGCTATCCATATTTATCAGCACTCTACCCCTATAAATATTTCAATTAACTAATCATAGTGAAAAATATACACACTTGAAATTCTTATAGCTTTACGTATTGAACGAGTAGGACGAACAACTCATTATAATATTGGTTTTACAAGGTTTTGAAAACCGTGTTCGACAATTGTATAGTTGTACAATGATAAATTGACTTGTCCTGTTTTAGATAAGATTGGTGGATTTTTTGATTTAATCTTTTACATGACTACGTTAAAAAATAACTGAATATTTTCGCTTCAGTCACTGACAAAATATTCAAGAAACGTACAAGAATAAATAAATAAAATATTCTGTTTACCGTCTTTTACAAGATTTTACAAACAGCCTCAAGTATAGAAGATAGAAGAAGTATACAAGTTTGGTCTATGGTCTACAAAGAACTTTTTCTTTTTTAGCGGAAAGCTATGACGCGACGCGCTCAAACGCCGAGACTATAATCAGTAGCACAACTGCTTACCCATTCAGAGTGAACGATAAGTCTATACTCTGCGTCTACTGCCAGGAGTTATACGAAGACCCTGATGAGTTCCGGAGACACATGGACGGAGAACACGACTACTTTAGCATCAAGGTCGCGTTCCATCACCTCCCTAAAACAGAATTCATCAAAGCTGACCTCACGAATCTACGTTGTAGACTCTGCAACGCTGGATTTCCAAATCTAGAAGCTGTATTAGCTCATTTAGACTCGGAACATGATCGGAAAATAGATCCACACGGAAAATACGGCGTCATGCCTTACCTACTGCAGAAAGATGTCTACAACTGCGCCGTTTGCGAGAAGAACTTCCCATCGCTCTTCCACTTAAACAGACATACAATAACACATTTTCTAAGCTATGTATGCCATGTTTGTGGCAGCAGTTACGTGGCAACAACAGGCTTGCTAAGACATGTCAGATCGAAACACCAGATCTATGAAGTATCCTGTAAAAGATGCAAGAAAGTTTTCCCTACGATGGAGGCAAAAGAAAAACATAGACGAACGCAGAAATCCTGCATGCCGTATTGCTGTCCAAAATGCCAAGAACGCTTCCTCGATTATAAGACCAGAAAAAAACATATGGAAGTGGCACATGGCCAGTCGAAACGGACTTATCGTTGTGTTGATTGTAATATAGAGTTTTCGACGGAGAATGCATATTACGATCATTTCAAGCTGCATCATTCTGAAGACTGTGCGGTTTGCAAGCACTGTGGGTTGAAGTTCTTGTCTGTGTACCGCTTGAAGCGGCATATTGCGAAGCATAATGTTTGAGTGACTGAAGCGAATTTATTGCGTAGAGTCCAATTTAAATCAGCAGTTATTGACGTTAAATAACATTACGTGTGATTTCTTGAAACCAAGAGAACGTCTCTTTCATCTGGCTTAGTCTTCCTACCTATCTATTTTGTATTGTAAGACACTGGGCGCAAATGAGTGCCTCTGATACATTTAGTGATCGAGGAAAACTAAAATCAAATTGTAAAGAAAAAAATAGGCTAGATTAATGAGACTGTAGTGACATCTGTGGCGTCACATAAGAACTAATCTTGCATCGCGCAATTAAATATAGAAGAGCCCGAAATCATCTATCGGGCAGTTGCCCACCAGGCATAACACCTGTCTGACCGGAGGATCCTCCCTTTTTAACGGAGGTTTGCGGGACTTTACACTCTATTCCGCATAGCTCCAAACTGGTGACCCCGACGTGATCCTCATAAAACCAACCCAAAAGACACTCTCTCGGCTTCAAAGAATTATCTATACAATGGTGGCGACATTCACATCGTACATACTAAACGTATCTTATACTCCATTCGCAAAACGATTAGACATTGAAACAACTCTTTTTACTGTCCGTTCAACCGATTTTGGCTTTTATTGCGTTGGTGGCATGACAAATGGCGGCTGCAGTAAATAGTTGGTATTGTAACCACTATTTTGCTTTTAATGCCATCCTTATGCCTACGGAATAGAAATCAAAATCGATTGGACGAACGGTAAAAAAAATTGTTTTAAATTCTATTTTGAATGGAGTATAAAGTTTTGAACGCTCAATAAATATGGCATCTGCCGTCGAAATATACCACTTAGTATCATAGACGTAGGAAATTTAAATTCTCGTGTTTCAAACTATAATAATCATCGAGTTCGATGTAAAGGTTTTGTAGTAGAGGGTAGCTGATATTTTTAAGATATTTAACACACTTGATTTATGGTGTTTGTATTTATAATTTATCAAATATCACAATAAACTATGATAACAATTCTTCTGTATTATTTTCGCATTTTGACAGTTTTTTCACTCTAAAAAATACTTGACTGGTGACATCTTTTTTGAAAATAAAAACAACACAAAACAAATTCGACAGACACTTTATGAAGTGTCTGAAAGTACCTGGTACTTGTAATTAGGCTATCGCAAATGCGATCGTAAGACTACCTGAAGACAGGTGAATCATTTTCATAGATTATGCTCTCTGTTGAGCCATTTAGATCGGCTTCTATGAACACGTTACTCTAAGCAGGACGCTTAGAGTAACCATTTGCCACAAAGCAGTATAAATGAAGCGAGATAAAATTTAAAAAAATCTAAGACCCTGCAAAGCGGGCGTGCTTCGGTCTTGTTTTACGGTCATTTGTCGCAATTGCGTCACTCAAATCCTTCATAAATCATTTTTCTTATCCATTTACTAAAAAAAAGTTTAACGAAAATATCAAATTGCCTGTATACTTCTATTTCGGTCAGTTTATGGCTACGATATCCGTTTTATGATATTCCTGATGAAATTTACTTTCCGCTACTTCAGTGTTTATTTAAAAGGGATATACTTTTCAAAATACTTTAAGCAGTGTCTTGAAGAAACTGTTACGCAGTACAGAATCACCCAGCGCAGTAAAACTCGTTCTCTGCTTCAACAAATATGACAAAGGACCATTTCTTTTTGTTCTAGTGTTCGATTCGTTGTTCGAAGCGAGACAAAACGCTAAACTCATTTTGAGGTACACTACGGCTTATCCATTCAAGATACCAGGAAACGATATGGTGTGTGTTTACTGCTGCGATGCTTTTCAAGATCCGGAGGCATATAGACAACACATGAGGACCGAACACTACCAGCCCAACATCAAGCATGCGTGCGCACACATCATGGGCACAGAGGAATGCCTTAAAGTCGACTGCACCGACCTAGGATGCAAGCTCTGCGCAAAGAAATTCGATTCCCTAACTTCCATAGCTGAACATCTTGTCCTAGAACACGACAAACGCTTAAATCTGAACGCAGAAATTGGATTGCAGACTTTCAAATTAGGTCGCGAAAGATGGGTTTGCGCCACTTGCTTTCAGAAATTCCCGTCCCTTAGATGCTTATCTCGACACAACAGCGTGCACTATCACAAGTACACGTGTGAAACTTGTGGCAAATCTTACATAAGTCGGGAAAACTTGAAGAAGCATATACTCTTCAGTCATAATGAGAAAAAAGTCTGTCCTAAATGTAAGAAGTCGTTTCCTAACCTAGAAGAACGCCGCGCACATGTACTAGCGAGCAAACGATGCTGGCCTTTCTGCTGCAATCACTGTGGTCACAGATTCGTCACCAACAAACAAAGAATGGAACACCTGGCTCAAGCCCATAACGTAGATACTAACAAACTCTACACTTGTCCCGAATGCCAGGAATCTTTCACGGATTCAAGACTGTACAGAACACATTATGTGGTGACTCATACAGACGATAACTTCGTCTGCCATTTTTGTGGCGTGAAATTCGCTACCAAAAGCCGTCTTGAAGCCCATAAGCTTCTACATACGGGAGAGAAGCGCTTCCATTGTACTTCATGCAACAAATCCTTTCTCAGGAAGAAGAATTTGAATCAGCACATGTGGATTCACAGCGAGCATAAAAGATTTAGTTGTGATTCGTGTAATAGACAGTTCAATCAGAGAGTTAGTTGGAAGACTCATATGAGGTCTTATCATCCGGAGCTGGTAGATTTTTGAAGTGTAGTCGGAAGGGATGGGAAATTTTGTACATATACCTATATTTTATCGTCCGTAGGCAAGGCCAACCAAAGCTACTAAATATTCATAGTATTCTTTTTAGTTATTCGTTTTTTCTATTCTTTTCGTAAAAAGTCCGTCTCATGGAAGAATACTGAATAACTTTTTTTTTTAATCTTGCGTAAGGATATACAATTTTCGCCAACAAAAATTTAGGCCCTTTCAGGGTGAAAAAAAAAAAGTTTTGATTTAGGCTTTTTATACGCATATTCATATGTATATAAGCCCCTTTATATTGTATATTAAAATTGTAAATAAATATAATAATACATATTTCTTTAATTTGCTTTTCTTACATACAGTGTGTTTTAAACAAACTTTGTATAAACTTCAAATAGTAGAGTCACTAAAAAAAAAACAATTTTTTCGCGACCAACCTAGGTGTTTCATTTACAACCATTCAAACAATTTCGATTACCTTCATAGATAGTTCAGTAACTTTTACTTGACTGAATCCTAAACTCGGAAATTCACATAACACAATATCTAACCATAAAGTTAAGTCAGTGTGATAATTATTATCAGAACCATCAACATCAAAGTCAGAACAGAAGAGCAGTTGAATGACTGGGCATTTCTTTTTGTTCTAGAGAAGCAAAATGACCCCAATTTCATCTCGAAACGGAACGCCGAGATAATAGTGAAATATTCAACCGTATACCCCTTCAAGCTGCCCGAAGACAATATGGTTTGTGTATACTGTTGCGAAACGTACCCCGACCCAGATGTGTTCAGAACCCACATGAATGAAGAACATGAAACTTTTAACCCCAAAATGGCTTTCGTCCATTGCTCAGAAGGGTACATCAAAGTTGATTGCACCAACATTAACTGTAGACTCTGCTTCAAACACTACCAGAATTTGGACCAAATTGCAGATCATTTGTATTCCGAACATAATAAGCCTCTAGACCTAACAGTTGCGTTAGGACTGCAACCATTTAAGCTTGAAAACAACAAGCTATTCTGCGCGATATGTCACTATAAAGCTGTATGCTTGCGACAGTTGAGCAGACATACACAGAGCCATTTCTGGAGATACACTTGCGAAGCTTGCGGAAAATCTTACGCGACCAACACAGCCTTGCGCAGTCATATAAGATTCTCACATATCGGCACCGAAAAGATATGCCGCAAATGTAAACGGACTTTCTCTTCGATAGAAGAGAGGAGAAAACATTTGCTGGAGTCCCGGAAATGCTGGTCACATTTATGCTGTGTTTGCGGAGAGAGATTCATGTCGTGGCATGCTAAGCAACAGCATTTAACAGAGTGCCACGGAGTTGAAAAGAAAGTTTACGTATGTCCAGAATGCGCGCAAATCTTCCAAGAACGCAAGAAATACAGGACACATTTCAGACTAACACACACTGATGACAATTTTGTGTGTTCGTGCTGTGGCATGAAATTCGTTACCAAAAAGAATTTGGAGGAGCACAGGGTTTCACATACAATGGAGAAGCTCTTTCCTTGTACGGTCTGCTCCAAGTCGTTTCCTAGGAAAAAGAATTTGATTCAGCATATGTGGATACATATGGAACATAAACGCTTTGAATGCAAACTTTGCAATAAAAAATTCAACCAGAAAGTTAGTTGGAAAACGCATATGAAATCGTACCATCCTGAATTAGAAGATTTTGAAGGGAAAAATGATAATCTTAAACTCATGTTTTCGGTTTTAACCGAGTAACTGTTAAATGTATTACCGAGTATATTTATGTTATCTGTAGGTCTAGTGTATATTTGTTAGGTAAAAATGAGGGTAGTTTTGGTAACTAGTCGTTTGAAATCTAGGGCCAGTGTCGTTTTTCAATTTATCATAAGAATGTTTATTTTGTAATCTTCATTACAATGCATTTTTTTTTCTATTGTGGTCAATAGTCTTAAAACTTTTATGCGTGAGTTCGTTTAGGGGTCAAATACTATCTTTTGGTTTCTGTTAACACATTTTTTTTTTTATATAAACCAGTGCTTGACTGCAATTCCACCTGATGGTAAGCAGTAATGCAATCATTGATCGTGAAGCGCACTAGTTTATTAAGAGCCTATTCACTCTAGCCTTCATATAGGGCGTTATTATAATTATTGTTATACAATAAGGATTTTATTTGGAACGCATCTCCACTTACCAGCACTGGTTTATATCAATTAAAAAAAAAAAAAAAAAAAAAAAAAAAACTAGGTTCAAATTGTAGATTGATATTAAAAGTTGAAGAGCTGCTGTCGTTCTGAAATAGTCTCAGTTACGATCTCATTCACAGTCATTACGACACAGACGTGTATCTTCTTCTATTTAAATTACTAGTAGTAAACATTGTGGAGTCCAGTATTAGTTAAGAACCGCAACGAACAAAACAACACAGGATAAGTGATGGGACGTTTCTTTTTGTTCTAGAACTAAATCCGATGATCATCGCGCGACAGAACGCCAAAACGATCATAGAGTACACAACAGCTTACCCCTTCAAACTGCCGGAATCTTCCATGGTTTGCGTATACTGCTGCGATAGCTTCCCAGACCCCGCGAAATTTAGGGAACACATGAATTTAGAACATCAAGACTTCAAAGTACGAATGGCTTTTGTTCACGTTGCCGAAGCAGCTGTTAAAGTCGATTGTACGGACCTCAAATGTAGAATCTGCCTCGAAACTTTACTTAACTTAGAACAGGCTGCAGAACATCTCACAAAGAAACACAATAAAGATCTTAACACTACACATGATTTAGGAATGCATCCGTTCAAAATATATAAAGATAGATATTCATGCGCTATATGTACTGAGAAATTTTCGACGCTGGCGTTGCTGAGTAAACACACGCATACACATTTTGTCCAATACACCTGTGATGCGTGCGGAAAGTCTTATGCTTCTTTAACGTCTTTACAATGCCATCTTAGGTACAACTGCGGCGCTGAATCTGATAAGAACAACAGAAATAGATGCAGAAAATGTCGAAAAACATTCGCGTCGGCAACAGAAAGAATGAAACATCTAGAAAAATCCATACGATGTCGTCAACACGTGTGTAATATATGCGGAGATAGGTTTACAACTTGGAATGTGAAACAAAACCATCTAAAGGAGATGCATAACGTTCCACAGAAGACTTACAAGTGCCCAGAGTGTCATACAGTATTTAGTAAACGCGATAGCCTACGGTTACACTTCAAAACTACCCACACAAGTGACTACGTCGAATGCTCATACTGCTCAAGAAAGTTCGACACCGATAGGAATTTGAAGAAACACATTGTCATTCATACAGGAGAACGAAACTTCATTTGTCAAGTGTGTTCAAAGGCTTTCCCCAGGAAGTCTACCTTAGGACAGCATATGTGGATCCATAGTGAAGTGAAAAAACACGAGTGTAAGATATGTGATAAGACCTTCAATCAACGAGTGAGTTGGAGGACTCATATGAAGGCTAGACACCCTGAAATGCGTGTGTTTTAGAGGGTAGTTCCGTCTTATGTTGAAAACTACGTTTGTCGGGATGCGTTTGTATCGTAAAATGACATTAAGTCGTTGGTCCTGGCTGTCATTCGTAGATCTTTTGCGGTTGTTCTGGATTATCAGAAACACGGAAAGATGGCAACCAGTCCAACAGTACCAATAGGTATCGTATTACCCACTAAATGGGTTATGAAGGTCTGAAAACCTGGAAGTCTAATAAAATGGCAGCGCAGATGATTTTTACGTTTATCGAAACTGTAGAGTTGTATTTGCAGCGACCTTTGGGGTCTCTCCTATACTTAAGGATTCTTTACTTACCTTTCTCCATTCCATGCAAGTGTCATACATAATAATAGAAGAATTAGCGAAATAAAGCACAATAAATGGGACTGTATATTAGTGAAATTAAGTAGCACTAACAAAACAAAAAAGTGACCAATGTCTCTTTTGTTCTAGAAAAAAATCCGATGCACATCGCTAAAAGGAACGCCCAGACCGTTATACAATATACCACAGCTTATCCGTTTAGGCTCCCGGAAAGTTCCATCGTATGCGTATACTGCTGCGAAAGTTTTGATGACCCTCCACGCTTCAGGAAGCATATGGATGACGACCATGAGGTGGTCAATGTCAGGCTTGCATTCTCACACCTCCACGAAGGCTATATCAAGGCTGATTGCACCGATTTACACTGCAGGATATGCCTCGAGACCTTCAACAAAGTTGAAGAGGCAGCCATCCATTTGAACATAGTCCATAAACAAAATATAGACCTGAATCACGATATAGGCCTGCAGCCCTTTAACATACAGACCGACAAGTTATCCTGTGCCGTTTGCCACGATAAGTCTTCGAATATTAGAAGTTTGAGCCGGCACATTCAAAAACACTTCTTCCAATGCACCTGCGAACTCTGCGGCAAATCTTTTGCGTCTTCCACGTCTTTACAAAAGCATCTAGAGTTCTCATGTCCTTTTGTACCGAAACAGCGGAGGTGTAGAAAGTGCAAAATGGTTTTGTTTTCGACTGAAGATCAGAAGAGACATTTTGAGGTGTCCAGGCAGTGTCGACAGCATTTATGTCCTGTTTGCGGTGACAGATTCAGCACATGGAAGATTAAAAGGAGTCACATGGAACAGGCGCATGCTATACCGAAAAAGGTCTACCCTTGTCCAGAATGCGGTCTCGTTTTCAAAAAACCGAACAAATTTAGAGCTCATTTCAAAATTATACATACAGAAGAGCACTATGATTGTCCTAGTTGCGATCGGAAGTTCGACACTAAGTACGTTTTAGACAGGCATATGGTCGTTCATTCCAATGAGAGATTGTTCTCTTGTGATATTTGTTCGAAATCGTTTCCGAGGAAGTCTACGTTGAGACAGCACATGTGGATTCATAGTGAGGTCAAAAGGTTTGAATGTAAGATGTGTGATAAACAGTTTAATCAAAAAGTTAGCTGGAGAACGCATATGAAGTCATATCATCCGGATTTAGGCGATTTTTAATTTTTATCGGCGTCCTAAGTGAGGGATTCAAGGCAAATACGATTGCGAAGCGATCCGATGCGGTTTACGCGAATTTAACGCAACGCAGCAGCTATGTCCTAACTGATGGGAATTCGCCCATTATAATTTAGGTGTCTTCAAGGCTAGAGTGAATAGGCTCTTAATAAACTAGTGCGCCTCACCATCAACGATTGCATCACTGCTTATCACCAGGTGGGATCGCAGTCAAGAACTAGTTTATATCAATTAAAAAAAAAAAAGCAAGCCACCGCACCGCTAGAGTTTGCGCGAAAATATCAAACCAAGTAATCGCGTCCGATTCGCTTCGCTTGTCGCCGTACCGTCCCCACGTGCAGTTGGTCACGTAAGCCACCACAATAGACATACCACATAAATTGTTTGTTCCATTCGCACCGCTTCGCTTCGCGATATCATTTGCGTTGGATCGCCTACTTGGAAATCCACGTTAGTGATCATTTTCATACGCGCTCATAGCGCTGTGCATAAATTTCGGCTGTTATAACCATAATTATGAGAATTATTTTTTCAAATGTCGCACCGCTTATACAATTATAAGAAAATACTCACATAATATCCGAACACCTTACGTTCATAAGTAGTAGGTTCAAAATAACACAACAATAATAGAAGAAATAACTGTATGTGATCATGTAAATAATTGTGTAATATTTTTTCAAAATAACATGAGGGTAGACAGAAATTATAATACAAATATCCACTTCTAAAATCTTGAAAACCTGCTAAAATCTTGCAGTGTTCTCCCAGTTGCAACCAATATTTAAATATTAAAACACAAAAAATTACTTTCTACTTAAGGCAGTTATAGACTGTAAGGGACGCCGAGCCTGCGGACCCAATGAGTGTCAAAGTGACAAAAGACTGATAGGACAGTGAGTGATTATGTACATAATTAGTGTTTTAGTGTAGTGCTAAGTGAACCTGATTAGTTTTAAGTAAGAAACTCATGTGACGAGCCTTTATTAAAATGTAACTGTATGTAATTATATTACGTAGTGATAAGGACTCAAGTTTTGTGATAGTGACTTTTTTATGTTTTTATATTTTTGTAGGATAGATAAGGGAATTCCAAGTTGAAAGATATAAGGTTTCATATGTGAAAAATGGATATTTCTATGTGAAAAACATGTTTAAAGTGTAAAGGCTCTCGTTAAGGTAAAGTTTCGCGATACTAAAGGTTAATGCATGTAATTTCGAGATTATTCCGTGCTTGATTCTGATTGGTTGAAATATTCGCGAGCATTCCGGAACGTTCCTTAATGGCCGAAAAACTCCACCTCCTGACCATTCGACCAATCAGCGATCAGCTGCGGAATGAATAAATTGGAACCGGTTTTGTTCCACGACACAGTCGTCAACAGTCGTCAATACACAGTCGTCATCCGATTATTTCAAGAATAACTGAGAAGAAATAAACTGGAAGAAAGAAGCCTTGTTTTATTTCAAGAAGAACACACAAGAAGTGAAAACCTATATATACAGTCCACCACAGCCTGGTCCTTCGTTCGCCGGATTAAGATCGGAAGAATCTGCGACGACGTACCTACGGAGACGACGTGTGAACAACGAGTCTACGTAACGAAGATTGAACCAACGCTTCAAGATCACGCCAAGGGAGTGAAGAAAAATCAGGATCTGCTAGTCTCGCTTAGAAGAGGGCTCCGTTGAAGTGGAGACGAAGAATTCACCGGTTCCTAACGTGTTGGAGGGGCCCCGTTGAGGTGATATTCGTTAACCACTGGTCCTAGAAGAAGAGGGACATTCGATCAGGGGTGGATCCAGATTGTTCAAGGGCGGATCAAGAAGAGGATCGTTGGGCTCGGGACTCGTCAAGCGCGGATCAAGTCCATTCCACAGCAAGATGGTAATTACTCGAAGCCAGGGGGACGCAGTGGAAGTGGAAGAACAGCGACGCGCCCAGCTACAGGAAGCAGCGCGTATTGAGAAAGAGCGACTGCGAAGATTGTCAATGGAGCCGCCGGCGTCACCTTTTTCAAAGGGAGCGGACGCTAGCACAGCCGGACCTTCGGGAGTCGCCACAAGAACCGAAGATCAACAAAGACCAAGGTCTCCTGCAAGATCAGTAAGGTCGATACGCTCAAACACCAGCGTCACGACACGACTACGAGTGGCGGAACTGGAAGCAGCAGAGAAGTTGGCCGCCATAAGAAGAAGGGAGTTAGAGTTGGAAGCGGACTTAATTAAGAAAAGGTTAGCAGTGGAAGTGTCAGTCATCAACGACGAAGAGAGCGTGCATGAAGAGCAGCTAGCAGAAGCCCTCCCACGGGAAGAACCCCTGCGTAAAGTGGACGACTGGCTAATGAAGAACCCGCTCACTTCACGGGGGGAGGAAGCGCCCAGAAGAGAGGAAGCGAAGCAGCTCCGGTTTGACACAGCACGAGGAAGATCACCGACACCCACCAGAACCAGGAATAGCATAGAACACCTGGCAGCTACCCTAGAGAAGATGGCAAGACCAAGACTGCGACACACGGACCTTCCAACTTTCTCCGGCGCGACCAACGAGTGGCTTCCATTCAAGGCATCGTATCGAGACTCAACACAGATGTACCAGATCTCGGCAGCAGAAAACATCCAGAGACTGAGGAGCTGCCTGAAGGGAGAAGCTAGAGACGCAGTAGCCGCCCTACTCCATACGGCCACGGAACCGAACGTCATAATGAAGACGTTGGAGCAGTGCTTCGGAAGACCAGAAGTCATTATCGACAAGGCAATAGAAGACCTGAAGAAACTTCCGAGACTGGGGGCCTCAGCGACGGAGCTAAATAGCTTCGCCATCAAGCTGCAAAATATAACCTGCGTTCTCAAGACTATCGACCAGAGAGGGTACCTGCACAATCCGATGCTGAGCAGAGAGGTGTTAGAAAAGATGAGCCCGCACCTGAGAGCAAGATGGTGTGACTACGCGTACGACCACGAAGGCACCGGGGACCCTGAGATCATCGTAATGTCTCAATTCTTGATGCGGGAAGCGGACAGAGCGTTACGATACACATACGCCCCTGCATCATGCGCCTCTAGCGTAAGGAAAGAGGCGAGACCTGCTGTGACACTTAAGAAGAAAGCGACGGTGTACGCCACGGTAGAAGACACAGAAGAGAAAAAGGACCTGTGCCCGAAGTGTGATCAAGATCATGTACTAACAGCGTGCCCTAAATATAAGGCGCTTTCGGTTGACCAGAGATGGCGTCTGATTCGCGAGAAGGGAGTCTGCTTCAAGTGCGCCCAGAGAAGACATCGACGCATAGTGTGCAAGGCAAAGCCGTGCGGCGTAAACGACTGCCGCCGCCCACATCACTCTTCCCTGCACAGTGACGAGAAGACAGAAGCCAGGAGACCCGAAGACGCGAAGACCGACGAGTCACCGAAGCAAGAAGCAGTACTATCGGTAGCAACGAGACCTGCTCCCGGACCCAAGACAGTGCTGCTGAAGATGTGCCCTGTCATCGTGACGGGACCACGGGGGGAGGCAAAAACGTACGCGCTGCTGGATGAGGGAGCAACGATCACCCTCATTGACAAAGAACTAGCAGCCAGCATCGGAGCAGAAGGACCGTCACAACCGCTTCACCTGAACGGAGTGAACATGTCACAGCAGGAGGAGGAAAGTCAGCTCGTATCCGTCGAGGTTAAGGGGATCAAGGAAACGGATGGACATCGGATCAAAGCGAGAACAATAAAAGATCTGAAGCTGTACCAGCAGGCCATTCCGGAGACCTTATTGGACTACGAGCACCTGAGGAACTTGGACCGAGACGAGGTGTGCTATGGAACGGCGCGCCCTGGACTCCTGGTAGGAACGGATCATTGGGAGTGTATCGTTTCAAGAGAGTTGCGAGTCGGCAGCCCGAACCAGCCAGCTGCTTCAAGGACTCAACTCGGATGGGTGGTGCATGGGACCGCGCCACGCGGCAGCATCTATCGAGAGGGAAACGTACTACACGTATACGAGCCCGCTAAACCTACCAGCGCGGGCGATCAGGAGCTCCACAACTTGGTTGAAACCCACTTCAAGATCGAGTCTCTTGGTATACAGAAGAAGCCAAGAGTCAGCGAAGCGGATAAGCGAGCCATCTCTATAGTCGAGAGAACGACAAGAAAGATTGACGGAGGCTACGAGGTGGGATTACCATGGCGACGGGACGACACCGCCATGCCCTCTAGCTACAACCAAGCGTTTCGCCGACTGAAGAAAATAGAGGAGAAGATGGACTCGGACCCCGCCTTTGAGAAGAACTACTCCAGCCAGATCGAGAACTTGTTGAAGAAGGGGTATGCGGCTCCGTGCGACGGCTCTGAGGACGCGACCGCCATCAGCTGGTACCTGCCACACTTCGCGGTACAGAACCCCAACAAACCAGGAAAATACCGACTGGTGTTCGACGCGGCTGCCAGAAGCAACGGAGTGTGTCTCAACGACGAGTTGCTGGAGGGACCGGATCTGTTGTTGTCGCTGCAAGGAATCATATTCAGGTTCAGAGAAAAGGCCGTCGCGATCACAGCAGATATCCAAGAGATGTTCCTGCGGGTAAAGATAAGACCTCAAGATCAGCCGGCTCAGCAATTCCTGTGGAGGGGAAAGGAACGAGAGAAGCCTCCACGGAAGTACAAAATGACTAGTATGATCTTCGGCGCCGCTAGCTCCCCGTATATGGCCCACCATATCCGCAACCACAACGCAGAAGTGTACGGGCAGGAGTTCCCGCGCGCACTGGAGGCAATCAGGAACAGTCATTACATGGACGATTGGGTGGCGAGCTACGAAGACGTAGAGGAGGCACGAAAGGCGGTGGAAGAAACACGGACCGTACACGCACACGCCGGGTTCACCCTACGAGGATGGAGTGCCAGCGACAAGGCGGTGCTAAGCGACGTGCCCTCGGAGCTACACGCCACTACCCCTACGCAATTGGGGGGAGAACAGCCGGAGAGCAAGATTCTGGGGCTGTTCTGGAACGCAGAAAAGGATGAGCTCGGGTTCAACACATCAATGAACCGGGTCCCGGAAGAAGTGAGGTCAAGAGCACGTGCGCCGACCAAGCGGGAAGCACTCAGCGCCGTGATGTCGATCTACGACCCGCTGGGACTGCTGAGCCACTACACCATCCGTTCCAAAATTATCCTGCAGAGCTTGTGGCGTCTACAGATAGCCTGGGACGACCAGATACCGGAAGAGGAAAACGAGCGCTTTGCGTCCTGGCTTACGCGCCTTCCAGAGATAGCCATGCTGAGATTGCCACGATGTTACATCCTGGAAAAGTATGAACGCATCGATCTCCACGTGCTGTGTGACGCCAGTGAGCAGGCCTATGCAGCCGCGGCCTACTGGCGCATCAAGAGGAACGACGGGAGTATCGCAGTCGCGTTGGTAGCAGCAAAGGCAAAGGGGGCGCCGAAAAAGACACAGACCATACCTCGGCTGGAACTCCAAGCGGCGGTTATCGGGACAAGACTCGCCGACACGATCAAGAGGGAACATCGTGTGAAAATCGACCAGACAACATACTGGACCGACTCCTCAACGGTCGTGCATTGGATACGACACGGCATGCGACGCTACACACCGTTCGTAGCACATCGACTTGGGGAGATCGCCGAGACAACGCAGAAAGAAGAATGGCGATGGCTCCCTACTGACCTGAACGTGGCTGACGACGCCACACGTCTGACTGACGCGCCGATCAGCTTAACGGATCGGTGGTTCCAGGGGCCGAGCTTCCTGTACTTACCAGAGGAACAGTGGCCCGGGACGTCGACAGAGGAAGAGATCGAAGAAGAAGTCCTGCACATGAGCGAGAAACCCGGTCGAGAAAGCTGGCTACCAGAGCCGGAACGCTTCTCCAAGTTCGAGACCCTGGTGAGAAGCGCAGCAAGAGTGTTGGCCTTCATCGACATCTGCCGACGACGAGCGACGCAGCTGGAACACCGACACATCGAACGCGCTGAGACCGAGCTGATCCGACGAGCGCAACAGGAAAAGGCACCAGCTGAAGAAGTCTTGCAAACGCTCCTGACCGAGGCGGAGTTCTCCATCAACGCACGCCCACTGACCCACGTGAGCGTGAACCCAGCGGACCCTGAGGCCCTCACGCCCAACCACTTCCTGTTGGGATCCTCCATCGGCCTACCATCGACGGGGCCTTGCGACGAGGCTGATCGACGGGTGTGGCGAGCCAGCATGGCGCTCGCGGACCACTTCTGGAGGCGCTGGCTCCGGGAGTACCTTCCTACTTTGGTACCCCGAGGCGAGCCGCAGAACGACGTGCGTCCTCTGCAAGTTGGTGACGTGGTCCTCGTGGTCGACAGCACGCTGCCCCGAAACACATGGCCGATGGGACAAGTTGAGCGCACGCATCCAGGACCGGACGGCGGTGTTAGAATCGTCGAGGTGAGGACCAAGACCGGCGTCTTCCGGCGGCCAGTTAGCAAGCTCGTCGTCGTGTTGAGGAAGGAAACTACGCAAGCTGCGCTGGGGGGAGAGATGTAAGGGACGCCGAGCCTGCGGACCCAATGAGTGTCAAAGTGACAAAAGACTGATAGGACAGTGAGTGATTATGTACATAATTAGTGTTTTAGTGTAGTGCTAAGTGAACCTGATTAGTTTTAAGTAAGAAACTCATGTGACGAGCCTTTATTAAAATGTAACTGTATGTAATTATATTACGTAGTGATAAGGACTCAAGTTTTGTGATAGTGACTTTTTTATGTTTTTATATTTTTGTAGGATAGATAAGGGAATTCCAAGTTGAAAGATATAAGGTTTCATATGTGAAAAATGGATATTTCTATGTGAAAAACATGTTTAAAGTGTAAAGGCTCTCGTTAAGGTAAAGTTTCGCGATACTAAAGGTTAATGCATGTAATTTCGAGATTATTCCGTGCTTGATTCTGATTGGTTGAAATATTCGCGAGCATTCCGGAACGTTCCTTAATGGCCGAAAAACTCCACCTCCTGACCATTCGACCAATCAGCGATCAGCTGCGGAATGAATAAATTGGAACCGGTTTTGTTCCACGACACAGTCGTCAACAGTCGTCAATACACAGTCGTCATCCGATTATTTCAAGAATAACTGAGAAGAAATAAACTGGAAGAAAGAAGCCTTGTTTTATTTCAAGAAGAACACACAAGAAGTGAAAACCTATATATACAGTCCACCACATAGACTTTGAAGCAACCCAACCTATGTGCTCCAAACTTGTTTCATTAGAAAGGCAATAAATACAAAGATGGTTTTAAACTAGCCCATGTTAAATATGCTGTAGCTGTAATAGTACTTTTTTCATTGAGATTTTTAAAAGAAAGAAAGAATAATATCTTATTTGGCACGCATGGACATAAATTTAAGACAACTAAGAAACAAAACAAAGAAAAATAAAAACACTGACACAATGTGTGTCTCACGGCTGCGCCAAATATGTCCAGCGGGGTTACCATGACGTTCAAAGTAAGATTGTTTCATTCTTATTTCAGTGTGAGTAAGAGACAGAGCTATACAGGTTGCCTAGCGCCGTCTTTTACCCACACTGGAAATAAGAAAGAAACAATCTTACTTTAAACGTCATGGTACAAGTCCAGTTCAGCAAAAATAGGCTCTTAATAAACTAGTGCGCCTGACCATCAATGATTGCATCTCCGCTTACCATCAGGTGGGATCGCAGTCAAGCACTGGTTTACACCAATAAAAAAAAAATGACAGACAACTACATGGCAATCAGTGGTAGTTGTCCGACGCTGGTTGTTTTTTTTTTTTTTTTTCAAATTGATATAAACCAGTGCTTGACTGCGATCCCACCTGATGGTAGCCTGGTGGTGGCCTGATGGTTTTGAACTGAACCAGTGTTTAGTAGATGGTCTGCTTTAATAAAGGTATTGCGGCCCACCTAGTCTACGGTCTACATGTTTTTGGCCCACCCTTGATTCTAAATTTGACATGGCCGTTTTAGACCATTACAAAAATGCAAATTTCTTTTTTAAAACAACTAAACAGAATGTATTTCTTTTTTTGCGTAGAGAACATTCGCTATTTGACTTATAACCATTTTCGCTTTCGATGTTTCATTATAAAAAAACTACGCTTATTTATATTATTCATATATAACAATTTGGTTAGGAAAAAGAATTTATGAAAATTAAATATACTTTTATGTTAATCGTTATTTTTCTTTCTACTATTAAGACTGCTATTTAGTTGTTATTTCTTGTATTATGTACTGTTTATAGAAAATGAAGTATATTATGTATTAAAATATTTAGAAGTCTTTCTAATATAATTTGTAACTTGTCCTTACTTAGAGGGTGTTTTGATTTTGAACCGTTTATCGAGGAAGGTGTTTTCTCTTCTAAATAGCTGAAATATTTTATTATACTCTTAGCGTGAAAGACTCAAACGTAGCTATATTCTCTCGATTATTGGAGCTGAACTCATTATTTTTAGTTTATTTCTTTTTCTATACGGGAGCATTATCGACTTAAGGAAATGGTATTCGCGAAAATCAACACTATTGACTTAATAATGCTCCCTTAAATGAAGAGATAATCTAGATTTGGAAGAAGCGCGTAAGCGCTAGCGATTTTAACGAGAAAAAAGTTGACTGTGGCTGGACTAGACTGGCAGTGCGGTGCGTGCGGGGATCGGCGCGGGTGCGGGAACGCGCGCGATTTGCTTGGCCAGACTGGCAGCGCGGTGCGAGGAGTGGCGGTTGCCATAGCACGACTCGAATTAATTTGAGATTCGGCCACTTGTATGTTAGAGCTATGGCGTGCACGTTGCACGCGCGCGTCCCACGTCATATAGCCCGTGCCGCTTCCCGCACTCACGTGCCCACATGGACAATACAAAGTTCTTATGTTTGAATTCGCCACGCTGCACCCGCTCCACGTTGGCAGTCTGGCCCAACACTCAGGTGAGGCACTGCCCGCGCTACCGAGCGTTAGCGAGGCGGTCAGCTTGCGCCTCGAGAGATAGGTGCGCGGGCGCAGACGCGGAGGTAAACAGCTGACGCGCTGTTTTAGAGTGCAGTACAGCCACACACTAAAAATAAATGTTGAGTTTATCACCATCTAGCAAGAACTTGGTCACGGTCGGGTCCGAAGCTTTCATATTAAAAAAAAAACGATTCTAAGTCTTCCCACCGCCGACATGGAAGCTATCAATTATTTAGTCAATCCAATTTTTTCTCTCGAGAAAAGTTCAATAAACATGTAAATAAAATATATACTGTGTACATTAAGAGGACTACAGAACCTAAAGCGCGGCACTCTCGGACTGCATACAAAAGAATGAGATGCAGAGACAAAATGCTTGCAAATATGAATCATTTGAGCGATTTGCTAAAAATCTACAGATTTGATTATAAAATTAAAAAAAACTTTAATGGTAAAACGTTGTTTGTAGAATAATCTGATAAGCAATCAGAATGGTTGCATGTGTATTAGTTCAATTTTAAAACGATAAAAGTGTTTTTTAGTGTCATATTCGTGTTTTTTTTCAATCGTACTGAATTAGACACAGTCTATCTAGTATTTATCCTGAAGATTAACATATATTTTTCTGATTCTGTATGCAGTAGATCATTATCAGTGATCGGAGTAGGTAGATTGATTTGTGTGGGTGTTTTGTCTTGTATCATAAATGCACACAGAAAGAATAACGTGGATAAGCTATTTTTCCGGAAAGTAATTCCGGTATTTCCGGATTCAATTAAATATTGTTAATATTGCTAGTATTACTACTCAATTCAAAATTTAAAGGAAGGTATAATGTTCTGATGGTCGTTGGGTTGTGTCAAATCGTGACTGTATACCGTTAAAAAAAATATGAAGAATATAATATTGCTCGTTTTAATACAATCCTACCTAAGTTCCGGTTTTTTTTATTAATCAACCAATTCCGGAGGTATGTCCACATTAATATATACGTTCCGGATCAATGACAATCAACCTACTCCGATCACTAATCATTATACTTTTGCGCAATATAAAACTCGCGATTAGCTCCTGTAGTCCTCTTTATAGTTGATCGCTTACTGGTCACACTGCTAGTGAAATTTTTCTCTCTATTAGTTAGTCGCATCGAAGAGCTATCAAACAAAAAGCTCTTGACGATGCTTGCTTGGCGGCAGGCTTACGTTAACGCGATCGAAAAATTTACCGCGTTTGGCTCTCTGATTGGCTAAGAGCTTGAAGCAGGCCAATCGGAGCGCTGAACTTCATAAACGCGTCGTTTGCGTTAACGATAAACAAACTCGCAGTAGGCATTCAAAACACCGATCGTCGTAGGTCACCTCGTTTCTAGGTGCTCTTATCGCTTTCTTTGACAGTGGTATCAGTGCTTAAACGTTAGCACTATCGAAAGATTTACAGCGTTTGACTCTCTGATTGGCTAAGAGCTTGAAGCGGGCCAATCGAAGCGCCGAACGTCATAAATGTGTCGATTGCGTTAACGATAAACAAACTCGCAGTAGGCACTCAAAACACTCATCGATCGTCGTAGGTCACCTTGTTTCTAGGTGCTCTAATCGCTTTCTATTGTTCTTTGACAGTGGTATCAGTGTTTAAACGTTAACACGGTCGAAAGATTTACAGCGTTTGGCTCTCTGATTGGCTAAGAGCTTGAAGCAGGCCAATCGGAGCGCTGAACTTCATAAACGCGTCGTTTGCGTTAACGATAAACAAACTCGCAGTAGGCATTCAAAACACCGATCGTCGTAGGTCACCTCGTTTCTAGGTGCTCTTATCGCTTTCTTTGACAGTGGTATCAGTGCTTAAACGTTAACACTATCGAAAGATTTACAGCGTTTGACTCTCTGATTGGCTAAGAGCTTGAAGCGGGCCAATCGAAGCGCCGAACGTCATAAATGTGTCGATTGCGTTAACGATAAACAAACTCGCAGTAGGCACTCAAAACACTCATCGATCGTCGTAGGTCACCTTGTTTCTAGGTGCTCTAATCGCTTTCTATTGTTCTTTGACAGTGGTATCAGTGTATAAACGTTAACACGGTCGAAAGATTTACAGCGTTTGGGTCTCTGATTGGCTAAGAGCTTGAAGCAGGCCAATCGGAGCGCCGAACGTCATAAATGTGTCGATTGCGTTAACGATAAACAAACTCGCAGTAGGCACTCAAAACACTCACCGATCGTCGTAGGTCACCTTGTTTCTAGGTGCTCTAATCGCTTTCTATTGTTCTTTGACAGTGGTATCAGTGCTTAAACGTTAACACTATCGAAAGATTTACCGCGTTTGGCTCTCTGATTGGCTAAGAGCTTGAAGCGGGCCAATCGGAGCGCCGAACGTCACAAACGTGTCGATTGCGTTAACGCTAAACAATCTCACAGTAGGAACTCAAAACGCTCACCGATCGTCATATAGGTCACCTTGTTTCTAGGTGCTCGAATCGCTTTCTATTGTTCTTTGACAGTGGTATCAGTGTTTAAACGTTAACACGGTCGAAAGATTTACAGCGTTTGGGTCTCTGATTGGCTAAGAGCTTGAAGCGGGCCATTCGGAGCGCCGAGTGTCATGAACTTGTCGATTGCGTTAACGATAAACAATGCGAGTTTGTTTATCGTAAAACGCTCACCGATCGTCGTAGGTCACCTTGTTTCTAGGTGCTCTAATCGCTTTCTATTGTTCTTTGATTGTATCATTGCCTAAACGACTATTTGTCCAAATACCCTCTAAATGAACGATTATATCCAAAATATCTGTTGAATGTTCGCATAGTTTACAGAAGTAAATATGTTGGTATATTTCGTTATTTGTTTTATAATATTTTGTAGTTAGGTACATAGTATTTAATAAATTGATTACTATTTGATGTTTGCTTCTTATTATCCTGACCTTTTCGGTATCCCAGTTGCGTAAGAATTTCATAATCCATTTATTTATTTTAACTTTGCGATAAGGCATTTTTACCAATCAACCTTTGGGTTTAAAAAAGACTACACTGTGTTAGGTGAGCACATTAAATAAATAATAAATATTTGATTTAGAATGTAGTATATCGTTAAAATTAGGTACTTGTACTTATAAAACTAAATAAATAGCACATGGGCTACTGAATCGATTGTGTATTACCCAGTTAGGTACCAGTAATGCAATCTATATTATAGCCTTATGATGATCATGATCACAACCCATAACCGCATATAAATCACCGTGATCGGATTTGGTAAGGGGTACATGCCTAAAGACACAAGACAAAAAAATAAATAGAAATTCTTCAGAAAATTCAATAATTTATTGTCCGAAGACGCAAACACGATACGTCGTCCACATTTCTTGAATAAAGTTTAAGATGATAAGACAAAATGAAAAAAAAATACAACCGAATTGATAACCTCCTCCTTTTTCTTGAATTCGGTTAATAAGTTTGCGTTGTGTGCAAACAAAACGATAGCATACCATTATCATCTAATATAAGTATTTTTACGCATTTACCGCCACGAGCTCGCCAGAAAGTGACCAAAGGCGTTTGTGTGTTTTAGCCGTGATGCGTCCGTTGTCCATCGCGCGACGCAATGCAGAGACTATCGTCCTCAACGCCACCGTTTACCCCTTCCGACTGCCCGAAACATCCCTCATGTGCGTATACTGTGGCGAAACTTACAACGACCCCACGTTATTCAGAAAACACTCTAAAGAAGAACACGCCTCATTCACAGTCCGAACAGCTTTCTATCACTGCTCCTACGAAAACTACCTGAAAATCGATACCACAGAAATGACTTGTAGAAGATGCGGTGAATCCTTCGCTAAAATCGACGATATCGCACGTCATTTTAATGAGAAACACGACGAAAAAATCAACTTTGACTTCCAGTTAGGACTGCATCCTTACAAGTTTTCTCAAGACGCAATTATGTGCGGTGTTTGCGATATAAACTTCCCCTGCTTAAGACAACTGAGTCGCCACATGTCTTCTCATTTCTTGAACTTTACGTGTGATACGTGCGGCAAGTCTTATACGACAAACAGCTCGTTGAAGCATCACATTCAGTTCTCGCATATAGCAGACGAAAGAATCTGCCGGAAATGCAAACAGACGTTCAGCTCTTTAGAAGCTAAGAGGGAGCATACTCACAATACTCCTAGCTGTTGGATATATCAGTGTTTTACTTGTCTACAACGGTTTATGACATGGCCTGCCAAAGAAGATCATTTAGTACAGGTTCACGGACAATCCAGAAAGTCTTACGATTGTTCTGAATGCAGTCTTTCCTTTACAACAAGAAATGCCTATAGAAGACATTTTAATACGACCCACGCTAAAGTAAATTTCCCTTGCTCACACTGCGGACGAAAATGCGCTTCAAAAAGATACTTAGAACAGCACATGCTCGTCCACACAGGCTTAAAAACCTTTCATTGCAATGTGTGCTCTAAATCTTTTCCTAGAAAGAAGAATCTCGTTCAGCACATGTGGATTCATAGTGAAAATAAGCGGTTTGTGTGCAGGATTTGTAAAAAGACGTTCAATCAGAAACACAGTTATAAAGCCCATATGAGGGGACATCATCCTGAGGTACCTGAAGAAGAATATTAGTTTGCAGTGTAGGAATGTACTACAGAAGGAACAGCTTGTGATTTGTAGACGTTTAATAGTAATATTTAGTCTTCGTTACTAAATTTCGGCCATGGCAGCCAATCTGGACGGAAACTAACTATCAACACTTGAGATATTATAGTGTACAAGTGTGCGCGACAGAAGAGAAGAGCGAGTGCATCTGTTTCAGAATCATAGCAGTAATTATAAATATGTATTTCGACGGTGAAGTGCCAATACCTTCTAACTGACATTTTTCGATAAAATTACTTTTAAGTGCTTATAATGCGTGTTTCCGCATGTTTCGTAAAATATCGGAAGCGGATATTTAGTTGCAACTGCATCAAATTAATTTGTGGAAACAAACAGCAAACTAAACCAACGTGTCAATTTATAGTATTACTTCCTAACATTTTTTGGACAGATAATTTTGACTTCCGACAGTTAGGAGTTATTGGTACTTCACCGTCGATTTGAAAATGAAACTCCTCTATCTTTTAAAGATATACTGTATCACATGCTTGTTGAAACATTCTAGATATACATATAATATATTCCTAAACAGTTTCCTCAATTGTTAATTCTGCTAGTTCTCCTATAAAAATATACTTTGTTTACAACATTTTACAATCCATTCGTTTGTTGAAGATCTTGTTTACAGACTCTTTTTTTTATATTTCTGTTAAAGTTAGGCATATTGATTGAATTATATTTCTGTTATTATATCAACCGTTGTTTTGTTTTAAATATTAAACTTGACGACTTAATTTGAAGTTTTTATAATTTATATAACCTCTTTTGTATTTATAAAACGTCTTTGCATTAGGTTCCTAAAGTAAATAAATAACAGGAGGGTAGTACATTAAAATTTACACTACATAGAAGTATATACAGTTAATTTTTTTTTTTTTTCGTTAAGTGCAATGTACACAACATACAATCCTTAAACTATTTTACTTTGATACAACCCATGACCATAAAGTTTTCGTTCAAGAAAAAAAGTGAGCCGATCAGTCACTGCGATATTTTCTTTTTGTTTCTAGAACCACATTTATGGGCGAAAGAGAACGCGGAGATAGTGTTGAAATATACGACCCTGTACCCATTCAGATTGCGAGGAAAAGCCATCACTTGCGTATACTGCTGCGAGGGTTACGAGGACCCCACGCATTTCAGAAGGCACTTCGATGTCCACCACCAACAGTTCACCATCGCTACAGCCTTCCACCACATGAGCAGTTTGAAAGAATACCTCAAAGTAGATATCTATGATCTAAAGTGCAGACTTTGTCAACAACCTTTCGAGAAAATCGATGATGTTGCCGCACATTTGAAAGAATCACACGCAGATGTAGTAAAAAAACTAAACCTTGAATACGATGTGGGCTTACAACCTTACAAATTGGTAAACAATAACTATTGCTGCTTCCATTGCGGGAAGAAAATGCCAACCCTAATCAAGCTTTGTCGGCACACGATCTTGCATTACCAAAGATTCACATGCGACACTTGTGGCCGCAACTACCTCTCAAACGAGGCCTTGAAGTACCACATTAAATGCATCCACTCCGTCAAGAAGCATGTGTGTAGGAAGTGCTGGACAGAATTTCCCACTCTAGCAGAGAAAAAGGCTCATATAAGAGAAACAAAACCATGCTGGACTTTCTGCTGCATCGTCTGCGGAGACAGATTCCAGTCTTGGGAACATAAGCAGAAGCACTTACAAGCTGAACACGGGTACGAGAAGATAGTTTATAAATGTCCAGAGTGTGATGGCTCATTTACGTCCAGGAAATATTTCTACACTCATTACAAACTGGCTCATACTGATGAAGGTTTCCAATGCGCTTGCTGTGGACTCAAATTCAACACCCAGAAACGATTAGATGACCACTCTCTTGGACACACTGGAGAGAAACAATTCATGTGTAATATTTGCTCCAAGTCTTTCGTGCGACAAAAGAGCTTGAATCAGCATATGTGGACCCATAGCGAAACTAAAAGATTCGTCTGCCTTTTGTGCGAAAAGGGTTTTGCGCAGAAAGTTAGCTTGAAAACTCATATGAAGTCCAGTCATCCTGATGTTACCATTGATTTTTAATGTCCTTAACTTATCTTGAAAAGAAATTAAACTTTGTACACTTACTTGTGCTCGTTTTTTTCTTACTACCGGCTTAAACCCCAAACAAATTAAGGCAAAATAAATAAATAAATGAATAGTCTTTGTTTCTGGTCATGTTAGTTCGTTCTTTTTACATATTAAAGTTAATAGCTTCGGTATGACACTGACAATTTTCTTTTTTGTTTTTAGGGACCACATTGGAAATTCACGGACGTAGTGAGACTGAGAATGAAACAAAAAAGAAAATAGTCCTTGTTTACCAGACGCCGCAAAGGCGAAACGCTGAAATTATCCTAACTTACTCTACTGCATACCCTTTTAAAACACGTTTTAGTCAAATTTTATGCTCGTATTGCCACGAAGAATTTAATACTCTAACCGATCTCAGGTATCACATGAAAACAGAACACTTAAACTCCGGTTTCAAAAACGTCTTCTACAGAGCAAGGGACAATTTAATTAAAATCGATATCACTAATCTAAAATGTAAAATATGCGCGGAAGAAATCCAAGATGTTGATGGTCTTATGAGTCATTTGTACAGGGAACATAGTAAGCCGGTCAAATTCAATGCTAGATACGGCGTCCTGCCTTATAAGCAGACCTCTGATAACCACTGGACGTGTGTTTATTGTAACAAAGTTTTCATTTCATTCATCGCTTTCAATCGGCATATTGTTACCCATTTCATGAATTACAGCTGCGACAAATGCGGTACAACTTTCGTCTCGGATTACGCCTTGAAGGACCACCATCGGCAAGTCAAATGCTTCCGAACTGCTTACAAGGCTAGAAATGGAAGGGTTTTGAAACCTAGATCGAATGCCGAAATTATTCTACAATGTTCCACAGCGAGTCCTTTCAGAACTTGGAAAAGTAACTTTAATTGTGTATTCTGTAGGGTCCAAAGCAATGATCCGAGTGGTCTTCGTATGCATGTCGTTACGATTCACGCGAATTATGACGTCAAAGCTGCTTTCTATAAGAAGTTAGGTAAAGACTTCCTTAACGTTGACATAACAGATCTCCAATGTAAACTATGCTTCATGCCTATAGACTCCTTTGACAGTTTGATTTACCATCTAAAAACCGATCATCAGCAACCGATCAATTCTGACGCTCAGATAGGTGTCCTACCTTTTAGACTTAACGATGGCTCGATATGGAAATGCACGATATGTCCTAATGAGTTCAAAGATTTTGTCTCTCTAAAGAAGCATACCTCTGAACACTTCCAAAATTACGTTTGTGATACCTGTGGCGAAGGATTCATAACGGAATCTGCAATGATAGCTCACACTAAAATACCGCACGAGAACAAATACAACTGCAGTAGATGTATAGCCACGTTCTCATCGCTGGACGAGAGGAATATTCACGTGAAAACACAGCACACGTCGCTTCCATACGTTTGTGTTTACTGCAAAGATAAACCACGTTTTGCAAACTGGGAGGTTCGCAAAAAACACTTGATGGCAGTTCATAATTATAAGACGGGAGCTGATAAATACGACTGCACGACATGCCAAAAGTCTTTCAAGACGAGATCGGGGAAGTATAATCATATGGCAAGAGTACATCGAATAAAAAAAGATACGGAGCTCAGCTATCCTTGTCCAAGTTGTCCTAAAGCATTTACGACTAAACTGTTTTTGGACAAACATGTGGCCAAAAAACATTTTGATGTTTAAAGTTTTTAAGGTATTTTCTATTCATTGATAAACGATAATTTTCATTATTAACACGCAAATATTTATGACATTATTTAGATGTATTCTCCATAAAGATCTCTAGAAGCCTAAAATGACCAATCGACATAAGCCGGGATGTCTTTCTCTCTCCGAAGAAAAGAAGATGTAATGGAATATAATAATGATGCAAATTCTTTTCTTTTTTAGGGTCTACAAAGGATATTGACGGACTTAATCAAACCGAAAGTAAACCAAAACAAAGACTGTTTGAAAGGTCCGTTGGACAGAACCCACAAAGGCAGAATGCCGTTCTTATTCTAAAGCACTCGACAGCATTCCCTTTTAAGACGCGGTTTAATAGGATCGTCTGTTCTTACTGCCATGACGAGTTTGAGCCAATGGCTGCTTTGAGGGATCATATGAAAGCTGACCATTCAAGTGCTGACTACAACAGTGCTTTCTATAAAGTCTACGATGCCCTCAAAGTTGAAATTACTGACCTAAAATGTACAGTGTGTACCCAAGAACTTCCGGACATAGACACCTTTATGACTCACATTTCTCGAGATCACAAAATCAAAGTTAACTTTGACGTTCCTTTTGGAGTACTCCCATATAGACAAGCACCTTCGGGAAGATGGACGTGTCTTGAATGCGATAAAACATTCCCGAAATTCTCGCAAATCAACGTCCATTTAAGAACGCACATGAAGATTTTTACTTGCGATAAGTGTGGAGCGACATTCTTGTCAGATCATGGTCTGAGGCAACACGAACGTAATTTTAAATGCTACAAGTCTTCCTATAATCCTCGTTTCGGGAAAGCCTTGAAATATAAAAGCAATACTGAGATTATTTTAGAATGTTCTACCGCGTGCCCTTTCAGGACTTGGGGACAGAATTTCAACTGCGTTTTTTGTCGGGTCCAATCTAACGATCCGATTGGTCTAAGAGCTCATATGGCGTCTAGACACGCGAATTTCGATATACAGCTTGTCTTCAGTAGAAAGATAAGGAAGGAATTTTTAAAAGTTGACATAACAGATCTGCAATGCAAACTTTGTTTTATACCTATCGATACTCTAGATGAATTGATGATACACTTGAAGAATGATCACAAACAGCCTTTAAACGCTGACGTTCAGCCAGGGGTTCTTCCGTTCAAATTAAATGATGGTTCCAACTGGAAATGTGCTATATGCAAAATTCAGTTCTCAGACTTTATTTCTTTGAAGAAACATACATCAGAACACTATCAGAATTATGTCTGCGATACTTGCGGGGAAGGTTTCATTACGGAGTCTGCATTAAAAGCGCATACGAAGATACCTCACGACAACAAATACACGTGCAGTCGTTGCGTCGCCACTTTTACAACTTTAGAAGAACGTAATGTCCATATCAAAACCCAGCATACGACGCTACCATACATGTGTGTGTACTGCAAAGAAAAGCCTAGGTTTGCGACCTGGGAGCTCAGAAAGCGTCACCTGATGGAGTTTCATAACTATAAACCTGGAGCGGAAATGTACGAGTGTACGACTTGCCATATGACCTTCAAGACCAGATCGCAGAAGTACCATCATAACGTGAAAGCACATCGAACTAAGAAAGAGACAGATTACAGTTATCCGTGTGGTAGTTGTTCTAGAGCGTTTGCTTCTAAACTGTCTTTGGACAAGCATATCGCGAAAAAGCATTTCCATGTATGATATTACTTCTAGAACTCATTCAAGAAGCATAATCAGCCGTTTAATACTCCAGCTTTGGGACATCGGCCTTTTCTCTAGACGAAGGGATGGACCGTAACCCACTACGCGAGCCCAGTGCGGGTTGGTGGATGTAACATGCCTTCGAATTTTCTGTTCAAGGACTTTTCAGTGTAGTCACCACGTTTTCCTTGATTTGAGAGCAGTGTTGACGAAATAAATTACACAAAGTAAAGCGCCTGTCTTGGTTTAAATCCAAGACGTACAACTCAGAAGTCGGGGCCGTTATCACTGGGCAACCACTGCTCATATTCTATAAGACTCTTATTTAAATTTTAACTCGGAATAGTATTATAGACTGATTTTTATGGACATTTTTGTCTCTCGAACGTTTTTTTTTTTATTAATTTGCTGAAATATTTATTATGTATGAAATAAAATGATTTTATTTACTGTATAAAGGGCAAGTGCCCTCTACTAAGGATCCCGAGGCTGTGGACTCGTTAGATCAATTTATATTTAAATTAAATCCAATTCAGTTAGAGTGTGTCAGACTTACCATCAGCTTTGGTAGTTTTTCCAATTAATCTTAAAATTCTACGCTCAATGATTTGTTGTTAGGGGCCATTCAAGTATTACGTAAGCACTGCAGGAGGGTGCGGGGGTCTTTACTTTGCTTATTTTCGATGACATGGGGGATGGGGGGTCAGCAGTGCATTTTTTTTTAAAGTTTTAAAGGAAACAATGTCGATGTTTCAAAATCACAAGAAAGTGATCATTAAGCAGCGTACATCTAATGTCATGGATTAGTGTGTCATGGACTGAGAACTGTTAATTTGAATTAATAATGTTAAAATTTTAAATCAACTCTGTTTGGTTCTGTATTTCAAGTATTCCTTTTTTCTAGAATTACAACTACTTCTCATAAATTAATTACCAAACTAACACATTGACAAATGAACGTACCAATATTTACGTAAGCATGGGGGGGGCGTGAAAGCAGTGCTTACTTTTGCTAACGAGGGGGGGGGGGGGTAATATTTGCAAAAAATCTGCTTACGTAATACTTGAACGGCACCTTAGGTAAAAGAGATAAACAGCAAGTTATAATTAAACAAACTTGATCTGGCTTTTAAAACCCAACTACAAGAATTGTCAGCAGACAAGGCAACCATGCTTAGTAACTAAATAAAAGGTGTAGCAAAAAGTACCGGGATTAAGTAAAATGTAACTAAATTGTTCAACGCTCGATACGTATTGCTTTTAATATTTGGATAGGTGGCGTTAGTAAAATTATAATACCCAGTTTTGAGGGTAGTTTCGATAGCGTGACACGCCATCTGTCTTTAATCTTAGTAAACTTTAGGATCTCATAAAAAAGGGTTGTATTCAAATGTGTGAAGAAATTAAAAGCAACGAAAATGTTACGCAAAGATGCTCTCTAAAATGCAATAATGTTGTAATAGCACGGAAATATGCTGAAAATGGGATATTGATATTCAATAGACTCATTTGTCTTTAGCTATCTACCATAACACCTGCATGTCGATGTATTTAAATCTTTATTTACAAAAGTACAATGGCGGACTTACGCAGTCTCTACCAGTAAACCAAGCAGGGCTTTGAATAACGTTTAAAATTTGGTATCGTTACTTTCACGAAAGTAACGTTATTAGTAGAGATAGGTAACGTTATGCTTGATAACGGTACTTCAGTGAACTTTTGCCGGTAATCTGAGTAACGTTATCGATGATGTTATCGGTAAATAGTAACGTTACCACGGCCCAAGGATTGATAACGTTACCAAATGCGATACTAAAAGTACCGATAAATAACGTTATTTTATTAATTCTCCTTGTTTCTTCTTAAGTATTCAAAAACACTTGCACCCCACAGCATACATAGGAATTAGGTATATTTATTCTATTAAATTTTCAAAAAGGATATGTAAGTTCAAAACGATATACCGCGCCGCAACAACTCATGAAGCGAAAAAAGTATCGATACTTATAACGTTAATTGTTAACAATATTTTAATAGATTTGATACCAAAGTACCGTTACCTGTGATACCGTTAAAATGTCAACTTTATGAAAATATTATTAGTAAACGATACTTATAGTGGGAATTTGGTAACGTTAACAAGCCCTACAACCAAGGACGGTAAAGAGATAACATGCGAGGTTACCATGACGTTCAAAGTAAGATTGTCTCTTACACACACTGAAATAAGAATGAAACAATCTTACTTTAAACATCATAGTACATGTCATAGATGGCCAACCATTTATATTTGAACGAGGTTAGAGGCTCTATCCAAAAAAACGTAAACTGAAATTTAAATCTTTTGATCACTTACGCGGTGCGTGAGTTAAATAAACTATGTCCCATTTCTATCTTTATGTCTTCTTGAGGCCAGTTTATATAAAGGTGTTTTTTATAACACTGTCTTAGGCGTCCATTACACGATAAGTTTTGCTGTCAGTTTTGCCACAGTCAAATATTTTGACTGACGAAAAACCTACCGTGTAATGCGATGACTGACGTTTGCATGATGAAAAACGTATGGCGATAAAATTCCGTCATTCATGATTGATGGTTTTGATTGACGCTTGCATGACCGTGTAATGGACGCCTTATACCTAACTACTTAAAAAAGTACTTCAAATTTCATAGTTAACTAAAATGTTTAGAAAAATACATACTGGTATTGTTTTACTAGAAATGGATAGTTTCGTAAGTCACCGTTAAAAATAGTTAATATTCCATTTTCAGCGTAATTCTCAAATGTATTCTAGATAATACGTAGTAAGTACGAATGTAATTTATTATTTACTTCAAATATTATAGAACTATCAAGTATAAGATATATAAGAAGTAAGCAATAAGTCCAATAAAGAGATTATAGTTTACTTTGTTTTTTTTATTCTAAATTTTTATCTGTCTTATTGACCTAACCAACCAGCCACCTAACGGGCTCTTGCGACGGTGAAATCATTAAATCCTAAAGTGAGTGGGGTCTTTTTATTGGGCCTCAAATATCGTTATCAAACTGCGACAAACATCCAAAGTCGAAAAATACAATTTTAAACAAAGAAGAACGAAGGAAAGTGGACACAGAACGATTGCGAAGAAATCTGACGAAAATTTTCTATTTTTAGGACAACGCTGTCAAACGAGCGAACAAAATGAAGGTGGTTATGAATTAGAAAAGATACCCAAGCCGAAATATACACGAAGCGCTAGAACCGAAGCCAGGATTATCACCAAAAGTAATGCCTCAGCTATCCTTGAGTGCTGGACACTCCTGCCCTTCAGATGGAAGAAAAACAGATTTAAATGTGCCTATTGCGAAGATAACTTTACGGACTGTCAAGAACTAAGAGACCATGTCAGAATATGCTCTACAGGTCACAGCATCAAAGACATATACAGTAAATTCAAAGAGATGCCTTTAATCAACGTAGATATAACTGACGCTGTCTGCACCTTGTGTTCACTACCACTTACAAATGTCACGCAAATAAGGGAACATGTTATTCATCACGGTTTAGAATTTAACACGTACCACCCCGATGGTGTGTTACCTTTTTCTTTAAATAAACAGTCCTGGCGATGCGTCATATGTTCGGAAATATTCAACAATTTTTTAAAACTTTACGAGCATATGAATGTTCACTATCAGCACTATATTTGCGCTACTTGTGGCAAAGGATTCATGACTGCTCCTAGATTGCGAAAACATTTAGAAGTACATGTAACTGGTTCGTTTCCTTGCAATAAATGTGGTCGAATATTTATTATGAGAGCGGCCAGGGACTCCCATAAGGCTTCCGTCCACCCTAAAGCCCCAAGATACGAATGTCCTCACTGTAATATCCGATTCGACAATTATTACGAAAGGATTGATCATATGAAAAATGCTCACAGCGAACGTGAAGTATCCTATAACTGTTCACACTGCGAGATGTCTTTCAAGACGAGCGGTAAACGTGCCATCCACGTTCGAACTGTTCATTTTCCTCCCCAACTTAGCTACGGTTGTAATTACTGCGAATGGCAGTTTAGGACCAATTATGAGTTAAAAAGGCACATGGTCCGTCATACGGGAGAGAAGAATTTTCATTGTTCTGTCTGCGGCAAATCTTTTCCTAGAAACAGGGCGCTGACGACTCATCTAAAGACCCACCAAGATGTGAACAGCAAATGGCGCGGTCCAGTGTTCAAGCAGAGGATGCCAAGGCTGCCTTCAATGCCGCACGATTTGACTGACTTAGTTCCTACAGATATTAAGATTTAGTATAGATCTTTTATGTTACTATTTCCAGTATTATTTTTTTGATTAAACTTTTTAAATTGAAAGAGAGACGTATTTTATTCGCGCGCCTTGGTGGTAAAACCGACTAATGTCAAACGCCATGATGCCTTCACTCGCTCTCGACTTCCTAGTGTATGTATGTGCATATACTAACATAGATATCTGTCGGACGTTCCGTGACGCCCAACCTTTTTTATAATAAGTCATGGAATGACTAACTGCCCTGTTGGTCTAGTGGTTAGTAGTCCTAACTGCTATGCCGGAGGTCGTGGGTTCCATTCCCACCCAGGACAAATGTTTGTATGATGAGCACGATCATTTGTTCTGTGTCTGGGTGTAATTTATCTATAATATGTATTTATTTAGAAATATATAAGTATGTTTATCAGTTGTCTAGTACCCATAACACAAGCTCTGCTTAGCTTGGGTCTAGACGGCGTTGTGTGATAGTTGTGGAATATTATTATTATTAGACACCAAAATACTACTGGAGCGCTTAGCAGTAAAAAATACTCGAATAAATAACCTTATAAATTGACCTGACCTAAATACTTGCCTACAAATACATTAAATACATACTACCAATAGACAGGACATAGCGAACAAAATCGTAATCCGATACTTATTACCTAGTGGTCATAAGTCGCTCAGTCTAATGTGTCACCCGTACCTATCAAGTCGCATTTCTATCCGCTTTATACACTAAAAGAAAATCATTTACTGAGAAAATATAACCGCGCATTACGTTATTGCATATCTTGTTAAGGTATAATGACTGGACCTAACTTCTTCTTGGTATTTACGCAGTAATTAATTAGAATTCAATCATTTTCGTAAATAATTTTAGAACATTTGCTGATTTTGTGATAATGCCATCTATTGCTGAAAAGCTTAACCCTCCCTAGGCTTACACTTGGGTTCTACCACGAACTCTTAACGTGATACATTTTACGACCTAAACCGAACTTTTAAAGGGGTGGAGCTATATAGAGTATAGCTCCATCACTTTTTCGCTCGTATGACTGAAATTTTAACATATCATGATAAGGCCACTGGCCGCCTACCGAGCGATAGTTAAATTTATATAATTTATTTGGACAAAAATTCACGTGTTTGCTATTCAAAGCTAGATGGCGTCACTGAGGCAAAGGTTGACAGTTTTTCTTTAGACATTACATTGACGGACTCCTGATAGCCGCTCTATTGCATCTCTTTTAAATCTCTGCTTACCTACGTAGCTGTCGCTTCTGCGAATCAAACATAATAGGAACATTTTTAGAACACAAAAAATAAAAACCTAACGAGTATAATATTGTAGCACTTAATGCATGTTCCGGGGGGGCTGGTATTTCGACAATAAATAAAATAACGTAGTATTTCTTGCTTTTAGGTTCCGCTACTGAAGCGGAGGGGAATCTAGGCCTTAGACGAATTAGAAAGTTGAAGGAGATCGTTAGCGACCGACAGATGCGCAGGCGACGACGTGCTAACAACCAACTCCCCGAAGAATCGGAGAAAAGAATTTCCAAAACTATGATGCGTCGAAACGCTCTGATCCTACTAGAATATTCAACAGCCTGGGCCTTTCGATGGTTCCATAGCGCTTTTTATTGCTCATACTGCGATGCTAAATTTGTCGATGTACCTCTTCTTCGCTCACACGTTAAAAATAATCACCTAAACGACTTACCTACTGACAGAATCTTCTCTAAGTTAAAAGAAAATAATATGGTCAAAGTAGATGTTGCCGAGCTTAGCTGTAGGTTGTGTAGTAGAATTCTTAATAGCATCGATGCTTTGAAAGACCATCTTCTCATACACGGGAAAACTTTGAACGTAGAATACAGCGATGGAGTTTTACCATTCAAGTTAGATGAAGAATGCTTCACCTGCCAACTGTGCTTCGCCCAATTCCTAACTTTTGCCAAAATGAACGAGCATATGAACACTCACTTTCAAAATTACATTTGTGATTCTTGCGGAAAAGCTTTTTCTTCGAAATCGAGGTTTAGAAAACACGTACACTCACACGAAAAAGGGAGCTTCCCTTGCGGGGAGTGTGGTGAGGTATTGGAAACGCGAGCGTCTCGCATGTGTCATATAATGAGGATTCACAGGAAAGGAATTCGCTATGCTTGCCCAAGATGCCCTGAAGTTTTTACAACCTACCACACGAGAGCAAGACATTTAGTAGAAACACATGCTCAACAAAGAAAAGAATACTATTGTAATGCTTGCGACAAAACATTTGAAACCAGCTCCAAAAGAGCAGGACACATTCGTGTAACCCATGCGAATTTAGAGAAACGACACTCCTGCCCAAACTGTCCTTCGATATTTGTTAGCAAATCGAAATTGCTGCGGCATTTAAGAACACATAGAATGAAATACGACTGATTTTCGGAGATTACAACGTGTACTTATTTCTATTTTTAGGGGAAATAGAAGACAAAGATATGGCAGCAGATACGACCGCAAAATTTTTTTGGAAAAGAAAACGGAGAATTAAAGAAGATTCGGCAAATGCAGCTTGTATAATAAAGTACTCGAATGCAGTAGTATTCAGATTGCATAGAGGCAAATTTATGTGCGCTTACTGCCCAAAAGTATGTTCAAACGTAATGGAAGTTAGAACACATACAGTTGTTCACGAAAAGCTCGAACTATTTGAGAATCCTGCCGTGAGAAACTCATTTCCTCTTCGAATCGATATCACAGATCTAGCTTGTAGTTTGTGTGGTGAAAATACACAAAATTTAGAAAATTTAAAGACACATTTAGCAGAGAAGCATTCAAAGATTATTGACCCTGAATTTTCGGATGGTGTCATTCCTTTCGTCTTAACTGGCAAACAATACAGATGTGTTCACTGCAGTCTACTATTTGAAGGTTTTAGGACTCTATTTACGCACATGAATCAACATTACCAAAGCTATGTTTGCCCTTCTTGTGGCAAAGGATTTTCGGGTAGTAACAAGCTTCGTAGCCACGTAGTCACCCATCAATTTGGACAATACAAATGTTCAAAATGCGACACTGTTTTTCTTAGTCGTGCAGCTAAGATCCGTCATTTGGCTACGGCCCATGGAAGAAAAGATCGATACAGATGTCCGATCTGTGATGAACACTTTACACATTACCGTTTAAGACTGAGGCATTTGGATAAAGAACATGGGCCAGATTCTGGAAAATAGATTAGTTTTCTCTCACTGTGCTCGGGAGCGGAAAAATTAATGAAAAGAAGAAAATAATACATTTATTTAGCTGAGGCTAAAAATAAAGCGAAAAAAATTACTGTTAAAAAAAATCAAATCAATGATCTGCGCCATAATGGCTGCGTATTGCATAAATACCGAACAAGCACTGACTTCTAGACATTCCTTTTATAAGTTAATTTTAGTGAGATGTAATATCTAATATTATTGGAAAAATGAACTGAAGTATAATAAACATTAGATACTAAAAATGTCTCATTATCTAAAAATTTTAGATCGCTGACAACTTTTCAACAAACCTCTATCAGTGTCACATAAGTTCAAGGTACTGTTTTTCACCATTGATATAAAAAATAATATTTCTAAACGTATTCTTATAATTATATATAGATCAGTCCGTTAACTTAAAATGATAGATAGACACGGGCCACCTTTCGTCCGATTTCCGGCTTTCCTAATACTCTTCATAATCTCTACGGACATATTTCTCAGACAACAACTTTCTCATCCTATGTAAAATTATACAGCGCTTCATAGTGATTTTTCTTTTTGTTTTTAGGGCTCGTCGAACTCACAGTAAAATGGAGACCGACACGCAAGTATAACGATCACAGAGATAATGCCGCTATCATTCTAGAAAGTTCCAACGCTTGCCCCTTTAGGTGGAGGCGGGGTTCCTTCGCTTGTGCGTTCTGCCCGCTCTCCTTTGGTGACTTCAGCGGTGTCAAGCAGCATACCGTAGACCACCCCAATCGGATCGAAGCTCTCCGCAAAGCGCGACCTTTCGCAAACGTCAAAATGGAAGTCACTGAGCTACGATGCGAACTATGTCTCATGCGAATGACGGACTTAGATGCTCTTTCCGAACATCTAATAAAAAATCATAATAAACCAATAGTCGCTAAGCTCGGTTTAGGAGTCACGCCTTTCTATCTGACTGAAGACAAAGAATACAAGTGCACTCATTGTGACGAAACTTTCGTTACTTTCACTAATTTGAATACGCATTTGAACTTGCACTATCCGAATAGTATCTGTTTTCAATGCGGCAAAGCATTCTCGTCTATACACAGGTTAAAATCTCATTTGCTTACACATGACGCGACAACCACGTCCCAGCACAAATGCACTAAATGTGACCTAGTTTTCCCTACTCGTGTCTTAAAAAATAATCACATAACCCAAAAACACGGCCCTGAATTCAGATATAAGTGTCCTTACTGCAAAGAATCTTTTAAAAGCTACGCGGACAGAGGAAGGCATTTGAAAACGGCTCATGACAAAAAGATCGAGTACCCTTGCAACTTATGTACTTCAGTTTTCGCAATGTGTAATCAAAGGACAAAACATATTAAACAAGTTCATATGAGAATCAAGTCCTTTGCTTGCAATTTTTGCCCGTACAAATTTGTCACTGCTGCTCAGTTGAGGAATCATATGATTAAACATGGCGGGGAGAGGAAATATCAATGCCAGGTCTGTAAGAAAGCGTATGCCAGGACAAAGACTTTGAGAGAGCACATGAGAATACACAATAATGATAAGAGATTCGTTTGTGAGATCTGTAATACTGCATATGTCCAGAAATGTAGTTTACAGAGTCATATGAGAACGCACCATCCTACTGCTGAGCCTCTGAAAAAGACTAAACTATCCAATGTGTTTTAGTATTTGCAAATTTTTACTTAGACTTTACACGGGTAAAAAATCAGCATTGACAGCGATGCGTATATTAAGATTATTTTTAACGGCAGTTTTATTTTTTGTAAATATTTGAGTGTGTATTTCGTTAACAGTATTGTAATGAAGTTATTCACGAATCATGTCGAAGAGAACTATTGTAAAATGTTGAATAAATATCTATTATTTGATTTTTAGTTTTTTGTTGTAGTACCCACATTCCAAACTTAATGCCTACCGATATCATATAGCCGGACTTTCACAGTTTGAAATTACACGACTCCATACGATTGCTATTACTAACTTAATATTACTAAGCATGTTGCTGCATGCTCAACCCATTATCAAATAAATTATCTATAAAAAGTTGGTATAAGAATATCATCAGTGTAACAAAAAACTGCTTAAGTAGGTAGCTGTAGTACGAAATATGTAAAGGATAACGAAATGGAATGAACATGAAGAGCCTATATCGGAATTTTTCTATTTTTAGGAAGAAAAACTGAAGAAACAGCCATAAAGCTGGAAGTGGAATCTGATACTGAGAATAACAGGGCCCCAATGATCTCTACTGCACGAGAAGGCTACCAAAGACGGGCTATCTTCAGAAATAACATTGCCATCATCATGGAATCGTGTACCGCGTACCCTTTCAAGTATAGAAAGGGAACATACTTATGTTTTTTTTGTAAAAATACTTTCCTAGAACCAGAGAAGTTAAGAGAACACAATCAACTTCATCATTCCGAAGTAAAACAGTTACTAAAGCCTAGAAAGTACGAACCCCTAAAAATGGATTTTGCCACAACGATTTGCAAAATGTGCGGTACAGGAATCGGCGATTATGCTGAACTAAAAATCCACCTAACTGTAGAACATGGGAAGATTATAGACTGTACGTACGGAGACAGTGTGCTTCCATACAAACTAAGCAAAGAGGAACATAGCTGTCAAATATGTGGGAAAACATACGAAATGTTTCTGAGTCTACACAAACACATGAATGATCATTACGAACATTTTATTTGTGAAACTTGTGGGAAGAGGTTTGCGACTTCACAACGAATGGTGAACCACGCTAGGACTCATGAAAGAGGAGACTTTCCTTGCAAACGATGCTCAGACACCTTCCCTTCTTACGCGTCCTTATACGCACACAACGCTAAAGTCCATAGGTCAAATAAGAGATATAAATGTCCTATATGCGATGAAAAATTTGCCTCATACAAGCACAGACTAAAACATTTAAATACAATACACGGAGAGAAGACTGCTGTCTTCCCCTGTCCATCCTGCCCAAGAGTTTTCGACTTATGCAGCCGTAGAACATCTCATATACGTTTCCAGCATTTGCAGGAACGAAATCACGTGTGTTCGATTTGCGGAATGAAGTTTTTCACTAATTACGAATTGCAGGAGCATTCTATCAAGCATGGTGGGGAGAGGATATATCAGTGTGACGTTTGCAAGAAAGCATATGCGAGGCTTAAGACTTTAAGAGAACATATGCGGATCCATAACAATGATAGGAGGTTCATATGCCCAGTTTGCGGGCAGTCCTTCATACAGAATTGCAGCTTGAAGCAACATATGAGAGTACATCACCCAGCTCATTTGAAAGACGTGTTTTAGAATTAATAAATTATGTATTATAATTTCTGGTGTTATTATTATTATATGACTTTATTGCACACCTCAACATAATACAGGACAAATATATACATAAATAAGTGTACAATAGGCGGTCTTATTGCACAGGGCAATTTCTACCAGACAACCTTTGGTGTTTTGTTTTGAATTTTGCGTTTTATTTTTTCGAGAATCACTCATTCAGGAATAACGTTTTTTGACTCAATATATCTATCTATACGCTATAAGTTTTCTGATGGTCCAATGGTCAAAGCACCCGCCTCTCATTCATGAGGTTGCGGGTTGCATGCATACGTACTTTTCTAAGTTTATCTAGGACATTACTGATACCCCGTGCTTCGGACAGCACGTAAAGTCGTTGGTCCCGGTTGTTATTCGTAAATCTTTGACAGTCGTTACAGGTAGTCAGACGCCAGAAAGTCTGACCATTAGTCTATCCAAGAAGTATCATATTGCCCAGTAACTAGATTGTGTCTAATAGGTGGTCGCCACATGTAAAACAAGGTATTCAGACGCATCCAGTTAGACTGGAAGCTGACCCTAAGGTAGTTGGGAATAAGGTTAGGGAAATGATGACAATATCCATCTATACGCATCGGATAAGGTATATGAAGCAGCTAGATTGATTCTCAAATTAGGTTAGGTTAGGTTCGGGACGAGACCCACGAGGATCGGGTCACCACTAGCCCAGGGCAGTGGAAGTCAAACTGAAACCGCAACCGTTGACCCAAGTGTACGAAGGAACACTGGGGTGGTTTTAGTCAGTAAGAGTCCGACAGACTCCTCCACCTACCCCAGGGTGGAGGACATCCATGAGGATTTCCACACCGAAAAAGAAAAGGTTAAGTTAGGTTACGATTATAGGACGCTCATTAAAGCTATATTTTACGCATTGACGCACATTTCTTTAATAAAAAACGTATTTTTTGACCAAAGTTATCAAAAAACAAAAAAAAATATTTAAAAGTTTACTAATGACTGCGTGGACAGTGAAATAAATAAATTTAGCAACATTATTAATAAAAATTATAGTATGGATGAACTGTTGACACAGAAACTATGAATGCCTAGAAAGCATGTCTTGGGTAAAATAGACAGCATATATGGTACTAGCTTCAGCCGAAAGTAGGTTTTTCCATCCAAATTTTCAACCCTCTTTCCTCCCCTCAGGGGGTGGATTTAGGAAATCTTCTCTTAGTGCTCGCCTACGTCATAAAAAAAAGCCTTGAGCAATATTTCACGTTCCTAGTTCCAGTACTTTCGGCTGTGCGTTGATATGTCAGTCAGTTTCTCCTTCTATATATATATATATATATAGATTAAACAAGCATGAAAAACATAACAAAGAAGATAACGAGCTCCTTTCTCATTTTTAGGTGACGAACTAACTGAGGAAGATTGTCATGTAGAAAATAGAGCTGACGAATTCAAAGCACGGAACGCCATCGCTGAAAAAAAGAAAATATTTACCGACGACATTAAAGCTAGAACAAGGCACGCAATAATACTTCTGGAATCAACGAAAATATGCCCCTTTAAATGGATGAAAAATCTGTACATTTGTTTCTATTGCCATCAACAATTTTCAGACCCCGCAACTTTGAGAGATCATAACAATGAACATGGTTTTTTAACCACTTCACAAGTCAAATACGCTTTATCAAAGCTAAAGAAATACGAATTAGTCAAAGTTGATATCACTGATGTAGGCTGCAAGCTCTGCGATGACTTGATCCCTGATTTTCCAACCTTAAAATGGCATTTGCTAGAAAAGCATAAGAAGAATTTAGATCCAAAATTCGGAGACGGAGTCCTTCCATTCAGAGTTACCCTGAACAATTTCACTTGCGCCCTCTGTATGGAAAAATACACGGAATTTAAGTCTCTAAACCAGCATATGAACGTACATTTCCAAAACTTTATATGCGAGCAATGTGGTACTGGTTTCATAACCCCAGAACGTTTGAGGACCCACGCGTTTTCTCATGAAACTGGATCGTTTCCTTGTGACAGTTGTGCAAAAGTATTTCGGTCCACAAATGCTAAGAATGAACACTATGCCACCGTTCATATGAAAGTCAAACGACACAGATGTCCCCACTGCCCAGAAGCGTTTAGAAACTACTTTCAAAGAAATAAGCACATTTCCGCTGTCCACGGTTTGAAGTTAAAAGAATTCAAATGCACAATGTGTCCTAAAGTTTTTACCATCAGTGGTAAACTTGGTGTGCACGTGAGAACGGTGCATTTGAAATTAAAAAGATTTTCGTGTGATGTATGTGAATGGAAATTTTATTCAAAGTCTGAATTGAAGGATCATATGGTGAAACACGGAGGGGAGAGAAAATATGAATGCAGTGTTTGCAAGAAGGCTTATGCGCGGAAATATACGCTTCGCGAACACATGCGGATACACGAGAATGATCGTCGATTCGTTTGTACCATTTGTGGAAGGTCTTTTATACAGAACTGTAGTTTAAAACATCACACGAAGATTCATCATCCCACAGGGCAGCTTGATAAAGATGTTTTTGCTACGTGATTAATGTTTCCTTTCTCCTTTTGCCTCCGCAAGAAGACTGATGTTATCAATAAGTGCTAAACTTTAATATTTTTCACGTTTCGAGCAAATCGTGTTTTTTGAAAATCAAATACATTTTGCTATTCAACCATAATATTGTGTCAAACATAAGATTAATTTGTTTACTAATTAAGTATTCATTTTTAAGCCTTAACTATATTTAATGGATACCTATTTTATTTAGAGTTGCTTAAACAAAACGATCAATCAAAATGAACTGAATAAAATGTGATTTTTCTAAACATTTAATTTTATTTACGCACAAAGATAACATGGCTGATATACTTATTGGGAAATGGTACGCTAACCCTCACTTAAGCACTAAGAAATAACACACCCAGACAGCATGAAGACTACTACAATTACTATTTCTGTTTTTCTAGGATCGGACTTCGAAATACCAGACGTGAAGCGAAGAATCATCCCGTTATTTCAAGTATCTTACGACAGGAGTCTGTGTAGACCTCTGGGGACATTAATAGATTTCAATAAACTTCGTCAGAAGACTGTTAGACCCATCTCTCCAACTTCAACATTAGATTCCTCTACGTCTCGTAGTCCATCTCCTGTTTACCCAGAGACTTCACCAACGCCTTATATTGATAGCCCGCCGACATTAGCCGTCCAAACGGTAAAGCCGAAAGCCATAAAAACTCCAGATATTAGGCAAAATGCTTTAGCAGTGTTTGAATTTTCAACGGTCTATCCTTTCGTTTATGGAAGCAACAAATTCAAATGTTTCGTTTGCTCGCAGCCGTTTTTGGACTTAAAAGAATTGAAGGTACACATGCACCTGTCCCATACTTTCGCTCCACTCAAGAGACTAGTGAATAATAGAAGAGAGAACGTACTGAAAGTAGATGTTAGTGACATAACTTGCAAGATATGCTCGGATAAACCTCTCAGTCTCGTGGAACTCAAGCGCCATCTCAAAGTGATACACGATAAGCCAATGGATTTAGAACTACAAGACAATATGATCCCGTTCAATCTAGAACTCATAGACGATGCTTACAGATGTGTTATATGCGAACAGAGTTTCATAAAAGTGCGAATTTTAGTCATACACATGAGCGAACACTTTAATAACTATAGTTGCGAAATTTGTGGATCAGTCTTTATGACCTTAAGACTGTTAAAGAAGCATTTAGAAGTCCACGATTCTGGAAACTTTCCTTGCGATCGATGCAATAAGGTTTTTAGTACTCCTTATAAACGGACATTACATATTAGAGGTGTGCATCTAAAGCAATGTCCTAGAAGATGTCCAATGTGTCCAGAAAAATTCAACTCGAATTATAAAAGGACGATACATCTGCAGGATGTCCATAATCAAGAAACTAGGGTCCATAAGTGCAAGACTTGCGGGCGAGGGTTTAATCTGAAGTATCATTTGGTCTGTCATGTCCGTTCGGTTCATCTGCAGGAAAGGAATCAGCAGTGTGATGTGTGTCACCAAAGGTTTTGTAACAAGGAGTCTTTGAAGCGTCATATGGTCATACATACCGGGGAGAAGAATCATAAATGTGACGTTTGTGGCATGGCGTTTTTAAGAAGGAAGAATTTGAAGGATCATTTGCGTCTGCATGATATTAGTTAGTTCCTATTCTAGTGTATTAATGATACAAATTGACGAAGACTATTAAATACTCTATAGGTGTAACAGTTAGCTAAGCTTTGAGATAGATGCGGGGTCCGGGAAAGCAGATCGTGTTAACGTAAAAACAAATCAAACTTAACGCACTGCAGTGCTATTCTGTAAGAAACAGCCTTGAGCACAGCGCTGGCCGCAACGATGAAATCCAAATATGTACATTGATTTAGGAACAATCAAATGTACCTATTTGAATTTTGTCGCTGTGGCCAGCGCTGCGCTCAAGGCTGTTTTCTTAGAAAATAGCTCTGCTAATTTGGCTGTGGGTCCATATAAAATGCTAGTGTTTAGACTGGAAACTGACCCAAGTATTGAGCTCTGCCATTTGACCACAACATTCCTCCCACACCGCGCAGCTATCTTCTCAATTTAACGATAGAACACAGACTAGAAGAGCTTCACCAGTATTTATACAGACTGTATCGTCTAAGAATATTAGGCTTGAATTTGAGATGTAAGCTACGGATCCGAACGTATTAATATAAATATTCTAGCTAGATGGCACTGAACTCGGCATTTTTAATTTATTTTGTTTTTAGTGTATGGGAGCATTAAGTCCAGGAAATAGTATTTGGTGAAATCCAACATTCCACGTTATTGAACTTATTCAAATTATGGCTTCAAAATCCATTTCTGTTAATAATTTGAGCGCCTCATGCTAATTTCTTTTACGTTGCCGTGATTGAAACGTTTATGACGTTCGGCGCTCCTATTGGCCCGCTCCAAGCTCTTAGCCAATCAGAGAGCGAAACGAGGCAAACTAAAAACAACTCGCACTGAACGCGAAAACTTAACTATAATGCATCCGCTTGGGCAGAACACTGCCGTGTCCTCGTGGGGGCGATCGACAGTAACGATCTCTCGCGACGGGCCTTGGTATAGGCCAAGGTCCGAAACGAAGAGGAGTGGTTGGCGGTCGCCTCCAGCATACTAGCATTACTGCTAGCAGAAGCTAGCAGTAATGCTAGCAAAGGAGGAGGCCCCATGTGCACGCGTGAGGGAGCGACTCTCACGCCCCAGCCGCCAGGATACCGATCTCGATTTCCGGCCTCCGTAGGCGTGGGATTGCGGATGGCTAGCAATGGGTAGCTCGCCGTCTGACCGTCGGGTAACCATCTGGACCAAGCCCAGTAGTGCGCGTAGTGTTCCACGCGCGCCTCAAGGAGATGTCATCAAACCGTAGAGAACCTACAGCAGGGTCTGGATGGAAAACTTGGCCCTGGTATGAAAGACAAAGAAGGATCAAGGGTGAGTTTTTAGTCAGTAAAAGCTCGGAGATGTCATTGGGTGATTTTCCTAACATATAAAACAAAACAAAAAAAAACTATAGTGCATAAGTATAGCGCTCGGGCTGTTGTTTTTGAATTAAGCTCAAACAATACGCTAGTTACATTTGACTGAAGGTAGCAATACAGCATTCGTTTAAGCATAAAAGTAGCTATGTAACTCTATATATTACATAAACACCAATAAATAAACGTGTAGAACATTGATCATTATAAAATCATGCAAATTATTTAATTTTATTACAGTAATGTATACATTTTTTTATAAAGTGACACTGGTATAACTATTTTAAGAATTAATTATGTGAAATGAAATATCTAATAAACTTATTAAAATTATGAATTAATTATAATGTAATTTTGTTTTTTTTTTTTAACCCAAAAATAAATCATATCACAGAAATATTATAAACGCGAATATAATTATGTGCGTGTGTGTATGTATGTTCATTTTTTAGTTATTTCTTCACCCTCAAAGGGCTGAACGTATTTATATATCATTTGACAAAAAAGATAAAAATATTCTGGAAGTGTGTTCCTTTAGGATTCTTTTCTACTGTGACGCTGGCCGAAGCTAGTATAAGATAATAATAGCACACAATTCAAATCCTAATAATTTAGAACCTTCCTGTAACAAAATTCGCATATCTACAAAACTATCTAAGTTTACTGTACTAGATTATCTCGTTTCATCTATTCTTTATAATACTAACAAAGAATCTTCGCAATCTCTTCTAAAGACAAGTATATTTTTCTCCTTCGATCTATTCTTTAACTATCAAACTAAAACCCAATCCACAATCAAAAGCGATTACTTTTTCATAATTTAAAAGACCACTTTCAAACCAAAGTGACAGCTATTAATTTTTTTCTTTTAGGAATCATCCAGAAATCAAACTCAACGATCACTCTGAAAGATGAAGATGGAACAGAAATTAAATTAACAGTTCTCAAATATCCAATAGCTTTGAATACTCTAGAATATGAAGATGATGAGTTTGTAGTTAACAATAAATTTAAAAGCAAAGAAAAAAGGAAAATTCGAAAAAAGAAAGAAGCGATGAGCAACATTAAGCTAGGAAATATAGCTTTATTGAAAGAACCAATCTCCATAAATAATATTGATTGGAAAAGAGATACTAATGAACAAGAAAATTCTGTAACTTTTAATGTTAAAACTGTACAAAAGTTTATCCGTACACCAACAAGACAACGAAACGAAAATGTTGACTATGAAAAATGGAAACAGAATGCCCTGACCATCTTTGAAAACTCATACGTCTATCCTTTCATTCACGCTGCTAACAAATACAAATGTGTTATCTGCGCCAAACCTTTTCTCGACGCTAGTCTGTTGAAAGAGCATACTGTAAATGAACACACAAGCAAAGAAATGAAACGAGCAATAAATAACAGAGTCAGAGAAAATAACCTCAAAGTTGATGTTACATATCTCCAGTGCAAAATCTGTTTGCAAACACTATCTGATCTTCAGAACTTGAAAAGGCATTTAAAAGACCACGGCAAGAAAATAAAACCAGAATTGCAAGATAATATAATACCATTCAAATTAGGAGGCGAAGATTTTGAATGCCAAATATGTGGAGAAAAGTATCTTAAATTAAGGCTCTTAATAATTCATATGAGTAAACATTTCAACAATTATAGTTGTGAAATATGTGGATCCGTATTCATATCGTTGAATTTACTAAAAAGACATTTACAGATTCACGAATCAGGAAGCTTTCCTTGCATCAAATGTGATAAAGTATTCACAACGTCCACAAAAAGGTCTCTTCACTATAAAGGAGTGCATCTTAAACAGTTTCCGCGAAGATGTCCAATATGTCCCGAAAGATTCAACTCGAATTATCAAAGGACCAAACATTTGCGTATAGCACATAATCAATCAACTGGAATATATAGATGTGACACTTGTGGACGGGAATATGACTTGAAATACAATCTTCTCGTACACATTCGGTCTGTTCATCTTCAAGAGAGAAACCACGAGTGCCCATTGTGCAGTTCGAGATTTTTCTCCAAATATTGTCTTTCAAGACATGTGATTATACATTCAGGGGAGAAGAATTTTAAGTGTGAGGTTTGTGGGAAGGCGTATGCGAGAAAGAAGAACCTTCGAGAACATTGTAGGTCCCATGATGTTGGGATGTGTGCTATTTGTGGACTAAATTGTGGGGATCATAATAATCTTGTCGCTCATGTTAACAGCGTGCATTGAGTATCGTGATGTATAAATTGTGCTTGTCGTATCCCAAGGGGCAGTTATAGAGCCAGCAATTAAATCAAAAAGTGCAAGAGAATAATTCTGTGGTTTCATTAGCTAATAGCCGTTTACTGTTAAACGGAGCTTTCCAATCACACGATATTTATAAGTCGCTTCGCCTGTGTGAAAGTAGATTACTTCATACAAACTTTGAACCCCCTTAGGAGGTCATCATCATGCTGGACATAGGCCTCCCCCAAGTATCGCCACAATGAAAGGTCCTGTGCGTCTCGCATCCATCGGCTTACCAGGACATCGGTCTACCTTGTAGGAGGCCTTCCAACACTGCGTCTTTCGGTACGCGGTCGCTACTCCAGAACTTTTCGGCCTCAGCAGCCATCTGTTCTGCAAACAATGTGCCATGCCCATTGTTACTTTAGTTTGGCGATTCTTCGTGCTATGTCGGCAACCTTGGTTCTCCTGCGAATATCTTCATTCCTGATTCGATCAAGCAAGGAAACTCCGAGCATAGCCCTTTCCATTGCCCTTTGGGTGACCTTAAGCATTCTGATGAGGCCCATTGTGAACGATCACGTTTCGGAGCAATATATCATCACTGGCAATACGCACTGGTTATAGACTATCGTCTTGTGACACTGTGGTATGTTGGACGAGAAGGTCCGCAGGAGCCTTAGGGGATGAAATTTGGAAAATTCTTTCTCATTCTCTGGGTGTATTATAAAAGAATCTCTATGCAAAATAACAGTGTTCTAGTTCCAAGGGTTAGGTCTGGACGTTGATGAATCAGCGAGTGGATCAAGACTTTTTCTTTTATATAGACAGAAGATATAATTCACATTCCTTTGTAATAGTTATTATCAATATTACTCTTGTTGCTATACAATCAAGACTGTAAATATGTATTTTTTAAGCATATGGTAATAGCAAATAAATTTTGCCTTTACAAATTGACTTTTGTTTTATTTTAGTTAGAGATTTCAAAATATGATGAATATGATATTAGATTCCACCAATCCAAGCAATTTATTAGGGTCGTAGTGTTGATACTGTAGCTGCACGTTGTTTGCAGAAGCCATTTTAAAAAGGCCATTATTTTATTTTCCTCAGGAGTGACGGCAAGACAACGTACGGGCCCGCGGACCAGTATCTGGCAAATGACCATATCAGAGAGACAGAATGCAGCTACGTTCCTAGAATTTACAACAATCAAGCCATTTTTTTATCAGCAAGCAAATTTTAAATGCTTTTATTGCAATGAAGTCTTTCCAGAAATACATTCTGTCTTACAACACACCGCATTCCACGTAACTCCTGAAAGATGCTGTTTACTTAAGCAGTACTTAAGAAAGGGAAAAAGGGTCATCAAAGTAGACATTTCAGGTCTCAAATGCAGGCTTTGCGAACAAAAGTATTCCGATCTCGATGATATTAGAAAGCATTTAACGTTAGCTCATAAGAAAGAGTTCAATTCAGCAGGAAATGGACTAATGGCGTATGATTTGAATACAAACAACGGCCAACTAGCTTGCCACAAGTGTTCAAAAACTTTCAACTCTTTCTTCCTTCTCAACCGACATATGAACGTACATTTCAGCGTAGTTTGCGAGACTTGTGGCTTAGGATTTATGTCTCATCAACGTTTGATAAATCACAGAATAGTACATCAGACAGGAGTCCACAAATGCGATAAATGTCAAGAAGTATTTCCCACAAAATTGAAGCTACGTTACCACTTATTTAAAAAACACGAAGTAACAAACGCCAAGAAGATAAAACCATTGAAATGTCCACATTGCTTAGAGAGATTCGCGGAACACTATAGAAAAATGACACATTTGAAAGAAGTTCATGGAATCTCGTTCACATTTGAATGCAGCGCTTGTAAAGCCGTCTTACCAACACGAAGAGCTTTAACTGAACACACAACCAAACTGCACACGCAGAAAATCCAATGCAAAGTATGTGGAAAGTGTTTCGGAACTAAATCGTTGTTGAAAATGCATATGCGAGGACATACAGGCGAGCGGAATTTCTTCTGCGCGATTTGTCAAAAGGCGTACATGCATGAAAGAACTTTGAGACAGCATATGAGGGTACACGGTCCAGTTTGGAAGTTCACGTGCTCCGAATGTGGCAGTGGATTCCATAATAGAAATGATTATAATAAGCATATGAAGCAATGGCATCCACAATGGCAGTTTAAGACCATCGTTAAGAATTTTGGAAGTGAACTTATGAATTGATTGTGTCAGTTTATTATAGAAAGTGAAGTAATGAAAACACCTTCCATCTTTAAAGCATGTTTTAGGTTGCACTGTCTCAGCAATAATCACTAACTACAAATTTATGGACACTATAATTGCACTGCTTTTACACTACCATTGTTTTTATTGTATTAAAAACTTAACAGCCTTAAATACATTAGGAGACGAAGTGTCCGCTAACATGATGCACAAAGCTGTTTATAAAGAAATTACTTTGCAGTTTTACTACGACGGAATGACACAATGGCAACGGGGAACCCGTCGCCAGTTTATTTCTACGGCGAATTCAAAAAAGATATTACGCAACAGTAGGTGATTCGAACCAAAATACGAGACTAATAAATTACCGAACTAACGAGCAATCGCTGTAGGGCTTTTCGCAACAGAATTTTTCGCATAAAGGACCTATTACACTACTCGATATTCAGACATTCTTAGACCTGTACCATGATGTTTAAAGTAAGATTGTTTTATTCTTATTTACAGTGTGAGTAAGAGATGGCGCTAGACAACCTGTATAGCTCTGTCTCTTACCCACACTGAAATAAGAATGAAACAATCTTACTTTGAACGTCATGGTAATCCCTCATGTCAACTAGCTTACCTACCAAATAACTTTTAAAATATGATATTGAGTTTCTACATTTCGAAAATGATGTAAAAAGAAATCATTTTCCAGTACTTCAAAAATGGTTTTTAAGTATAGAGCTGTAAGGTGCAGTATTCTAGTCATTATACTGAAATCGGAGATAATAAAAATGGCTTGATACGCATTTCGATCTAGATTTTATTTCTACTCTAATACTTTATTAATAACAAATGACTCACGCCTTTCGGCCAGATAGCATATTTCCCCTATTCTTTTTTTTTAAGTTCTAATAAAAGAGTTTCTCATCATCATCTTCCTGCCCTTGTCCCGTGTTTTTTTCTTCCACTCTGCCCTGTCACTCGTCATGCTGTCACTAACTTCCTTTTCTTTCATGTCACTCTTCACACAATCCATCCATCTTTTCTTTGGTCTCCCTCTCCATCCATCCACATGTAAACTCATAACTCTTTTAGTAACATGCGTCTCATCCCTCCTCTTCACATGACCAAATAAAAGAGTTTCTACAACACTTATTTCTCATACATAGAGATGGATGGAGTGAGATAGAGAAGGATGCCACAGAAAAGATGAATAGATTGCGTGAGGAGCGACATGATAGAAAAGTGAGTCAATGGCAGCGTGACGGCTAGGTGGGATACCATGACGTTCAAAGTAAGATTATTTCATTCTTATTCTAGTGTGGGTAAGAAACAGAGCTATATAGGTTGTCTAGCGACATCTCTTACCCACACTGGAAATAAGAATGAAACAATCTTACTTTAAACGTCATGGTAACTCACCAGGACAGAATGGAAAAAAATAATAAAATAATATGAGACAATGACAAGAAGATGAAACCTTTATTAGATTAATATTTAAGTATTTGAGTCATTTGATCATTAATAGTAATGAATCATGATGTTGTATTTCAGTTACCATTATCAATGTAATACTTACGTAAACAAAAAACTCAACTGTATGTAGAGTAGACCCACTAGAAGCAGCCATAAAATATATATTTGATATTAATTTATTATACTTAACTTCTTCAATTTGTACATAATCTTAAATAAGTATGTATCAGTATGATATAAGTAGTTATGTGTGTGCAAATGTCAATAAACAGTTTTGTATCTAAAAATCTCCATTTTTTTGTTGATGTACTACTAACCTTTAAGACCTGTAACATGACGTTTAAAGTAAGATTGTTTCATTCTTATTTCCAGTGGGGGTAAGAGATGGCGCTAGACAATCTGTATAGCTCTGTCTCTTACCAACTCTGAATAATCTGTGCGCTAAGAGCGAGTTGCTTTTACGCTAACCGCGTTTGGCTCTGATTGGTTAAGAGCTTGGAGCGGGCCAATCGGAGCGCCGAACGTCACTAACGTGTCGAAACAAGCACTAAGCACTCTGAATTTGTAAGTTCAACCCCAAATCACAGCATATTGTAAAATAACAGCTATTCAGTGTAAAATCTATAAAACTCAACCACAATTGGTTTGCGAAGCATTTTTTATTTGCACATAAGACTTGCCTTTAATGGTGGACGAAGGATCAAAGAAAAAGCAAAATAAATATGAACATTTTATTCCTCAGGAACTGAAGCGAAACGTCGACAAGGAGCACTGACCAGTATCTGGGAACTGACACTATCTGAACGACAAAACGCCTCCATACTGCTAGAAAATACAACAGCGATCCCTTTTGTTTACTGCAGATACTATTTCAAATGCTTTTTCTGCAGAGAACAGTATTCAGAAATAAAAACACTACTACAACACACGCTGACTCATGAAACACCAGAAAATACCGTAATTCTCAAAGAATTTCTCCCTAAGGGAAAACGGACTGTTAAAGTAGATATATCTCAGTTAAAATGCAGAATTTGTAGCAAAATTTATAAAGACCTCGATGAAATACGGAAGCATTTGGCTTTGGAACACAATAAGTCTTTCACTGAGTCTGGAAACGGATTAGCAGCTTACGATTTGACTATCAAAAATGGCCAATTTGCTTGCCACATATGCAGCAAGATCTTCCAGACTTTTATTCTCCTAAACAGGCATATGAACGTTCATTTTAGTAACGCGGTTTGCGAAACATGTGGAGCTGGGTTTATGACTCATCAGCGCTTGATACAACACAAAGAAATTCACCTACCAGGAGGGTATCCTTGCAATAAATGTAACAAAGTATACACGACGAGTTCTAATTTAAAATATCACATGGAAAAAACACACGACGGGACAACGAAAATGAGAATGTTGAGATGTCCACATTGTCCCGAAAGATTCACCGAACATTTTCGGAAGTTGAAGCATTTGAAAGAAGCACACGGGATTACTTTTACATTTGAATGTGAGATATGTCATTCGGTGTTCCCTAGTCGCAGAGCATTAACAATGCATACAAATAAATTGCATACCGAGAAAACACAGTGTGAGGTTTGCAAGAAGAGTTTCAGCTGTATAACTTCTTTAAAAAAACACATGGTTTCTCACACCGGAGAAAGAAATTTCGTTTGTTCTCTGTGTCAAAAAGCTTACAGACATCAGAAGAGTTTGAAGCTGCATATGAGAACGCATGTTCAGGGAGAACAGTATATTAAATTTAATTGTTCGCTATGTGGAAACGGGTTTCCGAATAGGAACGATTTTAATAGACACGTTAAAGAATGGCATCCAAGGACCTTTTTTGATTATTCTGGTCATTAATTAATGTTTAATTATTTTGCGTGTTAAGATCAATAATATTAAGGGAGACTGTTTTAATACATTTAAGGATCATCTCACATCGAAAGCAATCGTGATGTGATACCGCGCGAAGGCGACGTGACGTGCAAGAGCTCGCTAAACCAGTGTTAGGCCCCGCGTGTCAAAGATCGTTCGTAGTATTGTGGCGCTGCGCAGAGCGAAACAACTGGCTCTTTCAAGCATCACCGCGTCGCGTACGAATATGATCGAACCTTTATTCTTATAAAT